>OX376222.1:20408742-22808742 GCA_947364205.1 Agrochola lota | reverse complement strand
CGCACATACACGTACACCCATACACACACAAACATAGTCATACATGCTCATACACACGACACCCTCACGTATGCTTCGAGTTACTGCGCTCTTTGTGACGAAGCTACGAAAATGGCGAGTGATTTAACGTTTTCGCGAAACAGGTTGACTGAAAAGCTCTTATTCCAGCTAGAGAAGAGGTTTAATATTGTGTTGCCTTAAATACAAATATTGACGTAGGTTCAGACACATAAATGTAGGTAGTTAATTCTGCCCGTGAGAAAGGTACTGAAAAAGTTTCGTAGCCAATTGAAATTGGTACAGCTAGGCTTAGATTCTGAAGCGTAGTAGGAGCAAGAGTTATGTTGTAGGTATATATTTGAATATGAGCTACCGTACGATGGTTTCCTTAAACGTATATGTAAAGGTGCTGTAGGTAACACTTATGGCGCCAGTTCTCCACTCGTCGTCCGTTTAGTGGCCCTGCAGAATGTGTGGAACGCGTCACGCGCGCCATTCTGTCAGCAATATTGTCTAAAGCAATTTGTATGTAAATCAATTGTTGTTAATACTATTTATGCCGATGGTTATTGAGCATTACTATTTACTTTCACCCTAAAAAGTTAAACGAATCTCATTCTTATTTACATACCACAAAAGGCGATATTTCCATCAAATTATTCGGGTTACTTAAGCCAGGTTGACGAAAAAACATGAAGCCGAGACGTGCTGTTAGGGAATTGTTAATAAGAGATTGTCTTACTGTGAGCTTTGTCGGGGATTATGGGGGTTATAAATTTTATTATATTATAAATAAGAAATTTATGTGTGCTGTTTATCGGCGTTAAAAAGAGATGGGATATCGAGCCATGTGCAGGGAATGTAGGCCACTCGGCGACGGCTCTTACTTCGGTCATACGCAAATAAAACGGACTTTAGTAAGTAGGGATTAATTCTTAATTTAGTTAGATAGCTAGGTAGCACAAATCTTTTAACAGCAGCTTAACTGACGAACTTATGTAGGTATGTGATCCTAAATAAGATAATACTTTAAAAATATTGGAAAGTTTCATATAAGAGTTGGTAAGGTATTTTGAATCAATCAACAAAAAACTAGAGTCCTATGTAAATCTATTTCGTACTCCAATTAAACAATTTGAAGAATTCGACAAAAGGTGAAATTTTCCTGAAACTTAGTAGTAATAAGTTACAGACATAATTTTCTTTTTCTTCCAATTGATATAAAGCTATTTGTTAGAGGAGATACAGTGAGGACGAGTGTGCGTTAACAAGTGGGTTAGCTAGTAAATAGGCCGAAATAAGTAAATAAGCAACAAATCACCGCGTATCGGATTAGCGCTATAAGTTATTTATGGCGCTGACTTGGCGATACGTGACGCTGATGTCAGAGGATATGGATGTGGTAACTAGAGGTCTTTAACGAGCTGTAACCAACCATAGTTCCTTAAAAGCTTAGAAACAGACTCACACCTTTTCCCGTGGTGGAGGTGGCCAGGAACTACAGAACGCCACCCGCCATCCTTGCATACTCCTTTTTCTGCGATTACATTTGTCGTTCGTTCCTTAAAAGTATTTATAGTTGATTTGTTGGTATGTAATTGAAAACAATTGCTGTTATACTTCCGAATACGTAAATAAACTTTTTGTCTATGACACGATTTTACAATACGATTTTACGATACGAGTCAAAATGCGATACTGAAACTATCACCAGCAACTATTATACAGGCTGTCAAAGAAAAGGCTAAAGAAAGAAACTCCTGAAATCACTGTGGTTGGTAATTGGATTTGCAACTGGTTTATTTTTATTTTTTATTTGTAGGTATGACCTAGTCAACGAAAACTACCGCCTCCATAGCATAAATTGTCTTATTAGTAATCGTACACAAAGACACAAGTGACAGTGCGTCCGCGCGGTATCGTCGGCCATCCGATCTGATCGAGGCCCAATTAGCCGCCCAAACGACACACACAGACGCGATACTCCCGCGATACTCCCGCGGTACGCCCGCTATACCCCGCTATACCCCGCGATAAACTCGCGATACGCCGCGATTACTCCGCAATGGACGAATAAAAATTTTATTCCTCCCTTTTCATTGACCTATAAAGGACAGGAATAAAAGTAGTGATAATAAATTCTGTGGTTTTAGGAACTAGTTTTACATATTGATCTGGTAATAAAAATGTAGTTCACGTGGATTGGCCTGTTTTCTTCCTGTGAGATTTACAAACATCATGGTCCTATCCTAAGTGGGTCGTTTTGTCGCTTGGCCGTCAGAACTCAAGATGATAGTTTGTGAAAATTTGTGAGCGCGTGTTTGTACAAAATATCGTCGTTCTCTAATCACAATTTTTGTAGACCATATTTTACTTATGTGAAAACTCGTCCTAAATTGTTTGTTCTATCTACCTATTTGAGTTAATCAAACAGGAACATGTTGAAGCAATACGAAGTCCATTCTCAAGTGTCTTTCCAATAACATAGTCAATTAATTGATGTTAACCAATTTCTCCAATCCCCACTGTAGTACAGTTCGTCGTATGGAGGGCCACAGCGATGCCGCCGCGCGTATCTGTCGTTGATTACAATAAATCAGCGGCTACCGCCCGACACTTCAGACACACTCGACAGTTGTTGCTACAATTAAATGTCTATTGCAATCTCAAGATGTGGCGGTGTCAAGTGTATGTGGTTTTATTGACACTGTTGGCTGTATGGTCTTGAAATTGATATGGGTCCCTCTTAAAGTTGTTGATAAATATCCGTCCTATATAACTACGTTTATAGATATTATTGTAGATACATATAAGTAAACAAATTTCATGTTTAGATGCCTTCAAAGATTTCCGTTTGCTTAGAAATTGTTGATTTGTTTTCACTAAACGGTTAGAAAGTAACTTTATCGGCTGGACAATACAATCTAAAACAATATTAAATCCTATCAAAGTCTAGACGTAAATTAGACGCAAACTTTTACGATTTTATTGTTCGAAGCCATTTGGTTATTTGTGGGAAACATAAAGAAAATTCATTCCGAAGACGACCAGATAAAAGATCGTTGGCAAATAACGTTAAGGGAATAAAAAAGCGGAGTTTAGCCTCCTACTGACTCGATTCAGCGCCATCGAACAATCAACAGACAAAGGATCCTCTGTAGCGGTTTCATAAATCAAAACATGAGTAAACGTCAGTTTTGGACGATCGTAAACTGTACAACATTTACAGTTCTTTACAACGGAATATTGCTCAACACCACAGCCTAAATTTTTCGGTAGAAAAGTACCCATTGAAAATCCAGTTAATGAATTCTTCGTTTGAAAAGTTTGTTATACTGTGGTGTTTTGAAAAGGATGGGATGGTATTATGAATGCGTAGGGATAAAAGTGTGGGCATTAAAAAGGGCGAAACAATTTGAATAAGAGTGCGGTCGCGATCCAATTTTGTGATTGTGAGTGCTGCTTCAGTTTACCTACTTATTGAATCTAAAATGGTTTGGAACGCAAGTTTATTATAAAATAACGTGGAAAATTTTGTATTTACAATGTATTATCCTGTTTTAGGTTATCCAGACTATCCTAGAGCTATTAATATTTGCATTTCTGGCGTGCTAGGCACCTACTAGGTAGTCTGTAGGTAAATAACTGAAAATTTAACTTAATACAAACTTTTAGTATAGTTCTTATTTGATTACAGTAGGTACCTACTTACATTAATTAATCTTCCCAAAATTATGAATCGCCTTGATGCTCTCACTGCTTAAACATCTGAAATTGTTTGACACACAAATTGAAATCAAGTTTTTTACGCGAAAGGAACACAGCAATAAGATATGTCAATCTGCACAATTCGTATGCGGTGACTTCCAGAGCCTCCATTACGCCAATACCATAAAACGAACGTAAAACAATACAATATTTACGCCTCTATAGTGCTGCCATCTAGTTCGTGGTGCGGACTGTCATAGTCTTCGCGGGATCTTCCGATGTGCGTGGGTAATCAGAAGGTGTAATTGATTCTTCTTCCGCCGAAAAACTTTGAAAATCTATTTAGAAAGTTGAATTTCAACACTCAAAATTTCTTATTTCAGGGCAATATTACGTTTTGGCCTTTGGCAATTACATTGATAAATTGGACCACGTTAAAAACCGTCACAGTTGACGCGCAAACGTCTTCGTATACCGGCGGGTGCTATACGTTGGTGGTGGTGCCGAGCGCGGTCCAAGTTTGACCTAGCGGCTACGCGATGGCCTCTAAAGTATTCAAATGTCAAACTTGAAACATTGTGATCAGCGAAATGATTGCATTTGTGCAATAAATAAAATAGAAGTAATGAATGAAGAAAGTCCATTGTGACATCTTTTTCAGAGGTGGATGGAGGAAGATGCCAAAACACTGTTATTCGATTCAATCCGGACTTAAAAGCGTAATTTAACGCGCAAAAATAAAGGTAAGACGAACAGACATTTGGAGGATATTATAAGTATTCTCAAACAGACAGACACGGAGTTATTACCAATTTTTGTGGCTCGCGATCTACAGAAGTTGCCACCAATATCTTTTGATCATATACATGTCAAAAGATTACTTAAGGATCTGCAAATTTTGCGAAGTGGTATGTCTATACATATAAAATGCTTTGTCCTGAATGACTGACTGACGGATCAACGCACAGCCTAAACCGCTGATTGTAGAGACCTGAAACTTGGAGGGTGTGTTCTTTGTATGACGTAGGCATCCGATAAGAAAGGATTTTTCGAAATTCTACCCCTAAGGCGGTGAAAAAGGCGGGCAAAGTTTGTATGGGACAACGTGATTCCTTGGTCCAATCTACTTCAAATTTTGCACAAACATTTTTTAACAGAATTAATGGAAAACCTGTTTCGTATTTTATTGAAATTCATCCCCTAACGGGGGTAGAAACTTATTTTGGGAGTGATTTGCTTCGAAGTTGATATCAATACTCCTTAGTCCTTTTGATTTAAATTACATTTTATTTTGACACAATGATATGTTTCAAAAGTCAACTCCCGATTTTATTCAAAAAAGGTTGAACTCACACATAGACTTGGTGCTTGCAATGTAAATACTCTTTAAAATTGGAATGTCTCGAAAGTCAGCGTACTATACATATTAGTACCGCATTTGAAGGTTTCTAAGCTTTACAGAGGTGTGTATTTATTCCTAGGATTCCCCTAACACCATCAAATTACCCCTTCGAATTCAAGAGAGTGCAGTTTCCCATCAAAGTATGCTTCGCAATGACTATAAACAAAGCTCAAGGTCAAACTCTTAAGGTAGCGGGAGTAGACTTGAGGGAAAGCTGCTTCTCCCACGGCCAGTTGTATGTGGCATGCTCCAGAGTAGCCTGGTGATTCTAGCACCCGAAAGAAAAACAAAAAATATTGTTTACAAAGAAATACTGCGGTAGGTGTAGTATTTCGATTTCGTTATAAAAAGATAATACCCCCGTGTAACTATTTTATGAACTCAAAGGCCGAGCTTCGTGTTCATTAAATACAACATTTTTTTTTCAGGTTTATTTAATCTTTATATCCCTACACTATAAATATTGTTATATTTAATAATTATTCAAATATTTTAACATATAATTTTTATGTTATAACAAAATTAATAACGTAAAATATAAATAAAAAATCCTATTATAACCATTTTCGACTTCTACGCGGATGAAGTCGCGGGCAAAAGCTAGTAATATTCTAAAATAGGACATAATAATTGACGATCAATTCAGTGTACTCTCTCTTGTGTCTTTTCCCAAGTAGTAGTTTCCCCAGTGTACATTGGGTGTCGGCTTCCAGTCTAACCGGATGCAGCTGAATACCAGTATTTTACATGGAGAGACTGTCTATCTGCCCTCCACAACCCAGAGGCACGGAGGAGTCTCGGTATGTAAAGATGGTCACCCATGCACGGACAAACCCCGGCAAGCGTAGCTTAACCGGATGCATTGACCCGTGCGGCTGTTATTACTTAGCTACAAGCTTCTCTACTCTAATTTAGAGGAATTCAGTGTACTAAAGAGCGATCTAGATAATCTCAAGAGAGCTTCATTAGTTAACGTTCATCATTTGAACGTTAATAACATAAAAAATATTTTTACAAAAAAAACAACGAGTCTCCCCTCGAGTGTTGAGGGTAAAAATGAGTCAGTCGATATTGCTAACTTATTTTGAAAGCATTATACGTATATAATTGACCCACCTCTAGGTGCAGCAGACCAAACACCAAATGTAAACTGTAATGATCTAAGTATACGTTTCACTGCCCGTGACGTGTCTTCCGTCATCAAAAACATGTCCAGGGGTAAATCGCCTGGTCATGTCAGCTGGAGTATTGAGCATCTGCAGAACGCAGATGTTCATCATCGAGAATTCTTGTAGCAACAGCTTCTTACAGCTAACATTTTGGATAGTTTACTTGACAATTATCTAAATAGGTAATGTAGTAAATAACTCGATAGATGGTGTGTCTTTTAAAAACATCAGTTATGCTAACGATATTATGGTGCTGCTGAGTCCGTCAGTACCCTTAGAAATCTATTGAATATATGTGAGTGCTATGCTAGAGCCTTTAGATTAACGTATAATGCAAGGAAAAGCGAGCTGTTAGTTTTTATGGCACAAAACAAGACCTATGAAGTGGTACCACCAATCTCGTTATGTGGTGCAACTCTAAACAGAGTAAAGTAGTTTAAATACCTTGGTAACAGGGTTACAGAGGATGGCACTGATAACTGTTATATGGAGAGAGAGCGCAGGACATCGGCCTTACGATGCAACATGTCCGTAGATTTGCAAAGAGTGACAATAATGTCAAGATAACACTGTTTAGGGCCTAAAAAGAGTGGCAATTTTTATACCTACAGTCTGTGGACCAGTTACATGCAAAAACGTTTAATGCCTGCGTGTGCAATACAACAATGCGTTTAGTATACTGCTGTCGCTGCCATATTTCTGTAGCGCATCAGGGATGTTCGCAGCAGCGCGTACAGGTGACTTCTTTGCGATCATGCGTAAAAGATCAGCAAGACTACTGCGTCGGATGCGAGACAGCGACAACAGTCTCCTGCGCATTGTTGCTAGTAAGTCTGAAGGCCACTGAATTAAAGATGAATAAAAAATAGGTATGCCTATTTCCAAGACAAGTGAATTGTAGTAAAATTACCTCGCTAGGCGCTCTACAATAACTCTGCAAACAGCATTTTGTTTTTGTTATGTTTTTGTTGTCTTTTGCCAATATCGCAAGGTAATTACGCAACGCACGGATCAAAGACATAACCGAAGACCAAAAACCACCACAAACCACAACCAAAGACAATCTTTGGTCCGTGGCCTTGACATCAACCAATGAAAAACATTGACAATTTTTTTATATATGCGTTTTGTTTGTGCAGAAAAAACAATTTTTCTTTCTTTCTTTTTCTTCTCTAGACATGAGACACAAATATCAAGTTACATAAAACTATCGCTATATTCGGGAATTCTATTTCTTCGTATTCTCACCCACTCCTATTGTAGTATGTACATCACTACTGGTACAGTAAGTGCTGTTTACCCTACAATGGGTACAAGTCGTAATGTTGTTACAGTTTATAGCTCATCATAACTGCGTGATGGCCGGCGCGCTTATCTCTGTATTTATTGTTCTTTTAATAAACTACTCAATGTTGAGAAAAGCGGCTTTGCGGAGCCTATTTTGCCATAGAATTGCAAATTATTTGTTCATTTAATAGGTCAAGGGATTGTGCAGTCTTTAGCATAAATTAGCCATATTTCATGATTTTACAGCAACTCTTACTTATTTTAACTTTCTCTATGAAATACAACTTAAAAAGTTGTTTCAATTATTTCTCAGATTGACAATTGATTTTTTTCTTTCTTCTTAAACATAATCCTTTTATTATTATCGATATAAATTATTATCGTCCTTAGTGTTTAACCGTGCGATATTAAAACGTTTTCGCATTTAATTTTATATTATGATTACACATAACTTACTCCTTTTTTAACATAAACAAGGATTCATCCGTATTTAGTTATTGCGTTCACAATGTATAAAAGGGAGGTATAAAAAGGCTATCTGCATATTTAGCTGAATTTAGTAGATATATTGTAGTCAAACCACTTCGAAAGAATTTACGCCAAAGTAACGTTTGGGAAATAGCTTGTAGTCACCATAGGTACACACACATGTTTTACATGTTACATTTAAAAAAAATGTTTGCTGCAGTTAATAAAATAGATTGTTTTTAACAACACAAAAGAAACGAGATACGAAAGAGTCATGAAGTTCTTGTGGCCTGTAACCTTACGTTGATTTAACTTAAATTCAAATCAACGCGTTTGCTTTATGATCGATTCAATCTGTTTCACTTTACAGCAGCAGATTGAAATTCAACAAACAAATAAGCAAGTCTGAAGTTGTTTCTAAAATCAAGTAAAGACATAAAACGGTTCGTTTTAAATGAAAAAACGATTGTTTGGCAGTAAATGTGCAGGCCGGTTTATGTGCGGGCGGGCAGTGGGTTCGAGTCCGCGCCGCCCACCGCGGCCGCATAAACAAACACTTTGCGCTTTTTACACTTTACAGCTACCCTCGTAAACGACGGGACACGACGCACCGAATCAGCGGTTTGCTTTCAGTGATGGGACACGTCGATGGACAACACTCGATTATTCTTGATATTACTCGTGTTCAACATTTAGCAGCCCAACTTTTCCAATGATGCAAAAGTTACCTGAAATGAAAACAGAATTTGATTAGGAATCTACTTGTTATAGGAAACAGAGCAACTGTAAGTTTTTAGATTTATCTTTAGTCTCGTTTGACTGCTGCTGAAATAGAATACTTATGTATATTTTTTCTGCTGCAATTTCTCCAAGGCATATCGACACAAACGTACCAGTCCATCTCTACCGTCTTGTAGCCGGGCATCGTACGTCTCCTTTGGTCGCTCTACACTACACAACATTTGCATTTTATTCGCCCGGGGCGTCCTCGCCGTACGCCGTACTGCAGACTCCGGCCAGATCGCTTTATGTGCTTCAGGTAATAACCTCTTTGACGGACACTCACTACCAACCAAACTTACTACCCACACAATTTAAACTCAACTTTATTTCCTTCACACAAGGATGTTGAAGAATGCAATCGTTAATTTGTCAATTGTACAAGGGGTTGAGAGATAAAAGTAAACGGATTATTGCTTGTGTATCGTGGAATGGATCCGTGCGGTCGTTTGTCCCAGTCTCCAACTGAGAAGCTTCAGTCGAAGCTGGAGAATGTCCATGTCCGTGGTTATATTAAATTATACGAGGCTAGTTCGAGCTCCTTCTGAGAGTATGGTGGACTGATCAATAACAGGGTATATTGACAAGTAATAGCTGCATCTTATAGTTTCACTAAACTAAATAATTTGTCGATAAACGCGCTGAAATCTTCGCCATAACTAAATCTTGTTTGAAAAATGAGTGATCAAGTATCTTATTTTCTTCAAGATGGTACAAATGACTCATTTATCCAAATGAAGGCTATGTTTCTAAGCTGCAATAAATCTAGACACCTAAAGCTAAGCGTGTGTGCCGCGATAAGTGTTCGCTCTGTAACAGTTCCGTGGAGGCGCGGCGTAACTGCGGCGTAACGACGCGCGGTTTATCACCCTTGTATGCAAATCGACGCATTCACCTCCAGCTATTAGTGAGCAGGGCTGCGGTGGAAGCTGCTAGGATCTATACCCCGGATTCGTATCAAAGAAGTTGCTCACAAGAATTATTTTTCAACTTGCATTTGCTTTATTTTAGCACGATTCCGATAGGTACTTATTTTTTTACATTGACGTCATGTATTATGTCAGCAACAATAAATTAAAAACAAAAATTCTTATTTGAACGTCAGAAAAATCACAAAACCATTAAAACTTACCACCAGCTAATCTACAAGTTGTTGAATTAAATACCACTAGTGCCTACGTGGTTTACAGTAGCGTGTTTTATGACTGTGACGACTTTCCTGTAGCAACAGAAAGATAATTAATTATTTGCTGCGTTAATAACCTTATTTACGAACAAAATATAAAATTTTGTGGGAAAACACATTAAAGGCTTGTGCAGACCACCGCGACTTGTCTTGCGACGCGACACGAACAATACAATTTCGAAGAAAACTTCACAGTATAACAATAACCGGTGTCGCGTCGCGCGACAAGTCGCGCTGGTCTGCACAAGCCTTGAGTAGGTAAGTATTATTCATGATAGTAACATAGTAAAGTAAATAAATAATTTAATAATCAATATTTAAACATGTTCGCTCACACAGTTATTAGTTACTCGTATTTTCTGACTCATTTGAACAAAGTTTCTCTTGACAAAAATTATTGTGAACAGAGTATTTATTTCTCCACTGATATTTTCGTTTTTTATATTTACCTATACCACCTATGTCGACAGGTTCATACAAACATTTCGCTGCCATGAAGTGTTATTCAATTAATTGAACCACAGCTCCTGTCAAGAGTAATACAATGGAACACCTTTCAATTCTTCGCATCTCCATGACAAAGCGGCTCGGTGGCACCCCTGAGCCGCGCACGTAAGAGGCGTCTGAAGAAAGCAATTATCACCTCCCGCCGGCATCGCATTAGAGGTGCTATAACAATTGCAGCACCTTGTTAGCATGAGGTTATATAGTGCAAAATATATATAGTTCATTTACTTAGGCCCACTCCATGAGGGTTATCAATCTTAGGCTAAAATATTTGCACCACTTGTATTAGCTTAATGTTCGGCTGCCGCTCCTGCAAGAAAAAGTAAATACCGGATTTATACCTCTGTTGGTCTTCAGAGGCACCTGTAAGAGCCACATCGCATAGAATGAATATTGAATTTAGAAACGATAAATACTATTCATTCTTCACTCAGATGAGTCAGACCACCATTGAAATGGTTGCTTACCATATCACATCGTTTAGAGTTGAACTTCTGCTCCACTTGTATTCAGGACGTATCTACCTCCATGGTAAACTGCCTTTGTTAGGAGTAGAGTTTACTTCTGTTTGTAAGGACTCCCTGTTGGCAATTTTTTTTATTCCTATTTGTAATTGCAGTTTAATTCTCATGTACTTTTCTGTTAGGAGTATCAACAACGTGAGCTAGTCAACCTGTTCAGACTCATACAAAAGAAACGAGAGGAACTTAGAGCATGTCCTCTTAAAGCTAGTTTTTCTTCATCTCCTGTAGTTTTGGTAACGGTATCAAATCTTCTGCCTATAAGGGAAAATAAACACTAAAAATTTTCCTCTTCTAAATAATTTAATCAAATTATTGTATTCGTGTGTGGACAGAGGTGGGACATGTTGACGCTAACATCGGGCGGTGCTGGTGTGTGACAAATGAATGGCGGTCATAATTAGAGATTAGGCACAAATCGAACGGTCGGCATGCGGTTTGGTCGCACGGTGAAATATCGGCTGCACGAGATGTTGAGGAGCTGGATGTGATCAATAAAATATTATTTATTATTAACACGCTTCTTGGGCACATGAAATGCCTACAATAGCTAGGTATAGTTTTCTTTTTGGCAGTTAAACAATGTTCATTCCACCTTGCTTACATAATTAAAATTCTATTTCTCGACGGTTAGTTCAACGCAATGTTATTCCGCCAAGAAATCCAAATTGTGCCTGTATTTTGCAGATCCAGTTATATTTGAACACAGCTGCCTGGAACGCCTGAATTACCTTTTGGAGAAAACCGATCCTTAATTTTTTTATGTAGCATCGAACTGTGTCATTATTTTCCATACTCTTTAATCTAATACGTATTCTTCATTTTCTTTCACGCTTGTATTTTGTCGCCGTCCCTTCCAGCGTGCATGCAGCGTGTCGCCACGGGCCGGTCTCGTTGATTACGCGCGTGACAAAGATCCGCCGACAACAATCCACGTCAATTTGTGAGCTGACAAGGTGCGGTCGCGAGCTGAACTGCATCACAGAGCGTAGTGTGGAGCTGACCAGACGTAAAGTTTTGTGTACAATCGTTTTACGTTGCAGGCAATTAGTTAGGCCTCAAATTTTATTTTAAAAGTTCAAAAACAGGAATTATAATACGATAAAACGTTTGCCCGGCGGTATTTCTCATCTGCAAGAATGACGAACTCCATACTTTCATTTCATCCCCTATTTAACCCCTTTAGGGTTTTTTTTTAAAGTGCTCACCTTCGTTATGAAAGGAACTATTGTGCACAATTGTATGCATCTAGACTAATGCAGTTTAGGCAAGGCGTTATCTGTCAGTGAATTAATTAATTAAAGATTTAAAAAATCTTTGATTAATTAATTCAAAAATGTTTGTTTGTCTGTCTGTTCGCATCGTATCTCCAAAATGGTGAATTGCGATAATAATGCGATTTTTTTTGGTTTCATCATTATTTATCTGAATTATGTTTGATGATGATCAGTCCTTTTATGATCATCAGCTCGTAATAGGAATACTTACGAACAAAATGTTAGTAACTAGCACTACTTTAGCAGTGCTTTATCACTGCTAGCTTAGTTCAACATTAGCGTCTCCAGTCGCTGCGATAAGCTTGTCCAATCAGTCGCACATTTTATAAGGAAGTCTCCACTGATCTGTGTGCGCGTACACAGTCAGGTCGGTGCGGCTCTAGTTTTGCCTAGCACTAGAGCTCTCTGAGTGCGGCTCTGGCACTCGTGGCTGCTTCCACATTTTCAATGCGTTAAATTCGCTTGTTGATTGAGCGTGTATTAGGTCCGTGTTTAGAATATAGTGAAAGGGGTTTTTGTGGGACAATGATTTCAAAATGATTTATTTCCAATTTTCGTGTAGAGTTGAATCATCAATAGGTAATTGCAGAGATGATAATAAGCCATGTGTAGTAAGAAAGCTATTCGTCACATTATGGTATTGCTTTGAACAAACTATATTACTATAAAAGGAAAAAAAAATTACAGTCACTTTTTCTGTGTGATATATGTATTTAACTATAGTTAGTTCTTGATCGAAATGGCGACTAGCTTAGGATTTCCTTTAATACCTAAAAATATGTCACTAATTACGACAAACCCTGAGGTGCTCGGCAGACAGTCAGTTTCTCCCGATGTTATCACCGTATTATCTGCGGCTCCTCGTCGACGTCACGTACATTACACGTCGCTGCCCACCCCGTAGTGAGCGGTAATGACTCGTCTGATTGCTGAAATAATACAACAAATAATAATTACCGATAAGGTAGATGATTTGGAAGAAATCTGCTTCGATTGGCTACTAAAGATTAGTAGTTGGGAAAAAATCTAGATCGGAAATAGATTGCTTTGATGTTGATACTTGTAGCTAAAACTAGAGGCCTTCTGGTGCCCAAGAAATGTTAATTGGGTGCGTCATACTCGTGTCCCTCCTAGAGAAATCAAATCAAAAACTGCTGCAAATGTAATTACATTCTAACTCCCACATATTTAATCGTCGACCATTATCAAAAAACACACCATACTCTTAATGGTCGTCATAATCCCAGAGGTAACATCGCATAATGTGATTCATAACCAACAGGAAGGGATGCTGCACTCCCCGGCAGTGATCACTCGTAGATCCGCGCACAGTCGCGTGTAATCCCGAAGTTAAAACTTAAGTGTCATTAGACTACGTCGTCCCCGCGCATATTTTTATCATTCCCGCTTCCCCTTAACACTTAATGCGTAAAGTTTTAATTGAAATTTGATCTGGCGCACTTTTAACGAATTGTCCCTAATAATTATGTGCTCATAATTAAAGTAATGTCTTTGAGTGGAAAGTTATTGGTCCGCTGTGCACCGTGAAAGAACCGATAGGGATAATGTAATGTATTATTATGTTTTTAATATCGTGTAAGGATTGCATGTTATCCTCTTTGCAGATTTTGATGTACACGTAGATCAATAGGTTCTGGTTGCGTAATGAGCATCACGATAAGCGGTTATAGGTTACGGACTATGAAATACACGCTTTAGCTCGCGGCTGCGCCCGAGCGGATGTCGGAAATTATCCCAGGGGAACGTAGGTACTACCGGGATAAAAAGTATTCTATGCCCAGGTCATGGTCATGGTGTGCCGTCGAGGCGTGAAAAGGTAGACCTGACCCTGTAGACTAAATAACTTAAATTGCGGGTACTTATAGTTACATAATTTTAACTCCACACATAACTTCTTTCAGCAATAATTCGCGTATCTCGTCTGCTCGGCGTCTACAGGGATCCAGTAGAATATCAGCGTCAGGTATATTTGCCTGACACACACTGAGCTGGACTCCCGTTTGGTGCAATGTTGAGACGCAGTCGCACACCGCACTTTTTCTTTATTTGAATTTAAGTAATAGTATAGTGGCAATTTCTTTCTGAAAAAATTACCCAACTGCGGCGAAGCCAAAAAAGAAGGGTTATGTGATTGACCTGTATGTATGTCCGTCCCTATGTTCCTTCGTAACTTCTAAACGTCCGAAACAATTTTATTTTATTATTGATTAAATTCCCGTTCGTTCCACCAGTGGAACGATGGCTGTGGGATGGTAGGTGATAACATAAATGTATATAAATTATATGCTAACATTTAATTTGGAATGAGAAATGATAAAAAACTAAAAAGTTAAAAATGACAGAAGTTAAAAAAAAACTAAAATATCTGACTGCAAAAACACATAACTGAAAAGAGAAAAACAAGCATTACCTATATATAATCTATAGAATTTTGGTATCGCAAGACAAACAAAAGTAGGTAACACCATATTTCAGGTTATCGGTTTGGGGCAAACAAGCAATACCAAAATTGCAGACGGGGTTTTTCTCTTTTCAGTTACTTTGGTGTTTTTACAGTCGGTTTTTTTTTCCTATTATGCTTTAGTGATATGCAATTCTTTTGTGTGCACTAAAAAAATAATTATGAATAATTTTACCAAAAAACATTCAAACACATTAATGGTAAGGTCTACGTACTAGAGTTGTTTCAAACGAACACAAATACTGCCCTCGCTAATGTTTTCAACATTACAATGCCAGAACAATTAAATCGATCACATTCATTCGAAATTCATCGCAACGCACATTCAAATAGTCGTACGCCAATAATCCGACCGTTACAATTCAAACGTGTCGGTAATCCACACAAAAATGGCGGGTGGCGCGCGCGCACAATCGCACACATGTCCCGCACCTCGCGCATTTACATAATTGAATATTCTATTGTACGTGTCTAATGTTGTTACCTTACACATTAGCGCTTCCATCGCTACACTACTAAACGACGAAATTATACAGCATTTTGTGAAGCGCTTTAAATGGCTCATATACACAATTGAGAGTATAAAGTTACCTGTAGAGGGTGGCATAAAGCGCCATCTGTCGTGTAGTCAATGCAGAGATTTATCGTTGCAAAATGCGCTTATGGGGGTTTACGCGGATTCGGTTTTTTGCTCGCTATCAAGTTTCCATTAGCTAATTTAGTATCGATTCGCTCACGGTGAAAGTTTAGCGGTGCGCGGACGATTCACAATTGATGGATCGTTTTTATTCGTTCCAAACTCGAATGCTCCAAGTTTACAAATTCAATTTTTATGGACAGAAGCGGAATATTTTGGTAATTCAATTCAATTTGGAATCTGGATGGAAACAGAGGTTTTTATGTTATAGTTTTGGCTGTAATCTTAAATATTGCTGTACTAATTCATTTATTTTTATTATGAGTTTATGAGCACTATTGTGATAAAACTTTTCAATTTTATTAACGTGCAAGGAGGTTGCCTGGTACCTGTGGCCTGTGAAGCTTTATTTATCTTAATATCTTTCATTCGCTTCAGTGCATTATGCTATTTCCACATAAGCAAAGGTAATGTAATACATTTATATTAATCGAAAACGTCACTGGAAATTGCTTCTGTCATCAATGTGAGGCCCCCCTCGGAGGGGCTACCTCGGGCCCTCAAACATCTGCATTATCTTACCTACGTCCCTCGCGAAATCAGTTACTGCACGGGCATTCACTAAAGTGCATTTGCCATTCCGCCCGTCAAACCTTACAATTATCTCCCTACCTCTGTGCCAAAAGAAACCTTAGTAGTTTGATGTAAAATTCAAACTCGAATATCGACATCTAAACGTGCTTACCTAAACTATGATAACTTATACTTTCGTTGACCAATCGAAAACTAAATTCTAATGCCGGATGCATACGTTTCATATTCCCAAACCAGTGCACCAATGGTTACGAAATACGGGCCGTTTAAGCTAAGAGGGTAGTTCACATGTTGGCGGTGCGATTTATCAAATTTTATACGTTGGGGCACGACATGTGCGTCCGCGGACAGTCGCTTAGGTGCAACGCACAGAGGGTTCACAATTAAATATGGACCGAGAGGTGGCTAATGGATTAGCAGATGAGCCCGCCGCCTTATGGCGCGCAATCAGAACGTGCAGATGCGCCTCGATTGGATCCGTGGGTGACGCGTAATATGTTTACCGGCAGATTGAAACCAAGTGTGAGATCTTTTTACACACATATGCCGTGAAAATATCGCGTTTAAAACTTATTTACATTCGCATCTGTTAGAACGTGTCGATGATATAAAAGAGGGTAGAGCACAGCATTAAAATTTAACTTCACCGACTGTTAGCCTGAATTGTCTGGTGTTAAGCTGATGACGGTATAACGTATTACGATACCTTCGATACCACTGGACTAAACGAATGATCTAAAGAAAATGTCCAGCTGCATCACTAGTGTCAGAGTGTGGCTTTGAAGTTATCGGCTCGCTTGACCTGTGATGCGAATGTCGAAATTACATGCATTGTTGCGAGATGTAAGCCAAACAAATAACTGCAGCAATAAACTACCTCAACATACGTAGGATGAGGCTTGGACCATTACAATACGTGCTGACGTATGTTTACGATCACTATTTTCTATTGTGCAATGGTTTCAACTTAGATACAGCATACAATAGGTGACCCAGCCAGCGATCAAGAGCAATGATTGTGAAGATATGTATATAAGATATGTCGAGGTCGAAGCAATCGTCGCCGTAGGTGAAAACTCTTTGAATGCACCGTGTTGTGCTATATATTTAGATATACACATTGCAGCAGAGTATACAATGTATTCCGTGTAGTCGGTAGTTGTTGGATTTGATATGGCAGTAGTTATGGGTTGCTATGTTGCTGGTGAGCTTATTTTCGTAAGTTGTTGTTTCTCGCTTTCTCTAATCATGAAGTTGATACGGTATTATAATACGAATGGTGTCAATCAATGACACCATTAAGTATTATAATACCGTATTATGTGCAATAAAACTCCTAGAATAAAAATAATTTATAGATAATATTATATTTAAGAATGTTTTTGGAGATCTAACTCATAAACTTTCTTAAATAAAAACTCTTTTCCCACACACAACGTAGACCAAAGGTGACGCATTGAATGCAACTACTTATAATGCAATATTTAGTAGGTAGGGAAAGCTTAGATTCAATTTTAAACAATTTTAACGAGCTCAATTCCTTAAATCAACGCCCTTAAGGAAAATGTTTTAACCACTTTGACCACAATAAACTTTAGTAACTTATAGAATTTTCCGTGCGTCAGCGATTAAATAAAAAAACAACTCCATTGGTTACGACCAATGGAGTTATTTACTTACCTATGGGTAGGTGGGTACTAACGGCTCTCCTAAAATATAATAATAATTTATCGATGGTAACGTTTGGTGCGAGGCAGCTTGATGTAATAGCACGCGTGTGTCCCGTCACTCACGGCCACGTAGCGTCTGCAACACAATAGCATTTCCACTTATTTATATTCCCATTTCCAAATCTGCCAACAGTTTATTATAAGTATTTAAATAAAGTTTGGTAAAGAGATAAAATATCTTTTGATTCGGATGCCAGGCTCGCTACTCAAAAAATTGTTATCAGATCTTGTTCAAATTAAAATTCCTGGAATATGGTAGGTCCTAATTAGGATTCGAATTTTAGTACCTATGGAAACAGGAGCTCTGTAACTCTGTCTACAGCCGGACAGATTTTTTTTTTTTTATTTCGCAATTAAAGTAACAACAGTGCCACTTAAAGTAAGCATACAATCATTTGAGAAGAACAAATAGTTACGTCATTCATAATCATTTGATTTGAAACTATCGTACATACGAATTAATCACAATAAATTTGCACCTCAGCACCGGCTGCTGACGCTACCGGCTCACCTATTCACGTGGGTGATGGATTGCGGCGTCGATTAGGGCCGCGCTGACCTGTTCTTTCATATCTCGCTAATGGCCGCCAGTCCGCCAGGCCGCTCGGCCGCCAGTCCGCTCGGCCGCCAGTTCGTCAGGCCGCCGGCCGCCACTCGTACACCTACGTACACCTCTACCGCTTGTGGAATGATGTACATATTCTGGATGAGTTAGTAGGGGTAAATAAACAGTTTTATTTCAGGTCAGTATTTCTTAAGAATTAATTTGGGCCAGTGTACAGTTTCTTGTCCTGGATTGATATGTGTTCTTCGATCCTGAAACATAGGACCATTTTCAAAGAAAAAAATGCGTCGAAAATTTTAATATTGTGGCCAGACAGGTTCAAAGTAACTATCCGAAGAAAACTGAGGTCTTTGAATTTCTAATGAATTGCAAGATACACATGGCCATGAATATCCTTACTACAAAAGCATAAATCCTGGGCGAGAACCGCATTTCTATTCTTTATCCAACAATGTTGCAGATCTGCGTAGCTTTTCCATAAGTTCTATGTCCAGGACGGTACCTGTCGGCGTCGGCTGTCAAATATACAAGGGTCATTACTTAGAGCATCACCGGCCGTAATTAATATAACGTGCGTTCAAATTGAGGCGACTGCCTTTTTGCTGAGTCGGTGACGTCATGACGTCCGGCGGGGGGCGGTGGTGAGCAGGGGTCTAGTGATCGGAGAGCGGTAATTGATATTCCACACGATTTGATTTGGTAAACTAGTCAAATCTGGAGGAGTTATGTTTACACTACCAAGATGACTGTCGTTTGTTCATCAAGCTTGAGTTGATACAACTTGGTTTTTGAAAAGAAGATTTTCTCCATTATTTAGCTTGACAACATTATTTTACTGCAGGTATATCTTTTCTATTCCTTTAATATGATTTAAACTCAACTCAAAGCATTTATTTCAATTAAACCATTTACAGGCACTTTTGAATAGTCAAGGAATCGGTCCGTCAGAAATATGAAGCTAGTTGCCCATTCCAAAGCGTAGTAGGTACCTATGGAGAAGAACGGGCAAAAAACTCCACGGACACTCTTTTAAATAAATTGTTACAAAATATTGGTTACATCATTCATGTTGAAATTAAACATGTGAGAACAATAAAGCTGGCAGTATCATCACAACGGTAATGTTTTCCCATTGTTTGTCTTATTTGTGTTAGTATATTCGTGTATTTATGTGTATTTATCTGTTCTTGTATTTATTTATATTGTATTATATATATAGGTTAATAGGTATATGTATATTAAAATAAATATTTATTCCACAATTTTCGTCATTGCACCTACCACTGTTTATCTCTGCATCACCCAAAGGTTGACTGGTAGAAAATGCCTATGGCATTAAGTCCGCCTATGTACATTTGTGTGTAAAGTGTTAAATAAATAAATAAATAAATAAACAATGTAGAAAGGCGTGCACGTTAGAAGCGTTCGTAATAAAAAGATAAAACAAACAACAATTCAAACATTTTAATCAGCTAAGGCAGCTAAGACTTGACCATTCCCAAAACTACCAAAAACTACTAAATGCAAAACTACCTTTTGCCCGCGGCTTAGCCCACGTGGATGTCGAAAAATATCCCACGGGAACGTATTACGTCACCTATGTATTATTTATGTTTTATTAACTATCGAGTGCCAAATTTTATCCAAATCTGTTCAGCCATTTTTACGCCAGTCCGTAAGATACATCCAGAAAATCTGACAAAAATCTAAAAACTATATTTTCGGCATCAGACTCGTTCCCACACCTCGTAGCAATTACTTTTTTCAACAATATTCAATTAACAGTTTTGACTTCGTTACTATTTTTCCCGAATGCGCGACCTAAAGGAGGGTAATATGTTTAGCAGTCTACGTATATATATGTATGTATGTATGTATGTTTGTTCCTTTGTGGCGCTCAAGTGACAAAACCTGGGCCGATTTTGATGATTCTTACGTCAATAGATTTGTTTTAATCTTGTGAGTGTCACTAAAGACATGGCTAATCAGAATTCAATATGGCGACAGGCAGACGCCACATTGTTAAAAAGAAAAAAATCGAAAATCGAAGAACTATATCAAGTGGGTATCATTTGATAGGTATTTTAAAATCATAATTTTTCGGTTTCTCTCATCATTTTTATTTTGAATGACCATTTAGGATCTGTAACGATTTAAAGTTGAGTTTGGAAATAAATTACTATTACTATTATTATAAAGTTGCTTAGCAACCATTCTAACTTAAATTTTCGAAACTTATAAATAACTGTGATAAAGTTCGTATACAGTCGTATAGTAAGTTTATTAACGTGAAAAATAATTATCATAATATAATTCAATATAATTCTTAAAAACGAGTGACAATCCCGAAATTTTCGGTTTTTTGGGCCATGGTTTTAAAAGTTCACTTTTTACGCAGTCGGACGTAGTCGGTTTATTATATGTATAGATAGATGAAGTCATTAGGGACCGAAAATGTATAAAAAAGATGCAAATTTTCGCTATTTCAGAGTTGGTTCCATTAAAAAAAGTAGTTCATGTATGAGAAGTTCTCCCATGAAAAATTTGCAATAAACTCAAAGTCATCCCACTACAGCACCATTAACTCAATACGTCAGACATCCCCAGTGCTTCACTAGAGCCTGGCCCACAACGTCCCAACACGGTAAATTACAATCAGCAGACGAATGCAGTCCGTCATTGTCTAATCACGCCACTGACGCTACCTGGAGCCTATCGGCTGCAGTCAGCTCTGGACACTAAATCAGGCCGTCTAGCTTATAGCGTGTCACGGAGTATGATGATACAGAAGCTTCAATCCATAAGCTAGAGTTGATATAGATTTTAAGCTCATCCCCTACACGCTAGACGAAATAAAAATCTACTTTAATATTTTTTTAAACAGATGTCAAGTTACTACTTGTAGGCAAGCATGAACTATCTTCGACCACAGCGTCGCTTACCATTAGAGGAGAGAGTGGTCACATGGTAGCGTAACAATTATATTAATAAACAGCTATGAAAATATTGGATGAATATGACCGGGTTCTACTTCGGAAGCCTAACCATAAGAGTATATTTTCTATCAATACAGTATAATACCAGCAATAAATGTGCATATCTCCAACCTAAGTGTCCATACAACGTTTCAGCACCTACTATTTGGTGAATTTCCCGGAATTTACCTGTAGTCAGGGATTTTTCGGCCGTCAATAATATACAGGTAAATTATATAGATAGAAGTTTTACAGACTAGCTGAATGCCGGTTTTGGAAAGTTATATACTGCGTACTTCCCCTTAATTTACGACGTGATTGATTAAAGTTGGAAGGAGCTGTCCTTCTGTAAGTCGTCCCTCCATGTTAGTCATGTACCTGGAGCGGGCAGTAATTAATGTGGGCCCTGCGCCACCAGAGGGCAGCAGGGCACGGGGGAGGCGCGACTAGGCGGCGCCGCTCAGGTGGACGAAGTCGTTATGGGTGGCTGCAGCATTTACATTATGTTATTTGAGACTTTGAGAGCCTAAAACATATGGAAGAAGAAAATTTTGTATGACTTGTGTTTTGTATCCCTATATTGGTGAAACAATAAGATAGGTCGCGAAGAAAAAAACATAATTATGGTATCCCGAAGGGCTAGGCATGAGGTGTACAGTTTATCCACATTTCGCTAGTTACGTAAATGGCAATAAAAGTTATTTATTTCTTTTATTCAACATTTTAAGTTTATAAGTTTATTCATTTCCTGTTATATAATTTGTTTAGATTAACATTACGAAACAATCAAAATTCAATATCAAAAAGAGTTTACAAAAGCTGTGTTTCCATAAAGAATCTCGTTATTTTTAATTTAAATATTATCGTCAAATTTTTCCGTCCATTTCTGTGCACAGATGACTGGCACCTACTATGCAAATAGTAGCATATTACCCGCTGTGGCCCACTCTCCCGCGTCGGTTTCGATTGCTCAGTAATTAATCTCACCTCCTTTCACATCGCCCCACTCTCCCCTCGCTTTATGTTAACATCGTGTCCTATTATTGATAACTCTCGATCGCTGTCCAAAATGTCTGCTTTAAAATTTAAAGGATTTTTTTTTTAGCTTTATAGATGGAGAAACATGCAGGGCGATATAATAAAACATTACTGATTAAGAAGTCCCTTGTTCTTAGGCCGGAATAGTTCTACTGAGCAAAGGCTTTGTCGTACAGGAAAATGTAATGGGAAAATGGGAAGTGTGATGTGTCTGGTTGTGCCTTCCCACGAGGCTAATCAAATTCATATTTTTATTTATTTTTTTGTTTGTTAACTTAATTGCTTATCCTTTTACATCTCAGACCAAATAAAAAACCAAGACATAGCGCTGTCAACCGTGAAGTGAAGCCGGTTTCGTCAAAATGTGTGCACTTTGTGTGGTGTATTGATTGTAGTGTCCTTGGAAATGGTTGTAAATGTGTACGTGTGAGCGTGTATGCACAGAGCGGTGGTGTAGTTTTGGCATGCTTCACTGTATTGGTCGCAGCTCTGTCTCGGTTTTTATTTGGTCTGAGTTTAATATAATTGGGACTGATTGTAAACAATGTTTTAAACAATAATGTTCTTAATTCAAACCTCAAAATCTTAGTTTGATTTGAATATCTCTCCGAAATTACACTTACAAAATATGATGTTCAATGCAGCAATAAGTTCATCCTGCAAGACTACAATTTAGAAGCTCGCGTTCGCGCAACGTGGCGAGTTGCATGTGATGTGAAATGGCTTAATATAACGGAATCGAGTGTAAGTGCGAATAGCCGCCAGCCGCCCGCCGCACGCAATCAAACCGCAGTAAAATCGCAGCGCACTGATAACTGCTTTCGGACGGTGGTGTACACGGAGCGAATGAGTAAAACAAGGAGTGTTACTTTTTAGATGAATGACCAATCTGAATAGTCGGAAATTCATTGAGCAATAAGTAACAACTGGCTGAGAAATCCCAGTGATATAATGTGGTGACAAAATCTCGCCTAAGAATTCGATGTCCCAACTTAGCACAACTGTTTTTTGCAACACTGCTGAATGACGCAGAATACCTATATTTTTTGTCCCGTAGTAGGTATTAGAAAGGTTTAATTGGTCTCTTTGATTCTGATTTTCTGTTTAGATTAGGCGATCATCGTTATCATAAATCTTAATTTATACATTAACAGGAGGAGCTTTATAATTTATGTGCCGACATTATTTGTTTAATCGGATATAAAGTAAGGCCACGACCATCTTTAAAAATGAGAAAAACTATTACCTGCAACTTCATAGCAGCCACAGGTCTTCGCAAAGACCTCTTGTGCCTCCTAAGGTATTTTCTCCCAGTGTGTCTGTAGAATCGCGGAGCAGTTTTCATATCGAGCGCAATACTGAAGTCGGCGAGTGATTTATAGAGCACTGTGCGGACATATGAGCAGATGACGACGCCGCACATGACGGCCACCGAGGTAAGCCGACAGCTCCACGTCTATATTATACCCTGGTACTTGTCCACCAGGTCGAGTATGTGTGGAACTGCGGACGTATGAGCACCGCCGCATTCGATAACGGTATACGCCGATCGCCACTGCGGTTAGCATACAGCTCCACGACTTTATTATACACTGGTCTTTACTTTTCCAACAGGTCTGTTTTAACTGTAGTGGTCATTGGAAAGCTCATGTTAGCAGTGAAAGCTAACGGAATAATATAATTAGGAAATTCCTACAACGTTAAGCGAAATTCACTTAGGACAGGAAAGTATAGATCAAAACACTATCGACATGTTGGTGCACTAATAGTGTTTCTCCCCAGTATCATCACGACGTTATACACCTTTTTCTAAAAAGTATTATACGAAGTGATTTTTTTTACCAACCGATATGGCTTACATACAGTGCTGTTCCAAAAATGTTTATCAGTTTTCAAATTAGGTTCTTTAACACACTGTGTGCAGCAAAGTCTCAAATGCTATATCTAGGTACCTACTTGTTACTTTTGAATAGTTGTGAAGCATCTATTCTAACAAAAAGAGTATTAATTACTTTTTGATGATGAAACTATTTCTTAATTTAAAAGTTGACTCACTGTCAGAATTGATGACATTTATCAAACATATTAAGTGTAAATTTATACGTTTATGTGTGTAAAAAATAACAAATATTGATTCAAGATTGAAATAAAATGGCAAGCTTAACCCTCCAACAGAGGGCTGAAATATTACTTCTCCATGAAGATGGCTTGAATATTAGTGCTTTATCGCGAGAACTAAATATATCTCGATTCACCGTGAGATTTTGGATGCGGTGACATGGCTAAGAAGGGTAAATAACTGATCATAGAAGCAGTTCAGGACGACGGCTGATACTAACCACCGTGCAAATAACTGATATGGTTCGATATACGAAGAGCACGCACGGCTTCACACCAACTAGACTATGTGCCGTCATATCTGCAGATGAATGCTATACCTACTAGTTATTAAAATAATAAACTGTTGTTAGAATTTAAAAATATATATTCTTTTAAAACTAAAGATGTTTTGAATTTCTATATGATTATTTCTTCCTATTTTTTAGTTTTTCGTAAGGCTTATATAGACTGGCGCGACTTGTCACGCGTCGTGTCGCGTCGCGTGTCTGCAATATTATCGCCATGCAACACTTCACACTGGTGCGCCTCAACAGTGCGACACCAAAGGAACATTTTATATGGCGTCTCGCGTCGATATCACCGCGATAACGCATCGCGTTAGCGACGCGACACAAGAGAGTATTTTCTGTGTCGAGGCGCGACAGGTTGCTGCTGTGTGTAATGTCGCACGCGTTTTCATAGAAATTGACCTACGAATATAATATCACAGAATCGCGTCGCGTGACTGTCACGCCAATCTGTACGATCCTTAAAAAGTTCGACCTCGCTTGGTTTATTTTATGTCTATAAATGCCAGTTTTTTTTTTTTTGGCAAAGGGCTCCCTACTTTCTTTTTACCTCTCTCTGTCCAGAGCTGCCGAGGGCCAATGGCTCCGGTTAATATTTCACCGTTTTCTAAAAAAGGTTTTCTATACTTATCCTACATAGACGACGTGTCAATACAAATAATCTATGTTCTATAACTAATCAAATCCTTTAACATCGACCTTGTGACATAGATGTGTGCATGCAATTATAAACCTTAAGGTGGTAAGCATTTTCAGACCGCGACTGTACATACCTACTCTGATCTAATGCTCCGATAGATGTGTTGCAAATCAAGTGCATGTTTATGACGCGTCAATCGACGCTTCACGCAAAAGCGGTTTCAGTACAATTCTCAGTAAACTATTTTATTGCTTGTAATATTTATTTTCATAATGTTAGAAGGTCTCCATTAAGTGGTACAAAAGCACTAATACGTAGCTACGTGTCTAAGTTCACGTCAACACAAAAGGCGTAGGATTAGTTAGGACTTGAGTTGTTTTGTAATAATATTATTATGGTTTTACCAAATGCATCGACTTCCTGTTCTCGTCATATCGGCTCCAGAGTTATCAAACTATGTACATAAATACTTATGTTTATTTGACGTCACTGGGTTGATTAAGTTTGACTCACATTTGACACCTTGTCGACCCCAATTTTATCTGCGAAATAAAAAAGCGTGTTTCTTTAGGCTATGTGCTGACCTGCCTGTTTTCAGTTTTATCATAATCAAAATATTATGTCTTACTCACGAATCGTACTGAAAAGCTGTTTCGACTCGACATAATAGAGTCTGGTGTGCGCACCGTCTTAGTTATCAAACAACGTTTACTAAAAAAAAACTATCACGCGTTAGATCTGCAGACTGCCATCACCTCACTATTATTCATAAGTGAATGGCGTCGGGTCGTCGCCGCGAGCGGACGCGCCGCTCATCGCAATGTGCTCGCCACCAGATGTAGGAGAGGACAATCCACTCCTCACTACACTCACACTTCCAAACTAGGTGGTAGATCACACAATAGGTGAGAACAGAAGGATTGCTCAATAGTAGCCGATTGAAACAGTTAGATAATTGTGCTATTTTTTTTTTTTTTGATAAGTTTATTTCAGGTAACTGAACTCATATACAGTGCAATATTTCTTCGCCTTTGACTTTCGCTACATTCGAGGCCTACACTGGCCTACGCCGTAGCCCTCGTAGGCCGTAGCGCCGAGCATCTTTTTGGGTTAGCCTTTATAGCCTTTTATGGGTTTTTGGTATTCTGTTCTTTTTCATTTCATAGTTAAGTATGTTCGCGAACTTGGTTGAACTTATGAGGGTTATAAGGCTTTTCAGCAATGTAAAAATAATCTTCTAAAATCAGTTATACCTAGTCAGAAATTGATTAAGTTTTGCATTATAAACATGCTTTCTTTCATTCAATATCGTACCTACCTCTCGCCTATTCACTCCAGGGTGATGACATCCACCGTCACCTCGTCTCCGCTACGCCCGGCGGTTATGACGACACGTATGGGGGATAATTATTTTGACATATTATTTTATTTCGTGCATAGTTGACATCATTTACTTATTATACATTATATTTTTAGGGTTCCGTACCACGAAAGGAAAAAAACGGAACCCTTATAGGATCACTCGTATGTATGTCCGTCTGTCACAGTCAATTTGCTCTAAATCTAATAGACCGATTAAGTTGAAAGGTACTATATCAGTTTCTGTGACCCAAACATGGACGTGTAACGAAAATAAATGAATTTTGAATACGGGAGTCATTTTAAGGGGGCGACGGGAAAAATTTAAAAAAAAATGTACTGTGTGAAATATCAAATGAAAAGACTTATTGTGAGAACTTCAAATGTATTTTAGTATAATTTTAAAATAAATACGTTTAAAGGTATTTAAGAAAATAGACAAAAATTGGCCATGTCTCCCCGAAATTTTTGAAAAAGTACAGAAAATAGTTTTATGCTTATAGATTACAGGAAATCCCAAAAAGAAGTCTATGGTCTTAAAATAACATGGTAAATTACACAATAATGTGCGTATAAACTGGGACACAGGCCTAAATGAGGCTGACAGCTTTAAATTTAATCATTTAAAGTATTGCTTAACGCTGCCTACTGAATTGGCCTATGAAATCTTGTTCCTTAGATACAGTAGGTACCACCTACCTTTTTGAATAGAAACTTATACTACATAATATTAGTTCACTGAGACTATTAAGGGTGATTTTTCAGCAGGTAGTGAGAACTTTTTCATCGGAGGAATAATTAAGTATTGCGGTTTGACGGCTTTTGTATGGAAAACAATGTCAAACTGTCATATTTATTCTTTAGATTAGTGCGGTGTCTTCCACCGTCTTTTTCAGTTTGTGGATAAATCAAGATTTGGCCTATAATAAAAAAAATAAAGCACGTGCACGTGATAGACGTAAAACTTCAAAAAAATAAAGAATAAGAGAGATTTAGAGTGCGAGACAGCAAGAGATAACTTTCCTTTCTCTTATGAAATCTCACTCTCAATTCTCGTTCAACTCTCAAATCGCCGCCTAAGGCCCGAGTTCACCAACTACAACGTAATCATCGGTTACGTAACCGTTCTGTTAGAATTAAACAGTTGTTTAAACAAACCGTGTTTTTTTCGTGTTCACCATTGATTTCTAACCAACGGTTAAATAACCAAGCGTTTTTGAATGATTGAGTCGAAAATGACCGAATGATCGAATGGTTTATCAATATTTTGTGAATGTAGAATGTCAACGTCAGTCAATTTTCATTGTCTAACTCACAGAGGACATTTTTAAATAGGTTATAGACGTCACTCGAGTCATTTTGTAGGTATGGCGTATGGCGCCATCTGGTGCTTTGTGCAAGGTACTTTGGCACTAGACCTTTATTTTTTTTTTTTTAATGTTGCGCTTAAAAATTGAATAAAATAAAGTAGTTATTACAAAAATCTGTTTTTATTTTTTAAATCTTTTCGTACAGTATCTATGTGTTAAATTTCATCATTGCGCCGTGTTTTGAATATACAGGGAGTGCGCAGAATTCTTTCTGTACCTTCAAAATCAGAGTCTTGCATTTTTTTTTGTAACTAAATACAAATATTTTTTATTTGAGGTAGGTTGGGTACAGATGTTGTAATTATTAAAGAACGCTATTTCTAGCCGAAATCGGCGTACAATTATTATTTTGGTACAAACATGCTGATTATAATAAATTATCAAACAATTATCACTCCTTATTAAACAATTCTAATAAAAAAATTCGACACAATAAAAACATTCCAATAAAATATAATAATAATAAATTCTAGTATGAATTGTCAAAACAATCAATTATAATAATAAAAAAAGGTTAATGTGTCAGTAAGGTATTATTTGTTCATCTAAAAACGTGATGCACAATGCAAAACTTCACATCTGGAAGCATAAACCAATGGTTAAACCGAGTTGGCTACCTCGTTTAAGATAACCGTCCGATTACCGTACTTAATCAATTGTTAGTGCTTGGTGAACAGTAAAATATTGTTAAACAGCCGTTTATGGTTAAAACAGATGCTTAAAATTTAAGCATCTGTTGGTGAACTCGGGTCTAAGAAGTTTCACTTCAGATATTGTAAGTCCTCAGATTTCTCCATGAATGCACGCGTTACGATTTAAAGTAGTAGAGCAGTCATTGACTCGTCCGTGTTCTCAGGTTATGGGGATAAACGGTTAGCTGGACACTCAGGCGTTCGTAGTTCACTTCGTTTATTACGGGCCATCAAAACAGTTAATAATCAATTAATCAAACGACTGTCTTCACTCTAATTCTCTAACTAACGCACATCGTTGTGTCATCAAAACATCTACGTGCGTTAGTTAGAGAATTAATTCCAAAACATCTACGTGCTTCGGAGAACTTCTAAAATAATTCTTTCTGAAAACGTTTGCTTGGGGAAGTACTATATTATACCTATTTATGCTAATAAGCAGCGTAGCTTTGTTTTCATTTTAAGGATAATATAGGAGCCATAGAATTTAGTACCAACCAAAGAAAAAAGGTGTTGCGCCCACGCAACATTACTCCAAGTAACATGGTACAAGCGGAGGAAGAAGAAGAAATACCAATTATATTCAATCAATCAATCAAATTATTTCTTTGCTTAATACAGGTAGGTATAAACAGATGTTATCAATAAATATAAAGTACTCTGTATCATTACCTAATAAGGTATGCAAATATTTATATTATTATTAGTCTAATTAAATAATTATTAAAATAACATTAAAAAATTATTATAGGAACTGAAAGGAAAATAAAGTTATACTAGAAATGTCAAAGGTTTCAAAATATTAGGTTTATTTTCCTTTATTTCATATATAATAAAAAATAATTCACATTAAAAATGTAAATTTTATGTATTTATATGAAATATTTTTATAAAAACAAAAAAAAAACCAACTAATTTAAAAAATGAAAAAAATTGTAGGCCACCGGTATCGGGAACAGGGTTCAAGCTAGGTTTATTTATTATAGGACTTTAACCAGTTTATTTAGGTGTATAGGAGTTTATTTACTATAGGAATTGTTTAGGTCAGTCACGACAACCTTAAACTTTTCATGAGGTGGGCCGTTAGCCTGTTTGCAAAGAAATATAGTTTCTATTATCATCTTAGCACATATCACGACAAGCAACTATTAAAATCCCGTCGGCAATCGCAGCGCCACTAATAAGAAAACTTTCAATCAGATAGGCTCAGTTATCAAGTGACTGGCAGAGCGCAGGTTCAGTCCCGCGATGTGTATCACCGGCCGGTGGTCGTCCTGATTTATGCGAACAGTTAATCCTACTATTTACTAGTTTTAGTGGAAGGTAAAGAGGGAGTTTTTCCGAGGACCCTTAGGCCTGAGTTGAGAGACGCAAGGCGTAAGCGAGCGGCGAGTAAACGGTAGTAGGTAACATGTAGGTATGCTATAATTAAGGTTATCAACGTATTTTTAGTTTTGGCAATACCCTTGGGATTTTACCTGTTTGATACGCAAGGAAGGTGGAACAGAAAATTCCCTTATATGGAAATTGTTATTTAGAAAAGTTATCACAGTAGTTATTCCAAACGTACTTGTTGTTTCCTTGCCTTTGCCCTTTAGCTGTGTTGCTGACGTCACCGCTCATTATTATCAACAGCAGTTGAATTCCGTATCAATTTCCTCTCGACTCCCTGTTCATAGTATAATTGGCGTGAGTACCTACATAGATAACGAGACAGGAAGATTATTTAACTGAAATATATTCCTGTGCGGGGTGTAACTTATCCGGTAACAAACATAATCAGTAGAATATGAAATCAGGAAAACGATGTACAGTCACGAGCATAAATACCTTACAATAACGCAAGATTCAAAAGCGATTTTCTCCTAAAGTATTAATAGATATTTTATGGTCTTTCCTCAAAGATGGCATCTTTATTTCACGAGCAAAACGTTTTTGAATGCCGTAAGGAATGTAAAGTAAAGTATTTATGCTCGTGACTGTATCAATAAACACACGCCATCCCGCTTTCTGTCTGTGTCTTGCACCTTGTCCTCACTAAGAACAGTTATCAGTCAGTGCGTGTGATGTATGCTGCTCGAGGGACGGCGGACACAGGATGGCGGACGCACCAGCGGATAATTATCTGATACCTCTGTCACGCTTGAAATTCTCAAGAAAAACAATATTAAAGCTTCGTTATTGCATAAAAATTACAGGAAAAGATAGACTTTAATACCGAAGCCCCATGGCATCCGTACGTGAACTTAGATTTAACTCAAAATCAAAACAAAATGACTAACTACGCTAGTAAAATTAGTAAGATTTCTTTTTCGTTAAGAAAATAACTTTGTTTATAACACGACGGCAGTAGGTAGTCTTTGTCAAAACAACATCAAAAATCAAGTCACAAAATAGAGAACTTCTATTACAAAATCCAATCTGTTGAACAATATAATTATATGGGATCTATTCCAAAGCATCTCGGCTTCAACCCGGACGCTCACAGCACAATTAGGAGCAGATCACTTTCCATCTAAGAAGGCGTTTCTTGTTATTTTTCCCTTGGCTTTGTCCTCCGTCGGGCTGGGGAGCCGCAAGCCGTAGAAGAAGGCACAAGACAGAAAGCACACCGAAGTGCGTCTGAGAGAAAAGGCGATTTACATATGAAATTGAATTGAATCTTTCTTAGAATGTTATTGATTCAAAAATAAAACTCGAATTGTTCATGTATTAAACCGATTGATATTTTTGATCGGTCACAACTGAACGGAGAAAAGGTAGCCTTATATGCACTTAAACCACTGCCACACAACACAATATGCAAGATTAGGCACACCACATAATTATGAAAACCTTATGCATTAAAAGCATGATATGTAAACAATTTTCATTTTTACAGTGTGCCGTAATCGGTTTCATTCCCAACTTTCTTTGTCTGGACCTTCCGCGATACCTTGCAATGTGATGGAGAGAGTAGGGGCGGCTCGTTAATTAGAAGGAGTATTTTATTAAGGCCAATTTGTTGGGAATACCTGCCTGATTGCCGAGGCTGAGACGGGCGATTTGTTTGAATTTTTTAGCGAAGTTCCTGAGGGGATCGCGCTCATTTGTTTGAAGAGTGCGCCTATTTGAGCGATACAATCCGCTTAGTTTTTAAATTATTGCCCTTCATTGTATTAGAACGATGGATATATTTATTATAAATTTAATCATATGAAATACGTTTTTAAATAATTAAATTATTGAAAACCTATTCACAAAATTCATTTAATAATAAATCTATATTATAAAATAAAACGCTGTTCATTGGTGAGCGCATTACTTGAGAACGGCTGGACTAATCTGGCAATTTATTGTTTTAATAGTCCGAATCGGGTTCAAGCGGAAAGAAACAATTAGAAAAATTATCGGAAAATCTTCACATTCGGCAAATACTGAACGTGACGTTTTGTATGAATTATTAAAATTTGGACCTCTGTCAGGTCAGCTAGTTTGTATTAAATATCTACGCTTGTCAAAATTAATACTATTTTAATAAACCTAGTTCCTAAAAATGTAGAGAATGCGTTCCTATGCTTGAAAGGGACAGGAAATAGATATCATTAACATTTATTACGTTAACTTTTAATTTTCATTACTATTTTTATTTTTAGTAGTTAAAACTAGGAAGTTATAGTACGTAATTTATATTATTTGTAATAATATATTTTACCTTTTCCTGGGTATAACCAATTAAACGTTTCAATTTATTTTGTTTCGGTAGCTGCCTGTTGATATCACTATGATTGTACCTATTGATAATATTTAATTACAGTATTTGTACAAAACTAAAATACCACAATTTACCTATTACTGCATCATTGTTATTGTTCCGTTTATCTCGGTAACTACCTCCTACTGGTACTTAGGTGTAGTATGAAACAAACGGTATAAATAAACAATATGACCTGACCTGAGCTACTTACTATTGGTATAGTTATAGACTACTTTAGTTATACTTAAATAGGAAATTACAAGTAGTAATGTATCACAATGACTGTAAATAAAAAAGGATTAAATGTTGATAAAAAAGTGAAGGACATTGCTATAATCTCTATGCTAAGACAGACTGGTACCTAATCGTAGTTAGTTGTTATTAAAAATAAGGCTTTGTGGCTTGTGTTAATAAATAAGGCCTAGTCATAAAAGCCTTATTTATTAACACAAGCTTTGTTTATATATTATTATTAATATGTCGTTTATTCATTTTGTTTCTTATTAATTTACATTTTTAATTATTTCTTAAAATAAAAAGAATTATTATTATTTCATTATTTACTCAAAATTATTTTTTAAATATAAGAATTAAATATTATTAAAATAACCTACTTTTCCCAAAAATAACTAAGTTTGTCAGAAAAGCCTGAAAAACATGGAAAAAATACGTAAAAGGCAGTGGGTTGAGAGACGATGATGTTGATACTGATTTTAAGTACCTATGGTGAGAAAGGTTCAGTACTTAGTTAATATTCAGCTTCTCGCAGCCACACCTACAGCTATTCCTAATTATAAATAGTATGTGTAAGTACTAAGGAGGTGAATCATGCGCGCGCGCCGTTCCCACGTCTGCAAGCGCCAATTGGTGGAATTGACCGGTATGCGACGCCGGCTCGCTTGACCCCCGACCCGTTAATTGTCTTCCACCTAACTGATGTTGAGGAGACGACGCTCAATCATTTGTGGCTTTGTTTGGACCGGTCAGGAGCCGGGAATTTAGTTGGATGAGACGAATATTATGAACTTTCTTCTTTTAAAAGTCATTGTTTCGTTATTTTTTACTAGCCTTTGCCCGCGGCTTCGCCTGCGTGTAGGTCAACAACCAACCCACGGGAACGTACTACCGGTATGAAAAGTATCCTATTTCCTACCTGTGTGACATTTAATTTCATTGAAAACAGCACATCAAGGTATGAAAAAGTTGTTAACAGGCAGACAGACAGAATTACTTTCGCATTTATAATATAACTATGCATATGGATATGAATTCTTATGTGTTTATAGCAGGGAAAAGGTATTCCCCTTGATTGATGGGAAGCTACCTATTTAATGTATGTTTTTGTTAGCTTGTTATTGTATTTATTTACACTTATTGTACACGATATAACTAGGGTACTACCCTACTTTATTTTTGTCGTTCAAAAATTACTGTAAATAGAAATGTGCCGTTATTTTAGGTAGAACAACTTTACCTGTTAGGAAACAGGTGTGATGTTGTGTTTTTGTGAATGTGTATTTTGCAGGTTTCTTAAGAATCTTAATAAGAAGAAAACTTTAGGCCATAATGTGCATGTTTCAGGTTCATGTTCAGGGTTATGCCCGCGAAGATTATCCCCATATGCAAACCTATCGAAAGTTTCTGACGTATTCTGTACATAACAAAAGCTCTTATCACGCGGTGAGATCATAAACCCAACTGTTCAAGTAATCCCAAACAGATGCACGTGAGTAAAGTCGCATAGTCTTCTGTTATTTTACTTCCTTCTACGGCGTAAGGTTTTTACTCAACACGTAATTGTGAACGTTAACAAACATGAACCTACGTTGACGTGCTGAGGGGGGATATGAGATCATATTCACACATAAGTAGTTATGGCTGCTTTTCTATCAACTATTCACATTTTCCCGTTGACTGACTCACTGCTTCTGTGAAAAGATTAACATAGTTATTTGTATAGTATACGTAATAGTATTTTCTTTTCTAGAAGGACTTTCTTGGAAATTTCTGCAAGAATACAAAAATTCCTTACATAAACAATCGAATTACACTTCTTTCAGCCTATATTTTGTTTTTCTTTTTTTAATCATTGATATAGCTTTCAAATTACAAAGAATTTGCATATTCAGATTTATATTCATATCTTTATTTGCATTCCTTAATGTAGGTATACAGTTTTTAAAATGGCTTAGAGTCAACAATAACGGACCCTGGAGGGCACAGCAAAAAGTATAAAATAAATTCTTAAAATAAAAATTAAATTAAAAGAAACAAATTAAGTAACAATCCACAATGTTTAACTATGTTCTTAACATTAATTGAGATCAGTTATAGGTTGTGGTACATAATAATTATTTGATATGGTCAATTAAACATAAATATGTATATCATAATATAATATTTATCTATGTATGTATGAGTGTATCTATACGACTAACTGTGTATGTTGTCTGTGTTAAATCATTTTTTTGTCATTTATGTATTCGTTTATTGTGTATTAAGCTTTTTTAATTCATATTTGCTTGATTTTATTTATAAATGTCATATCGCTGGTTTCATCTTTTATTACATCTGGTAGTTTATTAAATATTTATATGGACATTACGTAGGGGCTATTGGAATGTAGTTTCATGCTCGAAGAAAGTAACATTAACATATTTTTATATCTAACAGATTGGTCTTTATGTTTATCGCCGCGGGTTGTGAAAAAGTTCATGTATATTCTAACAAATTCACATGTTTCTAGGATATAGATATCTATCTATATCCTTACCATCTGGTAAGGTGAGTATTTTATGTTTTATGAAAAAGGGTTTACAGCTATCAGTATGTTTTATGTTGACTATGATCCTAGTTAATTTCTTCTGGAGAATGAATATTGCCTTAATGATATGACTGCCAAAACTTGCTGGGTTTGCACTGTATAGGTATTGATTTACTCTTTCATTATTTTTAAAATGGAGTAACAAATTCGGCACAACAATCGCACATTAGCAGCTTTTCATACAGCTATATCACGCAAAGTATTGCACAAAACGTAGGTCGTACCTACTCACAACACTCGTGTTCAAAGGTACGCTCAGTGTCCTTTGAATTGACCTACTAATACAGATGTATTTAAAACTATTTATACTCGTAGGTATGCAATCTGTTTTTATTATAGTTCGTTCGGAGTGCGGCGTCCACTCCACGTCTTCGATAGCACTCGTCCGCGAAAACAGGAGTGCGTGACTCACTCTTTATGATACACTGTTCATTAGTACCTACAGCTATATATGTTTGTTTTGTGTTAGATAGTCTAATAGATGTGGAGCCTTCAAATTAAACATGTTTGATTTCGATTAGTAAATTAAACCATACCTAGAATTAATCCAGGAACTCTATTTGTTTTCTGCAAACTTATATTTGACTTCAGTTAGGTACCAACTTGCGATGAGGAAATAAATCTACTTCAATAAATTCCTATAAAATTATCAAAATTTTACCATTATTATCATTCAGCTCTTTCCACAGATTCTCGACCAGCAAGCAGCGGTCACATCGCAAGGTGCGCGGTCGTTGTCTCAATTGAGTCCAGCTCAAGTGGGTGTCATCTTAACGACTCGCGTGTGTACCCTTCTTTATTGCTTAGCATCTAATGCGGCCGTGTTTAGATCATTAACATGGGCAGTGTGTGTGTGGGTGAGTTTTTGATCATCAACATGGGGTTATGTCAGTGTGCGCGAGGTTTTATGTGAACTGACGGCCGCCTGGAATGCAATGACCGATGACTTTTTTCAATTGAAAGGATAGCGTGAAATTATGTGGCCTGAATTATTTGATTAAAGTGAGTAACGACTAACGAACGATTTTGTTCCAGTAGGCGCACCTGGTAAATAATGCCATATGAAGTCTATTGACTTTGCATGGTAAATATAAGTTAGGTACCAGCTCTATCTCGTTTTTTGTAGGTAATAGTCTGTGTTTACTCAGCCTGTTAAGCAAAGTCGAACCAAAAGGGTTTTTACTTTTTAGTATTAAAAAGTCCAAATAAGGATATGGGAAAGAACAGGACTCTAAAGTCAGTCTGCTTACTCATCATAATTAGGTACGACTTGCAACACTTTTCTTTGTTAAAGAAGCCACACTTATGACCGCAAAACACTGCCATAACTGAAGCAGTTTCACCATTCCTACATACATACAGCTGGACAGACACAACAGATACCACCTACAATTGGTATTCGTGTAAACCGATCTGTGTGTTACAGATGTGAGGCACCTATCGCTAATGAGCGTGTGATGTGATTCACAGGCGGCGACGCATGTGCGGCCTCGATACTACACCACAGACTAAAGAGCATGGGTACAATGTGCAGAGGAGACACTGTCGTACTATGACAGAATACCATACACAGTCCAATGACAAGGTGGCTGCAGTGGTATTTACTAACATTCTTAGTAGACTGTCAGCCTGTCTATTATATACATGGATACCTGCCCATACCAGGTTAGACTTGGTACATTAAACTACGACAAGCTTATCGTATAAGATTGATGTTCTAAGTACCCTGAAAATCTAGAAAGCGCCACGAAATTAAATACGCCAATGGAAGAGTTAACGGGTTATAAAAGAAAGTAGTGCAGTTTTCTAGTTTTGAATGTGGTAATAATACTCATACTCATCGCCTGAAAAAAAAATTGGAACAGAAGAAAGTATTTTTTCAATGAAATATTTTTTATTAGTATAGGTACAGGTAAACGTTAACCAAGTGTCTCACCTGCAGTAATAAAGCCTGCCTGATCGTTGTGGTACACTCGTGAGAACGCCGCGCATGTGTCGTACACACTCTTATTGGCGCACATACTTTTTAATTACCTCTACATCATGTAGGTACACGTACTAAACAGCTTGGTACAGAAAGTCCACTCTACACCGTGTCTTTAGAAGAAAGCTCGCTCATACAAAGAACGAAAATATAAAGTGGACCTGTGTTATTCTAACCTCAGTTATTTACCTCTTTATGTCCCTTTTCTCACAAAATATTTTCATGAATATATCTCGATGCTGGTGGTGAATATTAGTCAGTCAGGTTGGCTGCAGGATTGACTGTCTTCGGAATCATCACTTCTCGAGGGTCTCTTAAAAAAAACCGGACAAGTGCGAGTTGACCTCGCGTCGAAATGAAATGAAATTGTTTATTCTGTAAATAGGATATCGGAATCACTTTTACTCGTCATTTTTTTTTTTTAATTAAGAATATTTTAGACGAGTTCGGCGTTTCTTATCTGACTACTCTAACAAGAAAGGTCGAACTTATTTTTAATCAATCTTGGTCAGGCTATAAGAGGACCACGTAGGTAAGTATCAGTGGACCTGTCCAGTCAGTGCAAGCATTCATCAGTAATCGTGGAGCTCAGCTCGACGAACAATGAGAAGTCCTTTTATTTGATATGTCACACGGTACAGTTAGCAAATTATTATTTTTTTGATTTTCCAATTTACTCCCGAAAAGTTATGTTCAAAATTAATTAATTTCCGTGTTTGAATCACAGAAATTCTTATATGTACCAAATTTCACTTAAATTGTCCCGTAGACTCGGAGAAAATTGGCTGTGATAGACGGACATACTGCCAGTCAGCCAGACAGATACACGAGTGATCCTACAAGGGTTCCATTTTTTCACTCAGACGTATGGAGTCCTAAGAAGCCTATTATTGACCCACTGCAGGGCAAAGGCCTCTTCTCATACAGAGAAGGCATTGATCACCACGCTTGCTCAACACGGGTTGGCGATTGCAGACTTATATTAACTAAAGTCCAGCCTCACGATGTTTTTTTTTCATCGATGTCAGGCTCTCTTAATAATCCACAAATGCATAATTATATTTCTTCGTTTGACAGGGTAGGTACCTATTATTTCACTTTTCTGGAGTGAGCTTTCGTTCAGTTGATAAATCGTTGATTTTCTACGTTTAGTTTTGTATAGTGATAGCTGGTAGGTAGTGGTTAAAATGTGTGTACTGTTGCTTAAGTGTTGTCATGTATGATGGCAGATGTATGTATGAGTTGTCTTGTTAATACTTTTAGTTATTACGAACACTGCATGTAGGTAACGTTAATCATTTGATTATGTTCCTCAACATTATGTAAGTATTATTATACGAATGTACTTAAACATTTCCTGTGCGTATGTGAGACAACCTACGTAGACTTGGTTTTCTTTGTATATGCTCTATATACCTACAAAGATAACTGATAGTAGATATTTAATTTGTTAAAGAAAGCTCTGGCTGGACGATGATTGACATAAGTTATACCTATTAAAATAATACAAAACAACAAACTACAATAGTCTTGGAATAAATTCTCCGAACTTCTGAAAAAGGACTTTAATGTTTTTTACCTTGTTTACAAACCGCAATTATTTATAGCAATGTTCGATGAGGTGTCCCTACGAAAATGGAATGATTAAGCACTCACATACAATTGAAATAATCGCGTTTTGCTTCGAGATGAGTACCTACTGAGGCCCACCACCACCTACCTACGATTCAGGATGAGTAATGTAATGCGCTGATTATGAACCTATATTAATAAACCTATTACTAATACCGTAAACACCGGAAAAGCGTTGTGTACCATCAAATCGAAGTATGGATGGTGTCGCAATCTGCAGGTGGTATATGCCCGAGAGGCAGAAGTTTGGGAGGTTCTTGTTACACCGAAGGGTTTGAAAGCCAGGCATGTTTTTATACTAATGTGCTTAGTTCTTGTTTCACCTTTCAGATTTTTACCGGTTGTTTGTCCTAGACATTGCTTTAATTGTGGTATTAACCTATCTAAAGTCTGTTTCAAAAGTATCTGATGAAAATGTAAACAATTGAATCAGAAAACGTACCTTTGGGTGCCAATATATAGCGCCACTTGCAAATTGAGTGCTTTGATTTGATGATTGGATATGTAAACCCGAAATTCTACTTTTAAATCGCCTTAAAGATGTTTTTCATTTGACAATTGAGGTTAATCTCATAACCTCAATTTCCATCGATTATGTTTCATTTTAAATTTCTCATTTTTCGATTGCAATTTAATCATGTTTTTCAAACAATCACTGTTGGAAAAAGTGATGAGTTATAAAGTTAAAACCTTCTATATAAATATTGATTGCATACAGAATTTAACCTGGACAGGGTTTGTTTACACTTTCATCAAATGCTTTTGGAACAGACCATAGTACACGCTATGCTGCGTTAAGTTTAAAATTACGTTGTTGTTACGAGAAGCGTGAATGCATTGAAAACCATTTTTTTTTTACTGGAAACTATTTTGCAGTTAAAGTACAAACAGATATTACAAAGCTTAAAAATACCTCCTTGTAGATTGGTTCGCAGTGTCCCGTGTGTCGTAACGATACTTTGGGACAAAGAACACTTGTATCTCCTGAGTCACTGGCGACTGCGCGTGCGCCGCTCACCGGCGCCGTCGCACGCCGTCGCCCAATGTGGTTAGATCATTCGTTAAAACAAGGTTTTGTCATTAAACGATTGTGCCTTGTTGCTAAGTACACTAATCTGTATTCGGTGAACGAGACATAGTGTTTTTATAGTATGTCTGTTTCAGCGTGTTTTTGTTTACAAGGCACGCACTTGCTTGTCGGTTTGTGGACGCTTATTCAATATCTCTGGCACAGATGGTGGTTATTTTGTGAGGTAATCAAATACTTGCAGCTAACAAGAGCCTTAATTGAGAAAGTTATTAGAGATCTGATCAGGCTTACAGATCACAGTAGTTTTACAGAAATCTATTGTAAATGAACTTGGTCTTTATTTTATAAACTGATAGGGCCCCATACTAAGTAAATGCCATCCACTAGGAAGGCCGTCCCAATTTATTTATTTCCTTAAAGTTTTAAAGGAAAACCAATTGGCACTTAATTTTATCTTTATTTAAATGATTTAATTTGGTATCAAGAGTAATGCCTTAACATTAAACCGCACCATTAGCGGGGAAAACAACACTTATGGGGACGGTTTCGTAGAATTAAACCTATATTTGTCAAAATAACAACTTAATGAGAATAACTACTTTATTTCCAAATAGATTGCTTGAGTTAACCGCACGCAAGTAGGCATCACATATGACTGTAAGGCGTCGTTCACACGCCCGCGCCACCGCGCGTTTTCTCCACGCGTTCAAGTCCGGATCTCGCGGAGCACATCAACGATGGCGGCGCGGACGCGGCGCCGTTCGAATCAGAATATTAGGGCTAATTTCACCAATGAAACTGACAGCGATCAGCAAAAATGTGTTCAAAAGATGTCAGTGTCAAAATTGTTATGGAATATCGTACACTGACAGCCCTTGAACGCGTTTAGATGTACTGAACGCGTTCAATTTCAATGGTGAAATCTGTACTTAATCAGTATGGTTTTTGAGTGTAAATCTTATATCATATTTTGATTTTAACTTATTTTATTTGTAACTTTTATTTCGCTTTAATTTACCATAATAGAGATTTAGTGTTATGTGTGTACTGTAAGCTTATTTTGTATTTTAAATCCTAATCGTCCACATGAGCAGACCATGACCAGGAGAACGACACAGGATACCTTTTAATCCCGATATTCCCACGGGATCGAGACTTGTGCGGGTGTAACCGCGGGGCGCAGCTAGTAAATAAATAAATGACCCTAAGTAACTATACTAACAAAAATCTGCTTGAGAGCGACGTCCTCACGAGCCGACATGTCGCACGCTCAGTACTAATAATTTGACACTTAACGTAAATAAAACAAAGTGTGTCTTATTTAAGCCCACGGTACGAAATAACATTAAGTTAGCGATTGTATCTTATGGCAATAATGTCGAAATAGTTGATAGTGTCAAGTTCTTAGGTGTGCACATTGATGCATTGTTGAATTGGAAGGTTGAGACATTGTCTATAACGAATTCTATTAGCGCGGCATGCTATGCGATTAGAACACTGTGGGAAGAATTAAGTTTACCACAACTTAGAAGTGTGTACTTTGCCTTGGAGGAGTCCAGGCTAAGATACAGCATTGAGTTTTGGGGCAATAGCTACATATAAGTACAACATACAAAGGGCATTCGAGATTCAGAAAAGAGCTTTAAGGACTATGCTCCGCATGAAACAAACGGAATCAGGTAAAGACCATTTTATTAGACAAAAAATCCTTTACATTTTAGTGTTGCTAACAGCTTAGTTAAAAAAAATCTCAAAATTGAGACTGATGAGCAAAGACAAACTAGAGCTAGCATACGTAGGAAAGATTTGCCCAACACTATTCAACCGAAATTAAAAGTTGTCAAACATAGCCCGAGGTATTAGTCTGTATTTTTATACAACAAATTGCCTATAGAATTCAAAACCATATACCGTGTTAACTTATTTAAAAACAAATTGAGGACCTATTTATTGGGGAAAGGCTATTACAGTATCAATGAATTCCTAGATGACATATGACATTGTAACTTATGATTGATCGTACTAATTTGAAATTCATTATTTATGATCTAATTGTACTTGAATTGACTGTTATTGTTTTTATTGACTTTTCTAAATGTATTTAATGAATTTTATTTTAATTGCAATTGTATAATGTTATTTTTTATTGACTTCTCTAAATGTATTTAATGAATTTATTTTAATAGCAATTGTATAATGTTATTGTTTTTATTGACTTTTCTAAATGTATTTAATGAATTTTATTTTAATTGCAATTGTATAATGTTATTTTTTAATTTTTCAACACAATGTACACAACACAAACACAATGTAACACAATGTATGTATGTATGTTTGTTATGAAATAAATTACTTACTTACTTACTTACGCTACAACGCTAAAAATCTTGCACTGAGCTGTATGAACGACGCCTTAGTTCGAAATAACCGACAAACAACATTATTTTAAAGCTAATTATAAATGCACATGTTACCTACTCATTTAAGTGATGTTACTCATTATAACATTTAATATAAAAATATTATATATTTAATATATATAATTTAACATTTCATTGAACTCATATTGTGTAACTAATATGTAATCTTGACATATTTTCCTTACTCATCAATCTTTCGTTTCGCATTAAAGAGACAAGAATAACTACAATTAATATGAGTAGGTTCTGTACGTGCATGTAGGTGACATGGCATCATCATCCAAACAAGGTGGTGCCAACTGAACGTCATTAAATATAACTACGATATCTAGTTATGATGCGTTCTATGACCGTAAACAAAAATCTATCACGTACGCTATATGCAATAATAGTTTAGTCACAGACTTCTAAACATAAACCACTTACGTATTTTTACTTAATTCACATTACTATCTCGCCCACTTACCTATTGATCACGGTCAGGCGATCTACGTCAGTTCACCTCGGTTTGGTTACGGATTGCATCCTTACATCCCTATAACATTACACTTAAGAAATAACTTAAAAATAACTAAGTAGCAACATCCTAGGTGTGCAAAAACATATACCTACCCTTAAATATCAATACATTTTTGAAATATTTGAACTTAAAAAATAAAAATAATTATTTAAAAAAAAATGAAATTAGTAAAAAATATTACCTTGCAACATCTAATAACATGGTTTAACCAACTAAAAATGTTAACTAAGCCTTTTGCCAGTTCCTCGTAGCCCTGAGGGCGAAGTTTGAACCAGTATGAATACGTCCAATCAAAGTTTGAGTCGCTCACTAATCAATTGGATCGACTACAAGTACACACGAGGTTGAGGCATGGAGGGTGAGCGGACCTGCTGTACTAGTTAGTGTGCAAATTATTAGTTAGGGAAATACGTTAACTAGGTACCTACATATGTATTCTTCTTCTTTATGTATACAAATATAGGTAATTAGCGACCCGCTCCTGCTTCGCACGGTTATTATGACTTGAAAAAACATTGATATTTCTTTATTACATTTAAGTTTAATATTAATGTTTTTAATTATACGTATTAACCTTTCGGTATACATTCTCGAAATTATGGTGGAAACCCCATTAAAATCTGTTGCGTAGTGTAGAAGATCAACGTGGTCACACAGACAGACTCAAAACGCGAGTTCAAATTATATATACGTATTATTATAGCTAACCAGTACAGACCCTCAGCTGGGCAAAGGCCTCCATTAATTATTTCCATCGGCCAAAATTCTGTGCCAATTCCTAAGGAAGACATCCAACTCAACCCACAATTACCTTCGTGGCCTACTGTGGCTCGGTCTCGCCTTTTCACGGGTATTTCAAGCAATTTTGTTTGGTTTTACCTGCCCAAATGTTTGATTGTACGTCATTGTCATCTAGGACCATTTTAACATTTCTTATTTGCCATCAATAAGCTTAAGAAGAAGAGAACATACAAATATTCTTATATGAACACATAACTTCGAAGGGACATTGGACTTCTAAGGGGGAATTAAATAAACCTAGTTAAGAAGTCAGTGTTTCTCGTGTTTTTTATTCTGGACAACTAGCTATAATATTTCTAGAACAATCCTATAATATATTATTAAACGAGCAATATTTGTTTAAGTATATATTTGTAATCAAGTTCTCGAAAACGGCTTTAACTATTTCGATGAAAGTTGCAATAAGGGCTTTACGGGGGCGAAAAATCGATCTAGCTCTCGGAAAAAACAAAAATAAATACGGAGAAAACGAATTTTCCCAGATATGAGACCTATCTCATATCTGGGAAAATTCGTTTTCTCCGTATTTTCACCCGAGCAGAGCTCGGTCGTCCAAAGTTTAGAACAAGATGGCTAGTTTAGAATAATTACATGGCAGCATGGAATTTGTAAGTAACTACTATCATGGCAGCATGGAATTAAAATGTTCTACTCGTATACATGGAATTAGTACGAACTTTCTTATACTATTAAATGAGCATTCTCTATTTTCACCAGATCAGAGCTCGGTCGCCCAGGTACTGTAACGTTAATGCAGTTAAAGCGAAATAAACATTTATATATATATATATATATATATTTATAATTTAGTTTTTTTATTTATTTAAATGGGTACAAACAACTTATAACTAATTAATTAATAAAAGTAGCAAAATTATATACTTACTTAACTAAAACTATTTACAAACTAAAATATAGCATCGATAAATTCATCCGCATCGCTGTCGACTGGTAATGTACCCAAGACACTGGCCGCATTGCCACGTTGTAAGGCAATGCTTAGCCTCTGCCCAAAGTAAACACCAGCCCTTGGGTCACGGGAAGTGTCAAATAGCTGTTTGGAGATTTCTTTAAAGAGGCCGTGAGCACTCGGACCCCACGGCCCGAGGGTTTTAACCCCAAACGGCTCGAAAATATAATTACCAACGAGGTTATTATACTTACGCTGCTTGAGGCTTTCTGCAGCCGCAGCAGCAGCACCAGCACAGCACGCTGAGCCAGGAAGATGGGATGGCGCAAGAGTGTCGACACAGGTTGCATCCCACACTAAAGGTAATAATATAATAATAAAATAAATAAAAAATAAATAAATAAAGTTACTTACATAATAGATATTGCCGTTCCCAACACACATAATATTCAGAAAACAATATCTGAAAAAATTAGTAAATACGCAGAACTCAAAGATGAAGTACTTAGAATTTGGCGCCAACAAAAAGTCTACGTGGTCCCTATAGTCCTCTCCACAACAGGAGTCATCCCGAATCATCTTCTCCACAGCCTTAAATTACTAAACCTAAAAGAATCTCTCTATATCACCCTACAAAAAGCTGCAATTTTAAATACATGTCGAATCGTGAGAAAGTTCATGCAAATCGATGAAATCGAAATAGATTCTCATCATAACACATTCTCAACATAACACACCACACGCTGCATTTACTTGGTTTCGGCCCGTAAATGTTGCAAAAACCAGCTAAAGAGCTGAGAAGAAAAAACACTCTGCAAAAATAATAAAAATATTTATTTACTCAAAAACAGTAGGTAGACACAAGGTGTACCCACCTTCCATGGAAATAAAGACATGCCGTCCGGTCTCTTGCCATCGTCGCGTGCTAAGCCATTGGGTTCTAATATAGCTGGAACGCCGGCGGTGACAAGAGCTCGTCGGATGATGTCGTTAATGTTCGCGTGCCGTGGTAAGCGACCCGCACTTCGGCTGCAAGACAGGCCGTGATGTCCGAGACTATTGACAACTTCGCCACAGTGACAGCGATGAGGAGAACAGCATAGAGCTCCTAGTCTTGGAGAAGCAGCGAGGCGGAATGTAGTGTCGTCGAACAAGGTACCTATGTTTGACGACGGTAGTGTATGAAGCCACAGACCCGATTCCCAGTTACCCACAGCCAGCAGGCGCGCACGCTCCGCAGGGGTAGCAGACGTGTTAAGTAAATTGTTCTGTACTAATCTGCAGAGCGACTCATCCCACCCTCTTTGGGAAGATGGATAATCGGGTAGATCTGAGTTCGGGCAAGTGAGTTTCCAGGCATCTATAGCCTCGGTGAAGCACGGAACATCAAAATTAATCAGTGTGGAGGCTAGAATTTTCCTGATTAATTTCTCAGTGCCGTGGACAGAGGATATAAAAGCCGGTAAAGTAATACTAGAAATTTTGCGGACTCCGAAGCCTCCCATACGAATGGGAAGAGTAGCTTGCGCCCAAGTTCGGTCGCCCATGGCCACATTTAAAATTAAAGTTAATGTGTGTCGGATAATTTGGTCCATTTTTTCTAAAAGGTGAGTGTGCTTCCATAAATGGGAAGCGCGAAGAAAATATGTTAATTAATTATAACATTTACTTCCTAAATATTATAATTACTACTTTAGAGTATAGGTTTCCCTCAAAGAGGCTAAGGTCAGTGGTAAAAGTGGCTAAGAACGGTTAGCGTCCTGCTGTCTGCTTTATAACAACAAACTTGCTTGTAAAGGCTCGCATGGTAACCTACTTACTGCGGTTATTTTCCCTGTAACCGTTAATAACAATAGTCATTAGGTATTTATTTAGTTCCATCGGTGATTAGCAGAACTTTTGATGAAATACATTAACTTGAAGTCTGAATTTCCACTGCCACAATTCTTTATTCCTGCCTAGCTGACGTCACTGTTTTTTTCTACTCATCAATCTGACTTCTTTTGCCTTTTTATTGGAAGAAAGTCCCCTGATTATTTAAAGTAAATACGAAAACCACAGAAGCTTTGACTCACAATATTATATGTATTGTTTTCCAGCAAATTGTGGTTAACAGGAAGATTCGCAAACATAAATACACAATCGTCAGTCGCAAAATTCCTCCCGGACGTAAAATTTACATTTCTCAGAATGTCTCTTTCGCAAGATGACCACTTCGGCAAAATGTCCCGTTCGAAAAACCTTTATTTCTCAGAATGTCTCTTTCGCACAATTACCACTTCGCAAAATGTCCCTTTTCTCATTTTTTTTTCAGGTGGGTAGCTACATTCACACAAATAAAAACAAAGCAAAGAAATTGAATCATTTGCGAGATTTATTTATTTTGAAAAACAACAAACAAAAAACTACAATTTATTTACTTGGTGATGATCTTTAAAGACCATCACCAAGTAAATAAATTGTAGTTTTTTGTAATTTTTGTTGACTTAAGAGCGTTTTTCCTAAAAGTTGGCAACGTCGCAATTAGCTGTCCAATATTTACCTGTTTTTATTAATTTGTCAATATTAGTAGGGAAATATGAAACGCGGCTAACTAGCGAACTAACATATTGATTGATAACTATTTGACACTTCCCATGACCCAAGGGGTGGTTTTTACCTTGGGCAGAGGCTAAGCATTGCCATACAACGTGGCAATGCGGCCAGTGTGTCAGTCGGTACATTACCAGTCGACAGCGATGCGGATGAATTTTACGATGCTATATTTTAGTTTTTGAATAGTTTTAGTTAAGTTAGTATATAATATATAATTTTGCTATTTTTATTAATTATTTAGTTATAAGTTGTTATGGACCCACTTGTAAATATTACCCTTCAGTGAATAAACAACCTACATATTGATTATGTCGCAAAATTATCACTTGTCAAAATGGCTCCCGGACGCAAAATGTCGCAAAATGTAGTCATTTTGCGAAAGAGACATTCTGAGAAATAAAGATTTTGAGAAATAGACATTTTGCGTCCGGGAGGTATTTTAACAAGTGATCATTTTGCGACTGAGCAACTGGCAGTATCCGGAAATTTTAATGCAAGTAATTTTGTAGAAAATCAATTAAATTAAACTATATTTTCCCCACGAAAATAACATACCCATCTTAGGAACCCTATTAATTTGCCTCCGCTGTCCGTCCGTCCGTCCGTCCGTCTGTCTGTCAGCGAGCTGTATCTCATGAACCGTAATAAGTAGACGGTTGAAATTTTCACAGATTGTGTGTTTCTATTGCCGCTAGAACAAAAAATTATAAAAAGTTATTAAAGGAAGATTATAATTAAGATATTTAGAAAAAGACGACGAAAAAAACATGTTGGGAAGCATGTTATTTTCGTCGTCTTTTTCTAAATATTGTACGGGGGTTCCGGAAAAGACCGTTCGTCTGCGAGTCCGTCTCGCACTTGGTCAGTTTATTTTAATTTTATTACTAATTACCTCCAAAAAGTGATACCCGTATTCCAAATTCATTTATTTACGTTACACGTCCTTGTTTGGGTCACAGAAATTCATATGTGTACCAAATTTCAACTTAATCGGTCCATTAGATTCGGAACAAATTGTTTGTGACAGACGGACAGTCAGACACACACACGAGTGATCCTTTAAGGGTTCCGTTTTTCATTCGGACGTACGAAACCCAAAAAAAACCTAGTGATAGCTAACTCACTCGCTGGACAAAACTGACAGTTTTGTCCAGCGAGTGAGTTTACAATAGTAGGTGAATGGTGCGAATTCGCGCCCTTTTTGTGAGGTTTTTAACCGGAGTTCGTCAATTTGATAGTGATTCGATATCTCGTTTCTGAACACTTATGTAGTTAAGAAAGATATTTATGCCCTGCTTCTGAAGTCCACAGATAACCGAGGACTTCAGATAAGTCGTACAGTAGGAGGTATCTTCAACACAAATACCCTTTAAAGGTAATTGCTGTGACTACTCGGTTTCAATTTGAGAACTATTTCCCCACCCCAAATTTGAACCGTGTTTCTTCAGCTATGAACAAAGGTAGCCGTTTGGCCATACTTGGCTATTAGAAGACCCCTCAAATCTTACGACTCAACATTTGGTTCCGTACAAAGGTGGTTACTATGACCGCTCGCCCGTAACTTGGAGGATTAATTAAATTTTCTTCACACACACACACAACGTGCAAGTATTAGATCTACTCGTAAACCTGCAGTGCTTTGAATTACTTTGGTATTGAGATTAATATGATGCTTACAAAATTTTATTGTTCTGGTGAAGAGTCTATGATGGTGTTCCAGTATAGCGTCAACATTTGTTTACTAGTGAAAACTAAAGAGAATAATATTTTCTTTCCATCAACTGTATTTGACGGGTGCTATTTTTTCATATAGGTAACATTGATAACTTTCCTTGCTATCAGCATCCAGCATCTTGTTATGAGCGTGCATTCTGAAATTGAGCAACGTCGCAAATAGCTGTCAAATATTTCGCTGTTTAGATTAATTTGGCAATATGGAAGATAGGCCGGGGAAATTAGGTTGGAACGCTGCATTAAATCCTAACAGCGATTTTTTTCCTGAATCGTGTTTTTGAACTTTAGCTCTTCAAATAATATAAAAAAAATTAAACATTTTCCAGGACCGCATCAAGGTAAAAAAAAACAAAAACGCATTTTTGTATAACAGGAAAATTTTGATTATATTATGTAAAAACTTCGTAAAACTAATATATTGTTGCAAAATTAAACATTTATATCCACGAAAATTTAAATAAAAATAAAATTACTTTTTTTTTTAATTGTACTTCAAGCAAAAATGTTAAGAGCGGTTTTTTGCATTAAAGTACCTATGTAGTTAAACATGTGAATATGCTATTCAACAAAATTAAACATATTGTAGTAGCGCAAGTTATTATTAAAAGTTTTTTTGCAATAGCATTTCAGGGAAAAATGTAGCAAATTTAATTTATCGGCTCTATCCGACCTAATTACAAGAAAATTAAACACATTAAAGCAAAATGTTAACCTATCTATTGAAAAAAAATTGCTTTAATTTGTTTAATTTTCTTGTAACTAAGTGAGATAGAGCCTATGCGTAATTTTATTTTTATGGAAATTTCCGTGGACAAAAACGGCAAATTTTTTGACCTGCTTGTGATACCTAATCTCTTCGACAAACACTCCATACAAACATATCTGTTAATATATTTTTCTACCATGTAAAATTGAAATTACATGTTTTCTTAAAAAAAACGTACACGTGGGGGTGAACTTTTCGCGGTATACAGTTTAACATACTCCCTTGACCATACCCTACACGCTAAATGAAAAAGACGCTGTTTTAAAAAAGTGTAAAAAAGTATTTGGAAACTTTCCAAATGCCCTTTTTACACATCAAACAGTTACTACATCGAATTCAGTGATATAAATATTAATATTTTAGGTCACTAGTTAGCGATATTTCATATTTCCATATAGTAATATTGCCAAATTAATCAAAACAGGTAAATATTTGACGGCTATTTTCGACGTTGTCAAATTTTAGAATGACCGCTCTTATGACTAAATACTTCAGTTTTTTTTAGAGGCAGCGTTTGCCTTATGGAAAATATATTTAGGTGTTGGCAACATTGGTGAAGGGTTGTCAAATTAGGGCGCCAATGCTTAGATGTGTCTGCAATTTTGATTGAGAAAATATACAAACGTTACAAGAAATAAGAAACGCATACCTACAGTAAATTTAACAGTAGTGCCAAGTAAGTGAAATAATGTACCAAGTGATTATTGCCAAACATAGGTTGATATCACTATCCATTAGTTACATACCTTCACCTATGTACACTAAGAAAAGGTCACACGTCTTAAATGTATCTCGTCCTATATCTAAAAACTTGACAAGAGGATATCTTTCATCCACAACCGTAAATAGAATTCCGAAACCATACTGGCAACTTTAAATTGAATGTAAATGTTCGAACACTGATCGCACAGGCTAAACCCTTGTATCTATTTGCGTACGATTAGTTGATTGGAACAGGCCGGGCTCCCCTACTAACTTGCCTTCAACCGATGCTTTGGAAATAGAAACCGAACTTACCTAAGTGTGCTGGCTCCTTCGAACGCACTGGGCGGTGGAAATTTTGGGTATTAAGTGTTGTGATTTCTTAGACATACAAAATACTGATAGCATGTTGAATTTTCGGGTCAGTGGGTCGTCTTAGGGGCGATCGTTTTCACAAAGTAAACCTGTCTAGGTTCGAACCTACGACCTTCAATTCAAAAGTCGCGTCCGTTACCACTGGATCACCACTGCTCGCATCATCAGTTTATTAATGACTACCGTTAGGTAGTCATTAATAACTCTCAAAACAGGATGATGATAATAAATTAATAGATATATTTTTTTCCTCCGAGAGTGCTAAATGCCACGGTCTACATACCAATAAATTGTAAAGTATTTGTTTATATATTGAATAAATGGGGCATCCCCGACTTTCCTCAACATAATGACATAGTCATTATGTTTCTGGTACTTACTCTCATAGTGAAGAATTATTATATAAATTCAATAACAAATTACGACACAGAAACATAAAATTAAATGGTTAGTAATTTTACAAGGAAAACCCTAATAAATTATACAAAACAAACATGATAGCTTACTACGACATTTCCACCCAAATGACACATCTGCCCTCGTCGTAATCAAAACAATAATTTGAATTTCCCTTATTTTTGAGATTTTTTTAACAAAAAACCCTTACAAAGCGAACATATTGTCTGGGGTTGTGGTAGGTTTTACCATTACCTCGTACTTCTGAATGATACTTAGGTAATCCCACTTGTTACTAAACTACTATTTTGACCTATCTTACCTGGATGTTCAAAGCAGCAGAGCGTCCCAACCGCAGCGTTTTCCAGCCCAGTGCGGCCGCCGGTCAAAGGGCAAACACGGCGGATAGTTGCGGAGCCCGCAACCACTTCTGAAGTAGAACTTAGCGGCAACTGTGCGATCTATTTGCGTCGGCGCTAATCCTGCGCATCGTAAACTACGCGGATTTTATCAGCCACTAGGATTTGTAGCGCTACTATTTATTATTGGACGCTTGAGCTCTCGCCCGTGTTTAGTAGTGAGGTGAGAATTAATTCGAGCATCGGATCGGCGTTATTGTTTTATGGGATTTGTTGTGTCTGGATCGTTTGTTGTGTAAGTGCTGTCTTGTTTTTGGTTAGATGTTTCTTGCTTACCTTTGTAGAAAAGACGATATCATTTGTCGTTGTCGATGCTTCGATAGTCGTGCATTTCTAGGTGCGTAGGTGGATCAAGACAAGTTCTATCACCTTGTAAAGCAACAACTATATTAAAACTAACTAAGACTACTATGGCCGCGTAATCTCGTTTCTCGTTGACGTCCCGTTCATGGTGCGGTGGACAAACAGAGTAAGACTAGGCTAAAGGAACGAATACATGATCCTGTGATTGCGCAGCAAGTTTGGTTATAACTAGGTTATTATTAATATTATAAATTAACATATTATTTAATAATATTCCATTTAATGACCAAATCGTTGCGTGAGTCAGGGTGGGCCACGTTTTCGGCAACTCAACGAACATAAAACTTCTCTCAAAAGCCAGCCGTACGATATTTGTGTTGGGATTTGTTGATTACTGTCAAGTAGGGTGGCGGGGGCGGCAGGGGGCGGCGGGCCGAGGGGGTGGTCACTCGCGCACCTAAGACGAGCCGCGGAGTTTAAACACCTCGGCCGCCCTGACTTACCAATGTTACTGCAAATCTAGTATAACTTGTGTGTACAGGGGGTTCTGAAAGTTTGACTTCATTTTAAGTTCAGTTGATGAGATTTGAGTCGGTTTGGATCATATGCAGTAATGGTTAATGGACAAGATTTGTGAAAATAATTAGCATACGTTTTTTCAATAGGTTTGGTTTTTTTTAATTTTGAATTGGTTTAAATAGATACTAGCTGACCCGACAGACGTTGTCCTGTCCAAACCATAATTCATACAAAAATCCCATAGAAAAAAGGACGTTCAGTACATAGCAAATTTGAAAAAAATCCTGAAACTTTTCCAATTTTTCCTTCCATAAAAACCTAATTCGAAATATTACTAACATTTTAAAATAAAAAATAGCCAACAGCCGTTCTCAAGTGTTGCGCTTACCAACGAACAGCATTTCATTTTTATATTTATATAGATTTTTCTTATTTTCGCTCAAAAGACACGACGATACGATAAGAAAGACATATGAAACGGTACATTGATGTTTCCACACATAAATGACAAATGTAAAACGTAAACTCAAAACACAACAAGCAAAGTCCACTACAAATAAACATAAACTCCGCCTGTATATAATTCAGCAATCCCCTTAAGGGTGGCGGCACACACGGCGCTTGAAACTTTACGCAAATAACCCTCCCCTGCCACCCCTGCCCCCGTAGTCCGAGTGAGAACAATTCCTTAATAGTCCATAAGTCGGTGCCGGGCAGCCGTGGCGCGAATTAGTGTCAAATTTACACCGGCCAGTGTTTGTACCAGGGTAGTTGGACGGAGGGTTAGGAATGAACGGTTAAGACAGTTTTAATGTGGAGCGTCTTAAGGTTGGGTGTAATTAGTGCTTGATAGTTGCAGAGGAGGTAGTCGTTGAAGGAATGCTTGTGTTTATGGATGTAGCAAGGTGTACTCATTAATTTGGGCAGTTGTCCTTGTTTTTTTTACTTGTAATTTAAGTCTTAGCAATTGACCGTTGAGGGATTCCTTATTTCTTCAGTTCGTTATTGATAAATACTCTCATATCTTCCTCCGAATCTAATGGACCGATTTAGTTGAAATTTGGTACACATTTGTATTTCTGTGACTCAAATGAAAGGGCTTGTTGCGACTTTGCCAGGATCCTTTTTTTTGAAATATTTTTTAATAAATAAATTGTTTTAAAGATATTTAAGAAGATATTTGAAAATTGACAATTTGGAAAAAAATACAGAGAATGGTTCTATACTCATAGAGTACAGAAAAACCTTTAATAAGTCTATGGTCTTAAAAAACATGGTAAATGCTACAATATTGTGTGTACAAACATACATTTACAGTTGAAATGTACATGTTTTTCAATTACACTGTTAAGTTTGTTCTTGGGATAAATTCATTCCAACTACGGAACCCTTCATTGAGCGTTTTCCGACACGTACTTGGCCGGTTTTTTTAAAGGTAAAATGAACCCATTTTTATCACAAAAACAGCACAGGTTTTCGAAATCTTTCCGCACGAAGGGTCCATTGTCGTGGGCCTTTTAACCCTCCATCACCGACCTTGGGGGCTGTTTGTCAAAGCGCCGGAAGTGGTCTGCGGGACCTGGCGCGCACGTCACTTCCGGCTGCCCACTGCCTGTAGACATGCGACGCATATTGTTTGTTTCCGGTGTTGATTCTGTAAAAATATGGAAAAATTAATTTAATGTAGGAAACGAGGTAGTTGTAATGATAATTAATGATATTTTGCTTAAGAACATTAATAATTAAAAGAAAATAAAAATAAAATGGTATCGGCAAATAATATTTTAATTTCCTGCTTCCACTACTAAGGAACTAAATAGTTATTTTGTAATGAACTAATAGCCCCATACTCAGTAAAATGCCTACGTTTGCCTGCGGATGATAACAGGAGTTTATTAATTAATTATGTGAAGCATTTACAATAACAGCGCATAACATCTTAAATATGATGCGTCATAAACTATTTATATAAGATTAAACTGGTCCTGTTCGTCGAACTTCGAAAGAAGAACTATGTACTTAAGAGCGTTTATATAGAAAGTAGTCAACGTCTCAAATAGCTATCAAATATTTCGGTGTTTTGGTTAATTTGGCAATATTACTGTATGGCAGATGAATTAATGAATTAAAACATTGATTACGAAATGCAATAATTAATATCCTAACATGGAATTTTTAGTTCTAGATGTAAAAAAGTATTTGAAACTTTCCAAATGCCTTTTTTACACCTAAACCGGTTACAAAATCAAATTCAGTGTTATAATTGCAATTCATTATTAATATTCCAGTTCACTAGTTCCATATTTATTATTTCTATACGGTAATATTGCCCAATTAATCAAAACAGGTAAATATTTGACAGCTATTTGTGACGTTGGCAACTTTTTTGATGAAAATCTTCATCATAGCATTACTTAGAGCTCACTTCAGTTTGTCTCTGCACAAAGTTCCTTCATCATGTTTGTGTAATTAAAATAAACTTAAACCGAAGTCATGATTAACTTACACTTGCTAGTTCAACGTCCGCACTGCTATGTTGATGTCACCTAAAACTGGTACGTCTTAGGCGATTTCCTGCGAATAACGCGAGGGTCATACTACCCCAGGCGAAACACACGCTCGGACCTGAAACAACGGAAAATACGTCTTATTTGAATGTTGTTAAGATAGGTGGTAGGTGTAAGATGTGGTACCAGTTTGTAGTAATGTTGTAATTAGAGCGAGCGGGCACAAAAGACAGGTCAAAGGGCCGGAAGCTGACCGCGCGGCGTGCGCACTTCCGCACTGTGTCACGAACGATGTCTTTGGTCGGAAAGGCCTGCCTTGTCGTTTGAGGGTTAGCTCTTAAGGGGCGCGTTTCATGTACAAACAGCTTAATGTTCACTGTGTAGTACGTTAATATTTACATTAGAGTTGCATGCTCGACGTCATTATCTAAAGTTTGTTTTTTTTATTAAACCTCTGTATATGCTAGTGACAGTAAGATCCACCCTTCAAAGACTATGTATGCTTATTTTTTCCGCACACTTGCACTGAAACCACTTTCAAAAACCCCCTTCAATAATTTGTCCTCTTTAATTTCAGAACAGTCAGCACCAAACAAAAAGGACTCCTCCAGTCTTCAAGTGGTCACCTTTGGCAACCCTCTCTGGAAATAATTAGCCTGATCATCACCAGGTGGAAGGTAGGCAGTCGGTCATTACGTCACGCGTGGCCGGGCAAAGCAGATCAAAGCAAACCCTCCAATTGGCTCGCTAATTGGCTTGACCGACAGCTTCGCGGCTTAAGATGACGCTTTCATAAAGGTATATGTTTATTTAATTAAACTGTGTTTGTATAGTCAGGGAAATTAATTCTTGAGCAAAATTACCAACTGGGGCCATTTCATACGACTGATAAAGAGTTGTGATTTCAACATACCCACGGATAATTTAAGTTGATACTCAATTGATTGATTGTTGATTTACTAAGCAATCCCTTTCCCTGACTACATATAATTGGTGTAAATGTATTTTTTTGTCTCATTCTACTTCATCTTATAATGGAAAACTTTAAAGATCTTGTTCCATTACATTATTTTCTAATAGGTTTCTAATTTTAGCCGTCTCCGGCTATGAATAGATGACTTCATATTTTTGCGTGGGCGTCGTTAAATGAGTCGAAGAGATTACTCAAATAGATGAGCTATAAATATACTGTGGTTTCGTTGTGTTGCTATGAAGTAAAATGTTTAATGTTTATGAAAAGTGGACTGGTTTTTATTACATAGGATTTTATTACACTTTCCTTTAAGATACCTTTTACCTCACGAAAAGACAGAGCGCCATCTTAGGCCCCAAAAAAATTATGACAACTTGAAAGCCAGACAAAAAGTTTTTCATAATTTTAGTCTGTCTGTCGCGGAGTATCGCGGAGGCTGGAGAGTCCTCGCCGGGCTCACCCGGGATGAAATAATTTTAATTGAGAGCAAGTCGTGCAGACGGCAACTAAGTCGGCCTGCGACTGTCGGCACGCAACTTTCGTGGCCACACACAACTTTCAACATTTAAAAAAGTTTCTGATTTCTGTTGAGGCACTTGTGTTTGTGGTTGTGGTTAACGTGATTTTATTGGGCAGAGATAAGTTTAAGTTTAGCTTTAAATTATCTCTTGGTAACTATAAAAAATTGTCTACGTAATTGGTGCCTATTTTTTTTTTTCATCTTGTTTACCTACGCTCACAAATAAACAATGATTAGACTCCACAATAAAATGATGAAATTTGTGTACTCTACAATAATGAAATATCAGATGAACAGACCATGAGTCAGTACAAAATTCTTTGCGGTTTCCCAACGGAAGCTGAAAATAAATGATAAACTAAACCTTGCATTATATTCCCCTGAGTGTTCCGCTGCGCAGTGGGCGGAGGCCTGATCATGTGCCTAAGAATATATCGCAAACAATGGAGCCACCTCTCTGAGGAAACTTTTGATTGAAAGAGCAGAATCAACGTCATCAATAATATCGTACGTGGATCTGATATTGGTGTTTACTATTCATATATAGAGAGCTGGGTTCACAGCATATCGCTAGTTCTATATCTTTGTGAGCCAATACCGATAGCTACTGTAATAGTTTCCTTATTTTTATTTTTGGTAATACCTTTTTTTTTTTTTTTTTTTCAGGATGGGAAATCATCAAATGACTTCTCCCGCTCTGGGCAGAGCGAGAGGGTGTGTCAGACTTTTACTGACTAAAACCCACCCGTGTTCCTTCCGTTGCCTGTGTGCCGGGGCCGCGTTATCCCTTTCAGACAAACCCGCAACCCCAGCAGGCATTGGTCTTTCGACCCTGTCGGTTGCTGCTGACATCTCTTTGAGGATTTTTGGTAATAGCGGCTTTGATTTTTGTAACTCAACAATATGTAAATAGCAAAATACTTTTACGGCCATCTAGCATCGACAGATAAGACACAATTTAATTATAATAGGTAGGTACTCGTATATTATTACGATGCCCCGGAGGCCGACGCGCAATAGGTACTGCCAAACAGAAAATTCAGATAGACTCGAATCCAAAAAACGATATTAGCATTCTTATACGAACGTACGAAATATGCTCTTGCTCATCACTTTGAACATTTCCATTAGGCAGCTTTCTCGATACAGAAATCAGCACCAGACTAGAAAAATAACCAATATACCTGAAACATGATTCAATTTATTCCCACCACAACAATACCCGCCTGCCTCCTCTCTATCGATAGCTGATTTATCCACCGGACAACATACTTCGGGCGCCATATTGCTCGCCCGCAAAATATGCTATGTAAATATGATGACAGCATAATATATTGCCCCGTGGAACTCACATGCACGCGCTGTTTCGGTGGGATTATACCGCTTGTTGATTGGAAGATACTTTGTAAACAGTTGGCTCTTGAGATTGATGTATTCGTGCAATTTCTTTAGCCTACCTAATAATGAATAATGTGTCCAGTACTTCCTATATCTCGCTTGACTATTGGATATATATAAAAACTGCTTTCTACTGAGTTTTAGGGCGACCGTAAATCTCAAGACATTTTTCTAAAGATTTTATATGTACTTAGTTATAGTACTCATTACCCACATAATGATTCGTTCCAATGGGCAATAATTGTTTCGTCAATTTTGGCGAACCTGTGCTCTTTTAACCTAATTAGAATAAATATTTGTGACAATACCTAAGCAAATTCACTTGGTGTTTTTTCGCTTTAACAGCCATCATTATTTCAATTCTCTAACATTCCTATAGGTATTACCTACATGCACCGGTCGTCTCCACTTGCATATTGGGAAGATCAATCTAGTCCTTGCTAAGCAAGTCCTATTGTTCAAGCAAGCAAAGCAAAGGAAGTGGCTTCGGATTGCCCATAGCTTGCCTGATCCTAACAGGGATTCCGCATGAGAATACTATGTCAATTAAGACCATGTCATGCCGTATAGGGCAGAATATTTTCTATAAGGACAATAAGACATGAGTCTCGTGTACAAACCAGAGTATCCTTATCGCCTTTCATTCTTAAGATGGTAAGGATCTCAAAAAACTTCTTGAGGTCACTCGTTTCCTTTCTTTTACAATATTCAAACAATTCCTTCGTCTATTCTCCTAGAAATAACATAAACACCATTTAAATATATCTATTAACCTGGGGTCGTTTCACCCAGTACCTCGTGTCCCATGAATTATGTAAAGACTAGTGGTGTCACCCGGCCGCGCTCGCCTGACGTTTGAATAAGATCAACTTTTTGTAAGATATGTTTTTTTAACGACGACTATTGTTTGAAATTCATGTCTTTATTTCATCTTTATGGTCTGAGTGATTCTTTGAGACTTTATTATATGGACTGGGAAATTTTAATGTAGTCTGCTCTTGTTTGATATTATAATTATTTGAGTAGGTAGTGTTTGATGAAGTGGTAATGTTCTTCCCATTATGATATATAACAACTCCTAGTAGTTTTAGAAAAAGTTCGGCTTTGAGAGCGTTGCCGTTTGACAATCTCTTTCTGGAACTCAATGTGTCAAATTAACTCCTGGTGAATTTTATTCTGGACAAAAGTAGGTAGGTTTGGCTGTATAGAAAATGTTCATGTTTATTTTTTGTGAATCTTGTCATAAACAAAGTATTTGTTTTAATGAAATTAATGCTTTGTTTGTTTTAATCCTACATTTTTAACCCAAACATGTTTCAACCCAGTTTTTTGGCACCATATGCTAGATATAAACAAGTACCGCTTTCACCGGTCGTTCCGCGAAGGGCCCGGCATGTCCCGAGAATGGCGGGACAAACAAACAGACAGACAAGGTGACGGAAGGTCACCCTCGTGTTTATGAAGACTGTTTGCGTAGCTTTTTTGGAAAACTCACATTTGTTGGCGGGGTAAATATTGTGACAATTCAACAGAAGTCGATACATGATTCGTTTTGCTTGACTTTGTTTTTGCTTATTTACTTAGGATGACTATGTCGGTCAATTTTATTTCTTAGAAATACATTTAGACTGTTTCTTTTTGTAATTAATTGTTATCAGTTCTGAGTCACTAAGCGTATGTTGTCACTCAAGGAGAGGAATAAAAACGACACTTACCTCCTAGCAATAGGCTCGTCCCCTTTAACATGGGACTTAAACAGAACTGGCAAAATGTGGATGTAGGTACTATATATAGCCCACCTCTGCCTAATCATTTGAGGAAAACTGGTGTGATGTTATTTTTTGTAACTTTTTCAAAATATATAAATCTCTATAACTTTGCAAACGGACACCAATTTTCAGTAACCCATCAACATAAACTATAAACTATCTTAATATTCAATAACGTAATACCTACCTAACCCGTAATCGTAAACAGGTACTAAAGCAAGTCATTCCACATTGCAAGTCCTCACATTAGGAAGTGTTTACAGGCTCGGGCCGGGCCGCACGGCTCACCTCCGACGCCGCACCAAACACTCCGGTTCGTACAAACAAACCCTCTGTCCGCCAGGTGGACGCACGCAACCGGAACCGGCTGTTTATGCCACTTTTATGGCCAGCACTAACATCTTACACCTTCCACGGATGCGCAAGGGCAGGGTTAAAATAGCTTTTGAAGATTCAGTTACAAAAACTTTGTACACATTGGTAGTTAGTGGAGATGATAGGTAGTTTTTGGAAATTGACGGGCTCTATCAAAAGTTAATTATATAACATTCTCACCTCTAAAGAACGTTTGATAACTTGAAAGAAAGTTGATAAGTGTTCATGTAAAAAATATTACCTATGTACTTAAATGTTGGAATTCGTATGCAGGCGCAGAATTTAAAAGGCTTTCATCTTTCAGAGCATAAGCGCAACTCTTTGGCAACACTAACAAGCCATCTACAAGTTTTTCCGACAATAAACCTCTCAAAAACTCGTAATGAAGACTGGGCTTATCGAGCAGACTCGGATAAGACAAGGTGTCGGCGAAATCCTTCGCGAGCGTACATAAATCTCCTTACGGAGGAGTACGAAGGAGTGCGAACTTCGTAAATTGCGCATTTACAATTCGCGTCATACGCGGCGTCGGCAGGCCTAAGCCGACGCGCGCGCCGGACTCAACATAACTGATATTTATGGTCGAAACGCACCTCTTTTGCTTTCAAATTATAAATACATGTTTTGGGTGAACTTGGAACTACCTTAAAGTGGGGTTAGCGTTGACTCTGCCGGATTTGAGGTTCGAGGATGTCGTGTGCGCCGGAAATTGGCTTAGACAGGGTGTTTGGAGTTCGGTTAGTGAAAGCTTGTTTAGCTTGCTGTTTTAAAACGGACCCGTCCTAGTTCAGTATTTCCGAAAAGAAGAACTCAGATCACAAGACACATATGGTACCACTGTGAAAGAATTGACTGTAATTAATTCGAATTTGAAACTACTCTCGAATATAAATCTCGAATCGATGACAAAAGATTAATCATTGACTACAACTTGGAACGTTCCGCTGAAGTGCTATTGATGTTTCGATTTGTTAAAAACATTAACGTTCACTTTAAGATCCCCCTTGCACGTGAATCTCAAAACCTTTTAAGAGTCAAGAAGAAAAATCACCAGCTTTATGACAACATTCGAAGCAAATTTGCCTACGCAAAAATTAAATGTACAGCCATTACTCTCAACCCTCTAATATCCATGGCAGCACCGCTTCGTTGTGGATGCTAGTGGATGTCGAAAGGCGATCGCGCTCACTTAGCGGTTGCAATAAATCTCACGCCGTGCAAACGTTCGTTAAATGAGAGGTGCCCGATGCATTACGGGACATCAGGGCATCAGGGCGCTCTTCACGAATCATTAGGGGCGCGCGTTTTGAAAAATGCTCCCGGTAGTAAAATAGACATTATGTAAAGTGCCACAATTACCGTGGTGACTTGTGAAAAAGTTGTGTGCCGCTGAGGAGCTGAGATCTGTGCCAGGGAGGCCAACTGGGACTCCTGAAGATTTTTGAGTTGTGTTTTGGAAGTTAGACGTAATTGCAATTTGTGCTTTGATTGGATATTGAATTCTTCAATAACACAAAAAATATTGGCAAACACATTTTATGTCTGCTTTGCCAAATACACTAAAACGAAACGTAGATTGTCACTGAATGTTTAATATTCCACAACTCCACCTATACGTAGCGCTATTGCAATTTCTTCACCAATCCCTTACTTCCCGAGTGACATATAATTTCCAAACTTACGCTTGTGCCCAAAAATTGTACCCAGCGTCAATAAATTCAGTTTTATTGCTATGCAACCACCAGCCCTACACAGGGTGAGTAAAAGGTGGCAGAAACACGTAAGACGTCATTTAGCGTTCGGAATTAACATAAATAATAACGTCGTCACCGCGCCCCTGCCCCGATATTGCGTCATTTGGCGTGCCCTTTATAGCCGCACAACACTTAACTCCAAATAAAAAAGTGTTTTATAAAACTTGGATTACGTGCCGCGGCGATGCTTGCCGTTTATTGTTTTGGAGTCATTTTCATATTTTTGAATTGCAAACACTCTTGGGAGTAAATGTAAACATAAAGAAAAAAAAACGTAATTTTTTCCAAGGTGTTCTGAAATACTTAGGAAAATTAGTAACGTAGACAAAATAGCTTTACATAGGTACCTTATATTACTATGTAAAACACATTTTTACTATGGCATACGTTATTTACCTTTACTATGAAAGTTGTAGTTAGAGGCAAGAGATAACAAAACGCGTGCAATTGGAAAAATCTAAAACGCTTCTAAGAAAAACTTCAAGAGTCACACTCCAACATACCCATTTAAAAGGTAGTCAGAATTTTTAATAACAACAAAAAGATACAAAGCTCCCATTACATTTTTATTACTAGTCAAGACGTAAGAAAGCGGACATTTTTCGCGCGCCCGTTTTTTTGGCTTGCACTGTAAGCACCACGTATTTTGCATCACAATTGTCTGTTGGGAGAGAAACCTTTTTATTTCTGTTTTAATGTTTTAATTTTAGCAACAAATAATATTTAATAGTGGTGTAAGGAACGGTGGGACATTTGAATGGCCGACGTCTCTTCATAAAAGTGTGCTGTTAAAAAAATATTACGTGGGGCGCGGCGCTTAATGCATTAATTAATATAGTTATTAAAGAATACATTAAGTTGAGTGTAATTTAAATGGGATATAACCGTAAAGTATTGAGTGGCCAAAACGTTTGTGACACTGGCAGAGAACGGGTTGGCTTAAAACTTAAGAAACGAAATATGTTTGTTAAAGTAATTCTCTTTATTTCTGTTAGGTATATGGGTCACTAATTCAACATGCTAGTTAGTAGTAATATTGTAGAAAAGTGATTAACAAATACGGAACATGGCTTACCCTGGAAAAGTTAAAAGTTCTTGGCGAAAATTATACCATACCTATATCTTTGCTCCTTTAGTTACACACTCCAATAAAACTCATACATATTTTAAATCCTTGCTTCCCCTTTAAAAGTAACGGTAGATTTAGTCGCCATGTCGTCGCCAGAAAGCACCATAAATATGCGGCAAGGTGTGCGGCCGCAAACTATGACTTATGGCGCCTAACCCCACGGTTTTTGCCAGATTAATCTCTCCATGGAAATTGTTCTACATGGGGTTGAAGATCGAGCTTATTTTTATGGCGCGGTAAGTGTAAGGTTCTTTTGTTGAGTCTTTATTATTTTGTATTGCTTGGATACTTGGAGGGAGATATGAAGATTTGGCATGTTGACAAATTGGGACAAAATGAATGTTATAATAAGACAGGTATTGTATATGACCCATTGACCTTGTTCGGAAGAAACTTTACTTGGACACGGTTGCGGGTGAAAACTTGATACGCTCTCATTTCATGAAATTAATCTTTCTAATTCGTGGAAAAACTTTCATTTTAGTTTAATTTACGTGTGTCTTAGGTTCTTTGCGTATTATTTGATAGCTATAAGGACAAAGTAAGCAGTATAATGTGTGATCGCACTTTTCGCGCCTAATCAGTTTGAATCCGCACGCGGGAATACATTTTGCAGTTTTGTGACTTTAGACATTTACGTCACTGTCCAAGTGTAGAGTGATTGGCGTTGTAAATGATAAGAATCTAAAATATTGAAATATTAATATTAGATTTTAATATAATACTGCGCGTAACGTGGATTCTGCTCGCTTTTAACTTAATATGGGTGGACTCAAATGAACTATAAGAGCGTTTATTCTAAAAGTTGGCAACATCGCAAATAGCTGTCAAATCTTTACCTGTTTTGATTAATTTGGCAATATTACTGTCTGCAAATATGAAATATCGCTAACTAGGGAACTAGAATATCAATAATGAATTGCAATCATAACACTGAATTGGATGTTGTAACCGTTTTAGGTGTATAAAAAGGCATTTGGAAAGTATCCAAATACGTTTTTACATCTATAACCAAATATTCAATTAATTAATTATTGCGTTGCTTAATCAATATTTTAGTTCACTAGTTAGCCATATTTCATATTTCCATACTTCCTATTGCAAAATTAATCAAAGCAGCGAAATATTTGATAGGTACCTATTTGCGACATTACCCACTTTCAGAATGGACGCTCTTAAAGCTTTAAAAATTAATCTCTTTTTACCGACTTCAAAAAAAGAAAGGTTATCAATTCGACATGTATATATGTAATATTATTGGAACTGCAAGATATTCACATATGATAATCTGTTAGGGTTTCCAAACAAATATACAAAATTTTATAGGTGTATGTATGTATGTGTCCACGCATATCTCCGAAACTATTAATCGGATTGTGACCATTGTTTTTTTATTGGCTTACATTTACTTCAACTTAGGGCACAGTGCAAGTTTCATCAAAATCAGTTCAGTCGTTTTCAAGATATGGACTAATATGTGTAACTGCGACGGCCTGGCTTATTGATACGAGCTACGGATGTAGTGTCGTAGGGAAACATTTCATAACCTTGGTCAAATTCTAGCGCGTGTTAGAAAAAAGAAACCGGCCAAGTGCGTGTCGGAACACGCAATGAAGGGTTCCGTAGTTGGGATGAATTTATCCCAATAACAAACTTAACTTAGTAGTTGCGAAACATGTTCTCCCATACATTACTATACGTCAAGGTCAATTCTTCAACTGCAAATGTAAGTTTGTAGTCGCAAAAAAATTTGGTTGTTTCAAAAGTTTGTTGGGATCTAACTCATCTATAGCAAGGCCATCAAGCAAATTAAACCCTAATAAAAGCAACATAAGCTTGACCCTTTGCAAATATCCTTTTGCCTAAATTTACGACTGCAGTTTCAAGTGTTGTGCCCTGTAACTTATATACAGATACAGCCGAACTAAGTATCAGCTGTAAAATGTGTCGTTCCATGTCACCTTAACTACGTTTGGCTTGAAACCTTACCGTGATTGAAGATATTGGCACATACCTATCTGCATCTTTTGATTTCTCACTGATTGAAGCGTCATCGAATAGAATCAGCACTGCATCAGCCAACTCTCCTTCCCTCTCTTGTTGATCACGCCTTAGTGCAGGCCATCGGAATCATTTTACAACACCCATGCTGCCATTGACCAAGCCGTCAGACACCGAAACATTTCTTCTCAGCATCACTTTGGACTTTTGATCCCACTGCCACTTGAAGTTGAGTTAAAAGTCCAACACATTTGTTTCGGTCGGTTGAAATTACATTTTCTGGGGGCGTTTTGCCATAAGAGCTGCTTCTCTTGACTCGTCTGTTGCCTTACTTAAACAAATAGCCCCGTTTTTTACATTGGGAAAACATATTTAAAACAAACTATAATAGATTTTTTTACTTAAAAAATCTATCAATGCTTAAAATGGAATCTTTAAATATTTCCAAAAAAAAAATATAAACTTCTTATTACAAACAAGTACTCCAGTTTTTACTTAAAACTAAAAATTACGTAATAAAAAAGTACTGTACCGACCTCGAAAGAAATTAACTCAAAATTATGAAATAATATTTTTATATCTACACGAAATTAACCAACAAAACGAAATCAAAAGTAGGTACGAAACAAATTAGGGGCCCACAATTTTTTTTGAGGTCCGTGCCAGCACTTAAGAAAAGCACCTACTTATCTATTAAGGAGAAACTCACTGACTGACATATTATATCGACGCGAGGTAAAACTACTGGGACTAGGAACGTGAAATTTCGCACTTTTGTAATGATGGGGAGCACTAGAATGGAAAATTCCACATTTAAGGGGGCGAAAAGGGCGGGATTTCGTTTGTATGAAAAATCTTATTCCTTGAGTTAGTTAATAAACTTGAAAGGCACAAAAAGGACTTGCATGAATTCACGATAGTATTTCAATCATTAACTAACCACCTACAGGCGTACGGCAGCCAAAATATGCTGCAAATTATACAGTGAAACTTTAAAAAACAAGTTCCAGCCCCTACAGCTTGGCTTTGGATCCAAAGGGGGCTGCGAGGCTGCCGTACATGCCCTTTCCAGTTTTTTAAACTCCGGTAAAGGTGAGGTCATCCTCAAGGTTGACGTCAAGAACGCCTTTAACTCCGTTAACAGGGACATTCTGTTGGCCGAAATAAAAAAGGAGTTACCGGAAATTTATGGCTTTTTGTGGCAGTGCTATGCTATGGCACCCTTCAAAATTACTTTACAGAGACAACGTTTTGGAATCTGCAGTCGGATGCCAACAAGGTGATCCCCTCGGACCAGTCATTTTCAGTTTAGCTATTCACCCCATAATACAACAACTAAATTCAAAATTTAATGTATGGTATTTAGATGATGGGACCCTAGGAGGCGACGTAGATACTGTTCTAAAAGATCTCCGATTCCTAAAGCAGCAGTTTCAATTAATCGGCCTTGACCTCAACTACTCAAAATGCGAAATTTACCCTTGTGACAATACCGACAGACAATCGACTATACAGAAATTCAATTTAATAGCCCCAGATATCAAAGTTTTGGAAAAAAGTTCACTGCACCTACTAGGTTCCCCAATTTTAGAAGACAGTTTTTCACCTTTCATTGATGAAAAAATTAAACATTTCAACGACATCTCGGATAGACTTTCTAAAATCAACTTACACTCGGCATTCACCCTTATCAGATACGGTCCAAATTTTATGTATTCTCTCCGCTCTTCCCTTTATGGAAGAAGCCACACCATTTAGACAAAATCGACCAAATCATTCGAAGCACTCTAACATCAATCATAAATGTGGCAATGGACGACCGCGCGTGGCAGCAAGCCACGCTACCCATTCGCTTTGGTGGGCTCGGCGTCCGCAAAATTTCTAGTGTAAGTTTACCGGCGTTCCTGTCCTCGGTCCACAGCACCGAAAAGTTAACCACAAGAATCTTAACCGCTTCGCAGGTTGACTCTGAAGTGCCGTGTTTGACTGATGCGATGAACGCCTGGAAAGTGGCTTGTCCGGACACGGAGCAGTCCGAGAACCCTTCTTCCCAGAGACAGTGGGATGAGCCGCTCTGCTGGTTGGTACGGAATAACCTCATTAATACGTCCACCAACACTGCTGAGCGTGCCCGCCTATTGGCTGTGGGAGAATGGGAATCGGGCCTCTGGCTTCAGGCACTACCTTCACCCAACATAGGCACTATGCTGGGTGACACCACTTTCCAGCTCGCTACAAGTTTGCGATTGGGTGCTCCTTGCGGGGCTCCGCATCGCTGTCAGTGCGGTGAAGCAGTTGACCGTATCGGACACCATGGCCTTTCCTGCAGCAAGAGCGCTGGTCGTTTGGCACGGCACGCAATCATTAATGACATCATCCGTCGGGCTCTTGTCACCGCCGGGGTGCCAGCTGTTTTAAAACCCAATGGCTTGGCACGCGACGATGGGAAGAGGCCAGACGGAATGGCCATAATGCCTTGGAAGTTGGGTAGGCCTTTGGTGTGGGATGCAACCTGCGTCGACACCCTCGCGCCATCCCATCTTCCTAGCACGGCAGGCTGTGCTGGGGCGGCTGCTGCAGGTGCGGAAAACCTCAAACGGCGCAAATATAACAACCTTATTGGTAGCTATATTTTTGAGCCGTTTGCGTTTGAAACACTAGGGCCGTGGGGTCCGAGTGCTCATCGAGTATTTCGGGATATCGCCAAGCGGTTGGTCGACTCTTCACGTGACCAGAGGGCTGGCCAATTTTTAGGTCAAAGAATCAGCATTGCCATCCAACATGGCAATGCTGCCAGCCTTTTGGGCACTTTTCCAACTGACAGCGATGAGGATGAATTTTTTGATGCCCAATGAGCTCTTCCTTAATTTTTATTTTTATTTTTTATTTCCTCTGTATACTTGTACATAATTTATATATTTTAGTGTTAGATGTATATTTTAGATTATAGAAAGTTGGGTCTTATAATTAATATGCAAATAAATACATGATTTTAAATTTTGAGGTTTGTTTTTGAGGACTAACCATTTTGCACAATTTCTGAGCAGTAACCTGACAAAAAGTACTAAATTAATAAATGACTTTTTTATTATTTCATTAACTTCCTTATTAGGATTTGCATCTCTGTATCAAACGAAACCCTTAATCATGTACCAATCACACAATAAGCACACTTCCCGATAATGTCTATAACTGTCAAAATATCAAATATATTTTTCATGATTTTCAAACACGCTTTCGCTCACACCGTGTCCACTGTGTTATATCTACGGATCGCAATAAATCAAAGAGTGTTGCTCCTTATAAACATTTCGTGTGTCCTCTCTGCTTCAAATTCTCTTGTTTTATATCGCGCAATATTAGAGCAACTTCGTGAGACATCATCAATTTTACTAAAATATTTTGATAGCACTTGATGACAGGAGCAATACATATTGCGCGTTGAGTAGACTATTTTGACATGTTTGTAGCCATTTATTTGTTGAATGAGAAAATGAAAATTATTTATTTCGTTCAAAATTTTCCAGTAAACCTTGTTGTCTGCTGTGGCTGTATGCAATTAGATGTAGCTCTTTTCACCAGGGTTTGGAAACCGGTCAATTTTCCAAACCAGTTTTGGTCATAGACCTCGAACCAACAACAATTGCGGTTTAAATTTCGGTTACCGGTATTATAACCGGTTGGGAGAACCCATTTTTATACAAATTCCGATTCTGATAAGCGAAATTAACCGGTAAATTTGAGTTTCGACGGTATACACGAGTTCTACCTACTACGCCATCTCTCTTACACCTACAATAACAAAGCTCTCGCTCTACGCCAACGAATACGCAAATTAATGTGACAAACGGCGTCGACGGGCGTGCGTATGAGTAAAACCGGTTTATTCAGGTTAGCGCGAATTATACATTTCTATTCTCGATAATAACCGGTAATCGGTTATTTAGGTTATTAAACCGGTTAATCGATGAACGGTATTATAACGGTTTTATGAACAATATTAACCGGTATGTCAAAATCAGTTTCAAGCCCTGCTTTTTACTCGTCTAATTTCCGTACTAAAATCAGAATATTGTTGTGAAATTCAGCTGCTGGCTCTACTAAACTGTTCATAAAACATCTGAGACATATTGCTCCAAAAAAGTGTGTATCTTCTGGAGTCTTAATAAAAGCTGTAAACAAGGCAGACATTCACATGTATCACAAAACCACGCACACAGAGACAAAAGCATCACATATCCACCTGAAGCAAGCAACAAGAAACATTTGGCTATTGTATTAAATTTAAACATTCTACATAGAAATCTTGGCAATTTCTTAGCGGGTCCGGTCCATCAGGCGAAAGGTGGCGACAGGTTGGGTCCCGGCCCCCGGCCCCCGGGGGTCAGAGGTCCGGTTAAGTGGGCCCCGTGAATTATTCGACGTAATTATACAGCGGCGACTTAACACGTGGCTGGTCAGGTAGTCCGGATTGGGGCACTGGGATTGGAGAGGAATGTTTCGATTGGATGAATTCCTTTGATTTCATGTTTGTCAAAATTAACTACAATCCCAAAAAGATCTCAATAGTTTGTAAGGAAAGTCTGATATTTCTCAAACTTATGTTGAGTTTTATGTTCCTGTTCTTACACAAAAAGTTCATTACTGCCCACATCTTTATTACTTTATCTCTCATAGTACCACCATATTAAAACATTGAATGAAATATACAGAGAGTGTTGTGAATTAAGCCTCTAAAACAGGTCCCTTAATCCGAACACTATCAACAACAACACAAGAAGGCGAAGTCACAACTTTTCGCCGCCGGACTGTGCCGTCTTAGATTAAATTAACATTAGGTACAACTATTCGAGGGCCCCGTAGGGCGCCATTGTGCCAGCCTCTGCGGACCCCGGCCGTCTTGCCCTGTGGTCTGCGGAATCCTAATTAAAATTACAACATGTAAATAGTCCGAAACGTCTCAGGCTGTTGTTTGATGTTTGTTTAAAAACGTTAGAATTGTTTTGTATTTATTGTTCTCTGAATGCTGTACCTATGTGTGTGCAGCCTGTTTGTTTCCTTTGTCTTGAGCAGTTTGGAACATTGTGTGTTTTGCTACTTCAGGTTGTTTGAAAGTCATAGAAGTTGCATAATGAAATGTGCATATGATTTATATTTTATTAGATATACTTACCGCCACTAGATTTCTGCTATAAACGATGATTCACGTTGGTTTTTACCGAAAGTCAAGATAAAGAAAGTTTATTGTTAGGAATATAATATGTACAATGTATCTTGTCTTATCGTCAAACATAAGTAATTCTTCTATAATAAAAACAGTACCTACCGAACAATATGTTTAGCTTAAATTCCGCACACGATACACACTACTCACACAACACTAATTCGGATCCCTTAAGTTTAAACCTTAACGCATATATCTCCTTAATTTAATAATTTCCAACCATTTAGTTGTGAGCCGGCCATATTTGTCTTGGTCTAAAATCCGGCCTAAGATTAATCCGGAATGTTGTTAGTTGTCCCGTCCGTGTCCCCTGTTCGTGGACAACACGCGGTAGGGTGGCCATGCCGCCGTGCAAACACTTGGACACGGGTGGCGGACATAACACTATTAATTTTAGTGGTGGGCTTCAATTAATAATTTGAATTATTGATTAAGGTACGGATATTAATGGCTTTAATGTTTGTAATTGACCTGTTGGGATTAGTTAAAGTTCCGTCGTTTATACGTTCTATTCCGTCCGTTTTCGTAAGATAAACAGCTATCTTACTTTTGATTTTCCTGATTTTAGCTCGATTTTTAATTATCAATCTCATCTGACTTCGACTTTCACTTTATCGTAAGTAGTATGTACAAGGGGGAAATAACTACAAACTAAAGCCTCAAGATTTTTAATAACTTTTCAAACGGGGTTGTTGCCCTCTATCTCATAAAAGATATATAGTAATCTAGTTACCTACCTATCCTATTCAATACTCACAATAGAAAAACAAAACTAAGGAAAACGAACGCGTAGGCATTTGTATCAAAACTAAAAACAAGTGTATGAAAACAAAAGTGCCATAAGCCGTCAGCGACGATAGTTTTCAGCTATTTCATGCTGCATAGTTTGTGAGTTCCTTAAGTGATACGAAGCAACATCTAGAAGTCACTTAGCATAAGTGGCGAGTTACCTGAATACGAAGAGATTGAGGGTTCTAGAAGAGATAGTGACCAAACGAAAATATTTAGCCTGCAGTGTGATTTATAGTAGAAAAAAATATGCAGATTGAAGAACAGTTATGGTGATTTCGGCTTATTTGATCGGTCTCGGGTATAAACCATAATAAACGTAGTTTAGTGTTAAATTGGACGGGTCAGTCACTCGAGAACTCTCCCTCACCATGCTATACAATGTATAGGAGTTATCGAAGACCCACCGACTTTAAATGTGGTGATCGTCTTTAAGCCTGTGACCATTGTATGTATTTAATATGGTTACGGTACCGGTCTTAAGTCATCTTCACTTCGCCGCAGCAATCAAGTCAGATTTTTTCAACCTTGCCACATCTTTCCTCTCTAACTCCACAGTCACAACAGAACAACAGTCGTTACATAAATAATAATCGTTGAGGGGACAACAAAACACCGTGTTTACCTCACGACTCGGCGCCAATAAAAATGTATCTCTCCAGCATTATTCAGGACACTGCGAGACTTGTGTCACGACACTACTGGGTAGTTGGAATTCATATTGGATCATAAAGGAGGACGTGCCTTTCATTAGATGAGTAGGTATCCGCACGGTGGTCTTATATTAAAACTGGTGGAAAATGGAAAAATGAAACTGCTTAGGACGCGTATGTACAGAATTTCACTTTCTTTTATGAAGTTACTATCAAATGTAGGATATAAAAAGTTTTGGGTAAAAAGTATAACAGAACATCGCATCTGTTTCCACTAACGATTAGTTAGTTAGGATCAATTACTCATTAGCAATAGGCTTGTCCCCCTGTTACACAAGCTTTTTACATCTGGTAAAACGTGGTTGTTCCAAACACCTGCATAAACGTCATCGTTGATAGTAGTCATTCTGGCAGTACCTAATCATATTTTAGTTATAATTCAAATCTTCTGTTTCACAACCCCTAAGAACAGGAGAAAGCCTCAAGAAGAACTTGACCCTTCAAAAAACAAAAATTCCAGTTAACTTGTGGAGTAGTAAATATTTTTGAAAGGAAATCAAATGAGTTGTAGGGCCAATAATCTGCATGAGCCGTGGAGCGGGCGGCGCATTCCACAGCTTCCAACTATGCTGAATATTTTTAATCAATACAAATTAGGTTGAAGCATGAGGCCCGGGGCGCCCGACGGATATACGCGAGCCGCACTCTGCTACTACTTTAGAGGAGGTGGACAAAATTATGTTTAGAAAGGTATTGAAATAGTTCAAACATTTTTTTTTTTGCTAAATATGTAAAACAAACTTTAGTGTTATCTTATTGCAACCAACCTGCATGATTTGCATTAAAAATAACCAAAGACGTATGCAAAAAAGCTATCGCTATGAATTGCTAATACTTAATTTTACAGTAATAGTAATATGGTACAACATGCAATTTGATTTGCATTTACATAATTTTGTATGAAATTACTTATTTTTTATAGTTTAAAAATTATATGAAATTAACCTGGAGATTATGAGATATACGTTATGAAGCTTAACTTAAGCTTTTTTATTTAAGTCATATTTTGTCATTAGGATCAAGGTACTTTCTTTCTAAGACATCTGACTGCATCTACCTACTGAGATATAAACTAATATTTCACCCCAACTTTGTCCACAACATTGCTACCATTGGCGCACTATGCGTTAGTCAATGTGCATACGATACCAGAGCATCTCGGGATAAAGTTACTTAACAAGCCGAAGATATTGATTTATTGAGCTCAGCCCCACAGGTATAACTTGGCTTATTTGGATAACGGAGCATGCTGTATGTACCTACGAGTACGGGTAGCTGTAGCTATGATACTCTCTTAACATTCACTGTTTGTATTTGGTTTTGTTCTTGTTTTGCTACTAAGGCGATGGCTTGTTGATGGAGTGTGATGTTTTAGTTATTAGCGTGAGTCTTCCAATGGTCTTACATTATGTAACCTAAGCACTGACTTTAGTAATAAGAAGTTTTAAAAGAGAATAATATAAATTTCGTTTTTTTTTTGGTATTATAAAGATGACAGTTTTCTTTAAAGAAATTAATTTATTTGCACAAGCTCATAACTAGACATAAAATTCTATAGAAAAACTAGAGTACCCAGCTCATTTTTCTGCCTTAAAGTGGTTATTCTCACTTTGGCAAGCCCCTCAAGTGTCCACTTCAGCAAGGTACTCACAATAGGACATGTAGCCATATAATATGGCAATGGCAACAAATGGCGGCGTGTGGCGAGCCAGTTAAATGGCAATCTTGTGTTAGGCGAGTTAGTGGTAAATAAAAAAGTGCTAACTTGGCCCGGCCACCGCGTTTTAGCTCCGTGCTAAGTTTCATGCGGTGAGACTGTGGGGAACCTATGTAGGTATCTCTTAGGAACTGAGCAGTGCCTATAGATCACACAGTTGCTAATACATATAACTTTCGTGATCAAGATCTCAGTGAAAGTAGACATAATACCTAAATAATAATTGGTTAGGTACCTAAATTCAATTGGCTGATAAGCAGTTAAAACTCACCAAATAACAATGTTAGTTTGTGAAAGGTTTTCCTTTCATAATTTCAACAGTATTTTTCAAAAACTGTTTTTTTTTTTTTCAAACAAACAATCCTTCTTGTTTTATTTACCGATACAGTTTAGGTGGAATGAATAAAGATGCAAAACAGTGATGCGAGTAATATTTGTAGTGTGGCGTAGTTAGTACGCTTCAGAACCACTACAGACACTATTCTCTAACTACGCAATTAGATCTAACACACCTACCTACTATATAGCTTCATAGTACAAAACAATAATAATCACTAACACATGACGAGTGAACTGTGTCAGTGGTATCGGACGGACGCCGGACGTCCGGCCCGCAGATAACATATGGACAGGTTAGTGTTGCTTCATGTTGAATTTATGTTAATTATTGTTGGGGGAGGTAGGAACAGGATGATGGGATTGCAGTTGTAAGCGACGATTGATATTGGGTTTGTGGATGCAACTCGTATTGTTGCACATCATAATTTATTCGCACGTAAAACAAACTCGTGGGAAATTTTACTACTGATTCCTGCACAATTTTACATGTGCACTGTGATTTGATTTTGACCTAACGATTTAATACGAATAGTAAAACTAGGTCATTACATGAAGCCCATGTTGATCAGTCACATATTCGTAGACTAGCATGGCGTAGAAAATGTTCATCATATCGATTGGTTCACGCAGATCTATATTTAGCTCATGCACTACACATCATTTCATTAGCTCCACTGTGCATCGCAAACATGATCTGTTTGTTATTTTCTTTACAACACCTTGCATGCTAACAATTTGTATGTATATTATACTCATGTTTGGAACAAATACGTCTTATATACGTATATATTGTTCGGGAAGATATTAATTCATATTTCTTATTTCAGTTACCAATTCGTAGAATGTACATAGAGTGGCCTCTAAAATAACGCACTTGGTCGCCAGTTAGCGCAAGTTTATTGCGACTCTACTTAGTCTTGGGTTAAGTTCGGTTAAGTACAGGACAGCACTGCCCAGGGCGACTCTACATGTAACTCTACATGCGAGAAGATTGAGGATTTCTGTACAAGGTTTTTGTTTTTGAAGGACCTTAGGAGAAACAGTTTTAGTTATTTTTGAGATCTGAATAAGTAACTGAAGTAGCTGCTAAGTATAAATTATTTTAAGAAGTAGTTAGTCTTAATACTTACCTGTACTTACATCTTATTTGGTGTAAATATATTGGTCTTGCTTGAAGCTTACAATTATCATCAAAACATGTAATTAGATATTAATTAATCTTCTGTGTCTTTACCTTGCAACACACTGGCAATGTATTATTATATTAAACTATTAGTAAATTGCGTACCTATTTAATTTGAACTAAGTTTATCAAAAATTATAGTTAATTTTAGTATGGAAATTCAAGAGTTGTAATAACAAAAAATACGACCTATTTATTTTGAAAGAATATTTCTCATTTCTCAGTCATAATATTTTTTCAGGCATGACTATATCAATTGTGTTGAACAGAGGATAATAAATTCGTTAGAGCCGCACAAGGGGTGAAAACTACCCGTCATTATGATGTACTCGGGGGTAAGAAGTTGCTTTTTATTGTGGGGTAGTTATTGTAGGAGTAATTTTGTTAGAAAGGGAAGTGTAAGGGTACGTCATAGGATCAGTTGAGCTTGGTGTCAATTAATTTTATACTGAAGTTTGGTCGCAATGGTTTCAGCACATAGGATTTAGGAGGGTTGTAAGTAGGTGAAAAAATCGATCAATCACAAAGAGCATAAAATTGTTTAAAGAGACACCTTGAAGATACATCTGAATCCTAAAGATGTTAAGAAAGTTCTGTTATTATACAAATCTAGAAATCAGAAAGGAACCACCTGAAACTAGCGCTACCATTGAGCTATAGAACTTAAACAAAGGAGGAAATAATAGAAATAATCTGGTAATGTTATGTCTACAGCATGTATCAGAAAGGTGTGGTTGTATTATAGCGTGTGGTACAGACAATCAAACTGAACGCCTTTAGGACCATGACACCAACATCATCATCGTGAAACAATTATCAGCTGTCCCATACATTTGGTCGAAGATATTGTAGTTTTGTATAACTTAGTAACATCAACTATGTACATAACTTAAATATGACCACACCTTTCTGAAACACGTTGAATAAGCAATCGTAATCTTGGAGTCGAAAACAATATCATAACGACTTCACCATTGCCAACCCCAGTACACCTTAGAAGTAAACTTAACAAGCTCGCTCAAATAGTTATAATGATACGCTAATGTCGCTGGGGGACGGATGTACACCCTCCACCCCTTCAGGATGGGGGGGTATCCTGCGTGTGCCGGAAACGCACGGAGTTGTGCCCAAGTGGAACTCCTCGGACCACGCTAACGTCTTGAAGTAGACCAGAGAATGAATAGACGGCACATGCTTAGTCTATAAATATTTTTAGATTGGGAAAAACATTCTATAAGAAGATATACATCTTCTTACACAACGTTTTTAGTCGGAGAAATTAATTAATTATTGAAAATTATAACCATTTCATACAACTGTCTAAGAATGATACTTAGTTGTGATTTGAAAACACAGAACATTTAAGTTTTAGGAGTCAATTTGATAAAAGATTTTGCCTGCCTCCATATCCAGAGAGGTTTTTGCGCTGATGAGAATCGACGTCGTGTTTCTGAGGTTTTTCTTCTGAAATACACGTTTCTCTAAATCACCCAAAAATTTATTAAATGAGATAGTAAATACTTAGATAATGATGAATGAATGATACAGTGTATGAGCTTAATCCAACATCAGGAAAATCGATGCTAATCGTATAAAGCTTAAAAATCTAAAACGCAATTTTCATTGTCCATGTCCATTCGGTCGTTTCATTTCGAGTGTAACTCGTTCCGTAGTCCCATGCCTATCTGTATCTATTTGTAAGTCGAAACTAGTTGCGAAGTTATTCGGGCTCACCTACACTCGCTATAAATATCACTTAACTGTGATACTCTCACCGTCGTAACCAGTCGATCGCAAGTCGTAGCGCCACCAAACAACAAAGTGCAGAAGGGTCATTATGAAATTTGGAAGTCAACAAAATTTAAGTATTTTCTCGTTTCTTATGAATGCCAAATAGGAATACTTGGACGGACTCAGACGGTACTTTGTAAAAAGCAAAGATGTTCAAAGTTATCAGGATTGAATTCGTGCGAATCGCCTGTAGAAAAACTAATATTTATTCAAATGGTCGATTCGCCCGAATTCGCACCAATAAGCCGGATGAACAACTGAGCAGTGCTTATGTGCAGACCAAGGACAAAAATAAAGGTAGATTCATCATCAATTTGACTATGCTTAGTAATTATTCTAGAAACAACAGATTTTGGATAGAACCAGTTTCCGTTTTCCATTTCGAAGTATTTCCTTGTCAGTTTGTGTCAATATGGATCGTTCTCCCACTATTCGATGAAATGGACCTTCTATACTCTCTGAGAGGTAAAAGTGCCTCAGGAAACGGCGCAACTTAGACAATAACCGTTGAGATTAGACGGGTCTCAGCCCGAGGTGGGCTGTAAACAATACATGCAGATTGAATATTAAGAAACGGTGAGGATGTCGTGTGATGACAGTTTGTTATTGTGAGGTGATGTGATCTAAGGTGCATAATAACAAGTCCTTTAAACACACCTACACCTATTTAATTTAACTCTATACAGCTTATATCTATGTAGGTGCTACGAAAAAATCCCTTGATTTTGTTTCTTTTGTGGAAATGTTCCAGAAATGAATCCCCACGTAAGTAAGTTATAAGGAGCATGACTTCATGGAACGCATTGGAACTCGGCCGGTGTAGTTTTCCTTTTGTAATTGCTTTTTTAACAAGAAAGGCCTAGGATTGTATTTTCCTTCAAAGTTATAAGAGAAAGTTACAACTTATTGAATATAATAAATTCAGCCGGTACGCTACTTATCTTAGCGACAAACATTAAAATCTGAATACCTCACGCTCTTCACTGTCATCCAAAGAAAAAATTACAATTTTATCGCGTCTTTTATTTGTTTACGAGCACCAATTTTTCACCACTAATCCTTTGCTTGGCCAAAAGATTAGCACAACAGGGGTTGTATTTTTTAAGAAACAATATCGGCCACAATGCCTCGACAGTCAGCCAACAATAAAAGAAAAAGCAATTAGGATGTTTTGTTTGTCACCACTAAAGACGATCGCGAACATTTTTCATTTTTAATCGGTTGTGTTGTAATTGTTTTCTTGATGACGTCATTGTCGTTTATCGAGAGTTGTTCACGGTTGACGGGGGCTGAATGTGGTTTTTGTAAGTGTTGAGACAATGGAGGGCTTTCTTGTACGGCTCGGTGGACAGGCTGAGACGGTGTGTAGGTTTGGCATTATTTAATCTAGTCATCGTGCCTTTTCCAATGAAGAACAAACAAAAAAAAGAACTTTAAAAGAATGGTCAACAGTGATCACCCTGATCACCAATCACTCTGCTATGAATTGACAATTAGGTAGGTACGCCAATTTTCCATATGACCGTTAATTTTATTGTTGTCATCGTCGGGCCGATGCGTGACAATGTTTCCGGAATAATTTAAAAGTAAACCACCTCTGAGGCATGACATTTGCTATTTTGCAAGACCAATTAAATTCTTGTAACTGGCTTTGATTTATCGAACGCGAAATTAGAATATGTCTACCCGTTTTTCTCAGCTTTTGCTATGCTCAAAGGCATAAATGGCGAAAATGTCTCAAAAGAAAATAAAACACCGTCTGGAGCGGCGTCGCGTTCCTAAGTTAGTATTTTAATAAGTTAGGTGCACATCATATATTAAAATACCTCTTGAAAATAAAAGTAGTCTGTCATGAATAATATTCCGATGATAAAACATATTAACATATAGAGGCTGAATACAAATCGGCTCATTTGCTCCACACTCACAGTAATGTAGTCCTTTAAAATTCTGAATATTTAGTACTTACTCTTCGATGTCTTGAACCTAAGTTTTATGAGACATTTTATGTTTCTAAAAATTAGATGAGATACTGTTTGTATGATAAATGCATGGAAGGACAAATATGTTAGTGACTCAAGAAAATTGTACGAAAAATATCACGTTTCTTTTTGCAATGTGGTATTTTGCAATGGTGTAGATATCTGTCTACTGCTGAACTAAAGAAACAATTAATAAGTAGTTTGATGAGGAACTGATAGGAGCAAGAGTACCTACTTATGAACCTACTAATGAATGATTCCATCAATCATTTGGAATACCAATGGATGCTATCGGATCTTCCCATATAATGTTATTAAGTAATTTGGAAAGTCCATAGGTACGACAATGTTACAAATAAGCTTATTATATAATTACAGTTACAACTAAGATAGATACCAATGTACTGATATTTATAAGCAAAGTACTACACCCACATTTTGTACAGACATACGTTCAGAAACAATAAATCCTGAACATCACATTACTCTGTCTCACCCTGTATATTCAAGTAGCGCAGTGCATAGTGGCAGTGCACACTGGCAGGTAACAATTGAATTGCAAGCGCCGTGTGCTTACAACCGCTTTATATTGCTGAGCTGTTCCAAGGAGTTTATTTTAGCGAGTCTTACTTTGTAGAGTTTGTTGCTAGTCATGTGCTGGATGGAAATCGTTTTGGTGAAAATACAGTGCAGGAATTTTATCAGGTGAATTTGTAGAAGAATCTTAAATTCTGTATGTAGCTGCAGTTCTGCAGAAATGGTTTTACTCAGATATGTGAAAGTTATTTGCATTTTCTTATGTAGTTTCAAAATTGAAAAATTATCCTTATGTGTATGAGAGTTATACTCGTAGATGTCGTAATTTTATAAAGCAAGGTACTTAGGTAAAACTTTATTGAAGAACACAACCGTTCAGTTCCTTACGGATTCTGGTTTCCTTTTTAAATAAATGTTTCAAGACTCCAGCAACAAACGACGGGCTAACAACGATCTCACATATTGTGAGCACAAATGCGATGTTTAAAGTCAACACATTATAGCTCTGCGTGACTGTGAATATACTGAGCGCACACGTTATTCTGCTCACACCTTAACTCTCCACCTAACGTATAAATAAACACACGAATTACCGAAAGGTACGAGCATCACAAAGTAGAACACAACATCCAACAATAAATCCTTTTATAATCACTGCATTGTATTTTAGTAAATCGTACTAAAGTATTTTGTATTTCGGATCGTTTAAATTACCCCATAAATACACGTAAACGATTCGCAACAAAGAGATGTCGCTGGAGTGCCCGCCGGATCCGAACAATAAATCTGCTGCAGCACAAACAAGAAATAACTTTCACGGCTGAAAATATCAAATGTAAAATGTAAATTTAACTACCTAATACGGGCTTAAGCCGTACGAAACTGTGCTTTAAAGCGCTGTTTATTTGATATTTGAGTGTTGTTTTTATGTTAGTGTCGTTGGTTCGGCAAATAAAAACGTCTGGTGTGGAGGATGCAGCGCCGGTTATGAATGGCCTATGAGCTCCAACGCGCCGCGCATAGATCAGACATGCGTTATTAGGGCAGAGTAGACACGGGCTTTACTGGGAGTTCTACATAAGTTCTAATTTCAACATTTATTGATTTTGAACCCTGCATGTTTGAGCAAAAAAGACTAAACTAAATATAGTTTACGTTTAGTTTTTATTTAATCTAATTCAAGAATTGATTATTAGCTTGACTTTATTTTGCGGAATACGAGTTAAATAATTAATTTAAATGGTCTTCTGTCTGTAAGACTTAACAAAAATAAACATGACTCACAAACGGCTGACCTGACACACAATCCCCGTGTTTCAGGAGTGTTAATAAAGTTTATTTATCTTATTTTAATGTCACTGAGACTTAAAGGACACATTGTCTGGACGCTTTACTTAACGCCTCGGTTAACGTGAATTATATCGGCATTTAAAACAATCTCGCACATTTTGAAGATCGGTAAGTGTTCCTTCAAACGAGCTGCTGACAGTCATCGTGTTGTCACCTCTTCACTCGCTGGTCTGTATGAAGCGTCTCTTAGGTGGCGTTGCATCGCAGGCAGTTTGCTTGATATAAGGCACGTCGCCGCCCGTTATTGCTCCAACCTACTTATTTATAATTGTCGTTCCATCCACCATCTTAACCTGAACTCCCAAGCTCTTCTTACTTCTAACTAACCCACTACCTTCGGAGGAGTTATATGAGATATGGAGGTCCAAGCTATGCTGGTCCAGATATGGCCAAGGGTAAGCTTTCAAGAGTAGCCAGGGAGGTCGGCACGGGCTATTTAGTTCTCTTTCACAGTGACTATTAGTGCGACCTTTATTGCGTTAGCCTGTACGGATGACGCATCGTTATGATCTTATGTTTATTTATGTGTTTCATGTTATTTGTATTGTTTGTCTTCATGGAGATTCAAGAGAGGAATAAAAACTAAAACCCAACTACGACAAAAGTCAACTAAAAAGGTATAAACAAGACATCACAGACAGACTAATTAAATAGATTACGTGTGACTCCGAATTTTAATTAGTCTGTCGGTGATGTCTTGTTTACAACTTTTTATAACTTTTATATTTATTAAAATTATTCTGGGGTTAATATGCTAATTAAGCCCTTTCATTTGATACACAATATGGTATCTTTTTTTTTTGTTCATTACTTTTTTATCATCTAGAGGGCGCCATATTGCATCACAATTCGACAAATGAGATATGATGAGTAGTTTAGAAGTAATGAGGGAACAGATGAACATACATACATACCGGTCAAAATCATAACCCTCCTTTTTGCTTCGCCGTAGTCTGCTACTTTAGTGTCTTTCTGACCTGCATGACAGTACAAAACAGACTTGCTACTTGTACGTATATATTGTCTTATTCAAAAATACACCATGGTGAATGATGACACCAATATTACAGTAGTACCTACTTAGTATTTAAGTACCTTCAAGTAGAAGTTGATTTTCATATGAATGCTATTGTAACATGTTTCATTGGTATCGAATAGAATGGAGCAAAAACTATATTATTTGGCCAGGCAGCCGCATCGCATTATTTATTTTTTACTGCAAAATAATATCAAAGACGCCATCACAAAATATTTCCTTCTTCCCGGGGTGTTTCAAGAAATATTAGCAAATTGCCGTCAATTTGAAAGTAAATCTTTTGACGGTCTCTTTCTCACAAACTTGATTATAAAGTAAAGACAGTAGTTACGTAACGCGTCGAGTTACGAGTCTTCATATATTTCAGTGCCACAGCGCACAGAATTAGGTAACATAGCTAAGTAGGCTTGGCATTGTACAACGGGCGCCGTCAGTTGGGACTAGTCATCTCTTATCTGCCATGGCTTATTTTTAATCTTATATTTTGAATTGTTTTGATTATTTTTTGGACATTGTTCTCACATATAGAAGCAACAACAATAATGTACCCAGGATTTTGTAATTTTCTATATTTAAAAGAGTGTCCTTGGAGTTTCTTGCCCGTTCTTCTCCATAAAGATCTACGTTTTGGAATGGGCAACTAGCTTCAACTTTCTGACTAACTGACGCGACTATTTGATAATTCAAAGGTGCCTGTAAATGGTTTAATTGAAATAAATGCTTTAAGTTTGAGTTTAGAGTTTGAGTTTGACAACGGCGTGGGGCAACATACACACAGGCTCTGACGACTCCTTTAGAGATAGGTTTATAAGTTTATGATGGGTACAGGTTGCTGTTTTTCTTGGTCATGATTGGTATTTTCAGTTCTGTGTTTTTGCAGCCGGGTTTAAAAAAAAGTCCTTTATTTCATGCTTTTTAGTTTTATTAATATATGTTATATACTTGAACATATTTGGAATTGACTCATTACTACCTTTTATTTGATACCAATATTGTAGTTTTTTTATTTTTTAAACCTTCGCCTTCCTTTTTTTTGTATTTAATTTATATATTGCATCTGCAATATATACATTTTTTGCCTATCTCATTCCTACAATTAAGACCAATCTAACGACTCCTCATTTATGTTGAAATCCATCAAGCCGTTTAGGTTACAGAGCATGCCAAAGAAATAAACATACATACATACTCTCGAAAAACATACCCTCCTTCTGGGGCAGTCAGGTCAGGTTTGTCATTGAATATGACAAATTATATTTTTATTTAATTATATTATTATTAACAAAAAATATCCACAATATTCTGTAACTTATATGAATATACTACGCAATCGGCATTATGTTTTATTTTGATTGTTTGTTTTTTGCATTTGCCAGTGTTGTAACACACAGTAATTGCGCAATGTAAATTTTCTTTGGTCTGGCCCTGACAAATTTCTACTACTTGAATACGAGGATTTTTTTTTGGCTACTTTGTATGTATTTTATGTTTTTTTTTGTAATGTGCTTTTTGTTTATGCAGAATAAACAATTTTTCTTTCTTTTCTTTCTATGTAAACACCCGTCTTTCTCCTTCAGGTCCACTGAGTTAGGACTGCTGCTGCCCTACCTACTTTAAAAGATACATTGGAGCTAACAAAATATTTTTTATTAAAATTGTAACACGCTATACACAAGCATCCAACACTAGTAGGATTAATGTTCTTGAAAAGTGTCGCTGAAAAGCCTGTCATGTAGACTTTACCGAGGAGTTCTCAGCAGGAGACCAGGTCGTCCGTGTTGCTGAAACAGACGGCGGTCTAGCCACTGAAGAAATCCGAACAGAAACCTTACTATGTACAAATTGTCAAGAAACACATCAACGAACAAAATTAACTAAGTAACATATGCACCTTTATATTACTTAGTTAATATTGTTCGTCCATGTGTTTCTTCTGTAATATCACACATAAACTATGAGGTATCGGAAACGTGGAAGTTGCCTTGCTGGTAACCAAACCAATACTTACGTATTCATACATATTTATATTAATTATATTATTATCCGGAATTACCATTTAATCATTTTCCTTACAAAAAAATGTCACATTATTTAACAGAAAAACGTTACTGTAAAATTAAATTGTTAAGTTGGGTTTAGTAACTTGGGTCCGTGGAGTTAAACAAAGAAGGAGAAGGTAGAGTCCATAGCCTTAGGTATTTAGGACTCTACCTTCTGTATTTATTTTGGGAGTTATTTAGGTCCGTTGTATAAATTTTAAATCGCTGTTATGAAAATAAAAGAAAAATATAGCTCGCTAGTTATTCTACATGATTTATAGTTCAATAACTCATTGAAATGCAGCAGAATTTAATCGTAAATCATTTCTATCTTGTGATGCTTTTGCAAATAGACTGCGATGGGTAGGTACCTATGTACCTACGTTTGATCAAGTTTTAAAAGTTCAATAATTCACCTTTCAGGCACTTTTTTCTCCTTCAAATAATAAAGTCTTATCATAATTGGTTTTCCAACTTCAATCTTTTTATTTACTCAATACACTCCACAAAGCTTATGTACTAAAGCAAAATATTCATCGTTTCGCCCGCTTTTGTTTCTAAGGGGGAACCGATTAATTTTATTGGCCCGGCTAATTCTATCAAAGACTCCGCCGGTTTAATAGCGCACAACAAAATAAGACCCTTAAAAACTAATGTTCAGCCTTAAGTCCGCCGCAAATACCTCTTTGTGACTCCGAACGATACCCACGCTGCCGCCGCGCCGAGACCTGGCTACACGGAATTTTCTTCAGGATTTACGAGGCAGATGAATTTAAACTTTGAGAACAGAAAGCTCAAGTTGAATTTCCAGTGAAAACGTAGTACTACTTAAGGCGAAGTAAGACGCGAGCAAGATTAAAAAGTTGGAGTCGGTCGCGCGATGTCATTGTAAGTGGAAAATGAGTTAAATAAGGCAATACATTTTAATTAGGAGGAAGGGATCCCTTTATTCCTTACGCGATAACTTGCCGCGTTCTCTATTAATTGAATTTCATGTTTAATTAAGTCGGAGGCGGCACAGATAATCCGCGCACTGATCTTGCCGTTTGTTCGGCGAGCTCATTTAACTTGCTTTTGGCGATCGCTTGAGTTTTTTGAGCGACCGATATTGCGACCGCGTAGTATATCTGCTTTTATTTAGTGCTATCTGGTTTGCCTCGGATAGGTAAGGGTTGGCGATTGTTCTTAAGAATTATTGTGTTTAGAGAAAGTTCTATGCTGATTGTTATCAAGCTAATTAATGCTCTCAAAATTCCAATTACAGAAGAATAAAACAGCTTTGACGTGCCAAGTTCAGAAACGCGTTATATTTTCACGATCTTTCAATATTTTGTGCTGTATGCAATTGAGTCGATATTACCGTGTTTTCGATAACCTATCACAAACTTACACTTCAGACACTTCAAAACCAATCCAGCATCAGAAGCAGTTCTATTCCAATTACCTCCTCTAAGAACAGATTAACTCCGTCAAAAAAACTGTATGTCTGAATAAAATACCGGTGTTCAGTTAAATGTAGTGAGATAACATAACCCTGCAGTAAGTGGTTCGGTCGGTACTTCTTTGCTTAAAAGATTAAAAACTTGGGGAGCACTGAACATTGGTTTACTACACTGAAGTCGCAGGGTGCTGGTAGAGGGATGATTGTGTTTTCATTATAGGTAGGTAAGCGATACAGATAGAAACAGTACAAGTACATTGCCTCGCGATCAGCGGGGCTAGCACGAACGCACGGAGTAAACGATACGTAAATTCGAACGACTTTAGAATTAATAATATTGGTTTTGCACATACAATATTTACTTGGTTTTATGATATTGGGTGATATTTATTATGGTTGTCGCAATTTTTTTTACCAAATAGCTATATAGATTTTGTTAACATTACGTTTACGTCGTGCGTTCGTGTTAGGGCCTCACCAATATTCTAGGTAGAGTTAAATTGTCACTGGCGTTGCATTATTCTAGTTTCACTTTTGGTTCTTACTAAGATATTAATGTATCAGCGTTCTCTATGGGTATTCATCAATATTTTTCAAGTCGTGTTACTGATTTCTATCGTAGAGACGTTGCAACTGACATTCTTCAATTTACTTACCGCGGGATCCATCCATATCCACCTCATAAAATTTCAACTAATTCTCCTGTTTCACACATGTCTGAAACTTCACATTCGCCACATGTATCAGGTACTCATCCGATTAGGCGCCATCCACTGTTACCATTTACGGGGTAATTTCCTTAAATAGGTACAATGATGGCCATATTCATGCCATTAAGGTTGGCTGCGCGTTATCAGTCACTAGTCACTGCTCAAGGGGCTCAGATCTTAAGGGGCTAATTGCCTGCTCCTTAGGGCACCTCGTTAATATAAATGATGGTGCGTTAGTATTATAATATACTTAGTAATAGTTAGGAATTATTAAAATTATTATTAAGTCTTGTGTTGGTGAAATAGTTAATTGTAAAAAACTTTTAACTTACCATCATAATTATTTAAAAGCACACAAAAAAATCTGTGATATAAATACATGGTGCGCACATACTCGTATTTACAAATATTGTTCTTCACTACAGCACGCTGTAGTTAATAATAATAATAAATAATAATAATATTTATTCAAAAAATTACAAGGCATAATAATTTGTACAGTTTTGCTTAAATGTAAAGTATAGTCCTAAGCCTTACGTGCCTGAACTAGGTAATCCTGTGTTTCAGGCGAGAGGAGCTAAAATAGATTTATAAAATAAATAAATAAACAACAGGTTGACAATAGATCACTAATTACATGTTGAGGAGCTTAACTCTTAGTTTCTAAATTTGATATACTTATACTTAACGTAGGTGAAATGTTTCACTTTAGCACAGTTAGTAAATTCTCTGTATCTTCGTAAGACATACTTTGGAGAGCATCCTTGAGAATTCTCTTACAATTTGTGTAGTTCAGGGAATAAATGTTTGCTTTTGAGTTTAGTCTATTATAGAGAAGAGGACCGAGGTATAGGTAAAATTTGGATACAAAAGCATGTTTTGTTGTATTTTGTGGACAAACTATATCTTTACGTCTTTTATTAGTATGTGCAGTGCTGTAGGGCAGAGCTCTGTGTTGTTTTAAAACAATACCCATTATAAATAGCTGTCGAACTGTTAATACTTCACAAGATTTGTATAGGAGGTTAGTAGGAAAAAGGAAAGGGCGGAAAGTAGACAATTCCAGAATCGCCCTTTGAGCTCTCTCGATGGTTAGTAACATTGTTTTACCCGCTCCACCCCATGTGGTAATGCAGTAGGTTAATATTGATTGACATAGAGCAAAGTAAACTTGTCTAACTAGTATAGTATAGTATAGTATAGCGTAACTTTTGAAAAACAAATATCAACTTCCGAATTCTATTATTTAAACTAGTTGGCGCATGTGCGCTTTGATCGCGTCGCAATTAAAGGAGTCGTAGCCACGACTGGCCGCGTTATTCTCAGTTATCAGTTCCCGAACGTCAATCGGTAATTTCTAGCGATGGTTATCCATCGCCGAAAATTGAACAATCCGTCAATACGGATTGTATGTATTCTGTAAACGAGTTGAAAGCGCCCGTCGGTGTCAGCGACTGGTCGGGGATGGTGTCCAAGTGAGGCGATGTGGCGGATGTGTATTCCGCTTACTTTCCGTCCGTCGGCCATCACTTTGTCCGGAGGGTTGTCAAAGGGCAATTCCCGTATTTTTAAGAATTATCGCATTCTAATGTCAGTCTCAATTTGTCAAAAATACCTCTAATTTACCTAACATTTTATCAAGTTTTTGACATTGATTGTCGCTGGGATGAGATAAGATTGCGACTAGGTTTTGAATGTTATTAAATACGGGAATTGGCCTTCTGGTCAAGCTCTAAATAGTCTTTATCAATACACCATTTCGAAGTCATTAAAACACTGTTTACACAATGTATCTCTGGAACTGTCAAATTCTCCATAAAATACTGACTCTATCATAAAACATGTTGACCAGTTTTTCACACACTTGTTGAAAGAAAAGGTGCATGCTCCATTAAACGTCAGCCATTTTGTTGAAGTTTACGACGTCATCGGCGCGGAAGCAATTAAATGCATTGTAAAAATGTAATACGTAGCGAGTGGAAATCACACGGCTGTCCGTCAGAGGGACCATTGATGACGGGAGACAGCGCACAAAAAATAGATGTTGACATAACGTCTTGGTAAGAACAAGGTTCAGTAGGTTTAATTCATTCATTCATCAGTCACAATTTCATAGTAAATGGTAGTTCACCATTGCCTTTATGAAATGTCTTGAACTCTGCAGGTGTAGATTGCGGTCCTTTCAGCGTCGACCCTGCGCGGACACTTTCAGCAACAAATACTGCGTATTAAAAAGTATCTATTTCCATAAAGCTTCGTGCTGACTAGCGCGACGCGACACGGGTTATTGTTATGCCGTGAAGTTTTCTTAGAAATTGTATTGTTCGTGTCGCGTCGCGCCGTCGCGTCGCGCTGGTCTGCACGAGCCTTAAACCTTACTTTTTGTTAAACTAGAATACAGTAGCCGCTAAGGATCATCCTATTGTTTTTTCCCTTCATTCTAAAACTGAAGGGTCTCTGAAGTCAGCTCACTGTACCCAAAGCAAAAGTGAAGCCCATAAAATGTCTTGAAGCATTAAAACTTGAGACTTTCAAATTTCGTGCGTTTGACCTGATTAACAACGACACAATCATTAGTTTACTTAGAACACAAAGGATGTGGGCACAATGCATTGGAACTTCAACCCTATGAGGTGTATTCAAGGTTTGTTTTAATTGATGGGTAAGAATGCATGCCATAGTTTATAGTGCAATTAAATTGAACTAGTCTGTTAAGTATCGGATGAGTGCAGGGCGGCGCGGCGTGGCAGCATCCCTGTCGTGTGAGGTCGAGTTACCTTGTTTTAGCAAAGCTCGAGTTCTGATCAATGTTATTTTCCTTATAAGTTTTTCTGTGTTGTTATACAATAAAGCCGATGATAATGATAAATGATAAATGATTTTATTTCTGTAAGTAGGTTTGGATAAAACACTTTTACACGTCAATCATATTTTTTTTAAACTAGATGAGGTCGGCGTTTCCTATCTGACTACTCAGAGAAGAAAGGCCGAAACAAACTCAGAGGTCACAGTCTATTTTAAAGTCCAGACATAATCTTGGTCAGATCATGTGAAGATCATGTAGATGAGATGTGTCTGAGATGGTCTTTTGAGGAAAGAACCACACAGATTAAGAGGACCTGTCCAGTCAGTGCACGCATTTGTCAGTGACCGTGCAGCTCAACTCAGAGTTTAAGGAGCTCAACGATTCGACGAACAATACCAAAGAAAGGACATTTGGGTAGGCCGCATAAATTACTCAAGCTGCCAGACCATGTTAAAACTAAATGAGAAAATAAAAATAAAAAAGAATGGCCCACATAGTCTTCACATTCACAATTATTAAAACAATATAATACTTTAAAAAGTAAATATTCATGTCATTGTATATATAAAATTCATTAATGTCAATGTGTATATAAAACCCAGAAATAGTCTTGGTCAGATCATTTGAGGACCATGTAGATTTGTGTCTGAAATGGTCTTTTGAGGAAAGAACCATACAGATTTGAGTGGGCCTGACCAGTCAGTGCACGCATTTGTCAGTAATCGTGTAGCTCAACTGAGAACATAGGAGTTCAACGACTTGACGAACAATACCAAAGAAAGGACATTTGGGTAGGCCGCATAAAGTACTCGAACTGCCAGATTATCATTGAAAATAACTGAGGAAAAAAAATAAAAAATAATATGATCCACATAGTCCTCACGTTCACAATAATATAAAAATAAATATATTATACTTCACAAAGTAAATATTCATATCGTGGTACACATCATTTAAAAAAAAAAATTAAAAAAATCTGACTGTAAAAAAAAAAAAAATTGGATCAGCTTAATCCCAGGCCTTTTTGTCCTCAACGTAATCTTGAATGGTATAAAACGCTTTCTGGCACAACTTACGTTTAATGAATGATTTGAATTTATTAAGGCTTAGATCTTGTACGTGGCTTTGAAGTTTATTATAAAAACGTATACATTGACATCTGAACGAGCTACCTATTTTCTTGAGCCTTGTTGTAGGTACTACAAATTTTTGTTTGTTCCTAGTGTTTATGTTATGAATATCACTGTATTTTTTATACAATTTTACATTTTTATGGGTATGTACAAGATTTTCAAAAATATTGAGAAGGCACAGTCATTACATTAATTTCCTTAAATTTCTCTCTGAGAGAGTGTCTCGGGCTTAATTCATAAATTGATCAAACGGCTCTTTTCTGCAAAACAAAGATAGTTTGAATGTCGGCGGCATTTCTCCACAACAGAATACCGTACGACATTACACTGTGAAAACAGCTAAAGGTACACTAAACGGGCTGTCTCTATGTCAGTTAAATTACGGATTTTTCTAACAGCATATGCTGCGGAGCTTAGCTTTTTTGACAATTTATCTATATGTGGGCCCCACTGAAGCTTAGCATCCAAAGTTAAGCCTAAGAATACTGTGCTATCTTCAGGATTCAATTCTTCGCCCCTTATCAACACCTTTGTTTTCATCTGCCTAACGTGTGGTAGGGTAAACTTAATACATTTAGTTTTTTTTTTCATTAAGAAGTAAATTGTTTACATTGAACCAGTGAACTACTTTTGAGATTGCGCTATTTACGTCGTCAGTAACCAGCTGCTGACGTTTAAGTTTAAACAAAAGTGAAGTATCATCAGTAAACAACACTATATCATGGTTATCCTTTATGAGGTAAGGCAAGTCATTAATATAAATAAGAAACAAGAAAGGACCAAGAATCGAGCCCTGTCGGACTCCCATTGTTACTATAGATCCAGGAGATCTTTGTCCACTAACGTCAACGCTCTGAATCCTATTACTCAAGTATGAAGTAAGAAGATTCAGAGCGGTGTTCGGGATCCCGTAGTGGCAGAGTTTCCTGATTAACGTTTCATGAAGAACGCAATCAAATGCCTTGGACAAATCACAAAAGATGCCCAAGGCATCGCATTTATCTTCCCATGCATTATAAATATGTCCTAAAAGTTCAACACCAGTAGTAGAACAACCCCTTGTAAAACCGAACTGTTTGCTATGCAATAATTTATGTTTATTAAAAAATCTTTGCAATTGCTCTAAAATTAATTTCTCAAATAGTTTCCTAAAGGTAGGTAGTACTGAAATAGGTATATAATTAGTGGGGTCTGATGTACTACCTGATTTGAACAAAGGTATTATTTTACTATTTTTCATAAGGTCAGGAAACTCCCCACAGTCGATACAATTATTAAAGATAAGAGCTAAACTAGGTGCTACAATGTCAATAATAAACTTAGCAACTTCTACAGAATCACCCCACAGATCTGCAGTCTTTCTTACATTTAAAGTGTGAAAGGTTTTAATGATGTCTCTACAGGTAATATGTTCAAAAAGAAATTCCGAATCGCAAACATTAACATTTTCCTTTAGCAAAGACTCGGAAACAGAAGATGATGAGTTTAGAGATTTTGTAGTTGAACTGGGAATATCCGAAAAGAAATTTTCAAAGGCCACTGCGACTTGTGAATCTGATTTTATGATGTTATCATTAATAGATAGGCTGTAATCAATATTTCGGTTACCAGACCTTCCCGTTTCACTATTAATAATATTCCAAGTCGTTTTAATTACATTACTACTGTTTTTAATCTTCGAACTCAAATAACGCGACTTGGCCATACAACAAACTTTTTAAAATAATTTTGAATAATTCCTAACATATAAATTAAATTCAGCCGTGTTTACAAAAGTCCTTTCATTGTACAGCTCATAAAGCCGTGTTCTACTTTTATGAATACTAATGGTAGCCCAATCACTGAAAGATGCGTTACTATTAACCGAGATAATCTTGGGAATAAAGGTGGAATTAAATTGTTAACAGTAAATATTTAAAAAATCATCATATAGATGATTAGGATCAGCATGAATTGATAAAAGTGGTAATTTATTAACTAGTTTAACTTTAAAAGCTTCCAAGCGACTTGCAGTTTTGGGGTTAACAGTGATATCCTTTTTAGCCACTTTGTTGTTTTGGTTTGGGATAATAATCTTCTGTCCGCAATGATCAGAATCTAGTAAATTTATAATTTCTCTGTGGCTTGGTATAACATCTGTATAAATATTATCTAGGCATGTGGTACTAGTAAGTCTTACAATCTTGTAAACCTATTTTTGGAGCCTACAAGAATAACCCCATTCTTGTAGGCTCCAAAAATAGGTTTACAAGATTGTAGGACTGAAACAGACTTATTATTTTAGTACAAGAACCTGAGTTTTCCAATAAATTAACATTAAAATCACCACAAGTGATAATGGACTTGTTCGAGTTACAAATCTTGTGTAACACATCATCCATTACCTTTTCAAAGCAGTCATACAATCCTGAAGGTGGTCTGTATATACTTAATACAATAAACTGCTCCAATTCTATACAGGCTATTTCAACGGTCCGCTCAACAGATAGGCTCACAATACCCTTATGGTCTTTAAATTTAAGCTGTTTACTTACTAAAATTTGTGAGCCACCATGTTATAGCATTAACTCTGCTGAAAGAACTACCAACCTGGTGATTATTAAAATTGAACAATAACTGGTGGCTTTTAAGCCAATGCTCAGTTATACAAAGAATATCAATACTGTTAAAATTCATAAATAATTCTACTTCTAAATCTTTGTTCATAAATCCTTGAATGTTTTGATGCACCAGGTTAATAGTATTTACTGGTTTTAAACATTTATTTGATTTTATTTTGCAATTCTCATGCTGTATACTATTGCAAGAGGTGGCCTCTATTGTCATAATTTCTAATTTAAATTATTATCAATGTCAATGTTTGATACCAAATTATTGGCTGAATTATTTAACATGTCACAGCATTGCTCAATAGAAGCAATTTGTTTAGCCAAATTCTTGGCTGTAATAGAAAAGTAATATGATAGCGACACAGCTATCTGTCTTTTACAGTACTTTGAAAGATAGTAACTATCCATGAAAAATCTATCTTTTGTCAAATAAAAGTGATTACCAACATAATTGTTAGTGTCAATTAAATGAAATAAATTATGATTGTATGTCAAATTATGTAATGTTTTAAGAATTCTTAAACTAAGGTTGCACAATGATCTATAATATTGGAGTAATTCCCCTTTGTTCACATTACCCCTATTACCAACAAATATTAATAAAATAGTATCCTGGTTAAAATTAAATTTTATAACTTTTTTCATTATGTCAAATAAAGAACAACCAGGCATACAGTAGTTCATTATTGAGTGGCCTGGATATTTATTTGTCAACAAGTGGCCTAGATCCTTTCCAATCTCATCACAAAATAAAACTATTTCTGTATTTACACTCTGTATGGGCAAACAGTTAGTAATTTTTAATGGCAACCTGGCACTAGACTGCGGCATGGTGGTATCACATATTGTCAATGAATGGGCCGGTGTGGGTTCAATAGATGGTGGTTGACAATGTTCACATTTGTTAGTTTGTGAGCTTACCAGCTCATTCATTGCCAATACATATTCCCTCATTTAGTTTTCAGAGGCTATGTATTTGATGGTCATAGAAGTAAGTTTCTCCTGTAGTTGGTCCAGTTCATACTGCAAGTCTTCTGTGTCAATATGGTATTTCCTAGTACTTTTTTTTTTTTTTTTTTTTTCTTTTTTTTTTTTGAAAAACTTTGCCCCACACTAAGAATTTCTTCCTGTATCGTGGGTGCGTTTACAAACATAGAAACTCACATACACTAACACCCAGACCCGGAACAACTACTTGCAGATCATACAAATATTTGTTCCGTGCGGGGATCGAACCCGCGACTCGTTGCGCAGCAGTCGATCGCTCAGCCACTGCGCCAACCATGTCGTCCATGTCGTGTTTTCTAAGTTAAATGAATACAATGTCTAATTGTTTCAGTAGATGCAACCTTTCTCTATTAAGTTTTACATTTTTAATGAAGAACTTTTGTTTTTTGACCACATGCTTAGTTTTAACTATGTATTTGTTAATTTTGATGTATTTTTTAATTTTATTTTTACTAGTAACTACCCTCACTGATTTAGCTGCTATATCTATTGTGAAAGAGGGGTTTATTGCAGTAACCATTGAAGGGGCTACAGGCACCAATTCATTGAATAGACTTTGAATTGAATGATTGCATAAATTAAACACTAAACATGTTTTGTTTATTTAACATAAAACAAATTATTTGTATTCAATAAGTGCCAAAAACTTTGTATGATTTTTTTAAATAGAGATTACGTAAAGATTCTACTCAATTAATTCCGAAACTAAACTAAGGTAAAACCCTCGTATCAACTCCAATACTTAGGTACGCTTTAGGCTAATTTCCAAAGAAAGGCCCTTCAAAACTTAACCCTAGCCCGCGGGCGGCGGTCGCTACGACCCGGCCGCGGCGTGTTCGCTAGTTGTGATCCGATCGCCAAGATTTATACGTTATACTTACGAAGAGCAATACGATCCGGTGACGATACACGATTGTTCTACATGTTTCTGTAATCAGCGCACAGGGGAACACTGCGAGACGGTTTATATATTTCGAGAATTTATATTATTACTCTGAAAATGACCATCATTAACAAAACCAACACCGACATTATGGTTTTTCCTATTTCAGAAACTGGAAACAATAAATTTACTAATTTTAATTTGTCTTCAGTTGTTTCACGAGAAATTCTACTGACCACCATTTTAGAATACAATACTTTTATGACACAACAGCAAATTGAAATTTGGAACCTGATTAAGATAATTAATGTGATTTACGGCACATGGTAATACGACTACTAATGTCTAAAGCCACAATAAACTAAAGCAACGTCTCCATAGCTTTATTAGCCAGCATTGTCCAGCAAGAAAGTGTCCTCCGGGGAGCAATAGAGCGCCTCGGGCGAGGGTGACCACACTCCTTTATCAGTCATCCGATCCGATAGTGTGACCAGCCGTCCCAGTCTTGCCTCAAATTGTGTTATAAATCGTCCATCTATCGGACACTGTCTCTAATTAACCGTTAGCGGCTAAGTTTTATTGCCGGCCGGCAGTTTCGGGTTATCGCGATTTAAGTTTAAATTGTCCGCCATATGTGTAGTTTGGTGTCGTAAGAATTATCGTTTTGGGATCTCCACTTGTAATGGACTGCCGTTTATAATAATTTACGTGTTTATGAATAATAATGTGTCGTATTTAGTTACAAGTTCTATATTATGTACCTACTGCTGGTTAGGTAGGTACTTTCTGTATGTTTACTTGAACTAATGACTAATATTACCAGATAAACCTGAAGTTGGCAAAACCTTTTGTTCTAATTGCTTGGTTATAGGTACACAATGGTATCTTATTTTGCAACAAATAGGTTTATTTAACAAATTTATTTAAATTGTTGCAATTTTTTGTAATGTTGGACCACAACAATAATATTATTAGGTACCTATTAATTGTTGTGGTTCTAATCAGTATTATTACCGAACGTGCTACTTTATGTAGGTATTATATGATTAAATTTACACGACTGAAAATAAAGCTTCATCTCCGCATCGAGGCAATTGCTGGACATTATTCAAATATTTGTGAGCTTCATTGAAGCAGAACAAAAGTAAATTCATGCAAATCGACGTATTTGCAAAATGAAGTCCTTTAACACCAACAAAAAAAGCTTTTAATAATAACAAGAAAGCAGAGAGGCCGTCGTATTTTCCCTGTCGGAGCTCTGAGGTATTTTCCCCTTAATTTAATCAAATCATGGACTGTGTAGTGTATTTTTCTGAGTCATTTATTTTTAATTTTGAGCGGCCATGTTGCTTTGCCGTGATAACGGTAGCGCTTATTGAAATTGTTTTATATAAGTAGGACGTTTTCGAAAAGGTTTTTGAAACTTCTTTAGAGGAGAAGTCGGAGCGAGAATATTTTCCAGATGAATGCTTTCCGCCGGTTGTATCGAAATTATGGAATTATTTAATAAAAAAAAGCAAATATTTTAATCTTTGGAATGTGTAGGTTATATCATTTAGTGATTACTACTGATCACATTTCGATTTTTCGTACAGTGTTCAAACACCAGCTCATCATTAAATCTACCCTCTCATTAAGTTCTCAGAGTATCAGTATATTCAACAATACGAACTATATCTGACATCCAATAATAACCTGTAACTGAGTCCCGAAGGTCCGCGCCATTATTATGATAGTAGTTCAGCGCATATAGTATCATTAGATACCCAGCACACCTCATGACAAGTTGATGGTAGTAAGAAATTCTTGCATGGTACCGGTTCGGTAACTCGGTACTTACACAACTTAGCATACAACTAGGTAACACAAGACGGGGGTAGTTGGAAAATCTTCAGTGGTTCAGGGAAAGTTTGTGCCAAGTTTACGATAAGTTAGCGATAGTTCAGGATTGTTTAGATGTCATGGTATGAGGTGAATAATATCACAATAAGTTTGATGTTTAAGGTGAAATGAAGGCATGATTGGAAAGTGTTCTGCATAAAATCAATGACTTATTCACTCCAGGGTTTATTTCCTTCATTTGAGTGCATTTTGGTGAAACTTTGATAGCAAAAGCTTTTTAGGGTTTCGTAGTAAACAAGGAACCCTTATAGTTTCGCCATGTCCGTCTGTCTGTCTGTCCGTCTGTCTGTCTTTCTGTCCGTCTGTCTGTATGTCTGTCTGTTCGCGGCTTAGCTCAGAGACGGTTAGTACTAGAAAGCTGTAATTTGGCATATGTATACATATTAATCATGCCGACAAACTGGTAAAATAAAATCAAGAAAAAACTTTTTTTTGGGGTACCTCCCTCACACGTAAAGTGGGGATGTTTTTTTTAATCATCTACCCGTTGTTGTGGGGTATCGTTAGAAAGGTCTTTCAAAAATATTGTAAGTTTAACGAACCCATTTTTGGATTCAGGGATCCGTTTGCGAAATATTAAGCTTTTAACTGAATTTTTTTGTTAGAGTCAAGTGTCCCCCCCCCCCTTCTAGCTAAATGGTTGTACTTGGACTTGTGAAAAAATTCACAGCAGTAGTATATATAACGAAATTAAAAGGAAAACCATCAGAGCTAAGTAGGCTGTACAGGTTAACAAGTAATAATTGACCAACTTAAATTTGCGGTTTGAAAAACATGATCTCCCATACATTCCGTATGGGAGAACATGTTTTTCAACTACAATGTTAAGTTTGTTCTTGGGATAAATTCATCCCAACTACGGAACCCTTCATTGTGCGTGGTCCGACACGCACTTGGCCGGTGTTTTAATTTCTTTAATTTACTACTTCTTTTATTCAGTACTTTTTGTGCCTTATTGTTTTGTTGTAAATTTCTTATTTGGGTGCAATGTCATCAGTTTCCGTGGTGTAGCGGTTATCACATCTGCCTAACACGCAGAAGGCCCCCGGTTCGATCCCGGGCGGAAACATAGCTTTTGCTCTTTTTATATGATTGTACCATGTAGAGCAAGCTTTTTGAAAGGTTTTTTTTTCTTTTCACGTAAAAATAATGCCACTAACAGTTTGTAAAGTAGTTAGATGTGGTTCGTGGTGTTATATAGTAGGTATGTGAAATTACTTTGGAATTTCTTCGTTGTTTCAATAGTGCCATCTACATAAATGACAACAATGAATGGTATTATAATTGTCTGTAAGTGTGTCGAGTTATGCCGGGCGCGAGAAGTTGGCTTGTTTCAGGTGGGGCGGGAGGTGATATATCAAAGTTTGCAAGTTAACGGAGTGCGAGGTGCGAGCCTATGAGTTATGTCGACCGCACGCCCCGCGGACGGAGGCGTCGAGGTATAGAACATCGCGGATTTGGAACGTGTCTTACTTTGAGCTTGTCGTGTGGTTGCCTCCTGGAATGTGCTAGTGTGAGAGAAGAAAAAGCGAGTTCATAAACATAGCTTATTTAAAAAAAAACTAAAATCAAGAATGAAGAATAATGATAATGGATCCTCATTCATGGAGGAGCACAACACAGCATCCTTGTTTTCAACGACTTCAATAAGAGCGATATCTACAAATAACTCTCCCGTCATCTGTGCATGTAAAATCCGGAAAATTAATTCACTGACCCTTATATTTTCCGTACTTATTGGTATTCAAATCACAATTGTCATTCTTTGTTATTTGTATTAAATGGCTATAACACGGAAAATATACGTAGAGCGTTCAAATCAATCTGCCTAGCCTTTTACCAACTTTCTTGGGGTCGGCTACCAGTCTAACCGGATTCAGCTGAATACCAGTATTTTACATGGAGCGACTGCCTATCTAACCTCCATAACCCAGTAACTGGGTAATACGATACCCCTTGGTAAGGTGGTCAGACTTTCGGGCTTCTGACGACCGGTAACGACTGTCAAAGATCAACGAATGACTTCCTGGACCAACAGTTTAACGTGCTTTCCGAGGCACGGAGGAATCTCGGTATATAAAGATGGTCACCCATCCACAGACCAACCCCAGCAAGCGTAGCTTGACCTGACGGATCGACCCTTGCAGCAGTTATTACTTAGCCACGAGCTCCTCCTACGCTTACGTAGAGTGTTAATTTAACAAATTAATTTCCCCGACTGTACAAATCACGTACTCAAAATAACCTTAGGTCTAACAGTCCAGAACGCGTCTATCTCCGTTAGATACCCGCCACCTCTCGTCACTTCCACGTCTGCGGTAACCAAAACGCATATATATCGCGTGGACCTGTCCTCTGTAATTGAGTTACCGCGCTAAGAAACTGAAACGGCTCGCGGGAGAATACTAGTTCAGATAACTAACATTTACCCGTCTCACTATATACTACATAGGTATAGTGTTATTGAAATTTTGTGTGTTATGTTTTATAGTGAGCAATATATAATACAAGATGGCAGGGACATCGACCCGAAAACTGTTACCATGGATTCAGTACATGATTCCGAGCCCCCCCGCGTTGAAAATTTTAGGTAATAGATGTTTTTGAAAGTTGAGGAGAGGCTCGTGACTAAATAATAACAGCTGAATAGTAATAGACTGGAAGTCATCCCCAACTTAGTTGGGAAAAGGCTCCACAGATGATTATATTGTTGAAAGGTGAGTTTTGGCTCGGTATGGATCATAATATAGATTATCCAAGTTTTCCTACGAAAGAGACTTAGCTCTCGTTAAACAAGTATGCAGCACAGCCATAGCTACAAAAACATCTCTATATGGCTATTCCTTTTTGGTCAAAACCAGAAGGAAAACTTGCAATCTTCTTGTTTATCTTACAAAAAATATTTATGAATTGTTTTTCCGCTATTAATTCCTTCGTAAAAACCGTGTGAGTGTATTCCCCTAATCCCCCGCCGTGCAACGGAGCTGACACACAGACGGACAAACGACACACGATAGTTATCAATACGGATTATCTGCACACCCTTTGTATCAGACCTAGAGCAGGGCTGCCACATGTAGCTAGGAAGAGGTGCTGATTATACTAGCCTTCTGCCCCAGATAAAGTTTAGTTGATGAAAAGCATTGAATTTTGATTTTTCTGTCCTTACAATTCAGAAGAATGTGACAGAGAATAACTTTTAGTAAACTGTTTTATTATTGCAAACGAAAGACAAAAGAAAAGAAGTAAGAATTTGAACTGCAGTAGATCGTGCCTATGCTTACGAGTATAATTTCAAGGATTACGGAGATTAAATTCATTTAGAATAAATTACCACTTGCCTATATTTAAGTAGCAGCCCTGTCTACGCTACAGGGGGCGCAAAAAACTGTGCGGAACGTGACGCGGCATATTGATGGCCGATGTTTTCCTGGCCAGCGTAGGTGATGGCAATAGGCATAAAATAAAATTATATTTGTGGACATGAACACTTTCCGGAGACTTAACTGTATATTTTGTTTTGAAAGCTTTGGTTAAGCTAGAAAAAGGATTCTACAGGATCACAACCTGTTGTTGGGGTCGGTCAGTTGTTCATGCACTTTTAAGTATAATCAAGTCTTTTACGAAGATTTTTCTTATTTTTTTTTTTCTTTATTGAGAGGAACAGCAGACATTATGGGGACTTACAACTAGTTTAATAAAATTGCTATTTGGTTATAAAGTAACGCACAACGCTGTCTACCACTAGACATGGAAGTTTAAGAAAAAAAGAGCTAATCGCTAGGAACATTAATAGCCGTAGATACGTGTGGCAAATACTTAATTAAAAGTTAAATGATACAAAAAAGACTATTATGGAAAAAAATAAATATAAGAAATATATAAAAAGTTAAGCATAATTTGTTCAAATTTAAAGTAAAAAGATAACAAACAAAGATAAAAAAAATTAAGCAATAATACTAATAATATAAAAATTATACAAAATATAATAATTATACAATATATTAAAGAGCACTTTATGCAGACTATGTATCGCCATTCTCTCATAATATGGTGCTCAAACCTGGTCTTTGACACTTCAGCAGTGGTCCAGGTTCGAGGTTTGCCAGCAAGCCATGGAGCGCAATATCATAGGGGTTCGAATTTCGGGTCGATTTTTATGAATGAGTGAAAACACACTTGTGTGTTCTGCAGTGATCAAATCTTTTTTTAAATATTTTATTGAAGTTGAACCTGTCTTTTCACTTAAAGACCATTCCAATTCGGTACCTATCTTATCAAGTAAGATTATTGTAATCAGCAAATTACCAATTGGGATTATTAATCTACAACTTAACGCATTATGAATGCCCTATGTCAATCAAAAGTATATACCCACGAAAAAATATCACGAAACTTCCATGACGAAAAGTACGAAATACACTAATAATATCAAAGTTGTCCTTACGACGTGGAAGTAAATCGGTTCATTTACGACACTCCTGGCTGCCGGAGTACCAGGGCGGCAGGATAAGGTGGAGGTAACGGCTCCCGACTGCTGATTGATTTGTTTTTATGATTGCGTTTATGGCAGTTCGCAACAGTTCGCAAGGGGCAGAGGTGGGCTTATGACTGTTTTTGTGCTAAATGTTCCATTTACGGGCTCCAGTTATGGTTGATTAGATTGGTGTCGTATCTGAAAGTAACTGTTATGTCTCACTCTGTTATTGGCAAACAATCATTTCATCTAAGTATTTGCTTTTAGGATAAAGAAATGCAACGTTGCTGCTGTGAAGTGGTGTGAATCGCTTCGAAGACTTGCAACTTGTAAAAACAGCAGCATGTTATCTTGATATCCTCATATTTATTTAACGATATCCTGCTAAGTAAAACCTGTCTCTACAGCAACACTCAATACTTATATCACAATTCACTAACTGCCAGACTAAAACTTCAATTCTATGGAGTGACTGACAACTACTTCGCTTCTACGAGTATGTACCTAAGTACTTCGCTGACATTTTGAAGACCACTGGCTTATTCCAATATTTGGTTTGTGGAAAGTGGACCTTAATAGGTAATTTGGAAAGTCTATCTTTTCGCCGTCCACAAAACTATAAAATTTACGTATCAAAACATCTTCAGTGCACATGCCGAGGTCCCAAAGTATCAATTTGTCGAAGTGAGCTATATCAATAAAGAACTTTTTATTTCCGCCATCTTCTTCCCCCTGACCCTCCAATATGATTACGTTAATGATCGTTATTTTATGAACTAATTAATCATTTATCTCTTTGGATGATGGCCTACCATGTAATGGGATTGGTCGGATATTAGCCTCATTAGGCTGTTAAAATCTTAATTTTATTTCATTTAATGTTTGATACTGAGGGTTAGGGTAGGTACCAGGTTATTGTTGAAAGTGTGGTAGATAATTATGGCTGAAAGATTTATTCACCATTTCAATATTGTCAACAGCAATCACCGTTCTGAACGACGCTTGCCTGAAACATTCAACACCTTTCACTCGAACGCAGAAAAGATCCTAATTCGAGTTGTCGACAAACTTAAATCTATTAATCATGTAACAGGTTCCATTTCGAGTATCGCCGCCTTACCTAGCCTAGCGACATGATCGTCAATAGATACGTGTCGAGAAGTTCACCACAAACATTGTCTGTACAAATAGGTCGTGATTGCCTCACGTAAGCCACTTTCTCACGTCCGATCAATCGCGGCCTCTTCCTGCCCACTGCGCTGTCGCACTAATGACTAATTACGCTTGTACAATCCCTCCTTTACACTATACCACTTGTATTACCGGCTACACGTTACCTTCAAGCCAATATCAACCTTATAGCCCACTAACAATGTTTGGATTGGATTGCGGAGGTCTATATTAAGACGTTTCCTATTCACGGTAGCTTGTGTACGCTCATTAGGTACTTAGTGCTATTGTGGAATCATTAGCGAAGAAGTATCAATCTTATTTCTTTCAGACAGGGTTGAGTTTCGGTTGAGGGCGTGTCCAGAGTTAGGTCCTGAGTAAAGTCTAGGTGAAGAGCTTCCTGAGGAAAGATATCGGCACGTAATGAGTTGAGTAGCATTCAAAACATCGTTATCTTTGTTCACCGCAGCTCTTTGTGACTGCCGAATAACTTGTGTTCACTGCTCTGAGGGACTACAAAAGTGGAATAGAAACATGTTTATTACTTTATAGGAACTTTGTTTGAAATGGTGCAATATGCATTCTGTTTTGAAATACCGAGGAAATCCTCAACATTATTATAGATAACAAGTAACAGTTTTGAAGCAAAATGAAAGGTTATTGGTATCCCTGCCTACCTATACAAATAAAATCCAATCATTTATTATTGGGATTTTTGGTAACAGGTACCTTACAGTACGGTCTTACAAAGTATTTGTTTGCCCTAAAATCTACTCTTTGGGCCCTATGCCACATATTTTATAAGTTCAAATTCATTAATTCATGCTCGTCGCTAAGTAATAACAGCTGCACGGGTCGATCGAGTTACGCTTGCTGCGGTTGGTTCGTGGATGAGTGACCGACCATCTTTACGTAGGTACCGAGACCCCCTCCGTGCCTCGGAAAGCACGTTAAGCCGTTGGTCCCGGCTGTCAGACAGAACAGCCAAACGTTCAAGTGATCGCTCAAGTATAGAAGTACCTGATGCTAAGGAATATTACAGGTGAATATGAACACAAAGGTTGAGTTGAGTTTCTTACCCGTTCTTCTTAAGGAAAAACTGCCTTCCGACAGGTGGTATCTACTATAATTAAATTAATTTATACAATAATTAAGTTGATAGATAAATCTAGGGGCACAGTAGTGCCCCCGCCAATTCGAGCAAAAACATCTTAATATTTTAGTAAGTATTTAATTTAATTATTTAATTATATACATTTCGATAAGCTGTACCGTGTAGTAAAAATTGACTTTAGGTACTTACGTATTTTGTTTGGTGCAATATAATATCTTTCCTTATTATGTTTTTTGAGCGCCAGAATAATGTCATAACGTGTTTTGTTTTAGATTGAAGGTATTCTTCCCATTCATCGACTTTATGTTTGGATAGTAATTGACGAGTCGCTTTTCGAGAGCAGACCACTCTTCAATTCTCGATCCGTTCAACCTTCTACCAAGTGCCATCGTAAAAACAGAAAATCTGGTCTCGATAGTGGTAGCTGCTGCACGCATTTACAGTGCCGATTAACCTCATCCTCCTCGTTATCGGGAGAAATAACTCTTTGGAAGGAGTTTTGGAGTGATAGGGAATATCTCCCTCAAACAACAACTCAAGCGCCAAATATAAAAATTCTCTTACAAATCGCTACATTACCAGTAACCACATGTGGTGTAGAGCGCAGTTTCTCTTCGTTTAAACGAATAAAATCGTAAGTACCTCCGTACGACAATGACCGAAAACAGGTTAACCGGTTTGGCTGCTATGTATATTCACCGAGATATCTCTGGTAGTCTACCACCTAACGAAATCTTTGAGGAATTTGCGATAAGTAATCTGACGAGGCTCGTTAAACAGAATAAAATCTTGTGTGCTTTTTAGGGTTCCGTAGCAAGGAACCCTTATATTTTCGGCATGTCCGCCTGTCTGTCTGTCTGTCCGCGGCTTAGCTCAGAGACGGTTAGTACTAGAAAGCTGAATTTTTTCATAGATATTAATCACGCCGACCAAGTGGTTTTTTTTAGGGTACCTCCCCTACATGTAAAGTGGGAATGTTTTTTTTTCTCATCTATCCCATAGTGTGGGGTGTCGTTGGAAAGGTCGTTAAAAAGTATTGCGGGTGTGTGAAAATTATTTTTCAATTCAGGGATCCGTTTGCGAAATATAAAGCTTTAAAGTGCTAATTTGTGTTAGAGTCAAGTGCCCCCCTGCCAGCTAAATGTTTGTACTTGGATTTGTGAAAAAATACACTCCATAAGGAAGAGAATGTTTTTCAACTACATTGTTAAGTTTGTTCTTGGTATAAATTCATCCCAACTACGGAACCCTTCATAGTGGGTAGTCCGACACGCACTTGGCCGGTTTTTAGTGTTTACTTTTCTAAAACCTACCCTCAGCGAGGTCAAGCTCCTCCAACACGACAATGCGCCACTGCCATCCATCCATATTGTTATCAAATCCCTCTTACTTACATAAAGAAATTGTAAATAAGTTGCCATCTGATCACAGTGGACAAACAATAACATTTTGTTCCTACATGCCTTTACATAAAATTCAAATAAGGTTTAGGCCAATTACATGTAAAAATTTAGATAAATTAAATAATTCTTTGGCAAGTAAATTATGTGTTCAGAATTTTAATAATATATGTGACCCAAACGAGTTCTACGCCGAGTTCTTTTCACTATTAAATGAGAAATTTATAGACACTTTTCCACTAAAGACTAAAACTATTTACACAAAGTTCTTATTTAGTGATTGGGCGACTCCAGGTATTCGTAAAAGTAGGAAAAAACTTTTTGGACTTTATGGCCTAAAGCAACATATTAATAATACAAACTTTCATCAACATGTTGCAAAATATTCAAAAACTTTTAAAAGTGTGTGCAAAATGGCTAAAGCTCTTTACATTAGCAATAAAATAAAATCAGCTGATGATAAAATAAAAACTACCTGGCAAATAATAAATAATGAAACCGGTAGGAAAAAACAGCGTAATACTGAATTTAACTTACAGACTACACATGGCCCTATCAACTCAGATGTAGAAATAGCTCAGGAATTTGAAAACTTTTTTGCTAATATTCCCCTTAAAACTACGGAAACTTTAAATTCCTCACCCACGCTTTCTGCTGCCTTACTTAGGAAAAATGTAAAGTCATGCCCTTTGGAGCTGAGGTTTCAGCATACAAACCCCCAGGCTGTTATAAAAGCTTTTAAAGATCTTAAAATTAAATCAACAGAAGATCTATGGGGAATGTCTGTAAAAGTCTGTAGATCTATCATCGAAACCATTGCGCCTTATTTAGCTTTCATATTTAACAATAGTGTAGACCAAGGAGTCTTTCCGGATCTCATGAAACACAGTAAAGTAATTCCTTTGTTCAAATCCGGTGATAGTAAGGAACCCAACAATTATAGGCCTGTGTCAATTCTGCCAGTTCTCAGCAAGGTGTTTAAAAGGTTGATGCTCAATCGAATGTTACGTCACTTTAATAAGAATTCCATCTTTCATGAACAACAGTACGGTTTCACCAAAGGGCGTTGTACCACTGACGCTGGTGTCACCCTCATAAAGAACATTTTTAACGCCTGGGAAGAAGCACACGATGCCATTGAAATCTTTTGCGACCTCTCGAAGGCGTTCGATTGCGTAGACCATGAAACACTTCTGCTGAAACTTGAGCACTATGGGATTAGGAATACAGCTCTTGATTTACTAAGATCATACCTGAAAGATAGAAAAGTTAAAATTCAAGTAAACGGCGTAAACTCATTGGGGTCTGAAATGGCAATGGGCGTTCCTCAGGGTTCGATATTGGGTCCATTCCTCTTTTTAGTTTATATTAATGATTTACCACAATTACTTCAAAATCAACCTAAGATGGTGTTATTTGCAGATGACACATCGTTGATATTTAAAATAAACCGACGGTCACAAAATCTTGACGACGTTAACAGCTCTATTTTTCAAGTCCAAGATTGGTTTACGGTAAATAATTTGGTACTAAATAAAAAAAAACCAAATGCATTAGATTTAAATTACCTAATGTTAGAAGTAGCGAATGTGACATCATATTGAATGGAGAAAAACTAGAATGTATTAATCAAACCGTTTTCCTAGGAATCACGCTAGACGAGAAATTACAATGGGGACCTCATATAACAATTCTTGCGGGGCGGCTAAACTCAGCCGCTTATGCTGTTAGAAAGATACAACAGTTAACAGATGTAGAAACCGCGCGTCTGGTCTATTTTAGCTACTTCCACAGTATTATGTCGTATGGCATTTTACTGTGGGGTCGGGCTGCTGACATTGAATCCATCTTTATTTTACAAAAGAGAGCTGTCAGAGCCATTTATAATCTACATCGTCGCGAATCTCTCAGTGAACTATTTAAAAAGATTAATATTATGACGGTACCTTGCCAATTCATTTATGAAAATATTATGTATGTAAGAAAAAATCTACATATCTTTAATAAAATAAGTGATAGACATAATTTTAATACTAGAAATAAAGATAAGATAGATCAACCATTTTTCAGATTATCTAAAGTACATACATCTTTTATGGGGTACTGTGTTAAATGTTACAATAAAATACCTTGTGATATATTACAATTAAATGAAAGAAAATTTAAAACTCATATTAAAAGTACACTCTGTAAACAAGCATATTACAAATTAGAGGATTATATCCAAGATAAGAATGTTTGGAAACATACTGGTCCTGCTCCATAGGACAATTTAGAGTCTAGACAAAATCAAACTGGTTGCTTATTTAATTATGTATTTGTTATTTTTTATAACACTGATTTTACATTCTGTGATTTCTTGAACTCACACACTGACTTAGTAGTATTACTTGTTAAAATGTTAGGAATATCGTATAATTTTACAATGTTTGTAAATATGTGAGCACCATGTATCTATCACATATTTAATTTATCTGTAATTGGTTTATTTTTCATTCTTTTTTACCTATCGCGGTATAGTAATCTTATTCTAGATGCATCGTCTTCACATATAATTATATAATTAATGTATGCAAAATATTGTAAAAACATTTTAAAAGAGTAACGGTGGAGTTTCTTGCCCATTCTTCTCCATACGAAAACTACCTTTTGGAAGGGGCGACTAGAATCAATTCTATTTTTTGTAAACTTGACGTTCATAAGTGCCTTTTATGTGCCTAATTGAAATAAATTGTTTGACTTTTGACTTTGACCTCTAACAAGCTCAAGAATATCTTAGAAGGTGGTCTCTTAACCGAGGCCACATGAAACTCGCCAGGACCATAACTCGATTGTTTACAAGCATCACAGACGCTAACAAGATCGGAATAACTCGGCCTTAACGACGTTAGTCTAAGACCATGGCGATATCCACTCGATACATCGGGCTAATCGATACCTAGCATCGATGGGAGTGATCGAGTTAGCAAGTTTGAGGTTGAATTAGCTTTGATGGATTGATCACGGTGCTTTTGTTATGGAGATAGTGTCTACCTATCTACCTTCGTCAACATTAGTAGCGTTCATAATATTATCTTCATATTTGTAGTGTATCTACATATTATTATATATGTAACTATCTCATGCACATCAGAGAGAGTTAGCTGTTACTGGTCAACTGTCAGTTCACTACGGAGGACGGGAAACAGTTGAAAGTGAAGCGTGCCTGACGAAAGGCTAGTGATGAACCAGTGTAGGTAGCGATAAAATCAGCTTAAATAAGTACAGGGTCACCAGGATTATACAATAATAATCTCCTAAGAATTTATTTTCTGACATGATTTGTCACAAAAAAGTAAAAAAAGCTATGTTTCCGCCCGGGATCGAACCGGGGGCCTTCTGCGTGTTAGGCAGATGTGATAACCGCTACACCACGGAAACTATACACCGGAAAATCAAATATGATACTTGATGAAAAATTTAATTGTCTTAAAAAAAAGATGGGATCTAAACGTTTTGTTTGTTTTTAACTCCCGACGCAAAAAGAGGGATGTTATAAGTTTGACCGCTATGTGTGTGTAGCTGTGTCTGACTGTGGCACCGTAATGTGGCAACGGGTGAACCGATTTGAATGCGGATTTTTTAATTTGAAAGCAGGTTTTCTAGCGACGGTTCTTAGACATGTTTTATCAAAATCGGTTCAACCGTTTGAAGATTATCAGCTCTTTTTTAGTTTATGAATAGATGTGTGCGTCTTCCACAGGTCTAATTGATTTGAAATTTGGTATTCTGTTACTTCAATGATATTAGAAGGACATAGTAACCTTGAACTGATGCTGTAGCATTATCTGGAATTTGCAGGATACCCAATTCCATTACCAACTTACAGCATAGGTATTGTGTTTGGGCTCATTGGAATGGTCTCAATAAATAGGTTATAGATAGATGATGAACAGGATCTGGTGATTGAGAAGGAAAGAAATAAGGAAATCTTTGTGTCGAGGGTTTATTAAATGATAATATAATTTCACTTGTATTGTATCTGGTTATCTAATAACGCATTGGTTCTTCCTCTGCTTCAATTATCATCCACGTCCTTCTCACACTCATTTAAGATTGGCAACACGTAGCTACTTTTTATTTATCTCTTCTAACATTTTAACCATTCCTTTCTTCCTTGCTATGTCATCCATAACTTTAACACTATCCATCCATCTTTATGCGCCCTTTCTAGTAATATAATCTTCATTCCTTTATTAAAACTACCTTGTAACTCAATATCTTTCACACATAAACACCCAGCATCTGTTACACTCTATACCACACGATGTAATCCACTTGTCCTCAATGGAGGTCTAACTAATGTGCATTAATTGCCACGCTTGGTAATGATGCCGTAATCCGCAGTAAACATAATACGCGGCTATACCGGCGCCGAGCGGTGTTATCTCACCGTACCTTGTTGCTGCCGATAGTTCGTTAGTAACACGATTATAGTGTGATCTGTAGGTACCTATTATGTGATAGCGGTGTACTGATTCTAGCTGTTTCGAATTCTGATTTATAAAGGTGTTTGATAGACTCTCTTTTAAAATTTTGCCCAGGTCTTCTATATATAGATATGATTAGAGATAGACCATCTGTCAGTCGAAAAATGACCATTGTTCGGTCTTGACCAAAATACTGAAACCTGCCTTGAAAATTACTAGAGGAGTGGGGGGGGTAGTGAAAGGGCAATCCAGGTCGTGATGACCAACATGATGGGGGAAAGACGCATTACAGAAACACATAAGATTAAGGCATAGTAATTTGACAAATTCTCACTCGATGGATAAAGATGATGTCGCTATTATGAAAACAGACATATAAAACACTAAAATCATTCAAAGTGCCAATCGAACACTTTAGTGACAATTAAAGATAGTATCGCCATGTGGCCGGAATGTCGCAGGAGTTGATTCTAATGATGATGGAAATAAGCAGAAACTTGAAACAGACAGAATAAGATCCATGCCACGCATAATATTATAAAAAATACTGATACCAAAGATGTCGTTTGTAAGATTTTATTTTACTATAGTTTTTACTAAATTGTTTGCAGCTGTACCTATAAGTAGCAAGTGCAATTCAATAAACAAAGTGATAACATTTTAGCCTTTTATCAATAGCCACATTTGATAGCCTCACGTATAGTTTCCGTGGTGTAGCGGTTATCACATCTGCCTAACACGCAGAAGGCCCCCGGTTCGATCCCGGGCGGAAACATAACTTTTTCGCGTTTTTTTCTATGACCACCAGCCGATACTTTTCTATATAATATCTAAACTTAAAATTATAAAGATAATAGATTTAATTTTTTGTATGTTTGTTTGTTACGCTTTCACGGTTGAACGGCTGAACCGCTGAACCGATTTTGATGAAATTTGGTATGGGGATACCTTGAACCCTGGGAAAGGACACAGGCTACTTCTTATCACATAACACGCGGGCGATGCCGCGGGCGGAAGCTAGTATTGTATATTATATTATTGCTGCGGCCACTTTTTCCGGCAATCTGCTTAGGTCAAGTTGAAACCAGATGCTGCATCAAATATGAATTTCTGTAAGGCATTGTGGGTCTCGTACCCGCAGTAACTTACAGAAATTCTTCAATTTTCAAATAATTTGTATACCTCTGTTTTTTGTCCAAGAGATCGTGCTTTTTGTATTTTTTATTATCCTACGCTGTCCCTTTCCTGGGTAATGGCCATCCGCCATCCATTCCTTCCACCTTCCGCAACGCATCTTCCTCACAGTTTTGAATTATTAGCAGAATTAAATAATAGGTAGGTAATCTTACGACACTCAGCTAATTTCTGAAGATTGAACGCGGCAAAATTACTTTCACCTTGTAATGTATGTACCTAGACCACGTGCGGTACCCGGTTTGAATTGTTCAATGTAGATTTCAACTTTCACTTTATTTATTTTTGTTACCTACCTTGTTTATACGTATGTTATCAAGTTTCCGTGGTGTAGCGGTTATCACATCTGCCTAACACGCAGAAGGCCCCCGGTTCGATCCCGGGCGGAAACATAGCTTTTATTTTAGTGATTATAAAAAACATTTTTTTTTCTAACTACATTACTGATTAATAAAATGATTTATTGTTTTTTCATTATCAATAAAGAGATCTTAGTCCTAAATATCATTGAAAGTTTTGTCAAAGATAGCCTGATATCTTTCTCCATTCCCAGAATTTGGCCACACAGCACACACCCAATAAAGCTGTGTACACACTTCGCCACTGTAAAAAGTTTACAGCCAACCATAACTTGATCCATTACGGTAATGAATTATGTGTAGCGTCGTTAATCTGGCCTTAGATATCACTCCTCATCTGCCCAGCAATTACACCTAATTGAATATTAAGGCCGAAAACGATTGCTTATAAAAGTGCCAAATTGCCGAGTGTAAAAGCGGCTTAAGTGGAGGGGTCACCCGAAGTGTAAATATCTTAATTAAATAAGTGATGAGTGTTTTAAAGATATGCGGCAGAAGTAAGTGAAACATAACTTTATCAGCTTTCCTTAGGTAACCAGCTAACTCAATAATATGTTTTATTTAAAAAAAGTTTGATTAAGAGCGTTTATCCTAAAAGTTGGCAACGTCGCAAATATCTGTAAAAATTACCTGTTTTGATTAATTTGGCAATATTACTGTATGGAAATAAGAAATGTGGCTAACTAGCGAACTAGAATATTAATAATGAATTATTATTATATAGAATCTTTTTTATTTGTTCTTCTAACTGAACAGACAGCTGTGCTGCTGGGGAGTTTGTTGCGACACTTCTTCTTCCCAGCTATTGCACTAGGAAGTGGTGAAGGGTGGGCGTTTTGGGGGACTGTCTTATGTAATTGACGTTCGAAAAGTGCTGATTCTCAGCCTAGTTTGAATAAATAACTTTTGAATTTTGAATTTATCTTTTACGGACTGTAATAAAATGGGTAAGGACGTGAGTTTATGTACAACAATACATTTCAGGATTCATTTACATACATGTAAATGAATCCTGAAATATATTGTCATAGTTGTTCAGTTATGGAACAGTTTTTTACCTCGATGAAGTCGTAAATCTGTCACTATCTACCAAATATTTTATTGCTGGTAGCAGATAAACGTGTACATGTTGCTTATCAGCAGTCATAAAAGTTTTAACTATTTCATTGACAACGGCTACCATAAAGGAGATAAGAGATAAGACTTGATTTGGGGTACCTACCTACGGAGAAATTTCATAAAAAAACTTGGCTACCCTTTCATAATCCAGATTGCGGTCATCATAAAAAAAACCTGCTGAGTGCGTGTCGGACCACGCTCAATGAAGGGTTCCGTAGTTGGGATGAATTTATCCCAAATACACACTTAACATTGTAGTTGAAAAACATGTTCTCCCAGACATTTCAACTGCAAATGTAAGTTTGTACGCACAATATTGAGAGATATCCTATGTTATTTTAAGACCATAGACTTCCTATAGATTTTCCCGTAATCCATGAAGAAAGAACCATTCTCTGTATTTTTTTCATAATTTTAGGCTCAGTAGTTTCGGAGATAAGGGTGGGAAATGGTCAATTTTCATCTATTTTCTTAAATATCATTAAATTTATTCTAAAATTATTTTTTATAAACCTTTTTTATTTGCCCCCAAAGGTGACCCCCATATTCAAAATTCATTTATTTATGTTACACGTCCGTGTTTGAATCACAGAAATAAATATGTGTACAAAATTTCAACTTATTCGGTCTATTAGATTCGGAGCAAATTAGCTGTGACAGACAGACAGACAGACACACGAGTGATCTTAAAATGGTTCCGTTTTTTCCTCTTGATTTACGGAACCCTAAAAGCTATTCCTACATTATAAAACGTACCTATTATATTTATTTTCAGACAGATTTTATCATCTGCTTTTTAATTGAAAAAAATGCACCAGTTAAAATATTTACCTAAACCTCTTGTAATCCTGCACACGTGCACTGTCGTTGCAGGTTTGTGATTATACGTTTAGCTACCCAAGAAAATACTCAACTGTATGCAAAAATAAAGTTTATACGCAACGCACACACACACGGCGGATATAAACATGCGGATATGTGCGGATATAACCGTCACGGCGACGCATCGAGTTTACGCCATAATAAAAATACTATGAAATAAATTGAAAAATTATTATACCAAGTTATGGCGTCGTTCAAGGTAAACGATTGAGCGAATGATTAGGTAAATATTGTTGCAGGGATTTATTGTTTGCAGTGGATTATAAACATTTAGGTTCTTATTATTTCTTTAATCCAGTCTTATTATTTCGTATTTTTTACAGGCGTTGCTGTACTTTCAAATACTAGAAAGGCAGACAGTTTCCTCAATGACTTAATTATTACTCTTTTAGCGATAGGTAAGTCGATACTTACTTTCTAAGTACAGGGAAATAGTCGTACTTTTCCATTCCTTTTTATGTATATTCGTAGCTGGATACAATGCACGTGTTTCTCATCGTCACCTACGGAAATATGATTCAAATGAATATTTTATAAAAGTCAATAAAACGTACGTATCGTTGCGTAAAAGTGCGATCGTAAATAACTTTCGGCATCCGAATCGTTCGCTTGCCTGTAATGTAGGTATTCGTGCAGTGTGCGCCGTTCCTTAATAGCACATTATTGTGACTATTAGCTATTCATGTTGTATTTATTATTGCTAAAATGTTGTATTTATTGCTTGTAATGTGACGGTGCTTGAGGTGTAAATGTATTTTATTTGAGGAATCGATGTTTGATAAGACGATTTGAAGACGGGTGAAATATGCAATTGACATCTTCATTTTATAAATTGTCCAGTGTGTTTTATATTAAAACTTGGTGATAGAAAAATCTCAAAGATTACGAAAAAAATAAAATTACAATGTTCACTTTGTGTTCAAGAAAATGCAACTTTATGATAAGATTTTCAGGGCTTTATAACGATACGAATTTTTTAGCTTCAAAAAGCAGACCTTGCAATATTTAAATTGATAAGTCCAATATGAATACCGAAAAAAAAAACACAATTTAGTCCCTAATCCTCACAATCAGCATCGCACCGAATATCCAAATAGTTTGGAGAAGCTATTCGTACAAAACGTAGCTTATCCGGCTGCGAATACATTTAAATCACGTATCCGTTTATTTATTTACTCGCACGCGACAATTTACATATAAGAACCAATTCAATTCCGAGGCTCACGGCATTCGCAAAGATTAAGGCTGTATATCCACCTCCCGAACGACCTATCCCCCCTGTCCCCCTGTCACCCACGCAGACCATCCCAACATAATCCGTATAAATCCACTTTATATTCATCCACCTTAAAGGCCTCAATAAAAGTATCTTGTGTACTTTTTTCGTTGGAGTTAAGTGTGTTGACGATTCATTTCAAATTGGAATTTTGGAATGGTAATAATTGGACCTACCCTTAATGCTCCTGATCGGAAAATTACGTACCTTAAGTTTTCTACTAACATCAACATGATTAACCTAATGAGTGTCAGACTTTGCACAAATTCTCTTATACCTTATACTGATAAAATGCAAAGGCAAACGGAGCTGGTGGTCTTGACCTCGTCTGAAAGCTGACACTATAATTTTTGTGTCCACATGAAAATGTTTTCTCTCTTCTACTTTTTAACATTTCTGTTCTAAATTTGTATGAACAATAGAACCATAACGTCATAAGAGTTCGTTTTGGCGAGTTATTTTGAAAAAATATTATTTATCAAGTTTAAAATGGTTTTAGTTTAACAAATAAAAATAGTAAAAAAAAAATTGTTTACAATAAACGTAAGAGGGTCTTCCCACAATAATACAGCGGTAAAGTAGACAGGCGTAATGCTTATTGCAAGTGAAGACGATAATATATCGGAGTCGATACAATAAATCAGAGATTATGACGTATTAAGTGGTGCGCGGGTTGAGGTATCGCGTGGGCTGGATTCACAAGGATAGAGATTTGAGGTGTGAGGGCAAATAAAATGACGGTTTAGTTAGTTTATTTGCCGCCCAGCCATGGGCTTAAAGCTTAATTAATTTAACTCTTCTAATAACAACAACAATACACTTTTACCATGTAGATTTTAAATCATCGAAAATAGAATACCCGTATTTGGGGGACAAGATAAGTTAAAGACTAGGGAGCCAGTATGTCCAGCAACCCTTAAATATTTCTCCATATTGTGCATATACAGGGTGTGTACATGCTATAAACAAAAAAGCGCCGTCCGTCTGGCCAGGGTTATCGCTCGGCCGCCTATTAACTTATGAAAATAAGCTACAATAACACTTTGTTTATTTTGCGTTATTCCTTGCCAGGGAAATTTGCGATGGACCAAGGAGTTAGGGTGGGTTTGTCAAAGTACGGTGCTTTACATTGTTTCGGTGTTTTTGTGTCCGTTTGTAGAGAAATAAAAGTGCTACTGTTAGGATGAAAATTAAATGTTGAAACAATTAAGCAAGACGAAAAAATTAAAAATTAAAACAAACTCACAAATCAGTCAAACTTTCTAGGGCCTCACTTTAGCAGTTCATATATAAACCGCTCGGGATACGCCAATGATCCCGCAAATACTGACAAGGGTCATATTATCAAACTACAGTTCCGTAGTGACGTACAACTACCGTTCCCTAGTGAAGGTATTACGTGTCTCAGGTGAATTGAGAGAGATTGTTGATCTTGACAATACGATAGCATTCTTTATTTACATCTGAGATTTTTTGAACTTGCAATTTTTTTAACATCTTTAATGTCCAAGCTGTTTTACTGAATTGTTTTTTTATTCCAAAATAAAAAGAACAACTTTGAGCATCACATGCTAATAACATTTTGAAGAAATGGTCACTTGTGTGTGTGTCCCGTGTTGGGCGGCAATAGCGCTTGTGTGTGTCCCACGCTGGGCGACAGTAGCCGGTCAGTCGGACACCACCCCGTGCCGTCGTCTAATGGATGTTGTCATTGTAAACACGAGGGAAAAAATACCAATGTGATTACATAAGGTTGTCATAACTGTTCCAGGTTCGTAGGTAAACAGGGACGGGACTGTCCTGCATTTTATTCTGTTTTGATTTCAAAGTGTCTCTCTGAACCCTTTTGTTAGGTAATGTCTGGCTATTTGCGTATTTTTGTTTTTGGAGAATAGATGTTTTTTTTTCAAGTAAGCCTTTCATATTTTTTGCCTTCATACCTACTATGTATTTGTTATTCAATTCCATTGATATCATTATAAGAAATAAGTTTTGTTTAAATTTTTGCTTTATAATGTGTCAGCAGTTTCAGCTGATTAAGTACAGTACATCAACTTTGTATTGCCCGAAAATGGACACATCGAGTCTTATTGCAAACTTTGCATACCTAATCTCAGATCGTACATGACTACTCCCTTTTTCGTCACTCACAAATACGTATCTAAGAACGAATCCAACCTGCTTCATTTGTAACAAACACTAGACATGAATTACACTCAATCGGACATAACTTCCCCTCACAAATAAACATCTACGTATATACAACGCAAAGGGAACACTCAAAAATGCCCCTGACAAAAGCGCCGTGAAATCTTAGCCCACCTCATAAAACACGTGAAACAATATCTTGAACGCACCATAGACAACCAACTTTACAAAACACTTTACAAACCCCTATTCTTCAACCAATAGAGTTGAAAATTTCATCCTTCATAGAGAAAGGTGAAATGGCAAAGAATCGGCTTTTCCTGAACCATAAAAGTATATTGTGCGTTTGTAAACGCTCGGTTGTTTGTCACCATTTGCATATAGATGTTTGCGTACGAATCTAAAAGGATTTGAATAATCATAGATTGTAAGTGGGGATCAGCAGGTGGATATATTTGGAAGCGCTCCAAGATTTCGTGAAGAGGAATTAAAACAGTTGCGAGTTAAATGACAGGTTGCACTTTCGAACTTTTATAAATTGAATTGCAATTTAACTTCAAGTATTTCTAAATTGAGGAAGAACCTTTTGGTTGCATAAATATTTATACAAACTTTGCAGATGGTGAAAAGTTGTTAGGCATGTCGCCAAACTTACAAAGTGAACTTTGTATTAGGGAGTAGAGTTCCTAGAACAGGACATTGTTCAAACTAGAAGACTATAACAAAATAAAATGGTGTAGTTAGGCAAATCCGGTCCTGATATTGTTTTATTTTCTACCCAAAATAAATTTTTTTTTTCATGGTAAACCTATTTTTTACTTTGTTGTTTAGGTAAACAATATTTATCGATTCCCAAAAAGTAAGAATAATCAATATATGATAAACTCTGTACTTTTTTGCACTCAATTCCTATTTTCTTCATAATCGTGTCGCACTCTAGAGCCCCAGGGTTCCGAGGCTCCACGGCGTCGCATTGTATCATCGGATCCCATGATATTCATTACGTTTATCCGCCGGAATGAATGGAACGAAATGAAAGAGCCGAGGTGCTGAGCGCAGGCACGCACTTGGCTGAAACTTGTGGCGGTATCTTTAGAACTCAGCGAAGATGGGTAATTTTTCGAAATACAATATAGTAAATATCAATTCCTTATTTTGTAACTGTATCATCGTATTTTTGCTAAGTTGCCTTGCGTTAATTTACATATACAATGTTAATTTCACATACAAAGCAAGTAAACAATTTTGTGATGTTTTAGATATTAATAATAAACACATTTTATCACCTACCTCCTTTATAGAAATTAATTCATGTATCGTAAGGAGTCTCGGTTAGAAAAAAATAAAAAAGGTCCTTTAAATTCGGTCCCCTTTCCAACCAATTTTAATCAGCCAATACTATCCATATCTCCGTACAAGATTACCATACCGAAACAAACAGGCTAATAAATAAGGGTATTTTCTTATATTCACTAATAGCGTAGTCCGTCTCTCTAGTCCTTGACAGAAGTAAAGAGGTCCGTAGTAGGCCGCGCACGTCCCTCCACACTCGCCGAGCCGGTGCCTCCTCCAAATTATATAAATACCCCATAAATACAGCCACCATAACTGTGCAAGTGTAATCACAACGAGTGACACCATCATACTCAGCTGTACTTTGAATATATAACATGTATTTGTGCTAAAGATTCGGATTAGGATCGCCTTTATCAGTAAGTGACCTTGTTAGGAACTTGGGTAGGCATTGTTTCTTTTGTTGAACTTACAGGCTGAGCACAAGCTTACAACTTTACATACAATTTTTGATCTATCTTATTATTTCCATTAAAACATAGTTATATTTTTACTAAGTTGAACCAACTGAGGAAAAATTCTTGCCAATGAGGGACTCTGCACATCAGTCAGTTAGATTTTTATTCATAGGCAATTAAGAAACTCACAAACATTGGTCTTGAAAGCCGTTGTGTGTCTTTACCAGATTCGAAATCAAAGATTTGTGTCTTTCAAAATCTAATATTTGTGAAATCAAAGACACAAAACACAGGTTGATTATCCTTTGATCATTCAAAAGCTATTTTGTATTCCCATTTCTTTTTACTCCTTTATTACAAACAAAACCCTCCAACTCCACTCAAATTCCAATTTTCATTTCAAAATCGTCGTCGTGTTAAATAAAATGATTGCGGGAGTCTGTGGCATTATCTCAATGGTTCGGAGCTACCTCAGATGTGAGAGTCTCTCTGAATAAAGTGGCAAATTAAGTAATTGTATGCAAGTGTTCCGAAGGGGAGCATGATTGGCCCCAACAGATGCTTGGAGGAACTCTTATGGTGTTTTTTTAAAGGAGTTTGTTTTTACGTCTCGTGGTTTTAAGGAGATGGAAAGTGAGATAACACGCCTTAATAAACTATAGAATGATTCTGGTTTAAAGTTACATGCAAATATATTTTATATAAAATAATATAGCAGACATAGTTTTTATGTTTTTAGCTTATGTGGTAGTACTATCTGCTAAATATTGTTTGACTCATGACCAGAAAGCGCGAGCTGACTTGACGCATATGACATGTTACTATAAAAAAGCAACAGTTCATAGCTCAACTCTTGCTGGGCCATGCTATCATTTCCATAATTTCTAAAACCAATATGGCATTAGAATCTTAATGAAGTGTAGGAAGAATCATGTCTAGATGGTTGGGCTTCAGTTGTCGGCAGCACGCGACAGTTTCCAGTCGGAAAGTCGTGCTCTGTGCCTGACACGAGCCGTGTCCAGCCGCCGGTGGTAAGAGCCACGACTTTGTAGAGCCGGCGCAAGTTTGTTACGTGTTCTACTGAAGTAGGGTTGCTAAGTTAAATGTTGTAGGCTTTGGTTATTAATTGTGTAGACTAAAAATAACTATGTGAAACCAAATTTATAGGTAATGTGTCATGCATTAGAAGCTAGTGGAATTGGTTTAAATTAAAATTGCGGGCCCTACTCATAAAGTCAGAGGAAATTGATTAGATTTATGAAAATCGTCTGTTGTACCTCTAGTTACTATTAACACGATCATAATTATGCCAACGTATTGTTACAATCACTACGTGGCCATCCTAAAATTATTTTTAATCTGCATTCTACATAGGTACCAGAATCTTAATTCCAAAAAATAGTACGATACATTCGTTGTGATTAGGCTTTTCGACCCAAAATCTGCCTTATCTATCACTAACATTAGGCTATGTCAATGATTAGACATAGGTCGAGCGCCAGTGGTGTGTGAATCAGATGCGCGTGTCATCGCCACTGCATGCACTTCACTTGTTCACTCACTGTTTCGGGGTAGTCCTAAATATCAGTGGACTCAGACCTTCTGTAAAAGGGGAGGTAAATAGTAGAAGGTCAGTGATCATTTAATCACCACTGCTCTCAAACCAGTGAAGGAAAACAGAGTGAGGAAACCGGCATGTCCTAGAACCAAAAATTCAGAGACATGTGACATCTACCAACCCGCACTGGGCCCGCGTGGTAGATTACAGCCCACTCCCTGTCGAAGAGAAGCCTCTGTCCCAACAGTGGGAACATAAATTAAATATAGCTATAAAGCTTATAAAGCTTATTATGCAGTGATCATGATACTAGCAGATATGTACCTGAAGAGCTTGACGACAGTCTAGGGGTTTAATAGCGGAAATAGTAAAGTTGTTGTTACCGACGTGCATATGGGCGCCAAACCATTATTTGATATTAATGTTAAGCTTGTTTTGATTATTTTGCACTTGATCTGACTTCCATGATATTTATTGAATTAATACTTGTATTTCCGGTCGAATTGATAAAAGTTTATTATGTTACCTACTTCCTTTTGATTTATTTAAAATATTGTGTTTCCGGTTGACTTTATTTTAAGTGTCTATGTTGGTATTAAGGATTTATCTTGACATCCGCTTGAATTATTTAACATTGTATAGAGTTAATATTATTATGGATTTATCTTGATATCCGCTTGAGTTATTTAAAATGTAATTTCCTTTAGAGTTTATATTATTAAAGGACATAATTTGACTCATATATCCGCTTGATTTATGTAAATTGTTTCTGGCGGTAAAGTTTCGCGCTAAAATTTGGCGGCAAAGTTTGGCGGTAATTTTGTGTATAAATACTGTTGTAATATGAATGGAAGGACATTCTTTGTGAGCTGCTCGTGGAATAAACACCCTGAGTTGAAGTAAGGTATTTTCTTTGTACTCTCTTAAATATTTTCCTGCTGTTTCCTATTGCTGTGTATTTGTGTTATATATTGGTGCGAACAAATATGTGTGACTCTGGCAACGACGACGCTGATGCGCCGACATGCATATAGGACAAGATGTAGAACGTTAGCCAAGCAAAAAGAGTATGTAAGGATAGTTACTGGTGGTGTTCTGTAGATTATGCTCATCCCCGTTCATGGGAAAAAGGCGCGAGTTCATGTATGTATGCATATACTTATTCCATTATGTGCCAATTGCCTCTCGAAGCATTTTCTCATCGTCAATAATTAACCTCCCAAATATAAGGTTCTTAAACATATTTTTTCATGTCATGTAAAAATACAAATTCAATAGTGCAATAATTCGTTGAGTAGGTACTGAAATCTTTATTTTAATATTATAACTCGTGTAAAGCTCCACAGACGACAAAGTAGACGGCTCCCCACCGGCTACCGGTTGTATCAATTAAAAGCGACACTCAGTGACTCGGAAACGACACGCGACTATGTCCGACGCATGCATCCGCCTCTATAGATCCATTGTGAATGCTATGACTGTAAAATTTATTACTGTTGTAGTATTCCGTTGTCTGTCGAATTTGGTTCAAAAGATGATATTGAATACTATGTACTTAAGTTATCGTTTAGTTCTGGGCATTTCCGGCGAACTGGTTATCCTCACTGTAGGTAAGTCTTCTTGTTTTCTGTCGCTTTTAACGATTGATGCAAAAAGGTCACTAAGCCAAGAGCTAGCATATAATCTCAACCTACAATTTTTTTTTTGTGTATCTATGTTTTTCTGTGTAACCTATAAACCTTGTTGACATCTCTCGGCCCAAAGGTTGCTTTCTATGGCTGTTATCTCAAACTACCCGCGCTGAGCGTCCCCTGCACGTCGCCATCAATTAAACAGAACAGTCGGTGAGTCGGAAACGACACGCGTCTCTCCGTCCGACACACGCCACTGCTACCGGGATCTGTGAGGTTTTCCATTAAGTGTATCGATGGAAATTCCCACTATCCTAGATGCCTTTCTATTGTGGTAATTAGGAACTCGTCTGTTTTGATCCCAAAAATTTGGTATTTATTTTGCTTTGCTTGGTAAAGTCTTTCACCTAAAATACGAACGACCTTATGGTTGAGCTTTGGATAGAAAAGCATTTGCTAAACCTAAACCTATGAGAATGTTTTCGTTTTTCCATTAGTTTCACCATTATTAGTCTTTGAAACTTACACAATTATATTTTTAACAAGAACAAATTGGTTGTGATTATGTGTCCTCTCCACACCGAATTGCTAATATTGCTATTTCTTATAAACACGTAATGCGCCAAATCCTTCACGCATTTCGTATTTAAAAGCGCATAGAAAATCATCCTTTTTAGATGCAACAAGCGAACATCAACCTAATTCTCTCAACCTAAGATTCAACAAACTTTTCCTAAATAATTCCTATCGGAATGCACCGTCATTGTCACATATGAAATCACACGTGACCCTGTCGTGTGGGGCGCAAAAATATTTTTTACGCTCACTGGACCCTTTTTGTCGAAAATGTCATCACAATCGACCTAATCGATAGTGTAGGAAAGTCATGTTCATGAATTTGTCAGTGTGGTAGCATTTGTTGTCTTTTACAGCTGGGTTCCGAGAGGTAAACTTTTCGAGTTCGATTGAAATAAAGTAACAACATTTCGAAGCGGTTATTTATTTGTAGCTGCTTGTTAGTTAGTTATTCGGATACTGAAACTGATTTCGATTTTTCAATCAGGGATTTCTCAGTAGCAGCCCGGAGTCTAGATTTGTTTCCGGTTGACGGCAATAGGCTCGCCCTCATAATACATGGGAGTTAAACATAGCTGGCGAAATGTACCTGTACTATTAGGAACTCCTCTGCCTTACCCTTTGGGGTATACAGGAATGATAATATGCGTGTTGAAACGATTTTCAAGAAAACAGTTTTTCTCCCAAAAAATAACGACAACAACACCATCCGACACCTGCTGAGTCACAAAGCGCCCACCATTTTGTTCCAGATAAAAAAGTAATGCCTAGACAAGATTTTGCAAAAAACGCAGGCGTAGTCGCGTGCGCCGCGGGAACCGGAAGGAAACACGCATAAGTCACCGAGAGCGCGCACTTCCGGTGTGAGATGTGCGCCACGTGACCATGTCAATTAGACCCTGAGGGGTGGGCAGCAGGGAGGGATGGCTAATCGCTGGGAAGGTAGGGCAATTGGTAGATATTGTAATTATATATGTTATGTAGCTACCTACATACTTACCATACATGTATAAAAATCGAATAACCTAGCTTGGTCGCTTTATGGGTCGTTCGCGAAACCGGTAATGGTTCTAATGTGATTTATTTCACAGAAATTGTTTTATTAGAGCCGCGTCGCGCAGTCGCGTCGTGGCTTGTCTCCGGGAGCTTTTAAATATTTTCTATTCATGGGTTATTGTTTGAAGAATAATGTATTCAGGTTCATTAGGCCTTAGCCCTACTACCGTAGCTTAAGGCTGAGCAGTAGGGCTGGCTATTTCTTAGCCATTTAAGAAGCTCCAAAATATTATAATCGGTAGCACGAATTTGGAGTTATTCCATATCCTTTAAATAATTAAAACATATTAATAAAAACTCTGAACAATAAAGTGAGTATTTTCAAAGCTTAGCCTTTTAAACAGTTTGCTTTCATCAAGCCTTATTGGCACAGAACCGAAATAATTATTTGAATAAACAAAGTGTCTTCAGTTTGACCTTACAAGACGAAAAGGTTCACATACTGGCTCTGATTGCATAATTAAACTTGTATTCCCCTCCCATCTCTCAAACATGATAATTGTCCTGCGTTTGACAGATCTATTGCCATTCAGTTCATACATGAGACAATAGTGCATCAGTGTAATGTCCTCGATGAGTGTTTGATGTCCCTAATGTTCCATTAAACAGTTTTGTTTCTTTAGCTCTAGTGACTACTGAGTAGTTCGGACAGACAGACGACAGACGGAGTAGCTGTGAATATTGTTTCAAAGAATACATTAGCCCCTTTCTCCCAGTTGGCCAAAAAGGTGGATATATGTCGAAAAAATTAGCAACAGCTTTCGTCTCTGTTCCTGTGTTCTAATAAAAAATTGTATCACTTGAATCACTAATTGTATTACTAGAATCACTAATTCGTATATATTGAGCATAGCGTGGTGTTGACGACGTGTGTAATATCCTTGTTTAGTAGCTACCTCCACGTAGTTTAGGATAAAAAATAAGGTATTTGCAAATGTCCTGAAAGAAGCTCATAACGGCCTGGCGTCAAAAACTCAATCACACTTTTCTCTAGTCCCAAAAACCTAAAGTACGTACGTCATCGTCCCCACCTACATAATATACAGCCGCATCTAGTATTAAAACTGCCAGCTAATTGCCACGTACATATTTCTTAGTTCTCGGCCCGCCAGGAAGCGCTATGATTTATTCATCTTTCACCTCGGCGAGGCGCTAAGTGGCCGATTATTTGCTCTATCTATTATCATATATTACGTCCGTGACGTGCTATTAATATTTCAGTGGTAATCAGAATAACTGGTAATTTGTGGGTTTACACCTTTTTACGTTTATTAGTATCGGTGATTGAATGAAAGGAAAAACAGTTTAAGCGCCAGCGAATAGAACAAAAAAAATATTGCGAAAGAAATGATCACAATGATCAGCCAAGCATAAGTAGTTTTCATATGAAGCCCAGTAAGAGTCAGGGAATTTGCTACATCTATGAATGTCTGCTTCGATTCTGCTAATTATGTGTGTAGATCTTTTGCCACTCTTATCTTTTTCAGTTCTTTCTATAAACTATATAACTAACTTTATGTAAAAATTCAAAGACAATACTTATTTATTCTACGAAGAACGCCTGATGGAATTCCTTCATAAAACAATAGCTGGCACTGCACCAAAGAAATATCGCGTCCATTTCAACCTGACTGGAGATTGACTACTGCGCTAAACATACAAATATTCTCTCATACAAGCTCATCGGCCATGTCCGTGATTAGCTCGTGGTTTCCGTGAACGGCGCACGCACAGCCGTAAATCAACCGTGTCTTCTCCGCGAATAGATCCTAGTTGTGTACCTTTGTTTTTGAAGGATTAGTTTTGATACGTAGGAGATGGATGGGTTTGAAAGTATCTTGTGGTTTGGCTTAGCATCGAGAATTGGAAATCCAACAGTCCGCTTTTAGTAGTGAAATGAAATGAAATTGTTTATTCTGTAAATAGGATATTGGAATCACGTCTTAATAAAAATAAGCTAGATGAATTCGGCGTTTCCTATCTGACTAATCTGAGAAGAAAGGCCGAAACAAACTCAGAGGTCACAGTCTCTTTTAAAGTCCAGACATAATTTTGGTCAAACCATATAAGGACATTGGACCAAAAGACCATTTCAGACACTAATCTACATGAGATAAGTATCTAAAATGGTCTTTTGAGGAAAGAATCACACAGATTTGAGTGGACCTGTCCAGTCAGTGTAAGCATTTGTTAGTAATCGTGGAGCTCAACTCAAAAGTTAAAGAGCTCAACTCGACGAACAATACCAAAAAAAGGACATTTGGGTAGCCGCATCTACTACTCAAACTGCCAGGCCATCATTAAAACTAATAAAACTACTAATTAAAAAAATGAAAAAATAAAATAAAGTAAAAGTATCCACTTAGTAGTAGTACCAACATTACATTTAGGCGTCGCGTAGTGTTAGTGAAAATTGGCATAAATATCAAATTATTAATTTAAGCACTATTTAGCAAAATACCATTAGCGTAAAGAAGCTATTTAAAGCTGTTAGCTTGTTATTTCTCGCTGGAAAGCCAGAGCTTTCCTGCTGAAGCAGCTTGTTTAGGCAGAACAAGAGGAAGCTCATATCTGTTTTGCCATGTCTGACTAGCAGAGATACCTGTACGGTCTGGTTCTTACAGTTTGTCCTTCTTCAGACAGGACAGGTATCTCTGCTGGACAAGGACAAACGTATGTGGCTCTTTCTTAATCCAACTTAATCACGAATCTAAGCAACCAGAAAAATATTTCAAAAACAGTAATACATCAAACAAAGAACATAGTCCCACTGTATGACCGTCCATATCTCAGTACAGTCGCCAACGTACGCTATCTGTTACTGGATCAATTCGTTGGCGGCGCGACAAATCATTTAATTGTCCGCTTGTTACGGATTAGCTGATGACGTGGACAATTGGAACTAGTCACTACAGAGACGAAGGAATGTTGGTATTTTAGCGCCTGTGTTCCTTGAGATGATTGTGTTGAACGTTGCAGTTAGTGTCCATTACGCTTTGGTTCCTAAAAGCGTGTACGCATGAACAAACAAAACATGGTGAACACGAACATCGTATACAGAATATTTGGTTCATACGTGTGGACGTAAATGAGCAAACCGAACACAAACTACATACGAACACAGTTCGATTTGTATTGGAGCTCAACCGCCCGCTCTCTTTAGGAGCCATGGATTCGAAATTGGACCGCCACGAACATTTTTGACGAACACAGTGTTTGATATTCGTTAGTGGTACGCACATGCAAAAAAAGTTTTCGATGTTCATGTTCACCATGTTTCTTTCGACATCGGTGAAAGTTCACACAGTAACGGCTGTCCAAGTACAGAGTTTTTGACACTTTAATGTTAAATACTGGTCAAAATTACAGATTTTAATAACGGCCGTTATAACAAGACTGAACCGCTCTTCTAGGAAACCGTAGGTTTACCAAGATACTACACGTAAAGCCTGATTTACACGGTGCGACTTAATTGCCTCTGCAGTCATAACATAACTTGAAGGAACAATAAAAATTGCACCGTGCAAGTGTTTAGTCATTTGTTGCTACAATTCTATTGTATGCCACAGGCAAGAAACTTGCATCGTGTAAATGGGGCTTAAAGGTCAAGATTTTTTAAGAGGAGGCGTCGATTAATCGCTTGTTGGTTGAGTGGGTACCTACATTCATTGAGTAATGGAACGTAAGAACTAGTCGGTGTCTTTTATTTTCTTGAAGATCTTTATAAAATACTTGATTCAGTTTTAATGTAGGACATTTATAGTGACCTTATTGGTGATGTTCTTCAGAACGGTCAGGTGCGTAGTACTCACAACCGGCGCGTGCGTGTATGACCAGATGTATGGACGTTAACGAGGCAAAACGAGTATGTAAGGATCGTTGCAGGTGGTTTTCTGTAGTTTCTGCCTACCCCCGTGGCAAGAAGGCGTGAGTTTATGTATGTATGTGTGTGTAAGCTCCCAAGTTAAATATAGTGGGATAGAAATTAACCGAACGCACTTCGCCATTTTAGTGGCAATGCCAGTTTATTGGAAATCTATTTAACACAAATAAAGCTGCTGAAGTCTGAACTTAATGCATTGTTCAAAAATATCAACTAAGCCTTCGGTTTATCTACACATGATTCACACCCCACCTCATAATCGCTGCGGAAACGGATGGACCGCCATACTGTATGCGAAATCAGCCGTTTGTCGAGCCTTCCACACTGTTGCACCTGTCAGTGTCCACTTATTGCACACTCATACGACAATAAACCTTGTGATGCACAAACTAGGGTTCAATTTAATTTGGTAGATGGTCTTAGCTTTCAATCACTACTTCACAAACGTATATCAGAGCAAAACCGAACATAAACATACGAATTAAGCTTGTATTTCGAATGTACACCAATCGCAGGTGACAAGAATTGCTATTCCATTTTCAAAACGGTTGAGAGATCATCCGATGCCCAGTGATTGTGCTACAAACTGATTTCAACTTTATCACTTACTTGTTTAAGTTGTTTATAATATGAATTGCAGTAAATGCGATCAAGTTGCAAGTCCAATGGGATTTCAGCTCTACTAATATACAGTAAGGGTGGATTTTGGAGTGTTTAAGTGTTACTAGAGGTGTACATCCGCGTGTAAAATCCGTTGGTGAGACCGCGGACAGGTTTCCGCTGTCAGCATTGTTTTCGCGTCGGAATATGAATTAATGCGGATTTTCAGGTAAAGCGTCCGCCAGATTGTAGCCGCCGCGGATGTGCGGATACGGATATTCCGCCATTGTTTCGCACGTTATTGTCCGCGTTGTAAATTGTTCAGTGGTACATCGATTCATATATTTTGAGGTAATGTATTGTGCTGATATTGAGATTCCGTTTTGAGTGTTTGTATACGAGGTTAATAGCCTATTAACTGAAGAGGATATAGAATTGACACATAAAACTTGTTTGAATGAGGCTTTTCTATTTCAGTATAAGCTTCTTCTCAATCAAAATTGACTACCTCGGCTTCAACTCTATAGGATATTCATATCCCAACATAAAACAAGACATTACACCTAACTTCGCCCATAAACCCCCTAGCACCAAAACTTTCACTTCACTGCGTATGACGCCAGCACAGATAAAAAAAAACCTGCCTCGTCACCTCCAGAGCAGTTCCAGTCATTGTGCACCTGCCAGGGTGACGTCATTAATTATCACCCCCTACACCCCCCGGGTCATCCCCCAGGGTCACCCCCCTGTCACCCGCTGCTCCTGTTGTCTGAAGTAACCGTGTTGTGTCAAGGTGATTCTATTGTTTCTAGATGGGCTGGTGGCACTGTGTTAATGGGAGGTTGGATTGAACGGAGATTTGGTAGAGAGGGTTTTATCGAATTCTGATAAACGGATGTCAAATGAATGGTCAGCTAGCAAGAAGATTGATAAAATATTGTATATATCTCTCCAGAATACTACCTACCACCGGGCGAGATTTTCGGTAAATTGCCAAAATAATCTACAACAGTAGAGAAATACTGAGACATAGTATCCAACCTATGTTTAAAAATAAGACAATTCGTATGTTGCAGGTGGTCCTAAGAATTAATAGTGGTCTTGGCCTTTGTACCCTTTCTTCTGTTCTTTAAAACATTACTTAAACTCACTTAGCTGCATTAATCCTTAACTACCGCTTAATCTGTAAACTAAACAACAATTAAGCCCAGTTCCGCCGTGCTGCCGGCCTGGTAAGGTGAGTTGTCGTTGATTAACGATCTGGCGGACGTGTTTATTGTGTCACCCGGCGCTCGCTACGTCACCGTGACGTCACAGTAAGTCGCCAGCCTGAAGATATCATTAACTTTTAGACTACGAAGTCATTCTCTTAGCTTTGTCTCTTTGAAACACGAGTTCTTATTCAAACGTAAGATGCAAGACTTAGGGGATTAATCAATGCTATGTCCAATGGATAAAGTAGTAGATATTGAGATATCTGGAGATTGAAGTAAGTTATAAGTATCAAAAATAAATATATCATGTGACAATTAACCTTCTTTTCCAAGTAACTTGTGATTTCTACGAAGGATTGCTATAACGAAATTGTAACCGGATTTACTTAGGTGAGGAAATTTAGTGATGTTTACCTCAACGCATATAATTACTCGTACAACACCAAAACACACACGGCATTAGAAACTTCGCTAAACTGTTCTAAAGCAGCGACTATCAATCGCGTCATACCTCAAACACGCGGCACGCGGCGGAGATTGAAAACGAAGTTAGTTTAATGAGGTAGCTCCGTGTTGCGGTGGCGACGCGGCGGGGACGCGGCGGGGACGCGGCGGGGACGCGGCAGGGATATGGCGGGGACACCGCGACATGTCGGCGCCACCTTCCGAGGTAGGCAGGCGTGGCGGTAATTAATGAGGTTGAGGTATCAGTTGGAGGTTTTGATTTAAGTTTTGGCTTTGATAGCTGTGCATATTTGAAAAAAAACTGTTAATAGTGTATTTTGGCCGATAGAAACGGAGAGTAGGTAAGTTAACTTCCATCGAATGTTGAAAGAAAGACTTGCACTTGACTTGGTAATTTTACAAACTATTTCGTGGCAGTCTGATCAATGTCCTATGTAAACTGATAAAATATTTCTGCTATGTGCTGAAATATTTACATACAATTATTGTGGGTGATTGTACCTGTGAGATAAGAGTCTAGAGTAAAACCAAGATTAATTAGAACCAAGTTCTAAAAAGGTAATATCTTCCACAAAGCTCCGGTATCCAAGACCTTCCTAAATAACTTCAGAAGTAAACTGCTGTGAAGTTGTGTGGGACAGTAGAAGAAATAGGCCAAACGCGCGGGTGACGCCGGAGTGTGAGGCGTCGCACCTACAGCTCATAAATCGAGCCGGACCTTGAGCGAACAATTAAACGTTTCTACAACTATGCGAACACGAGTTTCTTAGCGTTTGGCCATGAAACTTGCTACTGCGATTGGATTAATGAAGAAAGGTGAAACAGAGTTTTCTGCCTGGAACTCAGACTGAATCTTCCAAACTTTGCAAAAACTTATTTTCTAGATTCTCAGGACGGGTTAGTGGAGAAAGAGCTAGTGGAGAGAGATTTGAATTTTTTAACTATTTAACCATTTATGCACACACATATAAGCAGACAAGAAGAAAGGATCAGAAAAATACGCACAAAGGCAGTGCTTATTTCTAAAGAAATCTCTTCCAGTATACCTGCGATAAAAAAGTGGGTAATAAGAGATGTAGACAACGGGTGTAACAGTAGAAGAGAAAACAAAATACATAAATAAAAATAAAATAAAAAACGCTAATTCACTTTAATAAACATACAATATGAGAATATACTTACATACCACATACTCCTAAAATAAATATCAATACAATATATATAATTTAAAATAACTTTCATATGCAACCATGACGAAGTGGAAAGATACAAGTGGAAGAAGCGTGCAAAAGAATAGTGAAATAACACTTATTTCATTCTTCTTTTGCACGCTGAATGAGTACGAGTAGAAGTTGGTTGAGTGGGGAGGGGATTTAAGGAGGTTTCTAAGATGCAACCTGCAGGGTCATCAAAATGACTGGCGTAGGAAAAGCGTTCCCGCAGATAGGATGGTGTTTTAGGGTTGTGAAGGATATTAAATAGAAGACACAATGTCCGAGAGTTCCTGCGAAGTAGAATAGGGAGCCACTTGAGTATCTTGCGAAAGTTAGAAATATGATCATACTTTTTAAGGTTAAAACAAAACGAATACAGATATTTTGCAAACGCTCAAGTTTATTTTAAAGCTCCTCGGTGGCATCCAAATAACAGGCATCAGCGTAGTCTATGATGTCCTGTATTCAGCGTAAGAATGGTTGGAGCTACATACAGTAAATTTTATTCATGTACGCTGTCTCGCGTTCTTGCATAACAACTAATTTAGTGGCTCTACACACAGGCCTCCATCTGATATTAAGTTTCGTCAAGGTATTCGCATAGCGCGGGAGGGTTCGACGCAATGTAACGAATAAAGACGCCTATGTTACTACTTACTGGGTACTACTACCTCTTAGATGCTGTTGTGTCCCTGGTACGTTATCCCTAACAATGTAAAGAATTTCGTCCAAAAATGGTCAATTCTTGATTTTTTATTACTTAACTATCTGGGTTTTCTTGGTAAGCAAAAACGTCGCCAAAACATTACTGATCTGTTTCTCTGGTTTTTCTTTCGATGCAGCAATCAATCCGTAACTTGTACAAAATATGTAGACTGGAACATCGTTTCTACTTTTTTATTTCCAGACATACCTTTAATTGTCTGTTATCAATATACTCGTAATATGTATGGGACATATTTTCACCCTTTCGCTAGCCATCGAAGAACAACACAATGTCCACAATATCTAATAATATGATATGACGTAGATAACACGATTAGTGCGCGGTGAGTCGCACCGTTGTTTTCTATTATGGTGTGATTTTTCCCATCAATGCTGCTTCGTGTCAGATAATTGAATGCAGCGAAGGGCGCAACCCTTGCACGGATACGCGGCTGTATTCTGACAGACTTTTTGATAAAATGTTTGGTCATTTATCCCGGTTGTCATAACAGTGATAATAAACTCAGATAATCAGAAATCCTCTCCTAATTTTTATGGTCTGGCCTTGGTTGGTTTGTTGCAGTTACCTACTCTTAGTGGATTCCTTAAATCTGGATGGGATTAGAGATACGATCTGGGTCAGGGATAAGAGGCTGATCCAGATCATCATATTCCGGCAGACTTCGTCCACTGCTGATCATCAAAACCTGCGTGATGACTTGTTTGACAAATTAATATTAGTAAAAATGTATTACAAAGTAAAACTTACTTTGTAATAAAGCTGCGTCCAGAATAGCGGCACCGCCACTCTGCCGGTGTGACCGGAGACTACAGCGCCTCCCTGCGGACGCCACTCAATCTACAGGACAGATAAAATGTGGCAGTCTAATATGGTTATATACCTCCACCTACCTCAGCATAGTAAGTTATCAGAGAGTATTGAGATGAAAAAACATAAAACAAAAAAAAGTACTATGTTTGTGCCAATCAAATACTTTATCTATTTGGTAGTCTAAAGAAGCTTAGTTGTGTTCATTTATAAATCTATAATGAGGTAGCTCCGTGTTGCGGTGGCGACGTGGCGGGGACGCGGCGGGGACGCGGCAGGGACATGGTAATGGTGATAATATAATCATTAGTTAAATATGACGAAGAAAATAATAAAAAATAAATCAGTTTTGCTATAAAACCACATCTTTATAGCTGTGAAAAAAAAAAAAAAACATGATATCGACCAAACAATTACTTGCTTGTCTAAAATAACAAACCACGTGAAAGTTTAATTGATTATGGTAGGTGAGTTAGCTACAGACAATATTGCTAGCCACCTGAATTAATAACATCGTTCAAATATTCGCAGCCGGCGCTAGTTATGAGACCGTGTGCCCCCGCCTTACGAACAATATCCAGGTTCTAGGGAACTGCGGTGCACCGAGTAACAGGAGCTTTCTACAAAGGCTTCCATATATTTAATAACAGTCACTGTTCATATATTAAACGATGATTCAATTCAACCTTCCTGCTCATAGGTAGAACATTACAGGACGGACCTTAAAATTTTGTTTGGGACCGCGAAAACAAAGACACCGATTGTCCCTAGCTTCAAACGTATCTGACCTACATATTTGTTGTTTCATTGCATAGCAGCAAGGTTCTAGAACTAAGTTTCTAAAAATAAATGTATGTTTGAGTACCTTTTTCCACATAAGTGATTACTTAAACGCAGTAGTTCCTTAAAGTCAATGGAATACGAGTAGCCAAGAGCTAGGTACCGGCGTGATGACTAAAAACCTTTGAGATTGAGTGCAAGAGAAAATATCAAACATAGCTTTTTTTATAAAGAGAGGACCTATACTTACTTCAAAGAAACCTAAATACTTCATTACCCGTATCTACTCATGTTGCAAGATCACAAATACAAGCCGAAGGGGTAAACATTACAAAACAGACAATTCATAAAGGCACGAACACACGTAGCGTTACTTACACACGCAATAACTGCGAGGTTATGCGTTTGTCCCCCACACGTATGCAATGAATATTTTTTTAGTACAACATGCTACTAACCTATCTCTGGAAGTATTACATTTTATTGTTATTAGGTAGGTGAATAAGTTACTAAGATTTTGCTGAAAAGGTAAACAAGGAAGAAAATCCACATTTTCATGGTGTGGTCACTGCATTTTTTTTACAAGATTGTAAAATGTTAATAATTGTGAAATTTATTCTAAAATGGGGGTCTGATCTATTTTCACTGTATCCTAATTGGGTTTTCTGACTTTAATGCTTAAACTCTTGCTTAATTTCGTGTTTTGGATTTAAATCTTTAAATATGCCTCACTTTATTCTTTGTATACCTAGGGTATTTAGTCTTCTAAATAATGAAACGTTAAAAATTATAATAATCTAGTTCCATTCGTTTCTTACTGAACTCTTCTGAAGTCTTTCAATCATTTCAGTGTTACAGATTTCTAGAATTTCATGAAACGTCTCTACTCTGGACTTCGGAGAAAACTATCTTATACCTACCAACCAGAACACAAAGGGGAAAAAACTTGACTTTTGCAACCAGCAAATTAGTTCCCCGAAAACAAAGAAACATCTCATCGACAGTATTCAATCAGACTATCTAACACTACGAGTGGGTACACAAAATATGATCATACTGTAGCATGTTTGCACAGGGTGGTGGTAAAAGTTATTAGTTTCACCTGAGGGTAAGGCGCACTCGCTTTGTTTGCGTACCAAACAATGGATTGAGATTGCCATGAACCCTCCCATCATATGCTGTGTGCATAGGTGCTGTAATTACAACCTTGTCTGTAATATATAGGTATCGGTAGGTATCTACTTATTATAATTCATTACAAAGCAATTACTGATTTAATATTGTATGGAAAAAAATGTGTTTACAAACGTATCTGGTCTTTTTTTTATCCATCTTCTCCGTATAGTACTTAAATAATAAGCAAATAAATAAATTATCTTTTAACTTTCTATTTCTTAATTATCAATAGGTACATGGTTTGTGCAGCAGATATTGGCAACAGTTTGCCTTCCATCACTGGCATATCCTAACTTCTAAATTAAAATAAGCCAAAAAACAATCTCTCAAAAAATTACGTATTTAAAACAGAAACAAAGCAGTAATAAAGGTGGGTAGAAATGATATATTATGTAACTTTTAAGAAGTGTGCGGATATTTTAATAATGCATTTCCTCTTAGCTATTACAAATTATGGAATTTGATATTAGATACTCTTTGTTTTTCCTTCGTCCACGTATTATCATAGGAAAGAATTTCCATATAGAATATTTAAATGCATACCTTATAAGAGAATTCTTTCCTTATTGTAATATTATCCTGCTAAAGGAACTGGCACATAAATTGTGATATAAAGTGACTCTATAAAATTTTTGCTTTAGTTATTTTTCCCAGTGAAGTGCTTAGAGATAATGGTCAAACGTAGTTAAATTATAAATGATTTAATCAAAGGAAAATCACACTATTAGCCGGTTTAACCACTTTTTCCTAAAGCTAAAGGAATTCTCAAGTGTTGAGTGGACAGATAACTTAACACTTGAAAATTCCCAGTTTATATATAGCTATTGGGTCAAACGGACTCTGACAGGGAGTTCCCCTCATTGGCTGTACTCTCAATGAATACAACTTCAGGTAAGTTTCAATTTCCTTATTTGGCTCGTAATATTTTCATAAAAATCGATTACTTATTTTTCTTAATTTATCTAATGCTGTACTGTAAAATCAGGCATTAAAACTCGTTAGCCGACAACCTGATAAATAAATAAATATCTAAAACTATCCTCAAATTAACCTAACATACACTAAACAATCGAGTATCGATGGTAAGTTATGAGAGCGGGCTCCGCAGGCCCACGGTAATTACTTAAGCGTAACCCTGCAGTGTTTGCACGGGTCTCGAAGACCCGGCGATTTATAAATTTTGTCTGTTTGACTTGTACTGGGTCAACGGATTATGTTTGTGGATTATGGTTTGTGAACGATAATTAAACGGTTTCAGTATGTTAGGGTTTATTGTACCCGGAGGTGAGCGGAAGTTGGGAGGAAATCAATTAAGTATAATGAGAAACAGTCCAAATAGGTGCTTTCAAAAGTTCGATTAATGGATCTTTTAGAAATACAGATACCTTTTAGAAAACTTCGTGGGTGCTCATACTCATGACAATGGGGGGCAGTTCTTTATTTTTTTTTTGTATAGCCTACTAAATGGTGAAAATCGCATCTAAATCCGTTCAGTAGAACTCTGACATTAGTCCTACTCTACAACGAGCATCCAAACATGCTGTTTTTAAATGCATCACCGACCAAAATATGTAAGGTACCTAGTGTTAAAACGTAACAAAGGTAACATAAGTTATTAGTAGATGTCTTGCCGCGCGGCGAGGGATGTTAAAGAGATTGACTGAGCAATTTTGATGTCTATGCTCATGGGTGCTCCACACCCACTATTTACTTCTCGTGGATGCTGGAGCCCCTGGCCACACACGGAATCGACGCCCCTGAAACATACTGAGTTCTATGATATTGATGACGAAAGTATTATTTAGAAATCCGAGACAAATAGAAACCTAATAGAGACCTAATAGAAAGAAAGAAATATATATAATAAGTTTATTTGCGCCTTTAATATGACATATCAAGTACACAAGAAAACACATCAACATGGGGAAAATATGTGTCGTATCCGCGCAAAATTACCATCGCTCAGCATAATGCTGCGTCTCAGAGCCACAGCGCTGGTTTTCAGAAACAGCCGGCGTTGACTTGATGAAGTCGACCGGTACAGCATTTAACCTAACCAGATCAAACTTAGATAAAAAAATAAAAAATTAATAAATAATAATAATAAGATAGGTATTATTATTACTAACACGAATTCTTAACCGATTACATATTATTATTTTTCTCGAGCGAAAAACTAAAGTTCCAAAACAATTTTTCTGAATAAGCTATTCAAATGTTGTTTATCATTGTGCCTATTTTGAGCCAACCTCTTAAACCTTGGTGACAGTTTCTCTAAATTATGATTGAATGGCCTAGCTCTAGACGAAGCAACGATTCCCTGACGTAGAAGTAAACAAGACTAAAAAAAAAAAAAAAACTCTTTGGTTTATTTATTTAAACTTTTTACTCACATAAAAGGTACAATGGCGGACTTAATGTCCCAGGCATTCTCTACCAGTCAACCAAGAGTGTTGAAGAGATTACAGGGATAGAGATGGCAGGTGCTCTGTTTGAGAGGAACAAAGAGTTTTTTTTAAATATATCTTAATGCATTATAACAAAAATTGTAACAACAGTACATATTTGAAACACAGGTTTGAATAAACCTACATCAGGCAGGTCGCTATTGTTTTTCATTAGGCCTTTATCCAATATATTATATAAGTTATACCTACACTAGATTTATTTTAGGCATAGTTTAATATTTGCTTAATAATTTTAATATGTAACTCTGTACTGATGTCACTTCTATGTAATTTATATGTGAACTTATGAATAAAGATATAACATTATATTTTCAAGGCAGTCTGTTACAAATTGGGCAATTGTGTTCCCATTAACAATTCCTAGTACTTTGCAAGCAACTAAAAATGGTTTTTGTGTGATCGATTTTAAAGGTTTTACGAGAAAATGTACCATGTATCTGCCTAAAAAATCAGTTGTCTCGTCTAAAGATACCCACAGCTTTTGATTTGCAGTTTGTTCATAAATCGAGTCAATATTTGTTTTAAAAATCTTATCTAAATAAACTTTTCTCAGCAATGATTGCTCAGGAACCTTTTGTCGATTTGTACAATTGCAGCAAATATATTTATGGAAGAATTTTTTGAAAGCGGGGTTGTTTACTTGAATCCAATGTATATTACATAATATGAGAAATTGTACTAGGTCCAAATAAAATTCTTCAAAATTCTTCATATACAGGTTATAAACTACATACATATACATACATATTCACTTTTATATATACCTATATATATATATATATATATCTCGTATATATTTTGGTTCAAGGTGTATTTTTTCTTTTCTTTTCATGTTGTTATAAAATAGAATGAATTATTGTTTATTTTCATATTTTTAAGTTTTGTTGACTATAATTTATTGTTTGTGAACCTCATAGGTACGTTACTGATTTCCAATCCCATCTGCCTAGCCTTTTCCCAACTATATTGGGGTCAGCTACCAGTCTAACCAGATGTAGCTGAATACCAGTATTCTATATGGAGCGACTGCCTATCAGGCCTCCACAACCCAGTAAGTGGGTAATATGATACCCCTTAGTAAGATTGGTTGCTAGACTTTCGGGCTTCTGACGACCCGTAACGGCTGTCAAAGATCCACGAATGACAGCAGGGTCCAATGGCTTAACGTCCATTCCGAGGCACGGAGGATCGGTATGTAAAGATGGTCACCCATCCACAGACCAACCCCGGCAAGCGTAGCTTAACCTGATGGATCGATTCGTGCGGCTGTTATTACTTAGCCACGAGCTCTTCCGTACCGATTCCGACGGGCCGTACGTTACCGATTTATAGTGATAAAAATAATAAACAACATAACATAAACTTGTAAACTGCTAGTTTACAAGTTCATCTTATGTAGTAATATCATATCAGGTGAATAGAAAATTACCCTTCACTAACTTGAACGTACAACAAAAACCAGAACAAATGCAAAAAAAAAAACATGTTCACTTTTAAATTTTTGTCCTATAACAACATAAGCATTTAAATTTCGAGTCATCTTTACCCCTATATTATTGCAAGAGCGGTTCGACCATCAGCGAGCTAGGGTTGAACACCTGGCGCTCTTTTGTTCGGTAACGAGTATCGAGTTACACGGCGATGAAGCGATCGATACCAGCCCTAGCGGACACATTAATATGTTATTACGCTTTTGTAAAGGGTAAATTAAAGTTAGAGTGTGTGCAGCCGAGTGTGAACCTTGGTAGATAGAATGGAACTATTGTTTAGATTTCATTTAGGATAGTAATATCACGTAATACTCAGGTTTAAAAATTTTAACTTCCTTTCCGTAAAATCTGTCCTTTAAGTACACATAATGTCTTTCAACACCGATACCACAGCATTTGTAATTGCTGTATCATTAAGTAGTAAGTGCCCACCGTCTGGTCCCTCATCGACTCAATTGCCTGCCGTCTGGTACATGCCCGTCAGTCCGATGCGGGCACAGATCGGAAGATAAGGTGATGATGAAATCTTTTAATTGCTTTGCAAATTATTGTTTTAATGTTTTTTTATTGGTCAGGATCTTTATGATTTTGATCGCGAAGGAAGAGGGCGAATTTATTACGGATCGTAAATTGTTGTATCTAAGTTGGAAGTTACTTTTAAATGATTGATATTTTATTTTGTGTTGGCAAAAATATTACATGTGGATATAAATGAAGATAAACATAAATATTTGTGACTATGTAAGACTGTGTTTTTCTTGTTAGAAATACGCCTGATATGTCTTTTATATCATTGATTGTTGTTAGAGGTAACGATTCTTTGAGTGGAGACCAAGAAGCAGAAAAATAACTTTTCAATTGCCCACCATATATACCGAAAAATACAGTTGCAGCTAAAAATTTGATCTTGTGGGTCACTCGACTATGGAAAGGCCTTCATTTATAGCTCGTTTTCTTCGTCATTATCATTTGCTTTGGCAGGATAACAGACCAGTAGTCCATAGATAGTATATATCCATAAACATAAACTTCGTCATTTATATTCATAAAACGCTATCAATTTGTCCACATAACTACATCTAAATATACGACATCACGTGCACACATGATACAGATGATGACAGTCAATTGAGAGACATTTAAGGTGATCGCCCGCCAGGTGGCCGGTGACTCAAACAACAATTTAGTTAATAGGATCCACGTGAGCACAGCGAGTGGCGTGGAGCTGCTAAGTAACCGATATCATAAGTTTTGTATTTTGTTTTTTGTAACCGACTCCCAAAAAGGAGGAGGTTCTATGTTCGTAGCATACGTGTTTTTTTTTTCTTGTATATTTCTACCGATTTCGTCAATTGTGGATCGATTTAAAAAATAAGAGTATGGTCTCAAGTTGGTCCCTTACCAATTTTATTAACTTTGCTTGGATAGTTTTGAGTTAGCTTCAATAATAGGTACCTAATACGTATTTTTCCCTCTTAGTATATGTGGATGACATGATGATAACTTCCTGTCACTGTTATTTACATAGCAGGAAGTGGTATTTGAATTTGTGTAAGGTAGGTACCACAACAAAATAGTGAAAAATAAAAACTTTTTACAAAAAAATCACAACCGACTTCAAAAAAAAAAACACTACAAAGTGGAAAATAACTTTAATTTCGAACGTCGGTCTCTTTGGTTTAGAATTTTAGTTTTTTGCCCCCGACTTCCGAAATTAAAGTAATTTTTCACTTTGTAGTGTTTTTTTTTAAGTCGTTTGTTTTTTATTCTATACAAATGAAACTGCATGTTAGCAAATGCATAAATCAAGTTTTCCTATCAGCCCACTCCACCCCATTCTCTCTTCCACTGACCCACATGTAGACCAATTGAGTCAGTTTAGGTGCTGTCAGGTACGGGCGACGAGTAGGGTGCCCGCGCGCACGAGTACGTGCAATCTAGAGGTTATTGTCTCAAGTACCTACCTTGAACCAGTGTTAACGCATTGTTTCTGGATTGTACGGGACTATTGGACTGAACTTGTACTCTCCTTTGAGTGAATAACCTCGTTCTTAAGCTACATGGTATTCATTTTATAATGAACTATGGTGTTATGGCCGTGACTAGCTTCTTTCCTGATGGATTCCTAGTTCGCATGTAAAATATTATAACTCTTACTCGTATGTGGAAGAAACAAAGGAATATACTTTATTTCCTTATGCCATTAAAATGGCCATAACTTTACAGAATTAGTCCAAAAAAATAATCGGATGTTTATTTTTGAGGCTATTTTATCTGCTAATTGATTGATTCTTTCAGATTTAACTAATATGAAAAAATGTAGCTCAAAACGATAACCAATCCACGGTTATAATTTTTAGCTTATTGTTTCCAATAACTAAGATTTTCAAAACAAGAAGAGACACTCTATCTTAATCCAACTGACCCAAATCCGCCAATTGGCTGAGGTGCTTCAGGTACGTGTAGGTGCCTCCACTAGTTGTAGTATATCAGACAAGTTGATTGCAGTCAGCCGACCGGACATGGCCGACTCACCTTGTTAAACTATAATACTTTTAGGAGGTTGACCAATTGTTTCTATATGGTTTGAGGACGTTCTGAAATTCCGGGTTCATAATGACGATGGCTGCTTTTGTGATATTGAATTACTCGAAATTGGGGCCGATTCTCTTGTACACCGAACTAAACTAACTAAACTATCACTAAAATTTCTTACTTTTGGCTATGAGAATCTAAGAGCTATTCTGCAAATAAAATACTCTAAACTAAAAATTAATTTTGACACAACTAAAATAGAATTTGACAATCGCGAATCCACGTGGTACCCGTGGTTTGCCCTAAACCGTGATTTTTTTTACGTGCCGCCGCGACGTGTTTTATATGGAATTGTTCACTTTTTGTATGGAAAACATGAAAAAATATTGCCTATATGTTCAGGTTTAGGGGTTTAAGAAAAGGGGGTCGAAATTTTCATTATTTTCCGATAGGACGCACCATTTTCGAGATATAAGCAAAAGAAAAAAAAATACAGTACAGTTTTTGCATGTGAAGTCGAGATGTTGATGTGAATTTTAGTTCATGACAACTTATTTTAACCCACACCTTTTCAATCGCGATTAAATTGTTACGTTTAGTCTGGTTTGGTATTCTACAATCAAAATTTTAGGTGAAAAATGTCAAATTCAGAATAGCAAAATTGGCATTTTCATTAAACTAAAAACTCAGTACTATCTTAGTGCTGTCAAACTAAAATATAGTTAAGTTGTCTCACTTTAGTCTATTTCAGAATGGGAAATCGTCGTTTGACAGGAATAAACTAAGTTTCAGTGATTTTTAGTCTAGTTTAGAGGCATTTGTGACAAGAGAATCGGCACCATTGTGTGTTTTTGTCGTACGCTTGATTCCATAAGCTACTATAACAATTAAATAGTTAATTAACTGTTTAAATCACAATACTAAACTTCAAGTGTCTCTCAATGGATGCAATAAAATGATCAGAAAAGCACAGCTCAGCATCAATCATCACCAAACAAAAATGTAGGTATTCCTAATTAGTCCCCTGTTTAGGATTATTTCACAGAATAAGCAATTATCGTAGTAGCCACCTTAGAACATAAGCACCACTTACCACAGGTTTAAAATTCATGCTTCCACATGTTTTACATACGAGCAGCAACCCTAACTAAACAAGTTATCCCTTAAAATCCCTTTGTAGCATAAAATGTAGTGAGAAATTAAATAAAGGCCGCACTTTGTAAAGGTGTCGCCCGCACAGTCTAAGGGCGAGTCCGAACTGCGGCTAATAGAGAGCCCGCATGCGGAACCCTCCGAGATAGTTTTAAGCGTTTTTAGTGCACATCAAAAGGTAACAATTGAACCCTTATAACGTGAGTTTGAGGTGTTTTATTTTATGTGGTAGAGTTGAGGTGTTGGGTTTCAGAGGGAACATTTTGTCATTTGTGTTTTCTACTAATTTTTTTTAAGAGAAAGTATAGGAAATACTTCGAGAAATTTCGTTATTGAAATCATAAATCAATCCGAGTCATCTTTTTTTGACTGATTCAACAAGTAGACTGATTCAACTTGATGAATCAATCAGTTGAAATTGAAATTGGGTTTTATATAGTACTTACGATCTGATTTTTTTTTCAATCTTGAATTTTTTAAGTAGGTAGGTATACCTACTTGTTCTTTAACCATGCATTCCATTGGTCAAACGGAAACCTAACGATGAGAAAATCAAGAAACAAAGTATAATGTTTTCCTTTTTCTGCTACTTTATTTGCACATATTTTCTCAACTCGTTTACCTCCATCAATACTGAGACCCTCAGTACTTCCCAACAACCTCTGACCTCCCAAAACTCATCATTCATTGTCAAAGACATAACAGCTTACCATATCCCTTTATTAAAAAGGTATTCCGAGGTAGGAAGGGGACCTTTTTGTCCTCAATTGGTGTAGGTAACGTTAATAGGTCCAAATTAATAATTTCCTTACCCGCATGCTCTGATGGCGGCCGCGATAGCCACCCTTAGCCCTTTTGTTTTCTAATTCAACGTTATTTCCTTGTTCTGCTGGATTTTTTTATATTTAACGTAAATGGTGTAGTCCATTTTAGGTCTTTTGAATTATGAAAGGAACGATTTTTCGTGGAAGGTCTACACATGCGGATTTCAATGTATGGTGTTAATACTCAATTTTGTGCTGCTTTCGTCTTTGTTAATAAGTAAACGCTATATTTTCTCTTCATTCACAGACGTTCTATGTTCTATGTGGACCATTGTGCGTGGTAACAGACGTTTGTTTGTGACCAACGACTGTATTTATGTAATGTTTTAAAAAGAACCGCTTCTTGAATACATTTCTCTACTGTCCATTTTAGATTTTCCTAAGACGATAGGTAAAGATGTCTGCCAAATCGCCTCTTACGATATCTGGAGAAACGGGAAGCGTTTCTCCAGATATCGTAAGAGGCGATTTGGTGGATGGGTAACATCAATCACGCTGTCACGCAGCATCCCTTGAGTTGAGGCAACATATGGCAGTTTCTTAGAGTGATGCAACGTCAAATCATAGAACAAGACAGGTTGTGGTAGAACACCAACACACGAACAAAGAAGACATACCAACCGGGATTTTCATGGATACCTGAATGGTGCCCTAAAAATAATTAAGTTCAGTGTGTGTTAAAACGATGAACAAAAATGGTCAGAAATAGTTGAGGTAATAGTTTTTTCAAAATTATGGAATGCACAATCCAAGTATTAGAAAAAACCAACGGTTAGAATAGCTTCTCACCAAAAACTAAACACAACAAAAATTAACGAAAAAAAATCAGTGCCACTTACGATGCAATTTCCGTGGGATTAGCGAGTAGGGTGTCCAAGCCGCGAGCGGTGCAGGGGACGAAACAATGGACTCTCACGACACACGGCGCGTGCCGTGCGGGGCGCGGGGCGCGGGGACGCGGGTAATGCAATATTTGTTCGGTGACACACGGGTGACACGCGCACGTTCTATTGTGCACCTATAGCCAGAGGTAACGCACTGATGTTCAGTTTTTTTGAACCCCTTTAGTAGGGTTTTTATTATGAACGGTACTGGTAATGAAACTGGTTTTTATACAATTTTGATAATGGTTATTGTAGGATTCAATTAATGTTATGTTAGGTATCAAAATACTCAGTAGATCATCATTTTCAGTATTTTCATACCTACCTAGAAAAAAATTAATATTAAGTAACAAAAAAGCTCAAAATGCATACCTTATTTTTAATTCTCTAAAGATTTTGTAAAAAAATACTTATCATAACAATATTGACTCATTATACTAACTAGTGAAAGTTTATTCCTACTAAACTATAGCATAATATTCGTCAAAGTTCCGAACCTCTGTCTCACACGTTAATCCCTGCACATGGGGTGCAACGATAAAAAGATAATGTGGGTCGGAGTCGCGTGCGCATCAAAAACTAGCTTTAATGACGCACCTATACAGGCAGGCTTATCGCGCCTGCGCGCCACAGCGTCCGCTGAATAGAGCAAAAATAACAAATGAGCTTAATTATAATACCTTGGCAAGGGGTGCGTGAGTAGGGAGCGGTGTGACAGAATAAACATGCTGGCAGGAGGTCCCGCCGTGTCCCGACGTGTTTTTATTGGCGATGCGTGCTGAGCAGTCAATGTCGCGAGAGTAATGACGAGAATGGATTTCGGAATCCCCTGCCATTTGACGGTAATGATGATTTCTTATCTGTTGAGGAAAAAAATGTTCTTGTTTTCAATCGCGCCGTGTTTGTTTTTTATATCCGTTTTGAATAACGGTGACGTAAATATCAATGTTTCTGTTTTCGAAGATATGCTTCAGAGTCGTATATCAGAATGTTTATGATTGAGAAAACGTAAATTACCATTCCTGGAGATTTATTTGTGTACATGATATTAAGATTTTTTATTGAACAAAGTTGAGATGAAACTTTCTGAGTTAAGGTACTTGTTAGTTGAGAACAAGAAGTAGTCTTGAAGAGTACGTACTCTAAGAGCTGAGCTATTGAGAATATTCTAACGTGGAAGAAATATATCATGGCATAAATAAGCCTTGAAAGCCCAGGAACTTTCCATCTTGTTCTTTTTTATCAATACAATAATATCATATTTTTTTAACGCAATAAAAATGTTGACTATCGATTATTTTTAAGTTACTTTCAACCTAGTCATTCACTCCCAACAATTACTACAAAAATACATTCAGCCCATATGTTCGACAATAATTACTATTCGTACATTGAAAACAACAAGCTTTTCAGTAACACCCCCAATGCTCACAGATTTATACCGTAACCGGTTAGTATTGTTCGCACGCGTTATAAATCATGCGAATGTGTCGCACGGACTAAAAATCATTGGGAGAGTAATTTATTATAGGTGGCACGGGGTGCGGGAAGGTGAGGGCAACTTTTTATGCACTATTGTGTGCCGGTCGGATTCCGGTTAAAATCGGTGGCTTTGTCACCCTTCGGCGTGCAGACGTCATTGCGCGTCATTCGATTGTTTCATCCGCGTGTGACGCCGTTGAATGACGTTGTGTTAGTATTAGATACTGAAATGTCGATTAATATTGGCGGTGGATATGGGAAATGTTTTGATTGGTTGTGCATTTTGGTGTGAGAAATTGGATTACAGTTTTTCTGGGTTATTTTGTCATAACAAACTTCATGCTTAGCTGTACAGTGTGTAACAGATGTTTTTTTTTTTTTGAAGTAGCGGATCATTTGTTCATAAAAAATAATCTAATAAAATAATAAATAAAGTTAATTACTGAAAAGAAAATAGGTTAGATACGCTACATATTTTTGTTGTACACCAACTTCCTGACCTAAATACGAGTACCTATATTTTATACCAAGTCTTGTGAATTAAAAAATATACGTATGGCAGTATATCCACACCTCCCAACATTTGGCAACAAACTCATACGCGAATGTTTTCCCATCGTCCGTTTCTTCTCGTTCGCTGGCAGGTTGGGGCGACAATCTAATAAAGTGTCCCGCACCCCGCTGAGACCGTCCGATTACGTGCTCCAAATCTTGTTACCCTACTCTGATTAATATTATGGCCGTACTCATGACACTTGACGCCCAGTTTTATAAAATTGAAAATGTAATCGAGTTACTTGGCGATATGTGTTTGGGTATCTCATCATTGTTGCTACATTACATACTGGACTCATAATCATAATACATTGCATTTCATTGTGAGAACGTATTGGATTCCAGCATTAAGTTGTTGTGGTATTGTAATTGATCGGCTCTCATAAGACGTTAGTGCACTAGTGCCTTAGTGTGTTGATCATGTGTGATAATCACAAACGGTTAAGCGCCCTGGTGTGTTAGTCACTTAGATTATTTATATTCCCGAACAGATCAATCAATCAACTCTGCTAATAAAAGTTCTGTATTGGACAACAAACAAATGCAATAATATTCAAATAAAAAATGTCTTCAATCTTCTAAAGGTAAATAAAAATTCACTGCAACAGCAGAATACTATCGATAAAGCTCAATTGACAACGTTTACGAGGTGTAAAGACCCCGTATGACGACACCTCCCTATGGCCCCGTATGGGGACGTATTGACGACTGTAATAGTCACATGCAGTTGTTTCAATTCTCCGCATACTCGTAATATGGGATTTGCATTGGGTGATAATATCGTCTATTACAGAATCGTTGTAGATACCCATATCTACAACGATTCTGTTGTAAGTATGTATGTATGTTATTTAACATTAGATGCAATATTCCGCCACATTGTGTGAAATTGGACTTGAAATTGATGCCAACTCAGCAAAGATACATGTATATGAAAGAGATTACTGTTCATAGAAAGTAACAGTATAGTCTTCTTCTTTTCGTGTGGTGAGTGACTAACCTGGTGTCAGAGTTTTAAAGCCGCCCATGGGCCTCTGACTTGGCTTCACATGCCGTCGAGAAATATCTATCAGGCATGCCGGTTTCCTTAAGATGTTTTCCTTCACCGTTTTTGAAGCAAGTGATAATTATACAATACGCACATGAATCCGAAAATTCAGAGGTGCGTGCCTTCGTTTCGAATTCGAGACCTATGACTTGGCAGTCCGACGCTCACTCCTCTAGGTTATAACTGCTTAATCTACAATATATCGGCACAGTATTGTGAAGTTGTGCTAAATAAAAAGAAGCTTTTGTATGCCTGTACCCATAAAACTATGAAAATTATCAAATCAGTGTTTTATCTGCATCAGAGAACAGTTTCATACTATGATAACAAGTCAAAACAAAGTACTGTGGGCATATGACTACCCATGCGTCAGTGCCTGAAGCGACTGCATTACCGGGAGGCGGTTTTTACGACAATTTACAGTGTAGTGAATCGCTGAAACTATTGCGAATGTATGCCGTAGAGTAGGTAAAGACAGTTGGTTAATAGAAGAAAATAAAAAATTAAACAAAAATGAAATATAAAAAATAGTATCTAGTCATCCTGTGTTTAGAAAACTTCATACAGTTGTTATTTAATGGTATGTCATGTATTTTTTAAGGCTTGTGCAGACCAGCGTGACTTGTCGCGCGACGCGACACGAACAATACAATTTCTAAGAAAACTTCACAGTTTAACAATAACCGGTGTCGCGTCGTGCGACAAGTCGCGCTGGTCTGCACAAGCCTTTATAAATATTACTTTGGCTTTGTATAAGTGTACCTAAATTTTGAGACATTTTTAAATGTTAAAAAGAAGTTAACATTTTTCACAAACGTTTATTTTGTTTCACTTGCTGGTAAGTTTTTCGACTTTACAATGGAATATTCCTTACTAGGTTTCCGAAAGCAGATACTATAAGCAGTTACTTATAATGCTGTTATACTGGTTGGCACTGCTCTGTGGTTGAACGAATTATACGCAATACTATTTACCTACTACGCCTAAACTACTCATTTGAATATACACAGTGATGTGAAACTGTCATAATTTATCGATATTGCTTTGGATGTCATACAATTTTCGGCTGTATGAATGTCTGTCGAATGTTTTGTCTTGTACACAATATTTTGTATTCGTTATCAAGGAGTTTCCAATTAGTTAATCCATTAATGTGCAATGGACCGGAATGCAGTTAATATTTTATTGCTCGATGACTTTCTCCATATTTATTCGTAGTTGCATAATGTTATAACACAGACATGAATGTTATTTTTATAAGTTTATTCGTAATTCAGTATGTGTATATGTGTGAAGTTGAGGCGGTAAGATGAATCGTTTACAATATTATTAGATTTTAGAAGGTCACTAACAATTTTTAATATTTTCAGGTTTACAATAGGGACGTTACTTGTGTTATAGATGAGGTAAGACATATTAAATTATTTTACGTTGGTAGGTACTAGCTATGCCCATGACTCTATCCTCGAGGAAATCAAAGAACAAGATGTTGTACTATTTCGATTCATTGGCCTTCAACACTACTTGTAGTTAGTTCTTTAAAACCTGCGAATTTATTTTGTGTAACGACTCCTCCTACATATACATATTGTAGAAGTTACGTGGAAAGCGATTAATACTAAGTATGTAAAATTCATATTTCAGGGCCAAGTACCAGTGTGCAAAGTGTCGCCAAAAGGGAGGCGTAGAAGCGGTTCCGACACTATAGAACCTTCTCACGACCCCTATATACCCAGAAACGACACCATCCTGTATAACTGTTCTGCAATATGTTCACCAGTCATATTCACCTCCATGACAGAACTCACTTCACCGACCTTATTCCTGAAATCATGCTTCATAGAAATAACAAAAGCAGACGATTATGCGTGTGAAACAATAAGATATAATCACTTTAAAAACATCGACAAGTTATTGTTCTTATCAAAGACGATACCTACCAAATCGTTTTATTTGGTCGATTGTTTAATTTACTCAGACGGTGGCCGAGTGTGCCATAGGAAAGACGATACAGTTTCTCACGCTTCACACGCTAAACTGGTGGATATAGGGACTTTGGTGAGACCGAATGAAACCAACGTGCTATCACAGGATGAGTTCATATGCGAGGAAGATGATGCAAAGAATATTCAATGTGACCTCAACCCTTTCGTACCTTTTGAAGACGGATTGAAGATGAAGGAGGTGATGAAGTTCGATGATAATGTGCTACTCAAGACAAACTCATACGTCATCGAACTGAAACGTGGATGCATTGAATCCTGGTGCGGGTACACGGGAAAGATATCAGCATCACGAAGACAATATTCATACGTTCCACCAGGGGGCCAAATATTCCGATGTTTCTATGCTAATAAGCAGCAGGTTTGCAAACAATGGGGAAAGCCTCGAGAGGTATACAATAAACGAAGTTGGCTTGATAGTTAAAGTTTAAAATACTGTATAATTTTGTTTCTGTGGAATTAAACTATTTGTACCTACCACAATAATGAACTGTTCACTGGCATTAATAACAAATTTTTGTTTTTATCAATACTTTTAGATTTGAAATTAGGTCCATACAAACTATCGACACCACACTATCCCTTCCCTCACCGGTAAAGGAGTGTGTCGGCGGCAGCGCGGAGTTTGCATAAAATCCTCGTTTGTCACGGGCCTAATGCGCCGCGTCCGAAGCAGACCCGCTGCCCCTGCGTCCGTGTTGTGACGAGCCTAGGTACTGGTAATGATGGGTGGTCGAGACGCCGGGACTCTTCACTGGGCTTGTATTGGAAAGGGTTACTTCAAGTAATCTGAAGTCCAATTCAAATTCAAGTGGCAATCTCATCTCAGCTACAATCAACGTCAAAAATTTGACAAAAATGTGAAAGAGGATAAAAATTTTAGACAAATTGTGAATAAGATTTGAATGTGAACCTTATAAAAAATTTGGGAATTACCCCTCAGAATGACGTCACTGCATTGGAAGACTAGATATAAGGTTCTATATGATGACTTTTCGCATTAAAAAGGTTCGTTAATACTTAGAGCGATGTGGGGTCGGGTAAAAGAAAATGTTGCGTTTGTTACAAACTGGCAGGGCTCAACTTTACTGAAGAGTAGTGAAGAGACTAGAAATTGTCTGGCATAATATCAAGCTACTACGTTGATGAAAATTAAGTTGTGCTCGCTTCTCTATAAGTCCCGTTGTTTTTGAGTCATTTTCAATACCTTACAACATGAACATTAACTTTATTACATCCCGTCAGCTAAACAAAAGTACTCCAAACTAAAACTAAATCAATGAATACAAATATCAAAAGATACTTCAAAGAGCTCTGAAGTAATTCCATTCACCTCGTCATCAAACAATTACCGAAATATTAATTTTAATACATAATCGTATTAGAAAGTTCTGAACCGTCACAGTGAGTAAGTTTCGTTAAGACGTGAGACGCAAATTCATCTCGTGGTCCATTAAATAGAAGAGGCGCGACTTTGAAGACCTCCACATAAACACTTCAATAAACGCACATTAAAAGATATGTCTCCAATTTAACTTGAATTTATGGTCACGGTAACTCCTTTACTCTGCATTGGGACAACCCTACTACATTCAAATTCCAAGCTAGCTATACATTGCGGCTTACGTTCAAGAACCTATCACTTTTCTTCTATGAAAAGTAGTGACTGATGTTGAAGTTATCCATATTTTCTCATATGTTTCGACACGTTCCATTGTGCGTTGACTTAGGTTTAGGTACTTAGTCCCCCACGAGTGTTCGTCCCATAAACTTTTAGAAATGCCCCGTTTATACTTCATAAAATTTATATGCACTTTTATTTCATCAATAAAGATCGATTTGACTATTTTGTTTGTTGCAATGTCGTTGAGGGGTTCGAAGGTACATGAAAATTTAATGTAAGGTGGATGAATATGAGTCATGTTTTGATTTATTTTGTATACATTTTTGGTACTTCAATATCTATGTGCCTATTTATTTTGAGTAGGTATAGGGATCACAGTTATTACCTGGCACCAGTTACTAAATACTTAACTTACGTAAATATGCAAATTCAAAAGTCAAAGTCAAAGTTTTGGATACCATTTCATTGTGGTGGTTTTTTGTACCTCTGCCATTTTTAAACCTCTTTGCATAAACTCGGGAAGGTTTAGAAAAATAAAACGAAACATTTCTGATTTTTGTTCACTAAGAAATAACTAGGAACTTACAATTCCTAAGTTCAAGATATCTTGACAGTGCACCACTAAACAAAGGCTCAATAAGTTTGCATGCAATCGATTGTCATAGATTCGAAATCAAAATCTTACAAGGTATTCCAGACCTCGCACTACACGGCACACAAATACGGAAACATACAATACTGATTGATTTGTTATTCCTCACTCAAATTACTCATCGAAGGTCAGGTAACAAGGTAATGACAATGACATCCAATAAAAAGACCCTGACTGGTAAAAAGCCGCTAGTACTTTATGAAGACCAATCAAAGGTTATGGTCAAAGACCATAAACCACCTTGGAATCATTACGTCGTGCATAAAATGGCAATATTCGACACTCTGGTATAAAGACAACAACCATTTAGATCAGTTTATGAGTGTTTACGTTTGAGAGGAGATTCATGTTCAGTTTTGATGGCGGAATGATTTTTTTATTAATGATAAAATGGGGGAATTAATTTTGGGTTCATGTTTATGGGGAATAAAAATAGTAGACGGATCACCAGCAACAAGAGATTTTAAGATGCGTCACAAAAATACAGATAGCATCTGAGTAAATAATTAGACCACTGAAAAACAATAAGTTAAAGTGGATTCTGTTGCGACTATAATACTGGCATTTATTATTTCTACCATTTTAATGGATAGAGAAAACCACCATAGCCACTCGATGATGCTTTTGAAACAGTCGAGCATTGTAGACCAATCTTAAACATAAACCTTCAAGTAAGCAAAGCTAGTACCTTAAATTAAATCAAGTCTGAGACCCACTCAAAACACAAGGTGTCCGGTAACCATAGCAACAGCAACAGATCTTAAGAAACATACAAAAGCTGCTAACACACTTACTAACATTGAAGCCGTAACATCGTTACCTTCCCCTGGCCTGAAAGACCTCGCAGACGCAAATTAACGATATCCGTGATGTTCTCGTTTTGATTCGCTGTTGTGCTCACGGGTTTATGTTAATTTAATATTATATTTTGGAGGGTAGTCTTGTGAATGGGGTGAACACGTTAGTAATGGTTGATTTTATAGAAAGTGAAAACGACTTCACGTGCCGTTTGGTTGATGTGAATGTATGTTATGATAATAATTATTATAATGTTGCTAAGAATTTTAAGGCGGTTTCTAAATAAGTTGAAACCGTAGGCTGTAACATGGAAATCTAAAGGGCCTAAACATAATATCTAATAGTGGATGAAAATACAGAAATACTCCAAGGGAAACCAAATCAACATCCAGAAAGATGATGATGATGTCCATAACACAAAGGATTTGCGATAAAACATGCGGGCCCATCCGGTTTTTAATGTAAACTTGACCGTCATGTGTCAAAGCTGTGAAAGCTCTGGTGAAACATTTACAACAATCGACTAAACTAACCTGTCATATATAAGAAAGCAGGGTGATCTGTTACGCGGGACTATCATTTGATGTTGATATAAATAAAGATTTATGATGATGATGATACTGACTATCTGTACAGTTGATTTTATCAAATGTTATATAAATAGAATACATATAAAATTAAAGGATTTCTACCTTTTTATACATATGATAATGCAGATCGATTTTAGTACAATTCACAATCAGTGCTGCAGCGGACTGCGCCCTTCACTCGCTCCCCTGCACCCAGCATTATGTCCCCTGCTCCCCTGGACATGTGAGTAACGGTGAGGAAGGGTAGCTCGCAAAAGTGAAGGACGATACCTACTGATGATTATGATTTCATTTTAGTTTTAATTTTTGAAGATTCGATTAAAATCATGTTGTTGTTTGTCTGATTGAATTTGATGACGCTTGTGACACAACTGAAGAGGCGCTAGATATTTCAAGCCAGTTCTAAGTTAATTTAAGTTTAAGTAAAGTTCGTTTTTTTTTCGGCTGGCAACACTGCCTGAATGACACGTCAACATTTAAATTTAGTTTTAATTATAAAAAAATAATTAAAACTGTGTATAGTGTATTTATAGTGAAATAATATAAGTAAATTTAAAATAAGTGCATAAATACTCAGGATTAATGTTTTGCTGCAAATATTCCTGATAAAACACAGTGTTTGGTTGGCCACCGTTACCGGTAACCTATCACGAACAGCTTATGGTCGACCTGCGTATTTAAACGGGAGTATTGTTACTTTTATTCTTTAATTACCACACAGTCGTCACTTAGACTCGGTAACACGCCTTCATTGATCCCTAGAATCAATTTTGTTGGTTGAATTGGCACTCATCAGTGAATCTAAGTCGCTTTGTTTACCTATAAGATAACGAAACATATGTAGTGAATTTTCGAAATATTTTAATCTATAGTATACGTATATAAGAATACACAACAACAAGAACGTTGTTTACCGTTTTTGCGTAGTTAAGTTTATGTAAAACAATTTTTTTTTTGTTATTTTGGCATCCTACCCACATATGGAAAAGTAAAATCATAACAAAATAGAATCAATGTTACTTCTAGTATCTGATACAATCAAGTTGCATTTCAATTAGATTTAGCAGCCTACCTCATTTCTCTATAAAGCAACACTAACTTCTCCCATTTTTCCTTTCATTTCTAGTTTTTCTCCTTTTTGTTTTTTGTTTGCCTGTCTAAGTAGTTCTCACTGTTTCTTTGATTTTACTTTCAGCACTACTTAATTCCTGAAACCATACATGTGATAACCCGTAAGGTTGCGGCTCATGAGTTGGAGGTTAACTTGAGAACGGCCGTTCAAGATCTTGAGGCTTCGACCTATCTCCCTTGGCACCACTCCCATGAAAGGTAACGCACCGTTCTTGAGAAAAACAAATACTTGTAACCTAACCTCAAAACAGTTTAAAAGCTGTTGCGGGTTGCGTATTAAGGTTGCAGAAAATCACCCTGTAAATGGTTTAATTGAAATAAATACTTTGAGTTTGAGTTTAAAACGTGCTTAACACAGTCGTCGGCGAACTTTAATTATATAATTTATCTCGTCATTAATTTGGGTTATCTAATGAGTCATTATTATAAAAAATATCGATGGCGACGACGAAGAATCTAAGCACGGAAGCCATGTAAGCTGCTATAGCAGTCCGTTGACGGCGGCTTGTTAAACCTCGAAGTCCTTAAATTGTAATTAAACAACAAGATAGTAACAGACGCTTTATCAAAGGGATTGAAGAGTCAAACCATTTATCATAACCGCATCAGCTAAACTTTACATAAAGGCGACCCACGCGCTGCTCAGTAACACAACTGTGACCGTTACTGATCAAATCCCGATTCAAACCGAGGGCCCTCACCTCATCGCATCAATCCAGGGGGACTAGTACAAAGGCAAGGTGCACACGATCGCCCGCGTCAAATCTCCGACTATTGTGTCGCGTCGAATGTCGCACGTCGCATTGTGTCTGTCGCCCTCACTCGCATCAACGACATTAAATATTATTATTAAAAGATTTATCGCGTGGAAAATTGCAGTTATTGTTAGTTACGACTGCAATATTTCATGTGATTATGAATTTATTTTTATGTTAATTATGTAGTACGTGTGTATAGGTGGAGGGTTTGCTGTATTACTATTATCTAAACGACTAACGGTCTTCTTTTTATTCTCCTTCTCCTTCTGAATTGGAGATAGTTTATTTTGTTTTTTATGTGCTGCAAAAAATTATAGTGTTGCGAACGGGGTGTAAAGAAATTAAATTACACCTCATCAAAAATGTGCTTCATTATATTTCATTATTATTCCTTATAGCATAGATTTTCATTTTGTAGTATGACTTCTATGCGAAAAAAGTGTCGTGGTACTAGGTTAGTCTCTTGAACCACTAGATCATTATATTTTGTCAAAAGAATAAATTCTTCTAACCAACAGTAGGTTTAAATAGCCACCGCTGCCGCCGTGTTCTCCATATCCGGCGACAGCGAACCAGCGACTTTTCTTTCCTTTCGTAAGCTCTCTCATCGTGATGACTAAAAGTCAAACTTGGTCTTACCAACAGTAATTACATATCAGTTATCTTATTTTCTTAATTTGTTTGACAGTGAGTGAAGATTGTCAAAAAAGTAAATAAGTAATAAACTAAGGTGAGTGTTTTACTTACTTAATAACAACGTTTTTCAAAATTTCAAAGGCGTTGTTATTAAGTAAAACACACAGTTTAAGTAGTCCCAACCCCCACCTACTACCTAAACCTACCTACCTGCACGCGTAGCATGACACTTTCTATTTCTACGAAGAATAGACATAGCTCTTTCTATACAAACTGACATTTCGTTTCTCCATTTTTGACATCGCATCGTAGAAATCTTTCTACAATCTGTCATTTTGTCTTACGTTTCGAACAATCTTTGTCTAGGTCCTTTTATATGTAGACTATTTCTGTTGACCACCCTGATGCGGCAGCCTTAAAAACCGAAATGCTAACCAGATCGGCTTTCGAAGGACTAAAACGTTGACTTATGGGGCGGTCAATGATGTTGCTGGGTTATTTCAGGTGGGAGTTTAAAAGGAAAACCACAGGGATGAGCACAAAACGTATATATTCCTCTATTCTTTTACACACACATACACACACAATATACAGAAATAGAAGAATAAAATAATTACGCCTTAAACACTAAGAGACTAATATTTATAGAACAGACTTTAAATCTGACTAAGCTAGAACGCGATGGTGATCAGAGGTACTAATAACTGAACACGTATTACTTTATAAAAGGTTGAGAGACGACTGAACTGTACTCGTATTACCTTATGAAAGGTTGAGAGACGACTGAACTGAACGAATACACAATTGGGTTTTATTTATAGTAGTGACACACACTATCACACAGTGTGTGTGTCTCTACTTACACAACTTTTTCATCGCCTACTTACGTCAGTGTGTTTGTATTTGAGGGGATTCCACGTTCGCGGGGAATGCGGGGTACTAACATATTTGGGCGTTCCGGGGGAACTGAAACGTATGAAGGGGACTCAACTGCGCAGTAGAAGTTGCACATAACATTGTTTACGTTAGTGAACAAAGGAATTTACTTAATTCTCGACATAGTGACTCGATTTCCTTATGTGAAATAGGTATACAGGTGGGAAATGATCTATCTAGCGTTATAGTCTACTTTAAAATATAGTACTATGTAAGGATAAAATATTACATAGCTTTTTAGTTAGTATATAAGGGTATATAAGGCTTTTTTACATGGAATAGTCATAATTTCAGTTACACTACCCTTTTTAGCAAGAATCATGTCTGTAATCAATACTTTTATCTTACATGCTATGTTGACAATGATTTTATGATTTAAACTGGCACTACTGTGCTTCCCTTACATTCCACCCCCTGTAACAGGGTTCAGCCGCATTACATCCTGGTCTGTGGGAAGCACAATAATCTTCGCTACGGGTCGACGCAGGATCCCATTTATGGTTTTTACATCAACTATACGGATGATTCCATCATTACCGTGGTATACAGTTTTAATTAGACCTTTTGTCCACGCACTTCGTTCTTTATTATTGTCCGCTATTATCACTACATCACCAACACATACATTTGGTACATTGTTTGTCCACTTTTCACGACGTTGTAACGTTGGGAGATATTCCCGCAGCCAGCGTCGCCAAAACATGTCAGCGAGCGCATTCACGCGCCGCCATTGCCGTCGGGAATCGATGTCCTCGGTGTCACTCGATGCGAACGGCGTACTCCCGGACGCAGTCCCCAGGAGTAGATGATTCGGGGTTAAAACCACAGGCTGGTTGTGGTCATCGTAGACGTAGCTTAGCGGCCGGCTATTTATGATTAGCTCGGCTTCGGTGAGAAGGGTGTAGAGGACCTCCTCACGGGGGGCACGCTCCTTGAGCGTGCTTCGAAGTGCGTTCTTGACAGATCTCACCAGGCGCTCCCAGCAGCCACCCATATGTGGGGCTGCCGGGGGATTGAAGTGCCACTCGATGCCTCGGTTGGTGGCCTCGGTCTTGATCTGACCTTGATCAAGGTCTTTCAGGGCCGCTCGTAGCTCAGCTGTTGTCCGCCGCTTCCGACATTGGCCCACAAAAATGAGGACGCGTGCCATGACGCGCTGTATACGCCCCCACGAAGAGTAGCGCTCGTACTGCAGGAGTTCTCTCGGCTGGATGCACTCGAGGTCCTTCTCCGCAACATCAGTCTCGTGACTTGCTGGCCACTGCTCCTGTGGATCACGAAGAAAAGAGGGGCCCGACAGCCACGCTGCGTGGTTATCGGGCCAAGACAATCTGGTCGCCGTGTCAGCAGGGTTGTCCTCCGAGGGTACCCAGCGCCAGTTGCCTCGGTCTGATAATTTATCTATCTCAGCTAATCTATGTGAAATAAACCTTTGAAATTCATGTGCCTCAGAATTTATCCATTTGAGGACTGTTTTGCTATCAGTCCAATAAAACTTTTTGGATATCATTAGCCCTAACGCTTTCTCTGTCGTGTCTGCTAATCGACAGGCTAATAAAGCTGTTTGCAACTCTAACCGGGGAATAGAAATTACCTCGTCGTCTTTATCTTGTAATGGCTCGTCCCACTGGATTCCTGGTTTCCAAATTTTCTGCATTAATATGCGTGATTGAATTACGCATGGATACAGGAAACCCAGTGGGTCATAAATGGACATAATCATACTTAGAAATTGTCTGTTAGTGGGCACTAGACTTCCATTTATAATATGTTCTGGAAGTCGCTTAAACGACAGATCAAAACCTAAGTTATCTTCTCTAGGTGCCCATATTAGGCCTAGTGTTCTCTCCACTGTGCCTATGCCTTTCTCGAGAGCTACCTTTTCAGGCATGTCTGTTTTGAGCTTGTCCCTCAGTTCTGATGAGTTGGTTACCCACCCCCGTATAATCAATCCACCGGAGGCGTGTATTCTAGTAACCTCTATCAGTTTGTTAGCTTCATCATCGGAACAGGTACTATCTAGATAATCATCCATATAGTTGTTAGGTAAATGTATCTCATCATGTTTCCACAATAACCCGACTTCCCGTTGTGATCCGTCGGGTACACGGTGACTAGTGTTATTTAATACGTCTAACGCTCTTTCAATGTCTTTATGTTTACGAGCGTCCTGTGAAATGCCTATAGCCTCTAGCTCAAACTGAGACTTTACTAAGTCATGCAAATCAGGAAGGGAGACTGTCATGCAATTTACTGTTTCAATATTGCTTTTAATGTCAAACGGTCCATGTATGACCCATCCTAATTTAGTAAGTGAGGCAACTGGCTTACCGGATTTCCCGTGGCGGATGTCCTGGCCGACGAGTAGCTCCCAGTTGTCCTGCCCGAGCAGCAGCAGCGGCTTGGCACCCCTCATCTCCGCGCAACCCAAGTCGCGGAGGTGAGCGTTGTCGCGAAGCATCGAGGCTGACACTGTTTGTGTCGGCATGTTCATGTTCACCATAGTACGACACTTAATGTTATGGCACTGCCCGTTTGGACCTTTTATTTGAACTTGAACCGCTCGCGACGTTAAGTCCGTGACCTCGTGGCCACCTGCGGTCTTCAACGTTAGGGGTATACGAGGACCCGCTAAGTTGGTAGCGATTTCACTGTCTATTAAAGATACGGTCGCGCCGTCGTCTAATAATGCATAGCTTTGTTTATTGTCACCGTTATTATCACTGATTGTTACAGGGATTATTTTTAACAATGCTGTAGCCCGCCATTCACCAATATTTGTTACGCTTTCAATCTTATCTGTTTCACACGCTTTGTATTCTTTCTTTTGTTTATCGGCGTGTAATAACAGGTGGTGTGCGTAACCGCATTTCTCACACTTATTTGCGCGGCAGAATCTTTTGGGATGTTTACTAACTAAACATTTAAAACACGTATTTTTTTCTTTAATTGTGTCCCAACGCTGTTGTACACTAAGTTTTTTAAAACTTTCGCATTCTTCTATTGTATGTTCCTGCCGGCAGATAACGCATTCTTTAGGTACGGTATGTTCATCACTTTGTGTGTTTATCCTTTGTGCTGGCGGTGGCCTATTGATAAAGGAACGCGCGGTATTCATTTGTCGTGTTTGACTGATGACTTGCTTCTTCACAGGGGATTTGAAAGGACTAGACTCTATCATACTCGGTTGTACGTAATACGACGTCGAGCGCGTTAATTGAATTAAGAAGTGTGATAATATTTCTAAGTTAGGTGAGATTCTTAAATCCACCCCCTGTGAGTTATCTATTCCCATAGCAAAGTCACCGTACTGCGCGCGTTGTATCGGTGTAAGTTTATTTAAAAGTTCGCTTACTAGTTGCGGATTATTTATATAACCGTCAGCGCGAATGTTTTTAAGTAGAGACACACAATTGCTTACTGTTGAAGAAATCTTTCTTAGCTCGCGGCCGCTCTCTGTTACTTTAGGTAGGTCCCTAACTTTCTTTATTGCGCATTGTAAAATTAGGGTTGGATGCCCAAACTCTTCTTCAAGCGCACGCATGATATCGGAGGGATCCGTACCTGAGCGTAATAAATCCTCTACTGAGGTCTTTGCCTCTCCATGCAATGATGTCTTAAGCCGTGCTAGATTTTCGTGTGTTCTAAAATTATACAATTCTGATGTATCCCAATACATATTTCTATAAGAAATCCATTCGGCTGGGTCTCCGCTAAAGTGTGGCAATTCGTATGCCTGTCTGGGTACCGGTCGCGGTCGTGCCATACTAGTGATTGCCTCCGCCAGTCTATCAATTTTCCTGTCCCTGTCGCCTGATGCCTCTCGCCGTCTTTCTTTTTCATCCACTCCGTGGTATGTCTGCTGCCTTGTATCCGACTCGAGAATCGATACTCGAGGTACATTGGCGGCCGGGGTGGTAAAGACGGGATAGCTACGAGGCAGACTGAACCTTATACTTTCGGTACAGACTGGCGTATACATCTGCGTCGTAGGTACCGTTAGGTTAGGTAACGGTACTGACGTAGACGCTCTTACATGCGACACATTATTGTTATTAGGCATGATCGGTACACAGTATATATTAGAGTCACGATTGAGACTACTTACGTTTAGTCCCTGTGTGACTTCTGGTTGGTGACGCGCGGCCATATCCACAGGCGCGCGTGTCATAGGCGGGGTACACAGCACTGTATCAACTTGAGTTACTTGGGGCTTCGTGTCTATCCACTGTTCCACGCGTTGTGCTGTACCCTCGTCTGACTTTGAGTCGTCGCTCTCGGCAGCCGCTTCTATCTCTGCAATGTCGGCCTCCATTCTTTTCTTGAGGAGGTTTTCCTTGAGTTGTACTAATTCGCGTTCAGCTTCATATTCTATTCGCTTTTTTATGTATTCGACGCTCTTGTGGCTAGTATTGGATGAGGCTCTGTTTCGCGGCGACGTATGGCGACCTTGTAATAATATCTGGCCTCCCTGGGGTCCCTCTGACGTACTTCTTACACTGTAGTCGATTACTCGACCACCCGTCAGTGGGATGTTGAGGGCAGACGTTGATGCCACAGTCGGTGCGACAGACGGCGAACCCGGTGCCTTTTCAGACTGCAACCCGGAGTCCGATACTAACTCACTGCGACGCACACTCATTTCTTCAGCCAATCTTCTTAGTTTGCTGCGTGTAGTAATGGTGCTCCTCTGACTCATGGTTACTTGTTAACCTGATCCGGCTCTCGAAGGACCAAAATGTTGACCACCCTGATGCGGCAGCCTTAAAAAACGAAATGCTAACCAGATCGGCTTTCGAAGGACTAAAACGTTGACTTATGGGGCGGTCAATGATGTTGCTGGGTTATTTCAGGTGGGAGTTTAAAAGGAAAACCACAGGGATGAGCACAAAACGTATATATTCCTCTATTCTTTTACACACACATACACACACAATATACAGAAATAGAAGAATAAAATAATTACGCCTTAAACACTAAGAGACTAATATTTATAGAACAGACTTTAAATCTGACTAAGCTAGAACGCGATGGTGATCAGAGGTACTAATAACTGAACACGTATTACTTTATAAAAGGTTGAGAGACGACTGAACTGTACTCGTATTACCTTATGAAAGGTTGAGAGACGACTGAACTGAACGAATACACAATTGGGTTTTATTTATAGTAGTGACACACACTATCACACAGTGTGTGTGTCTCTACTTACACAACTTTTTCATCGCCTACTTACGTCAGTGTGTTTGTATTTGAGGGGATTCCACGTTCGCGGGGAATGCGGGGTACTAACATATTTGGGCGTTCCGGGGGAACTGAAACGTATGAAGGGGACTCAACTGCGCAGTAGAAGTTGCACATAACATTGTTTACGTTAGTGAACAAAGGAATTTACTTAATTCTCGACATAGTGACTCGATTTCCTTATGTGAAATAGGTATACAGGTGGGAAATGATCTATCTAGCGTTATAGTCTACTTTAAAATATAGTACTATGTAAGGATAAAATATTACATAGCTTTTTAGTTAGTATATAAGGGTATATAAGGCTTTTTTACATGGAATAGTCATAATTTCAGTTACACTACCCTTTTTAGCAAGAATCATGTCTGTAATCAATACTTTTATCTTACATGCTATGTTGACAATGATTTTATGATTTAAACTGGCACTACTGTGCTTCCCTTACAATTTCAGAAGAAAGTTTTCTATCCCAAACTGTCAAAATCACACTGAGAACTGACAGTTATCCAAAGTAGTGAAGACAATTTGATTTTGGAATCCCTTTTTGAAACATTCTACTCGACGGCAGCAAAATATATACGGTTATCTACAAAATCTTAAAATCATGATTTTACAGAAGAACGTTTTGAATGCAAAATTGTGATAATTAATAGAAGAACAAAGCTATCTTCTCCTATTTTACATAATTTAGTTAATAGGGCATTACCAAGGAAATGGTTAGGGCCAATATTACTGTAATATTTTTTGTTCCAAAACACGGAACTTCGTCATTTTAAGAATAATTGTTGTAGTTGTCTTTATATAAGTAAAAATAGAGAATCAAACAGAAAAAGTCCTATGACAAAACAAAGAATTCTGAGTCGAATTACGTCAGAGTGAATTTCGTAAAAAGTGCAGTTGATTCTTTCTACTTTGCTGCCGTCGCCACAGTGGATCGTCCCCATACAAGAGGTCGGACATAGAATTAAAAATTGAAAAAGTATTTAATTGAAAAAAATGAAATATACAGTTGCATTACTCTATTATGGAACTACAAAAAATGTTACTACAATTTTTTTATTTAACCAGTACTTTATGAGCAATTCGATGAAAACTGTTATTTTTCTATGGAAATGGTCACAAAAATGTCTGTATCTCATGATTCCCTCCTTGTTTCGATTTGCGGTTTTCACTACTGTTATTTACCCATTTTATGCCACATTTTCTTCAAGGACACATGGTGCCCCCAGCGACCCCCTTCCGAGATATTTTGCTTTTAGTAACTATACTTTTTATTGTATAACTGATGAAATGGAGGTACATTAAGTATATTCATTACTGAGAATAAGTCATCCCTAAGTAGTTCCTTAAATAACAGGTGCATTTGCGATTACTTTAATGACTTATGAACGCTTCTGTTGCCATACAACAAAAGCGTTAATGAGTCCTTAAGTAAAGATTACCAGTACTTGCTTAATCTAATTTGTTATTGTAATTACTATGTTAACAGCCCTTAATCTCTGCATTGTGATTGTCTAATGTCATCATTAGCTTATCAAATTCATTGCTAGTTGCCTACTTGCTGCCCTATATATTTGAGTGTGTTTAGCAAATGTAATTCAGTTGTAATTATAACTTCTATCAAGTGTTGTCATTATGGCTTTCCGTGGGTTTTCTACTTATCTAGATCTTTACGTTGCTCTTCGTAATCATAAAGATCTTCGTGACTATGACAATTTATTTAACACATTGAAGTCGAGTACTAACGTCCAGTTAAGTGAAAGTGATGTGACGGATCTCAAGAACTGGTGTCGACGATTTTGCTATAAGGTTTACACCAAATGGGTGCAATCAAGAAGGACAGTCGACAGGTTCATTAACAAGAACGGAGAGTGGTTAAATTCCGATATCGTTTGGCCAGATTGCTTTAAAGAAAATGTTGTTGACACTGAAGAAGCAAATGAAAATGAGGCAGAAGAGGTAGTCAGTCCATCAAAATCAGATGCATCAACTTCAACATATACATCTCCTCGTAAACGCTTTGAAGATTTATCGACTAGACACAAAAGAAGACGTGTTAATGAAAATTTTGCTAGTTGCAGTCGTCCGGATGAGCTTTTGCATACTGTTGAAAGTATACTTAAGTCTGCCGGAAAAAATTATATGGCCAGAATAATGAAAAATTTGCTGGAAAATCCTGAACACGTCTCAACAGTTTTAAATGTCCTGGAAACTAAGCAGAATCCTTCGCTTCGTGAAGTTCCTACTCACAAAGCACTTGCTCTTTACGTTTACTTGCAGTTATCAAAGTGGCGTTACATCAAACTTCGGGACTTTAGTTTAAAAGAAGGTCATGCGAAATACCCAAGCTACTACTTGTTAGTTAAAGAAAAGCTTAAATGCTACCCGGCAAAAGAAGACATAACTGTGACTGAAACTTCCGCAAAGATACGGATCCAAGCCCTCCTTGATCTCACAGTTAGGAGGCTGATCGATTCACTTGAATCAAATTTTGAAGCTGGTGAACCACTTGTGCTTCACAGTAAATGGGGTTTTGATGGAGCTTCAAGTCAAAGCATTTACCATCAAACGACAACAACAAGTGAACAAGACTTATCCAGTGTATTTATGGCAAGTCTTGTACCGCTTAAGTTAGTGACTTCTAGTGGAAGTATAGTGTGGCAGAATGATCGGCCATCGTCCACATATTGTCGCCCGATTTCATTTACATTTATGAAAGAAACGGAAGCGAATGTTAAGGCTGAAATGGAAATATTTGAGACCGAGATTCGTGAACTGAACCCGACTGATTGCGGCAATGCTACTGTTACTCACAATCTATGGCTAACCATGATTGATGGTAAGGTACATTCAATCATATCTGGTACATCGGCAGCAGTGTGTGATTTGTGCAAAGCTCGCCAGAGCGAAATGAATAACTTGGAAGAAGTGAGAGCTAAACCCGTGAATACAGATTTATACAAGCATGGATTTAGTTCATTGCATGCTTGGATTCGGTCTATGGAGTGTTTATTACACATTGCTTAAAGAATGGACATAAAACCATGGCAAGCAAAAGGTGACGAAAATAAAAAAAAAGTTAAAGATAAGAAAGAAGCCATTCAAGAAGCTTTCCGAAGAAGCACAGGCTTACTTCTAGACGTTGTTAAGCAGGGTAGTGGCAATAAAAACACTGGAAATGCTGCAAGAAGGTTTTTTGCAAACCCTGAAACGACTGCGGAAATTACTAAATTAGACGTTAATTTAATTAGAATACTCGCCGTTATTTTGCAATGCATTTCCTCAGGCGAAAAAATTCAAGTCCAAAAATTTAAATTATATTGTGATGAAACAGCAAATTTATTCGTGGAATTATATACATGGTATAACATGCCAGCAAGTTTACACAAATTGCTGATTCACGGATCACAGATAGTGGACCACTTATCAGTAGTACCTATAGGTTTTTTGTCTGAAGAAGCATCTGAAGCAAGAAACAAGGATTTTCGTAAATTTAGAGAATATCATACACGAAAGCATAGTAGCATCGCCACTAATGAAGACATTCTTCATAATCTGCTATTATCTTCCGATCCTCTTCTCACCAGCTTACGACCGAAGATGACAAATAAAGCCAAAAAGTCTTCATTTAGTGAACTAGACGATTTACTCATAGTTGATCAGAGTGAATTGGAGTTCATTGACGTTTCAACTGATACACTTGCTGCATGTAGTGACGTTGAAGAAGATGATGACGATAATAATGATCATGATCATGATCTTTATTGATGAAGATGAAGAAAATATAGTTTAAGTCTTATAGTACCTAATATTATTATTAACAAGCAGTTTCTTTGTTAATTTCTTGTTTTTGTGTATTTTTTTTTTATTCTGTTCTTTTTTTGTTTTGTGTTATGCCACCCATCGGCCAATAAATGCTTTTTTTTTTCTTTCTTTTCTATTGTTGTTAGTAACTAAATGGTCGTGTTAATTAATTAATTTCCTATTATAATTTAGTTCTTAGTAGTTGTTTAATTTTTTAGTTTGTTTTAGGGTACATAGTTGTTTTATTTTTAAATTATTTTTACAGTGTTATATTATTTAAATAAAAAATATTTTTATATCTACATATTTTCTTATTGATCATAAAACTATTTCTTTTCGATGTGTTATTGTAAATTCGACTCAGTCATTACTAAGCTAATGATGACATTAGACAATCACAATGCAGAGATTAAGGGCTGTTAACATAGTAATTACAATAACAAATTAGATTAAGCAAGTACTGGTAATCTTTACTTAAGGACTCATTAACGCTTTTGTTGTATGGCAACAGAAGCGTTCATAAGTCATTAAAGTAATCGCAAATGCACCTGTTATTTAAGGAACTACTTAGGGATGACTTATTCTCAGTAATGAATATACTTAATGTACCTCCATTTCATCAGTTATACAATAAAAAGTATAGTTACTAAAAGCAAAATATCTCGGAAGGGGGTCGCTGGGGGCACCATGTGTCCTTGAAGAAAATGTGGCATAAAATGGGTAAATAACAGTAGTGAAAACCGCAAATCGAAACAAGGAGGGAATCATGAGATACAGACATTTTTGTGACCATTTCCATAGAAAAATAACAGTTTTCATCGAATTGCTCATAAAGTACTGGTTAAATAAAAAAATTGTAGTAACATTTTTTGTAGTTCCATAATAGAGTAATGCAACTGTATATTTCATTTTTTTCAATTAAATACTTTTTCAATTTTTAATTCTATGTCCGACCTCTTGTATGGGGACGATCCACTGTGCGCGTCGTACTGTCTACACGGAACGTCATTTTTGTCTACTCTTCCGACAACAAAACGGTGCTCATGCTACGCGTGCTGGACTTACTACTTAAACTGTAAAAAAGAAAGTAATGAAATTCTTTCTAAAGATGTAAATCTAATCACAAAAATTTTACCTAACGAAATCAAATTAACAATATTCAAATCCATCCATCAGAGAGAAACAAGCGTTTTTAATCGCCCGCGATTCGACAGCGACTTAGCTCCCTCCGTGACGTCGACGCATTAGTCGGACGTCGACAATGGCGGGTGACGGGAATTCGCACGCGCGAGCAGTTCACAACAGTGTGGGCCCAGTTTTAGAACCGATCTGAGGTGATACTGAGTTAAAACGACGTAAGTGGATTTCATATAAGGGTAAATTTACTTTTACGCACAAAATGAATGTTTAATTACGTTAAAAGTGCATATTTTTGTTGAAATAGCTGAGTAACAGTACGTTTTTATTTATCAATCATCGTTTTTATATTACATTAAAAAAATTAAGAACAAATTGTAAGCGTCTTAGACAGCAGTTTTCAAACTTCAAATAATCAAATAAGTCTTATTGACTTATTTGATTATTTGAAGTTTATTTATATAGAATCAGCTAGATATTTGTATTTATAATAATTGTGCCACTAGCCTCGAGACCAAATAAAAAACCAATATATAGAGCGCTATACTATTTTGGTGTGACAAATAAAAAATAAAAATGTCTTGGTTTTCAACAGTGACGTGAGGCCGGTTTCGTAAACATGTGTGCACTTAGTGAGGTGTAGTTTGATTGTAATTTGATTGTATGGTTGTAAATGTGTGCGTGCGAGCGTGTATGCACAGAGCGGTGGTGTAGTTATGGCATGCTTCACAGTATTGTTCGCAGCGCTATGTATTGTTTTTTTAAACCAATATCTATCAATTTTCATGTACAATAAAATCGTGTTCATAATCAATCGCATTTAAGCCCTTTCTCTCCTCACTCATTCGAGCCAATCTATAGAGATTTAAATAAGTATACATAAATAGTGCGTAGGTACCGTCCGCGACAAACAATAGGTGAGGGTGTAGGGGACGCGCCGCGACTAATCGCCTTTTCATCCGCGCACAATCGCAGCTCTGTGCGCGGCTTTATTAATAATGCGCTGTTGCTTTTTCACATGGCTGGCTATTAAAAGAGTCAGAAAGTTTTAAATATGTTTGTGTTATGGAACAAAATGTTATTAAAAAGTTTGGGAAGAGTATTGCGATAGTTTTTTTTTGCATGACGAAGGAAAGCTATTACATTTTTTTGTTCGTTGATCAATCAACGACTTGTGTGAAAGTGGTTATTGCTGATTAGGTAAATTTGTCACCACAGCATGACAGTGTACAAGAATGAGAAAATAATGTAAAACATAACATATTATTATAATTTTAAAATCTGCCGCATTGATTGATTCTTAGTTTCGTCGAGTGAATGCGTACTTGACACCTTCACGTTAGTTCCATATTAACGAATATGGGTTTTACGAATTTGATCCTTATTACAACTAGAAATTGTCCAACTGACAGGTGTCAGGAACGCTTTCTCTTGACGGCTGGGCTGTAAGTCTAGCCCTACATAACATAACAAACATTCAGTGACTAACTACAATGTTTTACGTCAACAATGATCCATCAAAGAGTCTACTTTCGATTATTATCAAAGTGCAATAACATTAGGTGGCATTAAGATGTTATCGTAAAGTAATTTAGAAGCTATTTGCGCGCAATCTGCGCGCATCTGTCTGCAGCATCGCCCATCGGATACCTGTCATGTGTGCGATGAGCTGCTGACCCCACTATAGTACGATATACGGCAAAGACTTAACAATAGAAAAGTATTTAACGTTTTGCAATTGGAAATATAGAATTTTAAGGAATTTTTAAATGAAAAGTTCCTTAAGCAGTTTATTCGAAAGAATTAAAACCTACAATTCTTAGGGTTTCGACCTTAAAAGGAAAACCAAACCTTTATAAAATCACTTTTGTAATGTGTTTATTCCAAAGAATTCTTAGCTTTCATAAGCCTTACCTAAATATAGCTACCCACAATTATTTTTGGGTTTCGACCTTAAAAGGAAAACCAAACCTTTATAAAATCACCTTTGTTGTGATTCTAAAAAGTTTTCAGTGTCGGTCTAAAAACTCACACTCACTAAGTTTTAAAATTGATTAATAGATTTTGTAATAAAGTTCATTTCTAACACAAGACTATGTACTTACCCCTTGATTCTCTAATAGGTAGTAGTGCAGGAACATTAAAAACATTTTCAGTGTTATCAATTTTCCGAACTAGACTGAAATGTTCTCATCATTTATATACTCCAGAACACACTCTGTATCTACTACTACTATCAATTTTAACCTTCTGTACGAGCGTGCCTACCCACCGTCCATTTGACCGCGGCTGATATCAGCTCGTAGGGATCTTTTCATTAAGGTTATCTGGCAGCTGATCTTAAAAACGCCACGTGGACAGCCTCCCGATGTGTGCCACACTTCTATGAGATTATGTGTTGTGTGGGAGATTGGTGAATTACTTACTTTGAAGCTCGTTAGGAATGAGGGATATCGAAGTGCCTATGCTATGTAGGTAGTAGGTAAATAAGGTATTCTATGTAATTATTTAATTTTTGTTCAAAGAATTATGCACTTTTAGGTATTTTATTTTAGGATAAAAAACAGTAGTACCCACACTGACATTTATGAAAGTATTTAATCCTGTACGGAGCCAAATTATATAACAACATCAGAAAATAATTAGATTCTACTTAAGGTGGATCCGCAGTTGTAGCCCGCGAAATTCAAATTTTCTTACGTTTTTTGCAATTTGCAGGTCAGTGTCAGATTGTATCGTGATCAAAATGTGATTCGCGACTATAACGATGTGTATTTACAGAATTATAATCATTAGAATAATTAATACATCTCTCTAAGTTTGATTTGTGTTTGAACTTAACCATAAGAGATTTGTTCTTATGGAACAAGACAATTTGAGTTTCGCGGGTTACAACTGCGGATCCACCTTAAAATCAGCATTAATGGACGCACACAGATGAATATCTACTAGGTGCTATTTATTTTACAGCAAAAAGTCGTTATTGTTAGATAACCAAATCATCGAAAACTTTTGGTGAACCAGACTGAAGCTATTTCCCCTTTCGTTGTCAATTGACAAACCGAAATCCTTTTAAAAACTCAAAATCGAAAAGACCAAGATGATCTTGAACAATGCACGTTAATTGCACCTCTCTCACGAGGTAGGGTGAGCGCACGACTTATCGGTAATTAATAATCGCACTCGCGGCAGAAACGTTTTTAATTTGCGCTACACGTGCGTGCCGAATGGCGGCGCGTGCGCTCGCGTGGAGGGGATGCTGTGTGGGAATGAAAATATGGTTTGTTGTAAGATACTTAGATACCGTTAGGTTTTATAAATGCAAAGCATAATTAGTAAATCGTTTATGTTAGTAGTGTATAGGCGCTCTTCAAAAAAAGAAATGCCTATGAAGTTTTAGGATGTTTTATTTTTTGTTAAATTCAAGCAAAAAAGTTACACGAAAAAAATACTTTGCCAAAACCGAAAAACGTCCGTAAATCCCTAACGTTTACACAAAAGTACTACATTCAAACATGGACAGCACGACGAGTTGTCGAACACTTTTATCAATGTTCGCTTTTCAATAAACCTCTAACAAACTGGCCAGTTGACTCGCAGCTTTTTTACGCCAATAGACTCGCTTCCGCCGCCGAACGGAAGTGGCCCGGTTCGGCGCGACCGACAACAGGAGCGCTTACCTTAGTTTTTTATTTGTGCCTTCCTGATTTATGGTTGTTTTGAATTTGTTTGGGCCACTGTGTCCACTGTGTCCGCGCCAAAATGCTTTCGACACTTTCAGGAAATTTGGACATGCTTTTTTTCCCATCCAACTCGAATAAGTTGAAAATTCTAACTTGCAGATACAAAAATGTAGCAACTTGTGTGCGTGGGTTTTCTATTACAAATAGGCTGTTTTGACCATCAATATATAAAACTTTAGAACATCACTTCCGTTACATTGTAATGGATGACATTAGTCAAGTAAGTCGATAACTTTTTTAAGAAAAGGCTTTTATTATGGTTACCATGGACAAGTAGGTCATTCGACTTGAATCCACGTGACTGCAACTAACCGAAATCAACTCTTTTCGATGTCTGAGAACACATAGCAAAACGATTTAAATTTCATCTCATTAGAATTTTCATAACGTTCTTCCAACAAAGAGAAACCATTTCCTACAACCTACGTATCTGTTACTAAAGCACCTAGAATACCTCACGTCTGTCTAAAGAAAACTTTGAAGCAACACAAAACCTTTCTCGCAAAGAATAAACTGAAAGAGCTCAGAACACTTTCAAAAAAAGTACAGCGAAATATTTTTCATTAGGGCCGAGGCAAACAATGACAATTGAATCTCGCGCACTATACCTTCCGCGGATTACTGCGACTTATTGCGACTCGACAACCGTCCCGCGCTCAAAAGAATAATATGTCTTTATAACGGATCCCGTGGCTTTCCCTGCCTTACTTCTTACACATTTTTCAGTGAAATGTGAGAGCTCCTTTAGTTTTTCCACGCTCTTACCATTCGAATTTCAACTCAATTCCCAAAAGTCTATGCTTTCTTTTTCTTTGGACTGCTGCCTGGGAGAATAGATTGCATTGTCTAGTAACGTAAATCATTCTGGAATAAGACGCGTCAAGATGAACACACGAAATTGTACTTTGAAATTGAAGTGTAAAGGTCAATTTACAGTGATGTAACGTAGCGTATGTGATGTTTTTGTATGTAATGAGCAGTCTCACGTGGTAAAAGGTCACTCTTCCCGTGACGGACGAATTAAATTTATAAAATGAAAGAAAGCGCCATGAGTTGGATTATCTCGCTACATTTTATGAGCAAATATACATACGAAATTGTATTTAGTAAATGTCGCAGAAGCAGTAACTTTCTGATTTATTAATCCTTTTGTAACTTTAGGTGCAAGATTTATGTTATCACTGAAGTTAAATGGATGTCAATTCTTAAAGAATTTGCCTTTCAATGTTTTTATTACTATGAACGATCACCATAAGGAATAATATCTTATTTTCGTTACATGAGTAAACTGTAGAAGACTCATTGTCTTTAAAACATAATTTTCGCTATATGTACTTTGAAATAAATATATTTAAAACTTTATTATCTAGCTTGGAATACCAGAGAAGCAAGCAAAACAACACCTACCCAAAAAAAGAAAATTTCATCACAAAATATATTCGAGATCGTAATGAAAACGGCAACAATATAAGAGAATCAGAACTTATCTCCAGGCCGGGGGATAAAGACGTAATTTTATTAGACTATACACCTTAACTCTATAAACATAATCTTTCATTTGCACAATTGTTTACGATCTCTGGCCCACTTATTGCTCCATCCTTTTTACTCTGTACTGTAGGGTATATTTTTGTCTCTTTCTAAATAAAGGTGCGTTCGGTGTTGTGTTTATTTTGATCGCGGTTGACCCTCGGGTAATGATGATTGGTTCGCGCTACTAAATTGGAGGTGGCATGGACACACGAATTCACTTAGTGGTGATGGTGGCGGTGTGACTGCTCTGTGGTAACGTTGCACATTAATAAGCGTCACATGCATTCGTGCATGCCATTTTGAACCAAGACTGTATAATACTATGACTTTTCCTGCTTTTGATACACGACGAAATTATTATGCTTGTTCTAAAAGTATGTTTATATCGACTCCTTCAAAGACCTTTCGACGTTTCTAAAGTTTGAAGTGGTAGAAGTTCTACTTTTACTTCGGATACATTGACTTTACTTTCACAAATTACATACTTCAAAGTTAACTTCATTATTTTAAAGGCTTAAAAAATTCGACACTCAAATTGACGCCGTTCCGTCGTAACCTTTTTCCATTTAACCATAATAAAGATTGGTATTTCTTCATTAAACTCCGCTCACCACTCACTAGCACCCCTATTCCCACATATGTTTTGATAGGCACAAACAGAAGACCTGATGAATATTTATTATTATACCCATACACATTTCCTAATAGCCCGTGTATGTACATATAGTGCGTTATTTATAAGCATTATGTATAGATTCATATCGACTTCGCGTCATTACCTTCTCTTAGATGTGTTCTGTGAGAATATTTTACATCCAATTGGTTCAGGATAGTCTTTGTATCGCGATTTTTATGTTTTTGTTTTTAGTTTCAGAGGCTTATTAGTGTGGAGCTGTTTGGTATGTTATGTGTTGTCTTCAAAGACGATGACGTGTTTTCAGTTTTGGTAGTAAGTACCTATCTGTTTTATAACGTGTTGCATTGAATTGCTCAACATACTTTGTACTAGGAATTTTAATTTTCTGGGTACTATAGCCAGATCTCCTTTAGCAGTGGTCCTTCATAAAGGTGAAAAGGTGAAAATCGTTCTGTAATACGATAAACTTTTCAATAACATTCTAATGGCTTTTTAAATCAATGAGCAGCATCAAACGTCAGTTACATCTGAGAACATCCACTGACCCATCTCTCTCACAATATTTAAACAATTCATTCTTCAATTCATTGTCAGTGGAGCGGTAGTGTTGCGAATGTGGCTCAGTTCTCGCACGCGGCTTTCTCGTTCCCGTACTTCCCGCACACGGCTCATCGCTCACGTGACAATGTTTGAATGCCGTGGCTAATTGTGACTATCAACTGCCACGTGGCTTCGAGGGTAGAAAGAATTACCTCTATAGTACTAACAGCCAATTGTTTTGAGAAGAGATTTTCAATTGTAAACGAATATGGGTATTGACTAGGTACATGACGCGGAATTCCAGGTCGTAAATGTTTATACATCGGAAATTCGGGCTTCCTAGTGATATTATAGCGTCGTGTGTTAGCGGTAATAAAAACGATTTTACGAAGAGAACATGTTTAATATTATTTGTCTTTGTTTATTTTGACCAATTCATTAAACTACTGCACTGCTTGGTAGAATGCCATTTCGATATTGATTTTCAACTACAACACTTTTGGTTAGACTAGAAGCTAAACCCAATATAGGTAGGTACTTTGCGAAAGGCTAGGATGATGGATTAATATATCCATCATTTTTATGCAATAAACGATAGAATTCGATCATACACTATTTATCATAGAAGGTGTTATATCCTGTCCTTAGAATATCAACCCAGTCAGTGTAAGGTTTCTAATAATATCCATTGCTTTCCAAATTCATAAAAGTTTCGTAAAAATTTTCAGTAATGGTTATTTCCAGCTGGCGATATCTCATTCCACCCAAAACAAAGTAAACATACATAACCTTTATATTCGCTACGAAAATATTTACCTGTCCATAAATACGTCCGGACACGTCGATGCAATATCCACACATTAAAAAAAATCCCCAGTGCCGGCCACCTATTCAGTTTTTGATATAGCACTCTACATGTAAAGCATCTTCAACCTTATTAGTTTTGAACACGTTGTATATTCCTCTGCGATTTTTTTCCATATGTTGTAAATGAAGATTTGTTAGAAAATGGACTTAATGTAGGAGGGATAACGTGGGAATTTGTGTGCATCAAGAATATGTTAGCAAGAGTATGTCCAGCAAAATGAACTGCGGAAGATGTATGAGGCAGCGGATTAAAAATATTTGTACGCGCCATTATACATGGTGTAATGAAAACCCTAAACGTGCCTCTTTATTAAGTGCTAGCTTTTACCCGTGTTTTCGTCCGTTTTATTCATATTTCAGTTGATTTGCGTGGCGATGTGATTGTTTCAGCTGAAGTAATTATGAAAACCAATAAAAAATGATTTGAAAAAATTGGGATAACGTGTGAAAGGAATTTGGCATAGCGAGTGAGTAAAATAAATGAAGAGGGTGAATCAGATACAGATACAATTGTAAAACTATCTAATGATTTTAGGATATCTTTCGTTGTTGAAATTGCACTTAGCTATGTTCAGTCAAAGTTACAAAAGTATCGGTTAATTACAGCTTTTAAAGCACAAGATAAAAATCCCTAAACATTTTGTAACAAACAGACATCACCAAACATGACATTATACAGGGGGTGGTCAGTTAATTGAAGGCGGGGTTTCAATAAAGATCTTTTGAGGCCTGATGAAGGTCTGACGTCACGATCAAAAGATTTTAAATTTTGTAATTAGAACGTTGCTTCATGTGTTATTGTATGGTCGTTATTTGTGACGTAATCCGCCGTGATGTATGGAATATATTGAAAGGGGATGGTTTATCCCTGTGAGATATTAGATTTTTCTCTACTTATTAGTTCTTCGCATTTTTAAGAAAATCATGCCCATCCTGACCAAGAACAGGTTAGAAAGTAAACTGAGCAGAAGCAAAAATAGTAGTTTTGTAGTGGATTACTAAGAACTAGATCACTAACATAACCTGTAACTATGTACTACTTAGAAATATCGAAAGAAACGTTAAAGAACGTACGAACGTTAAGAATGTTTCAATAATTTTACGGTACCAAATCATTGTAACTTTTCTAAAAACATAACATTTGGTCGTTTTTGCTGAACTGTAACACAAATATACCGCGTATTATATTGCACAGCGCGTCTTTGCACGCAGGTTGCCGTTCACAAAGCTTCTGTGTCGTGCGCGAGCATTCATTAGCGCCGAGTAATGAGCCACACTCACCCACCACAGATCACCGACTTACTTGGAACATAGAATGGTAACTAAGATCCTACTGCCGTATTTTTATTCTCATAGAGTTAGTCTAGCCAGCGTATAGCCTGTCCAAATCAAAATATTTGATTTCACATAAACCTACATGGGCACTTATGAAACGTCAGAAGCTAGGTGCAAGGTTCCAATTGGTCGATTCCAATGGAGAGGAGCCGGCAAGAAATTCCACGGTTACTCTTTTAAAAATAATTGGCTTTTACAATGTTTACAAATTACAGTGTTGATATGTATGGGGGGACAGTGTAGGCCTGTCAACAAGCACCAGGTACTTAACAAAATAGAAAAACAAATCTACAGTCCACAAGGCTTACAATATTCTCACATTCACAAAATGTAAAAGAATCTATATAAAAGATAAATAAAATTATGAAAAATAATAACCAATTTAAACCAACTTGCCACTACCTACAACTGTAAAAAACTGAATGAAGTACAATTGATCTTATCAGGTTATCTTCAGTCTTGCTCAGCATCTTAGGTACCTGCTGCTGCACACTTCTTGGTATAGTGTTTGCTTTTTCATTCAGCTGGACTGTGTACTAATGCACTTTCTTCTTGGTCTTTCTCTTTGCCTCTATTTTACCTTTGGAAATAAATCGTCGTTTCTTTTATTTGCTTTTCTTTCTTTTTCTAACCAAGATATTTTCTTTTGTCAAGTATAGTGTGATACTTCTAATGAGATTGGACAGTTGCTGCACTTACAGATGAGTTTACTATAATCTTGAAATCGAATTCAATCATGTTCTACATAATTGTTTTGTTAAAGATGTGCACTTTCTACTACTAACCTCATCTTTGCCCCGTACATCGGCACCTTTTAAGGCTTTTAAAACGCAGTGCGAGTTAATCACGGTGCCGCGGCGCAGTGTGGGCCCATGGTGCGGGCGCTCCGCAGATTATCTCACTCCGCACACATTATGCACTTCTGTAACGTTATTATGCTTATATTATGCTCTGTGCCCGTTTTGAATAAAAGGCATTTTGTTCTAGTTTTCTTTAATTCTGGAATATTTATATTGATATTGTGTTAAGTTATGAGGCTTTATAAAAAAACTGGCTGGCTGTGTTGTCTTGATCCTAAACTAGCTAAATCTTTTAGAAATCGTAAATATTTTTGGAATACGTTTTCCAGCTTGGGATGTGAAGTCTAGTAAATAGCTATCGCTTTTACAGTAAGAACGATTATTTCGAACTTTTATTTAAATCGCAACGGTGAAGCTCTTGTCTTGCATCTCACCTGATGGTAAGTGATGATCAGGCTGGTGGAAGCGAGCTTCACCCGGAATCCTCAACCACACTGGCTATCTTACCACTTACTGCCGAAAAACAACAATGCTGTTAACTTTGTTGATAAGGCGGACGGACTTAGCAAGCCCTACCACCAACTAAAAAAAAAGCTTCATGCCAACACTTGTACGGGGTTTTGCTAAAAAAGCTTTTGGGCAGACAAATTATAAATTCGAGGTACGTGTGCATCTTTAACACATCACCTGAGCTGTGTAGTGGCGAAGAAGGAAATTTCACAATAACACTCCTACGTAGGTAAAATCAGAACGCATTTCCTTCTGACGCAAATTTGGTGTTCTAGTTTGAGGAAAATATTAAATTAAACTAAATTAATAATTAGATCAAAAATGAAACTCAATACATTTGTGATTCAGATTCTAAGATTTGTAGTTGACGCAACATTTCTATCGATCAATGTCTAATGAAAATAACACAAAGTGTATCAGATACCCGAGTAATTTGTAATACTCAATGAAAGGAATTTGATACTACTGACGTATCTGACAAATGACGTTGAGACTAAAACAAAAACTTGCATATTGATCAAGACTGTGGATCTATGGACGAGATGATATTTTGTGTGGGTTTTAAAGAGTCACTCTTTTCAGTCCACTTGTTCATGCAGTTAGTCTTGCATTGAACAAAGAAGTTATTCAGTTGCAACCTTACCGAAACAGCCTTTTTGACTAGGGAAATTCCTCAGTCAGCTCCACATAATTTTTTCAGTTATTCGCTAGTCGGAACAGTTAGGCACTCACTGAGTTTGAAAATTTAATAACGACGACTTCTTCCTACAGCTTACATAAGCAAATTGCGTTTTTATAACATTATCATACCCAACGTCAGTTTCGTGACCATGCCATACACTTCCCAAGAGCTCTTCACCCACAGAAATAGATAAGCATATTTTCTTTTAAAACCTGATATATTTAACCTATATATTATGTTTTGATGAATTTTAACGACTTCTCTAATAAAAAGCGGTCATAACTCAGGGTAACTCATTTAATTTGACAAAACTGTACGTTTGGGTATGGCTGTGACATCCTGTAGTGTTGCGAGCAAATTAGCGATGATGTCCTATCGTAAATATTATTAGTTGTGTTAGTTATGTGTTTGACGCGGTGTTACTTCTGGTGGAGGTGTGGTTTGGCTGGTCTCTGATGCTAATTGAGTCAAATAAAACAATAATAACATATATGTATATATACAGGTGTATAGTGTAGGTAGACAGATTCCAACAGACCTCAATGAAGATGAGACACAACGCTAAAATTGTACTAAGAGCGAGAGATACTTACCATTCTAAAATTGCACCAAGACAATAATTAATCAGATACACAGGTGTTTATAACATTCTTGATTAAGATAGCATTATCATAGTTTTCATTATTAATATAGCCTGATAAATTGACCTAGTACGTCACCCGCGAATGCGAAATTAAATGTACCATCCCAAGGTCCAACGGTAGATATTTAAAATGAAGCAGACCTTTTGTAGAGCCTCCAAAAGTCTTAAATATCTCTGCATACTTCCCAAAGAAAACGTACAAATCCCAAATAGTTGAGCCCCATTCCAAATAGTTGAGACCTAAAATTTCCATTAGGTACACGAAAAGACTTTATGACGTTAAAAGATTCTGACAGTTCCTACTTTCACGAATACGTAAACTAGTAAATAATTCAGTTCCACCTACATTCGTGTGAAAAACTTCACAATTAGCAGCATCTGATCAAAGCAGCGGATATGATATTTTACGTATGTCGTGACAGACAGACGGACTCGCCTTGTTTTATATATACCTACCAGTGTATATGTGGAGGAGATGGATGCCACGGAAACATGTTATGATTACAAACATGTCTAACCTTGTAGATTTTCAATTTCATAAGTTTTTTGCATTCTAGTTAGATCGGTGCTGACGTAGTACCTAACTAGGCTAAAATGGGCGACTAATAATGTTATGAAATTGAAGATGTGGTAAGTTCGTTAAAATCGACTGGGAATATATAGCAATCTAGATATAGTTACCTAAAAGTAAATAAATTACCTATTATTATAGCTCAATTGACTACACTACGAGAGACGTTTAAAATGCTGTTTTAAAGTAGTTGGTTTAGAGCTATATTTTTGCTTCCACTTCGAAGTCTAAATGCTTATACATTCCTAAGTATATTCTAATATTTCAACTGACTTGCTGGAAAATCTTTAAGCAGTTACTACTACTTATTAATTTCTTCCAATCACTTCACCGCTACCTTACGATGTCCTCCTGAACCCAATCAGTTCACAAATAACTTGGGGCAGGCTGTTAGCACGCTCAGGGGCGGTGGAGCAGACAGTTACTTCGCCCTCAAACGAGTTATTACTCTGGACATTACGGGCCAGGCAAAAACGGCCGACATATTGAGAGCTTGGAATGTAATAAAGAGGGTAATGTCGCCGGGAGGGCAGGTTTTTTATAACCACCTTCAAGAGTAGGGATATGAAGGTTTATATTTGTGGTTTGGAACCTGGTGTCATATAGTGCTTGACTTTATTTCAAGTAGGTACTGAGATGTAGGTATTGAAGGTATTTCACATAAAGTGAAATTTAACTTTGATCTGTGAAAGTTGTTGATATCGTTGTTATTTTTTCAGGTATAGTTTCTCGTTTGATGACTGTCTCACCTCATGATGCAAGCTATAAATAATGCAGCTGACGATGGTGTACGCTTTGCTAAGAAGTTATTAATTCTGTTGAGACTTGAGTTAAATGATAAACCATCTATTATATAGCTTACCGCGAATAGCAGTAGGCTATCTATCTCACCTTTGCACAAACTGTTTAGAACACAAGTAGGTACACTTGTTCTCTCAGTACGAATGTTAGTCTCAACCCGCAGCCAATCTATCAGTGTAGCCAACAGTGACGATTACACTAATTGTAGTGTATAATAAAGCTATAATCGCTGGATTTTTCCGAGCTGAGTGAGCGCTAATGTGGCCTGTATTAACATAAGAGTGCAGCTCCAGTGCAAACAGGTTATTAGAATCGGACGAATTCAAATTTTTAGCTGTTCGTGTTTTTTGACTAGAATACAAAAATAACTGATTACCAAATTAAAACTGTTCAATAGTCTGGAATGTATGTTTCTGCAATTAGTACCACTACTTATGCTTTTAGTTAACTTTAGTTATAACCATTCATTTAACATAATCTACCTACTGTCAAAATCTCTAAATAGTAAAGTATTCAAGTTAATTTCTGAAATCGCTAGTAGTGTGACCATAGATACTAATACATATCTAACAACAGCAAATTGGTCAATTATTTCCTTAAGTTTTTGCTTCCAAGCCATGACTTAATCGCTTATCACAGGGTTCTGTGCCGGTCAGCTTGTTATGGTAATCGGAATCATAATAATTATCTGTCTTTGTTTAATTCGGAGAAATAACAGGAGGCTTTTCAGCATTTACAGAGTTAAGTATGACTGAGCTTCATACCCAGCTGATCCGATTGTTATAAAATCAAGAGTACAAAAAAAGAGATATTGATAGCAGTGTCCTATTTGGTGTTAAAACAAAAAACTGAAATTTGATACCCTATGTTACCCATTGCATTCTTCACCAAAAATTGGGCTATATATAGCAGAAGGCTAATTCCCGTAATTAAAAAAGTTCAACATTATATCGTAATCGCATTTCAACGACAATCAATGTAGGCAAACGTTAAGCAATTATTGACAGATTGACATTGTTATACAACTGCGCATGATCTTAAAAATACGGCGATTGCTCCTGATTTCGCATCGTCTGGTTAGACTGAAAGCTGATAAATCCTTGATGATGACGTCTTCAATAGTGTCCATAAACCAATCAAATAAACAATAAATATAGGTAGGTATATATTACATAAAATCCCATTAATCTCAGGTACAACATACTTACACCATATTTCTAGGTCATGGAGTGCACTCGGCGAGGCAAACATTTTAGCAGAACAAACAAGGGAGAGCCGCAAACAGAGGTACACACCCGGACGTGTGGGTTTTTAAACTGGACTGTAATTTACTTACTGTGTTTGTTAGAGGCTGTACCTATTCAATTGTGGTTATATAATCAAAATATATCTGTTGAAGCTTTCCAGTTAAAGAGATTGTCAAGATACTTGCATTAGGTTTGATATTCTCAACTTTATTTACTAGATGCTAGAATACACTTTGATTAGCCCAGAGCATTATGCATCTTTATCTTTCTAAGATCTATCTTTTGTATTAAATATTATATTATAGGTTGAGCTTACAAATAGATCACTCTAAAGACAAGACAGCACTAACTAACAGCTAGGTTTGCGTCATAGGTGAGGGAGGGCAAACCACTTCAACACCTTTGTCGATATCGTCATGACGTAAGAAAACTACTCGTAGTTATGAAGTTTTCCAGAATATTAAATAGAGTCCAGAATGAGCTCCAAACACCAAACAAAATTAAAAATCTCGACACACACACTATGTAGGCCACCTATTCATTTTATTCTAGTTAGTTTGTCGCGAGTGTAGTGCAGATAAAATCACATTATATTTTCCGTATGTGCGTGTTCCAAATTGGACAGTATTCACTGTATAAAATGAGTTAGAGAGTTGGAGCCGCTGACGTGACTGGGCTGCTGGTATACTGACAGGGGACGGCGGAAACCGGGAAGAAAGGAGGTAACAACATAAGACGTGCATCGCCAACATAGCTAGGTTATTATCTCAAGTATATCCTTAAGTTTCAAAGGGTAGTGCCAAGTTGATAGTAATTTTAACAATTTACGTTGTTCGAACCACTTGAATGCTTTATAGGACAAATCCTGCAAAGCAGATACAATCATATTGGACAGATTACACTTAGAATTAAGTCTATTAGGACTGTTTCAATACTTTCTCAACTGCTAAACCTTCCTTCGCTGGAAATAAAGATAAAGAGAGCAAAAACCAGTATCTTATAGACAGCTAAATAGGAAAAAGTTATTCTGAAAATAACAATCCCGCTACTCGCTCTGCTCATCACCGTGGTGAGTTCCCGCGCGGTTTTACGACCCGCTAGTGATAGTACGGACGATGCACATGAGTTATCGTTACTGCTTAGGTGACTTCGTATGGCCTCTGTCAACATTAAGTTCTCCCAGCGTTTCTTTTACTTTGGCTGCCAAACGAACATTTTATTCGTCTGAGCATGTATTTTATGAGGTACGGCATAATACGTAGGCGATGGAAATATTTAGGAAATTGTCGTGAAGATACACATGAGGCAGTTTTAAATAATGAATAGTTTTAGATAGGTATACCTATAGTGATTGCTAGGACCCCTCACAACATGGTGAAAGAGGTCTCTTGTGATAACAACCAATGATTCTTGCATAATCAGCCTATATCACTGTGATGGGCGGCCGTTACGACTGGGCCACCATTGCGCAATGGTTCTTGGCCAATTGTAAAGTTATTTTAAAACACTCGTCCTTAAAAATCGCCTTTTTATTTTAAACAAACATCGAATGCTAGAATTGGGGTGGCAATTAACATCGAATTTTGATAGTAACTCCATCATAACTGACAGACCCAATGGCTGTCGAAAATACTTCAAAACCTCATAGATACAAAAACAACCAAATATTTTAACTCCCACTCTGCTTACCTACCTCCTTCCACAACCGTGTTTCATTTGTTACGAGAGTCGGTACAACCAGTCTATTTTCAATTCAACCGAGGTGACTTTTTAGTAGAGTCGTAGAGTTTATTGTGCCCTACAATGTTACCATTTAACTTCAGACAGCGTTCATTCTTAACTGGATTAGAAGTGGTTCTTTGATTTGATGAGTTGCAGTGAAGATGACTAGATAAGTCTTTGTTGTTGGTTTTGTGTATAGTTTTTATCTGTTATGTTACCTGAATACTAATATTTTCAAGTTTTAGATATAATCGTCACAAAAAAAAGGGAAGGCAACACAGTTAGACTAAATCTATAAGACACAGGATCTCTATGTAACGACCATAGCAGTCGGCGTTCTGTAGTGTCTGCCTATCCTCATAGGAAAAAGAAGTGACGTTATTTATGAAACATGCAACAATGTCGAATCATGCCGCGTCCAGGCTGCATCTTCCTAACGAAATGGCAAGCAGTCACTTACCTATTTACTTCAAAAGCCACTCCTACTTGAAGCTTCATTACCAAGCCAAACAAAGCGTTCAAAATGAACTATACACTATTAAAACATGGCGTCTTCCTAATACCTAGCTACCTAGGTCTTATACCCCTCCCCCCACTGCCCGTCTCCCGGCATCATATTACCTACCGCTCAATCTTCTTTCATAATTAAAGTGGCTTTTACCTCAGTACCCTGCCTCACCCCCCCGGTCACCCCACCACCCGTTGCCTTATTGTCATAAAATAGTGGGCAGAAGGTCCTGACTTCAAGCTATTGCCAAATGAGCCATAGGTGATTAAGAGGATCATGTCAAGAGGTGGGTATCGACATCTTCTTGGTTAATTGGACATACGTACTCGACTTTCAACAATCCGTTGTCAAAAATATTGCTTTACGAAATCATGATTTAATGATTCATGGGTAATCAGGCAACAAGGGTTAACTAATCACTTGATCAATATCTGATGACGGGTTAATGATTGGGGTTTGTGATCATGGTCTTTATTTATTAAGACTTTATGCACAAGTAAAAAATACCGTACTAAGGCGGACTTAGGTACCTGCGGCGCTTACGCTTCCGCTTTCACCTTTGAATTTCTTACTCAGACTCTGGAGTCTTCGTTTGAGAAAAGTATTGACTGTTATGTATTTGTTCCTTATTGCAACTTAAAAATATCATCGCTCCGTTTTTATCTTATTACGCAGACTAGGTCTTAAATACAAGGAAGAAATTAATGCTTTATAATAAGCAGACGTTTCATGCATGTTGATAAAACTACAGCAGGAGATGGTGCTGCTTCTACTGGAACTCTAGGTACAGTTGTAGGACTTGACCCTTCTGCAATACCTACCTACGTGGTGTCATTACCTAGGACCTGCGCGTAGGTTTACTAGAGTCGTTATGTACCCCACCTTGTAGGGGGAGGTAGGTAATTGGCAGTTTTTGTTCGTTCTCAAGGAGATGTGTTGGGAATTGCGTCTTGAGATGTGTTTAAAACAACTGATTAGTTTTGTATTCTATTATGTGGTTAAGTGAAGGTATGTAGGTTTATTTATAATTTAATTAATATTGGTAGGTAAGTATAATTTGTGGTGGTAACACATAAAGTGTAAGTTTAATATCTAGGTTACATAAAAAAATATGAAGTTCCTAGGTAGGTACATCAACTTCATAATTTATAGATTCCTAATTACATGTGTCGAGGTATAAACGTGTAACCTTAATCATTCCCGAGGGTTCTGAACACCCCTGGAAGCTTTTGTCGAGAATAAAAGGTTTATTTCAGTTGAAGAAATAGCATGAAAAGACTCTTAGACAACGTAGAAGTTAATATAACAAAGAATCTGAAGAGGTTTTATCAACAAAAGTGTCTGAAACGAATCTGTATCACTCGTGTCAATATATTTTGCATAGGCAGGTTAAGGAAAATAGCGAGAGCCTCTGCCCAAAATTTAGATTTAACATGGATATTGAAAACAAACAAATTATAGATAGGTATGTATGAACTACGTTATGATTCGGCCTATTAATAAGAATATTATATTCAGAAAACTTATTTCACGCCTCGAGAATTACCTCGACAATATTCAAATATCTTTTCTCTATAATAATCTTCATAAATATCAAATAAACAAAGTTCAATAAACTTACTAACAAAGGTCTAAAATATCGACTGTATCGTGGTACGTACCGGCCGCAACCCCGCCTGACCTTTCCAAGGACGCGCCGCGCCCACCTAAGTACTAAATTTAGCACACCTCAAGGAAACATCAATCGCACCAACACATGCGCACAATTTTTCATTTTCTATCGCAACAAAAACAGTAACAGCCGCGGAACTGAGGACCGCATTCGTAATACAAAATACACCTGTATTGACAGGTGTACCTGTCCGCACCTTGCGTCGACCAATCAGCGCGCAGGTTACCTGCGCAGCTCGATAAAAAGGGGCGTGGTTTGTGCAGAGGCGGTGGGAATTGTACCTGTGCGCACCTGCAGTGTTATGAGGCAGGTGTGGGTGTTTGCGGGTTGGTCGTGAGTCTTCCAATGGGACGGCAGTGGCGGGTTACCTGTGAGGTGCGATTGCGTAGGTAAGGCGGCAGGTATTGGTCGGGCGAAGTGGGTCGCGGAACTGGGTCACCGCTATGTGCGCTCTCGTTATGTACCGTACTGCCGAGGACGCCGTATGTTTCCTACTGTTTTAAACTTAAATTATAGTCTTTGTTTGGCTTCCGTTTACAGAGATTTAGGGGTGGAATAAGACACCTAAGCGTGTTTGTGAATGTGGTTTCTGTGACTGCTTAAACGGAGGATTCTGGTTGATATGTTTATAGTTGTAGGTTTTTAATGTTATTTCTGGGTAGGTATAGTAACATACAAAAGGTAAGGTAGAAAAATACATAATCTCTATAGTCAAGTATTTTGCCTAGAATAGAACTACCAATGTAGCGGTTTGTATGCAGAGGTTTTTGTAGATTTGAGATTTAGTTTGCGAATAAGAGCTAACTTATAGGTAAGTATTACCTAAGTACCTACTGATCACTTTCTGATCATAGAGCTTCGACTAGGTACCCAACTAAAACTAAATAACTATACTGAACAAATGTCTTCAGAAGCTATCATAAAATCGAAGAGCTTCGACATTATTTTAGCCCTCCACTCCTATACAGTACCTAAATGATGAAAAGTACAACATAAACATATACCTATACCAGCCGAGGTAAGTTTATATACCTACCTTAAAGTCTACCTAAGGCGGTACAGGGGGCTGAGGGGGGCGACTGATTACACGGGGGGTTCCTCCCAGGTCGAGCAAGTTTGAAGACAAATCGTGTGGCAGGAGAGGGGGGGAGGTGGAAAAATTTTAGCCCACCACCCGCCACAGCCTTTAAATATAAATAATGGAGATTTTTTTAAAAATGGAACTGCGACCTTTGGGCCGAAGCTTTGCAGAGTATGTATATGAGGTTGGAGGCTGTATAGTTGTATTAGTGATGCCAGCTGGCATGGGTAAAAAGAATAACATTTCGGCTTTCGTGTAGGTGCTGGTTTATGGCGTTGAAAAAAGACTATATCTTTGGCAGATATTGGAAGAGGTTTGACTGTCATTTTAAATGTGACATTTACATGTTCTTAACTAAAAGACTTGTTGTTGAAATGACACGCTAGTGGATGCTTCTTCTTTTCGTTTCGACAGTTCATCTATGTTGCTTGTTGCACCTGTTTGGGTCCAGTAGGTGGCCACGTTTATTCCAGCGTCGGAGGCGTTGTTCAGATCGTCAGATCGTGCAGGTGAAGGGACCGTCTGTTCAGTTGCACCACACTCGCATTTGATGTTGAATGAAGGGGATGCTGAAGTTCACCTATACAGAGTTGTGGTCGATCTAATATCCAAGGATAGATCTTATGGAAGTCTTAAGAAAGTCGGTAAAAAAATGTAAAACAACAAGTTTCCAGCCGGAGCTGCACCTAGCCCAAGTCGTACAAAATCACAGCAATAGGTGAAGTTGTACAACTTGCTCCACGACTACCCACAACTTTTGCAGCCTCTACTCGTTATAAGTTCTCGCTTCCGACTGTACCGGGCTGTGATTTGTATTCGTACCTTTATGTATTTTGTTGCATATTAAAATTATATATAGAATTGAATAGGTATAATCGAAAAATACTGTTAATTATATTCACAGTAGATATACCTATAACGATTACCTAAACCAAGCCTATTTACTATATGTAAAATATCAGCCTGTAATTAGTCCATCTTTACGCAAAAGCCATCTCGATGAGTTAATAAGCGACGAGCATTGACCACTATGCTTGCTCTCTGCTTACCTACTTACTGGTGATTTCAATCAGACAAAGATTTCAGCCTATATCTTCCTTCCTTGAGAGGTATTTATATAGCCCTTTACATAACCTTATTTATATACCCTTTACTTCAAGTCAGGATCATATAAACAGCAACATTCAGTAAAAACGTAGTGAAAAACTGTCCTATACATCTATTTACATACAAGTGTGTGAAACCTTGTATTTTTCCATAACTTTCTCGTGTTCGGATTTCATATTCAGTTGGGGCATGGGAAAAAAGCGCGAGTTTTTAGAGCAAGTTGAAATGAATTCACGCACGCGGTGCACGCGGCGCCGCCGGCAAAAAGGAGTTTGTGAGGTGACCGCTGTGATCACAGTCAGATGGCTTACGTGGAGTTGAGGGATAGTTAGATAATGATATAGCCGGATTGTTTCGTTTCGAACAGGACTTTTAACATTGATTTTTAATAAATTGACGAGTTAGAACCATTTTTAACTCCAAAGTGAATAACATGGTTCATCACGAAGTTTTGTATAGGTAGATCAATAATCTACTATGATGGACGACAAGATAATCTTAAACTGGCACATTATTAGGTACCTATTACACGGCTGTACGAATTTAACTACAATGCAAACCTTTCCTTGATTATTGACGTAACATACTGCACCCCGTTACAACGCCACTTCTAACAAAAATCCCATTCATTATCTTAAACAATTTTTTTTACTCAATATAAACCCTTGGAATGAATTCAAGCACAGAACTCCGTATAGTTAATTGCAACAGTTCTATAGGTATATACTACCTACAAAACGCGATGGAATGCGATGCACCGAGCTTATTAAAACATGTCCGTGTTGCTATGTCTAATTTTCCGGTTTTGCCCGCGTAGATTGTTCGCCACCCGTGGGACGCTCGCTGTACTATGTAGGTAACTTTGGATGGATTTATGTGGACGATATTGTGTGCGCGGGTTTATGTTTTATAAAGAGGTTTTTGTTATAAATCTGCGTGAATTTAATGTTATGAAGAATTTGTATTGAACAGTGCAGTAATACCTACATTACCTACGCAAAATTAAGAGTTTATGAAACACTAAAGCAATTGAAGAAATTAACAATTTTTTATCGTAATTTTACGATTAGTAGGTAAGTAGAAAGATTCGTTGTTGACATAAAAACTGGGTTAAGACAAGCCGAGTACCTAGGTATCATCAGCATCACAGATTAGCATTCGTTATTGGTACATTAACAATTTTTAAATGAAAGTTATTTCCATATCCAAAACCCTAATACCTAAATACAAACTAGAAGGCTCTTGACCCACTCTCGTTCGTCTAAATAAAGCCCAAAGTGGGCCGTGCTTTGTGCTGGGCTAACGCGGCGTGACGTCATCAAAGCTCGGCTAATGACGTGTCCTGTGACGTAATAGGCCGTGACGTGTCTCGTGCCGCCAGATGGCGCTGCATTATTTAGTGGTTTTGGACGGTAGTGTGATGTAGTTTGTGTCTATGTATTCTGTTTGGTGAATTGGTAGGTTTGTGCTTTTAGTTTGTGATACCTTTATAGTAAAATACCTAATGTTGTAAGCAGTAGGTACCTAACAAGTCAAGGATCTCACTTTGGCTAATTACTTTAAGTATTTCTTCCAAAATCTCATAAATCAAGTGCGTTTAAACTTACCTATGTCTTACACTTTTGCCTCGTACAACAGTTACCTACGTAAGTACTGATGTCTATCTACAGACTTAGATAGGTACCTATCTAATCTAACTATAACGAGCTACCTTTGTTTCTATGTTTGAATTTTGCTCCATCCTGGATCATTGTATTTCCCACCGAAACTTATAACCTTCTCAACCTGCTACCACACTTCTGCACGTCATCACTTAGCAAATTGTCACATGCAAATATCCCCCCCTCCCTAACCCCATACATACCATAACAAACAAACAACACTCCTATACTATCTCTATAACTCCTGGACTATAACTAGGTAACAATTTATATGCTAACACACTCGTAGCTCACACACGCAATCTAGTTAGAAGGATCGCGGTGTGTTGGGCTTTGTTCTAGACCTTTGAGTTTGTTTTTTAAGAAAAGAGAATGAAAATAAGGTGTCTCTGTTGGGCGCCAAACCAATATTTGGCGCCCAACACGTTTTTTTATGAGAATAAAACTACCGAAAACGTCTATGGCTAAAATGTACCCCTTCACGGGCATTCAAACTGCTTGAAAAACCGAAATATTTACCAATAATTTCTGTCTTTATAATATCTTAAAGTTACAATCACAAACCCACCGAATCCACAACAAACAAGAACACAGGTGTCCCTCAAGGTAGAACCCTCAACTATCGTCCATCCGAAAAATACATTTTGAACACAAACGCCAATTTTTGCCAAATGTAACAAAAGTTGTCGGCAACATTATGATCATTACCCGCCATCACGGCTAGGTAAGGCGACAAATCCAACGTCTACACGAACTTCGCAAGCCATAAACGGATACTTGCTCGAAGTTTTCCAATCTCCCGCGGCCGACTCTGTCATATTATTTTCTAACTATTTTACTGCAGCCTGCAATCTTACACCGTAGAAAATAGAATAACTCAGTTAGACGACTATGTTGAAAGAGTTTCAGTTTTCTAGTGTCGTCGTAAACATTGTGGGAATATTGAATAGTGGATTATTCTTTGGGGAATGTTTTATGTTTAGGTAAGACTTGATTGTTGGGTGTCTTTACAGTGTGTTGTAAGTTTATTTGATTTTTATTTAACTTATTGTGGAGTTTGATCGTACTCGTTCTTGTGAAATGTAAAATTAATTTTTGTAGATACATATTTAGGACACGTATTTGTACTCACCGTACCCCTAGTATTTGATAGAACTAGGACAATTGAGTCTCCTCTTATTCTTAAAAGCTTGGCATGTGTCATCTCGTTATTACGCCAATTAGTTTCAAATAGTGTCAATTGTCAAACATATTTATCATTCGGTACGTCCTTGAATTAGAGTAAGCTATACTAAACTTATTCCCTAGACATCAACTCCTAAATGTATCCTCCATAACGTCTTAGTATAAACTTGTCACTCCTGTGGGCGTTATCGTGACCTTTCTCGGTGAAAACTGATACGTTACGGGCACATTAAATACGTCATATTATACACCTACTGAGATGTCAAAGAGCAAGTGTAGATACAGAGTATTATGTATGTAGATATAGGTCTTCACTAGAGCGTGTAGAACCCGCAAACTATTTATTCTCTGTTGCAATCGTTAAGCTTGTGGTATTCATTATTTGCATAATATATTCGCATGTGTCATAGTTTACTGAATCATCGATTAAAGAAGGCATTTTTTATGTAGCTGGAATGCGTAGCGTAACAACTGCAGTTGAAAAAATTCAAAGATGTAGTTTTTGTATTCGGCATATTTTTTGCAAATTATATCCCTATTAGCATGAAAATCGTTCCATTTCTATTCCTGTTATCTTCATTTTAAAATAAAGTAATTTACTCATCTCTCTCATTTCTTTGTCTTTCTCTGTTTTCTCTTCTTCTTCTTGATGTTTACTCTAGCATGGATCTTCAGGCTTTCTGGCTCAGCCACTACATTCCTTACAAAATGTTTGGAAGCTTCGACACAGGCTTATCTGTCTTCACAGTAACAACCACCATTATTTTAACCACTTTTTTCTTTAACAACCTAACACTAGAATAAAATAATAAGCGTTGTGTACATAGGTACAGCGGGTACAGCACACAATATCGTGTCGGACAAGACGGCTGAGGTATGGGCCGCACGTGTGGCCGCACAAAAAACGCGCCTTAATAAAACGACGTGCCGCGGGGGTCGACAATAGGGACGCGCACCTTACTCGATAGTTTGTAGAGTTTTATTTTATTGTTTAGAGAGAGACAAAGCACCAGGTGCTACAATAAATAATCGGAGTGTCGGTCATAATTAATGGCAGAGATCGTAAGATGGCGATATTTATTTATTTATTTAAGATGGCGATATCTAAAACTAACTTAAAGGCTTGTGCAGACCAGCGCGACTTGTCGCGCGACACGACACGAACAATACAATTTCTAAGAAAACTTCACAGTATAACAATAACCGGTGTCGCGTCGCGCGACATATTATATGGTATTTTCGAATATCAGGAAGATATGTTTTATTTTATAACCTAATTGATCATAAATATATTGAGGATCTTTCTTGACAATATTGCTGACAAAACTACACAGAAGTTGGGCAGGACTTGGCTTACCTAATCGAATGTAGACAAGGCATTAGGGTAATTTTATTCAAATGAATCATTTATAATCTCATATGTTACTGATTGGCCCAACAAAGTCATTGTTGTTGTTGTGTTTTTCGTACGGACAGATATTGTTGAATACTTAAATAGGTGAATGCCCGAAGAGCATAAGTAATCAGGAATATGACTGACGAGGGGTAGGAATAAAAGTATTTTGTTCAAGAATATACTGTACCATTTCTTTGCGAATGCACGCATTGGCAAGTAACGAGTCAACAACGACATAATGTCAGTTTAAATTAGCAAACACATCCTTTTATTATTTAAAAAAAAATATCGATTTTTCTTCTATAATCTTGTTTGGTCATTACGGGGTACGCGTATCGTAGGTGTCATTATTAATCGATAATAAACACAAATCGACAGTGTCTCCTCCCTACCACCCTTGGACGGGTTTAATTACACGGCGCGGGCGACAGGTTGTCGGATGACGTCATCACTACACATGTGTGTGTATGTAAGTAGGTGTTATTATTTCGAACATTGTTTGATGTGTGTGTACCTACTTGCAATATAATGGGTGTAGTGTAGGTGTGTCTCTGTGTGTGTGTTTGTGTGATATGTTACAGTAGGTAGATTATTGTAACTTTATGTCATGGGTATACTGTTAAATGTTATGTTTTTTGGTGAGTAAGAAACATGTGTGGATGGTCTAGGAATTATTTATTTATTTGGTAATATGTAAAACACTGGTTTAGTAGGCATGCATAAAAATTTCATGACACCGTATTAAGACATGCACCCTATATATGATTTAATTACGTAATTATAATATTGATTCTAATTATTACAATTCATTACACACTAAACATTAAATTTATTTATTTTTATTTTTCTATAAACTCTATTTAATTATTAGCCTCATTATTTTAAGGTACCACTTAAGACAAGAGCGAGACAGTGCCGACACAAGTAATTAATTACAAGTAACTTAAAGCTTGAATAATTGTGAAATAAATTCCTAAAATAATTGTAATAAAGAGACCTTGGGTTTTTTTTGGGAGTTATTATTTTCTATGATAGCATGTACAACATAAAAAAACGATGATAAATAAAATATTTATGTATGACACAATGTTTTGGTTGAAATAAATATTTTTTAATTTGAATTTTAAATGAATTATTTTATTTCAAATAAATCATTACCATTAATTGTTTCATTTATTTAAGTCATTTAAGTTAGCATACCTAATATAGTAAAATCATTTATTATTTCACATTTAAGTCAAGCATATTATTACAAGGTCAATCGTTTTACAATTTGTCAGCTTTAAATTCCTCAACGGTATATTAAGGAAATATTAATTGGTTTCTAAGCAAAATGGTTGTGTAATGTGTACCTAAATACCTATATTTTGAATGAGTCTAGACAAAGAATTTTATATTATTATATGCAGAATATGAGCTGGAATCTTTTCCCGGTCTAGAGTTTTCATATACTGGACCCCGGAGGAATGACATGGCTTGTTTCTAGTTTGAAGCTTTGTGACTTCAAATCTTGCTTGCAATCTTTAGGGAAACCAGGATGATATCATTAATCACACACATGTCAGATAGATTCTACATCATGTAGATACCTAATTATGTATCTCGAGTGCATTGATCAATAATATCACTGATTCGGAAATAATCATGTGAGAAAAACAGTTCTGTTTTTTATGTCAACTCAACCCTTAAGACTGAAACAACAAAATATACTCGTAAAGTCTACCAAAATTCCCGCTCCTTAAAAATAGTATGATGATGACGAATAGGTTAAACATTGTATCCACTCACTTCACCCACAATTTTTTCAAAGTACCTCCTGTAACTTTACAGCCTAACATAATTTATTTCACCATCGTAAAACCTGGTTTTAAAATCTCAATTCCTTGGCAATTAACTGTAGTATTTGAAAACAAAGTAACGCTGTGTTCTAGCTGTTAATACATCGTTAAACTGAAATGGTTCAAGATATGGCCTGATAAGAGATTGCAGTAAGAGGGCTCTACACTGTAGGCGGATGCTGGGTTTATCACTATTAGGTAATTAAGGAATGGTGGTTACGTTTGAAACATGGCAGATAAACACTTCATTCACATCACTATGAACCAAATTGCGGGCCGACTCAATTTAGATTGCCATCGACACGCTAGGTATAGATGAACTTATCATAACAGAAGTGGTAATAAATAAACTTTTGAAGGCATTTTAAGTTACAGGCCAGCCTAGTAAAATTGGAAAAAAAACATCCTATGGTACCTCTCAAGCAACTAACGTTATTCAACTAAGAAAAGTAGACCCTACTTACATTTACATCAGGGTTCAAGACCAAGACCTCCGTACTGATTATGTCAGTCTGGCTATGGTAGGGTTTAAAAAGTTACTATACACTTATACTCTCGTGCTGCAGACATAAATTAATTATCCGAAGCTGTGCTATCTAAAGAATTAAAACAAATTACTACATACTAACGGTACCAATATGGAAGCCATACTCCAGTACATTCAATCAGGTATTTTCCGAGCCAATCAGCTGATTGATAGAATCCTTACGAAGACCACCTTGCCACTGCATGCACACGTCTCGAGTAGTTTCTCAAACAAAACAAAATCAACCGATTGGTGTGTCACAAAAGTTGGGGAATTACCTACCTGAAAATAAATCATCGAACATTTGAACTGCTATCTCTAAATCATAAAATAAAAGAGAAAAATTAAGAAGAATATCTATATGGACTAGACTAGATGAGGTCAACGGCGTGATTATGAGAAGTTCTACAACTACATCTATTTCACTAAAGATTGGGGGTGTTGTAACCAGACACGATCACATAGAACGGATTTTTAACTAACATATACCTACTTAAGTATTAGATAGTTTTATACAATAGGTGAAAATGAATATGCTGTATCACACTGTTCACAAATATAGATCTTTATTCTATAAATGGTGTAAGGAAGATCGACGCACAAACTGTTACGATGCATGTCGCAGATGGATTGTCGAATCCGCTGTTTTACAAAACCGCTAGATGTTTTACAAAACAGCTCCGTTATGTAAAATTGCTGAACGAGGTTTAGCGGTTTTTCATAATTACTGAAGTTTAACATGCCGAATTGCATAAACGTTTTGCATTTATCAATCCAGGGCATCAACGTTTAGAGGTTTATATATGAAAAATTTCGTGAAATTAAACGGCTGGTTGTAGATTTTAGTTCAACATTTTGTCGCTCGTGGCTCTGTGTGCCATATCAACAATAATGGCGTCTGAAGCAGAAATAAATAAAACGAGTAATATAAGTGAAAATTATCCTAACTCAAGTGAAAAATCAGAGTTTTATGAAAGTCAGTCCAAAAACTACTAAATAGCGAATAACTTGAAATTAGAGTTTGCCGGCTGCTGCCGTGGCACCACTCGCTTCGCTCACCCGGCTCGCGCGCGGTTAGCCACAGTTCTATTCTAACCTAAACCAATAGGGATGTTGACTGGGGATACAAAAAAAACGATTTAGTCCGTCTGACAGATAATAAAAAATTTTTTTAGATAAAACGCACTAAACGCGCGGGGGTTCGCTACGTCACAAGTCGGTATAAATCTACCGGAGAGTAACGTCATGCTACATTTTAACTCAATGTATTGCTGTAATCTTTTGATTACGAAAAAAAGAAAAAATACGTGTCCAATAATATTTAATAATCTATCTGATGAACAAAAACAAAAGTGTTTTGAATGTAGTATAATATATGTTAGTACGTGTAACAAAATAATTATGGTTGACGGCTACGCGGGCGCAGTGGTAGGAGTCAGTGACCTTTTCCTCGGCTATTATTAGGTAAGTAATCCCGTACCCTAATTCCGTAATACACGATCAATCAGAATCTGAAACGTTTGACACAGATTGCTAATCCATTGCTTCATAAGTTCGAAAAAAATATCTGCTCAACAACGTAAATAACGCAATGAATGTCGTTGAACTGTCAAAATGAAACAGATTAGTCATAATTGGTAACAAAAATGTGTTGCATAATTAGATAGCCGGTAGTACGTTCCCGTGGGATATTTTGCGATATTCACGCGGGCGAAGCCGCGGGAAAAAGCTATTAGTCCATTATAAAATACAATAGACGTAGATATATTTAGTATCCTATCCTGCTTAACTATTCCTAAATAATGAAAACTCCTTTTTTTATGAATCTTTAGGAATAGGTTACTAAATATATCTACGTCTATTGTATTTTTTTGTGCCCTAGATTAGTTACTGCGACCAATTTGGCATTAGAAAACACACCAAAAGACTAGTGACTTGTGACTGTAGAGGTAAACGATTTTCCATAGCGTCTAAACGTCGGTGGCGGTTTTGTTAAATGTAGCACAATGGCAATGTTCAGCTGTTTTACATAATGGAGCTGTTTTGTAAAACAGCGGATTCGACAATCCATCTACGACATACATACCTAGTATATTTATGTAGGTCTATACCAGAAACTATTCTATTTTCTGGTCTATACCAAAAACGATTTTTTTAAACATCTCGAAGTTTATAGAGATAATGTGAAATTGATAAAAGAGCACTCAGTTATTACTTGTCAAAAAACGAGTGTATTTCAGTAGGTAATCTCAAATGCGGTCACTCACCACCTTTATCAGTCATAATAAGTTTCCAAACAATATATCTACGTCACTGGGCTCTTTATCATCTCCACGACGTACAATTTTAGTAACGGCTTGACCTCAGATAGTGCGGGGTGAGGACACGATAAAACACCTTTATTGTTTATATTTGTTGCCTATAGGTATGCGATAGGGCATGTATTGAATGAAATAAGTTATTAAACAGTTCGTAAAAAAATTAAAATGTAATAATATTGATAGGATTATATCACGTCAAACAGTTGCCCAATATTTTGAAATCTTACAAGGTATTACGTGGAATAAAATGTCCGTTACATGATGATGAATCATTAGGAAACTGGATAAAACTCACCAATAACAAGTGGTCCAGTCATCTCTTCGATAACAGTAGCAAGTGATAAATAAATATTAGTATGTAGAAATTCACAATAGGTAGTTCAGCGCGCACAGATAACCTATTTTATCGACCCACTTCCATTCTCGCCCTATTTCTCTTATAGGTTACAGTTCCAAGCTGCACTGTTTACTTATTTTCTTACTCATATACATACTTTATTTAGATAGAAGAATACATTAGTGCAAGAATACAACGGGTGGCAAAATCAATGCAATACCTGAAAGTACCTTTTTTTTTTTTTAGGGTGGGACATCATCAAATGACTTCTCCCGCTCTGGGCGGAGCGAGAGGGCGTGTCAGACTTTTACTGACTAAAACCCACCCGTGTTCTTTCCGTTGCCCGTGTACCGGGGCCGCGATATCCCTTTCGGACAAACCCGCAACACCAGCAGGAATTGGTCCTTACGGACCCCGTCAGTTGGTACTGACATCTCTTTGAGGCGCGCGTGGAACACAACGCACCGTCGACGCGGGCCTGTCCTTATCGGACGGCGAGCTACCCATTGCTAATTGATGTTATTTTCACTTAAACAAACATCAACTTTATGAAAGTGTAAATAAAGTTGATTTTAGACTGACTAGTACTGTTGAAAAAATATGAAGTTTTAGCGCAAACTGGACCTTATGGCCACGCATTACAGTTGTTTTCCTAAAACTCGTGTTTGTTTACATGTTTGGCAAATAAATTGCGAACGCAGATTAGATGATACTGAATCGACTACTAAATCAATTTTAGGTATTTTTGATAGTTGAAAATCACCAAAGCACGAAGCATGTTTGGTAATTAATATTTTATGTAGAGTACATATAATGAAAAGAAACCTTTCCCCAGCGGTGGGCTCGTAACAAGCTAGATCATTAGAAGAGCATAAAATTAATTTTAAATTAAAGTTAAATGATGCACTACTAGACGTCTACGTCAGCGTCTCAATCTGACTGTACCGGATAAACTAAGCAGATATAATACTACTGAAAAATTATCAACTCAGTGTAAACGATATCTAAAACCAATTAGAAGCTATGATGAATGTTCAAATCACTGCTTAGTGCTTTGACACAGACTATCATTAGAAATAGCTACATCATTATAAATAACGTGCGCAGTTACTTTATACTGAAATGCGACCTTGTTTCACTTACGTCTTCGTATTGTCGGGAATACATTCCATAATATCGTCATAGTAGGTAAAGCAGGTTGTAGGAAAATCGTAGCCAATATTGCATCATTTGGATAAAGGTAGAATTCCACTGCTGAAAATTGGGCTCACTATACAACTTTCTATACTGCATCCATTGCATTGGGATTGTTAATTTATACGAACATAATTATCATGAGCTATACGGAAATTGATGGGAGTCATTAAGTCACAAATGAAAAAAATGACTACATTGATGACCGCATCAGCTTAGCATCAGGTTAGATGAGGTGGCCCGAAAAGTATCACAGTGTTTGTTCACAATAATAGAGAAGAAAGAGGATATACAAGAAGAACAAATTACGTGGATTAACTGAAGGAAAAAACAAAAATGTAAAAATATATTGGCAGCTAATTACCTATAGAGAGTAACATTGCTACATTGACAAGTGCCCAGGCATTGGATATCTGGAAGAGAGAGAGAGTGATAGATAAACGGTGAAATCGAATCGAACTTCAAACCGATGGCCAATTGTTTGTCAATCTATTTACACGGGTAATGGGTACCAACTGATAAGGCTAGTTCCAAGGAAGTGGGGTCAGGAGTCAGGTGTTATCTGAGGTAGGTACATGCGTCTTCACCGCGTCTGCGACGCAATGGCGTGGTTGCTACTCTATCTGTTAATTAGGTAATTATGATTGTACTGGAAGATTTGGGTACGGAGGTCCAGAATGACTGTTCTTTAAATATTATTGCCTACATTAACATGTGACGCATTCATATTTAATTTAATCCAATCATTTTTGGCCCATCATCAATTTTATATTTTTTACACATCAGAATCTGCCTTTTATCGTGCAAAATATTCTACATATTCAGGTCATTCAAGTAGCTCTATCTTCTTTAGGTGTACCAGCCCACTTTAGGCAGGCAGCTTTATTATTTCAGTCTGCCTGTAAAATAATTAATTGACTTTGATTGATGATCATTTTGGCAACACAGTGTCATATGTGATGACAAAATACACGGGTTCTGCGTCAGCATTTAGATCGTCACGATCGAACAATAGAAGGTTTATCTTTTAGTTCCACACCTTATTGTACAGTATAGGTCTGTATCTAAGATTTCGATGTATTCATTTTATCTAAATGTTGTTTTAATTTCGAAGTTTGGAACATGTCTACCTTCCGACGGCTCCTAAGAACCCAAAATGTTATCAAATACGACCATTTTTTTCCAGTTCGGGTCAAAAGGACCGCCATTATTGTAACACAAACGCCCACACATGGCCCCACCTTGCTCAGGTAACATTATACTTACCTTTATAACCGCCCCTTATTGCAACGATATAAGATTCAAATTCGTATGTCCAATTTTACAGGGTCTAAAATAAAGGAGTTTGGAAATTGGATTGTGTGTTGGGTGATTAGAGTTTAAAATCGAATGGTTGTGTAGAGTAGGTGAACACAAAAAGCGTATAAAAAGCGACCTTTGTCCTGCACACATGTGGTTCTAAGAAGCGAATAATTAGCGATTGTGAGACAAGGTACGACGTGGCAGTTCACAGAAATCGAGCCAATTTTTATTATCTACACATTTACCCTGTATTAGGTATGTAGGTTATAATATGTGGTGCTATAATTCCGGTAGTTTTAGATTATTATATTAAGGTTCGGATAAGTTTTAATAAATAAGGTAAGTAATTGAATATGAGTCTAAAAAAATATTATTTAGGTAACTTATCTACCTACTTACAAAATTACGTATAATCGAACAAGATTTAGGACTTGCCTATTTATTACCTTCAGATAATGCCCTTCAAATAATGCTTGTTAAAGCGACTATACCCAAGTACCACCCAAGTAGGTAGTGGGCACCTAGGTATAAAGTATCTATCTATTGGAAGGCACGTCTAATCTAACTTAGGTGAGCATTGCACCTACCTAGGTGCCCACTTTTACCATTAAGTACCTACCTACAAAATTAATATAACATTTCATACCATTGTAGTAAGGTGACATTCATTGTTAACTTATCATCTTGGAGTGAAGTGTTCGTAGTGCAAACATAAAAAAAAAAAAAAAAATGGATACCGAATTATGATAAGAGGTCTGCTCAAAAATGGTCAGTGTACATAAAAAGTTAACTTAGATTAACTTTTTATGTACACTGACCATTATTGAGACATCGAATCATTAAAATCTACGGAAAAAATATTATTCCTTTTAAAAGAAAATCTCTCAAATGTCGTTCAAATATAAACGACTACTAACGCCATCTAGTGTCTAGTAGAATGACTAAACTGAGTCCGCGCGCCAACTCGACAAACAACACTGTTTTTTTAGTTGCAATCAGTTCGTGTTTACGTTGTTTATTAATATTTTTATTTTTGAATTCAGTATAATTTTTTATTTTATTTATTAATTAGCCGTTGGTTATGGAGAGTCTTTTGGGTTTTTCCTTACCAATTTTATTTTTATTTTACGTTGAATAGTGTAGTCCACTATTAATGTAGGTACCTAGTAGGTACCTTAATGGTGAAAATTATTTACTTTGACTGAAAAGGTAATGACCTAAAATAGCCATAGGTACTTAGGTACCTAGATGCACGATAAAATTTGCCCCTTTTTATTTCATAAAACATTAATACCAATCCAATAAATTAGTTCTAATGGTAATTTATTAGCCACTAATGCTTTAAAACCGTTAAATAAATGCTACATCATAAACTGGCTGGTACAAGACAATACACCTGTAATGTTGACTTAGTGCCAATAAACTAGTTAGAGGCGCTCTGATTAGAAATTATTATCAATATGAAACATTTATTCGATGTGGACTGGTAATGCATGTACTGTACTGTTTGTTGTTGTCTTTGACAAATTTATATGCTTGTAAGGAAAAAGGTTTCGGAACATTCGATATGAAAGCAAAAATATTCGCTTATAAGTAAATGACTTACATGTCGCAATTCCCATAAGAATTGAAAAATTAATCAGATGGAGTAAGTCAGCCTCAAACAGGTGTACCTACACACAAGAATTCATTTGATTGTCTAAAATCTGTGTTCCGTAATCTTGTATCAATGTTTATCTACTGTGTAATGTTTTGTGGCTACAGATTGATACGATTACCTATTTTTTGTCGATGTATACATGTTTTTTAGGCTCTCTGTAGGTACCTTGAAGACCCGGCTTCAATTCCCACTTCAAATAATTAATTTCATACTTTCAAACGTTAAGTCATACCTGCGCGTCACCTAGGAGCAAACTCCCGTCTCAACTCAGCAGAAATACCTAGGCCACAGTAGCCACACGCATTTATTTCCGTATACAATGTAAGTGATTCTAAGACCGTTGACAATTGACGATACCAAATTGATAATGAAATAGTTGAGGTACCGGCGGTACGTGGTAGCTACCTACATAGCAGTCGCGTGCCAAATGACTGCGACGTTGAATGACACGGGGCGACGCGTCGGGATTTATTTTGCCAAAGAATATGAGAGGAATGGCGCCTCTACCTGTTAATTGAGTGGCTTGCCAACAATAGTACCTATTGCGATTTAATGACGTACCTATAGGTAAGTAATCGTAGGTTCGAGTATATGGTGCTCTGTAATCGTCAGCTGCTTTGCTCAGCTTGTGATACTGTAAATAATTTTGTCAATTTTGATTATTTAGGTGTTTTAAGTTTTCAGACTGTTGTTTTTATTTATATCTCAGTTCGAAATAGTGATTTTGATGTCAGCCTTTATTGTTGACTATTTTTTTTTTTATATTTGTACATTTGGACTAAACAGATTTTCGTGGATAGTAAACTGAGTAGGTTAAAAAAAATGTAGAGGTAGGGAACTTTTAACGACCATTTATTATTCAAGCGTCCAGAATGATTTTTTTTGCAGTAAATACATTCATCACTCTATAATACAACTCTTCTTCGGGTATTTACACCTAATAAAATCGTACACCACTCAAATAAGAAAACCTTGTACCGCAGCATCAAAATATGCCCATTTCCACGAACCTACCTACGTGGTTCAGTTCCTCTCGACACGTGTTAATCTCACCGGTGAGGTGTCCTCGGTTTAATATTAGACGTGATCGGCTATTTGAGTCCGTATTGGGTTCGACATCCGACTGACTCACTCATTCAAACGGATAGCAGGAGGCAATAGGATTCTAGTTTTTAGTCACGGTGTTTTATATTGCCAATTGGAATGTTGAGATTCTAGCTCTATGTGATTTTGGAAAGATACATTTTGTTTCAAGTCCAAATATTTCAAAGCCTCATTTACACGGTACGTTTTAGTTGCCGGGGGCATACCTACCATAAGTTGATGCATAATAAAACAGTGTTCAGATGCAGCAATTCATTTGTTACTTCAATTATATTGTAGGGATGCCACAGGCAAGAAACTTACATCGTGAAAGTAAATGGGACTTTTTATTTTGTATTGAATTTGAATTTGATCTTCAAATTAATCAACTGATAACCAATTGCACCCACCAATACTTTTGGCAAGCGTGGTGATGTTGGGAATTGTTTACTGTCGCAGCGTTTTGGAGACCCACTGCCAGTAGAGAAATTTTACGAGCTTTTTACTAAGTACTTATACTGTTCATCTTGTGAAACATCTACCCATATTTTAGTCCATCACATAAGATTATGAGCCACTAAGTAACCTGACCCGCGGTATGGATGTCAGGATGCGCGCATCCGGCCGCCGGATGGCCGCGCATGAAAGAGCCTCTGTCTGACCGTCGCGATATAATTCGCTTTTGAGGTGAGCGACGTTCACGCCTGTTTATTACGAGTTATATTCAAGGACAATCAAAAGCAACTCAGATTTGCGATTATATTATCGGATATCGAACCATTTACAGGTGTTTCTGTAAATGCTTCTCGTATGGTCTATTTAAATTATGCTGCCTGGGTGCTTGGAAAAAACGAAATACCTACGTTTATTTACCTCTAAAATGACGCGTAATAGTAAAAAATCTTTGTAATTGTGCTTTACAAGAAAATTACGTTTGAGATTAGTTCGAGGTATTCTGATCATTTCATAAGTCCTTAATGATCACCACATTAACGATCTTAAGCAGTATAACCTGCAAAAGAGACATAATAACCCATTAGATTAAAAAGTGCCCGAACTTAAAGCAAACACATTCATGTAGTATATTTTTAATAGAGCGAGGATGTTGGATGATGGAGCGGCTGGTCTCTAGCTAATGGAGATAGACGCCACGACTAATGTACCCACATTTATTCAGAGGATGGATTCTTAGAGTGGAGGCGATGTGTTAGGATGCAAGTGTGGAGAGCCGAGAGGATTGATTGATTGAAAATAATTATGTAGGTGGGCAGTTCTATATATAAAGTACCTAAGCGGTAGAATTTTGAAATCTTCCATAATTTAAAAAGAAAATTATAAAGTTTATCTCGCTAAGAAGCTATCCGTTAAAGTAGACTCGACTAGACAGATGTCTTGGTAGAAAAAGAGGTGGACTGAAATGAATATCACAGGATTATAGAATTTTGTGGTTATTCAATGGAATTGTAAAATGGCAGAGAATACACCTCAAAGTTAAAAGATAAGTAACGGGTTCAGAACAACCTCAGACCGGTGGCAAACTGTCAGTGATCAATAACAAAGCTCAGAAACGTCCACTAAGTATTAAAAATTAAGAAAATGAAGACGAGAGAAGGCCCCCGTTGGCACTTTCTTCGTCCTGCAAAACAGGCGCCTGTAACAAAACTGTACGATGGACAGGGGACACACCTGCAAATCACTGACCCATGTAACATAAACCAAAATACTTTTAACCCTATTTACTCATACATTTAGCCTACCAACAAACTTACAATAGTGAAGGTATTATTTATAAAATCGTGAACAAAGTGAGCTGTGCCGTGTCGGCATGCGGCAAGCCAGAAATAGTGCGTCCCCTAAGGTAAACATCGGTGTTAGCGATATTTATTATACCTGGTGAACAATGCCAACTTTATTTTCTTTTGCAGCGGAATCTGTGGTATTTTTGCTGCTATAAAATAATTAACGTTTCTGTCTAGTACCTGAATCATCACGCTGTAGATAGTTTATCTGTCAATCATTTGAAGATAGGATAAAAAAAAACTAATTTGGAATGATCCAGTTCTACTAAACTTTTAACTGCAAAGACATGAAATAGCCAAACAAAACAGGCAGTCAGCTAAATATAATTATACTGAAAATTGTGATAGCGTCCTAAAGTCAGTTAACCAAGAAGACGTCCTTAGGCAGCAAGTGTTTCAGGACGTTCTATCTTCAAAATAACTTTGTTGACCTAAATACTTCGTCCCACCTTTTACTGACTAATCAAACCTTGATGAGACACCCAGGAGACATCCCACACTGTAACTAAACTGATGATAGATTAAGACAACATAATTAATGCCCACACATTACAAACAAGTAGGCAATGTTACGGTTAATTTGAAAAAATCTCATTCATTTGTAATCATTTATCAATTGTCTTCATAACTCTAAGGGATCATAACTTTGAAATGTGTGAATTAATTGGTCTAATTCAAAATATTGGGTGACGAATGATATCATATTTTTGTGGTGACGTGTTAATGTAGGTGCTGTACGCCTCATTTGTGAATCATTAGAAATCAGTTTATAGTAAGTAGGTACCTAGGTACTAAATTTTGCGCAATAGTTAGTTAGATTAGATAGTATTCATTAGTAATGAACTAGAGGAACTTTAAAGGAACAACTTTAAATGAAAAAAGGGATAACCCCGTAAAAAACTTTGTATTCTTTTGTATATTTACTGCAAAACTTTGATTTTACTGAAAATAAGGGAGCGAATCTTTACGTGATCTAGGTAAGCTTATTAGCACGCGTTGTGGATTATAAAAAATATGAGATTTACTACAAAAGACGCACTTCCTCTGTTTGATCTTCTACCTACACAACAAAGAACACCTCAAGCAGCGTCATTATGAACATTAAGGATGATCACTTTAATATGAAACACGTCCCGCACCGCTTACCATTACGACATGAAACAGCTCTCTCATTAGCGCGACACTGCAGTTGGCAGAAAAGACACATTTTTTCTATAATTTATTACTGATCGTGTAAAGACGCACTTTCCATAAGGCCCCTGTTCCACTGCCGACGAGGAAACGACTAGCTATCAACGATTTACTCCCTGAACAAAAATACAAGAGATTGTAGGTCCTGCATAAGTAAAACAGATACATACAGAGTTGATATGACAGAGGGGCATTAAATTACACTACGTATTCTATACGTGTTTAGTATTAATTCGATACGGTATAAAAATAAAAAGCACCAAAAATTAGTTTTTTTTTTTTTCAAACAAACTAAATAGCTTACAAATCAGAGTAAAACGCAACCACCCTTTGTAAATAAATTTAACTAACCTTAGATACCTAGGTAACAAAGTGGCAACGTCGCGCGCGCGCCGGAGCGCGGCGTGTGTTATCTCGCGTCAAAGCGGCCGTCCGGCGGCTTAGGCCTCCGCTCGCGCTGGCTTTTATGTTAGGTAAGGTTTTGAAGTAGGTACGCGCACAACAAAAACACAAAATTTTTAAATTTTCGATGTGTCCTCCATTCACTTGAATGCACAAATTTACCGCGTTGTTATGTTATTACTTTTATTTGCCGCGGTGGCAATCCCTCCTGTTGCGGCACTATACTTTTATTGTCCCTTAATATTTGTACTGCAAATTGTATGGTGCGGGCGTTTCTAGGGCAATTGCGACTGTCACCATACCTCTCTCGGTATGTTCGCAGAGCTAAAGCTGCGTTTCCACGGCATTCGCCGTAAATTAAAATCATGTCAGTGTATTCTGACGCCGTGTAAGTTACACGAGGCATTGTTGAACACTTTAATTACACACACACAAACAAAACCAAAGTTTAATTACGTGTCGTATCACAATAAAAGCAGTCAATCATTAAAAAATAACACTAACACTAAATAATAATAATCCCAATTTACGTGTCCTGTCACAATAAAAAAAGAAATACTGTCTTAAACTCATTTAGTGTCCAATCACAATAACAAAACAAAATCACAATTGTCAGCGCGCGAGTTCGACAAAACGAAAACGGCGCAGGTGCTTCCGTGTTACGTAACATAAGTACGTTCCGAAAGGATAGCTTCGGTGCACTGAAAAAACCAGAAGCCCCACTTACCGATCGCAAGGATCTAGGATGCAATAGCAACACACTGACCTATTTCTATTTCTTTTACGCGCGGGATGTTTTGCTATGATTGTCACTCTCGTAGTGAAAGTGCAAGTGTGTGTGTATTTATTGCTTCCTTGTTTGCATTGTCATCTTTTTAGCGAAAATATTTGGTTGTACTTGTTGTGACTTGCGTCACAGCCGGAACAACGCATCGTAGATCGTACTCAGATTTATCGTTTTAAGGTGCATGACCTATGCGTAACATAAACAGCTGTTAGGAAAGATACATCGTGTTCAAACGGGGCAAAAACTTAAAAAATAATTTGCGACTAAACTACTGCTCCTATTTAATTGATTTTTGGTACAGAGCTTGAAAATGGTTCCTAGTATAAGCAGTTTAAAGGAACGCCCCTCTGTCGTATCAACTTTGTATATTAATAGTTGATCGAAGACTGTTCACACCGCCGCCGAGTACTCGCTTATCACAGCAAAAAGAGCTATCAAAGAGAGGATACCTACTCGCTCAGCGACGATTGCTTTGCGGGCAGAACACTCGATGAGAGACTCACGCTTAGTACTTACATACTGCATGCGCAATAATATGCATACCAGCGAGTAATGGCTCGTTGCCGTCGCGCACTCGCTGCTCGTTGTTAGTCCACTCGTTTATATTTGCTAGCTCTACTCGCTCCTCGTTAATAGCCGGCGCGGCGGCGGTGGGACAGGTGCCTAAGTCTCTGTAATTCTTTCCTACGTCTTTAATGTTTTTTATTGAATATTTTCATAATTTTATGCGCATAATGTCAGGTCTCTGTGATTGCGGCAGACTTTGAGTTACGTTTGAAGATTATGTGCAATTAAAAGATGGATATATTTTATAAATTATTTTATTTTGTTTATGCTGTGATCGGCTACACGTGGATATTTTTAGTGTGAAGTATGATGGAAAATTATGAAAAGTTGACGATAGCCTACTTGTGTTGGTGGTATAATGATAATTCAAATACAATTTACAGCCGCAATAAATACCTAGGTAGGTAGGTACTTTTTAATTGTAAAATTATTGTGTTTGTGACTTTTATTCACCAACATTTCCAGAGCACGTGATCAAAAATGCTTGAACAGTTTTCTGAAAAACTTGAACAGCATATCGATAGATAGGCTTATTTACAATCAAATTAAATATAGTGCTTGCAAATCGTAACTGCGCTTTTTAAAATATCGAACAAAATAAATGTTAGGTAGAATATTTCATCTACTTTATATCACTTCAATTTCTCAGGACTATAAGCAATCATAATAAAGACAGACTGCATTGTATAATATTTATAGTTACTCTGTCTTGATATTTTCTCCGCCACATGTTTTCAGCCTATTAGCTAGATTGCGGGCTAGGCACCTAGCATATGATTTACGATATTTGGACGATTTTTTCTGCGCACCATCGGAGAGGGTTAGCAGAGCAATATCTCTGAGTATTTGTGATAAATATATCAGCTAATAAACGCTAAGGAGATATAAATCTTTTTAGCGCGCGGTACAATGTACACTGTACAGTGTAGGGGAATACAGTAGGTCGAGTTTGTACAAAAAATACAAAACTGACATATAAACAGAATACAGGTAATGTATGGCTGTGAATTTTCTTTGTCATCGATATTTGGAGGAATCTCCCGAATCCCTAGTGTTTTTTTTCACATTTAGGGCTTTTCTTAATTGTTTCTTTGTTGGAATTTCTTAGATTTTAATTTAACAGTTCTTTAGGTATAAGTAATGTCTAAAAATTTCCAATGATTCTACTTATTAGTTTACACAGTGGCATCAGCGAGAGGCGTGTAAAAATACATACATCGTGTGCCGGAGGCATACATTTATTATTGTAAAATATAGCTATGTTCTGAAGCGCTGCTTAATTCGCCATACTCGCGGCCAAGTGGGTAACATCGCATATAATATATTAGCGCACAACATATTCATGGCAATATGGTTTTACGAATTCTTTTGTATTGGAAAATGGGAAACAATATCTAAACTTACGAACTGTACGAGGCGATTATTATGGTGCTGACATACCTAATCTCCGGTGTTACTTAGTAACCGGGTTGTGGCGGTCAGATAGGTCGTCGCTCTATGTAAAATACTGGTATTCAGCTGAATCCAGTTAGACTGGATGCCGATTCCAACATACCTAGTTGGGACAAGGCTAGGCAGATTGATAAATCTGCCTAGCCTTCATCATTAACATTGCCAGAAGATAGAGTAGCTAGACATACCTACTCTAAAATGAAATTTTAATAACCGTTTATATCTGAACTTTTTACAACATGCCTATCCTATCTAGACTTGTACCAGTATGGGCGACTAGTTTAGTAGTTTACTACTTTTCCGGGACAGTCTTGATGTCCACCCAGTCATTATGAATATTACCACAAAAGTTCTACACAATGATAAAGCCTCTCTTGTGATTATGTCAACAGTAGAGGTGGGGTACCAGGGAACAGTACAGTCCGGGAAATTATTTGTTCATCAAATAGTCACAATACTTCAATTTGCCAGTATGTTATAGCCATTTCATACAGAAAGCATGACCGTTGTGACTTAAATATATGGACAATTTAAGTTGTTACCCACATCTGCTAAGTAGAGTGTCCCCAATTTCCGTTCACCTGGATCCTTGACGATCTGAACAACGCCTCTGACGCCGCTATAAATGTGGTCACCTACGGGCCAACATAGGAAACATAAATTTACCCTTGAAACGAATTGATACATCAACAATTAATTTCCCTGACTTTACCTACTGCTACCATCATCAGTCCTTCAGTTGGTATAGCATGTCCTTTCATTACTGCATTCCTAAGTTATGACTGGGAGGCTAACAACAGCAGTGGACTAACACATAAGCTACTGAGCATGTTATTGTATTTTTTTATGCTTATCATAAACCCAATATTTATTTACCCAACATTTATCAAATCATACTGAATGATCTATTTATCAATTTTCACGAGTAAGCATAACTTGTGTGAGTTGCATTGTTTCCACAGTATCGTAGGTATAATTTGATTGTTTAAAATATGTTGGCGCCAGGAAGTTCACTAAATACAAACATAATAAATAAAAACAATTGAATTGGTTTCCAGAGACCGGGAAACTCACGAATACGAATAGTGTGGAAGCAAAATAAAATATTTATGTACCTACTTAGATACACTTTAAATAAATTTTCAGTAAACAAAATCAAAGCAGGTTTGTAAAAAAAATTAAAACGTAAGAAATTAGGCACTAAGTACCTACTTATTGCATTTGTTACACTGTTAATTAACAGTAAAATATATTTTCTTCAGTTAGATTACACATAAATTATAATTACGTAACGTTAAAAAAAACTATGCAAACGTTATGTTTCTTTCAAATTGTAACTACTTTCATTTTTCTTAAGGAAGATTCCACAAAAATGTGCCCGAATAAAATTTACTTTACCCACTAACGTCAACTTTCCACCTAATCCCACAATGTCGGAGATTATTTACCGATACATGAATTTTTTTACCACTCGCCGCAATGAGATCACAGCTCTATGCTACAGTTATGAGATCATAGTCGGGTTGGCTGTTGATAAAGGCGGTTCACACGCGCGATGACGGGCTAATGCGCGCTGCTGACGGCCAGTGTGAACGCTCCCTGTTTACCGTGGGTACAGAGTAGTGTGAGATTTGGTTCTTTAGTGCAGACAGCTAAGAGGATGCATTGAAACCTTTTTTGCGTGATTACAAGATCAGTTCTTGCACTAGGTTATAACTATTAAATTAGTGAGACGTCAAGATCATCCGTCTTTTTTTTTTTTTTTTTTTTTTTTTCGGGATGGTAAATCATCAAATGACTTCTCCCGCTCTGGGCAGAGCGAGAGGGTGTGTCAGACTTTTACTGACTAAAACCCACCCGTGTTCCTTCCGTTGCCTGTGTGCCGGGGCCGCGTTATCCCTTTCGGACAAACCCGCAACCCCAGCAGGCATTGGTCTTTCGACCCCCATCAGTTGGTGCTGACATCTCTTTGAGGCACGCGTGGAACACAACGCGCCGTCGACACGGGCCTGGTCCTTATCGGACGGCGAGCTGCCCATTGCTCACCGTCCGCAAGCCCGCGCCTACGGTGGCCGGAAGTCGGCTCTCGACTCCCGACGCCCGGGGCGTCTCCTGCGGCGACTAGGGCCGCGAGGGCGAGCAGCTTGCATCTCCCTCGCGCGCTCCGCCTCCTCCTTCGCGAACATAACTGCTTCGCAGAAGGAGCTGACGGCCTCCCATGCACTCTCGCTCCGAACCATGGCCTGAACCAGGGCCGGACGCGAGAGATCGCCGCCGCCGATCGCCTCCGTGAGGACACGGCAGTGCTCCGCCCAAGCCGGGCAGACCTCCACCGTATGCTCCACCGTGTCCTCCGGGCGATCCACACAGTGGTGACACCCGGGCGTTTCCTCCCGCCTTACGGAACAGGAACCTCCCGAAACAACCGTGTCCGGTGAGGACCTGCGTCAGGCGGAAGGTGAGGACGCCATGGCGCCTCTGAAGCCACTCCTCAAAGAGGGGACTTATCGCCGCAATTGTGGCGTGCCCAGCGCTGGGTTGCGACAATCGCACACTCCATGCCGCCATGAGATCTCGCCGGAGCTCTGTCCGCTGTGCCGTGATTTCTCGCGGCAGCGGAGTTACACCCCGGCGTTTCGCCTGAAGTCCATCCCTGAAGTTTGTTTTACCTTTACCATTGATATTTCTTTTCGCTGTTATCTGTCACTGTCACTGCTTGTTATTTAGTCGTAGGAGCTCATCGTATATCTTTTTAAAACAAGGTTTGTTTTTAATAATAAAACTAGTGTGGGATTCCCAACAAAATCCCATTGCGTAGCCAAGAAAAGCAACTTGTAAATGCCGTCGAGTTGTTGCACAAAAAACTACAACAAACAACACTAATCTCTCTGTACCTCACACTAATCTACACCCACGTCGAAAAAACGTTAGTGTTTACAAGATCGTCAAACTTATCGATACGTCTGTCGAGCGTACGAAGCGATTTTTGAGTGATCCTCTACTCGTTTGATTAATGCCCGCAAGCTTTGGCTGTTCGCCAATACTCTGTTGCTTTGACCCATCCTACCCACTTTTAATAACTGACGTTACGAAAACAATCGAAAGTGAAATTATTTGATGTGTTTCTGGGACGTAGAATTGGGCAGTTTTATGATGAACTTCAGTGGGTTGTAGCGCGCTTTGAACATTGTTTTGGTAATTACGACTGAGACTAGCTTTTCTTTGGTTCGTGAGCTAAAAATATAAGAAGGTAAATAACTGTGGCGTTTTTGTTTTTATGTTTCATGCACCTTGTGCGAGACACAAAGAAGGTGGACATATTTTCGCCACATCCGGTACAAATTTCATAACTCACTCAGTATAAACCTACACAAATATTAAAATTGAAAGCTAAATAAACATACAAAAAATGATTTATGACTTTTTATTAGACCGTGCAGTCTGCCGTCAAAACTATAAATTATTTGGTGTCAGAAGGTTAATGTCGCGAGATTTATGAGAGTCGCAGGTATTTGTTTGTACGCCTACGTCGGAGCGACATGTAAACGTTAGATTTGGTGGAAAAAGCGGCGACGCTTTCAGCGTATGGCGCGACAATGACGAATGTCGTGCTCGACCGCGACACGGCGCCTGCGCCTGTTGGCCGCAGGGCTGCCACATAACCGTAGTTACAGTCAAATTAAAATATCATCTAACACATTTTAACATTTTCTAAATTAATCGTATGTGTTGTAGAGCGATGCATGAATTTCGATTTAAAACAGTCAGATTTTATATTTATTGTCAAGCATATTTTCTTAAATCTAGTCTTCAATAAAGACGTCAAAATTTATTGTTATTTATTTCTAATTCTAAGACGTTAAAAAGTATCAAGTTTATGAAGCCGTAGCTAGGTTATATTTTTCTATTTATTTTACTATTTTCTCTTATTTTATGTCAGAATACCACAAAGGTAAACCCACTCATATAAATACTCGTATATTGATAGAGCATTGATTTAGTTTGACTTTACATTTAATAAAATGAGTAAGCATCTACCTAGATTCGTTTCCCTATCAACCCTAACAGTCACGACACCTGTCGCGTCCGCCATCGAAATAGTCGTGTTTTCCCAAAATAAAGGTTGAACGCATTTTTGTGGACAAACGTATTTGGATTAGCTGAGCCGTAGTGTGGAGCATCGGAATCTTTATGTTCCGGAAATATTTTGGTAAGACATCTCGAGAGATGTCAGGTGTATTAAAAAGGCAGGAATTGGAGGAGTTGCCGTGAAATTGGGAATGAATTAATAATAACCTCTGGCATCCATCTTTATTTTTTCTGTTTTTTTTTTTGTTTTTATGTGAATACTAGTTGCCCGCCCCGGTTTCGCACGGGTAGCATTAAGTACTTATCTACGGTGCACCTACCTACCCTACCTATTCACACTACCTACCCTACCTACCCTAGCTACCCTGGCTACCTTACCTACCCTACCTACCCTACTTAGCCTACTTACCCTATCTACCCTACCTACATACCGTACTAACCTTACCTACCTTACCTACCCTACTTAGCCTACTTACCCTACCTACCCTACCTACATACCGTACTAACCTTACCTACCCTACCTACCCTACTTACCCTACCTATCCTACCTACCTACCCTACCTACCTACCTACCTACCTTCCTCTGTCTGCCTTATCGAAAATCCTATTAGTAGCATAACGTAATGATTGAATAGTATCGTGAATGCATGCAAGCCTAGTACTTTTTGTTAGGTTAGCTCAGAACGGTCTTGATAAATATCTACTTTTCCGTTGGATTTTCCAAAAAATTAAATACTCTCGTGAATTCATGCAAGCTTAGTACAAAATTTTCATCCAAATCCAGTCATCAGTTTTTAATTTCCCATACAAACTTTCACCCCCTATTTTCACCCTTTTAGAGGGTTTCCGGGATAAAAAGTATCCTATGTCCGTCTCCTAGTTCTAAGCTACCTCCCCACCAATTTTCAGCCAAATCGGTTCAGCCGTTCTTGAGTTATAAATAGTGTAACTAACACGACTTTCTTTTATATATACGTATAGATTGTGTGCCTTAACCTGAGTCAAATAAATTTATTTTCTTTCTTTCTTCTTTCTAGTTAAAGTTTAAAAAAGAGTTTAAGGCAATGGAAACAACTGTTTAATCGTTTTGTGTAAAACGCAATGCCTCTTTTCGACTGTAGTATGAACTAGGGTTAATCTTGATGTCATTTAGCTGTCAATTTGTACCTTCAAAAACGGCATGTATTTAAAACCATCCATCTGCCATGTGCTTTTCTTTACCATAGAAAACGCTATCCTAATTTAAATCAACTTTCCTAACCAAATCAGCATTAGTAAAAAAAAAACAATAATGAGATGATCTAATAAGACACAGCCAGTGATTCTGTCTGTCAGTGCGTAGTTCAGACAATTAATCAGGAGTCGTCGTGATGACAACCGGCTAATGACGTTAACAGGCGCAGTCGGCTGAGAAAACATACTCGTAGCTAGACATCATCTGTTTTTGTATGTGAGTAATGTGAGTGATGAGTCTGACAGGAGAGCGGTTTGCGAAGGTCATATAGGGTTAAATTGTTGAAGAGGTCTGCATTAGGCAAGGCCTGAAATCTTCAGGAAATATGCTTTACCAACGGGACGCTTAATATGAGTGGATTTTTCAGGTGCATAGGTACAGGGAAGACGAAAGTTTAAAGATTATCCTGCTTACAGGAGCTTCTGAAAGGTCATCAATTCTGTTGCACGGTTCCTCAAAGTAGGTTTGATGGACACTGGTCATCCAAAGTAGGTATAGCAATAGAGTATAGTAAGATAACCTGCATATTTAAGAATACGACAGCTTGATTTACAAAGTAGATTATTAGCTGTATTTATTCCAAATCTCTTGTTTAGTACTAGCGCGTTCTTGAATGACTTTCTCTTTACCAAAATGTTTCGTATCACTTGCCCACCTCATTTAATACCAGTGATTTACAATTCGTACCTCGAATCGTGAGAATTTCGGCCGAAACAAGTCATACATTTTCTCACCACATTAATTATAAAATTAATAACAAAACACGATCTGAATGTGCCAAAGCAAACGTTTGTTCCGAGAAATCGTATAAATATGTTACATGAACCGTTCCAGGTGTTCCCAGCGGTCTACCATAAACGTGTCCACGCTTTACTTGTGTTCATTTAACGCTTACTAACTTACAAGCAAACACCTACACACAAAAACAATCCAAACCCAACCTTAATAACTCAAAAATAAAGTCTAAAATACCTGTGGAATTTTGTTGACGTGGGAAGGGTACAGGCGCCACATGTGGACCGCCTGCAAAATTGAAATAAAAATATAATTTAAAAAACGCGATGCCCGTCGACCGCGGTGGCGAGGTGAACGTTCGTGCGATGATGTACGGGCTCTTGTCGATTGATACGACTTAATGCTGCTTGTAGTGCGGCGACCTGGCAGGCGGTAAAGGATGTGCGAAAAAAGGAACTGAATGACAGAAAAGCTGTTCATGATTGTTTTAGGATTTTTGTAAACGAAGTATTTCTTTTAAGCGTCGTGTAGTGTTTCTTATTTATTATTTTAAATTATTCCAAGTTTCTCGTCAAGTGCAGATTTATGTATCAGAAAAGTGTAAATTTTCCTCTTTCATGTCAGAATCCTGCTGCTTCTAAGATTATGTTAAACGGGCAGTATTTTTATGAATCAAAATTATTGGGATTACGTGTTTTATTGACACAATAATATTATTTATTGACATATTCATCAATTAATTTATAATAAAGAAATTAAACGACCAGCCAACACTGTTCAAAACCACTAACGCATGCAACAATCTCATCTCGATACACTCCGAAACCAACACATACGTAAATAGAATCAACACCGTGGGAGACACATTACATTTTATAACACCTCCTATCTTACACCCTATCACTCAGGAAATTAGGTTGAAAGTGAAGTGACATTTACAGTCATATGATTTCCCTATGTCACATTGAGGTGGTTTTGTTTTTAACGATACCGAGTGACTGACGTGAGAACTGAATGGTGGCACTTTCACAGGCCAGTGGCTTTTAATTCGGTAATTAAAGGGAGATCTGAAAATAAGTTGTTAAGTAGTTCCGAATGGCTTGTAAGGGAAGGGGAATTGATGAGAAGACCACTTGGATGTGTGAGATGTGAGATACATTAGCTGATACTCAACTGAAATAATGGAGGAATATTTGTTTTGATTTTTTTTAGAAATGGGAAATTGGAAATCACGCTATTAGAAACCAGATAAAACAAACTTAATTTACAGTACTATTTCATAAATATAAATTTAAAAAAACTATATTAAGTATCTGTTATTTACCATATGAATCACAGATATTATAGTTTTGGTAAGTCATATAAAAGTGGGCCTTCCACTTTTACAGGATAAAACCTTTTTTTATAAAGATGGGTAAAGTAATTTAGCTTCCACAAAGCTCTGCTCGATATTTACTTTTTTATTCAAATAGGTGCCCGTATTCAGGATTTTCGCGCACATCGACGCACGTTTATCTCGGATTATTTTCTAACTCTATCCGAATTCTGATCACCAAAAAACGTTTCTACCAAAACAGAATTCCATTCCAATAACACTTTACAGCGTAGCGTATAGCCAAAAACAATTTCATTAGACGATCCCCGAACTTACCGCAGTATAAACCGCTTTATAAACTCCTTAGCCTTCGTAATATTGTTTAAAAATGTCTCCTAGCCCGCCATGAAAAGCGTGCGGGACCCTAAACGTATGCAAATTTTATTTTTAAAAAATGCAAGTGGCCAGCCACATGTCGCCCGGACGGTCATCGCAGCGTCCGTCTGCTTTTTATTACTTTTATTTTTGTTGTCCAAACTTACCCACCTTCCTCTTCTCTGATTTGATTGCGTATTTATTCCAAGCTGTGTTTTGCTACTTCAAGTTGTACTGGAGTTGACGGTTTTCAGAAAACATACACGTATACGGTACGGTACAGTACCTATGTTCACCTTATGTTCACCGATTCTTGTGTTGCCAGTCCTGTGGGTCTTATTTTCCACTTTTCATATCGTACACTTTTCAGATCTTACTTTCCACTTGCAGTGTGTATGTAAGCTAACTTACAAACCGGGAAGAGTGGAAATACTCAAATGAAATAAATTGCACCAGTATTAGATACTCACTTTTCACGTACTTCAGAAATAAAAATAAATTAAGTGGGTTCTGATAAATTTACGTCTTTATAAGATTATGTATGTAGCTACTACCTAATCTCTGAGAAAATTTAGAATACCGTTGTACCTTCAGAGAGACTTTGTCAGCAGCTAAGTGCTAAATGCCGTTGTTGATAGGCAACAATATAAAACGGATCTTTTCAGCACTAAAGATTATTTCAATAAGCTCTTCTATCTTTATACCTTTAAACGCACACACACACATCTGCTCCCCACTGTCCACCTCCACATAGCTAGTTCTATCGCGTCAGATGATTTTTACGATGGGTGTCCACGTGACGTCTTTATTAAGGCGATATCAAGGTGGGTTCCGTGAGATTAGGGTTCCTCGTAAACGGACACCCGCTGTATTGGACGACTCTTCGTTATTATAACAAGATAGCTCGATATTGTCAAGATATGGGGTGTGTGTGCTCTTACGAAGGGATAGTGGAAGGTGTGTTTTTGTGCGGGTAGCAAGCCGTGTTTTTGCCTATATTAGACTGGTAGTTTTGCAATGACCAATATAATATACACGAAGGTACCTACTGCTATCATTAGCATTTTTCATTTGTCCAGATACTGCATGAAAAGTTTAAAAAACAGGCCACTTGTCTAATAGGAGGTACTTTTTATGAACATACCAGCAGCGCCCCGCGGTTTCTCCCGCATAAGTCTCGATCCCGCGGGAATATCGGGATAAAAAGTATCCTATATCCTAATCCAGGTCATGGTCTACCCATGTGTCAAATTTCATCCAAATCTGTCAGCCGTTTTAGCGTGAAAGCCTAACAAACAAACTCAGTTTCGCATTTCCAATCTCGGATTAGTATCTCGTCATCGTAATCTCCAATTCTTAGTGATATTCTATTTCATAACTGCCATCAATCAAGAAATCTTAGATAGCATTTCTACATTCAACTTTTTTCACCAAAATGATGAGTTATAAATGTAGGTAATACATTACACGCATAAGATATATTCTAAAGCTCGTCTAGAAACAAGTGGTGTAATAAATGCGGGCGGTGCGGGGTGCGGGGTGCGGGGCGAGGTGCGCGGTGTGCCGAAACATAAAATATATAAAGTTTGACCGCCGCCGGACAGTGACACAACCACCTACGGTAAGAAGAGGGTTACATGGGAGAAAGAAAGACGAGACACTTCTGAAAATATTATAACACCACCCCTGTAGTTCCCGAAGGCATTGACAGTGGTATAGCTATAGAACACTCACATTTTGTAGGTGACGAGCTATTGCATCAACCGGGCACAAATCCAGACTCCGGGGTGCTAATGAAAAACGCAACTTTGCCCGACCTGGAAACCGAACCCAGGACCCTCGTGCTCAGCAGTAGCGCTTGCGACCACTAGACCAACGAGGCAGTCTGAAAATCTTGATAAAAAACAAAGCTTAAAGCACTTATTGTGCACATGATAAAATGGATTTTGCTTATCTTCCAGAACACGAAGAAAGTACTTACCGAGCTTCTTTTACATAATGATCGACGCGTTGCGACGATATCAATAGTCCATTCATATTAAAGTCCGCCAATGAACGTTTGTAGTTGGAACCTATTACCAAATCCTATTTATTAATTGCATGATTTGATTATGACTGATAATAATTGAATTAATGTTTTGGCAAAGCACCTAAACGTGATATGTGTTCAATGAATGCCAACTAATATTGCTTTTGCTTTCAGCCCAGGTAAGCCTAGCTAGGTTATGAGCAGGTAGAAGAGATTCTACCTTTTCATAATCTAGCTAGGCTTACCTGGGCTGAAAATATACAAGGTTATATACAATATTCCTGTTTAAAATTATTTTAATTAATTATTTTTAGAGATTTATTTTAAGAGAAAATTAAATAATCCTTCATCAATTTAGGCTGGGAAAAGGCACTTTTGATCGTCAGAATTATATAAGACAGTCCCCCAAAACACCGGCCCTTCACCACTTCCTAGTGCTTTAACTGGAAAGAAGAAGTGGAACAACAAAACTCCCAGCAACACATAGTTAGACGAACTAAACTTACTATATGAAAAATACAGCATAACCATTCGATAATGTACAGTTCCAGAGGTACGTCATTATTATGGCCTGTGCAATAACGTTGTATGGTATCTGTTTCCTCACATAAAATCGTACAAACGTCCCAAGCCATCAGACAGTACCGCCATTGTAAGTGGTGCATGAGATACACTTTGGCAGATTAACTCCCGGTTTCTGGAACGAAAATCAACGTACAAAATAAGAAAAAAAAATTGGGAAGTTCTCCCATGTAAGCCTGCACTATGCCCCAGCAATATTGTATCAAGCAGAAGTGTCCACGTAGAGTCGTGTTTGTATGAAAAATATTCCAATATTCCCCCGTCCACCCTGATCGAGACGAAATAAGGTGATCGCGACAACATGGCCGGTTATTTGAAGGGCTTAAGGTCGGGTTTGTCAAATTATATGTGTTTTTCTTTCGTTATATTCAAAGATTGGACGTTTGAAATTCGCATTGGGAATGTAATAGCGTTTGGAGATTTAGAGTGTCGCTTTTTCTTGAACATTTTAGATTGTTGGTATCAATAAAAAGTTAGATAATACGGTTGAAGTAGTTAATTAGGAGGCATTGGTGCGTCTTAATAAAAATTAAGAAAATAATAATTAAAAAAATGTGTATCTTATAAATCATGATTTAATTACTTTGTACTGAACTATCGCATTAGAGAAACCTGTAAAGATAAATTTAAGGATTTTTAATCCAGCAGATAACATGTATAATACTTAGTTAATCCGAGTTCTCAAGTAAATAGTGCACAAGATGTAAAAAAAAATGATTGACGTATATTATCGTTTATTTTCATCACTATCAAATCATTCCGATATCTACCTATCTATAAAACACTACCTACTCCCAATTTCCATGAAAAATAAGCTATCCAGCATGACCCCGGGATAAGAGAGAAGCATAATCGTAAGGAGATCTGTGATGCGATGTGACCGGAAATTAAGACACGGGGCGGCCGCCCGCCCAGCGCCCTTCCGTTTCCGGTCGGACATCACCTTGCGCCGTGGGCGGAGGTCGTCAGATGAATAATCATTATCATAAATCTTGTGATAAAGTCGTGACCAAGCAGGTTGGGGGATGCTGTTTACTTTTTGGAAGAAATGTTTTTTTGTTGTTTGAAACTGAGTGATTTATAGATAGGTGTGTATAGACGTACAATGATTTGGCAATATTTTTAAGGTAACATTATCCTTGTCTTGTGGGAACCTAAGCAAACAGGCTTTATCCTGATTTAAGTACATGAGTGCTCTCCATCATGATTTCGTCAAAAGCTCTGGATTTTAATAGAACAACAACTAGCTGAATACTTACAACTGACACCGAACAACTACACTTACCTGAGCTAGCAGAAAGTTCCCAATATTTAAATTCTTCTCTGCGTTAGAACACTATTCCTTATGCACATTGTTCTTCTACGATATTAAATAGTATTTAAAATACCCATGACGTGTGTATCCCTTCAAACCTCTTACATACCACAGCAGCTGTCTCACGATAATAATTACAAAGAAACATAATGTCGTGTAACTTTTTTAATGTCCTCCATTTTGTTCCATCTGAATCATTAGCCATTAGTCTCTCACCATATTCTCTTTTGATACTGATTATTACCGATATATCATTGAAAGAATGTGCCTTTAATCTTCTGAAGACTTTTTATCACTTGAATCGCCTATTTATATTTGTACATCTTAGTCCAATTTGCTAAAAGAGAACAAAGAGCAATCTAGTATTTTCTAAGTCAAAACTAATGTCATGGTTACTTTCTACTAATACTTAATAACTTAGTACTTTTAGCTTCAACGAAAACTTTTCTCTTACCAAATTTCACGTAAACTGTAATATACGTAAATTCTAGTATATCGGTAATGTGGTCACTGCGGTCGTCCATCAAACGTGAACATTAGTGGGCCTATGAAAAACTAACTTTGACTATTACCGGACCCCTACCTTTTACCCCAGTCTTTCCAGCAACGACTATTACTTTATTTCGAAATCCATTGCTGCTTATGTTTCAACAGGATCTTTCTATATGTCGTTAGTGCAGTAATGTATGTATAACTGAGAAATATTTTCATATTTTTTATAGGCAATTTTAGGTGGTCAGATAAAAGTTAGTGTATTACGTTGGAGTGGTCCAGTATTTGAGTTATTTGGCTGTTTGCAATGAAATTGAGGTTTTTTTTTTGCCGTTATAATCGTGTTATTGATACGAAGTTTGTTCAAATAGGTAACGTCACAAACAAACATACAACATTTTCGTTTTTGCGTGGCATCATTGAAAATTGTTTTAGAGAGTTTTCCGTTATTTTCCAACCAACTGGATTATTTTTATTACATACTTGATGTTTCATTGTCTGGTAGCCGTGACCATAATCATGTTTATATATCAAGCTAATTGTATCTATGCAGTACTCTCTTTAAAGTTGAATTTGAGAGTTGCTGGCACGAAACCATTCTTCTACAGACAATGTAAACATACAGTGCTATGAACCTACATCTCCCATAGACATTCATCAAAGTTCATCACTACACGCCAACACAAAACAAAGGTACCTAACCACACATAAATTCCCTCGATTAGACCTTTTCTTCCTCCTCCAATTGAAAACCCAACCATGACTGATGATTATAGAGTTCAATTTCCCTTGGTATAATATAAGTCTTTCTGTCTATCAGTCCAATTGTCCCGGATGGCAACCGGACACCGCGATATGAAAGCAACAATAAAAGGTGGAAGACCTGACTCATTGATCGGTACAGTTGGGCACACAGTGCTTTCTATTTTATTTTATATGCACTTACATCCTTAAGGTACAATGCAGTTTTGAATTCAGTTTTTTTTTTTAAATTACCTCATGAAAGAAGTAGAAAGCACTAGAAACGATATAAAAAAGCTGTAGATGAAAATAACGTAAGGGTTGCATAGCAAAAATGACGAAAATCATGTAGGGAACTTTCCGGATCTGTTTTGGAATAGAATCGAATCAAGTAAAGGGCTTTTGCCCGCGGCTTCGCCCGCGTGGTTGTCGGAAAATATCCCACGGGAATGAAAAGTACCCTATGGGTAAATCCCGATACACAATGTATTAATTCCGTATCATATTGTTTTCTTATAACTCTATTGGTTTACGCGGGGAACGCCAGTAAAGTTGTCGGCATGTATTTTTTCAGATATCTTGGACAATCATCGTCATACTTCAGCCAATTTACGCAAAACTCTAATAAATTATACATTTAAACCGTCATCATGAATCACTCTATTCATTGGTGAAAACCGTATGAAAATCCATTCGGTAGTTTTTGAGTTTATCGCGTTCAGACAGATAGACAGACGCGGCGGGGGCGTTTTATAATAATTATGTAGTGATATCTGTTTTAATTAAGTGGCATACGTTACAATAGACCTAATCATATCCTACATGTGAGAATATTATTTTTTTAACAACCAATCATTAAAAAAAAAAAGATTTTGATTTTGAACGTTTAGTTTTAAACGTAATTTCTTACAGTTAGCCTTTGTTAAACCACGTCACTATCACTCATACTCACGAGACAGCCTGTTTCGCTCGATCTATCATGTTATCACTAGAGTAACTACTACATATACTTATGCAATGATAATGCATAATCCTCCAATACTAAACAAAAAACAACTATCACTCCCTCTCCCATTGAGCTCCGATCAAGGTACCATCGAAGTTCAAGGCGGGTCACGAGGTAAATGCACCTTTATTGTGCAGCAATTGGGATGTCCGGTGAGGTCGACGACCCTGCGCAGGAGTGCATGTACGAAGGTATGTGTCGAGGTTGGCCTATGCTGCTGTGGGTGCATTGGATTGGTTTGACAGTGTATGGGAAGCAATTGAGTGGGTTATTTATTATTTTACGTATATATTATATTTGTGAGTTTGTATGTAATTAAAGTACCCCTTTACCTCCAAACTCACAAATAACTATCTCTATACTTTTTTTGGAACTACCATTGATTCGATTCCGGAAAGTCTTTCACTAATGGGACCCTATATTTTATCATTGGCGTTCATTAGCATTCGACATTTCATTCAAATTTTATTAGAATAAAAATGCGACTGAAATACTCAGAAACAATTGTGAAATAACGAATCATTCCTTGAATCTATCGTAGTCGGAAACAGGTTTTCCCCAAAGCTGCGGTGAATCATTATTAAGAACACAGTCTCGTATTGTTGTTAGAAGGCAACGAATTATCAGAATTCTCTGTAGAAAGCCTTGAGGATTCCAAATATATTAAAGAAAACCGTCTTTTATCTCCATGTTTCCTTTTTACAGAATGTGCTTTTATTCATAACTAGACAAGGAAAGTAAACAACAACACATCGATCTACATTCAATAAGGCAGGTCATGGTGCGAAGCGTTACCTCTAGCGTGCGCCTGCGCTTATTGGTAGCAATTGAAGCAATCAGCGCAATTGGCGCGCCTCCCCCTGCGCGTCCCGCCGCTCCCCGCTCTCGCCGTAATATACTTTCACTTCTCACCGGTACTGACGGGGGGAAAAGCGATATGATTTATTATTATTTATTTTTATTAAATTTTTGCCATGTCATCCGGGAACACCACATCTTCCTACGGTGTTAAATAGCCAAAATGTCTTTAAAAAGTGACCGTGAAAGAGAACATGCTGGGGGCTGTCTAGCAAGATAGACATCACCTGGAGAAGGCAGCAGGGAAAGATATGGAGGGTCGAGGGGGAACTTTTGCTGAAAGGACAAACTAAGAAATGCCATGACAACTTTCCAGTAGACAAGGAAGCCTGTTTTTAATAGATTGAGTGTTTTGTTCATTTTTATATTTATAAATTATGCTGCAGGTGGCATTCAGAAATGTCGTTGTCAATATTATAATTCATAGGATACCTAATCCTCGTCGAAATTCAAATAAAAGTTCACAGCAAACTCGTTTCAAAAATATTCGCGAAACCTAAACACCTAAATATCGGATGATGCCGGTTTACTTCCACACGTGTGCTAAATAAAAAAATGTTAAACCAACAAATAATTCGGCGCCCGCGCAGCACTGTTTGTTGATCTAGCGTCGAATTATGTGAGCCGTAATTACGTGTTCGACGTTTAAATGCCCGATGGTTCTGTATTAATATAGTGTTGAGAGAAAGATTGTTGCTAATAGAAAAATTATTTGAGTGCTTGATCGATGACGAAAAACAGCTACAGAAATCTTTGTTGATTTTCTTTTGAAATGTGCTTCCTGTAGGGGATTTCCAGATACACTATTCCGTTGTTCCGTAAAATTGGTTTTCTTTACTTCGGCAATGACATCGACACCTGAATACAGTTCATCTTTGGCTACGGCTTTGATACTGAGACTTACTTAACCTTAATCCTCCCATGCTGGACCAACTTGCTAAGATCAAAGCTTTCCTTGACTCAAACACGGATTTAGTTTTCAGAAAAATTTTATGGTACACAATACTGACAGAACTACCTACTAAGTTTTTTAAAGAATTGGCATAATTGTGTCTTTTTATCTAAAAAAATATTATTTTGTATTTAATATTGTGACCTAATTTCGTCACAGAACCCTAACTTCATCAGTACCTTGTGAATAAATCAAGTGAACGTTGCAATAAAAATATTTGTGCTGTAATATCACATACCTACCTTATATTTATTAGTTGTAAAGTCGATATTTTATGTAAAACACCTATATAAACACATGGTTCCCTGGTAGCTTGTAACTCATTCGTAATGATATACCTACTATAAGAGGAATTCAGTTTTATCGTTAAAATGGCTGAAATAATGTACAAGGTTATTAATATTTGAACTGAAATATAGACACATGTTCTAATGGAACATGGAAAAAAATCCGGTCACAATAGTTTTTTTATGTTCTTGAATCAAAAGCATCTAGATAAAGTTTTCGGATTTTCTTCAATCTTGTTTTATAGTAAATAATTTTTCGTTCTGCTAGCCAGATCACACACAAAGGAAAGCATAACAATTTCAACATAAGAAAAATGGCTATTGCCTGAAGACGTACTGACATCACAAGACACTCGAATCTAGACCTTATTGTAAAGATAGTAGATCACGAAATACTTGTGGTCGATTAATTTAAGAATAACATTTAGCACAACAATGGGAAGGAGGGCTAAATCGTCGTATTAAACCGTTCGCATTGTATCTGTGAAGGTATTCCACCACCACCTTTCAACTATGCCCGTCTAAACATTAGGGATGAAGTATTGCGGGTATTTGATGTAGGTTGGTGGAATTGTGCCTACGACTGCGTTGCCTTCAAGAGGTAAGTAAGTAAGTATAGTAAATACATATACAATTATTAAGATTTCCTTGCAGGTTGCAAGGAAATCTTAATAATTAACTAAACTATGGTTTGGCAAAAAAAAAACTAATCTTTATTCACGTGGCAAACATGGGCTAGTTGTGCAAGACTTTGGTGTTTAATGACCCACCCTAAAACTACACTCCTAAAGGCGTCCTTAGACTGAAGCTCCAGATTACTAATATCAAAAAGTCTGCTTAACCACTCGGGGAATACAGGCGTGAAGTTATTGTTGAGTATGTAGAAGTGATTTATGATTGAATATATACGCAGACCCGTATACCAATGGACATTGCAGTGATAATTTATGCGCAAAAACAACATCTCGCACAATCATGATGTCACCCAAAAACTCCTCAACTTAAAATCTTTTAATCTGCAGAACAAGAAAACTCAAGTAATAACTAATATTATTTTTCCGCCACGGCTCCTCAATTAGTCTATGTCGAATTTACCACAAAGAGTCCAGTTGTTTCGCCCACCGGCGCATTGTCCTGCCCTATTGTTATTCTGACAATCTGCGTCATATAGCGCTGCCAGGGGGATAGGGGATAGGCAGACACCCTGCCTGCGCCTGATTCGGGGGAGCGTGAATACCTTTGGAGGTGTCGGGTTTGAATGGTGGAAAGATTGGTACGGATTTTGGTGTTAAAGGGAGTATTATGTGGAGATTGTCCGGAGGGATTTGTGCTTTCTGATCTGAGCGTGGCACATGAAGAAAGATATTTTATCGAAAGACCCTTGATCAATTGATCATAGCGAAAAGGTTTTAAAATTGGGTAAGAAACTAAAGAAATGCAATAGGTACGGGAAGTAGTCACCAGGCAAAAGAGCTGACCTGAAATCAGTTATGCTACAATGCCAGTCCATTCTTTATCAGCACGTCATCTACAACTAAGTCTCACATTCAACTATGTATTACACATTCAGACTAACATATTTCTTTTGTCAAAACATCTCAGTAGTGTCCAAGACAAACATTTAACACTTCAAACGAATAATCCGTTGACGACCATTCAGATTCAGCCACAATTTATTCCGGAAAGATTTACCGGCTGTTACAAGACGGCCAGGTGTGAGACATTCCTAGGAACTGCGGAGTCTGGGGACTGAGCAAGTGAGTAATCTGTCTTCACGGTAAGTCTTGTTTAAGGCGGCAGGTGACTGAGATATTCTGTTTGTGAAGTGAGGATGCATGGAGTAGGAATCGTGCATAAGGTTTGTTGGAATTGGTAAGGAGTTCTGAGAAGTTTTTGTTGAGACGTTAATGATGTAATTACATTGTATTGTAAGTTTGAGGAGGAGACTAACCTTGTTTGCCTTAACATAATTTTCTCTGATAGCGACTTGGGGCCGATTAGCGTTCCTTTTTTGTAATTTTATAAATTGGTCTTGGCAATAAATATAAATTTCAAAAAGACACTTGATTCGTACTTATTCCTTCAGTAGTTGTAGAAGTTGTATTCATGGTTGTGGAACGCCATGTAATAAGTATCAGCTCATATTTTCCCTAATACCAAAGTAAAGAAAAATGAGCATAAATGTAAAAACATAACTCATTTTTTCTCACACTTCTTTTCAACGCACCTTATAATACATAATTTTCAGTAACACCTCATTTCAACTCCATTGCTCCGTCAACGCAACAAAGTATACAAAATAAACAATCATACGAGCAATGAACACTCGTCCTTTGATGTTGCTCGCTGAATGATGGCCGCTGCAGCGCTTTCCTACGTCAAAACTACACTATTTCATACAGACTTAAAAGTAGACATGAGTTTACGAGCGCTGTAAATTATAAAGCGCTTAAAGCGTTTAGCAGAAAAGTATTGTCGGTCAGGTGATGGTGAGGGAGCGGTTTATGAAATGTTAAAGATGATGTCGAGATGAAAGACTAAGATTTAAGAAGTGCTTAGTACGAGATTTCATATTTATATTGGAGAGAATGAAAAATTATAGGTATTTTGAGTTAGCCAACTGTGAGAAGAGATACATAATATGGACTGCAGTATAACCGACAAGATAAAAGGAATCTTCAAAATTTGTTAACGAACTTCCAGATGATAACCACACTAATGCAGATTCGGATTGCCACAATTAGTGGAAACTCTAATCCTTTTAAACTTATTGGGAGTACTTAATGATTGGCAATGGACAAAGTATACATTGGCAGTGGAGTCATGAATGTTAGAATTAAGAAGTTTGGCGTTCCAGAAACATTATGTAAAGCGACTACAATGTCAATACCTATTTATTACTTAGTAATTACAAATTCGAGATATTTTGGTGTTAACATGGAGAGAAAACTCTAAACATTATATAATAATAGAACCAACTTAGATTATTCAATTCGATGCTTTTGAATTTCAATTGCCTAGATGAGGCGATACTTAAATGTTCAGCTACGCTTACACATTGTACTGGCAAAAATTTTACCTTGCATGAGTTATTTTCCAATAGGTTGTGCAGACATCACACAGGAGAACCAGAAGGGGGGCGCTCCTTCTCCTTCTTACACCAGAAGGTGAAAAAACTCCGATGACATCATCATTTTGCACAGAATCGAACGAACCGAATTGATTCAAATATAGTTCGCACTAATGTTTTTTCTATAGCGTCGGTAAATCAAACGCTTTGTTGACGTGACGCTACATCGCGACAAAGTTGCGCATGAGTTCATACCATGAGATAAGAATTTGCAGAAGCTCTACGTCAAAGGGTATTTCAATAGATATGCCTAATTTTAACATGACCTTGTGAAGGCCGCAGGAATCTGGATGCGGGAAGCACAGAACTGGTCGAAGTGGCGATGCTTGGGGGAGACCTATGTCCAGCAGTGGAAGTCAGAAATGATGATGATGAATTTTTACAATTGTGTGTCAAACGGAACTGTTTTGAATCTCTGCCATTGCAAATGGTAAACAGCTTGCATCAACAATCTGTTGTTTGATTCTTGATCTATGATTCAATTTCTAAGAATTATTTTGCTGTCCTGTTAAATGATATGTCAGTCCTCAGGATATCATTAGGGGTATGAGGAACAGGGTGTAAAGTTCACTCATCCCCCATAGAAAAGGGAGGATCCTCCGACCAGACGGGTGTAATGTCTGGCGGGCAACTGCCCAGAGGTTAAGTCGGGAAGCTTGTATATATGTTTATCGCGCGGTAAACTCTAATTGCGCGATGCAGGATTTGTGTGACGTCAGGATGTTGTGTGACGTCAGGTCTTTGATGCGTAGTTTGCATGTAGCGATGTAGATGCCGCTACAAGTCTGGAACAAGGACCAATTGAAAACCAGCAGGTCCACCAAAATAAACGAATAACTACATGTTACTGCAATGGGCCCGCGTGGTGGCTTACGGCTACCTCACCACGAGGAGACCTTAAAGGGCATGCGCTAAGGTAGCCCGAAATTCAAATTTTCTTTAGTTTTTTACATTTTGCAGGTCAGTGTGAGGTTTTATGTTGATTAAAATATGATTCGCGACCGTAACCAATATGGCTTTACTTAATTATAATCATTACAATCAGCAATACAACTCCATAAGTAAGCACAATCGCCAAATGTCATGATTTCGTGAAATAGTCATTCAATGTGATTATATGAACTTAGAGAGTTGTATTGACCATTTTTATGATTATAATTCTACAAATAAACATTTGATACGGCCGCAAATCATATTTAGATCAACATACAACATGATACTGACCTGCAAATTGCAAAAAACGTAAGAAAATTTGAATTTCGCGGGCTACTTTGACGCTTTCGCCTTAATCCAGTGGGAACATTTCAGGCTGGTTATGTGAGCACAAATTGAGTTGTATGTGTTGCTTTCACTTGCTAACTAAACCTTTTGCATCTCCTTATTTCGTCACCCAAACGGGAACGAACGAACACGAATGATTTATATTTCAAGCCCAGGTTAATTGGCGTGCCGTGAAATGAATTTAGTACAGTGCACTGTGTATTTAGCCGTAACGTCAGGCGGCGTTTAGAAAATAATTAGTCTTGTTTACGCACGCCGCCGCACGCGCCGCACGGGAAGGTGCGGAGGTGAGGAGCTGAATGTGGGAATTGAGTGATTATAGTATTGGGTGCAATGTTTGTGACAGCTGCCTCTGACAGTTGGTTAAGATATGAATTGATCTAGTTTTCCTGTGGTGGCGTTGAAGATGATGAAAGCTATGTTGAAATTGAAACTATGACATAAATTACAAAATATTTGGATTTTTTTTCTCTGGATGTGAAAATCTAAAAGCATGCCAACAAATAAAAAAGGTTGCCCTATCTGCCGTTAAAATTGAGAGAGAGAGAGTTATAGGTATGTATAATTGAGCTGGTTACTGTTAATCTTTCAAATTAGGAGAAAACTATAGGAGCATGATGGCAATATTTATATGCCCAAAATATAGATTCAGTTGACCATTCAGTAGGTATTGGCACTACAGTCATACAAGCCCCAATAAATCAAAACAAAATACTAAAAATCTTTCAATCTTTTTAAAAACAACTCCACTGTATAACAGATACAAAGTGTTACAACAAATGTTATTTCTGATGACAATCGTGTGGCCATCGGGCTGTCACGGCAGCCAATGGCGGCATTTGTATCGCTGCATGATCGATGCCACTATTTGTTTCATCGCGCTTTTGTTCCTAAACGAGAATGTCAACTGCTTTTGTTTCGCGGTAAGGTAATGGTGACCAAAGTAACGAACATTTCGAAGAAGCATCTTGATTTGATGAGATGGAGGTGATAGGAAAGTTACGCCAGACAATTTTTCTGCTTTAGCTGAAAATTGTCTAAATAGATAAATTACTTCTAGGTATTTTAAGGGTCCAGAGCTTCGACTGTAAGAGCAACAGAAGCTGATGACAAACTTCGTACCTACCACCTACATACGTAATTTTTCCAACTACTAGGTTTCCTTCGTATACGAAATGATACAGAATCGAAGCTTATTAACCTGAATTAATTTCTTGGAAATTTCACAATTACCGGTAAACTGAAGAGCCCGTGAAATTAACTTCAGATCTAGCGCTACACCTCATAATATTCTAAACTCGCAGTTCCAGCCCAAAACCCAAATTAATCTAGCGGACGTCACCTTGCAGCGGACGTCAATCCAAAAATGACAAGTATGACCAATTTCCACGTACTTTATATATAGCCCCGCGTTTAATCAAGGTGTCCGGGGGGTAACGGCGAGGTAGGGGGAGAGGAGACGCCCGTAATTAAAGTACAGGTTGACAGATGACAAATTGTCTGTGGCCGCTGTTCCGGTAGATATTGTATTTTGATCTTGTACAAGATTCTGGAGAGCAAGATTAGAGGGAGTCTTTAGACTGACCCAATTTTTGCTTTGAATTCGATATGGCTTTTGATGTGGGGACAAAGGAAAAGTTTGTTATTTTTCAACTGGTTTTAAGTTAAAAGAGTGGTTCTGGTCTTTAGTTTTTTTCTCAATATGCTGTATGTCCAACTTGTATTATTTGAAAACGTAAACAACGAACATCCACAGCACAAATTCTGTTATTCCTATTGTGAATAGATAATAATAATTATGAAAGGAAGACATCAAGTACTGTTATATCTATATATTATTGCGTAATACACGATCAATCAGAATTTGAATCGTTTTGAATCAGATTGCTAATCCATTGCTTCGTAAGTTCGAAAAAAAACAGCTCAACAACGTAAATAACGCAATGAATGTTGCTGAACTGTCAAAATGACATAGATTAGTCGTAATCGTTTACGAAAATGTGTTGCGTATAAATTAGATAGCTGATATCTCAACAACTTTGAAATCAGTTGTTGATAAATCAGGTTAGCAGTTGCAGTAACATAAGGTGAAGAGAGCTCGAGAGAGCGAGAGAGCTTAATTCAAGCTCACTTCACCTAAGTTTTCACATGGAGATTTATACATAATATATCGGCTGATGAAGAAGTCTGTAGCGGTGATAAAAGTGTTTGAAGTAACCGAAAGTATTTAGCAAACATTTGTTGAGAAAGTAGGTGGCGCTGATTCAGGACAGACTATGTACTGGCAATGAACCAGGTGAAATCAGTTGTAGTAATGTTTTCAGATTTGTAGGTAGATCTGTTGCTAGCTACTGTTTATATGCAATTAGTACCTATACACCAAATGTAATGGGCGTCTCCGACTCACAACGCCACAATTCACTCTCGTAAAATAGCTTATAAGCAGAAACACAAAATTATTAAAAAAATCAAAAAGAATCCCACAATGATTTAATGGCACAGTGCAGGCGTTAGTCAGTAAATCAATTGCCCCCGGTCACCGTATACGCTATGACATCTAGGAAGTAGTTTGTCAAAGTGACAAATAGGTTGACACGGTCCACGTTCCGTGCCGTATTTTTATAAACAAAATGTTATCAACATAGTAAATTCTTTTAGTGTATTTCTGCGTTTTTGTGGAGGTAATATATGCTTATTACTGATGTGATTAAGGGCTGTCGTATGCACTTATGGACGTGAAAATAGATTTAGACGATTGATATACTGGATAATATGTTATACTGTGGTGATTATAGATAGAAAAGAAAGACATTAATTTACTGTTTGTTAGAACGTTCCATTCTTTATGGTTCCTGTATCCAATTAATTAATTTCACCTGGACATACATTACTAACAAGAGCTTTTAATGAATGTTCGTCAGCAAAGCTATGCCGAGTTTCGTAATGCTGAGCATTTGGTTGAATATAATTTTCTTCTCTCGTAGCAAGATCGGAAGTGGGACTGACCGCAACCATATTCACCTCAAATTGATATTCTTACCAAAAACATGACTTTTAAATGTTAACTTTTTGTAAAAGATTTAATTTCAAACGTTGAGGTAAGGAACAGTTACCTACTTCAATACTACAGGTAAGCCTAGTTATTCCAAATTCAAAATAACAGATTTCTAGCACTAAAATAGGTTTCAGAGATCCAGCGAGTAAATACTATATACGTATATACGGTCATTTATTACGTACAGTTCCTAACATCTCCCCGACACAAACATCCTAACATTGGCAAACGATTCCACGCGGCGGAATCTAAAGCATCCGAATGAATGTACACATTACACTTACTATAAAATATTTATAATGGGTCACCTTGTGAGAACAGACGGATACACTATAAAACAGATGTCATAATCGGCCCTTTGAAGTTTCTGAGTATCCATCTCCAACTTTATCACAGCCACCAACCAGACCTCTAATTTCAGTAAGACAAGGTTGAATTTGAATCAGCTCGGTTGGAAGTAAAAGTTGGTGATTCAAAAGAGCGTCGTATGATTTACAATATGATAAACCTAGTTGGTTGAGTGATAGATGTCTCCTTGAGTTATGGTGTCCTTAAGTAGATGACAGGATTCAGGAGAAAAATAAAGGAAATTGGCGTTATTTCAGGAGCTAGTGGTATAAAGAGAATAATTTAAGAAAATTTTCAAACCAACAACAAGTAGGTAGGTAACTATACTATTGCTATGGGAGGAAATTAATTAAAGAAAAAAATGGAAAAGTGTCGTGGGAAATCCGGTTGTAACGGAGTACCTTTTGCTGTATATTATGTATTAAATAACAGGTACAATAAAATCCGTGTTCCGTGTGGTGCTGGACGTACAGAATAGGGTGTCGTAAAAGGCGACTAATCTGTAATCTGTGTTAAAATGCTTAGATAACGCTGCTGCGTTAACTATGCATTTTAACACCATACTGCGATCACCAACTCGCCTGCCAAGCGTGGCGATTATGGCTAACTCCGCCATTTGGGGGAGGCCTGTGTCTAGCAGTGTACGTCTTTCGGCTGAAATGATGACGATGATGACAATGAAATAAATTAACAACGTTTGAGAGAACAAAATGAAAAAAAAAAATAACGGTCTAAATGTTACACTTTTTTCAGTCTAACTCTCATATGTCAAGTCCGTAGAGTATAACGTGCGATAAGGAACTTCGTCCCAAAAGAAGAATCAAAAGAAAATCCTCTGTCAAGCTAAAACTATAGATTTATTTACCACAAATGACTAAGATTATGTCTACTATACACAAAATAATTATCTAAACAGTAAATCTTAAGGATAATAAAGGTAAATCGTTCAGTTTGAACGAAATACGTTCTTTACGTAATCTCCCCAAATCCCCCATTCCCCCACTGACCTACTGAAGTAATCTACCAAATACATAACTAATCTATTTTGAAATCGGCTACGAATCTATAGTACAATCAATTTTTATAGCTGCCGTATTCAAAATATAATAAAGTATAGGATTAGAAAACTAAGATCATCATGATGTTTACACAGGGAGCGTGCTCGATGGGCCAGGTTCGCTTCCCGGGTCGTAACTTTCATTAAAGTGGCAGTTTGCTTTGCGCGGATCTTGTAACCCACATTTTTATAGTTCATTTAATATTCTGGGTTAATTTTGGTTTAGTTTCGTAAATTAATGTTTTTAGCGTTTAGATTGTACCTCTGCATCGGTTGGCGGTTATTTATCTCGTTTGGAGTATTCTGTTCCGAACATTTTCGTGACACTCCCCTGAGTGTCACGCGAGTGTGAGGCGAGTGTTACGGTTGAAGGTGTGAAAAGCAGAGTATTCTGGTAACTTCGTCTTACGCGAGCTTGTATCCGTCGCTTCGCTCAGGAGTTAACTCCCTTGCTGCGGCCGGGATTCAATAAAACACCCGTGGCATAAGGCAGTGCTTTATCCCCTTGGTGAATAATCTATTCCCCTTGGTGATAGATTAGGTTAACGATAGCTTTACTCGTTTGATTCTGCATATTTATTTTATCTATAACAGTTTTTTTTGTATTCCAACTTTTACCTCAAACCTGCAAAGCAACTCAATTACCCACATAAAAAAGATTCACCTCGAAATATTTTCAGAATGACCGGTCAAATATGTGCTAAAATAAAATGAAAACAAAACTTTTTTACCCACTTGCTGGTAGTAAATTTAAATTTAATCTCAGATCTATTGCGTATTTCTTCAGTTGCACAGGAGATTGTCACCTACCATCGTTTTGAAATACATTATAGTCATTATATGCGACCATTTAGAAGACGTTGAATAGTTTATGGGATTTAGTGCTGAAATGCGATGAATGTTTCAGGAAAGAAGTAAGATATTTTTATAATGTTTTGTCCAAACGCAAGTCACGTTTGTCATTTTGAAGCAGGTGTAAAATAGCTACATTTTGAATCTTACTTGTTCAGTGTTTACATACTCAAAAATCAATCTGCCTAGCCTTTTCCCAACTATGTTGGGGTCGGCTTCCAGTATAACCGGATGCAGCTGAATACCAGTATTTTACATGGAGCGACTGCGTATCTGCCCTCCACAACGTAGTAACTAGGTAACACGACACCCCTTGGTAAGATTGGTTGTCAGACTTTTGGACTTCTAACTACCCGTAACGACTGTCAAAGATCTACAAATAACAGCCGGGACCAACGGTTTAACGAGCTCTCTAAGGCACGGAGTAGTCTCGGTATGTAAAGATGCTCACTCATCCACAGACCAACCGCGGCAAGCGTAGCTTAAACTGAGGGATTGACCCGTGCGGCTGTTATTACTTAGCCACGAGCTCAATTGCATACTAAAACAAAATAATTAAAAAATATTCAAGTTGCATGATTGAACCTTGAAGCGGTTCAATTATGCAACTTGAATATTTTCATGTCTTTATTATAAATACTTTTCAAATCGTAAAAATAGAAAATAAACATAAACAACGTTATATTTCCACATGTCAACTAATCTAAAAGAGTACTACAACAATCCGTTTTATTTACTGATCGTCAATCGACCTAATAATATATTTATTTCTTTCGGCGTAAAATATGGAACTTACAGGTCATTGTAGGTGTAGGTGCTTATATTTTAACTTACTGTTCATCTTTATCGGAATAAAATAGGAGGCTTTTCTGCACGTCCAGATGTCATACCAAGTTGAGGCAATACTGTCCACTGTCTAGAATGTACGCTGCATACAAAGAACACGAAGTGGACATTGACGTCTTTCACTCATCAACAGCTGATCTAAAAAAAGCCGTGCTTTCCATTTAATGGATATCTCTAGTCTAAAATCAAATTTTAACGTAATCATAATATATAAAAAATCTATGTAATCTAACCTAATCTTATTTTATTTAATCTGTATAATTTGTTGTAAACGATAATAACGAACGAAACTCTATGGTATTTATGTGTAGCTATAGATATTTTTAGCCCTCATTTTTGCACTATACAGCTTTAGATCAAATAGGTATTTTATTTGGTCTGAGTATATAGCATCATACGTACTCATTTAAGTTAACAGAATCTAAATGCGATGCTAGTTTACTCTGTCTCATTACTTTTTTTTTAATAAAAACAAAGTAATTTTCTTACCACAGAAAAAGAAACCACAACAATTTTAATTTGTCTCTTTTAAATATGAACGCAGCTGTTCAAAACAATATGGCGACCAAAATATAGAGAAAATAAATGCCTATCAACGAAACAAATAGCCTTGTCGTGTTAAACTCCCAGCGCCATCGTTCACGCGTAAACAATGTCAAATAGTTTGGTAGAAAACGTGTGAAAACTGCCCGACATCACCTGCGCTAAATCAGACGCGGCGACGAGGACACAGCATGTCACTGTAACTATTTCAATCGGACGTTTGTTAAATGTTAGTTTACGTGGTTTCAGAAAACTTTTAAAGTCATTTGTGTTTTTATATACAGATTTGTTTTCGTAATATAACGCAACAACCCAGGTGGTTGATAGGCCTGACTGTTCATCGGTAAACACTATATTATTTGTAAAATTTGCATGTTTTGTGAAAACATACAATCTCATATCTCTAGAGAAATTCAGTAAAGTAAATATTTTATAATGTATAAGTAGACAGGGGACAATCTGAAAATAAGCTTATTCACTCTGGTCTAATTCAAATCATCAAGTAACTACCTTTACAGCAAAATAACTCAGATTCCTCTGAAGACAATCGACTACACTGAAATAAAAATATAAATTGCAATCCGTAATGTCTTGGCGTGTCGCCTAACTGTAGGCAATTACCCTATTTTTAAGCCCGCTACATCGAATAATATGATCGGCTGTTGAACACCTGAATTTTTCGCGATCTTTGAACGACTATCGCACGTATAAAATTCACCTGACGACTGTATTGTAGAGTAGGTGTTTCGATTTAGTGTAACTATTGCGAATTTGAATCTTAGGCTCCGTGTACACGAACCACTAGCGACCTGGCCCAAGTGTATCCACCCACCACGAGGAATCGCCCACTGTTGGGTATAGGCCTGCTTTTCTTTCTGCCATACTTCCCAGTTCAGTACCTAACGCGCATCCCTCGTCCAAGTGTTTCCCGGAAATTGGGACGATATAATTTCGTCACGTCGGCGTCGGCCTGACATGCTTTTTGACGTCCTTAGGGACAGACTTAACATTTTTAAGGCCACCAGCACCCAAATGTACTGCACAACTTGCCGTCTCAAATCAAGCCGCGAATGGGTTGTACATGAGGAGCCTAAGATTAAAAGTCAGTCAAGTGTTGATGCTACAATATAAATAGTTCACACTCCGGGGGAGCTGTAATGCGCGGCTATCACCTTCCAATTTATAGGGACTATTTAGAAAACAGCTCGCATTGATAAAACTTTTTAGTTTCTATGCACGTAGTTTTCTTTATTTTGGGAAAATGACTTTTCTTTTGTACTATTCTAAGATAATCTGTACCTATTAAGTAGTACTAAGTACAGGTACATTTAAATTTTCTTCAAGATAGGTACCAGTGAAAATGTCGTTTAGCAAAGTGTAACAACAGTATTTAACACTTTCACGCACCCTTATTCAATTAAAGAAAATGAAGTCATCAAAAAAAATACTTTTTCTCAACACATAACTTACCCAAATGACTCCATTCAATTCTATATATTTTTATACTCTCCTTCACTTGACAGAAACAACGCAATAATTAACGTTAAATTACAAAAATAATCCCTACCTGACGTTATATTTCAATTATTTATAATAGTAATAACTGTAGTGGTAACTTGCGTAGCTGGTCCTAATGCTTGGGCTACATTGTTGCCGATTCTCTTGTACACCGAATTAAACTAACTAAACTATCACTAAAATTCGTTACTTTTGACTATGAGAATCTTAGAGCTATTCTGCAAATAAAATTCTCTAAACTAAAAAATAATTTTGACACAACTAAAATAGAATTTGACAATCGCGAATCCACGTGGTACCCGTGGTTTGGCCTAACCCATGATTTTTTTTAGAGCCGGAGGCGAGCAGGGGGTGCCGCCTCGACGTGTTTTATATGGAATTTTTCACTTTTTGTATGGAAAACATGAAAAAATATTGACTACATGTTCAGGTTTAGAGGTCTATCTATGGGCTTAATACAGGCGGTCGAAATTTCATTATTTTTGCGATAGGACGCACCATTTTCGAGATATAAGCAAAAGAAAAAATTAATACAGTACTGTTTTTGCACGTGAAGTCGAGATGTTGGTGTGAATTTTAGTTCATTACAACTTATTTTATCCCACACCTTTTTAATCGCGTTTCAAAATAGTCAGATTTAGTCTGGTTGGGTATTTTACAATCAAAATTTTAGGTGAAAAATGTCAAATTTAGAATAGCAAAATTGCCATTTTCACTAAACTAAAAACTCAGTACTATCTTAGTGCTGTCAAACTAAAATATAGTTAAGTTGTGTCACTTGAGTCTATTTCAGAATGGGAAATCATCGTTTGACAGGAATAAACAAAATTTTAGTGATTTTTAGTCTAGTTTAGAGGCATTTGTGACAAGAGAATCGGCACCATTGTCGCGTTATCGCGAACGAAACTTCGCGCGCTCTCTTTCGCACACCGCTCGACGTCTCGCTGAGCAACAGAGAGCGCGCGAAGTAATGTTCGCGATAATGCGACAATGTAGCCTCAGCATCAGAGATACGACCACAGAATAAAAAGTTCAGAAGCCTCACTCATTAAAACCTGTGGTGGAAACATTTCTACAACTTAACGGAATTACCAGAAGGCTATAAAGCTCATTTTTGAAACCTGCAATATAGATATTGAACCTACAATAAGTCGCAAGAAAGATAAAGAAGTTAAGAATATCCATTTAATATAGAAACTGTGAACATTGCCTTATCAGACTGATTTTAAAACACAGTCTTAAAATATAGCAGTCAAAACCTCCTGGCGCTCTTGTGTGCGTGAACTTGTTATGGTGCTTTGAAATTAGCCTTCTACATCTGCCTAGTCTATGGTAAGAGTATGTAGGAGTAATGGCCGTCGTTCTAGCTGACAAAATAATCGTAAATAATAAATATAAAGCTAAGAATCGCAGCTGAAAAATTAGTGCGCTCAGTTTGATATACGATGCGAACCCACGTGGATTGATTTTTTTCATCGAATATCATCATCCTAGCCTTTTTGCGAGAGTGAAACTGATGAGTCTTTAGAATAAATAGATGCAGCTAATTAATTAAATCGAGCAACTGCCATTTGACTCCTGCATGCAGAGGCGTGAATCAAAAATATTGAAAGCAACTGGCACAAAACAAAAACAGTTGGTGTTCCAACAACTCTTGTTAAAGACTTAAATGATAAAGGTACCTGATAAAGAAAACACGAAACAATTGAGCAAATGACTGAACCAACATAATATTTCGAAAGTTTTAATCGAAACTAAAATGACACTTAACTGGCTGTCATTGCTAGAATAGATTGCTCTTTTCAGATAATTTCAGAAAAAAACGCATCGTAGATAACCAGACTACAAGAATAGGGTGACTATTTACTATCAAAAACTAAAAATAATCGTTTATTATCATCATAAAAGTAATGTTTAATAATGTGAATAACATCTGCGAGTAAAAAAAGATAACAATTAATTCGCGGCTGGAGGCGCCTGTTGAGTACAAGTGCCGGTATAAATCAACACAGAAATAGATGCTGTAGAGGTTTTAGTACACTAGAGCGTAACAGGTGCAGCGAGCCGAGCATAGGTCAAACGCCGAACGAAAGAGTGACGAATAAAACCGGGCTATAAAAGACGTCGAATTCTAAGGTGCATTTTATGAGTCAGTTGTGTAAGGTGCAAAGGATATTGATAGTTTTGGCAAAGATAGTACCAGGCTTATTGATGAAAACAAGCTTATCTCTAGGTAAGCCTGTCACCACAAAATTACAGGTTTATCTTTCTGCCGGATAATTTTGGAGAAAATATTATTATCGTTTCTTCAACTTTTCCAGGTTTTCACGCAATGTCATGAGTGGACTTTGTAACACGCCTACGACAAAGTACACTGCAACCACACTTCAAGCACATTTGAGGCACTCGGCAACTACTACTGGCTCATCTTATACCACGGCATGCAAGTAAATCGGACCGACTCATAGTAGTGACAGTATGAAAATGTTCAATAGAATTTTCAATCCCCTGTTACGATCTAGTGAGTTTGCATCCTTACGTTGACCGTCATAGACAAACATGTGTCTCATCTAAAAATACTCGGAACAATGGCTTAAGGAAAGACTACCTAATTATAATCCATATCGCCGTAGGAAATAATTAGTGGAAACCATTGTTCTAACGGTCGCAGGTGAGTAATTAATACAAGGAAATGTATGGTTGTTTTTAATGATGTCATCTAGGTAGATGCAGGTAGGCGAGGTATGCAATTGGAAATAGTTGCGGTTTTCATGTAAATAAGGAGTTCTATTTGAAATAGTGTTCATTGTTGTTACGATAGGTTTAACTTGCGGTTTTTCTTGGCATCGCTCGGTACCAACATAGCTGTTTGTACCTTCAACACCGGTAGAAAAATAAGCCTCTACGGGATTATGTTTAGAATCTAGGGGATATTGTTCCTTAAATTATGACAATGTGTTAGAACATGAAAGTCTGGCATCGTCTAAAGCAAGTTTTTTTGTTGTGTCTCGTTTCGAGGGATATATTTATTTACTTACTTATGTAACAATGGTCTTTCATGCATCCGTCTCATTTACTCATTTATTTATCAAATTGTTTATTTTAATTTTTTGTGTTGTTTTGCAATTTTATGCACAATCACACTATTATGTAGCTACATATTCGTTATAATTTTTTTATCTGACACAAATTTATTTAATTTGAATATGCTGCATACACACGTTACATTATAAAACTAATTATAATCCGTCACATCCCAATCTCAGTCCAGTTGAAAACTAGCGTCAGGCACTTATAGTCTGGCATTTTTGATCAACTGGGCCTTTTGGCGCAGCCGTGAGGCACACTCTCTATCCAATTTCTTCTTACATTGCACATTACACTTTTTATTTGATTTTAATTTTTTATCTGCTGTGTAAATATATTGTGAGTTTTTTAGTCTGTGCTAAATAAATGTATTTTCTTTCTTTTCTTTATATTAGTCTTTTTAACAGTTTAAAATAGGCCAGTTTAGGGCGAACTTCCCTTGAAATATCATTAGAATTGACAGTTGGGGACTAAATCGAACACTCAGTGACTTTTTTAACAAAACAATTAAATGTCATAACTTTGGATCTATAGTAACATTTTAAACAGGTCTTTCTAGATTTCAAAGGCAATTACCTATTTTCGTGGAAGACTGTGGCAATTTTGATTATCCGTATCGAATCGAAGAAGTATTATGTTTTAGAGAAAAAAACAAGACTGGTTTATAAACAAGAGAAACCAGATTAATTGCCTGTCGTCGGCTGCAGACGCAAAAAATTGCGGCTGGCCTATTTAGTACAGATAACATATTCAATTCTAAGAAATTAGAACAATTTTGTTAATGTCTGCGTAGAAAGTAACTAGTGAAATGATGCTGAATTAACATCGGAGACCGAAATTCAGATGTAAGAAATCTCATAAAGATATCGTTATACACCTAGAAAGAGGTGGCGGGTAGAAATAATCACATAGATCAAGCAAATACTGGCATTGGAGTGAACACAGATGATACAACGAAAAAAAAGAGGCCTCTTGATCTGCAATCACTTACGTCTAATATCACCTACGTCTAATATCCAACTTTAAGGAATTTTAGTTCACAGCCATTGACAATTTAATCACTCCTGTTTTCCTCGTTGGGTTAAATAGAGTTGCACCTATAGTACACTCACATTTCGCTACTTAAGTCTCATGTTGGGGGCGCGTCTATCTCCATCAACCGGGCACAAACCCAGGCTCCAGGCTGCTATTGAGAGAATCGAACCCCCTGATGTTCTTCTCATTCTCAGCAGTAACGCTTGCGAACACAAAACAACACAAGACCCGAAACCAATTTAACTACCCAATCCAAAATAACAGATACCAATCTACCTATCTGAAAAGCAGAAAGAATTCCTCGAAGAACAAGTCCCCAGTTCCTCCGTACTTCTCACGTGCCCCTATTACCATATAAATTCGTGGCTCGGTGAATAAGAACTCAATTGGTTGGCTGTTAAGTGCGACTCACGAGTCAGCCCCAGACGGCAGGGGTAGCCCCCTGGGGCTTGATTGACACGTGTTCACCTTGTTGGGGTGCAATCAAATTGTCTGCTTTTTATAAGCAAATTAAATGAGGGCTTTATCTCTCGTTCTTTTTTCATTTTGTAGTTGTTATATGATTCTTTTGTTAGGGATTTTATGTTGGGATTGGAATTTAAAATGCAAAATAACAATATCGTAATTATACCCTGATTAAGTATTATATTATATCCATTTGAATATTTTCAATTACATTAGTCTAAAATCATAATATTGTTAACTCAAAAGACGAATCGAAAGATGAATGATCACGTTTTGTTATCCAAATGATTTTTAAAAGGAAAGTCACATCATCAAACTCGTCATAACGTGCTAACTGCGACGAATGTACATCAAATCGTGCATCGATCAAGAAACCCGTCCAAAATAACAAACGTGTAGTAGAGTTTCTTAGACTATTAGTAAAAACTGGTAAACCAGGTAATTATCATATTCCTTAAGACATCAAATCCTGGGTACTGTTACCACTTAAAGGTGGTTCTCTGTGCACCCATAAATTGGACGTCACACTTCGCCCCTGCGGCCCGAGGATAAGGCATCGGCCTCCTAAGCTTTAAGGGATTGTGATTTCGAGTCCCATCAGAGGTGGAAAAGTGGAATTGCAGTCTCACTTTTTTATTTCGTTACTAAAGATGTATTGGATAATTTCTGCATCGGAGAAAGATGTAGGTCTCATACAGTTTTCATACATTAACACTTCTTCTTAACGTTTCGATGGCAAAAATAACACGAAAAAATATATGTTCTTAGTTTTTTCAAACTTATTGTTGTTTGACAGAAAAACATGTTCTTAGTTTTTTTAATTTGTTTGGCCCAAAACTCAGCAGCGCGAATACCGTTGCTGACGCTGTCATTATGTCCTCACGTGTGCAGGTGACAGGGCTTGCGATGCAAGATGGGAGGTGAGCCATTGTCTGTGGAGAGACGCCGCATACACATCGGAGATCTGAGCCGACTATGAACCCCTACTTGTGGAGGTTGTCCATATATTAAGGGCGAGCCATTTGTAAAGGTCACACATGAATCAAGAAATAAGAAAATGTGGAAAATTGTTTTCTCCTGAATTTGACTGGAAATAATGAAAAAAAATGATGATGATAAATGTCTACATTTATATCTGTATTTTTTATGGTGTACATAATAAAGAATATTCTATTCTATTCTATTCTAATAAATGTCTGTTCCCAGGCACTTGGCATAACTGCTCAGTGCTCTCTATTATTATTACTTCCCAGTAGTACAAAGATCTCAATCAATAAACTATCACTTCAAAGGCCCGTAAACGCTCGCGTTGGGTGCGGACGCGACGTCGAATAGTTGCGCACTGATGCACACAGTGTCCTTACACGTTTTCATAGGAAATGCTAAAATTAATACACGGTATTATGTCGTTGTTTTTGCTTGAACAATAATAAAATATTATTTTTATGTTTAGCGGGAATTCAGCGCATAGCGGGTTGAGATTTGGATTTCAATAATTTTTGAGAGGACGCAATTTTTCCGAAAGGCTGGGTATACATAAAAAAAAAAACTTTTTAATTCAGATTTAAAAATCCATAGAATGTTAGTACAGTAAAACTTATGAAACTAGTGTTAGTAGTTAAAAACATTATAAATACTTATTTTCTAATGTGGGTTTTAACCCAGTGCTGGACCTAACGCGTGTCCAGCCTATCCGCAATAACAGCCAGGATGCTGTTGATGCTGCCGAGCGCCGCGGCACACAGCTTGCGGAGCACGGCGTGGAAGCCGTCAACTTGTGCGTCCGCGAATATGCCCGACGCACTGCACCAGCGCGGCAGCCCCAACAACGCCCTGAACGCATTGTTATATTGGACGCGCAGGGCGCTGAATGATCTTTGCGTATAATGAGCCCACAAGCAGCACGTGTATAGTTAGGAACAGTGCGCTCTGAACAATGTTATTTTCACTTGAGCATTACAACGTTTAAACCTGTGGGCTATCATGTTCGCTCTGATAGACAGCGCCCTACGCTCCCTGCTTATGTCCTCATCATCACGTAGGAGATCAGTGACTATGTGCCCAAGGTATTTAAAACAGGTGACCACTTTCACTCAAAGGTCTTCCGTTCAAAGTCACGGGAGGAACCTGATCCGGTGACTTGGTACCTGCTTTAAATACCATGAGCTCACTTTTTGTGACATTATATTTGAGGCCATGACTAACCGCGTACGTCTCACACACATTAACTAAGTTCCTAATTCCACCGATCGTTGGGCTCAGCAGCACCATGTCGTCTGCATAACTCAGATTATTTACACAAATATTGTCTACGTGACAGCCGACATGTATGCTACTGAGCTCAACGATTAGAGCATTTATATACAGATTAAACAAAACTGGGGATGATAAACCACCCTTTCTTACTCCACATTGTAATCCATAAGGATCCGATAAGATGCCCGCCCACTTTACATAATTGACCTGACTCTGATACCAATACTTTAGGATAGCAATTGTCTCACCAGGTAAATTGGTTTCCTTAAGCTTGTCCCAGAGTTTATCATAACTAACAAGGTCAAAAGCTTTAGAGAGATCTAAATAACAAGCATAAATGGGCGTTTTCCTAATCGTGTAATACTCAACAGTGTGCTTTAGGCTCAGTATAGCCTTCTCTGTAGAAAGTCCAGCGCGAAAACCAAACTGAGCATCATGTAGGTGTATAAACTCTGTTAACTGAGCCTCAAGCACACTGTCTAGAACCTATGCAATAACGGTGGCCAGTGAAATTGGCCTATAATTAGATTTGACCGAGCTATCTCCCGTTTTGTTTTTTATTATGGGAGTAACTATTGTTTTTGTTAGTTCACTAGGTAGGTAGGAGTGTCCAATGCACAGATTAAAAAAACATCGATAAAAGTCTAGAGATTTGTGGCCCCGAATTTTGTAGATGTTCGACGCTGAGCCCGTCATGTACCGGCGATTTCCCACCTTTCATACTTTTCAAAATCTTTCGTATGTCCTTAGCACCCACTTTCAGTCTGATGTTTTCACACACGGGGTCAGCGTCCAGCGTCCACTCTGAAGTGCCCAAAGGAGATTCCACGGTGAAGTGACCTTTAAACATGTAAGCGACCATCTTTGCGTCGGTGACACCCTCGACACTCAAAGGAACGCCAGACTTGACATTCAATTTATTGGTATGTTTCCAAAATTCGCGAAACTTATTATTTGAATGCAGTGTCGCTAGCCGATCCATCTTTATCTAGTCCTGATGTTGTTGGCACCATTTAAGCTTAGCTTTGAAACTCTTTCTGCTATGACACATCGCTTCATGAATGAAACCTGCTTTAGGTTTACCAAAAAATAACCAGTTTTGAAAATCAAGCCTAGCCACCTCATGAGCTTCGCCAACATACTTATTCTACCCCATAACTTGATTTTTTCTACCGCTCGTACGCACCCTATAGCTAGACTCTGAGGCCTCACTAAGCGCTGAGACAATATCAGTATACAAATTATCTAGGATATATCTATGTTCCACATTATTACACCGTTTATCACAACATTGTCCTAATACCATTGGAAAGTCAATTTGTCTTAACAATTTATTGCAAATGTTTGTATACATATCGATTTGTTCAGGTTTTCTTTCACCCCAGGTCACTTTACTTTTAGGTACTACTGGAATCACATTTTGAGATGGAAATATACTACACTTAACGGACACAGGATAGTGGTCAGACCAGTACACATTATAATCAACCCAGATGTCTGTAACAGAGGGCCACGCTGCAATAGTTACAATTATGTGGTCTAACCAACGCTTACAACCATGCGCTTCACTGACAAAAGTGTGCGTATCAGAGTCCACCCCACATTTAACAATGTCGGCACATACCCAGTCCAGATCATCACAAGTACTGAGTAGCTCATTATAAAAGTTCACATTTGGATGTGCATTGAAGTTCCCAAGAAAATAAACATAGTCTATACCACATGCTTCAATTATAGCATGTATAGCGCCCATGCACTGGGTTAACTCCGTCATATTTTCTGCACAGTCTGTAGGCATATATACCGATACACACAGTATGGGACGATCACTAGTAACCGTTTTGATTGCACATATCCTCGGGTTGTTACATTCAATAACCGTAACTGACGGGAACGAACTTTTACGCCACAATATTGCCGTCCCTCCATGAGGTCTGCCACGCAGTATTCCAGCAGATGTGTCCACTGCTGAAGTGCCAGTGTAGCCAAAGTCAGTATTGATACTGCTGAGCCATGGTAAGTCACAAGGCAGTAGCCATGTTTCTTGAAGAGCAATTATGTCTGACACCAGTGTTAGTCGCTTAACATCTTCAATCGATCGCTTAACATTTTTACAATTAAATGTACTGAAAGTACAACTGGTGTTGTTGTCATCCATTAATATTATATGATGATTGGTTGCAAAACATTTCCAACGCGTGTATTACTGGCTACCTTGCCAGCGTTGTCACGACTAAATTCTACAAAACGTCGATACAGGATGCCATCGGGTCAAAAATTCTCATCCATAAACATGCGCAATCGGTGCCTCGGTACGGAAATCTTAAAGGCATTATAGTCTCTTTGAGACTTCATATTATATCTTTTGTAGGTGTACACGCAACTTAGTCTTACTAAATATATGATCGGAGATATCACTTTCGGTAGTGCTCTTATCCACATTATAAATGAATAAAGGTACCTTAATATCAGCGGCCTTGAATTTTCCTTCAGGTTCAGTGATTGCCGTACCTTTCTTTCACACAAACTAATTTTTGACCGATATTTCTGAACAAGTGTCCATTCTTCTGAAGGTTTAACCGTCTTCCATTGATTGGGTTTGTTGACATCAGCGTTAAATCAGCAAATGTCGTCGGTATCGGTAAAGAATCCATATTTTGTGTCATCACAGTATTTACTTGTAACACAGACGTTTCTGTTACGTTGTTTACATGCGGACACATCGTTGTTTTTAATGGCGCATCGACATTAGTGGTATTGAGCGCACATAATGACGCGCACATAGTACTTTCTACTTGCGCACGGGCCTCGACATCGGCTGTTTTAGATGCGCACTCGTTATCTACAAAATCAACTGACATATAAATAGTAAAGTGATTTATTATATAGGTATGAAAGATGCATAATAATGAACATATTTAATTATTGTTGATGAGTAATATTTATATTAAAAGGTAATTAATTAAATACGTATATTTTTAATGCCTACATTAAAATGGAGCCGTGGTGGCACCCTGGTAACGCCCCCGACTTACGAGTTCTAGGTCGTGGATTCGAACCCAGGCAGGCGCTTTACTTTGTGTAAATAATTCATCACCACTGCTCTCTGAGGAAACCGGCATGTCCTAGAACCAAAAATTTAAAAACATGCCGTGTGGTAGATTATAGCCAACTGCCTCTCAAAGAGATGAGGTCTGAGTCCCACCTACAGTGGGAACTTTATAGGTTGATTATGCTAATTTAAATTTTAGATTTTAAATTCCAAGTTTCGAGATATAGACACGCAGCAGTTTTACTAGCAGTACTGGGAAATTTAACATTTGTTAAAGTGTTACCTAGTTAGGTACTAAAATAGTGGGCGGAGAGATGATCGAGAGTTTTTTTTTCACCCTCTGCGTTAGTGTTTCGACTAATCGCAATCGCAAAAAACAGCTGACCTAAGCCCTAGTTTAAACAGAAGTTCTGTCCAAAGTGGAACTTCCGTCTATTTTCATATCACACTTAGTAAAAGACGCGTCTAAACTCGCAGCCAACACGTGGATTGGCTCCTTAATCACTGTAGATATTTACCTTTAAATTCGTATAAATAACCGCCGTGTAATTAATCCGTGCTGGAGAATTATTTCTAACGTGATAAATTAAATCGTCCATTACATTAATAGTTCCCAGTTTTAGCAATGCATACGAATTTAGTGGCCATACTTGACTAATGTAGATAGGTATGGTTTTAAGTGTATATTTGGTTCTGAATATTGAAATAGACTTGTATAATTCAAATTGATTTTCGGTGGAGAAAAGACAATTTTGGGTGCCGTATAATGTGATTTTTTACGATATCTTGACATCATGGATATCATGTTCCACTATTCCAGTCTGGTAATTAGAGCAAAAAGAAAGTCTGACTTGTATACGACTGCTATGCGTGTTGATTATAATTGCCAATTTCCTATTGTAGTCATGTTTACCGAATATTTTAAGTAAAGAATGTTAATTTTGTTATATGAATTTAGTGAAACATAAAAGAAAAACACGCCAATTGCTTCCCGAACATAAAACGACCAAACATTTTTGAAGTAACCAATAAACTTTCGTTTACTAACACCTTATAGGTAGATTACTGAACAGGTAGAGCCTCCTATCTTCACCTCACACTTTACCTGTACAACTCTTGCTTCTGGTTGGTCGCTACGCAAGACACCTGTCTCGAACTACCTCTCGTCCAATCGGAGGCGAGCGCACCTGTCCGATCGATGTTAAGGCGGAGTTATGCACCTGAGGTGTAGGCGGCGATAAGGTAGCAACATCTTTTGTTACTATAACTTAAACTTGAAGTGTAATATTACTAAGAACCTCTCGTTTAGGTATGAAACATCGACTAGAATCAATTCTATTTTTTGTAAATGTGACGTTCACAAGTGCCTTTTATGTGCCTAATTGAAATAAATGGTTTGACTTTGACTTTGACAACCAAAAAAAAAATGGAATATTGAAAAAAATATTGCGAAAATTCGCTAATTCTCTACCAAGCGAATTTCCCGGGAAGTTGTTTGGCAAAGCACAAGAAGGGCAGATCACGCTCTTGCACTTGAACTAGGGGAGCTATTTCGCATTTACTGAAATTGCAGACCACCTAATAGGTTTACCTAAGTCAAGATCTCAGATCTGAGGAGTCGGAGACGCTATATCATTTTGGCTGAAAGTATTTTACAGAAGGAATTACATTTATTTAGTCGAAGTCGTGAAAGCTCTAAATCTACGTATATTTCCTTGCAATTACTTAGATCAATTTATTGTAAGAGATATTCATTTTAAGGTTCCTAATTGCATTTGAGTTGATTAGTCTGACGTCAGAACAAACCCACGGCAAAACACAAGCGCCACTGGAAGCCCTAATTTAACGCATCAGTTCAGAAACAGCTGATAGACACTTCCACCGTCACTCCTAAAACTTATATTTTCATATTTATTTTCTCATTAAAGCAGGAGGAGTTGGCAAGTATTAGTATGTTTTTCAGCAGATATCTGGGGGACATTACACGGTGTTTGAGCAGTAGCGTGGCGGAAATCCGGTGTATAACGACGTGTAATGATGTGTGGACGTTTCACCTGGATGCTGCGCCCTGCTCATTAAGAAGTAGGGTTGGGAAAAGGAAAAGTATCGATGAAACTATCGAGGTCGGAAAATTATTTTTATGTTACAATTTATTCTAAGCAAAAGAAGAATATAAGGATCGTAGCAGGTGGTGTTCTGTAGTTTCTGCGTACCCCCTGGGAAGAAGGCGTAAGTTTATGTATGTATGTGTGAAAACTAAGGATGAATTTTAAATATACGGTGCCAAAGCTAAGAAAGAAGAATTCCTTTATGTAACGGTTTGATAACAATGTAATTACCTACATAAATCGGGTTCCTAGAATCTGTTGCTGTAACTTACTGTGCAGCTTTATTGCGTTAAAAAGTTCACGGTTGTTTTAAAAACAGATAAAAGCTTTTCCCCTAACGGTATTAAGTCACATAAGTCTTAATATAATTAATGTTTCTACCATAGGTTTTTATTGAATTTGAAAACAATGGCAAACCATTTATCTTTCAACGAGTTATAAACCCATTGAAATACAAAACACAGACATAATGTTCTTAAACTATCGAAAATAACGCGCTCGTCCCTACTCTGTTGGTAGGCGCCATTTGCCAAAACAACCAAACTAGAGACACACTTATTGAAAGGTGTGTGTGACAGGCGTGAATACCTTGGCGGACGATATATCGCGCATTTTTAGACTTGGCACCTTTAGGACATATTGGACAGTCAACCACACGTCAGAGTAACACTTGAACTATACCAACCACGGTTGGTGCTAAGAAATAAAGATTCTGTCAATGTCAATCTATAACTAGTTCATGCAGTTGACTGTAAACCCACAAGTATAATAAACGCGCGGTTCATCTCATAAATTTAATCATATTTTTTTGTGACATTGCTAATTTGAATAATTTTGAGGGATAATGGTCTATTATGGACTAGGTTATTCAGGTATAATCATGCTCAGACGTTTTTATTGAGAATTGTGCCTCGTTTTCACTCTATTATTTAATTTTTTAGTGCGTGGTGAGGGATTAAATTAGAATGTTTGTTAGATTGTTTGTTGTGAATAAAATAATATTCCAATGATGACAGTATCTGGTAAGTTTTATTACTGTGGATTATTTTTTTAATCCTGGTTGTGTCTCTTATGCGTCTAACTTTATTTTTTCTTTTATTTGCATAGTAATGTAAACCTTCTCTAGAACTTTATCATAAATCGTTATTTAAAAAATATAAACAAAACATTCGGATTTGCGAAAAATATATTCGCGTGTATTTTGACGGAGTTTCCTTTGCTATACAAGTCTTATCGAGCTCCAATAACCATAAAATAATCGTCTCTTTTTTACACATCTAGGTAATATACGCTTGATACCTATACGTTACCTACTGGGAGATACCCCAGATATAAATAGTCGCAGATGTAAGGGTATCCTAATTGCGTCACCCGCGGCGCCCGAACCTGCCTATCGGATTGCAATTTACCGGCAAAATTGGAGTCGCCGATAAAAAATATCGCGCTCAGGGGAGAGGGGTACCTTGCAATGTAAGGCGATAACATCTGCTGCGTTTAATGAAAAAAAAAACGGATTTTTATGACGCTGTGATACCGAACAATATCAAAGTTGTTTTAAAATTATACGAGTATAATCAAATATTGATAAAACCCGTGAGAACAAATGTAAGATAAATGAATGAATACATAAAATAATTAAAAATAAAAACAAACACATATTTTATTTGACACATGACCCGATTTATTCCGGAAAATGTGTGGGTATTCGCCTTAACAAATAACAAAAAAATAAAAAAGTATCAATTTCACCGTTAGCCTCAAAAATCAGTGTCAGTGTGTGTTGATTTATTTATCACACAATTATAATAATTACCTACTGGCACGGTTGGCACCTCGCCCTCCGAGCTAATTATTATACACTCTACTTCGGAAGTCGAGAAATAACGCATAAACTCCCGTTTTTATAGACATTTTTAATTAATTAGGTACTAGTTTCAGTGAAGGAAAACATGAAGAGGGAACTTATATTCCTAGGTTTGTTGTGATTTATTAAGAAAATAGAGCATAACTGATTCGTGGCGCCACAGTCTAGCACTTTACGAAAGATCTGCTCCACAAGAAAATCGCGAAGGAAATACAACTAAATTTCCTGGTTGCAATTTTTTACCGGTGCACTGAATGTCATCGTTTGTCTAAATATACAAGTAAGTAGGTCATTGAAGACATTTTTATAGTCTTCAATAATTTATCAGTCACCCATTTCAAAAAGCTACAAAAAACACAAAAACGTCCATTTTCCTAAATCGACTGTAACAATTTGTGATTTTCATTCATTTTCAGTGCAACATTAAAAAATAATAGGAAAACCTATTGAAATAAAAATATCATACATTATCTCAAATATGAATAATGCTTAATAACTCTTTCTATTTGTCTTTACATAATCCAGAAATAATTGCAACATTATTTGTTTCTTTATTACATTAACATTCAATGACATTCGGGCAATTTAAATAATCCCGGTGGGCAATTCTTGGGTTCATACGTATTTTGCATTCCCCACATTTTACTGCATTTCTATCGAACTATTTTAATCACACAACAGATGCAAAAAGTGACTGAAAGTCGCAAATCAGCGCCAGTCTAACCGGGGACATCGTAAAGCCACAAAACAAATTGTTCAAAACCAACAACATTTTAACACCAATTAAGAGGAATTATTATAATCGCAAGCTTTTACACGAAACTTTTATTCGAAGGTAATAACTGTCATTCGGTATAACATCGTAATATTTCACCGCGGACTGCACACTATTTCAGGGAAGTGTATAAACACCTTAAGACGTTAGTGCCAGACATTTTTGGCACACCGTGCTAGTTTTTTTTTTCTTTGCAAAATAAGCAATATTTCTCAGGTAATCTGTCGGTACAACAGCTGTTTAGTGGTTTTCTGTTTTGATATTTATTTGGGTTTCCCTCTATTTCACAATAATGCGAAAAATGACATTATTGTTTGAGTGATTAAAGTAATGCTATACGAGACTTATTGCAGACGGTAACATGTGAGGTTCGTTGAAACCTCACTCTTTTATTTGAGAAAATTAAATATAAGTAATTTTTTTTAATTTTGAGGAATGTTGAAGTTTGTATGTAGAATTTAAAACGCAATAAAAATTACAACACTTTATGAGAACACAGAGTTTTGAGGAATATAAATATTAATGTGAATACAATGGATAATAGAAAAACGCAGAACGTGCTTCTCATAACACGACCAATAATCAACCCGACTAGGTGTCGAGGAATCTCAAAACAAATCAGCCTGCATCCCAAACAATGAACCACGACCACCATTTCAAAATTCAAAATACGAACAAGCTTTAAAAAAAGAATACCACCCAAATCCCACCGTTACCGGAAAAGTGTGCAGTTAAAACAAAAGCGGAAGGTAACAATGGCGTCGCCTCAATCTGTCACCCGATGTCAGGCCGTGTCAGACTCAGAGTGAAAGTGTACAGAAGGCTCACAGTTTTTTTTTCAAGTTAATTTAAACTAACTTAACCACCCTTATTATGTCAAGGTCATTTACAAACTCGTAATGAGTTAGGGCACTATCTCACTAAGACCAACCATGGTCAACCATGCGGCGCAACCATGGTCGCACTGCCAACAAATGTATGGTTGGTTGCGCAACCAATCGGACGCCTGTTGGTGAGATACCCCACAATAATGCTGTGTATATTTTGCTGACAGCGCGACCATGGTTGCGCCACCATGGTGTCTTAGTGAGATATAAGCCTAAGTGTACAATGGATGGTCTCATATACGGTTACGTGGTCTGCTGTTGAATGAAGCTAAGGTTTAAGCAAGTTTTCTGGTTTGAGATTTTTATGAACCTTCCATCGTCTTCATCAACTTCATTAAATCAGAGTACTGAGTCACTAAACTTAGACCTTTCCTTAATTGAGCCACAACACCTGACATTTCCTGGCTTTCTGATTGAATCTACGTGCAATTGCTCATGGTTGAGCTTCTGGATCCATTTTCCTGGTGTCAGTCAGTGTCAGCTGTCATGCTGTCACGTGTCAGCCGCCGCGGCTGATTGCGGCGACACCTCGGCCGCCCGCGGACACACCTGGCGAACAAATGAGGCCGCGCGCGGTGCAAGAGGGGTTGAGTTTCTTCTGCGGACATTTGTATCGTTGGCAGAGGAAAATCTTTGATGAAAATTAAAATTTCGTAGTTTTGAACATTCTTTCATTTCGTTGTTCAACATAATATTGATACTTGATGCGTAACATCTTCAGAATTTAAAGGTTAAACAACATGTTGATTTTCCAATTAACGCAAAGCCAATATCAAAAAATGAAAAAATCCGAAGTCAACTTATGGAAATTCTGTGGGAAAATTGCACCAAACCATAATTATACCCTGGTAATCTTGTAATAAACTTAAATCTAGTGGGTAAACCTGTAATTTCTATAAACAATTTACATGTAAACTATTTTTTAAACCAAGTAATTTTAATCATTTTGATATGTCTATCACGTAATAAAATCTTTCATCTTCTTCCATCACGCTGTAACGCTGATGGAGTGGGCAGGCTTAGCGGTGGGCGCGCAATTAGCAAGCCAGACTTATTATAACAACCCTTTATTGGCCACTGTTCATATTGTGGGGACGAGATAATTATGACACTTTATTTTGTTATTTAATGTAGTTGCGATATGAGGGATAAGCATAATGGGCAAAGTTGATTGTGACGACTTTTTCAAGCTTTAAATCGTTAACTTGCTGAAGCCATAAAATATATAATAAATGTTTGGCATCATTTCTACAACATTCAGTCAAAGTATGTGTAAATTTGCAATTACCATAATTTACACTTCCATTCTTTTTGCCAAATGTATTGTTGTATGTATTTTTTTGGATTATTTGTATAATGCATGTGTAATTGTATTGTATAATTGTATAAGTTTTTTATCGATACTGTGAATGGTCATATATTTTATCGGGAAAAATAGATTTAGGCTCTATTTTAATAAAACCGCATAAAAGCCATACAATATAATAATACAATAATATATGAAAAGAAAAGTATTTTCATCACCATGGTATCCCAATGAGTACGTTTAATAAGCTAGTCAGTTAATTACGCGATCGCGATGAGTTACTGCGGCTTCGAAGACTGCGGACATCAGTCAGGTATTACTCTGGAACCTTTCACCTTGGAAAATTAAGTCCATGCCTTTGTACGCCTTTTTTTCACTTGTGTTTTTTTTTTAATAAATAAATTAATAAAATGTGAAGCGTCCTTCACAATAGTAATTTTATGCTCTTTCAGGATAACTGGCCTTACTATTTACTTTGCCATCAGTGAACAAGGGAAGGTTACTATAGTACACTGACGAGCAATATAAAAAAGCCACTAACTTATCAAGATAGGTTCTTGAAGTAAAAAGCAACATTCAAGTGTATTTAATAGTGTATATAAAACATCTATAAACTGTTGTGTGGTTTATGACATATTTAGATTTTTTTTGGCACTTTGCAAGTGGCTTTTTTATATTGCTCGTCAGTGTGATTAAAGCCACAAAAGAATAAAAACACAAAATTTATCAAATTGTATCTATTGATTTCTTATCAAATAAAAGAAGAACTTCGCTAACCCCTGCCCTGTACGTAGTGCACACACATAACATAACATCACGCCCTGTTTCCACGAAGGGATGGGCAGAGATGTGCCTATCGTACGCCCACATTTCGCCAGTTATGTTAAGTCCTAGTCCTTCTCCTGTCGTCGTGTGTACCTGTAACATAAATGCAGATCATTATCATCAACCGAAATACGTCTACTGCTGGACAGGCATACCCCAAGCGTCGCCATGCTGGAGATACCGCATCCGTTTTAATATGATTCATGTTTTCTGTTAATTATGAGCTTATAATAACTTGTTGCCACGTTTTATTAAAGGCAGTGAAGAATCATTAATTGAAATTGCTTTATATTGCTTATAAAGGTATGGAAATTATTGTCGATTATAGATAATATTAATTATCCTTCCGATTCTACAGAAATATTGGAATTACCCAAATAATGAATTCAGAAAGAGCTTGAAACGTAGAATTTGTTGAAGAATCTAGATGCGTTGGTAGTTAATTAAAAAGTAAAATGATGTGCAAAATATTGAATCACTGACATGACATGCCATCAAGATAAGTCGCACTAACAGCCGTGTCACTTTGTGTGTGAGTTACCTGCTGATGAGTGCCAAACATTTATAACTAACATTAAATTATAAGTATTTATGAATATTACAATTTATTTATTTTGTTACTGGCTATCTCTGGGTGAACTATGTACACCTCTGCTCTTACCTTTCGAGGAATACCGTCGTGATCTATGTTATGTTTACATTTTAATTATACAAGGTAAGAACTGAATTCAGTAATATCTGAGTGACCATCAGCAATTGTCTAAAATAATCTGGTGTACTTACTGCGTAAGTCTAATTTGTCTATTAAAAACGTTGAGAAAATATTGAAAGTACAATTTACCACAAATCTTATTAGATTGTCATAAGGTTGTCTATTTCAACCACATATGACAATTCGGGAATAAAAATAATGAGCAGTACTTTACCGCAAATCAAACTTGGTAGACAAAACAAAAATTGACTTCAGTTTCCACTCCACCTCAAGATGAGCAATAAAAGGTAGATCACAGTAAAGAAGCAGAACAATAAACTCGCTAGATAATTGGCACTCGCCGTTCAAGGTTGGCAGCTAGAGCGTCGCACGGTGAGCTGCAAAGACTAAACTGTAGACTGGACAGTGGATTTTAAAACAGCACTTATTGCTTGGTTATAGTTGAACTGATGGCCGTTCTAATGATCATTATCTATCGACCAGTGGCTGGAGGCAAACGACAGAACCGTTCATGTTGCTACGTCCAGTATGGCTAACATGACAAGCGCGAGAACGCTATATATCTCGTTTTGTCGAAATTTGTCTACGATTCTGACGTCATTCTAACCCCTAACATGAACGTAAACGACGAGTGAAGTCGAAAAAGGCACTTTGACACTTCTGTATCTTGCGACGAGAAACCGATGTTGCAAATTATTAAAAACAAATCATTTTTATGATATCAACATCGGCTTGAGATTCCGTTTCATTCATTCAATGGTGCCATTTCTCTTGTCACAAATGCCTCTAACCTAGATTATAAATCACCAAAATTTTGTTTATTCCTGTCAAACGACGATTTCCTACTAATATGGCACTGAGTTATTAATTTTATAAATGGAAATTTTGCTATTCTGAATTTGAAGTTTTTCACCTAAAATTTTGATTGTTTATCTACTGACTATTTTTAATCGCGATTGAAAAGGTGTGAGTTTAAATGAGTTATCATGAACCAAAATTCATACCAACACTCCGACGGTGCAAAAACAGTACTGTATCTTTTTTTTCTTTTCTTTTGCTTATATCTCGAAAATGGTGTCCTATCACAAAAATAATGAAATTTCGACTCCCTTAATAGAACCCTTAAACCCATAAAACGCAACTCGTAGGTAATTTTTTTTTCTTTTTCATACGAAAAGCGAGAAATTCCATATAAAACATGTAGTTCGAATATAAATATTAGTTTAAAACTAAGTATTTTCATTATTAATACATTGTAAAAAAAAAATAGGACTGAAATAAGTACAATTTGTGAAACTGCCATGCTATTTGGGAGTTTTTTTTTTTTTGTATCATTATTTTGTCTACTCTTCTCGTCGTCAAAATCGAGGACGAGTAAATACGACAAAATGACAGAAAAATCGCAGATTATCTCGAGGTGAATTGTCAAAAATCCAGATAACTAAGGTTTCATGTTAGGGTTTGTCGAAAAAAGATCAAGTTTGATAGAACGAGTCGACTATTTTGTATGGTAGCGCTGTCAGAAAACGAGAAAAGTGACAGAAATAGACGACAATTACTCGCGCGAGCGTGAGTAATTGTCGCGTGTGTCATGTTAGGCCTACTGGTCGGTCAAAATATAAGTCATACATAGAAGAAGAAGTGGCTAGAGTTAGTTATGGGCCTTATTGGAAGACTACAAATCCTAGTTGCATCTCGACCTGAAAGCCTGCTTCATTAAGGGTAAGGAGTGCAACTACAGTTCTACGGAAGCCACCATCTATTGATGCTGTCAGTTTCATTGTATCAGCTTGTAAAACAGGCTACAAGATATCTACAGGGTAACGTATCAGTGGGTAATTGGAAATAACATTTAGAATAATTGAGAATTCCTTTTCTTATTAAAAAAGATTGTCTATAACACTGGTCTTTAACCACTACTTCGAAGGTTCACGGGATATTTGTTCTTCAGTTCTAACCAATCACGATTTCCATCAGTACTTATTCTATGGCCCAAGAGGCGTAAAGATCAAAGAGCGTGCGTCCGCGCATCTCGTGCATGCGTCGTTAATGTATGAACGTGTAACAGTTGACAGTACTCATAGTAGCTGCTAATGGTGGGGGTGACCAACACTGAAACGGAATACAGACATAACTGTCCGTTATGTCGTACGCCACTGGTTATATTGAAGGAAAATCTTCATTTATGAGGTTTTCGCAAAACTCATTAGCCTATTGATTATAGGTTTATATAATTTTCAAATGTCAGGCTGGGCCATAATTCAATCAGGATCTCAATCATCTATGCATTTTTGGGAAGTGCATCACAAAGGCATGATTGTGAAGGCACTCATCCAGGTCCCTGGGAACATAAAAAAGCATTCTCTTGAAGACCCCAAGAAGTACGGAATTGTAAAATAAAAATTGATAACAATAGTTGCGGGTTCACCTTTCTTAATGAAAACTATGCAGGTAACTAACATATCTTCGGATTTTCTCAAATTCCAACATAACAATTGCCCTGCAACAACCTCAGGAAATTGCAATATGGAGCCTAAAGCACACAACAGATATCCATTTAAAACTATAAGTGAACTGTTAAAGCCCCCAAAACACGGTAATCATTCCGGGGAGGTGTGTAGTCGTCAGGACCGGAAATACGTTGCCCCTGGGCGTCCACTTCCGGCGGATAAGTGGGCGGCTCTGACCCAATTTCCGGTTTCACACCACATAGATGCCGCGCATGATAATTTTTGTATTACGGTTAAAAGAAAGTGGGATCTGGGGTATATGTGTGAGGATGAAGTTACCTAACTTACGTTTGTTTTTATGAGGGAAAGTCATAATTTTCTTGTGTTCTCTTCTAAGACGAAAGACTTCCACCCTAACTTCAACTGGGTTTCTGGTTTCTAAAGACAACGTTGATAATCAGGAGTGGCATCTGAATATTTGTCTGAAAAAGTAATATCTTCTTTGTTATGTATATTTCTTGAACAGTTTACAGCAGTGTTATAGTATCTACCGTAGTTGACGATGAGTTACCGGTACCTTTTAGGATTGTGACACAAAATGTTCTCCCTTCTTCACTTTTAGTACCTCTCAAAACTAAGAAAACCTGAGACTACGACTAAGATAACATTCATACCTCTCATAAACGTAATAGCATGATATACGGCAGTTTCTAGGACGAGACAGAACGCACTCCGTTTAACTCCGAAACGGTTTTATTGGTTGGCTCAGGCCGCTGTCACTTGTGCCAATAATTTTGTCAGAGATTCATACTAAATGTTTAATGTTTACGTGTGCTGTGAAAACTGAAGATTGTCACCGTCACCTGTCATTGGGTTTTAAATACCGACTTGTTTAAAGACCGACCGGAAAATACAAGTACTTTTGTTCACTTTGCACGAACTATAATTCAATTTCAATTTCAAATAGTCTTAGCAATCTTAAAACTAATTTTACTATTTATTTAAATTAATGGTATAGACATCAGAATTCTCCAGACTGCTTTACTCTTTAGCATTGGCTTTTTCATAGCCCACGGTCGTGAGATTTTCTCCTGCTTGTCCAGCAGAAGTTCTCAAATCTTCTTCCCATCTTTGAAATGGTCTTCCTCTTTTCCTCTTTCCTTCTCTGGGATACCATTCTGTTTCTTCTCTGGCCCATCTTTCGTTTTTATCCCTGATGACATGACCTATATTCAATTCTTGCAATTTTGCAAAGCAAAGTCAACGTCCATATTTTTCAAATGCTCAGGTAACACATCATCACGCCTGTTTACCATTAAGTGTAGGTAGAGATGTACCTACGTTACGCCAGTTATGTTTAAGTCCCAGGCATGATATATGAAATGTGTTTGCTATTGTGTAACAGGTTTCATTAGGTTCTTCCCAGCTTAAGCACTAGGAAGTGGTGAAGGGTTGGCGTTTTTGGGGGACTGTCTTATGTAATTTTGACGTTCGAAAAGTGCTGATTCTCAGCCTAGTTTGAATAAATGACTTTTGAATTTTGTTTTTATTTTTATTTTGAATATAATGCATATTTCTACAACATATAGTGTTTCTCAGTGGTGCAGTGGGTGTATCAGGATGGTCAATAATAACTAAATTAGCTATTTGAGTTAGTGTTAATAACTTAGTCCCTTTTGGAGTGTTTATTAAGGAACAAGATTTTATAAAGTGGTTGGCATGGATGAATACCTACCTGATAAACAGCACCGTTTGCCTAGAAGAATGTATCTATAATAAATTTTATCAGCCTTGTGATTCACAGGCAATACAAGAACCGCCATTAACACTTAAATATGACATAAGTTTACTATCCAAGTACCCGGTTATGGAACAATCCTCCTTTGATTCTCTCAATAGTGTCATTGAAGCTATTACAACTATCAGTTTATTATTATTATATAGATCAAAGTGGGCATGCGCCGGAGTACCCAGCGTACATAAATTAATGAGCGTTTGAAGTGACCGGATATTGTGACAACGACTTAACTACCTACATTGAGTCGTAAAATTTTATTCCACACTTGGTGGTGTATGCAAGTATTCATTAATTAAAAGCTATCAATAAAATTATAAATTTCAAAACACTAGAACATAGAATAGACCTATTGAGAGCGATTTCAATTAAAATAATCTATGACCTACATTATTACTATAATTACTAAGATATTATTAAGATATTGAGACCCCTAATACATGGGACTTAAACATAGCTGGCGAAATGTGGGTGTGCTATAAGTACAGCTCTACCCAACCCTTTGGGGATTACAGGAGTGATGTTATGTGTATTAAGATAATCTGCATTCATCGTGGTCACTAATCTCATATCTTCGAACGCCTTGCTCTGGACAAGTCAATCATAATCATAATAATAATTTATTTCAGGAAATTATTCCCATATTAAACACTACAAATTACATAGAAATAATATACACAAGGATTCAAACATTACACATTAAAAACATTGCATTCAAAATAATTTAAAGTTAAATTACAATTCCAGTTATTCATTTATTCAATTATATTTAATTATTATTATGAAAGATAAATTATTTAATATATGGTGACGAACTGGCATGCAGGGGCATCCACCTCTCCCACACCACCGAGCCCCACCGTTCGGACAATACGCTTAGGATACTGTTAGTGCTGCATCGTAAGCGACGTAGTAGCGAGGCGCTCCTCTTCCTAATAACAGCATAAAAGTCATCAGTTTGCGCCAGCGCGAACATCCAAAACCGCAATGCAAGACTAGAGCGGTTGTTTTATTGTTTTGCTACTTTTTATGTTTTTTTCTGGTTTTTTTTACTATTTTTCTGCAAATTTTACAAATATTTTGATACACATTCTCTGAAAAGATGGGAAACTACAGTAATGTTACTGTAAGGAAAAGTCGCATGCGACGCTCTCTTTCTCGTTTGTCCGATGAATCCATTGACAGTTTGGCATCAAACTTAAGCGTCAAAAGTATGATGGACCTATCAACACACCGGAAAAGTGATGAAACATTACACTTAAAAAATACAATCGAGAATCTTATGGAGCAGATCATGAGCATTAATCTTGAAATTGAAACACTAGGTTTACAGAATGCTTCATTGAAACAACAATTAGTTGACGAAAAGCTTAAAACTGAGCACTTCAGGAAAATGTACATCACGAGCACAAGTGCCAAAAGGACAACTTCTTTACACAACACAGACATCTCCAAAAAAAAAAAACCGAATAAAAGCAAAGTATCCGCTAGAAAACTAGACCTAGACATCGAATTCCATACGCCTAAACCATCTTCCAGCAGTACCGTTACTGATATTCTCAGAAAAGAAAATAAAAATGAAACTGAAAAAACCGATGCTAAAGATTCAATAGAAACGGATTTAATTGCAATTATTGAGGAGAACACACAAGAGCCGACCTTACTGGAACCAAAATCACAGGCTACAGTAAGCAGCAAACCTGGAAATGGAAACTTACTTATTCTGTCGGATGACCAAGGGAAAGGTATAGTTCAAGGGCTACTGGAGAAGGAAAAAGAAAATAAATTTATTATTAATAAATACGCCATAACAGGGATTAGAAAACCAGGTGCAACTACAGAAGAAGTCTTGATAAGTTGTAATAAATTAGCGGAGAACTTTTCAAAAAATGACAGCGTGATAATAATGACCGGTAGAAATGATTCGAACCCTATAAAATTTATGGCTGAAATGGCTGCAGCAATTAAGCTACTGAAGAACTGTAATATATTTATCGTAAATGTTAAGTACAATGCATTTCTGAATGAGGGTAAACTTAATTATCAATTGAAATTACTTTCACAAAACTATCAAAACTGCAACTTCATTGAAGCAAGTAGCTACAACAGCCTTATAGAACAACTCTTATACAAAATTAACGATGTCCAATACTACAACAAATATCTTCTTTATAACAATAATAACGTAGTAATGACAAAAAAACGAATATGTTCAGATTATATTATACAAGATAATGCTCAAACTATATCACGTCCGGTAGATGTTATCTTGGAACCTGTAAATCTACCACATAAAGGCACTATTCCATATTATTTTCCAAAGGCTGTTAAACCACAAATGTCACCTATAAACACTTCTGCAGACAACGTAATGGTAAGTAAAGAAAGTTTTTTTCGTAACTAATAAAACACATAACAAAAGTAGCAGTTTAAAATATAGTAGAAGTAGCTTTTCAGTACTGCATCAAAATATTGCAGGGGCTTTAAATAAATTACAAGATATTGATTTAACTATTAATGAAATGCATGATTCTCATATTAATATAGATGTTTTATGCTTGAGCGAACACTTTGTTATAAGAGGGGAAGAAAAATACCTCAAACTTAATAATTTCTATGTTGGTGCCATTTATTCACGGCCTGATCAGCGGCGAGGGGGAACATGCATACTATGCAAAAATCATCTCCAAAGTACTGAATTAAAAGAAGTAAAAGAATTTTCCATTGATAAACACTATGAGATTTGTGGATTAGAAATTAAATCTATACATGTGATCATAATTTGTTTATACAGAACACCCTCATCTAATCTAAATATATTTTTTGAAAACCTGAACAAAACCTTACTGAAACTACAAAATAAAAAAAGTAAAATAATAATAGCTGGCGATTTTAATATTAACCTTTTAAGTAATGACACTAATTGTACAAAATTTTAAGAACTCATCTCAAACTACGGTATGCGGTGCCACATTCAAGAAGCCACCAGGTTGAACACATGTATTGATAACATCATCAGTAATATTCCAAATATTACAGGTAAAACTCATAATGTTTGTTTATCTGATCATAATACAGCACAGGTTGTTAAATTCGAATATGATCAAAAACCCATATCAGGCCATTACTTCATGACCGTTAATGACCTGAGTAAAGACAATGTCAATAAATTCATTGAACACATGAGTCAATTATCTTTTGCCGATGTTTACAACATTTCCGACACTAATAATGCTTTTGATAACTTTCATGACACAATCACTTTATTTTATAAATTATGTTTCCCTCTAATAAAAGTTAAAAAACAATTTAAATATAGTAATTTAAAATGGATCACAAAAGGAGTTAAAAAGAGTAGTAACACTAAACGAACATTAAGATTTAAATATTACCTAAACAAAACCAATGAAAACAAAACTATGTTTAAGGTATACTCTAGTATGTTAAGAAAATGTATTCATAACTTACAATCTTTATGTAATCTGAAGCACATTGCATACTCAAAAAACAAGGGTAAAGCATCATGGGATATTGTTAAACACAGTACAGGTAACGAAAAATCTCGAGAATATATTAATAGTATAGTTGACGATGATATTACTGCAACTTCAGGCTTGGATATCGCAAACCTATTTAACAATTTCTTTATAGATATTGTTGAAAACAATGCAATCTTTCAAAACAACACTTACGATCTAAATGTTAAAAGCAACGATAATAGCATATTTTTAAGACCTACTAATCCTGCTGAAATTTTTAGCATCCTAAAAACATTAAAAAACACAAAGTCGTCTGGCTATGATGATATATCTACGGATCTTCTAAAACAAATCGCTCAATATATCGCAGAGCCTCTTTCATATATTATAAATGTATCATTAGTACAAGGTTGCTTCCCGGAAAAACTCAAAATATCTATAATAAAACCGATGCATAAAAAAGGATCTAAAACAGACAAAAATAATTATCGACCTATTGCGCTGATACCAATTCTATCAAAGGTCTTTGAAAGAGTTATGTACAAGAGAGTCTTTTCCTTCTTGGACAAGTATAACATGCTTGCAAAACAGCAATATGGTTTTAGGAAAAACAAATCCACCTCATTGGCAGCGTTTAACTTAGTCAAATCGATCCTAAATAACATCAACTCAAAAGTTACAACTTCAGCTCTGTTTTTAGATCTTAGTAAAGCTTTCGATTATGTAAATCATTCCATTCTCATTGATAAACTGAGTAAAATGGGTATAAGAGGTCCAGCCCTAGAATGGTTCAAATCTTATTTATCAAATAGAACTCAAATCACGAGAATCACAAAATTTGATGACAAAGTAAATATTATCACCGACTTTAACTCTCAGCCCCGACCAAATTACTTCGGAGTTCCACAGGGAAGCATCTTAGGGCCACCACTATTCCTTGTATATGTTAACGATCTCCCTCAAGCTATAGAACAGGATTGTGTTCTGTTTGCTGATGACACAACGGTTATCATTGATTGTAAAAATGAGGAATCATACGAGTCTGATATAAATAACACCTTGAATAAAATTATTACTTGGTTAGATAAAAACGCTCTAAAACTTAACGTAGAAAAAACTAAAATAATCAATTTCAAAACGCAGAAAAGTAAATATACACATTATAAAATATCGCATAGAGATCAAATAGTAGAACAATTACATAAAACAAAATTTCTTGGTATAACACTTGATGAACATTTCACCTGGAAGCAGCATATCGATGAAATATGTATGAAAATCAATAGGTTTGTTTTTGCTTTAAAGAAAGTTAAAAATGAGACATCCAGAGAAACTGCTTTAATGGTGTATCACGCCTATGTTTGCTCCGTCATCCGGTATAGTATAATTGTCTGGGGAAACTCTTCCGAAATTTCTAGAGTAATGTTAGCTCAAAAAAAATGCATACGAGCAATTTTCAATATGGACTGGACTGATTCCTGCAGGCCAGTGTATAAATCACATAACCTTCTCACAGTTCCTTGCATTTATATATATGAAATCGCTAAGTTTGTTAAAACGAATTATTCACTTTTTGAACTTAATAATAATACAAATAAACGAAAAGTCACACAATATTTATTAAAACTACCTGTACCTAGGATCGAACTATTCCGACGCAGTTGCGTATATATGGCACCACTTATTTATAATTCAATTCCAAATTTCATAACTGATCTTCCTTACAGAAAATTCTGCGTAGTACTAAAAAAATGGCTCATTTCACATAGTTATTATTCAATAGGTGAATTTCTAAAAAAAACTTCTTGTCGGTCCTATCATTTCAGGAATGCATTGTAGACTTTACTTAGAATATATTATTAAATCTGCGATTGTAGATATAATTTTGATCTGTTTTTTTTTATGTTGTGCCAAATGTATTACATATACTTTTTTATTATTACTATATTTCTGTTGTGTAACTTGAAGATTGATTTACTTGAAATAATTTCAGGTTTAGTAAATATTTTCAACTTGAGTTATAGATAACTGCTTATTTAAATAAGCCTTACTGTTCATATTTGCATGCCAAAATATGGCGAAATGTGTCATCGCACAATACTTATTTATTAACACCTTTGTAACCGCATTTAAAGCAAATAAATGACTTTGACTTTGACTTTGACAATGGTGTGACGGTTGGGGGAGGCCTATCTCCAGCAGTAAACGTTTTTCATCTGAAATGATGATGATAAGAACGCCTTGCCAAGTGTTCTGTATATCACTACTTTGGCCTTTCGATCCTTTGTTAGGTGCTTGCCACAGATAGATACATTTATTATCTTCCTTTAGGTATAGCTACAATCTCGATAACGATATTGTGGTCTCATTTGTCGTGCGACTACTGGCTTATGTATGCATAAGTATGTGTAACATCAACATTGAAAGCTACGTTAATCGAACCCGCATTGAAACATACCAAACAAAGGAGGTAGATAAAGTTATTTCCTAGTCTCCTTAAACACCTCAGTACCGTTCGCAAACTGCTCTTAACATAAGTGAAGTTATTATCAACAGAGCAGATTTACAATCGCGTTTACTAGCGGCACATAAATCGTATAATATTACTCACCCTCTTCCGGGAGACGCCGCAATGTTGCACTCACCTCACTGCCGGTTATAAAGCTGCCCACCCAAGTTTAGAGGAAGATTGAAGGCACACACAACGGTAAGGTAAAGAAATTAATAAAACCGGCCAAGTGCGAGTCGGACTCGTACACGAAGGGTTCCGTACCACCGTATATTATTTAGAAAACAAATGAAAATAGGTACTAAACGAAGAATATAATTATTTTTCATCTTAAATTTTCAAAATCGCAAAGATAAATTTGTATTTCATAATGAGTAAAAAATAACTTTGTAATTCATAGGAATTACAAAGTATTTTTGTTTTGTTTTTTTAGTTACAGAAAATCACCCATATTTAAAGAAAATACCTTATGAATCGGCGTTTTTAGTATTTGTTGATTACAGTGTGTTGATTATGTACATAATATACACAAGTTTAAAATTCCCAACTTGTTTAGTTGTTGAGATAGAGCTCGTACAAAAAAGGTCTAAAACTGAGAAAGTTTACGGCCCCATATTTCATCATATAAGACATAAAAAAAAATTCTAACCCTGGCATGTGGGATGACATTGTCTAGAGCTCATGCTCTAGAGTACTCTAGACAATGACACCCCACATGCCAGGGTTAGAATTTTTTAGTTTCAAAATCAAAAGTTTATTGTATGGACACCCCCTTTTAATGTTTAATATTATTTAATTTTTATAATTTTTTGCTAAAGCGTCAATAGAAATACATAATCTGTGAAATTCAACTATCTAACTATTACAGTTCATGAGATACAACTCGCTGACATTTCATTTTTAGGGTTCCGTTTGGCACCCTTCGGGTACGAAACCCTAAAAATGAAAAAAAAATTATAAAAATATTTAAAAATGTAAATAATAAGTAATTAAAATGAAATAAAGAGAACACAATAAAAGTAGTTTGTCTTAGAGTACCTTCGAAAGTCTGGTAACCTAAAAATACGTCAGACGCACCCTGGGCAATCAGCCCAGCTACCATTCTGTTTCACAACGTCATGAGCTATGTAAGTACACATAAGTTAGAAAGAAGGAAGAGCCAGAAACGTAGATGTAGGTACCTATAATGTATGTATGATGTTTAATGTCTTTGCTTCTGGAGCTCTGTTAAAAATCCAGTACAAGTTGCCTGTAAGATATTGGTTGGTCCTGGTTAGAATATGACTTGACCCCAATTTAGAGAGGTAGGATATCAAAAACTTGACTGATAGTGATGATTTTTGCACACAACGACACGTGTACGAGTTTAGTGTTGCTGCTGCCCGTACGTTGTGTATTTATGTTTGTCTGTTTATATGTCTGAGCTGTAGCCTAAGGAAGAGGTAAGCAAACATAAATAAGGACTGGTATTTCAAATATGTTACCGCGGTTCAAATCCATCTCTTTAATAATTATTACGGTATTTCAATGGCCTCCACTAGTGGCACTTCCAGTAGGTAGTAGCTAAATTGATGTTTTTTTTTTACTTTTCTTGACTTTAATTAATAATAAGATTATTCAGTTGCCCTCTTATCAAAGGATTCTTCGAAACTAAAGATTACCTTTTAGCATTGAAAATGCTTTTTCGATCACTTCAGTAGGGCCAACCCGTTTTCAAGAAAAGTGCGACCGGAGGCTAGCTTCCGCAATTATTAAGATAGAGATATGAAAATGGTATAAAAAGATGCGTTACTGCAAGGGCTACAATATTGTTTATTGTAAAATATTAAATTGTTTATTTAAAATAATCGCCAATGTTGACTGTTTCTTTAAATAATCTTAAACTTTTCTAAAATGAAAATACAGAGCGAAAAAAAACTAAAAAATATTATGGATAATTTAAAGGGCTTCAAAATGATACTTCATTTTGGTTTCGATAGGATTATAATTAACATATTAGGATTATAGGTATTTACCCCTTTCGGAGGATTTCACATATTTCGTTCAGAACATGCTTGATTGCAGTTCTCCCTTTTTTTAACTCCTCTGATTTTTCAGTCTCTTAATGAAATCATTTTTTAATGAGACGGAAGGTCATGGGACCATGAGTTCTGTGATTTTTTAAGTATAAGTAATAGGTATTAGGATCCAGATCGATCATATCAGCCAGTAGGATGACCTCTTAGTTACTTAGATTTGGTTTTATAAAACTTTTTCGTATCTTTCTTATTGATTTTTCAATAACAGCAGTATAGTTAATTACGCAGCCACTATTTTAAACTGCTCTTGACGAATACTTGATTGTTTTAAGTTAGCATCCCTACCTTTTATGTCGTCAATCAAAATTCCCGCCAAACATAAGACACAGTTATCCGCCCCGCTACCCACAACCACTAAACCAGAGCAAATAAAAAGCTAATTTAAATGCCATTAAAAGTGGATGCGACTCAAGATTTAAGAGCTGAGAGCTCTCATTATTTTGCTTTCCCTCCCAGAGGGCGCCTCCTCCACGTAATGCGGGAATTTTAAGCAGACCTGATTTATATATCTCGTTTGGTATTGACTTGTATACAAGTTGGGACTGCTGGGAAAAACTATGTGTCTTTTCCAACAAGAGTGTGCAACTATGTAAAATAAGTAAATGAATTTTTAAAAATCACATTTACTAAAACCGTTGACTCCCCCTAGAGCGTGAATAAAAGATAATTAATAGTGTCTTATTAGCCAACGCCTTATAAGTTTTAAAAACTACGTATATACTAAGATATTCTCGGTCTTCAACTAACATTGATCAACTAAAAAGTTGATTTTATGCCAATAAAAAAATATGAGCTAGAATCAAAACTTCTTGTATGTTCGAAAGACAGCCGTTTTAACTTTTTGAAGATTTAAAAACTACCCATAACACTTCTTTCATTTTATTATATTGTGTGTTTGATTATAGCAAGAGCAGTAGCTTCTGTCTCCTAGTTTTCTTCTAGTTTATTTTGGCTATTTGCTAGTAAGCAAATAGCTAAAATAAACTAAAGTTCTGCTAATCACACAGAGGAAAATTAGGGCACTGCAATATTTCGCTGCACTCTATATAATACCTATTTACACAGACATAAAACCTGTCAAATAACTTACTAACACCATACGTACCCGTATACGTACTAACGCCATTAAACGGCATCCAAAATTACAAATGATTTATACCAATAACAGCTTTGGCCAATAAACAGTTTAATACCTATCATAAAACTGGATTTTCAATCATCACTAATTCAATACTTTATGATTATTCAGGCTAATAACTTACCTGTTTTATCTTGTCTGCCGGCCCCTAAACGTCGGGGCGTGATGCTGGGTGACAAGTGCGGAGAAGACCAGAGAAGATCGGCAACGGTGTAAAATGTATAAAATATTGACGTGCGTTACATTATGTTATTTTTGGACAGTTGGACAAGGAATTTGGAGATGCAGAAGGTTTACTATATTAAACGTTAGTGCCTAAACGCATGATTCGCGTAACTATGCATTTTAGATTTATAGAATTATGTTTTATGGTTGGACTCTCAAGTGCGAATTTCACCAATGAAATTGAACGCGTTCAGCACATCTAAACGCATTCAAGAGCTGTCAGTGTACAATATTCCATAACAATTTTGACAATGGCAGCTCTTGATGATCAGCCCTAAGTATACAACCGATTACAATACAAAATCTTGAGGCAATTCTTCCTCGTAACACTCCTGCTGTTTTAGACACTTGCCTAGTTTTCAATTGAATTTTTAACCACAAATAAAAAAACAAATGAACTACTAAAGAACCCTGTTTAACAGCAGCCAAATTCATGCGACTTCTTCTATGATGAGCCTAACAAAACCAACAGGAACATTCACAAGAATCACAACACTTTTGTTTTGCATGTCTTCCCTGAACACTGGACCAAGTAGGCAAATACCTGTCCCTCATTCTCCATCCATCTATGCGTCCAACACCGATGTTACGAGCGGAAGTGTTGCATTTCAAAGGGGCATTCTTGTTACCTGTGCACTAAAAATAATTCGTGAAACAGCCGGATAGAGCCGAGAACGACCGGGATGTGATTAGCCACGCCCCTGCCGTCGGCTTTGATCTTGTGCGCCAAATATTCTTTGTGCACTAAGGTTTGTACGCTCTGTATACGCTGCCATATTTATGCGCTCCTTCACTGTGCCGGTGGTGACGCCGGCTTAGGTGATGTTTAGTGATGTTTCCGTTTTGGAAAATTTTATTTTGGGGGACAAAGGAAAACTGACCAGCAGGTCAGTTTTCAGAAAAGGTAGGAACTTACAAAAATTGGATTTGGGTTTTCGCTTGATTGGGAAGTAGTTAAATGAAATTGCTGAAAATGATGCCTGCAGGTACCTATTGACAAAAAAAAAACTTTTGACAGTTCTTTACTATGCGAACACATATCATCAAAGAGATAGTTAGTTGGAAAATACCACAGCTTCTACTCAAGATAGATCTAATTATTAAGTATTACCAATATAAACGATCAAACTACAGCCAAATAACTTTATTGTCCAGATTACATGTGTTAACGATATAATAAAACTAATTGTAATTCATTTGGTTCAGTATGGGAGCGCGGAACTGTCGCCTGCCTATCGGGATGTGTTCGTAGAAAACTCGTAAAATACGTAGAGTAAACATAATTCTTGATGATGATAGGATGACGTGGTGACGTCACAACCTATTCCTGGTGCTTAGGATTTACGGTGTTTTATTTATTTCAGTACTAAATTCGATTTAGAATGATTTCATTGCTACTGAAGCTTTATTCTTTTGTGGGTTTATCCATCGTGGACTTTCTAACATGAATGTAACCAGCTATCTAACTACGCAACACATTTTCGAATTGCTAGAATAAAACTAGGATTGCTTTCAAAATTTTTGAAAGCAATTCTAGTCAAACGAAACCAATGTGACTCAATTGCAAATCGAAAATGTGTTGCGTAATTAGATAGCAAATCTTCTAATGGTATTGTAAAATTATTCAGGAACACAAACAATACTTACTCAAAATTGAATAAAAGATAGGTTTTCAAGGGGCCTGAAGAAGTATTTTCAAAAAAAATTAAAAGTGGACAGAAAAATTACAATACAAAGAAAATCAAAACACAACAATATGTAACTTAGACAACTAAATATTCCAGTGCACATGCACTGTAAACAAGCCCGGTAAGAAGACCCAGTTAACCTATGAAATGTATTCTGCGGTAACCAAGAACCCCGTAACTGCAAACGAGTTCCGGAAAGACAATCGTCGAGCTGTCACGAGCGCTGACGGACAGACGTGCGAAAATTTATACTAATGCTATGGTGATGTGGTCACCAAACTATAATACCTCACCGCAAAACTCAACTTACATTGCTGGCTAAGTTTGGGAGAAAAATTCTATGTTCGCACAAAAGTGGGAATGGATTCCGAATACAGCAAATAGGCTGGAGTTTTGTCGTGTTTTGTGGTAGAAAGGAAGTGTGTCTTGCACACAGAATGACAGGTGGACATCTTGCTATTAGAGCTAAATCATGTTTCTATAATAACAGAGAGCAGAGAAAAAAAATTTTTGTTTGAAAGTGCCCGTTTTCTTTTGGTTTTGAGGTCATGTTTGAGAAGTTAGTTGTTATGCAGATACGAGGAAGATATTGCGAGGGAAGATTTGTTACTCGGAAGTTAATGTGAAATGTTGCAGTTATGCAAGAACCCTCATAAGAGAAAGTGATTCAACAAATATGACACAAAAGTGTGATCAAAAACGTTCACTTGTTCTGAATGAAAGAAAACATTTTATTTGTTAAAGACAGGTGATCGATACATTTGGTCTTCAGTAACAATTCAGTAAAACCAAATATAACTTTTATTTTGGTATTCTCGGGGGACAGTGTGTCTTGATGTACATATAATATAAAATCATAGAAGACATGACTTCCCCTGCTGCACACGAATCCTTCCAATGTTTGTTACATTTAAGTGGACATGGTTTTTTTGAGTAATTCCCAAGCGCTTCAAAATGTTTATGGTTTGCAAAATATCATGGCTTATTAAGAGCAGTAGAGACTTGTACGAGATGGTCATAATTTCCGAAATATTAATTTAAAACACCGTCATGTTTATTTTAAAAGAGAACCCACTTCTATCCATCAGAGGATGGACAGCATATTTTTTTCTACGAACTTTTTTAATTGGGTCTTAAAATCAGATCACCTATGCAATCATTTCTTTATAATGTAACCCATTTTCTAAGTTTGTTCAATTCAACGAACCAGTCTTTGCAACCGACAGTGAAGTCATCCAAACATCTGAAACTTGTTTAGATTTTATTTCCTATAACTTTAAACATGCAAACAAATATTATAGTTTATGATTCGTTGAAGATGTTACCATACAAAATTATATTCTATCATTCTTTTTCTGATGAAAAAAGTAAGTACTTCTTGCTTCGTCTGAAGTACCTTATTAATTATTATGGTTATACATATAAACTAATTTTCACTAAGATCTCGGCTGCTAGACAACACAGACATAGTACGTAGGCTAAAGAGAACTAAACCATTTGAGTTAGTGTAGTGTGTAAATAGTGAATTAATAATAAATAGTAACAATCCTGTGCTATACATGTGACACATGAACAAAGTGTTTTATCAATTATCAGACCCTAAGAAAGTGCAACGAAATTGACCTTGTGTAAAAGTGTAAATTGACATTATTCTTAGTTATAACATAATCTCTCTCGTAAAATATTAAGTTAGAATCAAATTACTTATTAGTCTATTAGGCTAGATTGTAATCAATTACTAAGAACGTCAGTTCTTATTAATACAGGAAAAAAAAAAAAACTAAGGTCTTGGATCTTTTTTTTCTCCTCTGTAGATAGGAGAATCAACCACACCTCTTATTAAAACCATGTCTACCAATCTTAGTTTTAAGCAAAAAGAAAATAACCAACAAAACGACACTCACTAAACGTTACGCAACTGAGGAAAATACGCATTATACGCATTTTCTTATTGAAACCAAGAACTTTTGTCCGACTCCACAAAAGAACTCCTAATGTAAACAAAGACAAAACGACAAAGATCTCACCTAAGTCGGCGACTGTACCGAAATACACGCTGAGTCACTTATGTCGCTGGCCGTACCTGCGATGGCGGCCATCAGAAATAATCACAAAGGAATACAAAGAAATAACTCAAACGTATCACCCTGTGATTCATTCAACGAGTTTTAGATCTGATGGAGTTACTATAAATGGATCTAAAACTGCTTTCAAGTTAGATTGGAGACGATTTTCAGGATTAAAGTATCTGGAATGGGAAATTGTGAATGGCTGTGAGTTTGACGAAACGAATATCTATTAGTATATTTAGTAAGTCGAAAGATTTTTGGAATTTTATGGGAATGGGTGTGATTTTACATAGATACAGGTACAAACCCTAGACCATTTACATTTTTCTTCATAATTATTTTCAAACACTCACTCAGAGCGCTAGTATTAACAATAATAATTATGAAAGCTGAATGGTAAAATTAAACCTTACTTCTTTAAAATTTACTTAAACTGTAATAAGTTTCTGAGAAGGAGCGCCCTTCATTATTTCATCGTATTGCAGATTACAAAGCTATTAAGTAGGTCTTTCAGATGTTACCATAATGATAACCAGAATAGGAACGGAAGACGTGGTTAAATTAATTGGACCTCCCAATACTATTTAAGAACAGAAATTAGTGTGTAGGTAGCACGGATTGTATGAACTTGTATGTAGGTACGTGAAGGTTGACCGTTCTTCCGGAGAGCAGTAAATGGGATGCTCGCCTTAGGAAATAGTAGCGGATGAGAGTTCTTAGAGAATGCTGAGAAAAGCGGTACTCATCCGCCCGCCGTAATTAGGACTGGTAATACCTACCCGTCCTCATTACGTCTGTTCAAATAGTAATAATAATAATAAATGTGTTTATTACTGGAAAAATGGGTACAGTAAATCTCCTTAAACAATGTTGGTCTTATACAATGTGCACTTAGGTTACAAAGGAGTGCTTTGGCACTCGTACTAGGATTACCCTGTATCACGAATGCCATCACCTTCTTCCGGACCAAATAAAATAGTTGTATAAACTTACTTATTTTTTTTTTTTTATAAATTCTAAACGAAAATAAAATTAACTTGTACAAACAAGGAAATACACAAAAGGAGCATGTTTGTGTTTGTTTGTGTGTTGTAATGTGTGTGTGTGTATGTGTATGCGTGTGTATGTGTGTGTTTGGAACTATGTGTCCAAAAATCCAGAAGGTATGTGTGGGTATGCGTTGGTGAAAAAGATAGTTAACCCACTAATTGTATAAGTCTCTCAGATTCGTCGTAGGTGAGACCTCTCAGCCAGTAACTAACAGCGTTCCTGCATTGCTGTCTGCTAAGTAAGCAAATATTTAGAACAACATTAAGTTTATTGTAAACCCGTGAACCCAGTATCCAATAATGTCGTTGAGCGAGAGCAGTTCTATGTCTCTCCGTGCTACACAGTCTCGTTCTTTTGCGCTTGCCTTCTCGAAGCCGTAGCGAGTGTGGTATAGTGGCATGTTTGCGCAATGTTATATGGAGCACAAAGAGCTGTCTAACAGTTAAGACCTCACACTCTTTATAAAGAAGTGCAGTAGGATACTTAAAGGGTTTCCTACACATGACTTTAAGGACTGATCTTTGTGCTCTTTCAAGCCTTTCTAGCATACTAACTGCAAAGGTGCCACCACAGACAGAGATACAGTAGCCCAGCAAGGATTGGGCAAGCGCAAAGTAAACTGTTTTCAGAGTTTTAGGATCTGCCACTGATCCGAGTTTCTTGAATACAAAAATGAGTTTACGAATACGGGGGACGAATTCATCAATGTGCTTTTTCCAACTCAGCAAACAATCGACCTGGACTCCAAGGTATTTTACATTTGAGGTCCTCGTAATGCGGAGGCAGTCACAATAGGCGTTGGCGGAGTCGCAGCAATGCGCCTGAATTGTATACGTCTCTTGCTGAGGTTGGCTTGAATTATGTTTTGTCTAGGTTAATTGTTAAGAGATTGCTAGATAACCAATTCATAACAATTCTAAAGGTGTCTTCCGCATAAACTTTAGCTTGCTCCCAGTTCGAACCATCAATGAGCAGTGCTGTGTCATCGGCATATGACAAGATTCTAGTATGAGGCAGGGCTAACGTGCATAAATTGTTAATGTAAATTATGAACAACGTTGGACCAAGCACGCTGCCCTAGGGCACACCGTAACTAACAAACTGCTCATTGCTGGTCAGAGTACTAATCTTAACAGACTGACTTCGTTCCGTTAGATTGTTTCGAAAAATATTAAGAACAATTCCTCTTTTGCCTATGGATTCTAGTCTATCGACAAGGATGGGCACCGAGAAATGATGCATTTGTTGCCATGATCTAGTGTCCTACTGATATGCTCTGTCATATCAATAATTGCATCTTCAGTCGACCTACCACGTCTGAATCCGAATTGGTTTTGTGCTAGAACTTTGTTTGTATTTAGGAAGTTAACCAGACGTGTGTTGAGTGCCTTCTCTATAACTTTAGCAATTGTGGTCAGTACTGAAATCGGTCTGTAGTTCGTGACACTGCCTCTGTCACCACTCTTGAAAATAGGATGTACAAGAGCTCGTTTGAATACCCTAGGAAATTGGCCATCCAAAAAGCACAAATTAATAACATGGGTCAGGGAAGGAAAAATAAACGTGCGTATTTTTCCTTTAAGAAACTGGCTGAGATTCCGTCCCATCCTACGGCACAATCGTTACGAAATCCCATGATGATTGTCTCTACCTCTCTCTCACCGACATCAAGAAGAGCCATTGAGGTACCTTTCAAATTTGGACCCTGGCTATTCTTTGTCTAAATAACATATTGGATTAGTTTTTATGAGAAAATAAGAGGTGAACGATGCATAGCTATGAAGAAAACGAGGTCTTACCAGTCTCGTAGATCGAATAAATACTTCATTTCTTTTTCATAAATTAATCAGTTATTTCACAGGATCTGCTCCTGGATGACAAATCCTAACTATATATCCTAACTAATATTATAAATGTGAAAGTGAGTTTGTTTGTTTGTTTGTTACGTTTTCACGCTACAACGGCTGCACGGATTTGGATCAAATTTGGCACATGGGTAGACCATGACCTGAGTTAGGATAAAATATACTTTTTAACCCGATATTCCCACGGAATCGAGACTTATGGAGGTGAAACTGCGGGCTGCAACTAGTTCCTTATAAACCGGCATTAAGAACTCTTAGAAAAAATCCTACAGTAAAATAATCGGACATACATTTCAGAAAATGATTGATCCAAGAACCACCCCAACCTATTTTTCAAAACAAAATATGTAAGAACAGAAACACCCAAGATCCTGATGGTCGATTTTCTAAACTACCACATACGACCATCCATACACATCAATGCGTCTTATAATCACGTTTAACAGCCTTCCGTGCTTGATCTATGGTTCTCCGAAGCGACCACAGTTCCATCGCTCAGTCATCAACACATTACATTGTAAACGTTATGTAATGCCCGCAGTGAATGACGATGCGTTTCCGGATCTCGTATATTCATAACGACCCATATTTCTGGATATGTCATTATTAAGAATGGACACGGTTGAGTAATTTCCTTCGTTTTGACATAGAATAACATGAGAAGTTCAATAGAGATGCAATCATTAGTGTCCGAACATGCTTATTATTACATAAACTTCATTAGATGAGGTATTAGGTAGTAACAGAGCCTGCAAAGGCAAACAAAGTACTGACTGCAGGGTAATATTTTTACAAATTATATATGTGGATGTCTCTGAACTTTCAAGTAAAGCTTTGTACGACGGTGAGGTGACCTCATTACAATCACATTTTTATAGTATCTACCTACCATTTTAATATAGTACAAATTACCTACCTAATAACCAAACAAAACCAACCAAACTAACCTAACCAAAAACGTCGCACGCGTTGAAAACTGGGCAAAAAACAACACCATTTAATTCCTCTAAACACCACTTAAAAACAACACAAGCACTCTCTTCCTCGTTGCCCCCCATCAAGTAACACAGTTATAAAGACCGACAGATGTCCACACAACGCCTGTTTGTCCCGATCAGTAAACTGCATAGATCGTAACGTATCGAATCAAAGGCGCACGCGCAACCGATCGCCGTCCAACATCGTTAATGGCCAGTAAAATGGACCACCCGCACTTTATTCCACTTTTATTGGGATAGTTTTATTGAATTGATAAAATATACTTTGTAAGTTGGTAGGAAATTGTCTTTGTAGATGTTCTGGTAGTTTTCACCTGCATAGATAAGATAACAATATAGAAATAGGGGCTAGTGATAGGACTGACTACGGTCGAACTGTTCATTTCATGAATGGGAATAAGAAAACATTGTTTGATCATCCCTGCAGACCGGAATTCACTTAAAAATCAACTGTTTTCTCGATAATCACAGATATAATTTATATCTGTGATTTTCGAGAAATCAGTAAATGTCAATAGAATAGTATATCGATCGATGTACACAAAATGATTGTAGCTATGAACTCAAAACGTTCTTCCTGCATTCAAAAACACGATTCTCCAAGAAACCTTCATTTCGTAATAATATTATGAAAAAACAAAAAGTACTTAAAAACAAAATATCTCCACAGTCGTTGAAAACATACTAGGTATTGCCAAATTATTTTCTCTGAAGTAATTTCAACGCAGTTGCATAAGCGTCATTTTCTGGCGAAGCTACATACGTTTGACGATTCTGTAAGAGTAAACAAGATTAGGAAGTACCGAATTATTTACACATTACGACAGCGGTAATCAACCTTATTTCCAGAACTGCTTTCATTTCTTCCTTCACGTTTCGAAAGCAGCAATGTTTTTAAGAGATTTATCATTATTTTACACAGCACTAGCACGCGCAGCCTAGCACTTTTAATCCGAAATGTTTGTTTATCATTAAATTGGTATTAACACTAGGCAAGACAGCTTCTGCAAAGTGCATGGTGATCATAGCAGCCAGTGCTGACCACCTGGTTATTACTAGGGATGTAACGGAGGTAGTTTTATCGGAACCGAAATCGGAATCGGAGTTTTCAAATTTGATTTATCGGAATCGGAATCGAAATCGGAGGCAGGGTCAGTTTGTTTAAGGACAAATAAAACATGATTTATAGTCAATTCTTTTCATTTTTATTTTTTATTATAAAATAAAAAACAACTGTGAAAAAAAATTGGCATAATTCCAAATAAACAAAAGATAAAATTAATGAATTTAAAGTTTAATTAAAATTAAAACTTAAAACCCAAAGTAGCGTGTTACATTTGGTTACATTACAATAAATTAACAAAAGCTAAAACAAATTAAATCAAAATGAAATCCAAAAGTAATGTATTGTACTTTATGAACAAAAGCTTTGATGCTTTGTCCCCATCCAATCTATTTCTTAAAGATTCGTAAATTAGGCCAGCACCACTAAAAAGTTGTCCGCTACCTACCGAGCATGACAAATATTGCCGGGCAATTGATTGTAGGGGCTGGAATTTTGTATTTACATTTACTTTCCACCACAATAACGGATCATCACTAATACTTATACGTTTTTCTTTATTGTACTCATTTAGCATACTTTTCATTACAACAAATTTGTCAAAAACTGCATATCTTCCAGATGTTGTATCATCATCGTCTTCATCACTACTTAACAAAGGGACCTAACCTAGAGTGCACGTAGTGGGGGTCGGGGGATTCCCCGCGCGACATGTATGAACCTGTTCGGCACAGGCCGTCGCGCGCCGCCCGCTTTGTTTCGTTCGACCTCCGATTAACATCCGATACAAAAGTATCGGAACCGAAGTCGGAACCGAAAGTGTAATAATAATCGGAAGTTCCGACTTAACGGAACCGGAATCGAAGCTCCGTTACATCTCTGGTTATTACCCCAATAGTCCTCTACATCGATTTCGACAGACCCAGGTGGAGCGACGTTCTTCGCAGGGTGGCTGGAAGCAACTGGATGAAAGTTGCCGAGAGTCGAGCTGAATGGCGTGAAATTGGAGAGATCTATATCCAGCAGTGGACTGTTGCAGGCTAATGATTGATTTCGATAACGCGTGTACAGACCTAATAAGGCTCGCTTGATCGAATTTAGGTTTAAATAGCCGGGCACAACCAATGCAATAGAGTTTGCCGGCAGAGTTAAAAGAAAATTTAAGAGGGCTTAAGTCTCTCCTTACGTATTTGGTGTTTTCCGGTTAGTGTATCGAGTCCCAACAGGTTGAGAGAGGGTCACTTCACAAACATACCTCACTCACCCCGCAGGCCTGAGGTGGCCCGCAAAGGCGGTTCGGCATCAGCTGGGGATCGTAGAAAGCGCAGACGATCTCATGATCCCCGGTCCAAGTGTGGGAAGGGAACACAGAGGTAGTTTTTAGTCAGTAAGAGTCTGACAGACCCCTCTGCCTGCCCCTGGGCGGAGGCGTCCAAAAGGACTAACCACGCCGGAACAAAAAAAAAGGGTCACATAGGTGTTGGCGCGCTACTGTCTACAATTTCTTTTTTTAATGTCGATCACCTACCCCAATAAAAATTATCTTTAAGTTTATAATAAAGATTGATTGGGTTTCCCAATTGATGAGATTCACATTACTGAACCTTTCACAATCCACACCTAAATACGTCACTCCACAAGTGAGCAATGCCCGAATGTTTACAATCCCTGCATTAACCGCTCTAATACGTCGGTATGTTTGTACGATGCATCTCGTAAAACTGTATTGGGCAGGCTTGTATTGCCAGGTACCTTGTTCTGATAATAAATAGACGGTGATATTGCCGTAACTTTACTTTACGGCACATTGCTGTTATTCTAGGCATTATCATCGTTTTGATGTACAATTGGCGTAAAATGTTGATGTTAAATGTATAATAAAATAGTGATCTTTAGTGCATTATTGTAGCATGTGGTGGAGAAGAGAATGAGCTCGGATACGAAGTGGGTGGGACATGTATGTTACGTTAAATTATTTGGTAGGTATCTAGTTTTGTAGTGCCAAATATCGTTGAAGTCAGCTGAATGAGAAGAGATTGTGCTATGGTCTTAAATCGGAGATAATCACATCACTATCATTATTTCTAAAACTTATTAATTCCCAATAAAAATAAATCATTGGTTCTCTAACAGTTGTATCTTGAAATAGTTGGCTAATAGTGGATAAAAGAAAATAACCCTTTCCCTTGTGACGACAAAAAACACAAAAAAAAACATTCTAACAAAATATATTCTACTTTGAGTTCATTTATTGTTTTCTTTTCAATAAGCAAATGAAAGGAAACGGCAGTGGGAATATTTTCCAATAAGGCTCGCAGGGAAATGTTGCAGCTAAAGTCGGTAGGATATGCAAAACATGTTGTTCACTGTTCATCACTTTTCCAGTTAAGCAACATGCACGTTTACGACTATTCTTCTTAAAGTCATCAATCAATCATTTAGTCTATTGGTGAATGATAGTGGATGTTCCGCAACGTTTCTATTCTTCCTACACCATGGGCTTGAATTATTTTGATGATGAGGTACTAAGATTAGCTTGTCACGTTAATTAAGAATCTTAAGAAATAGGACTCGGGAGAAAGCGAAAGAAAATCATAGGTACTTTTAGGATCCTACCAGAAAATAGCCATTACTTTTTACAGGATGCAAAGTAATTTTGTTAGTTAAATATTGAAATCTCCGATGTTTCTACATCGCTGCAACGGAAGCGAGGACAGTCAGCTGTTTAGCATTATTAAAATATCTCCCACCGTGAAAACACGACTTCCTTAGCGAACGTAAATTAATTCTGTTCTTGTTTTTATTATTACGCGATCAACAAAGAATCGAAGGTCGATAGGATTTGCATATTTTATCCGCGTTTCTCATAATTATAGCTTTCTTGTTTTGCATGCGTTTTCATAATTTAATTTCATATCACTGATAGTGAAAAGCGTGTCTGGAGCAGAAAGCTGTGGTAGTAACTCGGTTAGACTGATGAACGGTGAGCGAGAAGAAAATCTGTTCAGTTCAAACACCATCCATCGACACTTATTACAACCACGTAAACTTGAATATAAACATAGACATAAAAGCTCACACACTTACATCTCAATAATAATATTGCACAGCATTATTTTCAACGATATTATAACCCACTGGCTGCGAATGGGTCAGTGCAGTGCTGCAGCGGTGTTGTGTAACAATCACAACAGTATAATTCCCAACAAACGATATAAAGATTTAACCCTCTGGCTGCGAATGGGCCGGTACAATGCTGCAGCGATGTTGTGCAACAATCACAACAGCATTACCTGTGAATTACAGCCTGCGGTGTAACCGTACCGTTGTGTGCCGCTGCGGTGACCATGATAGCACTACCACGCGGACGTTACTGCCGCCGGCATTTATAGAGGTACATGTGGGAGATAATTAACGCGAACCTTTGATGTTTAGAGCTTGTAGTTATTACAATTATTGTTCTGAGAATGCAATTAAATGTTTACACCACACTAAAGTGAAGTGTTATACAAAATGGCAGCCAAATTACCTGCATTTCAACTACACTGATTGTCCCTGTGAGGTGACTACACGTGACGTTTAATTTAGATGTTCAACAACCAAACCACACACACTTCTCTAACAATTTACGAACACACGTCGCTTTTAATTAAGCCAAGCTTAGAACATTAACAAAATCAAACATCAAAAGGCTTTTAGTCGAATATTTAGTAATGCACGAAATTTATCGAACTTAAAACGTATTACACATTAAAGCATGAATTATCTGCGCCACGATAATTGACGTCATAACTTTGAACGAGATAGTGTTATTGCCGGCGACATACATAAGCTAACCTGTTAATTAACTTTCTACCTCGCGTCGTGGTTACCGTACAGTTTGGCACGTCGACTGGCGAGGTGCCAAGTTCACTAGCTATTTGCTTATAATTCGGAATCAATATGCTAGCACACGTGTGCCAGATTATTTCACTCATAAACGTTGTAATAGTTGCTGTAATTCACGCGCAATTGCCCCCTATACCGTGTCTAGACACGACACCGAGGTAACGCACTTCGGCAAAATTCGGCGAAAACGAACGTTTCCGAATGCCGTAAAAAGTTTTCGTTGGAAACTGTAAACAGTATTCGGTAACTAGAACGAACCGACTGCAGTTGCCGATGTTCCCAAAAACGCTTAGAGCTAAGCGCACCATATTTGAATCACCATCGAATACATCCCAGGAATATGAAAAGTTACACAAGCTTACCTTTATATTTTATTTTCTGATACTCATGGTTACCCTAGTCACTTTTAAAGACATGTAAAGACGTGTGTACCTACTTCATATACTATTTTTATGTGATAGTCAAAATTGGATAATAAGCAAAGCTCTGCGACATTCAAAACTTTACCAGAGTTTTAAAATTAACTAACTCTGACCCCAGTAACAGTTCTAACACTCCTGCCTATTATCAGCAAAGGAAACCCAATACGATTTGATCCCAGTTTAAACTCAGTCGAGACTGCTCGAGATGTATCGAAGTATCGTGTTTTTAACAACGCATTGTTAATCGTGGCGCGACAGGTGCCACGAACTGGCCGGTGTGACCGGAATAGAAGCGCGTGCGCTCACCGCTCACCGATCAGAATACAGACAATCAAACGGTTTTTTTGTCTATTCTCTTGAAATTCGGCTTAGGTGTGTCGTTTGTCTAGACTGAAGATAATGCAGGAATTTTGTTTGAGCTTGCGTTTGTTTCTGAAAAGAGATTTGTTGTATCTTTATTGAACGTATTTCAAGGCAATTTTGACGATTGCTTTTATAATCGTTAAAATTGCCTTGAATTACGTTCAATTTCAAATTAAAAGAATTTAATTACATGAATGTAGAGACAGCACGTTTACGAAACGGAAAATATCTACAGGTAAGTAGCTCCATAATCTGATAGATAGCAATTTTACTGAACCATACACAGAGAGAGACAATTATTTCAAAATGACGATAGAATACTGCATCCAGATTTAACAGCTGAAAATATTTCAGCTGCCAATAGCAATAAATTGACCCTCAGGTATGACCACGATGACAAGCATGTAGCGTGTCAATTAATTTATTTATAATGTATTGCAAATCAGCAGCACATTAATCTTCTAACGGTCTGGCATGATCTACCGAGCATAGATATTTTTCCTAACCATTTAGTGACAATACGTTCTTCTAACTCGAGCCTCGTCGCTAAATAATAAAGGTTAAGCTACGCTTGCCGCGGTTGGTTCGTGGATGTGTGACCAACGATAACATACCGAGACCCAGCTCCGTGGGTCGGTCCCGGATGTCATGTATAGATCATAGACAGTCGTTACGAGTAGTCAGAAGTCCATCTGTCTGACAACCAGTCTTACCAAGGGGTATCATCGCTATATGAGGTTTAAGCTTCCCAGTTACAGTCGTTCATGTAAAATTGTGGTATTCAGCTGTATCCGGTCGGACTGTACCCAATACCTTGATTGGGAAAAGGCTACGCAGATTGACGTTCTTCTAACTCTGTGCAATGTGCCCTCCAGTCAATCAGCTTACTGATTGGCTAAAGGAAACCCCGACCCTGCAATACTTTAATATTTCTAAAGGCTAGAGAGATGTTAGTGTATATCAGATTGTTGTTAAATACTATTTTAGCGATAGTAAGTTTTTGCTTGCACACGCATTTCCGGCTTAAACAATTTTAAACATTGAGTAATATAGGAAAAGTATCAAGAGTTAGATATTGTTAGATATTGACAGCTTGACAGTCCATTTGCTCTGCACTTTAAATACTTGTTTTAAGTATCTTTTTCATCATCTATCAATCAAATTATGACACACGTTTAAAGCTAAATTCTGACAGTTCCAATGTAGGAACATTTAGCTCTCACAGAATCAAAACAATGATCTAAATTCTATCTTTACGGAACTAAACACACTAATAAAAATATTATGTTGTTAGAAAAACTACTAGCTAACCAATAGTTAACAAGAAACCGCGCTGTTTAACCCATAGATCACTGCTAATATACCTCTGTCCCATATGTTTAATCCTATACTAGATCAAGGATCTATAAACAAAGTAGAGCTAAATAGGAAATGATTTAGATACGATTAACGAAACATATACGACTCACACGCCATCACTCTCTGCCATAGACTAAAGAACCATTCAAATCACTCTAATTCCCTCACCCAATAAACTATGGAAAATAGTTAATAATAAATAATAAGAAAAACGTACAATAATCCATGAAAATTCTTTATAATGTAAATATTTGTTTAGTGGTCACGATGCGGTGGCGATTCGATTTAACAATAGTTTTGATTAGTGCGCTTGATATTTTGTATTTTTTTATGTTCATAACATTTTTTGTAGTATGAATCATAACAATTACGTTCCTTACTAGATGCAATGGTTTCTATACCTACATTTATATAAAAAACCGGCACAATGCAAGAAAATAATTCGAGAAAATCTTCTCGGAAAATTATAACAGAGGCCCCCCTAGACAAAATGACATTCTATCAGCGTTAATAAAGATGTAAAAGTAAAAATATATTGGATTGACTTATGCTAAGTAGGTACCGAAAAGTTAATGTGTTTAGAAATACAAAACGCTTTGAAAGAGGTTGCCACTTATTTAGGTCCTCTGGATCACCAATTATTTTATTCCAACTCTATTGCAAAGATCGACAAAAATACTTCACAGACCAAGAACTGGGTATTACGAGTATAATTATTTATTTTCAAACAGGAGGAACGAATGAATTTAAGGTCCCTAAAATTCACAATAATTTATTGCATTTTGACTTTTCTAAGAGAAATAAAATGATAACAGCAATCTAGGTACACTAGTAACAAAAAGTCGCACACTATAAATATCTAGGTGTGATATAATTTGAGCGTGTGCCAAAAGATTAGGGATGTATTCACGTGGGCGTCATGAACGACCGCTAACACGCTTAGGGCTCTAATAAAGAGTATAAAAACGGGGGAAAATAATCGGCAAGTGTTGATATTTCAATGTTTTCCATACATTCTTCAAGTCTTTAGCATATTTATATCGTTTTTATCGACGGTGGATGTAATGGTATTTCAGTACTTTATCACCTGTCAGAAAGGTGAATTGTATTGAGTTGTTAAAGTGTATAATAGTTTTAGTGAAGCGTAGATTCTATCTATACATATAAATTTAATTGTTAAAATGTAATAACAAAAGGTAAGTGCAGTGCAACATCGTTTTTAATAATGGCTGATCTTTGTGTTATGCTCGTGACCGGGTGCTGCTTGTGGTGACTGGTCGTCTTGCTGATCATGGTTTTGTTATTGTTATTAGTAAATAATAAAATAAATAAAAATAACTTTATTAACACAAAAACCTTAATAAACAGAGCTCATACAATACACATAGGAACATTAAACTTTGGGAAACAAAGGTTGCTTAAATAGTGAAAACCCTGCCTCCTAAACTAGGGGGGACCCTGTGCCTTAGGAGTCAGTATTCTACTGTAACTTCGTGTACAAAAATCCTTAATCTATGTGTGATAGCATTATGATCCCATAATGAACTACGGCTATTAATGTGTAGGTATGTGTGTTAACGGAGGGAGATGTGGTTGTGAGGTGTGGTGTGGTATGTCATGTTGTGGTGTGGTGTGTTGTGTTGTGGTGTGTTGTGTTGTGGTATATTCTGTTGTGTTGTGGTGTGATGTGGTGTGGTGTATGAAAGGGAGTTTTGGGGTTGTTTTGTGGGGGTATGTTCTGATCTTTTGGTGTTGCATGGGTTTCTGTATTCGTAGTAATTAACTGTTTATTTATTTTACCTCAATGGTCCTAGTTTATCATTTATAACTTCCAGTTACAGCTATATATAGTTATATGTAAGCGGGCATGCCCTTTATGCCTGTAGGCTTTTAGTTAGATTCTGTTTACGTAAAGTTTTTATTTTTTATTTCTGCCCGAATATAGTTCTCGATGTTATTGGTTGGTATATTGGCGTGTGCTAGCTGACATAAGGCTAATAATTTATCATTTAAATTATGTTTCGTGTTGTGTAATGAAAATTATTTGGCAAACTAATATATATAATCTATTTTTTCTAACTGAACAGACAGCTGTGCTGCTGGGGAGTTAGTTGCGCCACTTCTTCTTCCCAACTAAAGCCCTAGGAAGTGGTGAAGGGCGGGCGTTTTAGGGGACTGTCTTATGTAATTTTGACGTTCGAAAAGTGCTGATCATCAGCCTAGTTTGCATAAATTACTTTTGAATTTGAATTTAAAATATCTTATTACTCAATCATTTTTTTTCATTGTGACATTTTCTTTTTTGAACAGAATTTCCTGAATACGGTTTGCAGTGTAGTTCGGTATAATTGAATTCAGCTAAGAGATCTGATACCTACCTATATTCTTTACCCTGCAGTTATTGATAATACTTAAATTTGCACTGAGGGTAAACAATTTTTATATAAAAAATAGGCACATCATTTTATTTTGTGCTGACTATTATTTTGTGGCAGCACCAAATACAAACTTTACAATATTTTAATAATATAAATGGTACCTATAAATATTCTAATTATCCTGGGACATGAATTAAAATTGGTGACAATAATAATAAAAGTATAATAATATGGATAAAGACAAAGGACCTACATTACAAGACAAAAGAAATAATTCGCAAAAACTCACCCAATTATCACGGCTCCCGAAAATGACCTGAAACAACAAAACAACGTTGTATTTAAACATCGCACATGTCCATCCTGTCACTTTTAATTTAAAACACGTCCGAAATCATATTAATTGCTTTTCGAGCAATTTCGCGGACTGTCACCGAGATAACACGTTATTATAACGAGTGGGGCAACACTTTTGTATGGACAACTCTATTTATAAATGTAACATCCATTGCGCGTTTTATTCACATCAGGTTTTTACTTTTGATAAAAAACCGGTAATGTATTGTGCATGGAAGAAAGTTATGCCTCGGTGTTGTGTTTATTTTTATACTCAGGTGTATGTGTGAGTTTTTTCTACGTAATTTGTATTGAAACGTCTTGAACGGTATGTACTGAGCTATTTCAGTAGATGATCCTCCGCCGAGTACCGGAAACGATTCGGTAATGGAAATACGGTTCAAAATAGTATTATGATGTTTAGCTATAAATATTATTTTGTTTGGATGTTGGATTAAAAGAAAAATATTTCGTTATTTTTTATTGATGATGTGGTTTTCAGCGGATTTTATTCATGGTGCAGTTTTGTTGAGAATAACGGAATTGTAAACATTGAGTACTGAGTAAACAATACCCAAATGTTGCAATGGAAAATAATAATGTAAAAAAATTGGACAAGTTTAACATAACTTTATTTCTCTATTCTTAGAAAATAGGAAAATAAAAGTTTTGACTGGAATAAATTCTACCTGTCTATCTAGCCTGTAATATCGCACTGCGCTTGCAGTGGCCTTCCTCAATGGCAGAGAAAGTCTGGAATTCCGCTCAACTCACAATACTTACCAGATTGTGTCAGCAGACTCAAAAGACGTAACAATCTATAATTCGAACACGCGTAAAGAGCTTTTTGTCTAATAAGAGAGTTGCTCCTGATAAGGAATAACTGTCCCCTGCCAGATCATCATACAACTCATTTGCTCATAGTTTTGTAAACCGATTGCAAGATAAGCAAAGACAAAAAAAAATGGTGGAGGTCAGAGGTGGGTGGAAAATGCAATAAATTATATTAGGAACTAGCTTTTGCCCGCGGTTTCACCTGCGTGAATGTCATAAAATATCCCACGGGAACATACTACCGGAATTAAAAGTACCTTTGTGCTAATCCAAGTTATAAACTATCTGTGTGCCAAATTTCATCCAAATCCGGAACATAGATTCAAACAAACAAAAGGACAAAAATTCTAAAAACTATATTTTCGGTATTAGACTCGTTCCCACACCTCATAGCAATTACTTTTTTTCAAAAATATTAAATGACTGTACATTTAATATTTTTGAAAAAAAGTTTGACTTCGCTACTATTTTGTTAAATGTATATATGTAGATAGAAAAGTAGCTAACCCGATAAATACAAAATTCCCATAGAAAAAAAGCACTTTTAGATTTTCCCGAATTTTACAATTTTCTGGACAACTTTTCCTATTTTCTTTCAATAATACGTTATTCGGATATTATCTTTTTTTTTTAAATGCCCAAATGATGCGATTATACTAATGAACAGCATTTCATTTTTATTTATATGGTTTTACTAATATTATTTCTAATTTCGTTCAGCCGGTTTAGCGTGAAAGCATAACAAACAAACATACAAAAAATCAAATCGTTTCTCCTTAAAATATTAGTTTAGACTAGTTAGGATAATAGTCGCTATGAACACGTAGTTTAGCAGCACCGGAAAAACAAATGAAAGCACAGCAGCAAACGCTCAAAAACAAAGTAACAAACATCTCTACATCTATCAATTTTATAGATATTCAAATTCAAACAATAAACTTCTGCAAACATTCAAGTAGTCGTTACATATTCAACAATGTGATTCTTGCCGTGATTTATAGCGAGTTAACGTGAAACATGGGGTGTAAAACACGCATACACCTTCGCAACACCTGGTTATAGACATAAAAACTGAACTAAACACTTTTCTGTTCGGTTGTAAATGTAAAATGAAGTTTTGATTTGGTTGTGTAAATAAATAATGGTGGAGCAGGTTCGCTGATGAGTAACGAAGAAGGAAAATATGCCGTGTTAGTGAGTCTAAAAGAGTTGACTACCTATATTATAAATAGTGCAAGAAGAAAGTCAGTCGAATTAATCTATTGAAATAAAGAGATAAGTACGCTGATTTAGTGCCATTATTAATTATATAATTATTATTGACGTGAAAATGTCTTTTCGCTCGGAGTACTGGTAATAAGTTCAATATTTCTGACCGGCAAAAACAGGTAAGATTTCAATCGCTGATAACTACAACACTTCTAATGCTAGAGTAATGGTTGAGCACGCAAAAGATAGTTCATATTTATAACATTTTTGAGGCACGATATAATTTGCCTATGACGTCACATCGTGAGGGCGGACGCATTCGCGCGACCACCTATTTTTCATTATATGTCGAAATTCCAATTAGTATAGTGCAAAAAAATGTTCAGATAGAACGGTGATTCTGGTGCCGATCCCAAGAGTTGATAAAGGACTACCAGGACCTAAAGAGATATAATAAAAATATTTCGTAAAATAGGGGTAAAAATGCTTATAAAGTTGACAATAGCAAAATTGTTTCATATATAGAGTCATATCGGCCGTAAATCTGTTCAGAAATTTAAAAAAATCCCAATCGAAGAAAGCTTGTATCATAAGGAATGCAATGAGCCTAAAAGATCTAGTGAGAAGCAAATACAATAGCAACGGCAGTATCAGAAACCGTAAGAAAATTTGTTGTAAATTTAAGATGTCTCATATCGGCCGTAAATCTGCTCAAAACTGAAATATAGCACAATCAATGAAAGCTTGCATCATTAGGAATGCAATTAAAATATTTTTGTGTAATTCATTGTCAATAGTGTAACATCTATAAAGAAAGTTACTATTTCACCACACGTTTTCACGAAACTCTGCGGCGCGGGCTCGAACTGCGCTTAACTCAATTTTTTTTTCTCAGTAATTGTATATTTTATATTTAGTACTGCTGTGCGGGTCTTTATAGAAATACCAACTGTTTTTCTGTTACTCTTCTATCGTTATGCGTCTCATTCTTCTCAATATTGCACAGTTTTGATTCACACTAACTAAACTTTCTATTGCACAACAAACAGCATAGCTTCAAGTTACACAGGCTACCTCGGTATGTAGGTATCTATACCTAGTCCACTCAGGTTGACAGACACAGATCTCGTTTAGATGTCGCCATGGTTACGACAACTGGTGGATTGCCCCGACTCCCGCATCGCTTCGTAGATCGAGAGTACTGACATGACGAACCGATTTTTTGTCAAATAGGTATTTCTGGTACAATCTGGTATTAGGAATCTTTGGGAAATTGTACAGTATTGACGATTTGGATGAGCAGACGGATTGGGTGTTTGGGGGCTTTATTTAGTACCCTGTTCAAATCCAATCAAAAGTGATTTATTCAAATTAGGCTGAGAATCAACACTTTTTGAAAGTCAAAATTACATAAAAGACAGACCTCCAAAACGCTCGCCCTTCACCCTTTCCTAGTCCTGGGAAGCTGGGAAGAAGGGGCGCAACAAACTCTTTAACATTACTGCTGTCTGTTACGTTAGAAGAACTGTTAAAATATGGTTCATATAAACTATTCTGACGCATGATTTTTCCGTATAAGATACGAAAAGCAAGAATCTACTACATAGTAAAACTCAAACTCAAACTCAAACTCAAAGCATTTATTTCAAATAAACCAATTACAGGTACTTTTGAATTGTCAAGGGGTCGGTCAGTCAGAAATATGAAGCTAGTTGCCCATTCCAACGCGTAGTAGGTTCCTATGGAGAAGAACGGGCAAGAAACTCCACGGACACTCTTTTCAATCAGAATATTTTCACAAAATATTGGTTACATCATCTATTTTTGTAATTATACATGTGAGAACAATGTAAAAAGACGTGCACGTTAAAAGCGTCAGTAATAAAAATAAAATCAAAAACAATTAAAAAATTCAAATAAATTCAAATAAGCCGTGGCAGCTAAGAGATGACCAGTCCCCACTGACGGCGCCCGTTCACGAACATGACGCATGCATCAGCACCATTTAGCTCAACCATTTTGAAGGGAACTTAACGATCCAACACACACGCCACCACCAGCGAGACATTTGAGTGAGCATGACATACTCACAACCGCCAGGGCAAACTCAAGTCAATGAAAGACGTACCCAGTAAATGGTAACTGTAAAGTAGGGACATAGTGCTCACACATGTGCTATGCAATTATATAATACTAAGAGATTGAATTTATACAATCTAAAGATAGTTTTACAATCTTCAGCAGCTGCAACAATATTTTGAATGCTAATCAATTAGTTTATGCGCCCTTGTGGAGCTGGACCAGCACTGAGCCAAGCATTTTTGTCGTCGATGTAATCCCCCAACTTATAATATGCTTGGCAGCATAGTGTGCGTTTTATACAAGATTTAAATTTCGTTTCGTTCAATTGGAGTATAAAATATTACCCTATTTAGTTATGAGCATGTACCTAAGTAATCCACAATAAACATGACGAAATATTTCAAACAGAACTTCTAAAGAACTTTGCACATAATCACCCATCTTTCAAAACTCAATCCAAACATATATCGACTTGAAACCTTTTACCTTTCAACTAAATAAAACACTTAAGCAGCGATTAATATACATTGCCGGTTTTGTAAACAGAGCGCTAGATATATTGCGTAGAGGAACATCAAAGGGTCGCGAAATGTTCTCAGTCGTCGCCTGCCCGGCCGGCAAAGCGGCATAAGTCAGATTTCCGCACCTTCGTATTGACTGGCGCCACGCCCACGTACAGACATAACAATATCGTCAACGCTTAAAATAAAGCACTTAGAACGCGATCTATCAAGTCGATTTTTCTTGTATGTTTTTTGGGTACCGTTTTAATAGTTGCGGTTTGTTAATAAGTATTTACTTTAAGACAATTATCTCGAATAAATCTAAATGTAGTAAATGCCTACCCTTAAGCATAAAGCCGCTTTGTTTTCTGGTAGTTTTACGACCATTTAACCCCGACCCGGTAATGAAAAAATCTAAAACATTCTACGCGGAACCAACAAAGATTTTTCGTAGTAGGTACACGTGTTACCCAAGGTATCCGACAATATTCGTCCAAAATCAACATGATCATGAAAAAAGAAAACAAACTCCCGGTGGGCGAAGTGCTAGTGAATGTAATGATTGGCTCACGGTTACAAATAGACATTAACGTTTAGTCGCCACACAAGATTCCGATTTTTTTACTTGTATACACTTTCTTACTAGCGACATTGACTGCTGCATAGATTAGCTTTTGCAAATATGCAAATATCTTCTACGAAATTTTAAGAATTTTATTGTCACCGCAACTTCTCTTTTAACTTTGAGACATGGCACGTGGTCATGGCCGGCCGCAAATGAGAACACAATTGAAATCTGATTCAGGCCCATGATGGCCCGCTAAGTTCCAGTCTGAGGCTTCAGTCGTTGAAAGTTTATTTGGTAAGATTAAGTAGTTCAGATGGTGGTCATTTAGGGTAAAATCTTTTCAAAAATTATTTATTGAGATATGACACTTAGACAATGAAAATGACAAAACTCCGTATATAACTCATATCATTATGAATGAACATGACTCACAGATCATGTCGTAACCAGTACGAACGTACCTCTCTCACGTCAGCATCACAGGCGCTTCTAGTTAGCATACCGGTAGTGCAAGGTAAACAGCGGCCGTCAATCATTTGTCTGAGTTTTTAACAGCACCGGATATACGGGAACGGGGAGCTGTCATAATGGACGCAGGATTACGTAATGAGAATAATTATTATACTAGTTGGTTAGCATGGCTAGGAAGCATTACTAAGCGAGTCGAAGACAACAACAAGAATCTGATGTTTTCATGAGGTATAAATGATTTTGCTGTAAAAGTGCAGGAAATGCTTCATTATCATTATTACAGCCGAAAAATTTCTACTGCTGGACATAAAACGCTGATTTGATTTTGTCTATTTTGATAAAAATAACCTTTAACATATAAAGTTTTATTTTTATTTTATTTGCCAGTTTATTTTCATACCCGAAAGGTTCAGTGGCTTGAGCTTCTTCAGAATGCGAATAAGATTTATCACAAATGATGAATATTATTATAGGTAACTACTGCTGTTACTAACCTGGTTACAGGATGTACAAAATGTCGTTCGGATTAATGCTTTTCCTGTGGTAAAATAACTGAGTAGATATTATGAATGACAAAAAATCAAAGACGTGTGCAATATTTAATTTTTTCCTGTAGTTCCAGATTCCAGTTTCATTATACAGCGTGTGGTCATATTTGAGAGTGTGGTACAGGCCATCAAACTGATCATCTTTCTCCATGGGACCAACATCTTAATCGCAAAAAAATAATCAGCTGTCACATACATTTGCGTCGAGTAGGTACTTATAAAGGGTTTGTATGACACCTGATTATTTTTATGGAGAAAATTAATAAATTTGGTTCAGTTCCAGTTTGTTTGGTCTGTACCACTCCCTTAAATATGACCACACATTTCTGACACTCGGTGTTTTCTTACCTTGATGGTTTTACCTAATACATGACCTTAGTACATTGACGTAACGTCATTACCTCAAATAAGTGACCCAAAACTAAATTCTCTCGCAGGAAAGACTACCTAAAATCACCAATCAAAATCATAAAAAAAAATTGTATTTCTCTAATAATCTCGGTTCACATAAAAAGTCTAAATGACTCTAAAACCACATTTTTATTGGATAATCCAAAAATTACTAACAAGATTGCTCATTTAGTGAAATAAAACGTATATTTTTTATATATTTTGCCATGATACACTGAAGATTTGATCATCATGCTCCGACGACGGTGATAACATTAAAATAATCCAAAATGGTAACGACACCGGTGAAATGTGGAAAGTGATGGCAATGACAATAATTTGTCAGAAATTATGACGCTTCTGACATCCCTCGTTAGTTTCGTGCCAAAGTGGCAGTTGACGAAGATTTTGATACGTCCAATGATGATAAAACACCGGATGTCTATTTTAATGTAATTTCTTCTTACGAAATGTATGATAGAGTTGTTTTTTGATTAAATTGTTAGGTTACCAGTCATTGACTCCGTAGAAATGTAGAAAAATTTAAAAGATTCTCTTGTTCTTTTTAGAGTATTTGTTGTAATTATCGAATGTAAAGCTAGTAGATAAAGATGTTCAAGGAATGTTTGTGCCTCATTAACTGCCATCATCTTCATTAAAGTAAGTTAATAATATTATAATGTGAATGTCAATTCTTCAATAAAATAATGCTTTCTTGTTTTTGGCCAAACCTTGGACATGAGTGTCGTTACCATCACTTACCCAGAAATATAAGCTCCATTCACCAGAAAATCTTCTAAAAGAAACTATGAATTTCATCGAGCAGCAGCATCCGTTGTAGAACAGCCGCACGTAATAGCACGTTCATATTTACTCGAAGATGATTCGCGGCTTTTAATTTACCTTACAAATGCACCTTTCATACAACTGTTTACAGACGCCTACGCACGCTACAAACGTTTCCGGCGGCACGTGCGTGAAGATACTGGTTGTGAAATATTGAAAAGATTAATCTTTTATTTCATGCAGGTATAATATACTAACGAATATCATTCACTTTCGTAATAACATATTTTTCAATTATGCTTATTATCCCAATTACATTATGCCTAATGCTTGGATATATGCCTAATATGAATGAACCAGTGCTAATAAGTTGAAACTCACCTTAGTTGCTTACTTTTATATTATGTTGGTATTTGTGAAAATAGGGTTTCAGCGCTAATTATGCGCGTACACAGGAATAAGGTTTTTTTTTTAAGAGTATTGTTGCTAAAACTTGTCTGGTGTACATTCGAGAGTGCCAATTTATTAGATTGTATATCAAAATAATATCGAATAATTATGAAGTTCCTAACTAGTAAAAAAGATGAACAAAAATAAAATATTGTTTTTTTCTCTGTTCTCTAAAATATCACCTAGTTATTCAATTACGATAGGTGAGGAACATAAAATTTGTTGATCGAATTAATGGCTATCGCAATAAAATCTCTGGGAAGAATTTGCCGAGTGATTTGCAACTAAAGCGGTGTGCAATTTTTACGAAAAGATATAAAAGTCAGGTTGAAATGACAGCGAGACGATACAAGTGGGTCTAGAAATATTTTTCTCGTATCTACGTAGTATTGAAATTTATGCAGTTTCCACCTGAAATATCTAGTCGAAAATAAACATTTTCCGAGGCTATTCCACGCAAAAATGATTTAAAAAAATATAAAGCTCTTCTGTTATTGTCAAGTAAATGTATAGGTATTGGTACTACAAAACAATTCTTTTTTTAAATAAAAATATTGGAAAATACATACACTTCTAAATAACTAAGCACATAGGTAGTTGCACAAATCCATTAGAACCTTCACATACCAGATATATTACGTACATAGGTTGGTACCAAGATAATGCGGATTTCAATGTTCATTTAGGAAAATGCAAACTTTCATAAAACTTTTAGATTTTATTTATTTAAGTCTGAAAACAACTTTTAATTACCGCGTTAGTACCCTCATTAACCCTGTTACCTTTACGTAACCAGGCCGACTGTTTCATCGTGGCTACGTTTATCACACCTGCTCTTGTTACCTACTAACAAATGCGTTACAACATTATTATCAACATTGGTTTTCCTATGAAGCACGAACAGTTGTTTTCATTGCTTCCCGTACGGTAATAAACCTACAACTAAAAGCATTTATTTCAATTAAAATGAGACAATTTTAAATAATGTGAAGGACTCGATCAATCAGAAAGATGGAGCTAGTTCCCCATTCTAAAGTATAGTAGGTACTATCGAGGACACTGGCGCAAAAAAAAAAGTGAAAAGTCGAAAAGTGGTCAGGCGCCAGTGTCCTCGATAGTACTTATGTAGAAGGGGTAAGAAACTCCATGGACACTCATCTAAATAATCAAGTAGCTAATTCCAGCTTTCACATTATTTTAAACGTAGTTCAGACAGAGCGACGCGACTCTAGTAGAAGAATTTCTATGAAAACTTCGTGGAAATAGGGATGTTGACAATTTTTTTCAGATAGATTAAAAAAAAATATTATGGACATATATTTTTTTCTTTTTTTACATAATCAAAAGATTACGGCAATACATTGAGTTAAAATGTGGCATTACGAAACTCCTCGGTAGATTTTATACTGACTTGTGACGTAGCGACCCCTACTCCCCAACTTTAATGCGTTTTATCTAAACTATTTTTTATTAATATGATAAAGCATAAAATACGTATCAATTTTTTTTCTCCCGTCAACATGCCTATTTTTCTACCAGAATCGCGTCGCACCTGTTTGTGGGAGGCTTTAAGTGAACTACGTTTTGTACCGGAGCCTTTAAAAGATTAATAGAATACTAAAAGCCAATATTGAACTTTAATCACTCTGGTAGGATGGATGAATGTATATAGGAAATCTTGAGGATAATAAACAATATTTGAATAACGGTAGAGTTTAATATATATATATTATTAATATATATTATTATTAATACATATTATTTAATTATTATCCGGAATCACAGTAGGTACATAGAGTTACACACACAATATTGTTAGTAAGTTCTAAAGGAATAGTTAGTCAGCTATCGTATACAGAAAGTTATTGAAACTCAGTGCCTGTATTACTATTATGGATCACTGAACCGTTCGTGAAAATTTCGTACACTAGAAAAAAATATAAAAATGAAAGAGGTTTTACGACTGAGGTGAAATAGTGCCAGAAACTCGTAATAAGTAGATTAGTATGTTTTTAATTTTATTACTTAATAAATGCGGGAATTAGGAACACGATTTATAGTACGGGGTTAAGCAGGGATCAACATGTGGTCAAAGAATTATTGTTGCCACTCGAAAAAATTTGCTCTGGAGGAATTTTGAATCCTAGCGTACATATTCTTGATTGGAATGTATTTAAATGACTGGTTTATGCTTGTTTTCAATAAAACAAAGCAAAATAGAAAAGCTTTACGTATCTAATACATTTCTTTGTTTTTTTTTGTGTTTTAAAAAGACAAAGGCCTATTTTTTTAGAGATGGTAATGATTCGGATTTAAAGATTTTACTATTAGACACTTGGCAAACGTCTAAAGCTTACGCATCAGTTTACGAAAGAAAACAAAAGAAATCAGCATAAACAAAACACAAACGAAACAATCCCAAGACAAGCACGTCACAGATGTACCGACAACTCCACCAGAGATGGACACAAGTTTTGGCTGTGGCACCCAAAAATTTTATTAAACCGAACCTCACCACGCTATACCTTAGCGTTTGCCGTTAATAAAATACACAGGGAGGGCAGAAATCCAAACCGTTCGCGTTTTACGAGCAGCGCCCCCTGCGGTCAGAAATATGAAACCTATCAAAATAGAAAATACACAGATGTTTTATGAAATGACCGAACGTGTTTATGTACCGCGGCGCCGGACGCATACGTTGGGGATTTTTGTTTTAAGTTCAAGCTGAGGGTCTTAGGTCTTTTGTGATGATATTTTTTGAGGTACCTTTCATGCAAAATATTTCTTGAAGAAAAAAAGACAAAAAAAAACTACAACGTGTAAAATAACTTTAATTTCGGTGTCTTTGGTTTTATATTTTCGTTACGATTCCCGAAATAAAGTAATGTTTCAGTTTTTACTTTTGGTTTCACAAATACCCCTACCTGCTATGTAAATAACAGTGACAGGAACTTATCATAACATCATCCAGATAGACTAAGTAAGAAAAATACGTATTATCGAATCTAACTCATAAACTACCCTAGCAAAGTTCGCGCAAGCTAGAGAACTAACAAATGAAAAAAGAATTTTCAAAATCGGTCCGCAATTGGCGAAAATATCGATGAACATACATTAAAAAAAACATAGATCTTCCTCCTTTTTTGCAGTTGGCTAAAAAATAAAAATGTTTAAAAGCTGAGTACGGTTCTTATGTCGGAATACTTAAATGATTTGCAAAAGGAACCTAATCGTGCACCATCTCACTTTCAAAATAGAACTTAATAAATAGAGACAGAGGGTTACTCCCTATTTCTATTTATTAAGCTCTATTTTTGTGTTTTTGAATTCGTGGTCTAAATAATCAATTATATTGAAATTCGACCACGCCATCAAGCCGGAACCGGAAATGGGTGCCAACAGTAGTAAAAGTAGAGAATATTGGGAAACAATAAACCGTATTTGAGCATGGCTAGTTAAACATCTTATATTTTTTTATTTACCAACATCTCCTTATGTTTTCTACCGGTGGCACTGTTGGCAGGAATTTCTTATTTACTTTTCATTTAAATATCTGTCGGTTTTCCAAAATAACAGGGCATAACAATTTAAAGCACTTAAACTGGGTGCATTAGCGCATTGTACCGGCACACACTGAACCCCGGACCCCCGGGGGTGACCCCCGCGGGGGCACCCGGGGTTCTTATGACCGCTACCTATTGTCTGTAGGTGGACGATAGGTAGCCTGATTGGTCTAATGGGTAGTTTCGTTTTTAATTGTATAGACAATTGGATCCACGGTGAATTGCTTTTCTAGAGATTCGGGGGGAGTCCATTTTACTTATGAAATGAAATGGAAAATATTTATTGAAATTTTATTGAACCGAATCCTTTGAGTAACCATTATATATTATATATGAAACAGTGTTTTTCAAGAAAATGTTTTCAAAGTAACAAAATACTGAAAGAAACAATTCTGAGCGCTTGAAAATTGTGTGTCATTTCTGTACTAATTGTATTTTTTTTCTTTGATATAAAATTAATTTTTACATGATGTGTCTATCGCTTAACTTTGTGCACTTGGTTTGTTTACTGCCATGTGTCATATGGTGATTGAATAGTGTAACGATTAAAGATAGACCAATAAATATATAAACCCTTTATCTACCTTTCCAAATGAAAATGGTCTCAAGAACAATTTAACGCTAGAAGCGATGACTGCTTTACAAAATCAGCTCATCAATGGAAAATTTTATGTTATCAGCAGATTCCCCCACATAATTCAACGTAAAAAGGAGCGATCAGAAGCCATTAATATCTCAAGATCAACAAACAGTAGTCACAGTTAACGGTACAGATAGTCACGATTAGCTTTTAAGCACATAATTTAAGAAACGAGGTCGACTCCCCAACATCCAGTTAAGGCAAGAATTAAACTGGGCTTAAAGTGAATTATTGGACACCGCGACCGCGAAATCCAAGAGTTAGCTCTTATCTTGTTCTTTTTCCTCGTTTAATAGGTCAATTTAACCGCCGTTAATATTCGGTGGAACTGTCCAGATTGGAAATTTTGGATTTAGGTCAAATGTGATTATTTCCTATATATTCGGTTTCCTCAATTTCTGTAGTGTATTTTACGGGTGTATAAGATTTTGCAATTTTCTTTGATCAGAGACAATTTTAATGAGTAGTCATTTAGCTCATTTAGCTTCTCAATGGATGTTTAAATAAAACTTTCTTTGATCGAAGAGACAACGGAACCTACAGGGAGAGATGTATGTGATGTATGTGGATACACCCGGATCTCTTGAAAAATCTGTCGATTCAAGTCAACTAAAGATGAGAACATAAATAAATTCAACATAGCTGCACTAAACTGTCACTTATAAATATAAACTACTGTACCTAAAACTACTGTATTCACTAGATCTGATATTCATATAGCTTTTTTGTTTTTTGTTTTGAGGATGGGAAATCATCAAATGACTTCTCCCGCTCTGGGCAGAGCGAGAGGGTGTGTCAGACTTTTACTGACTAAAACCCACCCGTGTTCCTTCCGTTTCCTGTGTGCCGGGGCCGCGATATCCGTTTCGGACAAACCCGCAACCCCAGCAGGCATTGGTCTTTCGACCCCGTCGATTGGTGCTGACATCTCTTTGAGGCGCGCGTGTAACACAACGTGCCGTCGACACGGGCCTGGTCCTTATCGGACGGCGAGCTGCCCATTGCTCACCGTCCGCAAGCCCGCGCCTACGGTGGCCGGAAGTCGGCTCTCGACTCCCGACGCCCGGGGCGTCTCCTGCGGCGACTAGAGCCGTGAGGTCGTGCAGCTTGCATCTCCCTCGCGCGATCCGCCTCCTCCTTCGCGAACATAACTGCTTCGCAGAAGGAGGTGACGGCCTCCCATGCACTCTCGCTCCGGACCATGGCCTGAACCAGGGCCGGACGCGAGAGATCGCCGCCGCCGATCGCCTCCGTGAGGACACGGCGGTGCTCCGCCCAAGCCGGACAGACCTCCACCGTATGCTCCACCGTGTATTCATATACCTACAAGTCTCTTCATATATTAACTTATAGCAAATATCAAATAATATTCGTCAATATAGTTTATAATATAGTCTTATTTAGTTAGTTTATTATCATAGTAATAATATTTTGAAGTTTAAAACCCTAGTAATATCGCGCTATTAGTACAAATCCATAGATCAAAAAGAACAGAAATCTAACTACCCACAATAATAATAATTTCTACCAAAATTATTATGGTGTTTCATAAAAAAGCTTTTAGACAGTAACATCAAACTTGTCTACCTACGACATCATTTTACTGCCTTGTCAAACTAAACATGTTTCGCATTTTTAAAAAGAGAATCGTAAAATATAAAAACACTCAGGTGACTCTACTCTGACAGTATAATTTATATCTTCGGGCTGTCTCTGTGAAAACAAACTTATAAACGACACGTGAAAACCCCACTATAACGTCTAAAGTAACTGATATAAAGCTTAGTTTTCAGTGAATATGCACGAAAAAGGTGCAAATAAAGAAGTGTTTATTAATTTCGAACAGTCGCGATCTAGAAATGAGAGGAATAATCTTTGAAATTTAGTTAATGATCAATTTCAGCGCGAGCGCACGAAGGTGGCGTCCGAAAAATGACGTAGGAAATACTAAATAAACGTAAAGACGTTGATTTATTACTGATTTTAGTTTGTTTGTAAAGAACATACAACCAAACAGTTTGGGAAAGTAATTCCGTTGGTCTTGCAAAATATTTGAACACCGGATTTACACAGCTTGTTAGAGAATTCCTTTTCGCTAATGTTGGAATAAATCAAGGTGTTTTTTTGTGAAATATACGGGTATTAGAGAAATAAATAAGTTCGTATCGGCTGGCTGTCATCGCGCCATACTTTTCGGAATCAGCTGTGAGGTAAAGGTTATTGACTCGATGAGAGTTTCGTGTCATTAGTTGTATTCAACAGAGTCGCTCACTATAGTTATAATAATAAAAAAGATGTAGAGCTGTCCATGGGTCGATTGAGTACCTAGGTGGCACCAAATAAAACATAAAAGGTACGAAAAGAAAGAGAGAGCGAGCCTTTTTCTTGTGGAATAATTTATTTGTCAGGTTTTGACTGTCTAGAGGAGTGCCTTGTTTATTTTCATCATCGTTTCACCACCTACTCTATAATATTGTTTATTTTGCAGAATTATTTAAAAGGAGCTGAAAATAATGAGTAAACATAATCAAACTGGCTTAGTTACTTCCAACCCAACATAAACACTTGCCCTTCCATCATCAACTCCTTCCGCACCGTTCCTATTCACTCCACAAACGGATAATAAAACAAAACAAAACGTAAACAAACGAGAATCGAACTCATAATTAAATCAAGTTTAAATCAATCACTTCCGCGGACTATAATAAATCAAGACGCCGGAATCCCGCGCGATCCCCAAAAATCCGGGACACGGGACGTTGATTAAGATCCCGGAGAAGTAAAATATTCATTAATTGATTCCGCGCCCCTCGGAAGATACCCCTCATTACTCGAGGGTTGATTAAGCGAAGCAACCTGGATGTACGTGGGAGAATGTCTCTTGGAGCGTTCAGATGACACGATCAGACGATACGACGCAACGCGGCAACGTCGAATCGGGGCACAGTCCTGATAGATAATGGTGGTAGAAGCAATGGCATTCTTATTTGTTGCCTTAGAATAATGTTTTTTGGCGGTAAAGGGGAAAACTTGTAAATTCAAATATTGCCTTATTGAACTATTGAATTCGGAAGAAAATTCCTCTCGACAGCAAACGCTTTCGGTAGGTCCGGAAAAATTCAGGGCTGTGCCAACTCGACATGTTTAAGAAAAAAAATACTGTGTTTAATCTATTGAAAAAAAAATTAAACTTGTAAAACTCTAAAATATTTTTCAAAGCTTTGCAGTCGTTTTCATTTAATCGTAGGCTGTAAAAGAGCCTGCCCTAGACAAACGCGGTGTACACGGTAGGGCGGCGCTGACTGCGCGCACCGCTAATGGGTTGATGTCATTCACTACGTTTTGATGCGTAAGAAATCAATGGAGCTACCTGCTTACCTGCTAAATATTTTGAAGATAAAGAAAAAAAAGAGAAACCGGAAATGTAATGTTTCTGTGCAAAGAAACATTACATAATGGAGTAGGTATTTTTTTTTACAAAAAAGCCCTAATCGTTTGAGAATTGTTTTAAAATAGCCTTGGATCTTGATCGAATACTGTTGTATCTGTAATCTAATATAGCTTTGATATTATGAAGTAACAAAATCACGCAAGGCGGTTCCTAAACATATAATTTACCTATCTCTGTTTTCATAACTGTATGATTTATGATTAGTTTCCAATTATGAATCATTTCATTTTGAAATATTATGGGGAATGTGAGCGTGTGTAATGTTCTAGGAACGTCGGTAGGGTGCGCCCACCTGTCAGACTGAGTAAAGTGACAGTTCTACCCGTGCCAAGCATTTGTTTCAGCTGGCAGGTTACTATGTTGCGCCATGCAGCCCGGAAAAATGGGCAGCCCTGAATTCTATCTAGAATATTGTATACTCGCTCTTGCAACGCATGCGAGAGAAAAATAAAGTACTATAACATTAATCCTTACATAATATTATAAAACAAAGTCCCTCACCGCGTCTGTCTGTCTGTCTATCTGAGCGCGATAAACTCAAAAACTACCGAACAGATTTTCAAAAGGTTTTCACCCATGGACGTAGTTATTCATGCGGAAGGTTTAAGTATATAATTTATTAAGGTTTTGTGTAAATTGGCTCAAATATGACGATTACTCGTATTGTTGAAGATGTCGGAAAAAATCATGCAGACTGGGAGCTTTACTGGCGTGCGCCGCGTAAACCGTAAGAGATACGAAAAAATTATGTTTTACAGAATTGTTCATCTTAAAAAGTTCAACTAAAAACTCCGCGATGGCATAAATCTATCTTCTAGGGACGACCGCGACCCACAGAATTTGATAAAAATTTAATTGTTATTTCCGAAGCTATTTTGACTGGTATTATATTAGTCCTTATCCAATCAAATATGTTATTTAATTTAGATTAAAATATGTTTTGACATCATATCATTTAAATGAATAGTTTAAAAGATATCACAGATTCAAAATTACGCGTAACAAAATAATGATGGTTGACAGCTACGCGGGCGCAGCGGTAGGAGTCAATGAGCTTTTCCTCGGTTATAAGGTATGTAAACCCGGTAGTACGTTCCCGTGGAATATTTTGCGATATCCACGCGGGCGAAGCCGCTGGCAAACGCTAGTAAATAAATATGTGTAACAGCAATTTTATTCACCTTATCTTTTTTTAAGCAATTTAATAATATTGACGAGAGAAAATTTAACTAATAGTAAAGGTAGTAAGTAAGATAACAAACTCTTGTTATTTAGAGCGACTCCACACCCTCCCTAATCTTACCTACGGCATATTAATTAGAGGTAAACAAGTTCCTTTGTAAGATTTTCACTTCGTTCGACGACGTTATCCGAGAGATAATAACATCTAAATATACGCACTTGCTTGTTCGTGTAGTAGGTAGGTAGGGATAGGTATGTGGAAGAAAAACATTGAAAGTTACAGATGTTTATTTCCTCAAGGACTGGGAGAGGTTGACTGACTTTTGTTTTGTTAAAACCAATTATAATTTGCTTTATTGAAGTCGTTTGCTTTTTTTTCAGGTATTTAGTGTAGTGGGGATATGGGTAAAGAAGGTAACAATATTTACAGTGGTTTTTGCTACCATAAAAATATCGTTCTAAGTACTTTATGTTCATTCAACCTCAATAAGTGTTCCAATGTGGTTTATTTGCGCATCTTTTAAGCTTTTGTCAGAGAACTTGAACCCAAAACCAGGCATTAAGTTTAATCCAAGATCATAGTTACAGCATAAACCTATCCCCGAGATTAATCATAATCATAACAGGAGGTGCGACTTGCGACTAATTGGCGCGACTGGCAAATTAATTGATTATCTGTGTCTTACCGCGCCGTCGCACGGCTGAGGCGACACCGCTACTTATTCCTGACTAAAAGGCAAAGTACGTCGTAATTTTGGATGGCATCTGTCATCTATGTTTCATTTGTGGGATATTAATTTGAGCTGTGTGCGGTAGGTAGAAGAGACGTGACTTCATTTGGATAACGTTGAGTTTTCCTTTTTTTCCGGTTTAATAGACTTATATCTTAACGTGTCACTTGTCTTCTTTTGACGGAATAGGTAAACTTTGCCCAGAGCTTACCTGTTTATTAAGTAAGTTCAGTAAAAAAGTTAGCTTTGCCAGTTACATTGTCAACCTGGTTGGGATACTGGACTGATAGATTGATAAAAGGACATGACGATGAACTAAGTTTGTGAAGTAAAAATAAATGATTACTCAACTAGGATATACAGGGTGGCAGGGATATAGACGCGAAAATTGTTACCATGGATTCAGTTCATGATTCTGAACCCTTGCGTCGAAATTTTTCGACGATAATAAAAAAAAACTGTTTCATAGAAAAGTGCAATACCTACGCTGTCAAAATGAATGGAACAGCTGTTTTTTTTTCGATGCAGTTCAGAATCATGTACTGAGTATACGGAAACAGTTTTCGTGTCGATGTCCCGCCACCCGGTATTAAGGAACCTTTTCGTAAATTCAAAGTCGACCAATTTCGTAATAAATCAACTCTCTCAAAATTATTTTCACCCAGGTTTGTAACCATGTAAAAAATAACTGTCGCTAAATATGTAACCAGTAGGTACCACTACAATAACAATATTATATCGAAGCACAGTAACTCGCGTCTTTGAGCTAACTACCTGGCAGCCATTCAAAACAGACCGAACTGAACACTTTCTGCTCAGGGTTAAGATTATGTAGGTAAGACTACAATCTTTATTTATGATGTGAGATGAAAAAAATAGTGTTTACGACATTATTATTCTGGTTACTTTTTGTGAATATCGAGTAGGTATGCTTAATGTTCGACGACTAGAACATAATTTAAACCTGATTGATGATAAATTACCGTGCAATTCAAATATTTTAAGGAGCTCTACTTATCACTCTCATAAACGGCCTCAGATCTAAAACTGCATCCAAATCTCCACATACCCGAAAGCGTTTTCCAAAACCTGTCTCTAATCCCGTAATTAGGTATTGTTCTTATTTTGTATAAGAATTATTGTTTTCATTAATTGAAAGGTAACTATACTTACGATTTCTCAATAAAAAAACTAAGAAGCCTTGAGAATATGATGCTGAACTTAGCAAAGGATAAATAATGAGAATTTGCTAGCAACCCAAGAAAGGCCTACATACTATAACTGCACCAAAAATTTATCAATCTGCGAATCTAAATAAACATCAATCAAATGACAAGATTATTTTAACAGAAATACATTTGACACACATACCTACATCAATACACATTAAAGAGATCCTTAATGTTCATAACACGCGCGGCTATAAAGCGGCTATAAACGATCACTTCTAGGAATCAAGGCGAGTATCACATCAACATACCTTTGGGAAAATGGCCAAACAGCGTTCATTCATCGACAGAGAGCGTGGGCGGCGATCGCAGCGCCTCCAGCGGGGAGTAGCGGCGACTTCGTCTTTCATAGTGAAGTTTAGAAGTTGTGCGTATTGTTTTTTGTTTTGTTTTGTAAACTAATAACTATGTTTCTTATTAAAGTTGCCTTTTACACAGTGCACGCTCTTTTTATGAATAGTGTAAAGTATCCACAATATCGCTAAAGTTTGAATTTATGTTCTCTTTTTGCTCTACAGCTGCACTGCTAAATAATGACTGAATGAGTAGGTAAATGAATAAATCATCACGTAATACATGAACATATTTTTTATAACACTAGTAGGTATGTTACTCATCGTCTAGACAACATCTGCATCACAATACGTTTTACATTGCAAACCAAAATAATAATAAAATCATCAAACTACACACACCATGTCCAGCCAACATTAGCATTATCCATCAGAATAATCCACTGCAAATCATAATAATACTCACCTCACAATGGAACCCAATGAGCCCATTATATTAAAAAACACAATCAAAATTTTTATTACTGGCACACGTACGAAATTTATTAACCCATCCCTACCTTTATTGCTCTGTAAGCCCCTGTGCAAATAAAATAATATAAAAGGAGAAAAAAATGACCGTTACGCCGCGGGCGAGTTCTTAATTCAAAAAATATTTAAAATGGCCGCTGTAAGTCGCTGCATACGAATGCGTTTTTATTGTGCGCGGGATGTTTTTTATTTCGACGGGTATATAAATTAAATAGTGGGATCGAAATGTGGGTTAATAGAATTGTGGATTTGTTTAACTTGCATTTAAATTTATTATTCATTATTTTATTACTGCCTTTTTGAAAGTCATAGTCAAATTATTTATTTCAAGTAGGCTATTAAAAGGCTTTTGCTTTTGAACAAATTAGGGGAAAATAAAACAATAAAAAAAATGGAATTGATTCTATTTGGGGTTACTTTTTTTTTTGGTAATTTTGCTTGTTATATGAAGAAGATAATAATCCTGGAAAATATAGAGCTGTCGTTGTAAAAGTCATTACACACGACATCATTCCGTCTACATCACGTCCCCACCACCCAAATACTTTTTAAAGGTTCACCTTTTAATGAAAAGATCGAACAATAGTGCTGCCCCAGTAGCCGCGGGGCGTAATAAGTGGCGAACGGGGGCGATCTCAAGTGGGAGCCTTCCGAGCGATCCGAGCTGAGGTGAGCGATCGATTGTGAATTGCAATTTAAGAGGAACAATCGTTTCGGCCAGATGTGTAGTTTCGTTGAGTGGTAAATGGATGTGTGCAGTTTTGAGCACCGGCGATAATAATTATTTTGTGAATTTGTTAATTTACTAAAATGTTTGAAAACTGCTCCAAGGACAATGCTTAGTGGCATTATGAAAAAAAAAAGTTTGACTGCCTGTCCGGTTCCTTAATATTTAGTACTTTCAAGGGTTCCAAGATATTTACTTACCATCATGAAAATAAAAGAGTTTCACGATGAGCAGCGGAGAGTTAAATAAAAAAAAAAGGGAGTAGAATTTACAATAAGCAATACTGTGGTACCTACTTACTCATTACGGAAAAATTTAATATGCATCACTTAAGTACACTAGTTACCTACTTAAATGAAGTTAAGTCATATGTCGCGTTCTACAAAACTTTATGCAGTTTAATCTAATTTATAACGCACTGTCTCGCTTCATTGATGACGAATGTCGCACCACTCTTCTATTTAGACGAGCAAACAAACGAAGACCTATTTTCCTTTTTGTTCTTCAGTTTTCTTCAATTGGATGTAGGTTTATTGACTGTAGGAGCGATTGAGGGTATCAAATCACCTGTTGAAATGGCTTCGTGTCAATTAGAGCGGGCGATTTGAATAGTTTGGCAAGAGAACGATTTGAACCGATTTGTTATTGTCGTTGCATCACTTCTTGTTTTCATAATGTTTGCTGTCATGTTTTGCGTTACTGTAGAAGATTTAGTCCGAGAAATCAGTGCAAAGTACGGTGGTATTTTGCTAAGATGTGAAATGTTGACAAAGCGGTTTTAAAAGCCAAAATCAGCATGCAAGAAACAATGCTATAAGTTTCCTAATTTTTACACACTTAAAGCCCCTTATGCGATGCAAGCTTCTTGCTTGTGGGATACAATAAAATTGAAGCAAAAAATTATTTGCATCGTCTAAACACGGCTTAGACGGTGCAACTTTTATTGTTAACTATATAAATTTATGGCATGCAATGGAGGTATTTAAATCAGGCTTAATAGTCGAAAACACAATATTAATAATAGAATAGGTACATCAAAAATATCAATCAACAATATCCCCATACGGGCGCGATTCAAACGCGCGTGCACTCAAATCCCCTTAGCTAGCCAGGTGAGGATCTATGGGGATCGGTGGGCATCGCAGGGATTAGTGCTGTGCAGTTATGCCGCGGGAGACGGGGTGATTAGAGCATAATAGGGAGTAGGGGTAGTTCGTGAGTGTTGCATGTGCCGTTTTTCGGAGATGAAAAAAGGCGAATGTAAGCATGCGTATTTTTAGGGGAGTCAGCTAAAAATAAGTTTAGGTAAACAATTATGAACTTACACTCATGACCGAATTGAAGAGATTTCATAAAGAAATAAGTAATGCCTGCAAATACCGCGTAAACGGTGACGGAAAACATCGTGAGGAAACCAGCCATGCCTGAAAGATATTTCTCGACGGCATGTGAAGCCAAGTCAAAGGCCCATGGGCGGCTTTAAAACTCTGACACCAGGTAAGTCACTAACCACACGAAAAGAAGAGAAGAAGCGCGTCATAAAATAAGTGATCACTCAGTCCGGACGTATTGCAGATTTCCATAGAATACCAGAGGCTTTGAAGATGCCTTGTTCGGCAGTTGAAATATCTCAAGGAGTTCTTTGATTGATGGATATAGGTGTCAGTGTAAGAGCAGTTGCTCTTACACTGACACCTATATCCATCAATCTGAAACACAACACTGCTACTTGGTCATAGCAGTCGGTGTGGTGCTACCTCCCCTGAAGCTCTCATCAAAAGCAGCTCATCCAGGTACCTCTATTTATTTATAACCAGCGACCCGCCCTGCTTCGCACGGTTTTTACGACCTGGCAAAACATCGAAACTTCTTTATTATTTATAAGATTAATATAAATGATTAATGATTAATTAATACACATTATAAACCTTCCGGAATAAATTCTCTAAATGATAGCATTAAAATCCGTTGCGGAGTTGAGAAGAACAACGCGGTCACACAGACAGATACGGAAAGCGTCTTTAGTTTATAACTAATTGCTGACATAGGCTTCGCCTGTATGGACCCAAAATCTTTTTCTATAAAGAAAGTAACCTAAGTTACTCCTTAAAAAATCAGCTATCTCATTGAAAGTCCCGTATAAATCGGTCCAGATGTTTCGGAGATTAGCCGGAACAAAGAGACAGAGAGACAGTTAAACATTAAAAAAAATGTTTTTTTGTTATAAGTGTCATTTAAACCTAGTGTCACTTAGATGCATTTAGTGAAAAGCTGTTAGTTTGACATCAGAAACAGACACTTCAATTTTATTTATTTGTATGGATTTATAGATATGAAGATACACAACATTATAGAATATTGCAAAACTTTGAACGTTTCCCATGTAAAAAGGTATCGTAATAACATTCAACCTTTCACATTCAAACACGGCCAACCAAAGCAAACATCCACTCAAAAATAAATCCTTGAAAAATGAAGTGCGCACCAACATGTTAAAGGTGGTCGTCCACTATCCCTTTTATCCGCGCTATAATAAACTGTCGGACATTTGTCAGCGATACCTTAGGCAGGCCTGACTTCTGAAAAACAAAATTTTACGCAACACATATCATAGTGGACTGGGGTGCGGTGGATTAACGCACTAGGTGGATAAGACGCTGCGGTTTGTTGAATGACAGGTAATTTTATGCCTTTAAAATCCTACCCTATACATAAAACTAGGCAGTTTCACACCCATTAGGAAGGACTTTTATGATCAGGAGACATTCTGCAATATTTTCAAGCTCTTTGAGTACCTCAATTTATATACATCAAACCTTTCCTATAAATTATTAGGTTATTACTTACCTTTGCAAATTAAATAAAAAGTGAATATAATCATAATCATAAATATTTATTTATCTTAACATCATAAACAGGCACTGGTAAAAAATGCATACTCTTAAATAGAGAAAGGTGTCTGAGGTAAGAGGGTCATGAGTTACATATAACCCCGTCACTTAGACCGGACATGTTTATATAAAATCACTTAAAGCAACAGCTTTAAAAAACATGTTTAGTTCTGAAATCTTTTGCAGAAATACTGGAACTGCTATGCTAAAATGAAGTGGGTGATTACTAACTTTTATGTAGGCAGCAATTTTTAGTCACAGTGCGTACTTACCCAAGTTAGGGCGAGCATACAGGGGGCGATCCGTGGACACGGTCAGTGCGCGCGCTCTAAAGAAGTGAATAAATCTGCCGGACGAACGACAAGGTGAATATAAATATAAAGAATCCGCGGACAAACTTCCGGACTTAGCAGGGCTGCCACGTGAAGGTATAATTTTAAAAATTATAAAAAAAAAACATAAAAACCCGTCTGCAAAAACGCATGTCGTTATTATTTTTAGATGTTTAAGTACTACTAGTTTAATTTTTCATAGTTTTAAATTGAAATTTAGTTAATTTTAAGACCGCGCTATCGCATTAGGTATAGGTATGGACCTGTAATGATAGTTGTAAGGGAGATATAAATAAATAAACAAAAGATAACTGAAAAGAGAAAAACAAGCATTATAATTTATAGAATTTTGGTATCGCAGGAGAGGACAAACAAGAGCTACACCATATTTCAGGTTATTGGTTTGTGGACCTGCGATATCAAAAATCTATAGAAATATATATGTAATGGTTTTTGCAGACGGGTTTTTTGTGTTTTATAATAATTATGTTCATTTCAAGTTTTTTTGTTTTATTATCATATATATATATATATATATTTAGAATTGACTCATTACTAGCTTTTATTTGATACGAATATAGTTGTAATTAAAAAAAAAACATTCCCCTGTTTTTTTGTATTTGCAGATACAATATATAAATACTATATAGCCTATGCCACTCCCACAATTAAAATGAATCTAACGACACCTCATATACATAAATCCATCAAGACGTTCAGGCTTCAGAGCGTGCCAAAGAAATAGACATACATACATATTCTCGAAAAACATTACCCGCCTTCGAGAGCAGTCGGGTAATAATAAATAAACAATTAACCTCTGAGAGATTCTGGCAATGTTTGAAGAGTTCACATAAAGTATGTCGTCTACTTTCGTTCTTGCATATTGGTGCTGATAAATACAAATAAATAAATGAAAAAAAATATTACTATGTGAACGTTTGGTAACTGAATTAGACTTGTTACTTACACGCAACGTCGAAGGAAAATGGCAGACAATACGTGTATTGCCTTTATATATTTTTTCAATCTTATATTTCATGGAAATACAAGACAAAATAAACATTTAAATTCTTAGTTATCGGCCTAAACCAGTTCACCACATAAAAATACTAAAATATTAGTGCCCACAGACAGCCCTGTTGTTTGCGACGCGGCAGAGCGGTCACCGTGAAAGGCTAGGTGATCATAAAGTCCCGCGCATGTTCTTACATAATAATATTCTTGAAATATTCCCTCGGGCTCGGACCGACCTAGCCGCGACAGGGAAAACTGTGGAAGAAAAGTATTTTGTGGTGACGACTTTTATTTTTAACAATACCAACAAAGTTACCTTCTGTGGGCACCCTGTTGTATAAGATTTACAGAAGATTCGTGGAAGGCTTAGCTGGACAACTAATGAACGATTATATAAGTAATTAGGCATTACATTACATGACCTCTTTATGATTCTCTCGCTAAAAGATTATTAGGCGCCATTCTAACTTAACCACAACACTGATCACCATGAGATTTTTTATCAACTGCTGATATTAGGTTAATTCTTTGATATCCTTTTAGTTTTATTCGGTAGTAGGTTACCAACACAAAAAAATATGAACTAGTTTCTCTATAAAACTTTAGAAATAATAGCATCTCCACAGCCGTGTAATAACATACAGGAGGGATGTGCAGGAAATGGTCAGCGGAGACAAACTACTCGGGCCGCGCGGCCGCGACACGCGTCATAACGCGCGGCCTGTCGCAGAGCCATCTAGTGTGCGACGAAGTTTATTTTAAAATATTCCTAGTTGTTTTGTTTATGGGCTCATAAGCTATAATTCAGTGATGTAAATACGAGAATCATAGAAAAATAAGTTTGAAATCTTTATATTTACTTGGTACATCATCCGCCTAGCTTTTTCCCAGCTCAGTTGGGTTTTGGAATCAGTTCCCAGTCTAACCTGATGCACTTGACTATCAATGTTTTACATGAAGCGACTCCCTTCAGGCCTGAGGTAGGTACCTTACCTACATTGCCACCCTTGTGAAATTATTCGGCATGCCATATTAAAAATGACACTCAGCAGTTTAATTGATCATCACCACAATTTAACAATAACTAACAAGATCAATTATTTTGTTTTCAGATAGTTATTTGTTGTTGTTATTTTGTATTCCCTAACCAACATGGTTAGAGAATATGACAATCAGCATCACTAAACACATCTGTAGGTAAAGTAAACAAAATTGAGAAATATAATGAAAAATTAAGCAATATAAATTCGTAAATAGTTAATTTAGTAGCGAATAGTTTTCTTTAGAAGTAAAAATACAGTCATAACAAAATACAAAACTGATTATAATGACCCTTTTATCTTCGCTCGATTTGTTTAATACTGCTCAGAAGTACCACTAAATCTTTTTAATAGCCGTTAAAAATTCAGACATTGGGCAGTTCGATCAAAACATTGGATATTAAAATATAAAAGCCGCCCTACACATCGGGGCGACACCGTGCCGCGTCATTGCCGACGCGTCTTGCCAATCGCGCGTTGTATTCCAAATTCAAATTACGCGAGCCGCTGACAACCGCCATTGGACCGTTAAACGCTTTGATTGGACACATTTTATCGCCCGAAGACGACCACACGCAAGTTTGGGTTTAAATATAAAAACGAGTGTTTTGGGTGATGTCATTGGTTTTTACATTTGTTGTGTAAATAATGGGCTACATATTACATTATGGTCAAAGTCAAAGCATTTACAATAATTTATATAGATGCTGTACAGTTTACCAAAGTCAAAGTCAAAGTCAAACAATTTATTTCAATTAGGCACATAATAGGCACTTATGAACGTCAAGTTTCAAGTACCAACTCAGTTAACGTGCTCACACATTAATTTATTTTTCTACACTAGAACTAGAGAAGTATAATAGTAGGAAGACCATTGATTAATGTTAAAGGCTTGTGAAGTTGTAGAAAAGTAATATTTTCTGCATACGTACAATATTAGACATGAATAATGAAACCTGAAATTATAAACTAAAATTGTAGACGTAATTAAAAACCAATTCTACTTTTATTCCCAGACGAAAACCAAACAAATATACCTACAGAGTCCTATCTCCCAAAACGCATTTCCACCTTAATACTGAACAGTCTCTACACATCAGGTATCGCACAAAAAGACAGAAAAACTCCTCAAAATGAACATTCCTCCCGTACCTACTAATGAAACGCCTCGTTTTGCTCGCCTTGCTCCGCGGGCCGCAATCACACACTTATTCAAACATTTCTCTGTTTTAATACGTTTTTTTATAAGCAGGGTGCACGTCGCATAATAACGTGGTCAAAGGATCGTGTGTGTGAGGCGTTACACGATGGTTAATGAAAACCTTTAGCTTTTGTTTGTGTGGTTGCAAATGTGTGATTGTGGCTTTATGTGGTTGCGTTTGTTAGGTCAGTGTGGTTGATTGAAATATTGTTACGTAGGCAGTTATAATAGAATTTTTCTTTAGATAGTTTGTCTTGGCAAAGTTCAAAAGTCAACTTTCAATTCTCGACGCCGGAGTTTTGGTTTTAAATAATATATCTTTCAGCAGCGCGATTCACGAGGATCATTCTTTGATTATTCTTCGTCATTTTTCTGGATAATTAACTTCGGCCCAATTGCATACTCCCATAAACTTCTTAATTACCTGTCTCATAATTATTTTACCAAACAGAACTTTACAGAAAACTCATTAGTACAAGCGACAATCTTCATTATTTACCTTGAGTTCTAATTAATTCCTTGTCATGGTTTTTGCTTCAGCTTTTGAGTTATATCTTTAGGACAGGTGAGAGAGACAGCGCGTCAACCTTTGTATGTATTAGAGCGGGATGGCTATACGTCTCCGGTACCTGATTAACATCTTTTAGCAATTAGTAAAACACACAAAACTCCACCCTTGGCGTGTTCTGATCCCCTGGTAGGTGATGCTTAAATATTCACTCGTAAATTACTTGAAAACTTACCGCGAAGGTGGCCGTGGAACTGAATTTAAATGCACTTCGACGTTGTTACTCGAAGATAAGGTGCGCAATGTTTTGGTAATTAATGACGTCTGTTCATTACGTATTAAAATTTGGTAATGTTTTCAACCTTATCAAACTGCATTTTCTTAGTGACTGTACCTTGAATTGATATCTCTGAGGATTTCTTACTCTCTACATATCTATTCTTTAACAAGCAAAATCAAATACCTATTTACTTCTTGTTCCTACTGGTCATAATTATACCACTGCCGGATTGATTTACTTAATAAAATGATGATGTTAGTTAGCACCGTGCTTTGGGTAAAATAAAGTCATTGTGCAGCAAAATGATTTCATTTTCATGCAGATATATGCAAATCCCGGCCAAAATCACCACACAAGAGAAATAACTGAACAGAAAGTAAAATGTCCGAAAAAATCCTATTATTACAATATCCTCTCCCCAAAGTCGGTCAAACAAAAACCCCGAAAGCCAACTGACACGCTGTATTTAATTACATAAATTTTAAACACCGACCTCCGTCCGTTTGTCCGACATATCGGTCCGATCGCGCGGAAAATCAATTGATTATAAAAAGGTTTTTTCATGTAAAACATTTTGTGATGAACGTTATTATTGACGGCTGTGGTTTGCTGCGATTACGGTCGGTTTAATTTAAATTTTTGGTGCTCTAATTCAAAAAGGTATCTCTTTTAAAATGTATGACTAATTAAACATTCAACGCGGTATAAAATTACATCAAGAGTTGAATCCATCACAGTAATAAAAATAGTCCTTGATCAAAAGCCAGAAAACATTCCAGATATTTGTAGAATTACCTACTGGAACAATTTAAAATATTAATTATTGTCTTCGATAATCGATATGTTCTAGTCACACCGGATTAGATAATTATTACGCTTTATAAAAGCTGCAGAAGTTTAGGTTATTTTTAGAATCAATTCAACTAAGTCAAACACGATTCTGCAGTTTGTGAAAAGTAGGATAGCTTGAATTGTTTCTGCCTGACTCTCCAATGAGTTTTATAGCTGTCAGTACATTTTGCACTCTATAATTTATTTAAAAAAATTAACAGATGCCATCTTCCCGTACGCTACACTCCTAACTACAATGCTACAAACAACCAACCCTCTGCAACTGCAAACAGATTGAACGTCCAAAAAAGTTGAAGAGCATAAAGAATAGTTCGTGCTATTACAATAAACGGTATCGATCTGGTACACCTCGCCACTTGAGCCCCCGTGATAAACTAGGGGAAGTGCATCGAATATGAGATGCTGGGAGAGGGAAAGAATGGATGCGGTATGTAAGAAAGTTATGATGATTTAATATTTGGGAATGAATCAATATTCTTCTATCAAATAACAGAGTTTTATTTTGTTATTTGGCAGGAGATTGATAAGCAAACGTTTTGCATTGCATTAAATCTAAGGTCCAAAAAATTGGTAGGTAAGTAGATACTTATTCGATTATTTTTCAAAACAATGAAGGTGCAAAGCATGCTTATTTGTAAAAAAAGTGCTATCATGGTAAGCAGAAACGTAGCATTAGAAAAAAAAACTCAGACTGCTAATGGAGAAAAGGTTTATGTAAGTAAAGGTTTATGTGAGAAAAGATTTGGTTGAGACCACTTACGTAATAGATATTTTTTCTGTTTCAGACTTTGCAATTATAAGAACTGCAAAGCCTGAATATGAGACAATACTTTTCATTGAAACAGCCACATCCAAACCAAACATTATAAAACTTCTACCGGCCACAACGGCACTCCATAGTGCCGCGGGCGCAGCTCAGCCGATCGACAGATGCGCGTCTGTACCGCGCTTTATTTGTACGAGTGTACCTTCTATTTGTATAGTGAAATTAAAAGTTGAGGACAATATGTTATTGTGAATATTTTGGTATGACTGGTTTTGAGATTTGTGAAAGACAAATGAATGGAACTATGATGAAAAACCAAACGATTTCCGAGAAAAACTGTTTTTAGTAGATATTTTAATAATGTTTGTTTAGCTTTCCGACAAAAATTCAAAGGTTATGTTAGCGAATACAAATTTTCATGCAAATCGTGGAAATATTGGCAATATTGTTGGAAAACATTATGAAAATGCTGTTATACGGGCACCTGTACCCACAATTAGTAGGTGTTTAGTAGAACGATAGACAGACACGACAAACTAGATTACACCACCTCCATCAAAGTCCGGCTTGATTGATGAGCTTCCTGACCAAATGAGCCACCTGACACCACACCCTCAAACCAATACCACCTTTATTTGTGTTACTGTAAGAGCTAGCGCAACTGCAAGGCGTAAAATTGTTTTAGATTTCTACTTTCTGCTAATCCGTCAATTCAGCAGAAATTTCTTTTGCATTACTTAAGCTATTATGTACTTTATTGTCTTGTGTTAAGGGTGGTATGAGGTGTATTATTAACTTGGTGCAGGTTTCTACCTTCAGATGATCTGTCTTTGTAAAGTCGTTACGTTTTTGTTGGATCCAATATCTTTTGTAATAGGTGCGTTATTAGCATGGAGGTACTCCATGGTAAGGGTGGGAAAAGCTGATGATTGATGACTTTCTCCGGTTGAATTTAAAATTCACATGAGTGATATTTGCAGTATCCCATATACCTCGTAGTCTAGAGATGGAATAGTTAGTAAGTAACAAAGTAAATTGCAATATTTGCGTAAAAGACGTCTATCTCTGCAGCCAAATTTCGCTCACTTTTGAACCGAACTAGACTCACTGACCCTAACACCGCTGTTAGAGACCACCATTGTGCGTCTGTATTAGCGTCCACCAGTCTATTACCCTTGTCAGATGAATTCAAGGAAGTCGCAGAAAGGCATATTCTACAACGCTTACGTTCGGAAACTTTTTCATTAGAAATTCACTCAATCATTCGAGACGTTCCGTTGCCCAAATGTTAGTATTTGATCTATGGTGAAAATTGAACAATACCTATGTATGACAGGGCTATATAATACTCGTATTTAAGACATTTATAGTAAATTCTATCGCCCTAAAAGGCCAGATTACTCCCTCGTCAAGTCGTCTCCAAAAGGGACAAAGGTGCTAGCACGCCTGCAGGCATAACGGGACCCTATTTCTCACCATCTTTACAACTTTTGTGTGAAGACTGACACCTGAACTTCCAGTAGTGAAAGATGTTAGGTGCTGAAGATAAATAATACTAAAATAGTAAAATATTGTATTTGTGTGTCTCGGTTAGAAAGGTCTGTATCTTTCAGTAGGTGTTCAGGATGGCAAGCTGGATCCTTTTTAACACAATTTTTTTATTTTATTGAGTTGATTATTTTATGTTAAGTAGGTAGCCGCAGTATTCAGATGTGACCCAAAAAGATCCATGAGCAACAAAACCACAGGAATCCAAATTTCGAAGAAAGGGCTCATCACGTAATTCCAAAGGTGAGTCAATATTTAATTGCATTCCATAAAATTGAAACAAACAGAAACGCCATCGAATTCTTAAGAGTCTATTAAGTTCACCTCAGTTGTAATTCGCTGCCGTATCGTCTAGACGCATATAAATTAGCTATTTATGTTGTGATTACACCTATAAGCATTAAAATGTTAATAGGACGGCCACGCACCGTCTCCTGGGGTATTAGACAATTACAAAAGGATACCAACTTAATTTTGCTGATGCTAAACTTCATTTTGATTCAATTCCCATAGGAATTTAACCTTTACTGTTTACTAATAGAGGTTTGGGAATATTTTTTGGGGATGGTAAATATAAGTTGGTCGAAATGTCGTTGTAAAAACGATGCGTTTGGCGAAAACAGTTATTGGTGTCGATAAAATCTCGATATACATACAGTATTGGCAATGATTTATAATATTTCGTAGCGAAGGGGAGATGTGTTTATCGATACTGAAGTATCGAATATTGTTAAGAGTAAAGTTTTATGGAGTGGACTAATGTTGAGCGCCATATTTTTTTGTTGGAGTGGTCAATCCGGGAATGACGGAATATATGGGAGAAAGATGTTGTTGGTTTCTGACGTTGGTATAATTACTGGCATATTGGAGAGTTGTAGGACGGCAACTTTCATACAAGGATATGCTGTAACCATTCTTACTAGCAAGATGAAATTGCAACAATTGGAGGTCCATGTAAAGAAAATAAGGTCAGTCATTATGATAATACCTGCTCTTTATAAATGTTCCTTCCACATTCACCAGTGTTAACCTCTTCCTCTGCCCACCCCGCAACGAAACTAACTCATAACCCAATAATACAAATCACGGTGCACTCAGTGACAGACACCGCTTGTCCACGTAATTAGTGCTCGCATTAATCAAGACACAAGTGCGGCGCTAATTAGCCCTTCTGGGAACAGTAGCGGATGCGTCCGATGGGCTGCCCTATATAGGTGCACTGTAGGTACAGCGGTATTTCGTGTGACGAAGTAGGACAGGAATTTCGGTGACGTCATTGGTTAGGAGAAACCAGGTGAAAATAGGTGGAAAGATTTCCAAAATGTAGACGCGAGCCTGAGTAGCAACAATGAGCTTCTATACTTCTGCACCGTAAATGCGTAAAAAAGGTCTAAAACTGTTTGTAATATTGGTACACATCTTCCAAATATTGGTCTGCCAGCAACGCATTTAGAACAAAGCAATAAATATTGTCAAATTGTCCCAATAGAAGCAAGTAGCTGTAACATAATAAGGATGCCGGGTGAACGAGGTACTAGGAGTTCCTATAGTATTTGGGATAAGTCTTGTAAGTTCTACTTTAAAATTTTCACGATCGCAAAAACCCATGTAACATGAAAAACACACTACTACAAAACTGCAAAGTGCACGTGACTTGTAATTACCCCTTCTGGGAACGCGTAATGGATGTAGTTGATATGTTTGAGAGACTGAGCCATGCGGTGTCAAGTCCCAGGAGGCTATCGTCAGTTTGAGTATGGCCCTAGTTACGCTATGGATTGTAAACAAGTGGTAAAATACCTCACGTTCGAAGGGATATTAATGGTCAGAATCGTTTGCCTCATTTTGGATATCCTGCTGGTACACTGCGATCACCAATAAGTTTGGAAAGTGATTTAATGAAGTATTATGAACGTCAATCGTCCAAATATGATGACTAAAATGCAAGCTGACAAGAGACTGGGATTGATTCATAGTGTCCAAATTAAATGGATGGAAAAAGGGAGCAGAATTTTAAGAAGTTATTTGAACAAATAACCTGATAGGTGCAGCCATTTTACTGAACATTATTCACAGTCCCCCATCGTCTCCAAGAAACAATACAACATGAAACTACACATCCATTACACACAATAGCTCCAAAGGCAGATGTAAGCCATGCATCACACCGCAACAGTTTGGCTTCGACAAATCGCATAGTCGCCACGACGTCTCCAAAAAGACACTTCAGGGAATGTCGCAAGACTAATCGGTGCGTGTATGAATTCCTTATGCTAATTGGGGTGACAAATCGTTCCTCGCCCATTAATAGGAGGAATACACTCGAACAATACGCAGGAACGTCTTCCAGGAACTACATAATGGTATAATGGAAGTAAGTCTGGATTGTAATAGAAAATGGTCTTTAAGAGATGTTTGCTTTTGATGTTTGTGGCAAATGAAAATGGCTTTCTTCTCTTTTTTTGGTAGTCAAAAGTAAGTGTAGCAAAACGTTCAGTTAATAAATAATATTTCGTGCCAAATACTCAAAGTGCCCCTTCTCATTTATATTGTCTCTAAAGCAAGTGAGTATCTATATGGGACGCCACAATTATTTCAGCTCTTTGATTTTGCTCTTACTTTCTGAAAGTTTCTTGCCTTCTCCATATGTACCAACTACGCCCAACTAGCTTCATAATCTTTCTGCATGACTGACTCCTTGACACTTAAAAAGTTCCTGTAATTGGTTTAAATGCTTTGAGTTTGACTTTGAAATAATTGAACTATGCCAGTAGATTTGATGTCTTTAGCTAACTCATAAATAAGCCAAATAACTTTCTATTCTACCTGCCAGATGCGCCCAATTTATTTGAAAATCAATAACTACCCTGTATGACTCATACGCGTACTTGTTTAATTTATTCCCTCACGGTGGAGTGTAATGCAATCAGCATAAATTCGACCGGACCGGCATCGGGACGGCAGCCGGAGCCTGCAGCAGCGACAGATGCCGTGTAATTGTTCCTGTGACAATTTTTTTGGTCCTCCCCTCTAATGTGTGATCGAATCTGTTTAAAACGGTGAGTCGAGGTGTGGAGACGGATTTCACAGTTATTTTGTTTGTAAATCTCAATAAGAATGTAATTACTTAGAAGTAGTTACTCTCATACAGGATCGCAGGAAGGTAATTTAATGCACTCCAGAAAATTATTTAAAATTTTAGACTTTGCTTGCGCTCTAGCGTCCATGTCTTGACTGGACTCTAGACAGCCACTTAGTCCAATTTTCAATTTGCTAGCTAGAAAATGTATAGGTACTAGGTACCTAATCATGTTCTTGTTTATAAAATATGACTACAATGCTAGCCGAAAAAGGAGAATGCTAATTGCAAAAACATCACCACAGTGCACGCCCGGTCGGAAACTTAAGCATCAATTTTTTTCTAAAATCTGTTTGAACAAATCTTTTACTTTAGGAAATTGATAGTTATTGAATCGATCCCTGGGGACATTGTATTCGCACAAATACTTCCATCATTTAGTAAAATGGTACCACTTGCAGCAATTGCTACCAATCAGAACTACATAACAGTCGTATAACAATATTGATACGAGATTTATTACGCGAATTACAGAATATTTTAAATAAGTTTTCAGAATATTTATCGGAGCAGTCTCCATTATTTTGCACCTTCATCCCCCACAACAAACGCAAGGGTGCAGTGTACTCAGGTGTCGAATCGCGACTGTGCCGACTGCGGCCTGCGAGTACGTGCGCACTGGCCCTTCTGTTGCGCGTGCGACTCATTGTGGTGCGAGTATAATGTTCGTAGATATCACTTTTAAAGCTGCTCTCAGACTACGCTATAATATAATAGCATATATGTAGTATATAGCTCATAGCACAACAATATCGCGCACCATACATTGTTATGGACACGTTCACACTGTACTGTACTATATATTATAACAATGTATGGTGCGCGATATTGTTGTGCTATGAGCTATATACTATATGCTATTATATTATAGCGTAGTCTGAAAGCAGCTTTAAGCATGGCGTAGGTATCAATCATAGTGGAGGCGAAACGCCGGGGCGTAACTCCGCTGCCGCGAGAAATCACGGTACAGCGGACAGAGCTCCGGCGGGATCTCATGGCGTCATGGAGAGTGCGATTATCGCAACCCAGCGCTGGGCACGCCACAATTGGGGCGATAAGTCCCCTCTTTGAGGAGTGGCTAGAGAAGTGCCACGGCGTCCTCACTTTCCGCCTGACGCAGGTCCTCACCGGACACTGCTCTTTCGGGAGGTTCCTGTTCCGTATAAAGTGGGAGGAAACGCCCGGGTGTCACCACTGTCTGGATCGCCCGGAGGACACGGTGGAGCATACGGTGGAGTTCTGCCCTGCTTGGGCAGAGCACCGCCGTGTCCTCACGGAGGCGATCGGCGGCGGCGATCTTTCGCGTCCAGCCCTGGTTCAGGCCATGGTCCGGAGCGAGAGTGTATGGGAGGCCATCACCTCCTTCTGCGAAGCAGTTATGCTGGCGAAGGAGGAGGCGGAGCGCGCGAGGGAGATGCAAGAAGCGCGCCCTCGCGCCCCTAGTCGCAGCAGGAGACGCCCAGGGCGTCGGGAGTCGCGAGCTGACTTCCGGCCACCGTGGGTGCGGGCTTGCGGATGGTGAGCAATGGGTAGCTCGCCGTCCGATTAGGACCAGACCCGGGTCGACACACCCTCCCGCTCTCAGAGCGGGAGAAGTTATTTGATAATTTACCACCCTCAAAAAAAAAAACAAAAAGGTATCAATCATAGTGGCATGATAATTGTGCTGCAAACCACACACTGAACGTGACTGGCTCTGATGCGATTGTCTGACTGCCAAGGAGGAATCAAATAATTATGGTAATAACCGTTTTCGTGGGCTTTCCTATGTAGATATTCTGTACATATGCGTACAACTTACCTCTGTGAGTTTTCATTTAACATTCTCACACCAATTTTGTCGCACCACAATCATTTGCACACGCTATACAGATACCTAGAGGGTGGTATTGCACGGGGGAGCAACATCCCCTGCATCGAAACTCTTTGATGTGGCCGCCGTGACCGTGAAAATGTGCCGTCGATTCATTTCAGGCAGATTAACGGATTCGTAATTGCGTTTAAATTGAGGGTTTTGTGTATACTGACTTTTTTTGATGTTCACAGAATTGGTATGACTAATTCGTATTATTTTCATTGGACGATCTAAAGTTAACAGTAAAAGGAAATAATATGTGAAATCACGGATCGTCGGATCACAAAAATGGAATATGCAATGTGTTGAGTATGTTTCAGAAATGTATCATGACGGACTGACGTAAACCTCTGGTTTACACTATGTACGTCAACTTTTTGATTTTGATTGATATTCTGTGAATTACTACAGAAGTACCTATCTTATTATCATAGCACTTACGAGTCTTTTACACTATATCTTTGAATTCATGAATAAGTAGATCATGTTAAGGAATAAATATTAGCTAGTCAGCGAAGTAGTAGCAAAGCTTATTACCTACCCAGGATTCTGAAATGAAATAGTTTATTCTGGAAATAAGATATCATTATCACCAATAAAAAAAAAAACTGCAGGCGACTTTTCCTCTCTGACTACCAGTCAGTCTCTTTTAAAGTCCAGACATAATCCTGGTCAGATCATGTACATTAGTGCAGGTGCCAGCATAATTGACACTCTTGAAAGCTACTTTGGTACTGGAATTACAAATTGTGATGTCCTGGGCCTCTAGTCAAGAATAGTTATCATAGAATTTGCTCAAACAGGCTTGTTTTATCTGTTGTGTTATTTAAAAATGAAACGAAGTTTTTACTTCAACACGGCAACCAAGGAGGTAACTTATTACGTAAACAAGAAACAAATTAACATATATGATACGTGAAATATTATCGTTGATCGTAATTGATTCTGGAATTTATAATTACCTAGCTGTGCCCCGCGGTTTTACCCGGATAAGTTTCGATCCCGTGCAAATATCGTTCCAGGTCATGGTATACCTATGTGCCAAATTTCATCCAAATCCGTTCAGCCGTTGTAGCGTGAAAGCGAAACAAACTCACTTTCGCATTTATTATATTTAGTTAGGATTTACTTAGTTTGAATTTGTACGCATTATTTGAGAAAATTACTATAAAAGCCTTGGCTGCAACCAGGTATTGATGGGCTTACGTAGTATGTGTGCCTCGGCTTCGCCTCGGGCCGGATTTCCACGATCAATCAATCAATGATCGATCATCAATGTCCATGTTGCAGCCCGCGACAGCAATGTAGCATTGTCACAACATTTGACCCAGCAAGAAGAATGCTGCTAATGTAAGCTTGCGTGTAAACGAATACCATTGCAAATCTTTCAAAAAAATAAATTGTATCACATTCCTTGGCGAGATGATGACAAATCTAGAGCTAGTACCTACGTGCACAATTACTAGGTAAACAGCAATATCGATCGATATTGAAACAATAGGCCGCACGCCGACCGTAAATACCTGCGTTTTATCGCGCCCATGTCGATCGGGTGCGTTTAGACGGGGAGAATGGCTAGTCAAGTTAGGAGTATTAATTGAACTGCAAGTTTGCACTATGATTAAAAAAGAAAAAAGGAATGCCAGCCTCGTGTCGTGACAACATTATTCCTACGACACGTAGCTGACTCTCTTTTTATTGGGGTGTTCCTGTTCTATGATTTTTTTTTAAATTGTAGTATGGTTAAACATTATAAAATCTAGTTTTAATTTTGTTTTGATGTTAAAAACAATATTTCAATCCACTTTTTGCTTCAAAGTGCTGCATCGGTTAGATACTGGATAGCGTGCAACTCACATAGAGTATTTAAACGATCTGATCAGTAAAATGCTACTCTAAATTATTTCTGAACTTGCACGACTTACTTGCCAAACAATTAATACCTTTCCACTCCATTTTCCCGTCTGAACGCACACAAACCATTGCCAGAGTTACCTGCCGTCCAGTCGTGGACTTGGCAGCCAGCCAGCCCCTACCGACGATAGCGTGATAGCGTGCAATGAGGCGTGGATATTTAGCATTATGGATGATGACTAGCTGACTTAGATATTATGCTCTATACATAATGGTACAATTAAAACTGGTCTGTATCTGAACTGCATTTGTTTTTACCAGATTATTATTATTTCATTTCCTCTGCAGAATTATGTCGGGAATTCTGATTCGTGACTAGTGTAAAACGTTTTTTCCCGAGATTCAATGCGTGATGAAGCTTCAGCCAAATGCAGGTAGAAAATTTGGGATTCACTATGGACGTCGGTGGTAAGATGCTTCTAACATAAGCAAAATTTCCAAGAAATGTACGTCATCGAAATCCTAAACAAAGAGATCGTATTACAACTTTGGTGTATTATAAAGTCTCCACACTTTCAAATGATCCGCTAATGAAAGCCATTCATAGCCCTAACAGTTTCTCAGATCAGTAGTAAAACAGTAGTCAAACTCGTAACTAACAAATTATTGTACCGAAAGGACATTTTATTGCACCTAGTAAGAAAATCGAGATCATAAATGTCTGTCATAATTGATACTTTAGTCATAAAACGAATTCCTGCATTTCGGAAAATCGAGACGTTATAAAGTCTATTGGCCGTGTCGCTTTATGCCAGTGCGTCTGAACAGAGCACAGATCATAAAACTTAATTGATTTACTTGCATTATTTATCTGTGGCGATAATATAGCTCGTTAGTTATTATGGGTGGTGTCCAAGGGGATTTGTCAGTTTACATACCTTTGAGCTTGAGTGAGGGTTCGGAATAATTTAAAATTGGTAACCTATTTTACAGGTACCTATTACGAAATGAGGAGTTTCATTTTAGTTGGATGTAATCTGTTCATCAATACAAAACTATGACTAACTTACTTCCCAGACGTACATTTAGATTGTTCTTATAATAGGAACCGTATTTTTTTCATAGGGATTTGATGCAATCTGCTGAACATAATCCTCAATACTGCATAAGCGTAACGGTGACTATTATGTGAAAATATTTCCCGGAAAATGATACGTTTCCCAAAAAACCGTCTGCTTCCACAACACAAAATTATACTAAAATTCCAACAAACATAATAATTTTAAAATACAGTCAGAGATTTAATTCAAGTAAAGTAAATAAAAGTACTTTCAAAAAGAAAAACAAATAGCCAATTGGACGTGCAAATAATAACATCTGTAGCATTCGGACTTTGAAAGAAGTTAGCCGGCGACCAGGTTCCCCGTAAAAGTACCGGAATAAATACACCGACGGTATTTAGGAGTCGATAGATTGACGAAGAGTGGATGATACCACCGAGTGAATATTTTTATTTTGAACTTCAATCACGTGTTATTGTGTTAAGAACCGTTTGGATGCAGGACGGGGCCCCGTCCGAAATCTTACCGAAAACGAGCCCCCGCGGGGGCTCGTTTTCGGTAAGATTCGACTAAAGATAAAAAATGTTCTTCTGGAAATACACATTTACATAAATTATTAATGTACCGGTGCTGTCGCTTTATCTCCTAAGTCCTAGTACCTACTTACAAGACTAGAAAGTTTTGTCTCTAGAATTCTTGATTATCTGAAAGCATGTTATTACTACTTGTCTCGCCCCGGCAGTTCAGCCTGGCTGGCTACCACCATTTTATCTCAGTCTGACGCCATAACAATAATGTTAACAGCATTGTTGTACTCGTATTTGGGCGGTATCTTATCTTTAGATAAGATGGCCAGTTTCTCTGTAGTTGAGGATTCCGGGTGAAGCTTGCTGCCACCTTCGGCCTGATCATCACTTACCCTCAAGTGAGATGCAGGCCAAGAGCTTCCCCGATGTGGTAAAAAAACAAAATATAAACAAGCTTCAATAGCTGGGCTACTACTTCTTGCCACTATTATTTTTATTTTCGTTTGTTAACCTATATTGTCCCACTGCTGGGCAAAGGTCTCCCCCATATTTTTCCAAACTTCCTTGTGTTGTGCCTTCTCCGGCCAATTGGTCAGGAGATAAAATTAAAGCATTTTATTTTCTTTACATTGCCTTTAATACTTGGTGAATAAAACAGCTCTATAACAATCCTCGAAGTACAGTCAAGCCCGAAAGTGGCACGTGGCGTCGGCGCCAGGTGCTCGAACCGCACGCCTCTAAATTTAACGTCTTTATTTGTGTTTGTGACTGTACAGCGAATGTTTTTACGTGCAGTGCGAACCCACCCTAATTGGAAGGTGGCGATTTTAAAATAACGCGATTATTTCTGTGCAAGAGTTATGTTTGTTAGTTGTTGGTGACTTTTGGAACATTTTCCCTTGATTCCAGTTGATTTGTTCACTGTTTATTTAGGATTTTGTATGGTCAGTAATCACGAAGTACTTGTTGTTTTTCACCGTCCACCGAAAAGCCAAACAATTGCTTAGGAGGCGCCCATAATCACGCCAAGGCAGAGCTTGGCGTCTTATCTACTCGAGAAGACAACGAGCAATCAACACCATGCAGTGAGTTCCATTGCGAGTTGCCAATTCATATTTTCTTTCCCCCTCAATTAGTTTTGTAAAATAATAAAACGAAAATTGCAAAAATTACCTATTTTTAGGATTTAGAACCAGTGTTTTAAAGCGGGTTTCAAAACTCCATTTTTAACTCTGAAACAAGCGTGTAATATTAAAAGGTTTGTTCCTACCATTGTTCACAGCCGCAGCTGAAAGGTGCTGATGTATAAATAGCCACATTTTTGTTCAGAGCATTTCTCGGTATTTCGGTCATAATGCACCTGGATGCACTTAAAATGTAAATGCCTTTTGTTTTACCTTTAAAGCTTATAAAAAGAAATGGACGATTCGTTCGTAAGAAATGTGGAGTTTTTATTTAGACTGGGGCTGGATACTGTTTGAGATTTAGTTGACTCACCGAATGTACAAATTAATGTTATGCATTTAATTTATCTGAGTTTATCTTAGACACTATCGACATTGGTGAAGGGAAACGCCATGAGGAAATCTGAACTTACTTATTCTGGAATCGTCAACTAGTATTAAGCAAGGACATACTGGTATTCAGCTGCATTCGGTTAGACTGGAAGCCGACCCCAACATAGTTGGTAAAAGTTTAGGCAGATTGATTGTTTTGACATTTAAGTGTCAAAAACGCCGCTGTATTTGGAAAGCCGTTATTGTGTGACCGTTTACCACTTGTTTAGAAAACCAAAACTTTACAGTCTCTTTAGCAAAAAATACTGCAGCACATATTACTTTTGATATTGACCTTTAAAGTATCAATGACCTTCCTCCAAAAACTACTTTCAATGACATCATTTTAACCTTAGTTTAGTTTCTAGATTTTAGTACAGCATATCATGTTATCGAGGTAAGTATCTTTATCTATCATGTTTTCCCATTGATGGTCTTAGTTGATTCAGTAAATTTATGAGTATATATTTGTACTTATATTTACATTAATTAGGTATATATATTATATTTATAGTTTTAATAGGTATTATGTATATCTTTATATTTAAATAAATATTTATTCCTCAATTCTCGCTATTGCACCTACCACTGTTTGTCTCTGCATCACCCAAAGGTTGACTGGTAGAAAATGCCTATGGCATTAAGTCCGCCTCTGTACATTTGTGCTTGAAGTATTAAATAAATAAGTAACCCTCACTTTACTTACACGTAATACTTTCCTACATTTTACGGTAACTCGGATCAGATAGCGAGCTAATTCCCAGTAAGTAAATTACAAACCTTACGATAGCAGCCCCGCAGTAATTACACGGACCGCTGGCGTCTTATCGGAGGAATACTTTTCCTTTTAACGCACCTAAGTTCACGTTTATCAGGTGAAACTTTAGCGAGCAAATTGAAAATTTTACGAGTTTCGAGGTGAAGTGGGAGTGGGAGCGATTAGCGAGTAGGAAACGATAGTAGTTTTCTTGTTTGAAAGTGTATTTTGGCGTAAAATGTTGTAGGTATCTAACTACATTACGTATATTTACAGAAGGGTTTTGGGATAATTCTGAATAAGCCATAAAGTCAGTTCATTCGTGTACCTAAGATGTCATTTGTCAATAGGTTTTTACATGGGACTAAAACATAACTGGCAAATATAGGGTGACTGTAAGTAGACATCTACCTAACCTTTTGGAGAATACAAGCGTGATATTATGTCATTTCACGGAACCATGAAGTGAGTGAATATCGTCATGATTGATAAGTAAGTATATCATTTCTTTGGTATAATTATGGATGAAATATCCCAGTACATAATAAACACCATAAAGATAAAATAAAATAAAACCATAGAGGTGTAGGTACTGTCCATCCAATAAATTAATCAGTTAGCAAATATAGTAAAAAAACAGTTTTTTTTATTTTTCACAGTAAGTTTCCCTTTCGCTTTACGCTTACACTCGCACCGCTGCCGCCCCGAGCATAAAATTAATTGTGTTATCAAGTATTAATTTGTTCTATCTTGGAGGACTTTAATCACCGTGAACCAGGAATTTTGATCTATTTTGAATAAATTATTTATTGCGATTTTATTACGGTTCTTGACAGGTTTTCAGGGAATGAATGCACTACATTAAGGCCGTGTATTTTTTGGTAAGGATAGCTTTAAATCCAGTGGGTATCGAAATTGCCATCATGATAGACAGTGTTCACTACTAAGATTCTATAGTTAACAATCCTTCCGCTAAGTGTAGGATTCTGAAAAATACACTTCCGGATACCTGAATCGAGCAAATTTTGAACCCTGCATTTTTTGTATAAAGGTCTGTAACTGTTTAGATGTTCGTGAATTCAAATTTGGAACAATGATGACACCAAAATAAGGGCCAATAGGTCGGCTTTAAAATTATGGCCAGTAGGTTGGCTTCAAAATTATGGCCAGTAGGTCGGCTTCAAAATTATGGCCAGTAGGTCGGCTTCAAAATTATGGCCCGTAGGTGGGCTTCAAAATTATGGCCTGTAGGCCGGCTTCAAAATTATGGCCAGTAGGTTGGCTTCAACCTTTGGTTTGGCCCCTGTATCTGTCTGATCATGACATAGGACAAATGTTAAGCTTTCCAATCAAAAAGAAACCACAGAAATCTACAATATACTATATTTATAAAAGAGACTATAACGTAGACAACATACGAAAATTTAAAGAATGTCTGAAAAATCTTTCTTGGTCCGATATTTATCTCAAAACTGACACTAACTGTGCATTCAATGATTTTCATGAGCTATTGTGTCTGTTGTATGGTCTCTGTTTTCCTAAAGTAAGAGTTAACATCAATAGTAATAAGGAAAACAAACAAAAGTGGATAAGTAAAGGTTTGAGACAAAGTTGTAAAACTAAACATATTGTCTAAAAATTTTGAAAAATGTATGTTTCAAAGGTTAACTGACTTTTGCAATAAATTTCATATTATAAGTGACCAGCAGTTTGGATTCCAAAAGAACAAGTCCACATTGTTAGCTATTTTTTCCCTCATGCAAGCTATACTTTCAAATATTAATAATAATTATATAACTACAGGCCTCTTTTTTGATCTATCAAAAGCCTTCGATCTGGTTTCACACGACATATTGCTACAAAAATTGGAATCTGTTGGTATTAGAGGACCGGCACTTCAGTGGCTGTCGTCGTAATATTTAAGCAATAGAAAACAATGTGTCATCATCAATAAAAAAATAATAATAATGTAATAATATCCTATTCATCGGTTTATAAACATAATAAATATGGCGTTCCACAGGGAAGTGTGCTAGGCCCAATTTTATTCCTCATTTATATAAATGATATCATAAAAATAACTAACCATAAATGCGTATTATTTGCCGACGATATTTATATTATAGTGACATCTAATAAAAAACTAAATACCATTTCAGGACATGAACTCGACATTAATAATACAATTGACAAATTATTGCATTGGCTTGACATTAACCATTTGATGATAAATTTAGACAAATCCGTTACATCCAATTTAATCGATCAAATAATTCCAAAAATGACATTAAACTCAATATTAATAAAATCAATGAAGTAACGCGTACCAGATTTTTAGGTGTAATAAATCTATTATTACACCTAAAAATCTGGTACGCGTCAAAGACATTAACTGGAAAGAGCACATAGACAATGTTAGCATTAAAATTAATAAATTTGTTTATGCACTAAAACAAGTAAAAAATGTAACTAATATAAAAACTGCTGTAATTTCATACCACGCGTACGTCGAATCGTTGTTACGTTACGGACTAATAATGTGGGGTAACAGCACTGACTTCCAAAGAGCATTCATCGCTCAAAAAAAGTGCATGAGAGCAATTTGTGGACTTAAACCTGACGACTCGTGTCGACCAATATTTAAAAAACTTGGTTTGTTACCGTTACCGTCGCTTTATATTTACGAAACATGCGTGTTTGTCATGAAAAATAAGCAACTATTTAAGACTGCAAATGATGTGAATCCTCGGAACCGACGAGATCCTTATAAACGAGTATTAAATGATTTGCCTACACTGTTTAAATACAATAGTAACTGCTTGGCAATGTGTCTGTGCATTTATAATAAAATACCAAGGCATTTCAAAGCTTTAAATACAAAATTATTTAAAATTAAATTTCATAAGTGTTACTCGGGTTACTTGAGTGGAGTTTTCATAGTTTAAAAACATGTATAGATAAAAAAAATTGATATTTTTTTATTTTTTATTTTAATAATTGTTGTTGCTTACTTAACTTGTCTTTAAAATTTTGCATGCTATGTTTTATTCTAGCTAAACATGCTTGTGCCTCAATTTGTATTTAACAGCCTTGTATACCATGCTTAACGCAAATAAATATTCTATTCTATTCTATTCAAAACTATGGCCAGTAAGTAGGTCAGCTTCAAAATTATGACCGGTCGGCTTCAAAACTGCATAAAAACTATTTTTTAATCATAATTAGTTTGATGTTTAAGACCGTTATAGCGGTGGCTTGATTTAGGAGCATTGACTTAGGTAGTTGCATATTGGGAGGTTTCGTTTTTCCAAATGGAATTTCTCGGTAGCAGCCCGGAGTCTGGATTTGTGCCCGGTCGATGGCAACAGGCTTGCCTATTACATGGGACTTAAACATAACTGGCGAAATGTGGGTGTACTATAGGTACACCTCTGCCCAACCCTTCGTGGAAACAAGGTGTGATGTTATGTTATGTATGTCGTTTCAACTTTTAATATTTGTGGACCGGTATGCCTATCTATTACATTTCCGGCTGCTGTGTTACAATATCATTTTAACCTTACAAATGTGACGGTACCTATACAGGGAATACCCATGTGCAATATCAGTCTATGTCGGATTTCCATTTCCGTTGATAGCAATATAATTTTGTACTTACCTAAGGTACCTTTATCGCTGACTTTTAGAATAGGTAGAACTGTGAGCTGCGTGGGGGTTAAGTTATTGTATCTGTCGTTGATGGCGGATCGTTGCAGTCTCGTCATTCCATGTGAATTTGATTGGCTATGGTAAAACTTCTTTACATTCCATTACCGCACTACTCTGATCAAAGGTCCTCCAATTATTCCCCGAATGTTTATTTGATAACAACTATTAATTTAATTCGAGATATTTATGTTACCAGTATACAAATACACGTAAATGTATTCAAAACACGGCAAGCTAATATAAACGCGGAACGCAAACGTGAGAAACGCTCCGTGGAGAGTAAACAATATTATTTTAAAATAATGTCTCACAGCTGTACGAATTATAATAATGTGTGCGAAAGGTAGGAGAATGTACGTGATGAAAGGAATACTTGGACGTAAGTCAACGATTTCGCCGTTTACGGCTAATAATGTTGTGTATTTTAAATATTTTGAAACGAAAATGCAAACAAATCAGAATAAGATATTGCTTGACCTAAAATTCAAACTTGGTACTTTACGACTTTGTGGATACCGTAGTGTGAACCCTTTTGTGTACTAATACCTCAAAATCGAATCAAATCAATATTTCATGCGCCTCTTCTAATATGCCTAAGGCCTTCTATAATGCTAGCTAGGTGCTATGTGGAAATAAAGGTAGTTAGTGAAAGAAAGAAAAACATCTTATTTGTGACACGCACAGGAAATACAAACAATAAAACAGTAATATTAAAAGCTAAAAAATGAAACAAGAGACCCGTGATGTGAGGCTAAAAAGACTCCTAACTTAACATAAGGCTGCGATAGGAGCTGGTCTATCCTAAAGAAAATGCAGACTTGTGACGAGAATCTCACATTTACACAGTGTGTTATTACAGAAGATTAAGAATAAATTTCGAAAAAAAATAATAATGGTGGTAGCAGGAAATCCCAACAACACAAGACTTTAATACATACCATCTACAGCACAATCCAGTACAAATGACCTAATTCGTAAACAAATTAGCTCAATCACCAATATAAACAAGATCGGACACCCATCATTCACACCTCACACAAAGTATTGTAGGCGGGTGAAGAGGCCCGCGCGGCACGTCGGTGCGCTGGCGACGCGCCGCCTGCGGGACGGGCACGCCGCGGTCACGCAGCGGGAACGCAACGACCGCGCGCCATACACGCGACGACAGCACGAGGTGCTAACGATTTATGGCCGCTAAATTGTTTTGAAAAGGTGAACGCTAAATTAACTGTATGTGGATCTGGATCAAGTTGAAATACGACTGTTTCTGTGTTACTATTGCGGTGGGTAATGTGGACTGGAATACCGGTAAGTGGTGGTGAGAAGTAATTTTCTCGAATTGTTACAAATCAAACAGTAAATTAACACGGCCCTCAGGCCATTTCATTTCCGTTCACACAGCGGCTGATGACTGAGAGAAACAAGTTATAAGAAAAGTACCGTAAAGGTGACACTTTAAGGCAGGAAAATTTGAATAAAAACATGTGAAAAGAGAAGATGAAAATATACTAAGTCAAAATGTTGAATACATTAAAATTTTAAGGTAAAGTAACAAGACATGAGTCGTCTGTTGAATCTTCGGGAAAATAATATTTTCCGGTGACCGACTGAACTAACTGAAACATTGACGGTTTTGTGCTGTGAAGGTGAAGTCTTCAGTCAAAAACTTCGTAAAACACAAGCAAAGTTTTTTAGATTTTCTGTTTTTTTTATACACCCCAGAATGATTGAGGAAACTAATCAATCCCGTACAGTAATCCTACAAAATCACGCCCACGTGAAACCAGGTGGCGAATCGCCATTAAAGATCGGATGGTAGTAATAATAAAATCTAATCATCGTTAGGCGAGCAGTGAAATAAATAGTATGAACGAAAATAAACATATACTGGTATCGGCGCGCACGCAGCTGTAAATTACCTGTTGGTTCCACTGAAATGTTTGATGCGTTTGCGCTTGATCGACATACGTACTAGGAGGGAATAGTTTTGATACTTTAAGATGAATTGATTTTATGGCTATAGCTTTTGGTCACTCTATTCAAGTAAGTTTTTGGAAAGGGAAATAAGGTTTTCATGGTAAATGAAGCTGAAAACTCATGAAGCAGTTGTTTTACCTAGAAAATATAGCATGTTTATGATGCGATAAATCTGGAAGCGAAAATTCGACCAAATAGGAACGCGGTGCTACGATACTTTCACATCATAGGAATGAATACAACATAAAACCTTACCGTACATTGGATTAGCATAATCATCTCGGACATTAATCTGCATGGTCCTCATATGGCCTCACCAAGATTATGTCTGATATAGTCCAGACATAATCTTGGTCAGTCTAATGAGACTGTGACCTCTGAGTTTGTTTCGACCTTTCTTCTCAGAGTTGTCGGATAGGAATCACCGAACTCATCTAGATTTAAAACATTATTTATTTTTCAGCTGTAAAAGTGTTTTTAGGGTTCCGTAGTAAACAAGGAACCCTTATAGTTTCACCATGTCCGTCTGTGTGTCTGTCTGTCTGTCCGTCTGTCTGTCCGTCTGTCTGTCTGTCTGTCTGTCCGACTGTCTGTCCGCGGCTTAGCTCAGAGACGGTTAGTACTAGAAAGCTGTAATTTGGCATATGTATACATATTAATCATGCCGACAAAGTGATAAAATAAAATCAAGAAAAAAAATTTTTAGGGTACCTCCCCTACACGTAAAGTAGGGATGTTTTTTTTTCCTCATCTATCCCATGTTGTGGGGTATCAAAAATCAAAAATATTGTGAGTTTGCAAAAACCATTTTTGGATTCAGGTATCCGTTTGCGAAATATTAAGCTTTTAACTGATTTTTTTTTGTCCCCCCCCCCCCCCTTCTAGCTAAATGGTTGTACTTGGACTTGTGAAAAAATTGACAGCAGTAGTATATATAACAAAATTAAAAGGAAAACTATCAGAGCTAAGTAGGCACTACAGGTTAATGAGTAATAATCGACCAACTTAAATTTGCGGTTTGAAAAATATGATCTCCCATATATTCCGTATGGGAAAACATGTTTTTCAACTACAATGTTAAGTTTGTTGTTGGGATAACATTATAACATATTCATTCCAACTACGGAACCCTTCATTGTGCGTGGTCCGACACGCACTTGGCCGTTTTTTTTTATATAATTTATCTAGAATAAAATACTACAAAGAAAACTATAAGTTTAGTGTATGGAATGATGAGTGTAGGATGTAAACTTGGAGAGGATTCTCGCTTCAAACCATTTTCGCTGTCAGTGCCTTCACATTTTTTTTTTTTTGGGAAATCTCTCAAAATTCCTCAATCCTTATTATCAAGACTACCCGTTCGTCGTAGTTCACGTAAACGCTTGGGCCATGTGTTTCACGTCGGCTGCGCGCGCGCCGCAATTCGGTCGCAATCACCATTACCTGAGCGCACGTGTATTTTTATATGCGCTATTTTAACGCTAAACCAACTGTTTAGTTCGATGGATAAACTTTTATTACACATATTTTTTATGTAGGTCGATAATATACAGAATTTATTTTTATATGTTTTTGGAATCTGTTATGAGATGAATTTAGATATTTTTGGGTTTGTGTATGTTTTAGAAACGCAAACATGTAGGTATGGGTTGATACCAGATTTACTTCTAGTTAAGTCCATGCTTACAAAACCAAGGGAAAATATTTAAAATAAACTAAAAATTATGTAGGTAAGTATAAGAAAATTCTCCCAGTTCCTAAAACTTCGATTATTTTTTCATAAGATATTATGAGAATTTTATTCGTCCCACTGACTGTCATTTATGTACCTAAGGGAAGAATAAAAGCAAAAATAAATTAAAGATAATAATCAACACACACTTCAGATAATTTTCTTTTACTCATTTCTTAACTGAATGAGACTCAGGAGAAAGACAAAGAAAATATTCACATCCTACCACGAACAACATCAACGATAATCACATGTTATCTCCTCTCTCCATTGCACAAGGTAATCAAGTAAACAAAGTAAGCCATTCGTAAGAAAGCTTATCATTACACATTGTAACTTCACCTGCCGTATCTGCATCATAAAGGGGTAACTCGGTCCAAATGCGAGCCACTTAAAATTTGCACTTATATTAACTGTTGATGAAGTTGGGTAGTGAGAGGCGAATGTGCTGTGAGGTTATCGATAGATTTGGTAGGTATTGTTTCTTTGATTCAAATATTGGCCTACACATTTGGCTCATGAGTAAAAAAAAGTTGCTATGCGAAAATGCTTTAGTAATTGAAAATGTTGTCAGAAAAAAAGAAAAGAAATAAATGTATTTGACCCAGGTTAAGGGACACAATGTTAGGTTATATAAATGATTTGGATGTCCAAAGGTTTCTTTAAAACCATAAATCAAAGTAAAGTTTGAAACCATACTCACGAGATGTTTGAAACCATTTTTTTTGAATATCTATGGGAGTGTCTTAAGCCTAGCAGACGAGAACTTCTTGTAACAAAAATTAGATGTCTATTGACTTGGTTGTTCAAGAGATGTTCACAAATAAATTCCAAGAAGATTGATAGCCAGACTGTTTTCTAACCCAAAATTTTAAATTTTATAAGACTTCATCGACAACACCACATCTCTATAGCACATTAGGGTTGTCGCGAAATGAAATTATACAAAGATTCACCTACACTTGCAATAACACACTGATTATTTCCTGCAAACTCTTGATTCAGTTCTGGCAAGCTACATTCACCCCTACTCCTTACAAAATAGAGTGGTGACTAGTGGTAGAGTATAATGTTGGTATTGTAGAAGTTAAGACAACCTGCTTCACAAGTGCGCTAATCCCTTTTATCTTGAGGTGACGTGCGCGGTTTATTATTTCGCTTCAGATATTTTGTTAATACTCTTGAACGATGTTGTATGAATAAGTTTCGGATGTGTGGCTTTTGGTTTTGTTTAGTTAATTTTATATGAACACAGATGGCTTTGTTTGGTTTTAAAGTGAAATAAAAGTAAAAAATACCTAGTAATTTTCCTGAGCAGTTGTTTGTAGCGAATGCTTCGTCTGAAAAAGATAGAGGGGAAAGCCGAATGCTCTTCCACCGTAGATTTTTTGAGTAGGCTTACCTGTAAAATAATAATATATTTTTTATTTCGGACCGCACTACAAGTACAAAACTATAGTATTAATAAAAACGATTCAAAAACTGTTATGTACCTACTAAGGATGTACCTATTCAACATCATGACAATAAGTGACTTTATTAACATGATGTTCCAATTCCAACTAGAATTTATAATTTGTGCTATGATAATTATTATGGTATGTTATCATTTGTTCCAGTGATGTAAACAAAGGAACGGTTTCAAGAAACGCATTATTTTTTTTAAATAATCGATCCACTGTTGAACCATCTATGTATCTTAAGATCATACCACCCCATGCTCATAAGAATCCAGCACAACTTAAATACACGATTCCAGCAATACCAGTAAATATTATAACCTCATCCGTGCACATTACTCACAATACTAATATTTCAAGCTATTAAGAACATAATTAATATCCCGGCGACTACAATGTTTCATTGGCGGTTGTTACAGTATTAGATGCGGTATTAGCAGATAGGACAGATGTCAGGTAATGATCGTATATCACAGTAGCATTTAACTCATTTAAGTGCACGGGAAGTGCAATAAAAGTATTATGTGTCTGCTGGTCGTGATTTATATAGTAGTTTTTGTGATCTAGGGACTATTAAAACCAATAGTGTTGAATATTTACGTACAAATAGATCTTTTTGCCAATTTCGTGATGATTCATGAAGCAGTAACTAGGAAGTCACAATAAAACAACCTAAGAACGGATGAAATTGAAACTATATTTACCTAATAAATGTTATTAAATGAACAATTAAATTTAACATTGCTTTTCAATTGGAAATCGCAGGTATACGCAGTTCATCCTGTACCCATGTTTTTTGGTGTTGCGACCATGTTTATCATCATTGGGCCTTGACACCTGTATTATAGACGTGTAGAATATAATTTATTTTTATTTTGTTAGAAAACAAAACTTCAACTTGTAATCAACTATCGTGAAAAACGATGGGAACATTAAACTTGCGATAACAATACCTCACCCTAATTGATTCACAGACTCTTCTTGCACACATTTGTGTGTTTGCAAACATGAAACACACACATCACTCTTACACTATAGCTAGCACCTTTAAATCCACACTTACATAGCCCAAGCCGTGCTAACTTGCTAACCTGTTGATTTAATTGTCGATTAGTCTTCATTAGCGCGGCTCAAACAGGATCAGCCCTAATAGTTACTAATAGTATGTCGCAGCACTACAATGCGGCGGCTTAGGGATGTCACTCGTTAGTTATCGTGAACCAATGTACAGCAGGTGGTTATTGTATGTTAAATATGAGGACATGCTCTATTGGGAACATTTTGTTAGGTTCAAATTATACGCGATTGACCTTTGCTACAATGTTTCATACTCTCCTTTGCTATCATGAAAGGGTTATATCATTTTATATATTTTTTTATTATGTCCTGTGTTCAAAAATACATCTTCTTATTGTTATCTTACGGTCAAGCATAAATAACATAACATCATACACCTCTGCCTAACCTTCGGGTAAACAAGGCGTGTTTACCCGAAGGTTAGGCAGAGGTGTGCCCACAGTAGGTACACCCAACAAACAAGCTTAATGTGAGAATCACTGAAATATATCGGTTGTACCGATATGTCCAGCTACTGATTGATACTAATGGTTCCTTAACAAGCTTTAGAAGTTTAAGATGGAAGCTTTATCTTAGCAGATGGGTAGGTACTGTGGGATCTGACAAGGCTTCGATAAGAATAAACTACTGAAGGCACTGTCCTATACAGACTGCCTTGCGCGTTTACTGAGTAAAAAGAAAATGGATAATAATTAATGGACTAGGTAGGTATATCAAGGTGTATGTCACTTTCAGATATTGTACTCTTCTTTCTCTAAATCTATCTGTTAAACATGGTATAAAAGTTAAAAAAAATCAAAAGTCATTTATTTAAACTAGGCAGAGAATCAGCCCTTTTCGAAAGTCAAAATTACATAAGACAGTCCCCCAAAAACTCTCGCCCTTCACCACTTCCTAGTGCTTTAGCTGGGAAGAAGAAGTAGCGCAACAAACTCCCCAGCAGCACAGATATCTGTTCAGTTAGATAAAAAAATGATTATAGAATAGTATGCAAAGTAATGTACATTACTCGGCACAAAGCATTTAATTAAATTATTTGCCAAAATGTCAGCTAGCACACGCCAATATATAAAAAAAACATCTAAATCTATACTCAAGCGAAAATAAAAAGTATTTTTTTTTATTACAGTCTATTATTTGCAAACAGATTTATTTTACTGCTTTCTTCAGGCTTCAGTGCTTTCCAGGGACTACACAAAAACATCATAGCATTTTCACACCTTTTCAGCTCCACACAGGAATTGCATAAACAGTTTAGCGCCCCACCTCCAACTAATGAACGAACTAGCCAGGTGCGACAAACACTGGGATGTGTCCGCAGACAATAAGCGCGTTATGACAGCGCACCACATTACAGGCAACTGTTCATAATGGCCGCGCGTTACCGGCACGCTGTTTACGTCGTAAAGGTATGCTGGCGTGATTGTGTTGTGAAATAAATAAATTAGAACAAAAAGTAAATGGAAAAGTGTTGAGCTTAGAATTTTCTATGTCCCATTGGATCCACACTTAATATTATGATCGCTAGGGATATTTTGGGATAGTATCTTTATTGGCTTGGTTATATGTTTTTTTTTTTTAAATTGGTGTTGGTATTGTAGCGGCATCTACATCGCTACATGCGAACTACGCATCAAAGACCTGACGTCACAAGACATCCTGACGTCACACAAATCCTGCATCGCGCAATTAGAGTTTACCACGCGATGAACATATCGCACGCTTAATCATGAAGAGAAATAACTCAAAAATAAGCTATTTAAAGATTTAATCATAAAACGTAATAACATATCGCTAAGAATATTTACGCTCCAACCGCCGCTCGATTTGAATGAATATGAACGAAATAAAACACTGTCGCTCTCTTTCTGACTAACGCGCCCGAACAGGTTGGTACTAGTAAACGGCTATATTCAGTAATGTGCCAACAGTGATGCAAGTAAGGTGATCGCAAAATTACTCAAAGGGCGAAACATTACGGCATAAATCCTTATATTATTAACAGGTAAGTCTTATTTCTTGTTTTAATTTATTCATAAAGTGAATAACTAAGTCTTATTTCACTTTATTTTATAAGTATGTCATTACTTCGTGATATCATTTTGACTTATTGCAGTTTAGTTTAAATTTTATTTATGCGTCGTCCGAATTTATATTAGTTATTTCGTTTTCATTTTAAAACAATACATATAATTTTAGCACAAAATGACTTATTTCGGTTTAGTTTTGAATTATCGTTCAAATTTAATAATGAAACATGCATAATGCTGTTTATGATTAATTAACGTCAAAAGTTATTTGTGACATTTAAAATTATTTCCCTTTCCATTAGAATAGAATACGAGTATTTTAATTGTTACTTATTCTATGCTTCGTCTGATTAGCTGTTAAGTAAATTGTGAAAAATTTATTATTATTTTTTTTGTAGCATGGCGTCTTGGAGAGCAAGTCGTATTCTTAAATTGGTATCACCTGAAGCAATACCTCGTACTCAAGACAATGTAAATCAACTGGCGGTTAAAATCGACAACACTATTGTAGAAGATCAAAACAGCACAGCTAAAGAAACAGCAAATGTCTCCCCAAATAAAAATATTGATGTAAGTAGCAATGATGAGATCTTATCAGATTGTGATAGGGATGATCACTTTGCCCACGAAATTGATGCTCGATTTATTAGTTACCGTACAACAGATAATAGTAGTATTACTACACACACATCATTGCAAACAAACCTTGTACCAGATTATGACAGTGACGATTCATCCATAAATGATAATAGGAACTTAGAAAACATTGAAACTTGTAATGAAATTGATCAAAGGATTCAAAAAGCACTGCCAGAATGTGCTTCTTCCAGCTCATCTACGTCAAGCTCGTCTTCAACGAGCTCTTCTTCGTCTAGTAGTTCATCTTCGGATTCCGACAGTTCTACGTCTTCTGAACGAACTAATCAACATTCTGAACAATACGCTGATGGTGTAAGACCACAGAGCGCTTCAAATTCTACTCAACCTGCCAGTATTTCACCAAATTTTACTGATGAAAGTGATAACATAGACTTAAGTGATGATGACCCTACGTTTAATTATAAACTGTCTACCAAACGCAAAAAGAGAAACTATTTTTTTGATGCTGCCACCAAAACAAACTCATCTGAGAGCGACAATAGTTTTTCAGATTCTGATAGTTCTGATAAAAAGAAGCTTAGTAAAAGAGGTCGCAAACGATCTCTAAATCCTGCAAAATGGAAACAAAATAAGGTAAAAAAGCTACGGAACACTGGTGAATCGTATATATCTACATCGAAATCGCAGAAAGTCATTCCCAGTCGCTGTCTTAAAGTGCCTTGTACAGATAGTTGTAGATTAAAATGCACAAATAATATATCAATGGAGGAAAGGTATAATATATTCAAAGAATTTTGGGATTAAGGAGACCTGACAAGACAAAGAGTTTTTATAAGCAGTTGTATGGTAGACATAACTCCAAAATACAGGTACACAAATGCTACAAATCCCAGACGCCCAAATAAAGCCTATAATTTTACTGTTAATAATAAGAAAATAAGGGTATGTAAGACATTTTTTAAATCTACTTTGGATGTTACGGATAGAATGCTATTCACCATACAGCATAAAGTAAGTGACGGTGGCTTTATGCTTGAAGATTTGAGAGGGAAACACCATAGCCACAAAACTCTTCATCCTGAATTGGTTGACGACATACGGAATCATATTCAATCCATTCCGAAAATAGAGTCACACTATATGAGAGCTACTTCTACTAGAGAATACATTGACGGCGGCAAAACTATAAAGGATTTATATTCAGATTTTGTTAAACAACAAGAAGAAAATAATAAAGAGACAGGAAATTACATAGCATACTATAAGATATTCACTCTAGAATTTAATTTAAGTTTTTTCCAGCCAAAAAAAGATCAATGTGACTTATGTGAATCATTTAAAAATAGTACTGATGAAAAAAAGAGAGAAATTGAAGATAAATATAATAAACACATAGAAGAAAAGTCATTGAGTAGAATTGAAAAACAAGAAGATCGTAAAAAAGTTACCAAAGATAATATAGTCGCAATTTATGATTTAGAAGCAGTGCTCCAATGTCCAAGAGGTGATACCTCAGCTTTTTATTATAAATCCAAACTTAACAGTTACAATTTAACATTAACGGAATTGACACAAGCGGAGTCAAAAACGGCATATGATAAAGTACATTGTTATTTTTGGACAGAATCAGAAGCTAAACGTGGGGCAATAGAAATAGGAACTTGTGTATGGCAGTATCTTGAAGGGATATGTGAAGGAAATATAGAAGAGAAAAACGTAATATTTTATTCTGACAACTGTTGCGGACAGAATAAAAATAAGTATATCGCTACATTATATTTATTTGCTGTGAACACATTGAATATAAGAAGTATAATACACAAGTTTTTAATCACAGGGCATACTCAGAATGAAGCGGATAGCGTGCATAGTTTAATAGAGAAAGAGATAAAGAAAAATCTTAAATCTGGGCCCATTTACAGCCCTGATCAATACATAGCTTTAATTAAAAATGCTAAGAAAAGTAAACCCGCTATAAATATACACGAACTAACCTTTGATTCCTTCGTTAATACTAAACTATTGCAGGAAGAATGGGGATACAATTATAACACAAATATGGATGGACAAACAGTTAATTGGAATAATATAAAAGTATTGATGATGAAGAAAGAGAAACCATTTAGTATTTTTTACAAAATTTCCTACAAAGATGATTGTTTCCAAGAAATAGACGTAAGAAATAAAAGGAAGAAGATGAAGCTCATTACAGACATTACACTAAAAAAGGCTTACACGGAAAGGCAAGATATAAGTCTTAATAAAAAGAAGGATTTAAGAGACCTCGTCAATAAAGGACTCATTCCTTCTTTTTACGCAAATTTTTATAATTCGATCATTAACTAGAGTTACTTCATTGATCTCATAATATTTCATTAAAATTTTAGTGATTATTTTTGTCTACAATATTTCCATAAACATTGTTTGTTTTGTTTTCATAATTAGGTAAGGCGAGTTTTAATTTTGTTAATAAAGTATAACTAATATTAGTTATGTATAACATAATATTACATGTTATATGGATCTCACGTTTGTGATAATCGTTAATGATGCCAAGATTATTGATTATTTTTTTTTTAACATATATTTTTTTACTGTTAGCCCCAGCCGGGTCTGTTAAACACCGGTAGCAATAACTTTGTTAGTAGGTACCTACCTACCTTAATTTAGTTAGCTAAGTTATTGAATTTGTCTTGAATTAAACTACTTTCGTCCTTTAAAATAAAAGAAAATTACTAATTATGCGTTTCATTACTGCAATATTTATTGAAATTTTTCCGTCATGTTGTAAGAAAAAGAAATATTTCAAATTCTTGTAAGAAAATTATTGCAATTATTAATTAAAAATTGAAATAAGGCTTACTTAAGTTAAATAGCTAAACAACTTTTTATAAATAAAGAGATATATTATGTTTTATGACTAGTAACATTTGAAATAGACACGTAAATTTTAATCATAAAGTGAAATAACTAGGAACGAAGGAATTTTTTTCATTGTATCATCTACTAGTCAATAGTAAATAAAATATACTTTTATATAGCACTAAACCAAAACCAATACACCCAGCTTTCCTTTAAATCAATTTATTTCCTTAAAACACGTCTAAATTAATTTTAATGCCTAAATAAAGTTCAACCCAGAGTAGTTCTAAACTTTAAACTGTCATATCCAAAAAATATCAATTTTGATATATTTCTTTTTTTGATTAAGCGTGCGATATATACAAGCTTCCCGACTTCAACCTCTGGGCAGTTGCCCGCCAGACATCACACCCGTCTAGTCGGAGGATCCTCCCTTTTCTATGGGGGATGAGTGAACTTTACACCCTGTTCCTCATGCTCCTAAATTGGTGACCTCGAATATGAACGTCAACACAGCCTTCGTGCAACTACTTCAGCGTGACGTCATCATCATCATCACTCCCACAAGCTTTCGTGAGGCGAATCACACAGCCAGTCAGCACCCAAGGCTTCAACGGGTATCCTGACCACCAGCATGCAGCGAACGCACATTCCTGGTCATCACCCTCAGCCATAACCCAGCGCTGTACCACATCCGACCCACTGGATCATAACGCAGCGCTACCCCGACTCACTGGGGAATCACCGCTGACAGTTCCGACTCACCGCGAACTATGCGGCACCCGGTTCCAACTCACTGGACCCACAGCTGGCACTGTGAAGCATCGCAAGATTAAAGACTCAGCCTTCTATCGACCTCCGGTCTCCGGAGGGGAGTGATGTAGCGGCATCTACATCGCTACATACGTACTACGCATCAAAGACCTGACGTCACACAATATCCTGACGTCACACAAATCCTGCATCGCGCAATTAGAGTTTACCGCGCGATGAACATATATACAAGCTTCCCGACTTCAACCTCTGGGCAGTTGCCCGCCAGACATCACACCCGTCTGGTCGGAGGATCCTCCCTTTTCTATGGGGGATGAGTGAACTTTACACCCTGTTCCTCATGCTCCTAAAGTATAAAATGCTGATATTTTTCGAAAAACATGCCATTTCAAAGTTCCCGCTATATACTAAAATATTATTACGATAGTTGTAAAAGAATTGCCACATTAAATACCACTGACATGAAAGGAATCTTACCAATCCAATTCATGATCAGCTTCTTCCTAGACCTTTATAAAAGCTAATTCCACGGCATGACCCATACGATCAGGTGCTACAAACATTCAGATGCTCGCAGACAGACACAATATCCGCACGTTTAATGTCGGCGCGGCCACATTACCGACAACTGTTGGTAATAGCCGCGCTATTTATGATGTAAAGGTGTGCTGCGTTCACACCTAATTTGTGGCTAGGAGAGTGGGTTAATAAAGTATTGTGCATACGGAGGAAAAGCGAAGAGTAGATTCCAATGGTAAAAAATAATACAATCCAACTCCTTTAAGCCAACCTTAACAAATTTAAATTTATGACTATTCCTAATTACTGTATAATGATTAACCACTTTTCGTGACAAGATTTTGATATAATTCAGCTGAGTCGGCGGGGTGTTGCACATTACGTCATGAAATTAAGGAATTTATTTCGAATTTATTAAAAAAAATATGTTACCGTAGCTATTTTATACATTGTTTGTGGTAATTATCTTTATTTATATATTAAGGCTAGTGAAACGGCGTCACTTTACGGTGAAATTTCTGTATAATAGGCTAAACCTGGGTATCCAAAAGGTATATATGGATCATTGATGATCATTTTATGGTTAAGGACTGTCATTTTCTGAGAATATTGTGAAGAAGTGTTGTGTGAGCAACTCTGAAGTATATAGGCTTGTGGGTGTTGTGAGTTGTGTTGTATATATACTTGTAGCAGTGATAGCCTAGTGGTATAAACGTCGGACTGGCAAGTCATAGGTCTCGAGTTCGATTCCAAGGCGCAGCTCTGACTTTTCGCATTCATAAGCGTATTGTATAATTATCACTTGCTTCAAAAACGGTGAAGGAAAACATCGTGAGGAAACAGGCATGCCTGAGAGATATTTCTCGACGGTATGTGAAGCCAAGTCAGAGGCCCATGGGCGGCTTTAAAACTCTGACACCAGGTTAGTCGCAAACCACACGAAAAGAAGAAGAAAACTCTATATACTTCCAGTGCAAAGGACAACTGATACGACTAACGAAACACGAAGTTTGCCGAGGGACATTAAGAAAATACTGTACACCCGTAATTTAAATTATGTATTCCACGGTTAAGTTCGAACTGGGAAACAATCTAGTTCCATGATGTATTGATAATGTATTTGTTTACTTTATTATTTAAATAGTTATATCTACCTATAATATTGAAATTAATTGTTTTATAGTGATTATAGTGGCGTAGGTGTAAATAAAATAAACGATTTGCCTGCACTGATGGTTTTTAGGTACAGTAATGCATACCTAAGTTTCAGTCCCATCAGTGTGGTGGCCAGGTGACTTGTAGTCATCTATGATGAACAGAGGTCGGTTAAATTCTATTCTAGTACTAGACCCAGTACACTCTCCAGTAACAAGCCAGCACCAATAAACGGCAGGTATTTACGACACTGCCTGCGTATGCCGCCATCATTGTTTTGTATTGCATTCAACTGTTTAACCTACAAATACAAATATTAGTTCGAGTATTACGGCGTTGTAGTTCGATTTGTGTTATGCTGTAATAGGAATGTGAAATTTAACCTACAGACTGTTTGTCGCATAGTTGTTCTAGTTTAGTCGTTTGTGTAACTACAATATTTGCTTTGTCGTGGGAGGATAATCCCTTGGATTAGTAAGATAGGTAATAATGGGAGGAAAGGATATTAAAACATACACACATAATATCACGCCTGTTATCCCCGAAGGGTTGGGCAGAGGTGTACCTATATTACACCCACATTTCGCCAGTTATGTTTAAGTCCCATGTATGTATATGCACAAATCCAGACTCCGGGCTGCTACTGAGAAATTCCTGATGGAAAAACTCAATAACACTTTGCCCGACATGGGAACCGAACCCAGGACCCGGACCTCATGCTCAGCAGTAGCACTTCCGACCACTAGACCAACGAGTCAGGAGGACGAGGATCTTAAAAGTATTTCATAACGTTCTATGAAACGTTTGGCAGCGAAACAAAAAGTTTGAATGCTTATTGGTTTTCGTTTTCCATTATTTCTACTCTAATGATGTAATTTTTAAGGTGTCATTTTATTTAACACATTGAAATTCATCTAATCGGGGGTCTCAACAATGTTTATTATTGAACATAGTTGTTTAAAAAAAGAAGGTTCTGCTTATGACGACACGATAAAAGTTAAGACTTAAGACTGGAGCCGAGTATACGCTATTCAGCGCCTAATATAAGTACGCGATTCAGCGCTGATTATACGCGATTCACCGTCACCGACCGACTGGAGCCGAGTATACCCGATTCAGCGTCACCGACTAGAGTGTGTCGGTTCAGTTTCGTTCACTGTTCAGAGAGACCGCAAAGTGTACCTACATATTGTATACACAGCCCCCTGCGTTGAAATATTTCGTAGGTTATTAAAAAAAAAACGACCGTTTTATAGACTATATACAATACAATACCTACACGGTCATTATTTTTTTTTTTTTTAAAACGTTGCCCCACACTAAGAATTTCTTCTTGTATCGTGGGTGCGTTTACAAACATAGAAACTCACATACACTAACACCCAGACCCGGAACAACTACTTGCAGATCATACAAATATTTGTTCCGTGCGGGGATCGAACCCGCAACACGTTGCGCAGCAGTCGATCGCTCAGCCACTGCGCCAACCGTGTCGTCATGTCAAAATGTATGGAACAACAATTTTTTTTTAAATATCCGACGAAATGTTTCAACGCACCCCTGCGTTCAGATTCATGTACTGAACCAATGGTAACAGTTTTCGTGTCGATGTCTCTGCCACCCTGTATATAGGTAAGTTTTCACAAAAAAATTACCAACTAAAGCCCAAATCGGAAAATTAGTAATGAGAAAGATTTTACCATAAATAATCAAATATATCTCACTGACTCCGATACATCAATGAAACAGTACACCCTGCAACACAAGTCGCGTCGCTTGCGCATACATTTGCCGGAGCGCTGCCTGCCACCGCGCCGCTATGTACACGATGAACACAATGCTACTTCCCTGTTGCTGTTGGCGTGCGGAACGCAATCTGACTCCTGCGATGCACTATGTGAATGTCGGTGGAATAGTGTGGAAGAGGACTTTGTTTATATATTAGAATACGCACATGATCTTAGCAGGTAAGATTATGTGTATCCAGGAAGAGATCTTTGTAAAAGGACCTTTTTGATACCAATTTTTTTCTACCGTGCTTCATTGCTACCTAAGTCCTGTCTTGAATTGGAGGCTGTTTACGTACATTATGATGCCATTGAAATGGCAATATTTGGCACGCATGGGCTGTAATCAATTTGTATAGTCACAAAAAAAATAGGACAAACCTCTCAGTTCCATTATCCTTACGAAATTCTGCTCTTTCGTCTATTTTCGTTTGAATTTGTTTCCATTCAACAGATAATCAAGGAACCTTAAGCCCATGCCACACTATCACGCACGAAACGCACGAGCTCGCGACAACGAAAAGCGATTATATTTAGCTCTCAACACCTAGGAAGTTCATTAAGAAGACGCTATGTTGCTAATGCGCCCGACTCTAATTGAGCAGTTTGTCGCACTCGAATCGCACGCGTTCAGTCGCTCGTGCTTTTGCGACTTTATGGTTATGTGTGCACTTGCCCTTACGTGATGTTGTTTGAAAGGTTTTAAGTTTAGCTGGTATGATTCAATAAGATAGTGTATTTATAGCTGTTTTTTCAAGATCTGCTGACAGGAATCAACGTTGGTGTTGTGAGGGTGCTACAGGAACATAAGGTCTTAAATAACGTAGACTGCTGAATAAAACCTAACTTTTTGAAATGGAGAGGTAAATAGTTTAAAATCACAAAACTGAAAACTTAAACATAATTTGAACTACATAGTTAAGCATAATCAAGCTTGACAGAAAATAATAAGACAAAAAAAACAAACGAAGCCTCAATGAAAATAAACTCAAACCGGCAGTCTTCTTACACATTAGGGAAAACGCAACCATTATCTGCAAAGCTAACTAATATCATCTCGAATTTGCCTTATTTTCCACGGTTGATTAACTCTCCGGCAATCTAAACGCACTATCAAACTGCACTAAACAAAAAGCCGGTATAGTAGTGTTAAACCTACAGCCTTCTACAACATCAGTAAATCTTTGGGGCCATAAAATATGCATATAAATTATATATTACAATATAAAATATGTAGTGCAGTCCTGAACAGAACGTGATGTATAGGCGCAGGGCAAACCGACGTCATTTGCTAGTGTGATTTATGTAGTTCCGTACACCTAAGGTTTTGAGTTCGGAGCAGGATTTTAGAAATTATGGCCTTGTCCAGGATAGTGTAAATGGACGAGAATAGATTTTTATGTGGAAAACCTGTGGTAGAAAAGCGACCCGACCCCGATTTTGTTGGACTTTTCAGTACTTAAAATATATTTGTTTTTCTTTTAGTAGGTACCTACATCTGTAGTTTCGGGTATCCAACAGTCTTGTGATTTCCCAAAAAAATTAACACTTTTATTTACGTAGACTGAATATTTGCAAACCGCTGTAAAAGTAAATAGTCCACAGCAACATAAAACATTCCTATTTGCTAACTCTTACTGAATTTAATAGAGGAAATCGTAGAGTAGTTAGGTACTCAAATATTTTTTAAACAACTCAAAAATAATAATAATATATAAATATCTGGAATAATGAGAAAGCTCACATAAAACTAGAATATTATTATAACTCCTGCCCCAAATAAAAAAAAACAATATTCGCGTTCGCGATTCGTCTCGGTAATTACACGTTTATGAGAGCTTTCATCTCCTTTGTAATGTAATTGGGGTAGGCAGGTCTGTCATGGACGCACCATTTAGTTATTCACGACACATTTATAATATGGGAGGTGGGTATTTTGAAAATAATAAAATATAGACAAGAAAAAATTTTAAATGAAATTAAATTACTCTTCGGGCTTATATGTCATTTATTTATTTATTTATCCTTCCTTCTTTATCAATACCGATACACATAACATCACCTGTATTTCCCGCGGGGTAAAGAAGAGGTGCATCTATTGTAGATACACCCAAGTTTCGCCAGCTATGTTCAAGTCCCATGTAACAGCTAGGGGGCGAGCTTATTGCCAACAACCAGGCACTGATCCGGACTCCGGGCTGCTACTGAGAAATTCCAGATAGAAAAACCAAATAACACTTGGTCCGACCCGGAAATCGAACCCAAGGCGTCATGCTCAGCAGTAGCGCTTGCGACCACTAGACCAGTGCAGCAGTGGTCGGCAAACCGCAGCTCGCGAGCCGCATGCGGCTGATTCGCACATCAGAGCTCATCAGAGCTCTGTATAAATATCGATGAGTGCGCGTAGATACGCACCCGTTGCCTCCTTCCCTCAAATGTGACGAGAAGGGTAAATAATGGCTGATATTTCTGTTATGCTCGTGAACGGGTGCTGCTTATGGTGACTGGTCGTATTGCTGACCATGGTTTTGTTATTGTTATTAGTACTTAAGTAAGTCCGTCTGTCTGTCTGTCTGTTTGTCTGTCCGTCTGTCTGTCCGTGGCTTAGCTCAGATACAGTTAGTACTAGAAAGCTGTAATTTGGCAAATGAAATATACATATTAATCATGCCGATAAAGTGGAAAAATAAAATCAAGAAAAAAAAATTTTTTAGGGTACCTCCCCTACACGTAAAGTGGGGATGTTTTTATTTTTCCTCATCTGCCCCATGTTGTGGGGGTATCGTTAGAAAGGTCTTTCAAAAATATTGTGAGTTTGCTAAAATCATTTTTGGATTCAGGGATCCGTTTGCGAAATATTAAACTTTTAACTGAATTTTTTTGTTAGAGTCAAGTGTCCCCCCCCCCTTCTAGCTAAATGGTTGTACTTGGACTTGTGAAAAAATTCATAGCAGTAGTATATATAACGAAATTAAAAGGAAAACTATGAGAGCTAAGTAGGCTGTACAGGTTAACGAGAAATAATCAACCAACTTAAATTTGCAGTTTGAAAAACATGATCTCCCATACATTCCGTATGGGAGAACACGTTTTTCAACTACAATGTTAAGTTTGTTCTCGGGATAAATTCATCCCAACTACGGAACCCTTTATTGTGCGTGGTCCGACACGCAATTGGCCGGTTTTCTTTTGGTTTTTTTTCGCTTCAGTATAGATTTCGCTGTTTTTGTTGGTATAATGGCGTGTTTTAGCTGTCATTATGGCAAATTATTTTATTTAATGTTTTGTGTTAAGTAATGTAAATTATTTTGCATATAATTGTATAGAATCAAGTTTTTTTTCTAACTGAACAGACAGCAGTGCTGCTGGGGAGTTTGTTGCTCCATTTCTTCTTCCTAGCTAAAGCACTAGGAAGTGATGAAAGGCGGCTGTTTTTGGGGGACTGTCTTATGTAATTTTGACGTTCGAAAAGTGCTGATTCTCAGCCTAGTTTGAAGAAATTATTTTTGAATATTGTATAATTATCACTTGCTTCAAAAACAGGGAAGGAAAATATCGTGAGGAAACCGGCAAAAGAAGCAAAGTCAGAGGCCCACACAGAGGGTGTCTTTAAAACTCTGACATCAAGTCACTAACCACACGAAAAGAAGAAGATCATAATTATTATCAGCCGATATGATGATGATGATGATGAAGGCATCCTTCTACTTCTTAGCAAGTAAATTTTAAGAAGCGCTGTGGAGTGAAAGAGGACGGGAGTTTCAAGGATTAAGAAAAGTGTATTGAGACAGTTTGGACACACAGAAAGGATTGGCTCTCATAAGAAATCCTAGTCGTTATAGTATTATTGTTTGGGTCTATTGACTAATAAATTGGTTGACCACTGCACTAGACCAACGAGGCACCGCGGCAATACTATAAAAGTAGTAAATAAATAAAAACCATGTAACCTTCTTAAAGTACATTTCGTTCCCCTTCGCTTCTCAATTTTAGAAAGAATAAACATTAAAATATCGTTTCACAATCGTTCGTCGTGATAACCTCTTTCTAAACTCTATCACAATCGTAAAGCTACTTTTAATATGTCTTTCAATATCTAATTAACTAACGTGAGAACACAACGTACCAAATATTTTACAACTTCCTGTAAAAACGATTGAAATCATTTTTATTATGACCAACTGCCAAACGTACCTACTTTACTCTTTCTATAAGTAGATAGTGATATAAAGAATATAAAACTGTTTTATAGATTAGGAAAATATTATAAAGAAACAGTAAATAGGTGCTTCGAAATTATATTCTTTTTTTATTTTATTTGATAAGATGTTTCTACGGAGATCTGTCAATGTGTGGTCTTAGGTTTTAAATAAGTCTATTCACACTCACGGGTTTCCTCAAAGTCAGTATCGATTAAAAGCAGGTCTTTTTGCATACCTACCTAAACATTTATTTGACAGCGATAACTACACTGTCAAAATACCATAGAAAGAAAATGCCTACAAATTCAGGCTTCGTTTTTATGTAGTCTCTACAAGTCCACAGTTATAGGTCTTATGCCAGTTCTTAAGGAAATTCCTGAAAAACATTTCATTTTTTCAGCAATCGACGTAAAATTAATTTATTATACCTAATAGCGTAGGAAACAAACTGAAATAACAGATTGTATCTAATGTAATATTTCCAGTCGACAGCGATACAGATGAATTTTTCGATGCCATATTTTAATTTGTGAATAGTTTTAGTTAAGTTAGTATACAATTTTGCTATTATTAATTAGTTATAATATTTTTTTATTGTTATTCTCCGGATATGTCTCAACCCTTCAAACGCTACGCGCTAATTTTAAGTTCAGAAAATCACTAAATATTTTTAGCTTACCTAATAAAATTAACATGCCAAGTTAAGCTGTGAAGCTCAGTAAAATCCTCTTATGAGAGAGCGATACAATGTGCACTTTACGCAGAAGTTAGTAAAAAACTAAAAGTAGGGGATTTAGCGGCGCCCCGCACGCCTAAGGTGGGTGTACACGTGAAACCACTCAGATCGCCATTAGCCGCATGCTGCGAGTATGTACCGCGCTTAACGTTCGATTGTAAGGCTTATACGGCTGTTTAGTGTTTTAAATTATAGATTATATGTTTAAGTATTTAACTTTTGGGTTATAAAGAAACGTAATCTCATTACAAACTAGATGCTTCAAACATTAAAAGAAAACACCAATTATACTTTGTAACAAAATATCGTGTTATTTCCGAAAATTCAAGGAAACGTCTGCAATAAACATGTCCTGGGCCACGAAATAAGCAGGGAATGTGAGCAAGCTCTCGACAAATAACTTTAACGAGAATAAGTAATGAACCAAATTACGGCGCGGCGTCAACTGAGCGTCGTTTTATTTTGACTAAATGGTGAGACGTCGATGATCATTTTGTTAAGATAAATGCATATTGGGGAGATTATAATAAAGACTTTTACTTTTTCAATCTGATTAAACCTAAATGTAGCTAAATCTGCGTCTTTATAAAACTATAGATTGCAGAACCGATTCAATCATAAGATGAAACGCAGTCACGTGGTTGTTGGCGTTCATCCCATACTAACGTATTTCTGTTTTCTTCCTGGTTAATGATACTAGTCCGTTTTTTTCATGTTGTTACCACTGCCATATCCCTATGTTTTGTTTTTGGAGTAATATTTTTTTTGTCTCTTCCTAAAATTAATATAGTAAATTAGAATGGAATGAACGCCAACGATCACGTAACCGGGTTTCCTCTTAATAACAAAGCAAGTTTTCGTTTTTATTGCAGGAGTCCCTTATCAATAAAATACAATCCAAGGTATGGTAAAACACAATAAGAAAACAAAAGAATTGAGATGATTCTAATGTGACATCACCATAATTGCATCAAAATCCGTGAAAAATGCCTAGGGATAGCAATATTTGACTTTTCAACTTCCATACATAAACGAATCGTTATTCAGGACATTGGACACGTATCCTTTGAACAGTTTCCCTCCGTAACTCAGGTACGTAAATACGCTGTTAGGGCCGACGTTTGAGCGACGCGTGCTCGTAACTTGCGGTTTTTATGGCCCCACACCTACGCAAACGCATAAACAATTACTTGTGTTACTCTTTTATGAGTATGTCATCGCGATGTGTCTTACAATGTTACCGTTAGTGGAAGGAAAATTATGGTAAATGTGAAATAATTTAAAGACCAGAGCTTTTATTTTAAATTTTCTTTGCTTACTTTTATTACGGTAGCGTTTATTAGTAGCGTAGTTTAAAGTGAACTTTTTCAGTTTAATGTGGACAGATTATTTTAAGTTTCAGAAAAAAAACATCTTTACACTTTAAGTAAAGCATTTTTAGCACTCTTATTACATGCGACTTAAACATAAATGGTGAACCTCTGCCTACGGGGAAAACAGCCGTTATGTTAAATTATTTTCCTAACATCAATATTCGTGAGGAATTAGCATGTCCATGAACCAAAAATGCACAGATATGTGTCATCTACCAACCCACACTGGGCCCGCGTGGTGGTATACGGCCCACTCTCTCTCACCGAGAGGAGGCCTGTGTCCCAGCAGTGGGAATATTATAGGCTGATTATTATTATATTTTTACCGTCAGAATTTAACTTGCACTTCCACAATTTTACCTTGATAGCCAATCATCATGATAGTTACAATAAACTTGCTACAAACCAAATGTAATTTCATAATTTACCTCAATAACCCTTTAAGCCCAAATTAAACAGCAAAATAACATTTTTGATTGCCAATCAACGTTGCACTAAATAGAAAGTGTAAACACTATTGTGGCATATTATTAAGTGGAGCCTCAATAACACTGCGATCAGCCTGATTGGACAACCAATCCCCTGTTAATTTCGATCTACCGTCAACGGTCGATACGAAATTCGGAATACGAATTTTCAAATATCGGAATACGAATTTTCGAATTTAGTGGACGTAGTGACGAGAGGGTTAATTTTCGGACATTTTGGTGATGCTGTTAATAAGGGATTTAGTTTAGAATTAGCAGGACGTTTTTGTTTGGGATTTTGGTTTGTGATGATTCGATTAGGGATTATGAGGAACATAGTAATAAGGCTAGATCATGTAGTCATTAGTAATATTTGTCAGTTGTTAATCCTACATCGTAGTTTTGCTTTGTTGTTTTAATTCTAAAACAAAATAGGATCATTTGTAAGATAAAATTAAATATTCTATAATCCCGGATGCAAATTAAAATATTTCTTTTACTTCTTTGACCTATTTTCACCCAATGGTAGGTATAGTCATTTCCATCCTTTTGGATGTTTTATATCCATCCAAGTATGGATCCCATAAATACAAGATACAAATAAACCGGTGTCGACAGCAAACCTAATTTACGAACACCAGAAAAAATTAATGTGACCAAAAAGTCACGGAATTAACAGGACACTACAAATTAGTGGAACACACCAATATACACAAGCGCGCTATTTAAATTCCGAATGCACACCGCAAATATCCGCGTATCCGCGAGAATATCCGCGATATCCGCCACGGCCGAGTGCCCCCGTACAAATAAACGGTTGATTTGATCAGCCGCTTTGCCAGAACGATATACGTTGTGAAGGACTATCGAAAAAAGGCGAATGAATCCGATGGATTGCGGATTAAACTGTAAAGGTTAATGAAATGTGTGCACCCTTGTTTGTGTGGGGTAAACTGTCCTTTTGTATTTTGTTTAATTTTAAACGCAGGTTTTTGACCGCATTACTAGATAAATTATTTTTAGTTAGCAGAGTTACACACGTACTACCTCGCCCAGTGGTCGCAAGCGCTACAGCTGAACATGAGGTACTGGGTTCGATTCCCAGGTCGGGCAAAGTAATATTAGTTTTTTCCATCGGAATGACTCAGTTGCAGCCCGTAGAAATAAGTGCCCGGTTGATGGCAATAGGCTCGCCCCCTGTTACGTGGGACTTAAAAATACGCGGCGAATAGTGGGTGTTCCATAGGTGCACCTCCTCCTCTGCCTAACCGTTCTGGGATTACAGGCGTGAGGTTATGTGAGGATTAAAAAACGTGACCATAGCATTGGGGACATAATTATGACTGAATCTTATAGTAAATATGCAAGCAATCTTGCAAACTGTAAAATAAACCCGTTAGGTGCAGCTTCGAACTTAAACAAATTGAAAAAAATAAAGACGAGAAGAACCTTATCATCGAGGGAAATGGCGGAAAGTAGTAGTTTCGTTTTTATTACAATTGTTTTGTTTTTATTTTGACATGGTTTAAGCCATCGAGGCAGTTTTTGTGATTTACTTACTGACAGACAACGCACAGCCTAAACCGTAAGTTTGACGGCGATATTTTTACAGAATCGAACGGCGGCCGTTCGATTCTGTAAAAATATCGCCGTCAAACTTAGGTGAAGTGAGCGTGAAGTGAGCTGTCAATGGTGTTAATCCCTAGCATCCTGCCGGTCGATTCTGTGGCAGTGACAGCTCACTTCACGCTCACTTCACCTAAGCTTCACGTAAATATTTTTACAGAATCGACCGACGGAAGCATGAAATGTTGCACAAAAGTTCATTACACACGTAACATAGTCGACCGTATTATTAACATCGGGAACAGGTCAATTCAGGCAAATTGATGTCGTTTTAAATTATAGCTGGTAGGTACCTTCGAGTACATTAACTACCTCTCTGATTTTCAGTTTCAGTCCAACAATAGTAATGAAAAGCCTTGATAATAATTATTATTTTACTATTTATATTATTTTGATTTCCCAAACCTGTTTCTGATATTTTATCAATATTTTCGACTATTTTCCGCTTATTATAGCAAAGGAACTGGGTATAAATACCGACGCTGACTTGTGGCTCCATCATAGTTTCAAAGACTTACTGCACCTACAACAGTTTCCAACAATGAAGTTCATAATCCTCTTCTGTCTGCTGGGAGCTGTCCTAGCTTTTGAGATGAGCAAGCAAGCTCCAAGCAAGAATGGATACTGGGTGACTAGTGGGGATACAAGTAAGATAATTAATTTGAATTGGTTTTTCAAAAGATGGATACAGGGTGGTTGCTGGTATAATCCATTTCTTTTCAATTCTTGAGAAAAGTTCTTATTGTAAGAATATTTGTATCTATGCCCTAAGGTCAAACATACCTATTAGACCTCTTTTTACCTGACTGCAGGTCACCAGAGACAGGGTGTGACCATGTGGGGTATCGAAATAAATAGCATTTTTTATATTTTTTTAGTGTTGGAAATTATCAAATAACTTCTCCCGCTCTGGGCGGAGCGGGAGCCCTCCCGCTCCGCCCAGAGCGGGAGAAGTTATTTGTGTCAGAATTTTACTGACTAAAAAACCCATCCGTGTTCATTCCGTTGCCTGTGTGCCGGGCATAAACGGTTGAAAAAATATCTACTGCCACTAAAAAGTTACAAGAAAACTTTTCAATCAGTTTGATCCAGTTGGTGGCATCAAATCAGAGAATGAACTAAAATAACTGCTTTTTACAGGTGGTGGTGGACGTGGCCGACCTTGCGTCTACGACAGTGATTGTTTTATATTTTGCCAGATAAGTTGCAACTCGCATCTAAGAGAAATCTGCTATAAAGGAGAGTGCTACTGTAAGGTCACCTGAAGTCATGTTGTAATATCATGATCTATGTATGCTTGTACGTGCGTAGTAACTTCGAAACTTGCTTTTTCTTTTGTTTAGTTTGTGTTTTTACATATTTTTTACAATTAAATGTTTTTATTTTTATTTTTTTTTCTTACCTTTTATTGCTATGCACTTTTAATTTACATGTACCCTTCAAACAAATAAATAATTGTAAGTCATTGAAAATAAGCTTTAGAGCGTTCCTTCTAAAAGTTGGCAACATCGCAAATAGCTATCAAATATTTACTTGTTTAGATTAATTTGGCAATATTACTGTATAGAAATATGAAATGTCGCAGCCAACCTGCTTAATTAGCCTCTCAGTTAATAGCCTAATCTTTTTACTAAGCTCCGGGCCACCCCGACCAAATGGGTTAGGTTAGGTTGGAACTGTGACCAACCGCGCGAGCCGAACGAGTGCAGCGAGCCGTTCCGCCGCAGCAGACGACGAGCGCTACTTCTAAGTTAGATTTCTCATCGACAAATTCTGATTTGTCAACTGCTCACGCATAATTGTCCGTTAAGCCATTTTACTGCTATATATTCAATTAATTAACGAATTAAATATTTAATAAGACAATTTTTTTATTTAGTTTACTGCTCCGTTTTACTGCCGAATGATAATAAACCTGCGTTTTATATTTTTTTATTTACCAAAACGACAAATACACTGCCGCTTTAAATCACTGCCAATTTAAACGTCCGGGCTAGGCAAGAACTTAAACGTTATAGATCAAAGTCATTTGCCTAGTTGTTTGATAGAATGGCTGAATGACATTCACGCCGTTTAGTAAAAAGGCTAGGCTGTTAACTAAAAGGCAAATTAAGCTATTTGGCTGCGACATGGAAACCACCTGATGTGATTCAGCGTAAGAATCTATTAGCTGTAAGTAAGATACATCACCCATTTTGGCCCAACAATTTTTGTAAATATTATGTTATGGCGCGATTTTCTTAACAATTTTATGGGTTCCGACCTAAAAGGTAAATACGGAACATTTATAAGATCACTTTGTTGTTCGTCTGTCACAGAGGGTTTCTACCTCTTAACATAACCTAATCTGATAGGCTGCCTACAAACGTTCTACAACCTTTCAAAACGCATCATCCGTAAGACAGAAACAGTAGAAAATTAGAATAATCATCATTTTATTTTACAAAATTCTAGTCAAGCCACGTTTAATCAGTTTCTGGATGACAGTAAAGTTCATTTGTTTGGCACCATACAGAAGAAGGGGCCCTCGTAGCACATTGCGCCTTCAGCAGTGTGTCACGGCATACTTCGCGGCAGTCTGCATCAACAATGCACCTCTGCCCAACTGTGGGAAAAATAACATACAGACAAAATACAGTCTACAGGGTGGCATCCCACATCGACGCGAAAACTGATACCATGGATTCGGTACATGATTGTGGCCCTGCCACCCTGTACACTTTAATGTTATATTTATTAAAGTCCATTTTCGTGTCTGTGTGACCGCGTTGTTCTTCTAAACTACGCAACAAATTATGATGCGGTATGGGAACTCTACAAATGAGAGTAATTGCCAGGTCCCGTCATTTTAACCCTTGTCGTATTCTGCCGTGCAGAACCACGACCTTTAGTCTTTCTTTCTTTGTTATTTTTATTTTTATTTATTTTATTTATTTACTATTAATATTTATTTTTTATTTATTTATTATACTATACTATACTATACAAACCTCCTTTCGATTTATTTACTTGACATTCTATGTCACATGTATTTAACACACTTTTTTATATATTCCGTAGCACTGTTTACCTCTGTAAAACATACTTTTGATTATCTCTTGATTGTTTTAGCATCCAAATCGATTTTATATTATTAACTTTCTCTTTTGTAAAGAACGTTAGAATATTTATATTCTGACGTTTTCATCTTAAGCTGTCATCTGTCTAATTTACTTTTCTAAACCATAGACAGAACACACCATAGATAAGTACACTCTATCGTCTTCCATATCTCTCATAAAGTGGGTGTACACACTTAACCTTCGCAATAAGCCCGGCAGATCTAAGATTTCTCCTCTGTAAGCCGTTTTTATTAGTTCTGGTCATAACTAAATTCGGAAATAACTTGAATATGTTTTTAAAATGTTTAAAATATGACACAGAACAATAAAAACGGCCTTCAAGTTTTTCAGTCTAGTCTTGTCTCGGCTTGAGAGAAGTCTTGTTTTGGCTTGAGACGGGTCGCTGTTTTTCTGCCCTTGAGTCTTATTTGTTGAACAGTTAACTACTCGAATATTAGTCTCATATAACTAGCGTGCGCGGGTGTTCATACCGTAAATATACGTGTTCCTAATCATACTGTGTAATTTAAACTATCGACACTGAGTGGTCCATGTCAGTAAACATTCTGCATGTGTATCATTTGCCCGCCCTCCTGCCTAGCCCTGTAGGAGGTGCTCACTTCAAACGAACTCTAATCACGTGGCGTAAACCGGCACGAGTACACGCACACAAAGACGTATTAAATGAAAAAAAAACTAAGTGCATAAAATTTTCTTTACCAAATGTCAAAAGTAGTGATTGTGAGATAGTATTGAATCAAGAGAAACTAGAATTCGTCGATAAAACTGTTTTCCTAGGGATCACGCTCGACTCAAGGTTACAATGGGGTCCTCATTTAACATCTCTTGCAGGACGGCTAAGTTCAGCAGCATATTATGCTGTCAGAAAAATCCGTCATTTTACTAATGTAGATACCGCGAGGCTGGTCTATTTTACTGGGAGCTTTACTGGCGTGCACTGCGTAAACCGGACTGTGTACATCTTAACAAGTTCGCAATAGCATGTCTATCTTCTGACAATCGATTCAAGTTTTCTATCATTCTATTCCACAGTAACCACTTTTATCTTCCAGAATTTGATAATAATTTAATTGTTATTTCCGAAGCTATTTTAACCGGTATTATTCCTTATTCAATTAAATATGTTATGTTAATTGGGCATTTAATTCAGATTAAAATATGCTTTGACATTTTATCATTCAAATGAATACTCTAAAAGAAATCACAAATTCAAAATTACGCGTAATATGGTTGATGGCAGCGGGCGCAGCGCTAGGAGTCAATAACCTCTTCGACGGCTATTATGTATGTAATCCCGATAGTACGTTCCCGTGAGATATATTTTCCGACATCCACGCGGGCGAAGCCGTGGGCAAAAGCTAGTGTATTATAAAAAAAGTTGTAAAATCCACTGGCTGTTCGGACAATAAAGGTAGGTATCAAGTTTTGAGTGGAGTGGGCGTAGGTAGACTTCTAGATGTGATTCAGTTTAAGTACCTATTAGGTTATTCAGTTGTATGAAAGCTACATCACCAACTTTAGCCCAACAATTTTTTTAAATATTATTTTAGGGTGCGTTTTCTTAAGCTTTTTTAGGGTTCGACCTAAAAGATAAACGGAACCTTTAAAAGATCGCTGTTTTATCCGTCTGTCACAAGGGGTTCTACTATGATATGTAACAGATACTAATAATGTTCCTTATCAAATTTGTGATTGTAAGTGTTACCTTAATTGATATAGGTTACCAACCCGTAAAAAAAAAAGTTTAAAATCAAAATAATAATGATTTTATTTTACAAAATTGTAGTCTAGTCAAGTTTATTCAGTTTCTGTTCAAGGCTGATGGTGACGATGATGTTCATTTGTTTGGCACCTTACAGAAGCAGGCGCCCTCGTAACATAAGGCCATATTTGTGTTCGGCAGTGCGTCGCGGCAGACTTTGCGGCACTCTGCATCAACACTGCACCACTGGCCAACTGTGGGAAAAATAACATAGTTCATCATATAACCACCGACCGACCACCGACCATTGGGGTCTACGGGGTAGACGTGTTTCCGAGTGGCAACCGCAAATTGGCAAACGATAGGCAGAACGCTCCCAGGCTAGGTGTAGTGACGTTACGAGCAGGGTACCTGGTAGCAGCTGGATGAAAGTAACAGAACATGAGAGTTAACTCAATACTGGTAGCCGGTCGTCAAAAAACGGCCTCCTAGGTTAATTAATTTAGAAAATTAGTAAAAGTGTTATAATTATGTTAAATTAGTGTACTATAGTCCTACCTAGTTATTAATTAGTATATTCAGTGATTATACAGTGTTTTTTTTTGCGTGAACTTCGCATATAAAGGATTTATGTAAACTGGCTGTCAACTCAACCTACCCAACGGTGACGGATTTCAAAATTTCTTCAATCTCGGGGAGTATTTTGTTTTTATTTAACTTATTCTGTATAATATTTACATAACCCAGAACATCACAAAATACTGCTCAGGTTTCTGAGCCACGTCCATCACACACTGGCACGGTTTATGCCTCCTTTTGCTTGACAACTAGTGGAAGCAAAATCGAAGACGAAAACATTCGCCCAGACAATAAACACTGCATAATTTACTCCACAAAAAATAGGCTCATTAGGCCTTATTGTTTTTCATATTTTTAAACCTACAGGTTTGTGTTATAAACTTGTATTGTTAATCTAGTTTCTTTAATAAAAGCAGTGTAGGTACTTATTTCTTGTAACTTCACTTTTGTTTACAATTACACATAACTGTATAATGTTACTAGAAATACCTCTGATACGTTAAATCACTGTATTAGTGCCATTTCATGAAATTAATGTTAAAACTGGAGTTTCAATCAGTTTAAAATAGTAGGTAGTACCTACCCCCAACCAATTTGTAAACATAATTTTGTGGTTTTTCCCTTTTTTTATTTAGAATAATTAAAATAACCTCCCTTATTTGACATTACACACTCTTCATAACTTCTATTGCTTTGTTTTCCTTCAATTCTAAATAATATATAATTTTATTCTCCCAATAGTCCCTTCATCTTAGTACTTACTATCCACATCTTATCTCTCTCTCTCTCTTATTCCTTTTACTCACTTGGCTTTCTCTTCTCTCATTCTAGGGTGCCTCTAGGGTTGGCTTGTCAATATGTTGACCCGTAGAGCTGCATCCTTGGAGGAAAAATTGAAGGCTACATTGAAAGAGTTGGAATGTAGTAAAAGCCAGTGCAATCAGCTGCTACAGGAAAGGGAAGACAGCGAGGTAGAAGTACTGTACATTAATAACAAGAACACTGAACTTAAGAACCAGTTGGCCGAACTACATATTCAGCATGTGGACATACTCGACCAGCATCAACACCTCCGTCAACTTGTGTCAAATTTCCAGCATTGTAGTGACACCCACGAACTTGCTTTGAGACGGATATCTGAATTGGAACTGGAATTAAGCAAGGCCCACAACTCAATAACCCATTTGGAAACTCTCAAAGCTAGTGAAGAGTCTGCGATCACCTGCAGTCTTTATGATGAATTGGTTGGTAGCAGGTCTGGACCCACATGTGTTCAGCCAATGGTTACAATAGACTTAACTGATGATACTATCACTAAATGCAATTTGTTTACTAGCCATAATAAGTTGAAAAAATATATTAAAATTAATAAATTAATTAGAAAAATTCAAAAATCACTGAAACGCCAAAAAGTAAACAAGTTAAATACAAAACTTAGGCAAAAAAATCTAAATTTAATTCAAGAATTAAAGAAGTGTAATAGTGAATTACAATTATGTAATACTATGTATGATACTGACACTCAGCACCTACAGGATGAATTGTTTGTTAGGGAATATGCTCTAAAGGATATCTTTAGAAAATATGAGGCTTGTCAACAAGACCTAAGTAAGCGTATGCAGGAGGCCAATGAGTTGGCAGACCTGGTCAAGTACAATGCAGAGAGGTACGAGTCTCTGACAAATAACCTCTCTTTTAGCTGCACCTCCTCTCAGGAAACTCAGCCTGAAGTATTTACGCCCATGCCCTCAGTGGTTCAGAATGTAGGTAGCTGTATTAATAATGTTAATAATAGTAGGAATAATTTGATTAATACAACTTATGTATTTTCTGACAAATTTGGTCAAGGTTTTGGTAGAGTATTTAATCAGTGTTCACAACAATATGTTATAAATAATTGTTTACCCGGTGCCAGTATTAGCCAATTAATTAGTACTATTAAATTGACAAAAATAAACCCCAGTTCAACTGTTATTTTATTATATGGGGATAGTTTAACTGTTAGAAAAAAGGACATAATTGAATGTGTTCATTTGATGTTACATCTTAATGAGACCAATAGTTGTAAATTTATTTTCTGTGCCTTGCCTTATTCTCAATATTTGTCTGATGAGCAAAATAGGCACATTTATCATTTAAATATGTTAATTTATAATAGGACATGTCGTCACAGTGACGCTATTTTATATTTTGATTGTAATCAATTCATTACTGATTATAAACTGACATATTATACAATGTATTTGCCACCTAGTTGTAGGAGACAAATTGCTAATCTCTTAGCATACAATATACAGTGTGACACAGGTACCTGTAGTGTACCACCGATTACTGTTAGTAGTGGTACTAACACTACTTTTGATACGCCTTATAGTTTAAACTATTAGGAGCGACAACGGGTGAGCCGCATATTTTGAATGTTGTTCATCAAAATATTCAGGGTCTGTCCGGCAAAGAGCTAGAGTTAAGTTTATTTATAGAGAACTATGATGTTCAGGTGTTATGTTTGACTGAACACTGGTTGAAAGAACATGAAGTAGTGTTTACCAATGATCATAATTTTACTGTACAAAGTGCGTTTGTAAGGAAAAGCGCCATTCGCGGTGGATCTTTAGTTCTTGTTTCAAACAAGTTGAAATGTAAACAACGTTTAGATTTAGTTAATCTTTCCATCGAGCGCACTATTGAGTTGTCTTGTGTTGAACTCGAGCGATACGTTATAATTTGCGTTTATCGACCCCCTTCTGGTGATTTTATTAGTTTCGAATCGGTAATGGAGGATTCACTCAATAGGTTAAAATCAATTAATAAAAGTATAATTTTATGTGGAGATTTTAATATTAATATTTTAGATGTTACTCCATTAAGTATTAGACTCCTTAATCTGTTTAGGTCTTATAATTTAATAAACTTGTTTTTTGAACCTACCAGGATCACAGCATCTTCTTCAACTTGTCTAGATAATATATTTAGTGATTGTGATGCCAAAAATAAAATAGTGTTAAGTGACTTAACGTCTGACCACTGTGGTTTATTAGCTAGCTTCCCCATGCCATTACATAAAAAACCGCATAAAATAGAATGCAGGCCTTATACAGCTAGTCGTTGCAATAAGTTTAAAAATAATATAGCTCATAGAATTACGCCATCTATAGTAGAACACGAGAATCCCAATGAAATCTATGGAGCCCTTTTTGATGTTGTGCAAAAAGAGTACCAATCTACTTTCAAGGCCAAAACTATTCAAATTAATGGCACCTCCGTTGGCTTTAACCAATGGGCCACTCCAGGAATTTATAAAAGTAGAGCGAGACTATACGAGTTATATGGTTTGAAAAAAATCAGGTTTGATACTCCTTTCCTAGAGCATGTAAAAAATTATTCAAAATTATTTAAAAAGGTTTGTGTTTTTGCTAAATCTAAATTTTTAAGCGATACAATTAAAAAATCCAATAATAAAGTAAAAACCACTTGGAAAATTATTAACAATGAAACGGGTAAGTCGGTTAAACAAGATAAACAACTTGAGATTATGGTCGACAATAAATTAGTTAATAAAGCAGCTGACGTAGCCGAGGCGTTTAATGAGTTTTTTGCCAACATACCTGTAACTACGACTCGCTCCTTAAATTCATCCCCGTCTAAAGCTGAAAACCTTTTGCTTAGTAGTGTATCTAAAAATAGTCCCTTATTTAGCTTCGAACATGTAACGCCTCGTGATGTAGTTAATGTTTTTAACACACTCAAGTCTAAAAACTCTGGTGATTACTGGGGCATCTCCATTAAACTTTTAAGTAATATAATAGACATCGTAGCCCCCTATCTAGCTGTTACTTTTAATAAATGTGTTGATTTAGGAACTTTTCCTGACCTCATGAAGAATAGTAAAGTCATACCACTATTTAAATCAGGTAATAAAAACGACGTTGGCAATTTCAGGCCTATTTCTATCTTACCAGCATTTAGCAAAATATTTGAAAAGTTAATACTCAAGCAGTTACTTAGACATTTTAATTTAAATAGCCTCCTTCATAATGAACAATATGGCTTTACAAAAGGTCGTTCGACTACAGATGCGGGTGTTGCTCTGCTGAAACACATATTTAACGCATGGGAGAACTCGCAAAATGCTATTGGGGTTTTCTGTGACCTCTCCAAAGCCTTTGATTGCGTGCACCATGACACGCTTTTGCGTAAACTGCGTCATTACGGTGTTCAAAACGAAGCTCTCAACGTTATAAATTCTTATTTACACAATAGGTCCCAATGTGTAGATGTTAATGGTGTGAAATCTTCCGGTCTACCAGTTCAGTTAGGTGTACCTCAAGGCTCAATACTAGGTCCATTCTTGTTCTTAGTGTATATCAATGACTTACCATTCTATTTAAAGGATATCTGTGAAGTTGTACTGTTTGCAGATGATACCTCTCTTATTTTTAAAGTAGACAGGAATAGACAAGATTTTGACGATGTAAACAGTGCTCTCTCAATGGTTACGGATTGGTTTACGACAAATAACCTAGTTCTCAATGCCAAGAAAACGAAATGTGTAAAGTTCGCCCTACCAAATATTAGAAATCTAGGACCCAACATCGTCTTAGATAAAGAGGTGCTTGAGTCTGTAAACTCGGCAGTTTTTCTGGGCATAACAGTAGATGCTAAACTTCAGTGGGGCCCACATATATCGAGCCTAGCGGGAAGGCTCAGTTCGGCCGCCTACGCCGTCAGGAAAGTAAGACAATACACTGACGTCGATACAGCTCGGTTAGTCTATTTTAGTTATTTTCATAGCGTTATGTCCTACGGTCTTCTGCTGTGGGGCAAAGCTGCTGATATTCAAAATATATTTGTCCTTCAAAAACGAGCTGTTCGAGCTATTTACCAGCTAGGTGCCAGAGTTTCTCTGAGAGATTTTTTCAAAGATATTGGTATCCTCACCGTGGCGTCCCAATTCATCTTCGCCAACATCTTATATATTAGGCAAAATATACACTTATACACTAAAAACAGTGATTTTCACAATGTTAACACTAGAAATAAGGACAAACTACGAGCTCCCTTTCACCGGCTTCATAAGGTTCATAACTCATTTGTTGGGCTTGGTATAACCTTTTATAACAAGCTACCCTCTTCTTTGCTAGATTTGCCTTTTGATGCGTTTAAAACGAAAGTAAAATCCAAGCTTTGTTCAAAGGCATACTATTCTATAAACGACTACTTAAATGATAAGAATAGTTGGTCGCTGTGATTAACTCAAGACAATGTTTATGTTCTTTCTCCAGATTACCTACTGACAAGTTATATGAGTTTATATAATTGTATTTTTTTTATTTTTTATTTGACTTTATAAGTCAAGCTATTTTTAATTTTATTGATATTTATTGTTGACATAATCTACTCATTACAATGTTTTTTCTAATGAGTTGTATTGCAATATGTGGTTAGCTAGTGACCTCGACAATTGATCATATTAGTTATTGTTATTAGTAATTAACTGTTTGTTTTATTTATTTTATCTCGATGGTCCTAGTTTATCATTTATAACTTCCAGTTACAACTATATGTAAGCGGGCACGCCCTTTATGCCTGGAGGCTTTTATTTAGATAAGTTCTGTTTACGTTTAGTTTTTATTTCTGCCTGAGTATAGTTCTCGATGATGTTGTATGGTATATTGGCGTGTGCTAGCGAACATTTGGCTAATAATTTAAATTATGTTTTGTGTTGCGTAATCTAAATTATCTAAATTATTTTGAATACTATTATATAGAATCTTATTTTTTTTTGTTCTTCTAACTGAACAGACAGCTGTGCTGCTGGGGAGTTTGTTGCGCCACTTCTTCTTCCCAGCTAATGCACTAGGAAGTGGTGAAGGGTGGGCGTTTTGGGGGACTGTCTTATGTAATTTTGACGTTCGAAAAGTGCTGATTCTCAGCCTAGTTTGAATAAATGACTTTTGAATTTTGAATTTTGAATTTTGAAACTAGCGTGCAATTGGAGAGGCCTGTGTCCAGCAGTGGACTGCTGTAGGGACTGCAGTATTCAAATTCAAATACATATTTAATTTCACATAAACCTACATGGAAATTTATGAATCATCAGAAGCTAGGTGCACGGTTCCAATCGGTCGTTTACCATGGAAAAGAGCCAGCAAAAAACGCCACGGTCACCGTGGCGTTTGTGTTTGTGTTTGCTGGCTCTTTTCGGTATACCGTCCGCAATGCAACGCACTTGCGATGACTCTATAGTATTCCAGATGTCACTAAACAGCAGGTGAGCCACCTGCTTGTTTAGTACCTAGACATTATCATAAAAGACAAACTTACGTTGACCTCTATGGTGTGCTCGTGTATGTACATAAGGCGCAGATCTGTCATCGCTATCATCTCCGTCTTTAGCCAAAGCAGAAGCTACTAGAAACAAGACGACGACGAACTTCATCGTGTGAGCTACACTTGATGAGAACTTAACCGTTTCAGGCTACGAGAGAGTATTTATAATCGCAATAAGTAGGTGTTAAAAATTAACGTTACTGGTTAATTAGTTTTGAGTGCATTGACCGATATTATTAGTATTTAGGTGCCGATAATGCAATTTTATAGGTATTATTGCAGATTTTAGATCCGTGACGGCGACTTATCAAGTGACTTTGCTTCATTTTGGGTCGGAGAATTTTCAATGCTCCACCTTACAGTGCTGGAGAACATGCGTGCACATCATAAACTCCCCAAAACACATTCGAAATGATATTTACGATGTGCCAAATTAACCAGTAGGTACCGTAACGCATTCGGACCCATTTGTTCACATTTATATCAGAAAATTTTGGAACAGACCATAGGTAGATACTTCACAGTTGAACATGAGCAATAAGAAATAAACTGTCAGAGTGAATTAGTCGTGACGTCATCTTGTTCTATTAACAATAATATAGGTAACAACTAAGCATGCAATATCTACTATGCTAAACACAAACTTATCACCGAATGAGATTAACATACTCTAATTAGTTAATTTATACGTCTACAATCGATTAGACAATTAGGCTCGGTTTTGCGTGAACTACGCGGAAGGAACCTACCTATTTCGAATTGCTAGTTTCTTGCATTATTGTGGTTCATCCTATTTCACATATTCTTTCTTTTAAGCGGAAGCACCAGGGTAGAATTGACCTCAAATGTAATTAATTTCAGAAGTAGTCATTCGATAGGGCAATTTTAACTTAGAGAGTTCTCCTTCTTTACGTGTGGTTAGTTACTAACCGGATGTCAGAGTATTAAAGCCGCCCATGGGCCTCTGACTTCACATGCCGTCGAGAAATATCTCTCAGGCATGCCGGTTTCCTCATGATGTTTTCTTTCACCGTTTTTGAAGCAAGTGATAATTATACAATACGCACATATATCCGAAAAGTCTGATGTTCGTGCCTTGGGTTCGAACTCGAGACCTATCCGCACAGACCCAACGCTACTAACAGTGTAATTATTTTGGCATGACTATCTAAAGGTTAATTGTTGGCAAAAAGCTCGCGAGGTCTACTGTTCACAGAACTACTCGTTATTATTACGCAATCTTCCTTTTGCAGACTGGCTCCGGGATCTCCAGTAGAACGCATTGCATCACCCTGAGAGTTTTTTTTTTTTTAAACCTAGCACAGGACCCCGTAAAGGATGATAAACTTCACTGTTGCTGTAAATCTATGTTACTAATATGAAAAGAAAAGCAAGTGCCTGTATTAATACTCAGTGCTTTAATATATGCGAGACGTAGGACGTTCTATGGTGACAGTGTTTATCGCAGGTACTCATATCAATTAAATAAACATTACTTACTGCTGTTTAAATTATCGAGCAGCCTCAAGTTCAAAATTAACGCACACATCGAAATAATCCTCTCATTACCAAACACAACAAGATACCTCAACTCAAACCCTTAACTTACCCACTTATTCAAAATAACCGATCCGCCATTAACAATGACGTCACTTCCGACACCCGCGTTTGATGTCACTCGAGGGGGCAAGGGGGGCGCCACTTGCGGCGAACAATGATTTAACTAAGAAACAAAACATGCTTACTTGCGATGTTACCTATAGCGGGTGGTGACAGGGTGTTTGAAAGATGAAGCAGAAAAGATTTAGTATTTAAAAATAAATAAATTAGCTTTACTTTCTTTTGTAAGGTGTCAAGAATTGCGGCCCTCTCACAGAGAGGAGTCCTAGGTCCCAGCTAAGGTTATGTTCTAGGCTTATTACTCTAATTAATGCCATGCTTTATGGTTGTTTGAGAAATGAGACAGAAAATAAAAACGAAGCGCCTTTCGCTTTTGTTACGTAACCAAAGTGTCGCTTCGTGACGGTAAAAATGTTACTCTTTTTTCAGTGTTGCTCTCATTCGTCAACTGTGCAGAGTATAACGTGTGATAAAGAACTCCGTTCCAATTAATTAAGGTTGAAATGTTCAACACTGGTGTGGTTTTAGATCAATAACGAAAACGGCGTTTCGTTAAAAATAGATGGAATGGACAATATTGAACCCTGATAAGGAGTTCGCTGTTACAATAACAAAATTCAATATTCAAAAGTCATTTATTTTAACTAGGCTGAGAATCAGCACTTTTCGAACGTCAAAATTACATAAGATAGTCCGTCAAAACGCAACACACACTACTTACCTACTAATAGTTAGCAGGCTGAGCATAGTGACTATTCTTGTAAACAACTTACGCCCTTAAAATCAAATATTGTATAATGTTCCATATCGTCGCCCCCTGTATCATCCCTCTCACCTCTCTCCATTGTGGTAGTCTGTGGCAGGCGCGTCTCGTTGCCTAACTTTTTAACGAGCGCTCACATCCACTGCATCAAAATGACAATAGGTAAGTACATTGTTTCCGTAAGTACCTATGTACTTATCATTTTAACCTAAAGACGAGTTAATTATCAAAAGAAAAAAGGTACTATTAAGGTTATGCGCCTTTCCAAAATATGTTAGCAAAGTATGATATCGTCAATTTGCTTTAGTTTCTGTCTTTGGCTCCAAGAAGTGCACCATCGATCCATAGAACATGACTTGTCTATACGGTAAAAGGCTCCGTGGCCAAAATTGGAACTAACGACGCCATCTTGTTTTGTCATAACGGTTTCTGTGTCAATTTCACAAATATTTACCTATAACGCCCCCTGTCAATGTTATTCAGTAGTTCAGGCGCCAAAAGATCAGCACTCTACCTACAGCTAAACGTGATAAGCCTTCCTTTAGCAGACCCAGTTACACAAAAAAGGTAAGATAAGTAAAATACTGTGAAACACTGATTGACCTGCTCCCGATAGTTTATCAATAGGTACGATCACCTATTTGATGCATATTAAAGCACTGAATATAAATACAATCTACGTCTTAATGCAATTAATCTCTGGGGTAAGAGAGACACAACACACCGCTCTGCTTGAGGGACTGAATAAAAAGTTCCTAAATGACATGAAAAAATAAAGGATCCAACTTCACAAGGATCGCCGATGCGAGGGTTTACGCCCCGCAGAGCTACGAATCTTCACCGACGGATCCAAAACAGGTAGTGGCACAGGTGCTGGAAACTTCTCGGAAGAGTTCAACATACACATAGTCACACCATTGGGAGTCCATAACACAGTGTTCCAAGCTGAATGCATGGACATATCTCTTGCCGTTTCAGCCATCATAGACAGGGAAGTTACTGACCACTCGATACGAATACTCTCAGACAGCATGGCTGTTCTGCAAGCGCTAAACAGCCACACTGTTGACTCTGGGCATATAGGATGGGCTATCTGGGCAGGTGCGAAGCCTCAATAATATAATATTCAATGGATCAAAGGACACCTCGGTTCGCGGGGTAACGATACTGCCGACGAACTTGCCAGAAGAGGGTCCAGCATGGCACCAGTGGGGCCTGAACCCATCGCGCCACTCCCCTTCGGGTACCTACGCACTCTGGTAAGAAAACGAATCAGGGACCAACATAACAAACTATGGTTTAACCACGGTGAGTGCAGACAGGCCAAGGAGTCACTCCCTGCAATCGATGGCCGCCTCACGAAACAGGTTCTTCGACTAACGAAACAACAGCTGCGTATAGTTACAGCAGCTGTAACTGGCCATTGGTTATTTAATAAACACCTCTTCGTCGTAAGAGTCACAGACAGTCCGCTGTGTAGAGCCTGCATGAACGAAGACGAGACAGCAGCAGAGCAGAGCAGCTCATGTGCTGTTAAACTGCCCGGTAGTCGCCACATACAAGGCAAAGTAGGTATTTCGATAACCCATGTACCCTACGTGAGATTGCCAGTGACTCCAAGGCGTTGCTGAGCCTTTTTTGAGGAGCTGGGGTGGATCGAATAACCGATTATCCCACCCGTATGCAAAATACGCGCTTTGACGTTGAGTTGCGGATACCAGCCCTTATTACCTATTACTCAAAAAGTTAGTTAGTAAAGTTAGTTTCTAATATCTTGTTAAATTGAAGAGTAATTGTCGCCAGAGGGCTCTACTAGCCCTTGCAAACTTGATATGTTCGTTTGTGATACCGTCTGGTCCTGGACTTTTCTCTGACTTAAGCTTCATTATTTGTGTTAGGATTTCAGGTTCTGTGAACTCTGAAGTAGGTCTGGATTCTATGCGTTGACTATCGGTACTCATTTCCTTAAGCGAGTCTGGCTGGCTATACAGTTTTTTGTAAAACTCCGTAGCTGCATTTATGAAGCTGTATTCGAAACTTACCATTGATAGAGCCGGGCTGTAGAGATGGAATCCATGTCTTTGTTCTATTCAGTTCTTTGTAAGTTTGGGGGTATGAGGAACAGGGTGTAAAGTTCACTCATTCCCCATAGAAAAGGGAGGATCCTCCGACCAGACAGGTGTGATGTCTGGCGGGCAACTGCCCAAAGGTTGAAGTCGGGAAACTTGTATATATGTTTATCGCGCGGTAAACTCTAATTGCGCGATGCAGGATTTGTGTGACGCCAGGATGTTGTGTGACGTCAGGTATTTGATGCGTAGTTCGCATGTGGCGATGTAGATGCCGCTACATCAGCTTTTCTTGCAGTTCTGGATTTTCGAGGTGTCCTTGTATAGTATTAATTCTGTAGGTATTGTAGCATCTTCTAATTTCTTTGTTAGTAGTTTTGTAGAGTACTTTAAGCTTTTCTTTGTCAGTTTGGTTTAATTTAGGCTTATTTTGTAGATTGTTCCTTTCTTTCATGAGCTTTATCGCCTCTTCTGATAAGATATTGCACTTTACTGATCCTTTAATGCTTTTTAAGCTTTCCAATATAGAGTTTACGATTTTTTGGTAATATTCTTCGGCTATATACGTTTTACGTGTCGCTATAAGTTCAGGTATATAACAATTTAGGTTTTCGAGGTAAATCTTTTGCTCTTTTAACGATTTCAGTTTTCCTGGTGTGTTTGAAAAATTGCGCCTACTTTTTCTCTTTGTTTTGAGGTGGATTGTAGCTCTCAGCAATCTGTGGTCCGATCCGAAGGGAAATGATGTTAGTATTTTGTAGTTAGAAAACAGGTGGGGTTTTGTAGTCATAATATAATCAATCTCGATTTTTGTACTTTTGTTCGGAGAGATCCATGTCCATCTGTTCTTTGGTTTTGAATTCAACATTGTATTTACAATTTTTAGGTTGTGCTCATGTGCATATTGAATAAGTGTCTCCCCGCGAATGCTTCTATTCTCGTTACCATATTACTCGTATTATATTGTCACCAAAATTACATAATTGTCAAATTTCAGCTTACTCCTCATTCTAAACAGTGCATGAAAAATAATAATAATAATAAAATGGCAACACTGATACGTCAACGACGTCAAGTTTTTTCTTATCACATAATTTACATATTTAAATAATTCCGTATATCGTAAAAATCGTAAAAATACAAAAAGCTCAAATAAAATAAACAAGAAATAAATCTTTAAACATAACTAAAATGAAAAAACTAAAGAAATATAGAAACATCAAAATGACGCTGTCAAACTCGGACTCCCGTATACAAATTATGTAAGATTTGAAAACCAAATAAGTATGTTGACGAGATCAGCAGCTCGCCGTGCACGCCTACTACCCCCGGACTCGCCGCTCAGCTCCGCCTCGCCACCGCCGGTACCCAGCCCCATCGTGAGCGCTGTGTCGACACCGGCCGTGGTAGTTGCGTCGAGCTCGAGCGACGAGTATTTCTCCCCGCCCACGTCGCCAACACCTATACGTCGGCAAGGGAGAGGCCGGCCACCGAAAAGCTTGGGACTTAGGGGCCAACCGGCCCCGAGCCGGGTCCCCGCTGCCGGTGGTTGTGTGCAGCGCATGAGATGGACTCAGTCTATGAATGAGAACGTCATGCGCGTATATTACGGGTCTACAGAGGCAGGAACTAAGCTCACTGCGTACCGTGTTAGGATGCTGTCTCTGTTTCAGGAACTAGAGCCAACCGTCAACGTCTCGGCCCAACGACTGTCGGATCAGGTGCGTGTCATCCAACGCAATCATAGGATGGACGATGCCGCACTTGATAGGCTGCGCTCAGAGGTACTGAGCAACCATACCGTATCAACTCCGGCACAAACCGCGGCACAAACGTCAAATACTGATGCAATCCCGCCGCGGTTCAACCATGATGTTGCAGAGGAGGATGATAGGGTTGACACAGTAAGTAGCCAGTGCAAAGTCCGACTGAGGAGCGCCCTGGAGGATGCGTTTCGTGAGTATAGGCACACCCCGACCGATCTTAGACCCCGACTTCCACGCTTACCTATGCACAAAAAAAATAGGGCGCTGGTGTGTGCCTTGGACTCGCAGCTTAAGAATTTCTTCGAGAGCAGCGAGGATCTCATTGATACACACTCGATCCTGTATTGTGCGGCTGTTGCGGCATGTCGTTTAGCTAACGTCAAGTTCCCAAACTGTGACGGAGCTACTCGACCAAAACCAGCCGTACCAGCCTGGCAGTGCAGGATCGAGCAACGTATTGATGGGACCAGGGTACTCATCGGCAAACTATACTGCTTCAGGGAGGGCAATACACGACCACGAGTGATGCGCTTTGTAAGGCAGGCATTCTCGGGGACTGGAATCAGTCCTCAAGAATACATGTCCCGTGTCACAGAGCGCATCGACTTCCTGAAGCAGAAAGTTTGTGCATGGGCGAGCCGAATTCGGCGGTATAAGCGCCGGGTTAACCGATACACACAGAATCGCATGTTCCAGAGCGATGAGAGGTGGGTATATAGAGCTTGGGTGCGGCCTGAACAAAATGTGACAGACGTGTGCCGCCCAGATGATGCCACCACGAGTGCATTCTGGTGCAGCATATGGTCGGTACCCGTCTGTCACGCTGAGGCTGACTGGATGCAGGATGTCGAGCGAGTGTGTGAAACTATACCAGAAATGGAACCTGTATCAATCACGTCATTAGACGTAGCCAGAGCAGTCCGTCCGTTACCGAATTGGAAATCACCGGGACCAGACGGACTGCACAACTTTTGGTTAAAATGGCTGACTAGTTCGCACACTCGCCTAGCATCTCAATTCCAGTCATCCGTGGAGTCTGGGTCGCTACCACAGTCACTAACAACAGGCGTTACCCACCTGCTCCATAAGTCAGGTAGTCATGCGGAACCCTTCATTCGTAGATTAGATAGCATTCGTAGATGGCGCTGCCATGACGTATACATTAACTCCGTGTTTGAGTACTAATTAAAAATAGAAAGAGGACTTTATTTTACTAGTGAATAATAATAATCTCATCTGTATGGGACAAAAGACGAGTGATAGTGTTATACGGTAAAAAATCTAGAAGATAACATAATTCTAAACATTTGTTCGTTTGTTACGGAAAAGTGCTTAATTTAACATTAATAATTATAAATCCATGTGTAAATATAGTGGACAGTGCATTTCTCAGACTATACAAGATATCGAACTGCAAGAATTGGTTACATAAACGAGTTTTAACTGAAGAATACTCGAAACGAAATCTAAAAATTCCGTTTTTTATTCAAATATTACTCAGCTACAAAGTTGTGACAACTAACGCTATCTAGTTTTACCAATAATAATTAAAAAGTCGGTCAAACAGTTTCTGCTAGATAAAGAAACAAATATTCACACTGATACTTAAGTGTCAAGTTGGCGTGGTGCTAAACACATCGACATCGGTGGCATGTAATCGACGTCGTGAGTTCGAGTCTGGCTTCGCGGGAGACTTTTTGTATGTTTAAAAAAACTGTTTATGATAATAGCAACATATTCATTAAAGTATGGATGACATGCAAAATGTTAACACTCAGAACAGATATCGTCGGCGAAGTTTGGATTTACCTAGTAGTGAGTATGAAATAGACATTTCTCATCAAAGTTTGCCAAACAACATTAATAATAATCGAGAAGAGGTGACAGCAGAATTTAAAGATAAACTCGAAAAATTAAATCTGGAACTGCAAATCGCAAACACTGAGATAGAAACTTTAAATATTGAGAATAGCGCCTTGAAAAAAGAGTTGTCAGTAGCTAAGCATAAAATTGATATGTTCAAATCTGTGGGCGCGTCAGAAATGGCTTCGCCACTTAAATTTTATTCTCCACAGTACCGAAAACGATATAGGTCGTATGGTATAATTAAAGGCTTAACAAGAACATCTTCTAAAGAAATAGATTTAGACGCTGTGGGTCGAAAACGTAATGATAGCAACAATTTAAGCTACTTTTTCGAGCAGCCCCTAACGCCGGGACGTGATTTACAGAACACAATAATAAACCATCAACCATCATATCGGCAATTAGTAGATAGGATTAACATCGACATGGGGACAATAGTTGACGCAGAAACAGTTGGAAATCTGACTGTAAATATATTGGAACATATGAGGAAACCGTCAAATTCAAACGATAACAAAAAAACCAATACTACCAGTAAATTAACCAATAGAAAACATCAGGTGAAAATTTTTGCGGACCAATCAGGACTTGACATGCGGAGTATGCTACAAGAGCTTTTAGGCAATTCTTTTCAAGTTACATCTATAGTGAAACCAGGAGCCCCCATGGCTGAAGTTCTAAGTTCTTGTGTGGAATCATGTAGGGATTTTACCAACTCAGACTTTATATTAATTCTAGGGGGATCTAATGATTCAAATCCTTTGTTGTTTCAGTCTATCTTGTATTACACTTTGGACCTTGTAAAAAATGCGAACATCTTAGTAGGTAAACTGTATAACAATAGATATCTGAATGTAAATATGTTAAATAATTCATTGAAACTAATATGTAATAATTTAAAAAATGTCACATTTTTTCCCTTGGATTGCGATCACACAGATACTAGAATAAGTTTAAAATATGCTAATAAAATGCAAACGAGTAGACTAATACACAGGGAAATACTCCATTTAAAGTACAAGATTGATTATTCGAATTATATTAGAGTTAAAACTTATGAACAAAAATCTTATATAAATGCATATTCACAGACACAGAATGAGACTCCATCAGAGCATTTTAAACCGGTAACAGTTAGCATCGGAACACAGACAAATAGTGTTGATGAAAATAATATGTTTTTTCGTTCCTAATCCATCAATTTCGTGTGACCAGGATGTGACTGATCATGGTGAATATGTCTCTCTTCATATTTATCAGCAAAACTTGTGTGGTGTAATGAATAAGAGAAATGAACTAGAAGTTTACACTCATGATAAAAAACTAGACTACATTTGTATAACTGAACATTTTTTGAATGAAAGCTCTGTAAATCTTTTTAATCTAAATGGCTATAAACTTGTGTCTTACAATACTAGACAAAAAAAATTAAGAGGGGGAAGTTTAATATTAGGACATGTAGATGGACAGATGGAAATTTGTGAGTCCGTAAATAAATTGTATAAAATGGAATGTTTTGAAATATGTGGTGCTAAAGATATTAATACTAGTCTATATATCTGTTGTTGCTATCGAAATCCTGTTGACAAGAATTTTGAACAATTCTTGGAAAGATTAGAAAAGTTGTTGGATTACTTATTCAATAGGAAATGCATAATTTGCGGTGATTTTAATATTGATCTGCTTGTTGACAATAAAAAGCAAGCGGAATTTCTTAGTTTGCTGAAGTGTTATAATTTTAGGCATCTGATCTCTACCGCTACTTTTATCCGTAATAATAGCAAGTCATGTATCGACAATATATTAACTAATCTGCCTGATTCATGTGTTGTAGGTTGTGAATTAGACCATAATGGTTTGGCGGACGGGCATGCAGGTATTTTCGCTGACTTTCATTTAAAAAGTCGAGTCACTTCTAATGATAATCCCTTTATTGTTATAAATAAAAGAGTTTTTAACAGCAAAAATGCCCTAAAATTCGCCCAGGGTATTTCAAACGAATCTTGGTCTAGTATGGGAATAAATTCTTTTCTCAAAAATATCAATGAAGTGTTTCGTAATAGCTACAGGAAGAGAGAGTGTAAAATTAACCTAACAAATAAATCCCAACTAAAGTGGATCACTAAAGGAATACGCACATCTAGCAAAATGAAACGTTTTTTATGTGCACGTAATGGTAATGACCTTGAGCCCAGTATTCTAAAATATAAGATCATGTATGTAAGGCTATATAGAAAAATTGTTTCCAATGCTAAAAAGCAAGCAATAATGACACAGATAAATAGATCTAAAAACATAAGTAAAGAAATTTGGAAGGTGGTAAATAAATGCACTAATAGGGAGAAAGTCTTTCAGCCGGAACTAAAACTCAAGGTCGATGAAAGGATTATAGGGGATCCCGAGGAGATTTGTAACATATTAGTCGAACAATTTAATTATAAAAGTGCTTCAACTGTTAAGGACGGAGACGTTGCTGCGGCTTTTCTAAAACAGTATACACAAGATGTAAGTAGTACAATGTGCATTACTCCTACTACTCCAAATGAGGTATTTAATCTTGTTAAGAGCATGGAGAGCAAACAGTCTTGTGGTAATGACGAAATTCCGATTTGTCTGATCAAGGACCATATTACAATACTGGCTAAACCTCTATCCGATTTCTTTAACAAATGTATAGACGAAGCTATTTTTCCGGAACAATTAAAAATTGCTAAAGTAATACCAATCTATAAGAAGGGCAGTAGGACAGATCCTAAGAATTATAGACCTATCTCTCTATTACCAGTACTGTCTAAAATATTTGAAAAGATCCTTAAAAAACGACTCTTAGTTCACTTGCAAATAAATAATGTATTAAACAAGAGACAGTTTGGGTATCAAAAGGGTGTTGGCACTTCTGACGCCATATATACTTTACTGGATGACGTAATAACTAAGATTAATAAAAAAATGAGAGTTGCAGGGATTTTCCTGGATTTGAGCTCCGCTTTTGACACCATTGACCATGAGTTGCTTCTTACTAAAATGAGTCATTACGGAGTAAGAGGTAAAAGTCTCCAACTTTTTTCATCCTATTTAAAAAACAGGAAGATGTTTGTTGAGATAGGCAAGACACAAAAAACTCACAAAAAAAGCATTAAATCTAAAATTGTTAGCATATCAACGGGCGTTCCACAGGGATCTATTTTAGGACCTATTTTATTTTTATTATTCATAAACGACTTAATCAATTATTTAAATTTTATTTTACCGGACATTGGAATTGTGATTTTCGCGGATGACACAAATGCAATAGTGGCTGCTAATGACATGGTGGAATTAACTAGTATAGTAAATGCTACATTGGAAGCGTTTCATAAGTGGTTCACAGCAAATAAATTATTAATTAATAGTAACAAAACTCAAGTAATGCTATTTAAAACAACATCACGGAACAACGATATTTTAAACGTAAGCTTGAATGAAGACGAAATTGAAGTCGCTAAAGAAGTAAAATTTTTAGGTATTCATATAGACCAACTCTTAAATTGGAAATCAGAGTTGAAGGCAATTGATGCATCAGTATCTTCTGCGTGTTATGCTCTGAGAGCCCTGAGGAATGAAATTAGTATAGAACAGCTGAAAATGGTATATTTTGCATTAGTGGAGTCCAGAATTAGATATAGTATACTTCTTTGGGGAAACAGCTATGATTATAACTGCAAAAGGGCTTTCATACTACAAAAACGCGCTATTCGTACTATGATCCGCATCTCTCAAAGAGAAAGTTGCCGTCAACATTTTGTAAACTTAGGCATACTTACAGTACCTGGTATATATGTGCATGTACTTCTAGTTAATATGGCTAAAAACATGCATGAATACGAAACAGGGGAAGAGCGGCTGATAAGGGAAGCCACCCGTAGACTGGATTTAAAAAATAATATGACCAATCATAACCTCAAAATTGTTCAGCATAGTCCGCGTTATCAATCTGTTAAATTATTTAATAAGTTGCCTTTAGACATAAAAAGATTAGTTTATAATGGCTCTTTCAAATTAAAATTAAAAAATTTCCTATTGAGTAAGTGTCTATATGCCGTAGAAGATTTATAATATTGTCATGTCTGTATATATGTATTGTTTGCCGTTTTTTTTTTTTTTTTTGACATGCTGATTGTATTTTATTGTTGTTAGTTTTATTTTTTATTTTTTATTATTGATCTTGACATCGTAATGGTAATTTTTGTAGGTATAAAGACATGTATTTTGTGTTATTTATTTTTAATTCTAAGACGTGTAATTTATTTTTTTGTTATTAATTTATTATTTCATGACATCTTTAATGTAATTTGTATTTATTGTCATTGTATGTGTTTTAATTATTTTAAATTCTATGACGTGTAATTAATTATTTTGAATCTATTTTATTATTAATGATATCTTTTTTGTTATTATTATTTAAAATGTGTAAATTCAGATACAAATAATTGTTCATGAATAAATGACTATGACTATGACTATGACCCAAGAATTATAGACCGATCACATGTTTGTCGACGGTCTATAAACTTCTTACATCCATTCTGAGAGCGAAAATCAACACTCACATTGACAGTAATTCAATTATGTCTGCCTCTCAAAATGGATGTAGGAATGGGTCCCGTGGTACTAAGGAGCTACTCCTCATCGACATGGCCATAAGCCAACAGGTTCGTCGATCCAGCAAGGATTTGTCGACATGCTGGATAGACTATAAGAAGGCCTACGACCCGGTGCCACATACATGGCTCATGAGCGTGCTGGAATTGTACAATATAGATTCAACTCTGCGCACCTTCCTGATGTCGTGTATGGGGCAATGGAGGACGGTCCTTCGCTATCCAGGATGTCGACAGATCCAGGGGAATGATGAGCCTGTATGGATTAAACGGGGAATATTTCAGGGCGACAGTTTGAGTCCTCTTTGGTTCTGCTTAGCCCTGAATCCTCTAAACACACTGCTAGAGGATTCAGGTCTGGGCTATCAGTTGAGGAGAGGTGGTCAGGTCATATCTCACCTCCTCTACATGGATGACTTGAAACTCTTTGTCCCCAACAAATTGCGACTGATGGAGCTACTGAAGGTAACTGAAACATTCAGTAGCGCCATCAGGATGGAATTTGGTGTGGACAAATGTGCAGTCATGCATGTAAAGCGAGGGGAGATTATGGAATCCGAGGGAACTCAACTCTCGGACTCCATACACCTTAGATCCCTCTCCTCAGCCGAAAGCTATAAGTATTTGGGTATGTCGGAAGCGTTAGGCATCAACGTTACTGACATGAAGCAATCATTGAAGGAACGCTTCTTTGGTCGCCTGAAGAAGGTATTAATTAGTCTCTCTCGGGCGGAAACAAGGTGCGCGCCTTCAACGGTTGGGTCATGCCGGTTTTGATGTACTCTTTCGGCATACTCAAATGGACTCAGACCGAACTCGACGCCCTGGACAGAAGGGTCCGTACACTCCTGACCGCAAACCGGATGCATCATCCACGTTCATCGGTGATGAGACTGTACATCCCGCGGAAGTGCGGGGGTCGAGGCTTTTTAAACGCTAAGACCCTCCACAACCGCGAGGTGTGCAGCCTCAGAGATTATTTTTTAAAAGCCGAAGTGGGTATGCACCGTGATGTGGTCGCAGTGGACAAGGGACTCACCCCGCTTTCCATGGCTAAAGAGAACTGGCGCAAACCTGTAGTATTTACTACAGATGACCGCAAGGAGGTATGGCAGAGCAAGGAGCTTCACGGGCGCTACTATCGGGCTCTTCATGAGCCCAGTGTAGATTTCTTAGCGTCCGTATCCTGGCTACGTTTCAGTGACCTTTTCGGGGAAACTGAAGGTTTTGTCTGTGCAATTATGGACGAAGTTATCTTGATGAATAACTACCGGAGACATATTATTAAGGACGGGACGGTTGACGTGTGTCGGGCATGCCATCGTCCGGGTGAGTCCATCAGACATATTATCTCTGGTTGTTCGCGTCTGGCTAACGGCGAGTACTTACACAGGCATAACTAAGTGGCCAGGATTATTCACCAGCAACTTTCTTTGAAATATAAACTTGTTGACTCTGAGGTACCGTATTATAAGTATGTGCCCGACCCAGTTCTCGAAAATGACCATGTCACGTTGTACTGGCATCGATCTATCATTACTGACAGGACTATTGTAGCCAATAAGCCTGATATAGTGGTGATAGATCGATCAGCGCGCCGCACAATGATAGTCGATGTTACCATTCCGCATGACGAGAACCTCGTGAAAGCTGAGAAAGAGAAACAAATAAAATATCTCGACTTAGCACACGAGGTTGTTGACATGTGGAATGTGAGCTCGGCTATCATTGTAACGATTGTCGTAACGGCCAATGGCCTGATGGCCGAAAGCCTCGACCAACATCTCTCGAGGCTGTCGTTAGGCGGTTGGATCAAGGGCCTGATTCAGAAGGCAGTACTCCTCGATACGGCTCGCACTGTCAGGAGGTTCCTGTTTCTGCAGCCCTAACCACCGGTAGCTTGGACCCTGCTCCCGACACCGGCGGAACACTATTTTTTATATTTTTTAATGTTTTTTATATAGTTTTTAAGAAATATTTAAAAATGTATTTTATATGTTAAAAACTTAAATAAAGGAAATAATAATATAATAATAACTTTATTTATTTGCATCATAAAAGTACAACCATATAATTTGGTATTTTTAACATTTGGTAGACAATACAAACATACATAAATAGGTTCCTGCACTTAAAGACGGTGGTGAAGGGTGGGCGTTTTGGGGGACTGTCTTATGTAATTGACGTTCGAAAAGTGCTGATTCTCAGCCTAGTTTGAATAAATGACTTTTGAATTTGAATTTGAATTTGACGAGTCTAGGTCCTAAAATATAAATCTAAAAAACATCTCTTTCCATTCTCCCCTGTTCGCATTTGCTGACGATGCTGTTCGCATCACTCTACATCTATGGTGATTTAAATGGCATCATGTTTGCTAGCGATGGTACTACCTCTTAAGAGGAAGAGAAAGAGTTCTCCACTTGAAAGACTTATTATTTCACAAAAAAAAAATAAACAAAGATAATAAAACAAAAGGAAATTTTATTAAGAAAACAAAATATTGCCATTTTTGTAGTGGGGCGAAAATACAAGGATAATAATAATTATGAATCAGCATATTTTTTTTGGAGCCTCGCAGTAGCAGGTGCCCTCATGGCACACAGCACCGTTAGTATGCAAACAAGACAGGCTGCAGAATTGACGGCAGTATCCGACAGGACCGCATGTCGTGCGTCCACCTGCGAAAACAGAAAGAAACATTATCATACGGTGCAGACATCATACATTTCGCGCGCAGTTTCGGGGTAGCACTTTCGTAACTGACATGAGAAATTAGTTAAATAAGAAAATTACAAAGTAAGACCTTTTTTTTTTGGGTGGGAAATTTAATTTAAATTTAAATTTAACAAAGTAAGACCTGAAATCAAATTAATTAGCTTACTTGTGTCACCAGAAGTAACCCAGTATTCATTCTTGCTTGGAGCTCGGTGGCCTCTAAGCAGTTCTAGCTGGTCGTGATCCATAGCTAGGACTGCACCCAGCAGACAGAATAGAATTATGAATTTCATTGTTTTCAAGTGTTGCAGTTGCAGTAAAACGTTGAAACTATGCTTCAGACAAAAGCTAGAGTCAGTATTTATACTCAGTTTCTTTGCGTTTATAATATAGTCAATGATATTGATAAAATATCAGGAACAGGTCGATTTGGCAAATCCATGTCATTTCGATAATACTAATTAGCCGTTTATGGTGGCATGCGGATTTGGTCACGCGGAATTAGCCCGCATTCGTGGCACCCGCATTCAAATAATATTTTGTCTCACGATCTTTTCCCGCACCGTATATTGGTTGATTTTTAAAATTCACGTTCCAATAATCAAGAAAAACCTCTTGATAAATCGCTGAAATTGCTAAGATATTATTATAGGTAATTAATTAGGCTACTAATTGTATTATCGCCACTTTAACTAAATCGGTCAATGCACTCAAAATCGATTGACCGGTAACTTAAATCAGTAACACCTACTTAATGCCATTATAAATTTAGTTGTAGTTACTTAGTTGTAGCTTGAAATTGTTAAGTTCTAATCAAGTGTAGCTCATACGATGAAGTTCGTTGTCGTTTTGTTTCTCGTAACCTCTACTTTGGCTAAAGATGAAGATGATGGCGATGACAGTTCTGCTACTTATGTACATACAATAGCGAATCATAGAGGTCATCGTAAGTTTGTCTTTTTATGTTATTGCGTACTAAACAAGCAATCGGCCCATCTGATATGGTAAGTGCTCATCAACACCTAAGATCATCTGAAATACCAGAGGCATCGCAAGTGCGTTGCGTTGCAGAGAGTATACAGTCGTCCACTACAGCAGTTCCTACAGCAGTCTGCTGTTGGACAGAGGCCTTTGTAATCGCAAGCTATATTTAACTCTCACCTAGGTTACTAAAATCCAGCTGCTGCCAGCCACCCTGCTGGTATCGTCACTCCAACTTACGTTTGCCCGTTCACGATCTCCACTCGGAAACACGTCTACCCCAAAGACCACAACGGTCACCGGAAGTTTGGTTATATATTTATCTATGTTTTCTTCCCACAGTTGGCCAGAGGTGCATTGTTGATGCAGACTGCCGTAACGTCTGCCGCAACAGGCTACTGAACACGAAGTTGACTATATGATACGAGGGTGCCTGCTTCAGTATGGTGCCAAACAAATGAACCTCATCGTCATCATAACCCGAAACTGAATAACACATGGCTCTCATGCTCAGCAGAAACGTTTGCGGCCACTTGATAACGTGGCAGTCGATAATGAGTAGATTATTTCGTTGCGTTCGTTAAATGTATACTTGAGACTACTTGGTCCTTTGAATAATAGTAGGTAATGTTTATTTAATTGATATGGGTACCCACCTGTGATCAAAACTTTCATCAAACAAGTGATAACTTCCTTTCTCGATACTTTTCCCTTCCATGTATCAAAGAGGAAAGTTCGACTTCAAATGATGATTCGAAGACTTTTTCAGAGTTAATTCACTAAATCAACGTAACTTCGTATAAATAACTATCCCCCAATTTCATAAACACCAAAATAACGCAAAAAAATAATCTCAACCACACCTATAATAAAGTGATCGTAAAATAAAAACCCATGTAATAAATCTGACGGCAACACATAAAATATCTCGCACCTACCTCATTCGTCATCTCTTTATCAGCAAAAAAGGCAATATCCACCTTAGAAAAATGAGGAGAGCCCGCCCTACAGGCCTTCAAGACAACTATTTATCGGAGAGAAAAAATACCCATAAATCAGGGAGCATTTTTTTATCTGACAATCTTAAAGGTGGGGTAAATAAACGATTGGTCAGGGGGCTTGATTTGATGGCAATACACGCACGATTACGCGGGAATTGGATAACACTTGTTGTGATGTTGTTGTGATACATTCCGATAATTAAGATGGACTTTGTTTAGATAAGTACATACAAGACGGCTCGTGAATCGACGTCCAAAGAAAAATTTCGAAAGCCTCTTTCCAAGGGCTTCCCGTAACACCCGCATGTATGTTTGTTTAGCGATTATTTATAGTTTAGGAGCTAGACCGTTTTTAATATTAAAAGGGATGATGACTAAAATTTTTTTGTTAGTCCGTCTTTGAGATTATAAAAAAATATTGGACACGTATTTTTTCTTTTTTTACGTAATCTAAAGAGTACGGCGATACATTGAGGTAAAATGTGCCATGATGTCACGAGTATGTAGATTATATACGTACTAGTGACGTATCGACCCCCACTCCCTAACTTAAAACGCGTTTTATCTAATTATTTTTTTATTAATATGATAAAACAAAAAATACGTGTCTAATATTTTTTTATTATCTGACTGACGGACTAATTAGAATTGTTTTTTTTTTACCCAGGCATCATCCCTATTGGAATATTATCACTTTCAACTTTTACTGTTCCATATTACCGCTTTATTCTTTCCTTGTATTGCTTGACTTAACAAAAAAATATTTTTCTCTTGCGGTGTCGCATTTTTTCAAAATGTTTTTATTATTCTTTATAAATCCTTGAATTCTGGTCTACGATTGATACAAATACTATCTGTCAAAACATCACCCAAAGTGACTAAAACTTAGCTCAAAGCGAAAACTTTTGCTCGACAAGATTCGTTCTAGATATTATGTCTTTAAAAAATTTAAAAAAGAAGCGTGGCAATAACTAGCATCATAACTACTCTTCTTTTTTTTTACTGAGGTTTCGTGTTAGTTTTTAAAACTACTTTCAGAATTGTTTTGAAAACTTCCACGATCCCTCAGCTTTCCAAAGCAATACAAATAATAAGTACTTTTTTTGGGCATTTTTTCGTAAAATTTGAGTTTTAATATGGTACGAAGGGCGAAAAACAATTTTTTTTTCATACTTAGCAGTACTAAAGTACCTAGTATATGTATTATGTTTCCGCTTGAATTAGAATTAGAATTTCTTTATTTTGCATAAAATATGGTACAATAGGTCTTAACTTAAATATAAGAAGTTCCACATATCTTGCTTACTTACTATTTCAGCATGCAAAAAATCTTCTTGGATTAATCCATTATTATGCACTTCCTATCTAGCTTACCTACTACGATCGAACTCCAATTTTGCCAAGTACAGATAACCACAGAAATTAATCCTGTATTTAAAACAAAACAACGCTACACAATCGTATGTAACTATTTCTTTGTTACCAATCAGTCCAAAAAACGTTAATAACACGTCCCTATTCCATATAAACACGACCTTCAACCAAATCAAACGATATGTCCCCTTCAAAAAAAACATTACGTTTTCCGTATCTCGTATACTACCTATATATCTCGCAATCGGCCACGTGTCTCGATATTATAAACGTTTTATGACAGCTTTTAATATAAATGGCTAAGGGTGGCAAATGGTAGAAAAGTTTGTATGCGAGGGGTACAAAATGAATTGGTTTTTTGGACAAAGAGATTGGATGAAAGGGCAATACTTGGAGGGACCATGCTATCTAAAGTCCTGGAAAAAACCGTTATATTATAGTTTCTAATTATAATTAAACGATTCGTTCGAAGTGCTAAATTTTAAAGTTTCCCAATAAGGCATCCGAGGCCCTAATCACAAGTGCTAGCATTCTTCAGAAAATTTAATTTATTCCATTTAAATCATATTCACCACCGGTATTAAATTATTTGCCAATATGTTACTCTATATGAGCGAAGCTCATTGAAATTGAAAAGCTAGTTTTGAAATAAGATAAAAACACAAAGAAATAAAATGAAAATAACGAGTTACCTACCTTATCTCAGTATCCTAAACACAATGTTTCAACCCAGTAATCACCCTACTTGCAAGTTTCCACCCACAATATAAGTTACAGCTTGTCAAACATAATTGATACGCACACGGCACATACGCACCCACACACCTATATCTTTCACCTCACAGCCTCAAGCGACTTAGGTGGCGCCCCCTGCGGGAACTCATTCATAAACAAAAGCCACTTGATGGTCACAATTAAAATCTTAACATGTAGTATTAATAAACACCTCGTTTGAGGGATGGGAACGCTGGTGTCGATAGAATTTTTAAACCAGATAGGTTAGGCAATGAATTTCGGTTTTCGGACTGAGATTCTGTGTGTTTGAGACAGTACTACAACCCGATTAGAAATCAAGCAAGATAGACCACTTATTAAAAAACCTGTGTATTATTAATTAAATCAATGGGAATCAATGAAAAACTCTAAATACAGGTCTAAGTAAAAATTTTAGATGGATATTTTTCACGACATAGAATGCTCCTACTATAAACTTTGTCAAGCTTAATTAACTAAAATTGTGCCAATAATGCCATTCAGAACTTAGAAACTATCGACAATAACGTCACCCCATCACTTCCACCAAATACAAAGGTAGAACGTCTCAGAATTAAATTACCTCAACCCCGCTAACTCCAAACAATAATCTTAAACATTGCCCTCGCCTCCCGTGCCCCCACAGTCCTACAGCTAAGCCTTTTATGACGATGTGTCGCGAGTACGTCTTGCTGACGACAGATAAGTCGATGATGAGTTTTATCGACAACTTACGGTACGCATTATTTTGGTGTGGCAGATTCGGCAGGTATAAATGATTTTAGTTATTTGAGAAAGAACAGAACTTAATACAAACTTCACCAAAGTTAGTAGTAAAAGAATAAGGAAGGAAGAGTCGAAATACTAAGCGTTCTCAAAAAAAATGCTGTTTGTTAAATCAGGCATTGACCTTAACGAGGGCTTTAATCCACTGCGAATCTTTCTTTAGGTTAGAGCTAGGAATTGTTAGTAAAAAACTCTGGGGAAAATCAGCAGTTGTTAATACTGTTAATAAGTTGCTCATGTTCATTGAAAGCATACCTTTGTTTGTATGCTATGGAATTTGATAAGGTACTTACAGCCAAATGATTTCCATCTTCATTCAGCTTTCAATAGGGCATGCTCTCCGGATATCCAACATTTACGGATATCATTAATTTTATACTTATAAAACGAATATTATGGAGTTTAATTGCATGCCCTAGCTTTCATAATCTAAATTCTAACTAAACGATGAATTAACCAACTGCAAGATTATAACACAATACCTCTCCAATTTAACTTAACCCCTGTAAAGTATCACTATATAAAGGCGACCCGATATGTCCTTAACCCGTCCGCAACAGTAGGTGTTATTGTTAAATTGGCCCAACAATCCCGAGGGTCTCAAAGACCCATCTTAATTATTAGCAAGGTGTTTAAGGGTTGAATTTACGATGTGTTAATACGACCCGATGTGCGTCGCTTGCAATTACGTTTAACCCTAAATTAAATTTACCTGGGGTCTGTTGGACCCACAGCGGGTACTTTGTTATAAATTGGTGTAGTTTTGGGTGCATTGTGTAAATTGTAATGTTAGTGGCTTCACAGTGAAATTAGTGGCCGTTTTTTTTTTTTTTTCTTGAAAGTCTCTCGATGAACAAGCATATAAATTCGCCCTTCTGAATTAATATTGAATATGTTTCAAAACAATGTCATGGTAGTGTTGAGTCATCAAATGAATTTAACTCTGGAATCTAAGGGTTCAGTATATTCTTATCTACTTAGGTAAAATTGATACTATACAGTATTTGGGTAAACGAAAAGAAACACTTTAATTTGATTAGACCATTGACTAGGATGCGGTGCAACATTATCTTAAATAAAATCAGCACATTAAATTAAATCACTCAACCATTTTAAAACTTATTTAGACGTGTGAGCATAGCAAAAGAGACGCAGTGATAGAAAGTAGACGATCTCCATGAAGCTGAGTACACTGCAGCCTAGAAACAAGCCAGCCATACCACCAACAGCAACTGAGGAGCAAAAAAGAACAAATACTTTAAAAAACCAGTAATTGATAAACCTGGTCATGAGAGTAATAAAGAAAATTGTCATACCCAACACGTCAGTGAAGCCGAAAATGATGTCCCTTCTGTATCTCATGCGAGGGTATGTCACCATCCCCCATTGAAGGTTGGTGCCCAAGAACCACTCTTGAAGGGCCTGAAAACACAAATAAAGGTAAAAATTTGTAATATTTTATTTATAAATAGCCAGTAACCGATTTGTGAGAATAACATTATAATTAACTTTGTAGCAATCAATAGTATTTATTTAAAATAAAAACTTTTTACAAAAAACAACATCCGACTTCCGAAAAAAAGTTATTATTTTCACTTTTTAGTTGTGGTAACTACCCCACACAAATTCCAATACCACTACCTGCTATGTAAATAACAGTGACATGAAGTTATCATCATATCGTCCACATATACTAAGTGAGAAAAATACGTATTATTAAAGCTTACTCAAAAACTATCCAAGTAAAGTTAATAAAATTTATATGGAACCAACGCAACATACCCTTTCATACAAAAAAAAAAGAATCTTCAAAATCGGTCCACAATTGACGGAGAAATCGGTGGACATACATAAAAAAATATATATATATATACATAGATACGCGACGAACAAATAACCTCCTCCTTTTTGGAAGTTGATTAAAAAGTCAAGCTACAACTTTTGACTATCAAACTTTGATATGAATAACGATAAATAATATACGTACATTTGACTGTAGCACATAGTTCACATCATCACACAAAGGATAGCATCCACAGCTTATTTTCTTTCCACTGTTGTCTTGCAATTTATACAGTTCATCTGTAAAACAGTCACAATCTAATTAGGTACCTATTATAAAATATGCAGATGAATATGTTGACGACACGGTTGGCGCAGTGGCTGAGCGATCGACTGCTGCACAACGTGTCGCGGGTTCGATCATCGCACGGAACAAATATTTGTATAATCTGCAAGTAGTTGTTCCGGGTCTGGGTGTTAGTGTATGTGAGTTTCTATGTTTGTAAACGCACCCACGATACAAGAACAAATTCTTAGTGTGGGGAAATGTTTAAAAAAAAAATAAAAAAATTTTAGTAATAGTTCATAAACTTGTATGATAATAATAGCTACCTTTATGTTTAGCCAAACAATGTAGACCTTTGATATCGCAAAATGGTTCGTCACCTGTGAAATACATGATAGTGACATTAATTTTTTTACTGTAGGTAACACATCTGGAATAGACATGGAAGGTAAGAATGGAAATGTTACCGAGCCTCCTATAGAAGTGTGGGATACATTTGCAGTACTTGAGACACAGTCGTATGCGGCACTCCATCCGACACATGGTGTACGTGTATATAGAATTGTGCTTCAGGTTGTTCTCGTAAGGAAAACGACAGCGACGTTGATTTACGCTTAACCTGGAGACAATGAGGAGATCCTTAGACAGAGATCTTATTCTTTTCGGCTAAAATTAACTCTCATATCTTTATGTAAGCCAAGTAAGAACTTTTTTGATTGTCTGTTGAGAAGATATGGACGCGATTTGGTGTGTAGCGCATATTAATAGCTTTCAAGCCAAAAAATTATGTATTGTTTCATTGTTACAAAAACAATGAAACAATACATTTTTTTATGATAAACAAACATAAGAAGAAAGAGAAGATTTTAAAGATGGTAAAATAGTTAATCACTTCGCAGCTTCTGGTGAGGTGTAGACCGTGAGGGCAGTGACGTAAAGCTTCATGTAGTACCCTTCAGCCGAGTGCTGGAACTTAGTCGATATGTCCGGAACTTCTTGAGGACCGTGGATATATACCTGAAATAACCCAACATGTTGGAACAGCTACTAATAATAAGATCAGCAGTTGTAATAAAAATAAGTGAGGAACACAAAAAAAAATCTGTATTCGCGTGCACAAAGTTATTATATTACTAGCTTTTGCTCGCGTCTTCGTCCACTTGGATGTCGGAAAATATCCCAGGTTATAAACTCTCTGTGTGCCAAATTACATCCAAATCCATTGTGCCGTTTTTGCGCCAATCCGGAACTTACATCCAGACAAACGGACAAAAATTCTTCATTACTATTTAGTTATATAATATGAAAAGTCTCACATCATAAGCAGTAGAAATGTTCATGACTTGAGCAAAAACTTCGCCATCTAAAGGATGTATGAACAGCGACTTCTTATCGTTAGTTATAACGTCCCATCGGTTAGCGTCTCTGTATCTGCAAAAATTAAAAATCATTTAATGACAGATAGACGAGATGAAAGATAAAAGAGTAGACAAACTGTACCCAACATGGCTAACAAAAAAGAAAAAAGCAGGCATAAGAAAAACCAGCTATCATCATCATTGAAAGCCTTATTCTTCGTAATTCTGATTGAAGGAAAAAAACTACTTACTCCGGAGAATTATACACAGCAGTCCTCGAATTCACAGCATAACACAGTCCCATCTCAGTGACAGTAGGTACTATGGACAGCACCACATTCGATACCCCAATGGTCAAGGTCGGCTTGAAGGGTGCAGATAAGTTCATCAGGAGTTGAATGTACTTGTCTGGAGTGATGCCATCGTAGACCGGAATGTTCTCGAAGTTCTTATATGACGCGTTGGAAAGAGTTATGATGAACGTCTCCAATCTGGTTTTGTTTGGTTCGTTGGAGTCCCTAAAAATAATTCGATAGTCTGATGCAAATGAAACACCATTATCACGAGGGTAACTTCGTAAGCGTTTCATCGTCATCTTTATTTATGTAAAAGACGCCCTCTACTGGTCATAGCAAGCATTACTCCCACAACAAGCGATCTAACCCTGCCCGCATCCAATAGATTCCCATTAATGTTTCAAGTTTCAAGAAGACATTATAATTATAATAACCTCAGAAAGATATCAAGTTTCTTCTTATCAATATAGTTATTAGGGCACACGGTGACGCATGGAAAGGTAGTGTTCCAAGCGAACATGTCTCGGTCCATGGAAACTACGGTGGGGGAAGACTGGTAGCGACTCCAAGTCATCTGCGAGAGGTACAAGGAACCAAATCCTGACAGGAATATGATGGTGAACCACAGGATGCTGTTGGAAAGAGGTTATAAAAAGGTTAATAACGTAGTTTCAAAAGAATATAAACAATAAAATAACACTAATTATGGCAGAAAACTGATCAATCGTTTATATTGCCGACTATAGATACATGCTATCTCAAAGGACTGCTAAAAGATAGAATATACTGTATGTACACTAAAATTACAACACAGCTCATATATAAATATCGTTTACACAAACGTCCACGATAATATCGTAACTTTACAAATTAGAAAAGCGCACAATGGCATTTGTTTAATTTAAATGTTATTCCAATACAGATTTTTTACCAAATGACCAATAATATAACAAAAACAAAGAAAATATTACATTTCAAGAAGGTGTCTCCTGGCCGAAACCAAATGGTTAAGTCCATGTATGGAAGATGTCTCAAGAAACAGTTTCAGATAAAGTTTTGCTTTGTCTATCAAGACATGATGAAAACGATTCTTCCTCGGTTTAACGAAGAGCTTCTTCGGCGTACGTTGTAGGTCATCTTGGATTATCTGGGCCTGGAAAGATCGCTCAGGGAACATTTTTTGCTTGAGCTGAAAAATAGATAAAACGTAGTTAGTTTTTAGTTCACCAACTTTGACGGATTTAATTTTCTTTATTTTTAAATAGCTTCTGCCAGCTGCTTTGCCCGCGTGATATCTTTTTAAATTATAGCGTATGTGACTCGGTGGTAATATAGCATTCTACTGGCGCATTTTTGAAATCGGCCCAGTCGTTTTTGAGCTTATTCATTACAAACAAACAAACATACAAAAAATCAAGTCTTTTCTCTTTAGTATATTAGTTTAGATAAACTTATAATAATTTGATTTCTTTGTGTAACCTCGTAAAATATTTCTTAATTAACATGGAAAAACAGGCACGTAATCAACATCACACCCTGTAGTGTTGAAAAATGTTACCAGCCTTATTAATTACTGTGATGCACTTTCTTGTTCCAAATTATAAGTATACTGTCTTTGTAATATTAACCTTGACTATCGATCAGTTATCGCTAAAAACCTGTACACTCCACAATACAATCACAATCGCCTTCAATCACGGTTCGAAGCCTACTCTTCAGCACATATCGTATTGACACAGTACAAAATGATAGCTCTCGTGCCACGACTCCATTAATACGTAACATTATAAACGTATCGCTAATAAATCTGTTCGTGCGTTTAATTAGTTTCGGGGAACAGGTGTGGAGCAGTAAGTCAATTTGGAACAAGCAGGGTTACATATAACAAGGTGAAATGGAATAATAATTGAGAAATGGATATGAGGTACCTACTTAGTTCGTAGTTCGTTAGTTGTGATGTTTGTGTGATAAATTGGAAACCATCTGCCGGTGCTTTTTCATGAGACTAAGGACGCACAGAAACAATTTCCTTTTCAATACGTACCACAGGTAGGTTACCTTAGATTTTCATACTTTTCTCAGAACACAAATTCAAGGTTTGAACTCGTGTTGTTTGCGACCGTACCAATTCTATCTACTTGAAGAAAGGACTGTGGGCAAAAGGCACCCATGTCCTCTACAGTTAAAACCACTGTAGTTTTGAAAACATTACTTCTCCCTTTACTCCGGCCAAGACGCATCAAAATCTGTCCCAAGGTTTTTCAGTTCCGACAATATTATGTTAGGTTAGGTAAAATACACCTGCTCTTCCCCTCGAACTTATCCGTGAGGGACCAGCAGGTATCAGGCACACGAGGAGATTGTCTGCACGCATCCCAACCAAACCTAACATAACTAAACAAAAAAAAAAAAAATTACGTTGTCCGAACTGAATAACCCTGGGACAGATTTTGATGCGCCTTGGCCTGAGTAAAGGAAGAAGTAATGTCTTCAAAACTACAGTGGTTTTAACAGTGGCAGACGTGGGTGTGCGCCCATACATTTTTCCCTTACGAGTACATTACAAGTTGTGAAATCGTTAGTTTCCATTAAAGTCTATAGTATTAAACATACGAGTCCAGAAAAATGGCGTATTTCTGCAGTAAACTTTCAAATTAACCTTCTGTCTGCCCTGCACCACTATAATAACCGTGAATATTACCGACTTCCCACTAGGCTGGCTTCTGATAATAATCGCCGGTGATTTTATTACAGCCCTTTATTTTAATCGTTGTTTCAACAGCTTGTACTTTTGACAGGTGACATCATTACTATTGCGATAACTCCATTTTATGGCGGCCTTTGAATTGTATGATAGACAATAATTTTTCAAATTATGGTATTTATGCCTCTGGTCAGGAACTTGTACACATGTCAACAGACTTAAGGTCGGCTACGTCTACTCAAAGATTTTGTTACTGTCAGCTCATCTCAGAAATTATAGGTACCTGGTCTGCCTAGCCTTTTCCCAACTATGTTAGGGTCGGCTTCCAGTCTAACCAGGAGCATGCGGGATGCAGCTGAATATCACTATTTTATATGGAGCAACTGCCTGTAGTATGATACCCCATGGAAAGACTAGAATATCAGACTTTCGGCATTCCGACCCGTAAGGACTGTCAAAGATCTACAAATGACAGCTGGGGACGTTGCCGCTTAACGTGCTTTCCGAGGCACGAATGATTTTCGATATGTAATGAATAGTCACCCATCCACGGACCAACCTCTGCAAGCGTAGCTTAACTAGCTTAATTAACGTACTTTTATTATTTAGCCACGACTCCCTCTTCGAAAAAAAGAAAAGAAATTAGATCTTCGAATATATCTACAGATATTTTATGATAAATTAAAGTCGCTTTTTGCGTGTTTGTCTGTGTGACAGCGTTGTTCTTCTAAACTCACCACTTTGTTCTTCTCAACTCATGGGATTTTGATGCGGTTTTCACCATCATTTACAGAATGTTTGTGTATAATAAAGGACAATGCGTCAAATTGGGCCAAGTAACCAATACTCAAGATTTTTTTTTTTATGATTGGTCGTACCCCATATGTAAATAAAAAATATTTAAAAAATCCAAGTAACCGGGTAACATGTACACTCAGGTCGAAAAATTCATTATTTTTCAATAGATTTTTATGTTTTTCTACGAAACTATAGAAATACGAAGTTATAAAAAGAAAAGACGTATTGTGAGGACACACAGGTACATCATACCAGCACAGTATAAGAGATAAGCAGCGTGCTCTGAGCGCGAGCGTGACGAAAACACTGAATCTCTTTTTTATTGTGTTTTGTGATTTGTGCCATTTTGACGACCCTGCGTGCTCCTGAACTCCTGTGATAATCTTACATGAACTAAACTCGGCTACGTTTTTGGACTTCATATTGCTTGTGAAAATGAACGAAGATAATTTGTGTGTATTGTACCCACGATCTATATTTAGGCGTTGACAAAATCATATTTTGTCAGCAAGTCTTCTACAAACACACCCTGCACATGTTTCGTACATCCAAGCGAGCGCTATAAGATAGGTAAGATTATACATATTAATATCAACCTTCAAAAGAATACTTACAGTAATAACAGTTACACCCAGTCTTGATTAAAACGCACGTATGTAAACATGCTCACATACATAGATACATAAATACGTAGAATAATATACCATGAAAAAAAATAATTTCATTAATTCCCTTGATAATACTTAAGTCTTATGAACATGACTGTACTATTACCTGGTTCATTAAAATAAAAAAACATTTATTTTCATGTAGTTCATAACAAGACCTACCTAAAAAGACATCCTCTACGTGTATTGGTAATATGGACCACCTTCCATACAAATTTGCCCATTATCCTTTGTATTAAACTTATCTAAGTATACATATATTAAAGAAATTCCGATGTTTTATCACGTCGGCGCTAGTGACTACACAAAAAAAATACTAACAAATATATATGACCTAACGAAACGAGCATAAGTTAAAATAATAACGATTAACACCAAAACACGGGAAAGCTTTAGAAAAATTGTCCCATGTCACATGGGTGACGTGAAGCAACCACATTTTAGGATAATTCATGTTACTAGCTGCAGAGTTGAGAGTCAAATCTAGATGATAAATGATTCTAGCATTAGCCTAAGCGTAAGCCTTTTATATATTATTATTATTATTTAAATATTATCTTGAAGATTATAATACTAATACTTATAGTTTACAGATTTACTTTACAAGTCTTCTGAAGTAATGCTTACAGGTCTAATGAAACCGGTTCAAGCTATTTGCCTAATGTTATAGCTGCCTTATTAATACCTATTAGTCTACCAAGGCCATTATATTGAAAGTTAACATTCACAAGTACAGTGTAAAAAAAAATGCATTTCTAAACTTAATTTAGAATCTTAATTGAATAAGCGTGGACAAATAAACATTCCCAAAAAAATCCAATTCCCTGCCAAAATATTTTAAAACCAATCAACACGAGGACAAATAAAAATATCAAGAGAAAATATGGTCCTGACGTCACAAGGTAAACAAGTTGAAACCTTACCTACGGAAAGGGAAGCCTCCTAAAGTCTAATAATTTCCGAAGTGTCATGTCGCCCAGAAATAAATGAAGTGAAGAAAATAAATTTCATTTAAAAATCACGGCACACCATTATTTTCCCGAGCTTCCCCTAATTAATTTCTTGTCACCGTCTGGATCGGCCGTTGTGGCTGTGACAGCAGCTTAGAGCAGGATAGAAGGATACAAGTGAAGTGAGTGTGACAAAGACTGGTATATAAAGGTGAGCGCGCTTCATTACCATCTTTTAGTAGTTAGCGGAAGCAGATACGAAGTTCGCTCCAGTCGACTTCTGCTCGCCTAGTACTTCTTATTAATGACCGTGAATAATAAGTAGGGGAAAGTTGATGTTTTACTCATCGTTTTTTTTTTTTGTTGTTTGTTGAACGACCATACACAACTAAAATTTGTTTGAATGTCTTAAATCAGTAGAAGCTACTACAATTTTAAAGGATAACTTACTACATACTTTCCTCGGCCTTCATTCGCCGCTCATACACCGCTCGCAACCAGAACATACCGTATTGAATGAAACATTAAAAAATATGGCAACAGTAATCAAAAAACTTCATTAACAGCATCATCTATTTAATATTGTAAAGATTCAACTTTCAGATCAGTTAGTGAAAAAAACAAATTCATGGTTGCTACAAGCAATTTTTTTTTTTCGTTTTGCTTGCTAAAATCAGAAAGTTAAAACGTTAAAAATGTCTAATAATGTACAACCTGCCTACATTTCAACTCACCGATTCACCTTATTATGCACGATTCACATAGGTACTCGTACCTATACCTCGAGATCGAGAAAGGGTACAAAAGTAAAGCAAGTTAGATAATTAAACAAGCGTAATTTTCTTGTACGAGTTATATTCGCGATGTTCCGAGCACTGTTTACAGAAAGTAACGGGTAAATATTGCCAACGGGAACGCTGAGGTGGAAATCTTGCGAGGGTAAGACAGTGTGGAGATGGATTTAAAAAATAATAATATGGGAAATCTTAACAGCGGATTCAGAACCTATTGAAGTTGCCTGTCGTTCCAGTTTATGTGCAGTGATTTTCGATTACCTACAGCAAAAACTTTTATAAGTGGCAAATAACGAAAATACAAAACCAAAGACTTCCGAAATTTAAGTTAATTTTCACTTTGTAGTGTTTTTTGAAAGTCAGTTGTTTTGTTTTTGTAATAAAGATTTTATTTCTCGCTTTTTTGTGGGTCAGTTTGTAATTTATCTAAGTTACAATAGCCTAATGTCAACTGCTCATCACCTTTTACAGAATATTGCTCTTCCCGATACAGGGACGTTAATCGTTGAGGAGTTCTCTTGGTACTTCACCATCAGCTTAATTTCTCCATATGCATTGTGATGAGCATAAATTGCTTGGTAACCATATTAAAGTATATGAATCGCAACCGTTGAAATACTTATTATTGAGTAGTTCCGGTGGCCATCTGTGGTCTTCATCATCACTTCCACTTCACCAAACGATGCTTTCTGAAAGCAACTGCTCGAGTTGCTATAAAAAGTTTAGAAAAAAGCTAGGCAGATGATGAATTATGATGACATCATTTTCTCTTGTAACTTAATAAACAAATCATAACTAAAGAAAAAACAACGTTTAGAATTTCCATTACGCTCAAATTTCCTTATAATTTCATAACCCGAAGCAGCCTCCATGAAATAATACCATCGACACCGCTTAATTTGAATACCCAGCAGAGGAGTGTTTAATAAAACATCCAGTTTGATTTACATTCTAACAAATCCGTACCTTTTGCGCCGCTCGGTGTAAACACCGCCTTGCCGTGCCGTGTACACACGCCTTTACAATTACATTTCCTACTAAGGCATTTGAATTTTCAAATTAATTTGTTGGCTCATCTCATTTTGGATATATTCCGGCGGTTTAATGTGGAATAAGAAATACGTAGGAAGCTCAAAATGTAAAGGTGTTTTCCCTTCCAAGGCATTTAATAAAATGTCTATGAATAATAAAAAATGCAGGTTTATTCTTTAGCCTTATCCTGTCTTATGCCATTCGCAACAACTTACCTGTAATTTTTTTCGACGTACTCCTTATATGACTTTTAAATCAAACTCATACTCAAAGCATTTATTTCAAATTAACTATTTACAGGCACTTTTGAATTGTCAAATAGTCGGTCAGTTAGTCAGAAAGTTGAAGCTAGTTGCCCATTCCAAAACGTAGATGTTTAAGTTAAGATAAGATAAGATGATTTATTTGCGTAAAACATGGTATACATAGGTGTTATTAAAGCTTAAAAGATCATACATGTTTTGCTTAAAAATTAATGCATGCAAACTTTGAAATTATAACATTATAATGTATGTTTAAAAAAATCCTTAATATTATAGAAATAAATTTCATGCAGCCATTTACGTATATAATTGAATTTTGAATAATCTCCAATTTAATATTTTTAATACATTAGGTAATTTATTATAAACACGTACACACATAGCCAGACAGCTTTTATTATATTTTGCTAACCTAGGGAGCTCATCTAGTACAAGTCTGTATTGATCACGGCGACTTCGAGAAATTATTTCCTCTACTGTTTCGAACAATTCATTATATTTCCTAACAAACATACATGCTACATACAAATATAATGAAAGTAACGGTAGCAAACCAAGCCTTTTAAATATTGGTTGATGATTGATCAGATAGAATCCCGTATGGCTCGTTAAAAAAAATTACGGAGAAGAACGGGCAAGAAATTCCAAGGACACTATTTTAAATATAAGATATTACAAAATCCTGGGAACATCACCCTTGTTGCTTCTATAAGTGAGAATAATGTACAAAAAATAATCAAATAACAATTCAAAATATAAGTTTAAAAATAAGCCCTAACAGATAAGAGATGAACGCCCGTTCACGAATATGACGCGTGGATCAGCACGATCCAGCCCAACCATTTTGTAGGGAACCGATTGAACCAATAAACTCGCCACCATCAGCGAGACATTAAGAGAGCATGACATACTCTCAACTGCCATGCTCTTTCAAGTCAACATACCTAAAAATCATAACATAAATAAAAACTCTAATTACTATTCGACATACTCCTATCCCAGCTACACAGAAACGAATGAAGCATTTATCAACGTACCAACACCTTTCTAAAACAATAAACGGTGAAAAAACGAACGGACCAACGAGATGAATCGCCGTGTCGTCGGGATCAAACTGTTTCGGACCAACCGTGCAACCTATGGTACAACCGGACCAATAAAGGTAGCCAAATGAGTGAGATGCAAAAACAAAACGGAACGCCAGACAGATAGGACGTGGGACAATATATGGTTTCAACGGGTTGAAGTAGAGGTGTTATTGTAGAAAGGGTATCGATATCTCCTAGTTAGTCGATGATTTGATCTGGCTCAGCGTCAGAGCAATTTAAGTGACCCAATGGCCCCGTGTTCAAAGAACAACCTACTCAAATTTAACAGTTTAATTAAGGAACAATAATGTTTAGAAGATACCACAATTCTTCTTTTTATACATCATGGATACTAGTCCTCAAGCAAAAAAACTATCTGAAGCTGAAGATTTTATAATGTCCTAGCTTGTGCCCGGTACTTTGCCCGCGTGAAATTTATAACATAAAATATATCCTATGTAACTCGGCAATACTGTAGCTTAACATTAGTGAAAGAATTTTCGGAAGCGGATTAGTAGTTCCGAAGATTATCCCATACATACAAACTCACAAATATTACCTCTGTATATATTAGTAGGTATAGATTTGATGGTACTTTATTCAATTGAAAAAAAAATTCGATGCATCACCATTCCCCCTCTAATTCACAAGGTGAGGCTGGACTTATATTCGTTTCTGCTCGGCCCATTGGCGCCGTGTCGTGATGAACGGCGTCATGTCCCGCGCCATTTGCAATCGTTCCCATTACACATTGTAAACTTCCTGGCTCCTCTTCAATGTTGATTAAGCTGTTAACTAATATTTCAACTATCGACAAGTGTATTCTTAGTTAATTTATTGGTGTAACTGTCAGTTGATTTGTAACCTGTTCTTTGAATTATTTTAGGCCTTAGACATTTCTAATTGACTATCTTGGATTTCTGCAATAGGTATTGCATAAAAATACATAATAAAGATTCGACATTGTCATCATGTTCATGTTTTTCTTTCGATCTCTTCACATAATCCCAATTTTTTGGACAAGTATTTTATACTTATTGAAGATTCTGCAGATTTTGAGGACAAATAATAATTTTTGCAGGCTCCTCAAAATGGCAATAGAACAACGCGTGATCCGGCTCGAAGGACCAAAAATATGTCGGGGTACGCAGCAAGGTGTCGGTGTTTTTGAGGAGAAACAAATGTTTATGTTGAACACTATTTCTTGTTTCACTCTCAAACTGTTCTTAGTTTTAAAATGTTAAAAATGTTGATAAAATGTTTGAAAACACCCATCTAACACGGTAGACGGTAGAGAAAAGTGCACTGAATCTAATATTATAATAATAAGTAATAAAATTAGGTCAACGCATCACGCCGATATTACTAGGTAACTAAGTGTAAGTAGATGGTGTTCAACACCATCTACATAATTTGGTCAGACACGGAAACTGAACGGATGGCTTTCGATTCGGGATCCGATTCCAAACACATCTCACAAATCTCCATATAAACAAAATTAAAAGTGCGAGCACGGTAAGCGATGGTACAATAAAACTGCTTGGTCCCCTCGGGAGGTAGGCTCCTAATAAAAATTCCAGCAAATCAATAGGTTCACGTTTAACGCTTTTTGTATTGTATTTTATTTTGTTATACGCCTCCGTTTCGTGTTAAAGGGACAATACTGGGATATAGTGGATTTGTACTGCGATCCAACAATCATGATACTTGCTACATGTTTCCAAAAGACTTATTGGTTTCTTTTCATGGGTAGTAATGTAATCAAAAAAGTTTTTGTATAGAGTAAAAAAATCCGGTACATGAAATTTCATCCATTTCTTTTTACAGTCGTGTCGTGCTCACTTGAGTAAAAAAAATATCTGTGATACAATAATGAGTCATGACATGATATTCTTTTGCATTTAGTTATTCTCATGTTGTAAGAATTCTTAAGCTTGTCATAGGTTATAGGGTAGAAATTGTGAATTTAAAGCTTAGATTGCCCCCAAATTATTTCGTAAGATTTTTGTTCCATGTAAATCAATTAGAATCATTTTCTTTATATTAATTTTCATATTTTTTTACGCAAAGCCCGTCTACGTATTAAAACAAAATTCTTCGTTAAGTAAGTCACAGTCATTTTCTAGTTAGTAGAAATGCCTCATACCTTTTTACGGTGACTAGTTAGACTAGTTAGACTATAGTTTTGATACGCAATTCAATTCTATCTAAATCGAATGTAAGAACAGCACATTGTATGTACCTACTACCCTGTACTGTACTACCCTATACTAAATTATACTAGCTCTAAATCCCAGAACTCTCAAACTACTATCAAAACTAAAAGAGTATCAAAACCATTCCTACTATTGCACAAAGCAACAGTAAATAGAATACACGTTGGATTCCCTGTTCCGTCTTTGCGATTTGCATGTCCCACGTATGTGTGCGCGTGTGTCCGCATACGTGTGTGTCTGTATGTCTGTGTGCGTGCCGATTGACATAAAGAAGCTAAATGCCGTGGGGTGTGAACAGTTACAACCGTTTAACGTATGTATTGGCACGTAGAGCTATTGGCAAAAATTCCAATAAAAGTCCCCGGTCCCTGGGAGGAATTCCGTTGAAGAATAATGTTTAATTTGCACGAGGAGGACCGGCTGATTTATTTAAGTAGCTTTTGTTTGACATCACGTGTTTTATGTATATTGGTCCTTTTTTGGTAGTTTCCTTAATTTCTGTTTTTGGCGAGATTGGAGCGCGATGTTAATCGCCAAGGAAATATTTACTGGTTGTTAGAAAGCAATACCATGTATTATATCGAACCTCAAATAATCCTTTGCTTTTTCCTAAAAATACTATTGAACACTCTAATGTATATTTTTGTGAACCTCCAGTAATTCCTATATTTGGATCCTATGATACTAAATAATCAAGAATGCAGATACTTGCCGCCGCGGCATAGTTCGCTTCGATCGCTCCGCTCGCGCGCGGGTGGTCACAGTTCTATCCCAACCTAAGCCATTAGTTCGGGGTACCCTAGCCTAGTTACTACGATCCACTGTGAGAAAAAGCCAGAAAGTTAAAAAGAAGCTTTTTTTTTTAAAGTGAGTATTTTTAGAAGCCCAACATTTTTTTTAAGGGTCATTAATTTAACCAAACGTATCTACATAATTACAAAGTCAATAAGTTTTTAGAAGATCAGATAAGAATATTTACCGAAAGCAATTAGTCTTTAGAGATGATAAAGTAAAAATATGGCTTTTGTATTTTCGAAACCTCCACCCTAATAGCGTAACACACTTCCAATCACAATCTAAATGATGTTGAAGGATATCGCTAATGCATTGCTTCATAATTATGCTCGAAAAATTTGTCTGCTCAGAATGTAAATAACGCAATGAATGTTATTGGACTGTCAAAATGTTTTTTTTAAAGAACATACATTTCTTGTAATGGTCAGGTTATCATTTGTAGATAAAATGCATCCAAAACCTACTACTGCTCGAAACCCTATCACTTTACGTACTTAAAATAATATAATAATTAAGAAATAGTTCAAAGGACAAACAATGCTTGCTGATGAAATAAGTTTTTAATAAAACCGGTTTTTGATAACGCAAACAACCAACTCACTATATAGTCCACTCTATTCGAAACACGGAACGTAGCAAACGTTCAGAAAATACGTTATTTCAAATAGTTTTCAACCATAAAGAGCGTATATATCTTCTCAAACTGGTGAGCTTGTACCAAGGTCTGCGATGGTGACCAGCGTGGCCTAGCTGTCGAGTCCTGATGCTGATGGCGGTTCCGGATATTACTAGAGATGGAAGTATCCCGGAACATGGTTGACAGTGGTGATTGGATGGATCCTGTTCTCGGTTATAAGGTTGATTAAGACCAAGTTACATGATTAATTAAGTTTACTCAGTTATTATTCGTAGTATGAAATAAATTAATGTTTATTTGGCTAAGAAGACCAAAATAATTAATCATTAAAGTAACTTTGGTAAATAGGATTACTGCTTACCTCAAACAATTTCTTATCACATAAAAAATTGTCATATTGTTCTTAGGGCAGTACATGGCAGAACAAATGTTTTCCAGTCTTGTAACAGGTAAAAGTGTGAGATTTGAAAAACGTGACGAAGAGTCCGCGTCACTACTTTCGTGTGTCGTTACTTTTTCCGTGGGACTTCTTTCGTGGCGCGCACTCTACCTACGCCGTTGTCGTTAAGAGTGGGGAGTGACAGAAGTGCTGGAACAAAAAGAAGAGGTTTGAAGTCATCCTGTTGTTGTTATTTTAAAGCGGCTAGTGTTCGTAAGAAATTCTATGGGAAATTACATAAACGCCAGTTCCGCCCTTGTCACAGTTCTCATATTTTGGTCAACGACTACCATCTGCTCTTAGTAACTACACTTACCTTACTTTACAAGGTCATATTATAAAATTCGGTGGAAGGTAGAATATAATAATAATTTGTCAGAGGACCATGATGTCATACTTAAATGATTAAATAGGTAATTCATTTAATGATACGTACCACATTAAATTGACCCTGATACCTACTGAGTGATTTTCCTTGCTGCTTTTTACCCTGTAACGATGTTATTACTAAATGTATTTTTTATTTAGGTGTTGCTCTCGACTTCGATCTTACCTGATGGAAATTGTGTCGTTAATAAAGAATGAACGCGCCTAAAAATAATGGCTTTTTACTCTTGCTTTGAATATTGGTTGACAATAATAAATTCCTTTCCAATTTCAGCTAATCGGCCTGATCTCCGGCTTAGATGAAGTGGCCGAAGAAACCATAACTTCAGTAGAAGTAACTAGCGTCGCAAACTTGAAACGTGCATTTGCACGATAATATCTACGATATCAGAGTACAAGCCTTCGCGAAGAACGAGGATGGTCCCATGGCTGATCCTCTTAGAATCAGGCTGATTGTTGACTAATAAGTAGGAAAAGATAATTTTAGGTTGGTACATAGGAAATATGAAACAAAATGTTACAAAAATAAAGTGATCCGGGTTTTTTATGTTGAGACTGTTGTTTATGATTTTAATTAATAGGATGTGATTAAAATTGATGTATATATTTTAATTGTAATTGTATGTACTTAGTATGACTGAACCTTGGGTGACCATTACCGTATAAAGGCTTGTGCAGACCAGCGCGACTTGTCGCGCGACGGGACACCGGTTATTTTTATACTGTGAAGTTTTCTTAGAAATTGTATTGTTCGTGTCGCGTCGCGCGACAAGTCGCGCTGGTCTGCACAAGCCTTAATACGCTAATTATCTCTCTCCATATCACGTATCTGTCTGCATATTGTTTAAAATTTATTATTACATATTTCCATATTTACTCCACCCGAGGCATCTGCAAAAAAAAATTTGCATGTCTTCATTGATTTGGTAAAAGTCTTTTTTTTTTTTAAACATTGCAAAATGTAATGCAAGCAGTCAAAAGTAACAAACAGCAAAAATATACCTAATAAGCATCAAGATTATATGACGGATAACTATATCTTAGTGTCTCGATAACAGTTAGTTAAACAGGTTTTCGCTCAATGTAACTCGCAATAAAAAAAATCAACACATAATGATTGAGGAAAAACAACAGGATAAATTATCAATCTAAACGTGATTCATCTTTATAGCCAAGAAGTTCTAAACATTTTTAGTTATGTACGCTCATTTTGATAGCAAACACGGAACTGACAACACATACAAGTGAATATCGAAAAACTAAACTTATAAAAGAATATTTAATTGAAAGGGAAACAAAAATAATGGAGGCTCTATTCATTCTGCTATTAGTAGCTGCCTGTCGAGGAATACCAATAGATGTACCGAAGACCCAACAGCTAAGTTTGCAAGCCCCTGATTTAAACACATTTATGACAGTGGACGATCCGAATAATATAACCTCTCATGAGATAATCCATTGGACTGAAGTGGAAAGTGGTGATGCAGATGATCCTGTCATTGGTTATAAGGTAAGTTTACTTATTTGTTATTAAAATCTCCCTTACAACTATAATTTCAGGTGTATACCTAATGTGATAGCGCGGTCATAAAACTAACTTACTTATAATTTAAAACTATGAAAACGTAAAAACACTAGTAGTTAGTAGTTATAATGACATCTAAAAATTATAACTACTTTACTAAGTTCCCTAAATATAAAAACAAAATATTAAGATAAATATTAATTTTAATTAATCCTAAGTTACAAGGTCAAATTCAATTATCTGGCGAATCTCAGCAGATGTAATGAGTAACAATATCTGTTAACATGATAAAACAAAAACGAAATTGATTTGATGATATTTGTTGCGGTCAACGACCGCAGGTAGTGCAACTACTTGAAATATCAATTGAAAAAAAAACAGTTTTTTCAAGTTTTTTTCAAATGTATCCACAATCAGTATCAATATCTAACACAATAAAATAAAAAAATAACTGATGTTTGTAAGTCATACTTTAAGGATCTAAACTACCAGCGGACGTTAACACGTAAACAAAAGGTTTTTTGTTTTTGTTTTGTCGTGTTTAGAAATCTAAATCCATCGGAATTTCGAAGGTAATCTAATTTGAAAACTCATACTTGATTTCAGAATACGAATTCTGCCAAACACAATTCGGTAATTATAACTTGTAGGTGTCTCATGCGAACAAAATATTCTGGTGTTCATAAAAAGGTGCAAGGAAGATCAAACGCCTTAATTTTTGGTGCGTCTCAAAAGACCAAGAATGTTATGAGGAAAATCAATGTATTCTTTGTAAGGCAGTAAACAGTTTATCCAATGGGAATTTACCTCGAATTTATGTTTTTAGCCGTCATGATGGCCAAGTATTTAAGGCCTCCACAGTATACACGAGGTTGTGGGTTCAAATCTGGGCAAGTCATAATATGGCTTTTTCAATTCATATGTACTTTCTGAGTTTATCTTGGACGTTACTAACATCGGTGAAGGAAAACATCGTGAGGAAAGGACTTATATTTAATAAGTCTGCAATCCTCAACCTGTCTTGAGCAAGCGTGGTAATCAATGCTCGTGCGTTCCCTTACTAGAAGAGACCTTTGCCCTGCAGTGGGACAATAATAGGCTGGTATTAATTATGTTTTATCACAATTTCAGTTAAAAGTATGGGAAGTAAAAAAAATCAACAGAACAATATACAAGAAACAAGGTGATGAAGTCGTGCGGCTCCTTGAAGAAACCTACCCGGTATGACGATTTTATATTCTTTAAAAACTGGTTAAAAGTACTTAATATCTACTGCGTCAAGTGAATGCAGAATGAGTATAATCGGGTGTTGTTGGACAGCTTGGGAGAGGCCGTCCTTCAGTGGATTTCGATAGGCTGGAATGAATTAATTCATTGAGTAAAAATTAAGCATTGCAAAGGTGTAATTACGTAGTTTTTTTTTTTCTTTTTTTTTTAACACCGTTGCCCCACACTAAGAATTTCTTCCTGTATCGTGGGTGCGTTTACATACATAGAAACTCACATACACTAACACCCAGACCCGAAACAACTACTTGCAGATCATACAAATATTTGTACCGTGCGGGGATCGAACCCGCGACACGTTGCGCAGCAGTCGATTGCTTAGCCACTGCGCCAACCGTGTCGTCAACACGTTAATACAGCAGTTGATGCAGCATTTCAGAAACTAATTAATTCTGTTTTATACTAAACAAACGAAATCAACATCTAAATTCATCAGTCTTTTTTGTTTATTTTTATTACTTGTGTAACTTAACATTATTTTTGGTTACTTGTAGTAGGTTCCAGTAGGGTTGCCAACAGTCCTGTTTTCCCAGGACATGTCCTGCTTTTTAGGATGGCCAGGGGTGTCCTGGATAGTTTTAAGTAACGTCCTGGGTTTTTAAAGCATCCTGGTAAAGTCCTGTACCTACATATTTTAAATTTCGCGCCTTCAATCGTTTATGTCATAGGTCGGCCCGCACCCCGCGCTTAAAGGTCTTAGAAAAGACTTTTCTTTCTTTTTTTTGTTATTTCTTTTCTTTTCTTTTCATGTTGAAAATAAAGATGTAACGTGCACTCTGCTTGTTGTCTCTTTCTCACTACTATTTGCGTACTTTCATTCCTACATATTCTTTTTTTACATTTTTTGTTTTTTATTTATAGAATCGTTCCTTAAAAAATGTTTAAATAAATTAAATCCATAATTGAATTTCGTTGAACCTGTTTTCATTGCTATTAACTATTGCTCTTATTCTGCGTCATGTTTTTAATCCGAAATGTCCTGGTATTTTTATCTTCAAATCATGATTTTCTAAATTTGGGGATGGCAACCCTAACTCCAGACCAACTATTTACTATTTAAAATGAAATGTCCTCTATTACATGGGACTTAAACTGGTGAAATGTAGGTGTACTTTATGGTACATACACCTGCGCTTAACCTTTCAAGGATTACAGTTGTGATGTTATGTTATGTTTATGCTACTATGTAAAATGAAGATAAGTGTTGTTGATAGTGAACCTCATGCCTTTTCCTAGCTGTATTTAGCAGAATATTAAAATATTCTATTATTCTATAAATATTACCTTTTATGTCTATTTCCAGGAAATTAATATCAACGTAATTCCGGACGGAGTTCCAAAGGAGATCATAACACCGGCCAACGAGCCGACAGCCGTATTCCCTGACATGCATGTGGACGTAGTTTACCAGTTTGCTGTGCTGGCATTCACGGCAAAAGGAGAAGGACCACTGTCTGCCCCATTACGGATCAGGCTGCATCATAGAAAATAAGATACAAATCTACATGATTGGGTTAAAAATAAGAAAGAAATAACAAGTCAAATCAATTTTGAAATATATCAATTATTTTTAAACATTAAACCCTCTTCCATTTGTTGATTTATCTGAAGCATGATCATAATCAACATACTAAAACGTTCCCACTGCTGGGACATAGGCCTCCTATCTGTGAGAGGGATTGGGCCATGACACGGGCCCAGTGCGGGTTGGTGGACGTCACATGTCTTCGAATGTAACCGTAACTGTGTCAACTGTCCGGGGTTTATTTATAAACGTTGCTTAAAGATAAGTGACGTTCAAACGTCAAAAATGTATGGTTCCACAGTCGCTAATCATTACTTAACTTTAAACAACGTTTATAAATAAACCCCAATTCACCACAGCTTTTTCTAACAATTATTGGTTGAATGGATGACGCATTTTACCTCAATTGTTATAATGTCACCAAATAGTAATTCAATATGATAATTTTAACTTAAAATAATATATTAAATGCGAAAAAATTGTTTGGGTCTAGAAACAAATTGCTATATTATTTTTGTTGTAACATTTTTATTAAATGAAAAATATTTTTTTTTGTTTTGTTGTTTATTTGCTGTAATTTATTTTATTTTGTAAAAATATACACAACAGCAACCTTATTTACATCATTTAAAAACTAACAGACATTAAATAATAACATGTACAAGTACCTATAATAAAAAGGGGGGAGAAATAATCATAGGCCATCAAAAAATTCGTCCGCATCGCTGTCGACAGGAAAAGTGCCCAAAAGGCTAGCAGCATGCTGATTCTTTAGCTGAAGAATAGGCCAGCCCTCTGGTCACATGAAGATTCGACCAACAGCTTGGCGATGTCTTTAAAAACCAAGTGGCCAATCGGACCCCATGGAACTAGTGTTTCAACCTCAAACGGCTCGAACATATAAGTCCCAATAAGATTGGAGTATTTGCGCCGTTTGAGGTTTTCAAACAAAAAACTTTTGTCTATGCAATAAATTTTTAAGTGGCACTACAATTTGGCATCCATATACACAGGTACATTTTCCATACTTTTGGAACTGGTCAGGTATCAATTAAGTAATTTAAACACTGTTCTAATAGTTTAAAAAGAAAAGATTTTAATTTATTAAGATGGAATTATTTCGTTCAAAAAGTTAAATTATCTATGCATAAAGATTATTTAGAATTTAGAACCATTAACTTTTATGTTATTTTATTGTTCGAAATTCAAACATTATGGCTAATCCTGTTTGAGAGTCTATTGTATGTAAAAGTATGTGTGTGTGTAAAATAAACTAAATCCATTATTTCAACCAGTGATCTAATAATAGAGTATGATTGGTATGATTGCAAGTCAGGTTCTTCCAACTAAACAGACACACAGAAGTGAATTTGAACAAAAACGGTGTCCGTCTGTAGCCGTCCGGTTTGGATTAGCGGGTCGTGAGCCGGACACATGTCAGCCGGCATTAGCCGAACTACTGAGTCCTCTACGAGTCAGTGATAACGGTCTGATGGCCAGATATACTAATAGTTTTGATGAAGGTATGTACAAAGAGTTTTTATCTTATGAGATGTTTGTGAACAGCCTCTTTGGTACAGTGATCGCAAGCGATACTGCTGAACATGAAGTCCTGGGTTCGATCCCGGGTCGGGCAAAGTGTCATTGGGCTTTCCATCTGGAATTTCTCAGTAGCAACCTGGAGTATGCACTTGAGCCCGGTTGATGGCAATAGTCTAACCACCTATTTCATGGCACTTAGACATAACTGGTGAAATGTGGGTGTGCTATAGGTACAGCTCTGCCCAACCCTTCGGGGAAGCCGTGATGTTATGTTTTGTTTAAATTAATATAAGTATTTTAAACACAGTGATGATCAGTAGGTAAGCGCTGTCGCAGGGATTTATATTATAAACCTTGTATCGATTATGTTAGTTTCGAGAATTGCTTGGAAACTGAAATTTATTTCAACTGACCTTTTTATATCCACCAAAAAATATACTTTCATACCTAGGTATTTTAGTTTACCTTATTTTTTATAATTTTCTACTTTGAAAAGTAGGCAGTTTAGAAGTAAATAACAACCCTATCGGCTATAATTAAAACTGTAACTTGTCAGTAACTTAGGTAAAACTGTGACGCCACTTTTCTTAAAGTACACACCTACATTTCGGCAGTTATGTTTTGAAAGGCTTGTGCAGACCAGCGGAACTTGTCGCGCTACGTGACACGAACAATACAATTTCTAAGAAAACTTAGCAGTATAACAATAACCGGTGTCGCGTCGCGCGACAAGTCGCGCTGGTCTGCACAAGCCTTTCAAAACATAACTGCCGAAATGTAGGTGTGTACTTTAAGAAAAGTGGCGTCACAGTTTTACCTAAGTTACTGACAAGTTACAGTATTTTAAGTTAAAATTATCATATTGAATTACTATTTGGTGAAATTATACATTTGAGGTAAAATGTGTCATCCATTCAACCAATAATTGTTAGAAAAAGCTGTGGTGAGTTGGGGATTATTTATAAACGTTGTTTAAAGTTAAGTAATGTTTAGCGACTTAATTGCCATCAACCGGGCACAAATACTAACTCACTAATAAACTAGGTTTAGTTTATAGTACCTATTTACATCAAAGATTAGAATAACAGGTTTGTCAACTGCTCGTTGTTACATGTTGATACGAGTATCATGAGGATGGGAGCAGTCCGATCCACAGGTATTGGCTCGAAGTCCATAGGAGTGCCAACCGACGTTATAGATTATGGTATTTTTATTTTTGTAAGTGATAATGTAATGTAATGAAATTTAATTTTAATGACTACTTACTCAGTTTTAATGTAATTTAGTGTGTGATTGGATGGAATTTAATTTTTTTATTTTAATGTGCATATTTAATTTTAAATGATCGATTGCATTGTAATGTACTTATTTTATTTTAATGATATAATGAATTGTATGTATTTGTAATTAGTATATTGGGACTTGGTGCCTTAGTAAATAAATAAATAAATCTGTTATTCTATTTACTATCTATCTTCTTATAACTCATTATCTGGTTCTGCTTGACCTTATCCTCAGACATGTATTAAAGTGCCTAATATTAACTGGCAAAATGTATGGAGGCATTATAGGCACGCCTCTGCCCAACCTTTCGAGAAATACAAGCGTGATGTTATGTGTTATGTTATATTATGTAAACAAAACTGATACAACACTACACAGCCGTGCCTAATTGGAACAGTCAAAAAACCGTGTCGGTGCACAACCAGACGACTGCGATTATCTGATTATCGCCCGGTGACAGTAAAAAGTACGGAATGTTCAACCTACACCGCTCAGTGCTCAGTGTTCACCTCAGCGAAATGCAATTAGATTCGTCTCGGGAGACCGACCAGCTACCTATTCGGACACGTTTGCTAATACTAGAGATGGCTTTGGAATGAAAGCTGTTTGGAAAACTTGTCGTGATTTTTAAAGGGCGGAAATATTCGAATATTTTCAGATTATCGTGATATTTATCTATTTCTACCTATAGGGATGTTGGCTCGTTCTTTTTGTCTGTCAGGTAGATTATTAAAAAATATTGGACACGTATTTCTTTTTTTACGTAATCAAAAGATTACGGCAATATATTGAGTAGGCAATACGTTAAAATGTGGCTTGACGTCCCTCCTCGGTAGATTTTATACTGACTTGTCTTGTAGCGAGCCCCCACTCCCCAACTTTAATGCGTTTTATCTAAACCAATTTTTTATTAATATGTTAAAGCAAAAAATACGTGTCTAATATTTTTTTATTATCTGACTGACAGACTAAATAGTTTCTTTTTTCCTGTTAACATCCCTATTATTGATTTTTCTTTAAAAAAAATCTCTGACAAGGAGAATTGCTAGGGAAATAAACCAGCTATTCTTGTAGCAGCAATAGGTAGGAATGAACGGGGCGTGCGGACTTAAAATTTTACTTCAAGAAAGTCCATATAAAATTATGACTTTCCATTGTTTCAGAAAACCAATATACTCAATACTCAATATCTATATTGCTTTACCATAATGTGTACTTAGGTGGTAACTATATAATTAAGATCATTATGGACCCTGTAGGGCACAGCAAAAGGGTAGGATATATATATATATCATGTCAATACTCTTTTTGTAAGCATGATTTACATACCTAATAATAATCCATAACGCTCATGCACATTCAATAACACGCATGCGCACACACACGTTTACATAACTATATTTCTGTTTGCCCATGTACAGTTTTTATTGTGTTTTAAGTAAGTACCTACTGTTGTGAAGGAGCGGAGTCTTTTAATACAGGCATTATTTGCTTAAATGAAGGCTCCAAACCCAAATTTGATAATGTGCAACTTTTAGACACAATAAACGTTTTTTATTATTATTTTATTATTATTAATAATAAAGGTATGTTTGTATAGTGAGGGAGTTGTTAGCGAACTTAAAGTGCCCGTATATTCAAACAATAACCGTGATTCTTTGACATAAGGTGTCAAATGCCTTAACAATTAATTTGCCTGACCTTACAAACATTCGTTTGAAAAGGTGAATTCACCTACCCAATGCTTAATCACTACAAAGAGACAGGTCTCTCCAGCAGTAAAGTATCCTACAATATAATCTTCAATTACCGAATCTCCCCGCGTCCCTACAAACAAGTCTGTCAGAATAGTCCTCCCCGCGGCCCGCGACTCATTTACATATAAATTGCAGGGACTCACGTGGCTTCTCTTACTTTTAAATGTTCTGTACCCCTGCTTCGATGTGGGACCTCTGTTTAAGTTGATACATATGTTGGTATGGCGTAGTTTAGCTAACATATATTAAGTATCTGAAATAGTGATGTACGTATAAGTTGTGTTGTTGTTGTTGTACCTCAGTTTTGAAGTCTATAATTTGACTGTTCAGAAGTGTCAAACTATTCGAGTGTATTTATTTTTATGACAAAGCCCGAAGTCTGACAACTAGTCTTACCAATAGCTATCGTGTTGCCCAGTAACTGAGTTGTAAGGTAGGCAGTCGCTCAATATAAAATACGGTATTCAGGTGATTCCGGTTAGACTGGAAGCCAACCACAACATGGTTCGGAAAACGCAGGCAGATGATGATGATGATGTACGAGTAAATTGTCATAGTTTGTACGATCGTAACTCGTTAACATTACAATACAACGTAACAACAACAAAAAAATGTACTGAAAAACTACAAGAAAGGACAGGACAGTCCTGAAACTCTTCTAACAGCATTTTTTTCTGTCATGATAATAGTTTGTCAAATTACCTACAATTTAAGTGTACCGACAATGATTGAATTGAAAATAACATTATCAAACTAACAAAACAGATCATGTTATCGTTTCTTTCTGCTAGTTTTACCTCTCAAAAATGAAACCTTCAAAAGATAGTTCTAACAACAACAGATCCATCATATCCCATGCAATAATTTCGTCCAACAAAAAGCCATGGTCGTTGAAATATATCCCACAGTCGGCGGGCACAGTAATTCAATTTGGCAAATTAGATTTTCCGTCAGTTACCTGCGTCTTCGCCCTTCGTATCGCGTTGTTGCGACATGACAGTTATTGTGGACAGCCAACGTTGGGGCCAGCGTTGTGCCAATGTTGGCACTATTAAGACAGGGGTTGGTTTATCTTAGATAACGGATTTAAAAAATTCGAAAATATACTCGTATTATGTCTGTTTTGTTAGTTTAATTATGATATCGGGAAAACAATTCTAGACTCGGAAGTCATAAGCTCTTAAGTCAAAGACTTTAAGATTTGACTTAAGTGCTTATGGCTACCGAGTCTAGAATTGTGCTATCAGACAAAGCCGTAAGATCCTATAAGAACTTGTTTTAATCTGCATTCAATGAATAATCGAAATTAGTTTAGTGAACTGGTGTCTACAGACATTTATAAACTTTTATGGTACTTTAGAAAAGTTTGAAAACTACACGTCACGTAAAACTAAACACTTCACGTTTGGAGGCAAACATTGGCCCAAAGTTGTAAGAGGGACAAAATGAGATTCGTACAAGTGGGGTCAAGCGAGACGACGGGGACAATGACGGAAGAATATATGAAATGATATCTAACAAATATCAGATAATATAAAGGAAAAATATTAAGGTAAACGTGAGATGCTCTTAGTGGAATTATATCTTACGATGTCCACACTGTTGAGGAGAAATAATAAAACCTATAAGTCAGACATGCGTGAGACACTACAAATGCATAATAATGACGCTAGTCACAGCGGGGTAATTGCGTAACACACTTATAATGGCAATGCGTTTCATTTTGACAATTCAACAACATTCATTGCGTCATTTACGTTTTCGAACAGACGAATTTTTCAAACATATGAAGATGGATTATCAATTTACTTCAAAATCCTTCAGGTTATGATAGAAAGTGTTACGTAATTGGGGTGCTGGTACAGTGATAAGCTACTAAGATATATATATATATATATATATATATATATATATTGCGATAGTTGGAAAGTAGTTATTCGATACACTGTCAATAACTGTTTTTATAAACTACAATTTCACGACAAAGAAACTAGTAAAAAAAATATTGCAAAGAAAGTAAATAATTTCATGATAACTAAATAAAAAGTAACTAAAGTCTACAATAGCAAACAACTCTGAAAAACTCATTCACAACACACGATTTTTGAGTCTCCCTCTTTCTCGAATGTAATTTAAGCAGAACTCATTCAGAAACGGCTTCATTCTGAGTTTTTGACTTATGATGAAAGCCCACGAGAATAACAAAAAAATAGCATAATGCAAAAAAAATATCGCGAATCTAATTTAGATAATGTTTAAGTAGAATTTGGCAAGTTAAGAACTTCAAGTTCTCAATTAAGAAAAGTATTCTGAATTTAGAATTTGAATTTGACAGAAAAATAAACACCTTAATCTTTTAATTCAGATAAAACCAAATAACCAAAACCAAATAATACATCAAATAAAATTTCACAATATTTTAATAGGATAGGTAGAATATAATAAAATGTCCATGCAATTATAATAAACGAATGCTTAGGTACAAATTATACAGGTCATAGAATTAAAATTGCAAAACGAAATGGACTCCAAATAACTATGGACAATCAAAACTTTACGCTCACAATTTTAATTTTCAAAAAAGAAACGTCGCTTCAAGTCGGAATCGTATCGTCGCCTCTAAACCACGTCCTCGTGAAGCATTTCTAAATCAAAACACGGCCCGTTACCCCGGAGAGTGACTTGCGGAAAATTGGAAAACGAAACAAGGTGAAAAATATTATTAAGTGGAGCACTCACCGACCACGGCACTCGAGGGAAACTCCTCGTCTTCAATACTTTAACCTGCTCGAGTTAAATTACACATTTTTATTTACTTGCCCGCTTGGGAAATGGAATGAAAGTATTGAGTGCGATGCTCGTTTGGAAATTGGCTGCTGTGACAGTGAGACAGGAGGTATTGTTTACAAACTATACCGTATAGATTGAGGCATTTTTCATATATTGACAAGTCAAGACTAGAACTTGAACGCGACAATACTTCTACAGCTCAAAATATTCTTGGGATGTCCGGGTTGTCCCGATGGAGTATCGACTGTATAGGGACTATTTAATTAGATTAGGAATTATTTAATATCAAAACTAACCTAGTCATCTGAAATTAAGAAGGCTCTTGATTTTTAACTTCCTTGACTTTGTTTACTTTACAGACAACATTTTTTTTTTCTTCAGAAACTTACGTCCCATTCTCTCCATTAACAAATTCATTCGTCAACGTCACAACGATTGCTTCTGCTCACCCTAAACCTACCACATCTACCCTAATGTCGGTCTATAAAAGAGCACAGAGGTAAGTAGTGGCGACTATTCATTGATAGTCAATTGGGCCCACAAATCGTCCGGTTAACCGACACGACCGCTCTTATAAAGGTAGGGTGCTACGGTCTACCTAAGGAAGGGACAACCGTTTTTCTTCCAGCTAATGGCACACACGTTCACTTTGTTCGCCTTTTACTTTTTGACCGGCTTTGGGGAGAGGAAATGTAGTGCGATTTAAAGAGTTCTGTGTATGGAGAAAGTAGGTACGGTCAGCAAAATGAGAGTGGCAGCTGCCCAAAGTATGTGCTATAAATACGTGAGAAAATTATATATGCAGATATATACTTTTTTCTGCAGCGTATAGTTACGGAATCACTGGAGACTGCAATGTGCATGCTTAATTATAATGGTCTGATGCAATAAGAATTTAATATCAATCCAATCAGGCACTTAATTTTCATCCTACATACATCTTCTGTGGCAAACTATTTTCTCTAGCTACTTAGTAATGATCGCAGCCGTTCTATTCTGTACAAATCTCACCGGGTAAACTTAAATGTAGAGAGCTTTAAGTGAGCTGCATTCCACCATGCTAGGGATTGACACTATGACAACTCCGTTTAAGCTCACATCAAGAAAGTTTTTTTTGTTGTTGAGAATATCCCTATGGTCATACGTTGCCATTGAGAGCAGTAGTAGTCCAGTGGGAAAGCAGTAGTGGTCCAGTGATAACGACCGCGACTTACGAGTTGTAGGTCATAGGTTCGAACCCAGACAGGCGCTTTACTTTTGTAAATTAACTCATCACCACTGCTCTCAAAACGGTTGAAGAAAACATCGTGAGGAAACCGGCATATCCTAGAACCAAAAATCCGAAGACATGTGACATCTACCAACCCGCACTGGGCCAGCGTGGTGGATTACGGCCCACCCCCTCTCACAGAGAGGAGGCCTGTGTCTCAACTGTGGGATCATTGTAAGCTGATTATGCTTATGCTTAATTGCCCTTAATTGCCTGCCCTGGCCCAATTAACTTTATGACCTAATAATGTCCCAATAACTACTCTTTCTATTCTAGTTTTACTATTTTCACCAGTTACAGTATGTATCGTAGAACGTCAGTTCACAGTCGATCGGTTGCCCACCTCACTTCACCTCTTTATGGCCGCGTGGCCCGCACTCTGATAGTGCCAATTACTGGCCAACTGGACAAAAGAATTCGGAGGATAGGACTCCAATCTTATTAAATGGTTTCTCGTTGTAACCTATTTTAATACCTTTGGATACTACGAAATACACAGGTAAACAATTAGTGTGAACATATAAAGTTATTAGCTAAGTGATTCGGAAAAGCCTTATGCGGCTAGGAACTTACATATTTTATTTCATGCCGCAAATTACAACTACCATTATTACAATGTCCGTAAATAATAAAAATTAAGGCCATTTACGAGTTATGCTGATAAACATTAATCAACGAGATCAGTAATTTTCGATCGGATAATTGTCGATTAATCCTTATTAATTATTATTAACCAAACGAAGGCAAACAGTTTTCCGACAAGAAACTTTTCATCAACAAATGTTTAAGCCGAGAACCATTAGTATTGCAGATATCCAAATCATGTTCATTAAAAGCCTGTACCTTTTGGGTTTTTCATGAACATGATTTGGATGTGTTCACCAAATGTATTCATAGAAATTATATATGGTGTTACGAACATAATCGTTTCGAAACCATATTATTATGAAATAGGTATTTTCTCAAAGTTGCAATCGTTATTTCATGAGAAAATAAATTTTCCGTAGCTGATTGATATATTTATGCTCGTGACGGTAAGAAAGAAAGAAAATACATTTATCTAGCACAGACTAAAAAACACACAACACAACATATTGTACTTCAAGTACAAAACGAAAATTTATTTATATAAAAAAATTAAGAAAACAAATAAAAAGTGTAAAGTGCGTTGTAAGATATTAGCAGGAAAGTGTGCCTCGCGGCTGCGCCAAAAAGGCCCAGTTCATCAAAAATGCCAGACAACTAGTGCCTGACGCTGGTTTTCAACTGGAAATCCGGAGTTACATCCAATTGTCTACTTACCTTCACAATCTTGAAACATTGAGATTGATCCTAGCATTATTGTGTTTCAATGGATCCACGTTAGTCTGTCGGTTCAAAGCGATATATAGCGGTCGGTCAGTCCCTTACACTTGTTACCTCTGTCGGGAAATTGCTGCCCCTACAATATATGATACTCAACACTATACATACTGTAACTACAAGTTTAAGTTATCGTTATCTACGAATGAAAAACTTATTTGCTTGTTGATTAGGAACTATCTCTGATACTGATTTCACAGGTTGAAGGTGGATATGGGATCAAATTATGATATCGTTGTTTCTTAATTCAGGTATTATGGAACTAATTTCATGATTCAGGTATACGGAAGTCAAGTGGAGTTGGGTAGGACGCCTGGTAAGGCATAGTGATGACAGGGGGAGTCAAGCTGTGAGCGAGTGGCATCCTAGGGCTGGAGGTGTCGGTCGTCCGGCGGCGAGATGGGCGGACAATATTGCTGCCATGGCGGGTAAAACCTGAATGAGGCTAGCACAGGAGCGTGCGGTTTCGCCTAAGAAAATAGAGGCCTATGCCCAGTAGTGGGTGAAGTCCGGCTGTGTCATCATCCGATGATGATGATGATGAAGTATACTTCAAGGTTATGAAAAGTAGTTTTTTATTGGACTGTTGAGGATGACAGGGCCACAAAAAGTGCTCATAATCATCAACCTCTGATTTTACAACAAAAAAATTATGGGCAAACTACACACATCAAAAGTGTCTAGAGATCAAGTATGTTTTAAAGTATCGCCGCAATTGAAGATTCATTTTTTAACTTTTTTGGATCGTTATTGATTCTTTTTAGTGAAGTTCACTATTTGAATAAAGAATTTTCTTTCAGAAAATCAACTGTCAATCAGGATTCCTATAAAAGTGTGTAATAGCGTTTTTACAAAACCATTACAATTTCTGCAACAAGACTGAAAAACATTGCATCGATATGGAGCGACGACATCATTTGAGACGAGAAGATGAGATGAGAGCCGTCGGAATGTTGCAAGCTGTTTCCAGGCAACGTACTGTGGCTGTCGCTCTTGGCACTATACAGAGCGCATAAGCCGCCTCTGGACACGCTATCGTATCACGGGCAGCGTGGCCTAGAGACATGGAGGACGATCTCGCATCGCCACTCGCAGACAGGACCAGTACATCCAAAATACTGCTCGACGGAATCGTACCATAACTGCCATGATGGCTACGAGGCTCCACAGCTATCCAGGCTTGCTGATAAGCGACCAAACCTTCCGAAATCGTTTACGTGAAGTGAGTCTGCGTTCCCTAAGGCCGCTGAGAATTCCACCGATAGCACTCCGCAATCGTAAAGCCCGCTTACAATGGGCTCGCGAACACATAAATTGGGAGGAAGAAGACTGGCGTTGTGTTTGCTTTACCGATGAATCTTGTTTCGGTATGAGGCCGGAAATAAGACGTACTCGAGTTTGGAGGACTTCTGGACGTCAAGAACGTTTGAAATTTTGCCAGGAAGTTCATTCATATGGAGGGAGAACAATAATAGGTATTTGGATCGGTGGAAGAACGGATCTCATTTGGATCAGGGGCAACCTCAATGCTCAAATCTATGCCGAGAGGATTGTTTCAGACGTGATCATCCCTTTGCGAAGCCGGTTGGGTGATTCGTTTCGACTAATGCACCTCCACACACGGAGCGAGCGTCGGCACTCTTGCCGATGCTCGCATCAACGTTTTGCCATAGCCTGATCAATCGCCAGACCTCAACCCAATTGAGCGGCCGGCGAGCGCCAAGTTGCTCGCAGAAATGTTTTCACCATTTTCTAAATATCTGTGTTTTCGCAATATCCCCAGGGGTTTTCGCGTAAATTCGAATATCAAATCATCCTACGACATATATATAAAATATGTAGGTTAAGCAGTAAAAAGTGTAGCCCACACTGATTCACGGGTAATCTAAATGTTTGTTTGTTTAACAGAAAAACAAGAGCGCTTCAATCAACGTCGCCGCTGATTGATGGTGTTAATTAACTAAAGACTTGTTAACTCATCTGTATACACCATCCTCTAGAGCTATCGCACACACGTTTGTTTCCTTATATGCCAACCAGATACAGAAAGATGGTTTGACACTATATCATTAGTTTCTTACTGCTTAACAGTCTTAGGTATTGAGTTTGTTTCATTTCTTCTCAGGGGCAATCAAATAGGAAATGTCAACTCCATCTAGCTTATTTTCAATATGACTTGTAAAAGTGATTCCCATATCCTATTTACAGAATTTAAACCATTTCACTTCAAACGGTCAATCACTGACCATTTAGTTATTATACAAATATGTAATTAGAATTTGCAATCGTTAATTACGATTCCTCGTTTTCATTGGGTTTTCATCATGCCAAAGTTTGGCCCTATTTTGGAGCCATGTTTGCACAAGATGATACCTACATACAATATTCAATAATTCTCAAATTAAACAGGCCAGGCCAGGCCCAGTTTTTATAGCTTTAAAATCTTTCTCGACTTTTATGTTTCATTATATCTTGGTAACCAGGCAAAACAAAAACTATCATTTCTACGGTCATTGAATCCTAACTCATTTTCACCAAAACCTCCCATTCCTCATGGACTCCTGGTATTGTTCCAACGTTTAGTAACCCGATGCCGGACCAGGGGGCAACCGGATAGCACCTTTTACCGTTAGCAAACAGCTCTCAGGTGTTTGACTTGTTTCCGAGCTAATGTTACTGTTTGCTTTTATGGGATCCCAGTGTTTGCGACTTGTTTAGCTGTGTTTATACTTACGGGAGATATTTCAGTGAAAATCTTTTATGTCAGATAAAATATTGAAGGGGAAGTGCATATCCTTACTACATGTAAGGCACTTTTGAACGTCAAAATTTACAAAAAAAATAATTGATTCAGTCGCCCCTGCCAGGTAGTTTTCGTATGGAGAAAAATGGGCAAGAAACTCCCCCGTTACTCTTTTAAAACGTTTTACAATATTTCGTATAGGTACATTAGTTATGTTCATTTAATCATCTATAAACTTACTGAGTACAATTTTAAATATTTTTATAAAAATCATTAAAAAAACATTTAAAAATATAAAACATAGTAGCTCACCGGTATCGGGAACAGGGTCCAAGCTACCGGCGGTCAGGGCTCCAGAGAGAGGAACCTCCTGACAATGCGAGCCGTGTCCAGAAGTACCGCTTTCTGAATCAAGCCCTTGATCCAGCTGCCCAACGAGAGCCCCCTTAGTTGGTGGTCGAAGCTCTTGGCATTATATATAGTTATATAATTATTATCATCATCTATTTGCTAAGAATTTCCTATTAATATATTAGGATCTGAACCTTTTCCCTTTCAACTTATTGGTTCAATTCCTTTATAACAGTAAATCATAACACACTGAAGTGCTTTCCTATTACCTGTAATAATCCGCCATTACGTCCACGTACGTGCCGTTCTGGCTCCACCTCTACTTAGCGGGAAATTGATGGGCAATCGGAACGAATTGCCGCCAAAACGCTCCCGCCATTTTAACACTTCGGTTGTTACGTTATATTTGAAATTATTGATGGAGTTTTATTGGAACCTTTACTTTTAAGCTTTACGTTGAAGGGAAAAGCAGAAAATGGTTTTATGCTTCACAGCGACTTTCAACACTGTGACAAACTTTCATAGGTTTACTGAGATGTCAATAAGGTTTGTTGGCTGAATGGAATTCTGGCTTAGAAACTTAATGTCCGTTTTCCAGAAAATTTGTTGACATAAAAACAAAAACCAAACACGTGTAAAGTCTACGCAAATATTCTCAATTTCATATAAATATTTCATTAATTTTAAGAAAACCTCCCTGGGTCCCTAAGTAAACAAATGTGTAAAACGAAATTGAGTCTTAACTTTAATTTTCCCTCCAATAATTGCTACACAATACAAAATAATATTACTGAAGTATTCTCTGCAAGTGACTGTTAATTTACCAAGTTAACGCGACACTCTCATTATGCGAATATCACTCTTACACCTTTTTGATTCGGGTGTTGTTAGAGGCACAGGTGTTTGGTCCCCGGTTTCTGGTGGAAATATCTTGAAGGTTTGTGACGTTTAATCTTGCGTGCGACGCGGCCGCCGCGCGTATCACTTGCCGGTCGTCAAATAGGGGTGGGAAAATATCGGTATTTTTTCAATTAGGTACCTAGTTCATTTAATTTTTAAAGAGGTTTTTGTGAGGCGAAATTTAAATAACTTTACACATAGCCCAGACAACATTGAATGTAAAGGCTGTAAAAAAATATATTTCAAAGATGTATTTCGCAGCTAACGAGTCGTTATTAGTTTGTTTCTATTTTCGTTTTTTTAGTAAGTATTACAATTGTATAATTCTCGTCATAAAAGTTCATCCTTTCTAAACCTTTCCAACCAGCTACCACACGATAAATTCTCATCCATCGACATACTCGTATAAATAAATTCGCCCCATCTCTATCGCCAAGCGTCTGCAGAAATTCAATTAACATTACCTCCAGTCGCGTGCACCTTTATTTCCGTTCGGAGTCACTTAGCCTCCCCCCCCTATCCCCTTTCCTCCCCACTACTCCCCCCTCTAAGACGCCAGTAATGAGGTCCAGTGATCGTTTAGTTCGGAGGTAATGGCTGACGTGAAAGACTGATACAGTTTCTTCGTTAGAAATGGCCCGTAGATATGGAACAGGGCATACTTATAAGTATTTATAAGTGCTTTCGAGCTGATAAGTGTGCACGAATACTGTTATGGTGACTGTTCCTTGTTGTTGTTGATCAGGCTGGTTATGTATTAACTGGGGGATAAAGCCAAGTGTTTAGGTGATGGCATCCTTTTGATTGCACTGAAACCGTTATTTTTCGAGTAGACGCTCTTATTGAATACGTTTTCTAGCTGCGTAAAAGTACCGACCTGATGGAAAAACGAAAGATTTAGAAGATGCAGCACCAGCACCTGATGATATAGAAGGAGATAAATCTGCCTGATTAATATGAAAAAAAATCCTACTTATTAACCAGAAAAGTTTTATTTTTCAATCGTTTTATTTCCTACTTTATGATATGATCAAATAAGTAAATCAAAAATCACCTGGACAACAATACAACACGAAGGTAAACAACATCCAATTTCAGAAGCTGAGCGACGTGGACGGATGAGCTGACGATCATCAGCAGAGATAACAGACTCGTTCTGGGTATCTGAGCGAAGGATCGCGGGACACCTACCCCGTGTAATCGGGAATGTAGGGAGGATTTTTGGAGCTATAAGGTAAATTTTTACAGGGATTCGGTGTGGGTCGTCTGTCCGACACGAACAAGATATTACCATCCTATCCTACTAATATTAGAAACGCGAAAGTTTGTGAGTATGGATGGATGTACGGATGTTTGTTACTCTTTCACGCAAAAACTACTGAACGGATTTGGATGAAATTTAGCACACAGGTAGTTTATAACCTGGATTAACACATATGATACATTTTTATTCCGATATTCCCACGGGATCAGCTGCTAGTGCGCCTATAATTATGATTGTGTACAGTGCAAATCAAAGTCGAATCTAATTCTTTCTAATTCTAGACAACTTTACCTGCAAATGCTATCAAAGGGTTTTTTAAATCCTTTGAAAATCATGTTTTTATAATAAAGAAAGTACCACCGTGACAGATCTAACCACTATCGATTGATAATCGGTCACAAAAGCGTCATTTATTTTTATTTTATCTACTTTTTAAGCTGCTGCAAATTAATGATAAAACGGCCATAAAACCGAATTTACATTACGAAACTAGTTGCGTAAAATTACTTTCATGACATTAGTTTTACTGATAGTTTCACGACTAAATATAGACAATTTCATGCGTTCATTTTACAATAACAAACTTAATAATTATCTGCTAGTATTTACATACGACGTACACCGCGCGATCAGCTAATTTACTTAAAATATTTTTTTCTTTTCATACCTACATGCACTCAGTAGATTATAACTAGCTAAATAATTTGTGTAACTGTCATCATGTACCCATGATTATTGTGTGTTACGATTAAGTTGTTAACAGTTATAAAAATATCCCTTAAATCTTTTGAAAGGTGAATCGCTAGCCTCATAAAGTGTCTTAATTATAGTGAGCTAATGTGGCTTAGGATAAGTGCATTTTCGTTCATTGTACAGATGTTAAATAAAGATATTTGAAAATGAATGAAATTAATAATTATCTAAATACTTGCTAAGTAACACAATCGTATATCTTCATTACATATGAATTGAATCGAATCGATTGTCAGGTAAACAAAACCCTCCAATAAATAACATTATTCAAGACTATGAGTGCATTCAATATATTTCGCTAGCAGCTAGTGATGTAATGTAAATAGCACAATAATTCATCGATATTCTCGAGACGCCAGACTGCATAACTCAACGTGTGGCCGTATTGAGATGTCGATAGATTTTTATCGATAAAATATTTTCCTTCTTAAGTTATTACAAAGGTAATAACTTCGTGTTTACGCCAGACGTAAAAATAGGATATTTTAGCGTTGTGTCATAAAACTTCTATTACCGTAATTCCAAGTTAAAATACAGGTATTCAGCTGCATCTGGTTAGACTGGAACCCGCCCCTACATAATTGGGAAAAGGCTAGACAGATTGATTTTTGACCGTAATTCCGAGTTAACTTCTTAAAGATAATGGACTCGAGTTTAACGCAACTTTCTCATTCACTGGTTTGTCCTCAAAACTTGCTTTAGTGTAGGTTCAACGACAGTTTTCTTTTATTTGCCTCTAAATCAATAAAACATCGATATCTCTGGCCCACCCCTATCGCCGCGCGGGTAACAAATGCTATAGCCCGGTGGACCGGACGCGCGGGATGTCTCTAAACACACAATTTCACTCTTATTTCGCAAACCAATGTCCCGAGGTGCAACTCATTTTTACTCCTACCGACTTTCAATGTGGAAGTATGAGTAGCGGAAGAGAAGAAAGGTGATTGATAAACTTGTGTTTTTATTTTGCTCAAGCAAAAAAGTTTTCAATAATTTTCAGTGAAAATATTACATCTTATTCTATAAAGTAAGCACTTACTTGATAGAATTAGATGTAATACTTTGCTGAAATAAAAAAGTAAAAATTTTAAAATTAGGTAGATTCAAATGTACTTAGGTTGTGCATGTCAGCTAAATATCTACAACCTACGAGCTCTAAAGTAAAGGCATAAAATATTTGATTTATTCAAAATTATGTGCAACTTTCGATAAAGATGCAGTGATACCTGACTATGTAGGATCCCTTGGTAACATAACACCGAGAAAACCCGTAAAAACAATTTTAAGATTTCCATTTTTTGCCGTCTAAAGTAAAACTTTAATTGGTGAAGGGAGCCCTCTGCTGAAATGGATCGTATTTTTTACCCGCGATGATAAATCAGTATAATGAAACACCTTAATCTCTCCGGAATCTCGTCGCAGAAAGTCGAGATATTGCAGTATTAATTACTTGTAAGGGGTAGCCCAGACTAGCCATTAACGGCAAGACCTTTTGCCCGGCATTTTCCTTGAATGGGTTGGTAAACAAAAATAGGCTTGTATATTTCTTTATGTTGTCTGCTGAACTTAAATGATTTTGTTATTTCTTTTCCATGTTTTGAGATATTCAGAACTATTTTACAGCAGACTACATAAATGGAGGCTGGAGAGTGGTTCCCGTTTAAAAACAATGAGTTTTGTAACAAGACTTTACAAGAAACTACTTCTATACAAAAGTCATATTAAACTCAAACTCAAAATATTTTACTAAAAGAAACATACAAAAATATCAATCACGCACCACATGATTGTGTGCTTACTTTACAAAACAAACACAAAAACGCAACTACATGGCACCCTCGTCTATGCGCACCCTAACTCAGCCGCCTCAGTTTTGGTCGCGGCAGCAGATTTCTGAACGCAGTCAGACTGCTCTTAATTAATTGGCTTGCATTCGTTTGCATGAATTAGCCAGGTACGAACCCCTTTAGGATATTTTTACCACCCTTTTTCGGTTCCACTCAAAGGGCTGTAGTTGTGGATAGAGGAATCTTTGATGAACAAAATGGCGTACGCAGAACTAAGAGTTGTAATAAATGAGCAATGGGAAATTTTTAATAAGTTGTGCCTGCAATCCCAAAGGGGCAGAGGTGTACCTATCGTACCACATTTCGTTATGTTTAAGTCCCATGTAATAGAGGGCGATTCGATTGCCATCAACCGGGCACAAATCCAGACTTCGAGCTGTTACTGAGAAATTCCCAGATAGGAAAACCTAATGACACTTTGCCCTACCTATGAATCGAACACAGGACCTCAAGCTCAGTAGTAGCGCTTGCGACCACTAGACCAACAACGCAGTTTTAATACGTTTCCTGTTTTTTATTTGAAATTAGTAACACATAAGTAACAAATTTAAAATATCTTAGGCTGGTTTCACAGCCGTCCGGGAAACCCATACGGGCCGTCCGTACAGGAAGACCCGTACGGGTAGCGCCCACAGTGCTCTGAAACGAGGGAGTAGTGCGATACGTTGTACGGGTTCTACCCGGAGCGGGTCCCGTAGCCCGTACGAGTCTCCTGTACAGCTGTGAAACCAGTACCTAAGCTCGCTAATATGCTAGTCAGACAATTTCATGTATTTTCATGTAATCGCATTATGTGCAAAAAAATCACATTTAGCAGAGTCAAATACAGCTTTAGCTTGAACGTAGTCATACCTAACATTTAACGTATCTTCTTCTTCTTTTCGTGTGGTGAGTGACTAACCTGGTGTCAGAGTTTTAAAGCCGCCCTTGGGCCTCTGACTTGGCTTCACATGCCGTCGAGAAATATCTCTCAGGCATGCCGGTTTCCTCCCGAAGTTTTCCTTCACCGTTTTTAAAGCAAGTATTCAACATAAATAACTAAACGACACAACAAGGATGCAAGTGTATGCGGATTCTGTAGGGTATGTCTCTTTCATTCTATCAATCAATCTTGTGTGACTTGAAAGCACGTTAATTACATGTAGAGTCTATAAATCTTACTCCAAAGCTAAAAACCTAATTTCTTAATTTCAAAACAAAACACAGCACAGTTCCCACGAACCCAGAGTCTTATTCAATAAACTTCTTTTCAGAAAACTTTTAAATCCTAACCAAATAGGTAGGAAACTTTCACATTTTCACATGAAACTCTGGCAGAGCACACACTGCCGGCTATCAAAACAATGAGGACAGAAGGACCACTAACTCTCATTACAGCTGGCTAGCTTCTGCCCGCAACTTCGTCATGAAACATAATTATCCTATGGTACTCGGCAACAGTTTAGCTGTCCGTCAGTGAAAGAATTTTTGGAATCGGATCAGTAATCCCGAAGATTATACCCCATAAACATAGCTACAAACTCAGAAAAACTTTTTAAAATATAAGTATAGATAACGTTACACCTCTGTAATGTTCATGTAACATGAATGGGCACGGATTTATATAGGGATTTTTGTTTTACCTCAACTCTTTCTCATCAGTGAAACCAATAACTGTGCATTTAGCCTGAATACGTCTTCCTAACCATTAGCCATAATTAGGAAGACGTCTTCAGGCTAAATTAATTTCATTCTCAGTCTCAGTAACATATAATTATAATCAGTGCTATTGTGATATGGTGGTAACCAGAAAAGAATGTGCGTGTGTTTCATCTTCTCAAATTGTTTGTAGTTGTTCTTCTTTTCCGTTATTTTGTGGTGGTACGAAGCCGCCGCAAGTCGCCGCCGGATCGTACCGGATCAGGTGGACCGGATTATTCCGGTTCGGTGCGGTTCAAAGCGGATCAAACACGATTTTAGACTTACGGGTAAGGTTCCCAGCTTATGTGAAGGTGGATAATGGGCGTCTGTTAAAATGTGATCCAGATTGGGAGTAATTATGTTTATATTGTCTTGATAAGGGTGGTATAAATCCCGTCAGAATGACATCAAGGTTTAGAGAAAGAAAGTTTTAGTTTAGGATTGTTTTTGCATTAAGGCTTTTGCAGACCAGCGCGACTTGTCGCGCGACGCGACGTCGGTTATTGTTATACCATACAGTTTTCTTAGAAATTGCATTGTTTGAGTCGCGTCGCGCGACAAGTCGCGCTGGTCTGCACAAGCCTTTATTGCTCAAACATTTACTAGGTATGTTCTAATGAATTACAATCCTTCATATGGCAGAACAAAATATCTACCTACCTATAATTTGACTACTGGTACTGTTAGGTGATACGATCCTTATGTGATATAATCATATTCGCTACAAATACTTATAGGAAGGATATGCAATAAATAAGTGTATGATTAATATTTGCACACCTGTTAAGGTAGGATATGGTTAAAGATCTTCAGTTTTATGTGTCACCTCATGTACCCCATTACTACCCATATTCAAGCAAATAAATGATTTGAATTTGAATTTGAATAATTTTATTGCCTAACAATCTATTATTAGGTACCATTAATTATTTAACGAATAACTCTTTTATAAAATCAGGGTATTTTCCTCTCTATGAGTATAAAGCTGTATACTTCATAGTTATGGGGTCCTAGCGTAGGGTCCTAGTGAGGATCATTTGTCAGCGGTGGGCGGCTGTCAAAAGTTGCCAAACTTCCTCGTCGTCCGCCAAGTTTCGATTAACACCTGTACCGCCATGTAGGGGAATGTTGTCTTGTGGATTTTTTATTGATATTATTTTGAGTACGGGAAGACCAAAGAAACGATGGATGGACTGTGTGAAAGCTGATATGCCTAGAAAGGCAATGACAACCAAGATTATGACTAATAGAAAATTAAGGTAGAAAAAGACAACGATGATGACGATCATTATGATTATTTTGAGCGTTAAATGACGTGAACGTAATTTAAAATGAAAGTTTTTAATATAATAAGCATTGTGTTTGAAGTAATTATTAAAAAAGAGCAAGGTTGGGAAAAATGTGTATCATGTTCGACGAAGTTAGTATTACCTATGAAAGTCGCATAAGGCCATAGTATCACAGTTATAAGGAAAATGATAAGCAGTAAGCAATTGAACTTATGTCAATTCTAAGGTATAGAAATAAATAGTATGTCTTACCAACAGAATAACATAATAATATTTTATTTACCCAGACAATAAGTATAGTCTAGAAAGTCAGTACAAAAATACATGAATTGAAAAACACACATCTTAAAGAATAATTATGTAGTTACACAACGTAGAGCACAGTATGATCTATGTATAGTTTCATCTGCCGAGCGAGGGCGGCTGTCATAAGTTACAAACTTGGCGCAAGTTGCCCGCCAAGTTTCGATTAATACCTGTGCCCGGTGTGAGAGTGTTTCTCAATATTTGATAGCCTTGGCTATCAAATACATATTAATGTTATGAATGGACTAAGTATTTATACAAAAACAGGATTTCGAACTCAGACTTCAAAGCTTTTATTCAATGAAATATTGGACATCAAGAACTTATTTAGCCAATGAGTAACATAACACAACATCAAACCTGTATTCCCCGAAGGGTCGGGCAGAGACATATTTCGGCACTTATGTTTTAAGTTCAATGTAATAGGAGGCGAGCCTAATTCCATCAACTGGGTATAAATCCAGAATCTGGGCTGCCAATGAGTAGTCAATAGATAAAGCACCTCAGAGCTAATACAACGAACTTTTCTGGTTTCGTATTTGTTCTGTTTGTAATATTCAACGTAAAAGTTCCTTCTTTTTCCTTTTATTATCAGAACCGCAAACAAAAACCACAAGTTAGAGCATAAATTAAACATAAAAGCAAATGTTTTGAAGTGTCTCTTCCTCAAATATGCGAAGGTAATGATGTTACCAAAGTTCCCGGGGGCCGAGACCCGGGACTTTACAAATTGAAATTATTTTTTCATTAAAATTCCCAACTTGAAAGTTTTCAGGTGGAAGTTTCTTGAGTGGCCAATTCACGGCGCACTTTCAGTTAAATGATTCTTTCCAACTTTAAATAGATGTCTAGGTGGGTATTAGGTAAGTTTGCGAAAGATCTCTTAAAGTTAATGACTAGTATTTAAGTTTACGTGAGGATTGCACTTAATGGGAAGAAAGTTAATTAGTTTTTGTCTATAAACAAAAACTATAAACTAAAAGAATTTAAAAGTACCTTCAATCTTAATGTATTTTGATTGCTAAAACCGTTTCTGAAATCAAGTGATTTTATTAATAATTCATAATTATCGTATTACATGTACCTAATTAGATAGGTAGGTATGTGATAAACTTTTTAAGCTATTAATCAGGCATCTTGCGAAGAGGAATATAATTTTTATTTGGTTTTCAAATTCACCAATTAGGTCTAAAGTTTCTTCTAAACAGGAAACTAAGTATGTAATTCCACTAATATATCATCGAATCAAACGACAAGCGTATCGCACCGCGATACGGGATCACAGGGCAGTCCCGCGGCCCGGGATCACCTTAATCCCGCAGGTGAGCCGGGATTACGGGATCACGGCGTTGCCCACCCCTATCTATCTTGATGATGTATTATAGTGTTAAGTTCTATCGACAGATGTCGTTGTTAGTTTGTGATATTAGTTTTAAGTGGAGGTATGTGTTTAATAGTACGGTTATTATTGGTATATATACGTAATAGAGAAACTTAAAACTTAAAGTAGAAAATAAGCTCGACGAAAGGAAGCTTTTAACCCGAAAGTTTGAGTGATTTGGGCCGCTTTTCTTTCTAATTTTATAATTCAATCAAATGCAGAAAGATTACGTACAAGGAATGGTTAAATAAAAATTATGAAAGCAATAGGTTCGTTACCTTCTATTTCAAAATTCATAATGAACAATACAATATTAATATCACCACCAAGTTGCAACAGTAAATAAAACACCGTTAATTACCAAACAACGTTTACAAAGAAAATTAGGGTTTACTCCTCCATTCTTGTTTCGTTCAAGAATTTTAAAGTTGCGTCTCGTCGCGCCGGGACAAATAACCGGGAACACCGGGACACCGGGACACGGGACAAATAAAATTAATTACTTATTCGCAGCACTACCTGGCTAACGAGGGGAGTCTTGTTGCAGCTTTGTTGCTTCCCTCGTCCGATGACGTGCCGGCAGTTTTAATGAAAAATATGTTGCTGGATTTTATAAGATAAGATGATTTTATAGTCTAGTCTGGCGATACCTAGTGTTTATCTGAAAATCGAATAATTCATAATATATCTCTCTATACTCTTTTAAGCGCACGCCATAAAAGTAATTTATTACAAATAAATTGTATCTCATTAGGTACAATTTACTCGCAGCTAATTTATTTTTTGATAATTTAAGTCATTTTAATAGCCTGGGACCCACGCTGAAATTCCCTTTTATGTGTTTGTTAGTCTTATTTCAGTAGTGGGTAGCTAATTCGCAACTTTTAGGTTTCCGTACCTCAAAAGGAACAAAACGGAACGCTTATCAATAGGATCGGATAGGATCACATTGTTGTCCGTCTGTCTCTCTGTCCAGACCCTTTTTTCTGGAACGCGTGGAAGTCGACGGTTCCTTGGATCTATAAAAAAATCAAGCTTCTAAGTCAACGCGTTAATAAACCTTTAAGCCTTTTAAGCGACATATTTTGATACTTATTTGGAAATAAATTCCCGTTGCCTTTAATAGAATCATGAAATTTGGCAGCAAGCAAGATCTCACAGCACAAGTAAAGAAAGGCAGAAAATCGTTAATTTGTAGTTTTTTTTTTTTTGCTGTTACAAACTTATATTTGCAGTTAATTGAGATGTATGGGAGAACATTTTTTAACTACGTTATGTTTGGTCTTGGGATAAATTCATGTAAACTACGGAACCCTTCATTGTGCGTGGTCCGTCAGGCTCTTGGCCGGTTTTTTACGTTCAGTCCTTGGTTTTGGGAACATAATTTCATGATTATGAACTAACAAGTTATCACATTCTTCGTCGTAGCCAATTCTTTGAACTACCTAAGTACTCTTGATCTCCTGATCTGGTTGACGTCCACGCAGACTCAATATCAACGTTTGTCAAACGTAATTAGTATTAGTTTTTAATATTACTATCTAAAATTTAAGTACATTAATGTTATAGTCACAAAGAGCATTTTGCATGCGGTGTTTGCCTGTAATTGGTTGTGCAGTTAGATTTAAGACACTATTAAGTATATGTTTCTATCTGTTTATTATCTGTAACAACTGTTGGTTAACCTTGATTAAATAAATAAATAAATCTAAGTTTTTTTTTTCTATTCATTAGTTACTATCTTCACCTCAATTAAATTTCAGTGTTGCCTGTAAGTTCATCATTGTTAACATATTGTTAAATTAAAGTGTTTTTTTTTTAATGTTGACATATACGTTTAATGGCCTAATTGCAAAACCACAACATTGATAATTTATTGGCCATTAGCGTCCGCATTGATCTGTAAGCAATATATTGTAATGATCTACTACCGTCACAGCTTGGCATCAATAAGACTAAACCAAAGAAATGCTATTAATTAAATAACAAAAGAAAAGTGCCAACCGATCGAAAGAGTTCGAATCGCATCGAAAGAATTGCCAAGGTCGCCATTATATATATCTATATTATACATACAATATATCCATATTATACATACTAATATTATAAATGCAACTCTGTCTGTCTGCCACGCCTTTCAGGCCTTAACGGCTGAACGGATTTCGACCTCGATACACTGGTAGACCATATCCTGGGCTAGGAGATAGGACACTTTATATCCCGGAAGCAGGTTTCCATGGTAATATTTTCGACCTCTACAAAAACCTCAAATCGATCAATAGTCTACCCACGGCGTTTACCTTAGGCCTTCGGGTCCCACTGACCAATATTCGCCGACATTTGTACCCGTCGCGAGGCCGACCCGGGTATTACTCTGCCGGATAATCCCGGACCACTATTAACCGGTAGCAGGGATGTAATGGGGTTTGTCGAAGAAAGTGAGTGGTTCTTTGCGTGGAGTGTATGCTGTGTTATAAAGATTGAGTTTTCGCACAGTTTTCGGTAGTAACTTTCTATTTTTTTATGTATATTATTTTTAAAAAAATTGAATAATTCTTAGATGTTATTAATGTATGTATGTAGGTAACACAATACATTTCATTTTTTTTACAAATCGATAGATAGCCCTTCGACTACTACTTAATACTTTTTAATGTACCTACATCATAAAAATTACAAATAGCTATAAATGTAGAAATTTTACTTAGGCGGACACAGTGAGCAATTGGGCAGTCTTATCGCGAAAAACGATCTTTTACAACCCAATAACTGATCAGACTGCGGTCATTGTTGAGCTCTGTTCATTTTAATGACGACAAAGGATAAACTTGGGTAATATGATTATTTTTTAATTTAATTTCTCATAAACTATAACAAAATAATACCCGCAGATGATTAAGCAATACCTAAGAGTCCTAATTCCCGTCGTACTATTCATATATTTTCCTTATAAACATACGTATAATAAGAATAAACAACATAAGCATGCCTTAATGCACTCACAATATTAATTTCACCCGAATCCGTCCCTTTGTGACAAAGAAAAATTGTAACGAATTGAGTGGGACCCTAGAACAACCTGCGTGGAAAACCTTTTGGTATAACTTGAGTATTTTGAGTTCTACTGAATACAAAATAAGGTTGGGATTGCTTTGATTCATTATTGGGTTACCTCGAGGCTCAAGTAATAAGAAAATCGCGATCAGTATTGTCATAATTACATATTATTTTGTGCAATTTTAATCTCGAAACTCCATTCCTTTATGGATAGTTTAACTAAACGACTGGTTTAAAACAATAATAAACGAGGACGTTTGCAACCGTGGTCTCTTTTACTTGCACTTGTTTGGCAGATTAAACTACTTTCTGTCTACCATCTAGTATCATACGAAAATAAACCACGCCCTTTCCCATTTATGTACACAGAAACTTCTGAACGCCTCGTCCTACGATCCTACTTTTGTCATTCTTTCAAAATTTTATTTGTATGCTACTTAAAGTCAGTTTCCGCTCATCACTTGTCCCCCACATAGGTACTTGCAAGGTAAGTCAGTCAAGATGGCTGTCATTAATAGAGCTGCGAGAGTAATGGCGCCGGCCCCTGTAAACGTACAATAATGCGCTTGTTAGCTTCGAATGGAATGATTCATTCGTTTTGTGGCGCTTTCCTACTGGTACGGTTATTGTTGTATGAAGAGAAATTGGTGGAAAGTGTTATGAAGAAGACTTGAAGAAAATTGGTGTTGGCCAACCACCATTTTCTTCAAGTCTAGGCAAGTCTAGGCAAGTCCAGGCATAGTGGCAGACAAGACGAGGGAAAATCAACTTGGTTTTTTAATGCAAATCATGAAGGGCTCAAAAATAGACCAAAAAGTTGATCAGTAGGTATAACACTATAAAAGCCACTAACTTAGAAAGCAGCTAACCTTCCGTTTTCTATACTTTTACTGACCAAGTGAAAATGTCCTTTTTGTAGGGATCGGGGAAATATGGTATTCTTTCTTCTCGAAGGATTCACAAAGCATAGGTAGGGTTCCAAACGAAATAATATTTTAAGTAACAAGTCACTAAAACAATCCCACAAAACAAGAATTTTCCGCGAAAATGTAAAATTTAACACATTAGCCATAAAACACGGTTAATGTGCACAATGCAAATGCGGTGGTAACAATAATATCCGGGCAGAGTGTGGAACGGCACATAAATATGTGACGCGCCTTCCTGTCCTACTGTTTTAGCTAAATTTTATGTTCAACTTGTTTAGGAGCGTGTGAATTTATGTTAATACACATCGGAGTAGACGATTTAGAGACTAACTGTATGTTCATAATGTCAGGAAAGTGCCTACTGGTAAAATAATAAAAGAGTTTGCAACGGTCAGTTTGCGAGTTAGTTTCAGCGGCTTGTGCCGTTGACTGCAATGATTCACACGAAGCCAGTCAATACTGAACTGTCTTCAAATGATTGTATTCTCACATGATTTGACCAAGATAATGTCTGGACTTTAAAAGAGACTGGCTGAGCAAAAATCGATTTACATCAATTTACAAAATAAACATAATTTATCATTTATACAGGGAACGCCTGTGACTGAACTGACCCGCGAACTTGTCTTGCGTTTGGAGCCCATAAGTCTAAACACGATTTCATTCTTCTTCGTCCTTCCCTCAATGCTGAGACTCGCGACCTCATACGACACATCTTCAAGCTAAACACGATTACCATTAAAAAAATATATGTTTCAAAAGTAGCTCAATTTCAGCTTCCTACCACTGTAAGTCTGCCAATGTGATCACCATAGTCCTTATCACAGTCCTCCTGCTAGTACAATCGACAATGAGGGCAACACTCAGTCTGTACCTTTGTTTCATTTCCTGATACCAACCAATTTTTTTCACATTCTAAGTCGATAGCTACGCTAGAATGGAAAAGGCTCCCCTATTTTCTAAAGGCATCTAATGGGCGTGAAAATATCGACTTCACATAACAAAGTTCCAGAGACATTCCTGTACTAACCAAACTTTAATGGTTAAGCTAAATGTTCATGAAATAATACCAAATACCTATGTAAAAACAGGCCAAATGCGTGTCGGACCACGCACAATGAAGGGTTCCGTAGTTGGGATGAATTTATCCCAAGAATAAACTTAACATTGTAGTTGAAAAACATGTTTAAAGTTTGAAAAACATGATCTCCCATACATTCCGTATGGGAGACCATGTTTTTCAAACTGTAAATTTAAGTTGGTTGATTATTACTCGTTACCTATACAGCCTGCTTAGCTCTGATAGATTTCCTTTTAATTTCGTTATATATACTACTGCTGTGATTTTTATCACAAATCCAAGTACAACCATTTAGCTGGCAGGAGAGGGGGGAGATTGACTCTTAACTAAAAATTTCAGTAAAAGCTTAATAATTCGCAAACGGCAAGCAAAAAGCCCCCTGAAAGCAAAAATAATGTTCACAAACTCACAATATTTTTTAACGACCTTTCTAACGATATCCCACAACATAGGATAGATGAGAAAAAATATTAAACCCTAAACAAAATGTTTTTCTTGATTTTATTTTACCACTTTGTCGGCATGATTAATATGTATACATATGCTAAATTACAGCTTTCTAGTAGTAACCTTCTCTGAGCAAAGCCGCGGACAGACAGACGGACAGACAGACGAACATGGCGAAACTATAAGGGTTCCTTGTTTACTACGGAACCCTAAAAAGAGAGAGGATTTTGAAAATGAATATTGCTCGACATTTAAGCATTCATTGTTACACTAGTCAGTCTGCCAAAGGACAGTATTTGTCAGATTTCTATAGGATTTATCCCTAGCCTGTTTTCCACGAAGCCGTCTCCTCACTTTACCCCGATCACGTTATTAGGTATGAGCGTTCCAAAGCCGAACTGCGGATTTCAATAAAGCGCAACCTTTTGTTACGTGTGCTACCAATATTTGAGCCAATATTTGAGCCGGCTCGCAGCTGCGATATTAAAAGATTCATTTCACAATGAGTTCGGAATCATCTTTGTGATGCTCAGGGTAGGTCAGGTTGAACGGGAAGTGGTACGGTTCTTTGCGGAGGTTTTATTTTAAGAATGGGTTAAAAGCTATTTGTTTGATTTCATTGTGGGTACCTCATATGGTTGCTGGTGGACCTTTTTCTGCGAAAGCTTTTATTAACCAACGTGGAGGATGGTTTTACTGAGAAATCTTCCCGAGCGGGCACATTCTGTGCACATTCTGTGCCCGCTCGCGAAGATTTCATAACTAAACTGAACTTACCTTTTCATAACAATCGGACGAACAGTGTGGGCACACATAGGCGACAAACAAAGAAACATTCAATTTTATTTAGTAGAATAAATAGATTAATAAATATTGGAGATTATTATGAGTAAAGGATGACTAAGTAAATGCTTTAGTGGCGTATTTCCGCGTGTGCCCAAAATGTATATAAATAAATGCGACACCCGTAGTTATACCTACGGGAAGGGTGAAATTTAATGATTCCTTATACGCAGATTACTGGCCACAAAAAAACTTGTAATCTGACGTAAGTACAAATCTGTTCCAAAAACACGCAGATCCCGCCGCACCTGACGCGCACAAAGTTCTCTCAATAACGATGAATACTTTATTCATTGCGACCAACTTAGCCTGTTTCCATGATTTTTATACTTACCGCGAACTTTCTACAACATTACCTATGCATTGTCTCTGGCGACGGTACACTTATTTAATTTAACGGTAGGGGGCGCAACATCTGTCTACTAAACTTTCTGGATCTTGTTTTCAGTTCAAATTTTAATGTAAAAGTATGAAGATACCTGGTAGATTGGTGTGTCTTTGGAAAGGAAATATAAAGTATTCAAAATAAAGAGATCCTTGTAGTTTTATGAATTAACTTGATTTCAACTACGTTTGTTGATTAATCATGTTTTTGTTATGTTACCACCCTACCTAACTTACAAGATTAATAGTAGCAGTGCTGTCTGAAGTGTTAATTGCCACCCATATTAGGTGCCACAATTTGTTTATATGCAAATAAAGTTAAGGTGTGAAACCTTAACTTAATTTGGATATTAAAACTTTACGAGGCGCTTTTTATTCATAAAGTCTTATTCAAAAAACTTGGTCAATGTTTTCGTACCACGCCTATCCAAAAAAAAAATACCAAGGTACTTTATGATTAATACAGCAAAAATATTACAACTGTAATATTCATAAAAAATGAAACCACTCTAAAATAAAAATTGACCTGTTCTCCTTCTGAAATGGTAACGTCAATGAAATATTCAGCCGTTGACGTGCAGGTGGCTGCGCCATTGCGGCCGGTTTCTTTATGCATGAGAGCCTCTTGTGATTCGGAACGCACGTCCTCAATATGTAGCTCAAGAGTAGCTAAGTGGTAGAAACTGGAGACTGGACAGATGGGACGGGGTTGTTGCCTACGGAGTATGTCAACACTCAATACTCGATCGTTTATTAAATTCCATAATGGTGCTAACTTAAAATTTCATGAGATCATTGTGGACCTCTTCTTGCACAAAAAAAATTATGAGAAAGGAAGCCTTGAAAACATAACTTATTACTCTTCTCAATTAAATCTAATTTTATTATATTAAGGTTTTTACTGATCCAAGATTAAAGTAGTAGGATAATTAATGAAAATACCTCGTGGTAAATTTGCACCATTTTCATGGATAATAAGGTAGTCATTTCGCAGTGGTATTTTAATAGTGTTGTAACTTTTTCTGAGGCTATTACGTGTTGTAAAAACAATTAATAGTCTTACGAAAAAAAATACTACATCAACATTTAAAACAGCTTCTTCAATGCATATAGATAGCATAAACTAAAAACACTTTTGTAACAGTCCTAATAGCATAGACTAATCATTTTCATTGTCAATTTTTTTTTTCAACTGTTTTCTGACTTCCCACTAAGTTCCAACTATACCAACGGGTTCCTTCGTTTTCTTCACAGAGGCGATCCCAACAACTTACCTACCAACCCCTCTGCATACCTATCAGTTTGGGCAGCGTACCTCAAGAACATTTACATTTATATTGGCCAGAGACGACCAGCGCCCTCTTGAGCTCTCCTCACGACGGTGAGAGGAATCAATTCCATTACAATACTTTTTGGTGATGTTCTGAATTGCTGGCATTGTGCTACCTTTGTTAGATAAGTATCTTAGATTTAATTCGAAGTAGATCTTGTCGAAATATTTATTTAAATCACTTTAAAATAAATCGGATATACCTACGGCAATTAGATTAGATAAGGAAAATTAGACACTCATCTCGCAGAAATCCAGACATACTGACTTGATCGTCTTCTAAACGTCCGTTGGCGTTGAAGAGAGCGGTGAGCGCGGATATGAGAGGTACCTGTTGTATGTTGATAGGTACCTGGTGATGTGTTCTGTTTTGTGCGTGTCATCATTATTTTTTGTCAAAGAGTAATGATTTTTGCAATTAATTGCCGGAACTAGGCTAGTCATAATTTACGCCACAACACCTGTTAGATTAACTATTAACGTTAGGAACATCCCTATATTTTATTTTATTTTTATATCAATGAACTGAGTTTTAAGAAGAAAAACTCCAATTCAGTCGTCGTCAAACACAAACTGAACATAATCTGCAATAATTGTAGAGAACATTACCAACAGTACTACTCATGACTTCATAAATTATATTGTATATAAGAGCGTATATCCTAAAAGTTGGCAACATCGCAAATAGCTGTCAAAAATTTACCTGTTTTGATTTATTTGGCAATATTACTGTATGGAAATAAGAAATGTGACTAGAATATTAATAATGAATTGCAATTATCACATTGAATTTGATGTTTTACCCGTTTTAGGTGTACAAAAGGCATTCGGAAAGTTTCCAAATACTTTTTTTACATCTAAAACGAAATATTCTAATTCGCTAGTTAGCCACATTTCTCATTTTTTTATGAGCGTTTATTCTGAAAGTGGGCAACTTCGCAAATAGTTGTCAAATATTTCGCTGTTTTGATTAATTTGGCAGTATTACTGTATGGAAATATGAAATATGGCTAACTAGTGAACTAAAATATTGATTATGAAATGCCAATATCTAATTAATATCGTAACACCGAATATTTTGTTTTAGATTTTAAAACAGTATTCAGAAACATTCCAAATGCCTTTTTTACACCTATAAAGGGTTACAACATCAAATTCCGTGTTATAATTTCTGATCATTATTAATATTCTAGTTCACTAGTTAGCGATATTTTATATTTATTTATTTATATATACTTTATTGTACACCATAAATTTAACACTACAAAACATACAATGCCTTATCACTTTCTGCGATCTCTTCCAGGCAACCTTGGAATGGACAGTGATTGCGTGGACATAAAAATGGGGTAGACATTGGTGCAAAATAATAATGATATAGATACAATATATTATAATAGATACATAGATAGATATATATATATGCTATATAATAGATACATAGTAAATATATAAGAATGTTTATATAAGCAACGAAAATAAATGATAACTACAGATTATTACAGCTACAAGAACAAGATCACAACAACAAGTAATGTTCCTTCACGAGTCTCTTAAATACTGGTAACAATTGCGCGCGTTTTATTTGAGCTGGCAATGCATTCCACAAACGAGCGGCCTGGACAGAAAAGGATTTGTCGAAGAAAGTTGTGGAATGCATTGGCATTTTAAGCTTCAGGTTATCTGATGACCTTAAACATTTCGAATGGGAGTCGCAAAGATACTGGAAACGTTTCTTAAGATAGAGAGGGGCGGAAGGGGAGAATAGCACGTTATACAAGAGGGAAAGAATATGAGCATTCCGGCGAAGGCGAATTGGTAACCACTTAAGCTTCACACGAAATGCTCATATTTACGTAAACCAAATATAAACCGTATACAAACATTTTGAAGTCGCTCAATTTTATCGAGTTGATCTTGGATAAGGTCAAGATAGCATATTTCCATAGTACTCTATGGAAATTTGAAATATCGCCAACTAGTTTGTAATATTGCCAAATTAATCAAAACAGGTAAATATTTGACAGCTATTTGCTACGTCGCCGCGTCGCCAACTTTTATAATGAACGTTCTTAAATTCATCTAAAAATCAAACAAACCACACCACAATCTTCCTTTCCAATTAATCTCCAACGTGATTGGTATTCAAACAGCATTTACATCCAGACCAATCTTCTTAACATCTTTCAAACTTAGGACTCTTGCGCACCGCCCGCCTGCAAGCGTACCTTCGATTGCCATCAAGTGAGATGAATTATTCAACAAGGGAAGTTTTGTTGAAGGAGTTTACAATACAGCCTTGGAATTAGAAGATACAGGAAAACAATGAAAAATTAACGGTGTGGTGTGCTTTTATTAGAATGTACTTTAGTAACTCTACTACATAGATACAAAATCTATATTCTGCTTTGTGTGACTAGCTACATACGTCTCCTAAAAACAATGCTCAGTCACCTGTTATTTTCCATGATTCAGTCTCATTACAGCACCCAATATAAGCTTGTACACATGGAGCGTGGGGCCCCGATGGCTTGTACCACAGACATTGCTTGCAGTACCTATTTCAGGCACTAGGCACTAGACACAAAAATGTTGAAGCCAGTTTCTAAGCACTGCTATTGTACATAAGTGAACTGAAAATAAATATAATAAAGCCAAGAAACCTATTTATTTATTTTATTATTTATGTACACACAGTAAAATACATACAGATACGACATATTTATAATTTGAGTACAAAGGTACTGCTTATTTCTTAAGAAATTTCTTCCAGCAGACCTGCGAAAGGAGAAATGAGAAAGAACCTATCTACTTTTTAAAGTTTTTACCCATTGAGATCGGCAGAGCGAAACACAGATTACAACTCCCATTATTAAATATTTCACGGATTGGTAAACAAAACAATGAGTAATCAAAACATTGCTAAGATATATTGACCAGGCGTTTTGCAACTTATTTTCGACTCCAAAGCCCTTCATCATCCTAGCTGTTTCCAAGCATGTGAGGGTAGTCTAAACATAGTAAAAAAGCCCCATTGATCATAAATTTAATCACACGTAACGATAGCTCGTCCATAGGTAGGGGATTATTAGGGCTTGGGAATGAGGGATCGAGGTGAATGACATTGATTGATTCACCTTCATTCATAGACGATTGTATCGACACACCTCACCAATTTAATTGCCACTCCATTAATAAATTTTAAACCTTATTTGTAAAGGGATAAGGGTGACGTAGCTAGAATGATAAGTTGGCAAATAGAAGAATAGCTCCTTGAATTTGACAGTGAAACGGATTGATATCTGGGAGGATTTATCATAAGCTTAGTTTCATAAAGCAAGTACCTTGGTTAGATGTTTGCATAGATATACTTATTGTTCAGAGTTTCTGCAAAGATATTCTTTACTCCTTCTGATAATTTATTGATAAGTTAATGTGTCATAAAATTCCTGGCCTACTCTTCAAATTCACGATAAAACCACAGTAAATGCATACCTGTGTCTTGGCTTTTATTTTCTGCAAAAATGTTACCCACTAAGAATCGTCCTGTATAATAATGGTATGTTCGATCTATTGACTAAAATCTCACATATTCGACTCTTATTACAGTAAAATGTAATTATATACTGGCGAACAAAAACTTTCATTTAGTGCCAAAACGGAATCCACGAATGCCAAATTCTCAACCTGCGTATCTATAGAGTTAACAAATGATTTAATCACTTTTGATAATAAACGCCAATACATAAAAATACGTCATAATATTCCCTCCAATTTCCCCTTTATTTGTACCTAAACAGGGTCCGGGGCTTAAGAGGTAATCCCTTAAATTGGACACAGTTTCACCTGTCCCGTGTCCGATCCGCGCGGCTTTGCTTCGCGTAATGAACTAAAACAAAAAACGTTAAAAGTTAATCTCTTATGTGTATAGACTTTGTATAGACTTTTTATTTACGTTGGGGAGAGGAGCCTTCATTATTTGTCTATTTTATCGGTAAAAGTGTAAGATTTTTGTTGTGTTACAATTTAGAAAGATTACTAAGATATAACACAAAACAAACTAACTACTACTACTGATTTAACTGGTGAAATGTGGGTGTACCTGTTATAGTTACACCTCTGACCAACCCTTCGGGGAAACAAGGCGTGATATTATGTTATGTTACTAAGATATTGAATAAGTTTTTAGACTGAAAGAAACAAACCCTGTGCAAATAATCCTAACTAATATTTAACTTATAAATGCGATGTTAATTTTTTTGTTTGTTACGCTTTCACGCTAAAACGGCTGAATGGATTGGGATGAAATTTGGCACATGGGTAGACTTTGACCTGGAGAAGGACATAGGCTACTTTTAATCCTGGATCGCAGACGAAGTCGTGGGCAACAGCTAGTATACTCATAAGCGTCAATGTTAATAAGATTGACTGAAGGTATTAACACAGCATATTTAATCTTTTCTCAACATGATAAGGTAAGAACGTGTAAGTCCTAGAAAAAATCGAATCTTCATGTTTTTGAGCTGCATCAAACTCGAACTCAAACTCAAAGCATTTATTTCAAATAAACCAATTACAGGTACTTTTGAATTGTCAAGGGGTCGGTCAGCTAGAAAGATGAAGCTAATTGCCCATTCCAACGCGTAGTAGGTTCCTATGGAGAAGAACGGGCAAGAAACTCATCGCTTCATGAACCTTCAGATATTGGGAATATTTACGCCCCAAGAACAAGTACATTGGGACCCTGATATATAAATATCTACTAAAAAAAAAAACCTCGAGCAACCACAATAAATTCCACACCAAAAAAAAACTGCTCCACAACATTGACCACCGATCGAGCACCACAACTAATAATTCACTAATTGTCGACGTGCTGTGTGTGGTGTGCGCCACAATTCGGCCTTTATTCCCACACAAATCCCTCCATACATTTTTATTGGCTCGTCCACCTTCAGCCCTCAGATACGTGAGCCGACTTTTTATATAAGGTTTGGGTGAGATTGGCGGTTTGAACGCGGCGTTTCAGTTGATTTCAGATACAGAAATTGAACTATTGCTAGATCAATTTCTATGTTTCTTAATAAAGTCCGCTTCGAAATATATACGTAAGTTATCAACGCTCATTTAAAAGCTGTCAAATATATAAAAAAACATAACATCACGCCTGTATTCTACGAAGGGGCAGGCAAAGGTATCATATTATATTAGTCCATCCACATTTCGCCACTGGAGATAAAAACCCTATCCAATAGAGCCATTGCAGCTAACCGGGCACTTATTCTGACTACGGGTTGCTACTGAGAATTTCCAAATGTTATGTAACCCAATTATAATGTAGCTGCTTTAATATAGTCGCACGATGTGAGTTTATTTTATTAACGTTTTATTGCACAAAATCCAAGACTATTCCTGTTACGGCCATGCTACGCCGTAGCCGTAACCCGTAGACAGTTCCCGTCTGAAACGCTACGTTGCAACCGCTACGCGAGTGCTACGGCGTAGCGCGTGCCATGTGAACTGTATGATTTGTTTCCGATTTCACCGCGAGCAGGTAAACAACCGTGTTACACACTATTATTTGTTATTTTGTACTTTATTTCTTTTTCGAAGAGAAAAATTCTTGAAAGTAAACTTGTTTTTGCTTTGTGTTATTTTGGAAGAAATGTAGCTTGAAGTGAAGTTTCATACTGTTCTCGTAAAAATGTATGTTTTTACCCGACTTTTAACAGTTTCATATAATTTTTATGTTTATTAAAGTTAGAAATGATTGAAGTACATAGCATAACCTATTGATTTATAATCCTTTTTGCTTATCTGTTATGATTATTGCATTGAATTTTATTTGGGAAAAGAAAGTAAAACTAAAAAAAAATCTTAACCAAATTCTTTTTTACATAAAGGTTTCCAGCCATTAAAATTCCTTTCAAGTCTCCAACATCACAACTGTATAAAACCTGACAGTCAAACTAGTTATCTTGGAATTATCCTCAGAGGATAATATTTTAATTAAACCTCTCTCAAGTTAGTACTGTTTGCCTCAACTTGCTCACCTCCGCCGGATTAATATGTAGGATTGCCCTTTTTACATTTAGGGGTGGAATGTTTAAATATTAATAGCAGAAGTTATTTTTTGTTGCAAAAGACAATTAAATACTATAGATACTTTTTAACCGACTTCCAAAAAGGAGGAGGTTCTATGTTCATCTGTATGTTTTTTTTATGTGTAGCCCTAAATTTTTTCGTTAAAAGTTCAGTCTTCATTTGGTAGAGGAAGCGTGCGCGGTGGTCCCCTATAAATTTTATTAAATTTGCTTGGGTAGTATTTGAGTAGCTTCAATAATACGTATTTTTTGCACTAAGTCTATGTGAATAATGTTATAATAACTTCCTGTCACTATTATTAACATAGAAGGTAGTGGTATACGAATTTGTGTGGGGTAGGTAAAACAACTAAAAAGTGAAAAAAATACAATTTCCAAAAAAAAAAAAAACTCCACTAAGTGATAAATAGCTTTAATTTCGGAAGTCAGTGGAAAAAATTAAAATTCAAAAGCAAAGACACTAACTTCCGAAATTAAAGTGTATAGTGGTTTTTTTTTTGGAAATCTCTTTTTTGTACCTTTTGCACGACTCATAATGCGAAGCATTAGAGAGTGCTTTACGATCGAATAATTTGTTTTGCTTCATTTCTGTAACTGTTTTTATTGTTACACTCCTGCTAGTACACAGAAACTAGTTCATTTAAATACCATTGTACAGATAATTTAATGGAGATTAATTCTATACTTTTCAAAAATGTATTTAATTTAGCAGAAAGGAAAAAATCATCAAAATAGTTTTAAATTTTTTCCCGTCAATCAAGTATGAAACCTAAAAACATTGTAGCTTGCGAAAAAATCAATTAATTGAGCATTTTTTTTTTAAATTAAATTTGTTTCAGCCCTAGGGGGAACCTTATTGAAAATAGCTCTTTTATTCAAAGATAAATACTATTAATGTAATACAGTAGATAGATCATAAAGAACTTAATAGAAAATTCAACAAACATTTTTACTGAATTAATATTTTATGAAGTGTTTGACGGATATGATGTGTACATTAAGTTTCAATCGCCGAATTGTTTGTTAATTGGTAATGCAAACATTTCTTTATTAATTTATTTATTTATATATACTTTATTGTACACCAGAAAATACATAGTAAATCATAAATTTAACACTACAAAACATACAATGGGCGGCCTTATCGCTTTCTGCGATCTCTTCCAGGCAACCTTGAACCTTGAACCTTAATTCTAAAGAATAAAGAAATCTTTATCATGGCTTATCGCTACGAAAACCTGTCTTATCGAGTTACTCAATTTTTCTCGAAAGCCAACCAGAAAACAGCACATTTTTCTTTCACTTCTAACCCAGAACAATAAGGCTAAACCAATATTCTATAAAAGTTCAACTAACTGTATAAGTTTATTTCAAAACTAACTTCTCTAATAATAACACGATTCCATCTTAGATTGATATTTCTGTCTGAGTCCATAACAAAACACCTAAGTTGGACGCAAACCCGAATCGGAATCTATTCAAAACTCAAACTGATAACTTAAAGTTTTACGTTTTCGTTTCATCGGCAGAAAGTTTTGGGCGCGCTTGCCAACTCGGTGTTAGTTTAGTGAGTTTACTTAGTGCCTAAATAGTTTCTGGCTAAGTAATTGCTGGTATTATAACCAAGGTTGCTTGGATATCAAAAAGTTAAAGGGTTATCGTATAAGATTTCTCGTGCTAACTTTTGCTAATGAGGCGAAGTCAAATTTTGGTTAAATTGATGGATCTTCTCAGAGGATAGATTGCAGAGGTCTCATGTTTACTGACAACAAGAAACTGTAGTCATTAATCTTTAGTTGATTTAAAATAATAACACATAACATAACATCACGCCTGTATCCATTTTTTTTTATTCTAATAAAAACAAAAAGATAGTCGCGACAGGTCACAAAATCACTGCAAAAAACGACATCCAATAATGACAGCAACTAGGAAAAGCAAAACCTGTCACACCACACAACCAATACACATAGTGCCAAATAAAAATGGCCACACATTATTTTTTGTCCGGCTGTCGGCACGTGAGGTGAATCCAATCGTTTTTTCTTATTTCCCCGATTGATTGGACTGTACTGTTATTTTTTTCCGTTTATCCCCTCGCAAACAATGTGAGTGCCGGGCAGGTGAGCTAAACGCTTAAGGGAAACGAAAGATTTTCTGGGATTTAACGATTGTCGCTGCACATTTGTCAAACTTGTTTTACCGTCGTGGTAGTCGTCGTCGTCGTGGTGGATAGTGAAGCTATTACTTTTTCCCGCAATTTTCTTTGTATCCGAAAAACTGCGGAATCAGAGTATCATTAGTCTGGTCAGGGTCATTTGTGTGGCAGTCTAACGATATTTAGATGAAAAAAACTATTGCCTTTAATGGCTTCTTATATTTAGAATAGAAATGCTCACTTACAACTTCTATCCACAGTGTGATCCGTTTTGGAAAACCAATTACTTTCTTTTACAGCATTTCACAAATTTAAATGTTCTCTTAATTCGCCTGCAGTGTAATTATAATAAACAAAGCGCCACTAACTCAGGTGTTCGTGCGCGGACTACGTGTGCATTTTATTTGCACTACAGTGTAGTTTCTTAGCGTAAACGCATTACCTCCCTCAGGAGCGCACGTTGGCCTGTTTATAACGGGAACCGACTGAATTTTGATTACATTTAACTGCATAAAAGCATTTACAGTCTAATTTATTTATTTGTGTAGAAAAGTAGTGTACCTGAAAAATTAAAAATGTTGTCATCATATTTAAGTAGTAGAATAGTACTTCAATATTCTGAAAATTGCTTTATTTACGTCCAATTCTTAAAAATCTAAATAAGTCAGTATATAGATAATTACTTCCTTACGATGTTACTATAGCTCGCGTCTTAAAGTTTTTATCGATGAATTATTTTTCTATGTAACTATTAAAAAGCCTCTCCTCTACCTTAACTTCCTTCTAAAGTTTCGAGCTGTTCCATCATTCACTTATCCATCAGCCAAGGAAGGAAAGCACCTAATTGCAGCCACCGTACCATGAAATGATCTGCAAAGTTTTCAATACCGGCCGGTAAAAGGGTTGCTCGTAAATTCGGGGCAGGTGGTGTTCCTGTTCCATCAGATCGAGTTATTGAATCCTTAATCCTCTTTTATTACTTTCCGTGTCGTAATAAAAAGCGCAGACGCGAGTAATTGTGCAAAATTGAGAAGCTCTGCTAAAGGTAATAATGGAAAGTGTTTGAGGATTTTTGAATTTGGTCGGGCTAATTTTGTGGATTAGGAAGTTGGCTGAATGGGTGTGAACCCTTACTTTCGTATCCCGAAAAAGCTGTTCGGGCTCTAGTTAGGTTGGTACTGGCGAAATGTTTGGTATGATAGAGTTTCATTGATTGATTGCCATAAGCAATGTATCACTTATCTAATGCTTATTTATAACCAACACGAGTAAACACCGTGTCAAACCGTGTATGGTTTCAGTTTCACCAGCCTGCTTTTATAAGACAGGTGAAACATTTGAAGTTTTCCAGATGGAAAACATTGGTGTGACTCTGTGACTGTTTGAGTTCTTTATAGTTATAGATTAAGAGTATATGCTATGCTTGGAGTTTCCCTACGTGATCGAATCAGAAATGAAGAGGAGGAGAACCAAGGTAACCGACATAGCCCGAAGAATTGCCAAACTTAAGTGGCAATGGGCACTTGGGCAGGGCACATTGCTCCCAGAACAGATGGCCGATGGGGCCGAAAGGTTCTGGAGTGGCGACCGCGTACCGGAAGACGTAGCGTTGGAGTCCTCCCACAAGGCGCTGCAAATTATGATGATGATAGACTTGGATTCGTATTTCATCAGGCATCTCGCCATTTCCGTATCTTACAAAAAAAAACCCCTCGAATAACTCTTTCTTCAAGCCTGATACAAAACTCCGCTAAATACAACCCACATACCTCCCCATACCTACATCTTCCCACTAATTACTGTGGTACACATTTCTTGAGTTTTTTCTCAACATTAAACAGCATCCCGTCAGCGCAGACAGGTTTTTAATTAACAAACCCCAAACACTTGCGACTTTCACGAAAAATAAGTAAAACCCTTAACGAGTTTACTCACGGCCCGTGTTCGGATTACGAGATTTTATTTTACGTTATACTTTTTGTAATGTACCTAACATTCCTTTTATTCTGTCTTCCAGAATCATGAATCTTGTTGAATTAATGAAGCCAAAAAAAAATAAAACGGAAATGTAATAATAGTTTACTACCTACCTTTTACCTACCTTACTTATACCTTTTCGAAGGGGCGACTAGAACCTTTTTTTTTTTTGTTGTAAATATTGATGTTCAAAAATGCCTTACAAGGTCCTATTTGACTTTTGACTTCGACTTTGTTTTCTTTTTACCCGACTACGGCGAAGCAAAAAGAAGGGTTATGATTTTGACCGGTTTATATGTATGTAAGTTCATCTGTTACCTCATAACTTCTAAACTACTACTTGATCGTCCGCTATGTGACATAAATTCAAGAACTATTTTTTATTTTATTTTTTATGGTAAGGCACCATGAAAAATAAAATAAAAATTAGTTCTGTTGGGTATCAATGGAAAGAGCTTGACAAGCACATTACAAATATGTATATCATATTGTTAAAAACTGGCCAAGTGCATGTCAGACCACGCACAATGAAGGGTTCCGTAGTTAGGATGAATTTATTCCAAGAACAAACTGAACATTGTAGTTGAAAAACATGTTCTCCCATACGGAATGTATGGGAGATCATGTTTTTCCAACCGCAAATTTAAGTTGGTTGATTAATACTCGTTAACCTGTACAGCCTACTTAGCTCTGATAGTTTTCCTATTAATTTCGCTATATATACTACTGCTGTGAATTTTTTCAAAAATCCAAGTACAACCCTTCAGCTGGCAGGGGGACGACGACACTTGACTCTAACAAAAATTTTCAGTTAAAAGCTTAATATTTCGCAAAGGAATCCCTGAATCCAAAAATAGTTTTCACAAACTAATTTTTTTCTCTATTTTTGAACGACCTTTCTAACAATACCCCACAACATGGGGTAGACGAGAAAAAAAAAACATCCCCACCTTACGTGTAGGCATACACTAAAAAAATAAAAAACTTGTTTTTATTTTACCACTTTGTCGGCATAATTAATATGTATACATATACCAAATTACAGCTCTCTAGTACTAACCGTCTCTGAGTTAAGCCGCGGACAGACAGACGGACAGACAGACAGACAGACAGATGGACATAGCGAAACTATAAGGGTTCCTTGTTTACTACGGAACCCTAAAAACAAGCAAAAGTAGAGACTATGCTACGTACGGACCGGCTGTAAAATAAATACCTAATAAACAATATACCTAAACAAAAAAATAAGTGGCTCTGCAAATAGTATATCACAAAATTATAACCGCAAAATAATTTAAATAAAAAGTATGTTCAAGTACAGTAACAGGTTATTATGCTCCCACTCATAAGCCTCAATGTCTCATACTCCTTTTAAATCAAGTTAAATAAAATGGAACGTCTACTAATGCGGAAGTGTACTTCAACATTTTGCAGACAAGAGAATAGAGATACTTACTTTTTTCGAGATATCTTTCATACATGGGGTGACCTACCCTTCCAACTTCACGGACTTTTTAATAGATAACTTAACCGTCACCATAATAATCAAGTAAAGTAGATAATGTACTGAATTGATAATTCATACTGAACTTGGTAACTAATTTATAGAACATCCACCCACCTCTCAAACAAGCACTATCTTCAACAAACTTATACCAAACAAGATAATACTATAATCGAGCTCACTAACATCACAAACTTCATATCTGAACTCTGTAGGGGCGCTCACCTGCGAGCCTGCGACTAAGTTCAGTAGATTTATAGCCGCGGGTGTGCGGCGCATCTTGGTAACTTTGTGTGCCAGTTCACTGGGCTGGGATTGTGTTTACCTGGTTAAGATAGTGGGGCTTAGTCTGCATTTAAAAGTTTTCATAAGTTAGTTTTAGGGTAAAAGTTTCAATGATTTCGCTTTTCTTTTATAATTATGTTTCCTTTCAAGGTTATTGATCAAGGTACTCGTACAAGACTCAAGTTGATGGTTCTACTTTCATTTCTGGTGGATTAATGTAGATACTGACGCATCCCACTTTGCAAAAGTAACAGAAGAAATAAGAATTGTAAGGAATGTTTACCAGCTGTGTCTATCTCTATAACACGTAATAATATAACCCTTTTATTTGCTTAAAGATAAGACATTTAAACGTCAAAATTCAAAAACATTACTTAACTTTAACGTATATAAATAAACTCACATACAATACACACAACAATAACATTTTCCTATAAAAATGTGCCAAAATGGAATATTGGTATTGTTGTGCAATTTGGAGAATGTTGAAATAAGGCTATGACGTTATGGACGGATTCGCCAATAAACGTCCTATCGTTATAAATATTAAATCCTCTTCATAAACAAATATAGAACGATACGTAAATACTTCCGTAAGCAACGTTTCGCGAACGATCGCTCACGAAGCGCCCGCGCCGACACAACCATTTGTCTTGGACCACCTTTAAAAGCTATTCACGACCATTTTTCTTTTTTAAAAACCTTCAGACACTTCCTTTTCGTTTTTCAATCGCCCCCGCCCCGGCCGGAGTTATCGCGATAAATGCTTTTGTTTGCCAGACTTTGCGGATTTGTATAGAGTTGGTGATAGTGTGAGGTAAATAATCTGCATGTTTGATTATCGAAAATATTGTATTAGGTTTACTCAAAAACTGTTGTATTTTATGATAAGCTAGCTGCGCCCCGCGGTTTCACCCGCATAAGTCTCGATCTCGTAGGAATATTGGGGTTAAAAAGTATCCTTTGTCCGAACCCAGGTCATGGTCTGCTTATGTGCCAAATTTTATCCAAATCCATTCAGCCGTTTTGCCGTTAAGGCATAACAAACAAACATGCAAACATACAAAAAATTAAATCTTTTCTCTTTATAATATTAGTTTAGATTAATACTTTTTTTTAAGATTTTCCGAAAAAACTAAGAACAAACAGTCCACTCGAAAGTACAGAATATAGTAAAATCAGTACCTTAAGGCACTTAATAGACTGCTAAGTGACAATTAAATTCTTTAATCAACAAACACCTTACTGTTCAGACTTAATAAAACTTTGGAACAGATAATTTAGACAATCTATAAGTAGGTATGTGAAAGTAGAGAGAACGGCGATTGCAATATTCTCATAAATTTTTATCTTGTCTTGCAACTGAAAAAGCCTCGGCTTTCACACCAAGGTAAGCTAATTTAAACAGGCACCTCACTTAGCTTATATTATTTTTTTAAGTTATTTTCTGATTATCATCTCTGTGTTGATCCTTGGTATCGGCCCGAAGCGTTGAGCCGCCTGGACAGGTGAATAGATGTCTCGACCCGTTCGCTAGCAATCAGTCACAAATAGCATTCTTTAGCGTCATTCCGAGGTACGAGTGGTAAGCGGAGAAAGAAAACATTGCGAACAGTGACAGATTACACCTTAAAACGATTTTTTATTTACTGTAAAATGTTGGAATAATATATCACTGTTTGGAATCTAAGTATTTGTACTCTACATATCCTCATGAGTCCCCTTGCTTTTTGGTTGATAGTCTTTCCCCTGATGATGCACACACACCCTTCCATTGCAATGCAATAATAGGTTCCATTCAAATGGGAAAAAATTAAACAAACGAAAAAATAATCCTTTTAGTCTATGAATCGGCTCCAAACGCCTTCTCCTTTTTTTTCGGTTAAAAAGTATACGTAACTTATATTTTTGTTGACTTTGCTGTACCCCTAAATATTTTCCTTACATCAAAGGCTCATCACACTTTAACATTACCTATGTCTATTTTAAGCATCCCGCTCCGCTTACTCCTATGCCCCCTGCCACCACCTACCAATCACAGGGTCTGCCGTTACCCTGGCATTACCCTAGCGTTACCCTGGTACTCTGGCAGTAGTCCTATAATTAATCACGAGCTGATGCTTACCCTCTAATTGAATGCTCTCTTCAGCACAACGTTTATTGTCATCATCAATATGGACTCACGGCTGTTGACACGTTTCTTTTGCCGCCGTTTGTTTTAACAGGTTTTCTTTGAATTTAAATTGCAGCCTATATTTTTTGTATAATATAATGTAATAATAGCAACGTGTAGGCTGACCTGAACATCTTTCATGGACGAAATTAATGTTTTTAGCTTACAAAAAAATCTGACGCGTTCCTTCATGAACCCATTTAGCGCAGTGACTGCATCTACAAATTCATAATTGAGGAACCAAATCCACAGACAGTGTACGGACATTATCGACAACACGCGAATACGACATTATTACCTGTTGTTAAAGTATTGGAACATTTATGCACGCATTCAAAAATGCATAGTCAATGAGCTATGCACATCCCGATTTTAATTCCACCGATTTTTTCCAATGCCAAAACCGAGCTCCTAAAGTTCCCATTTCGCAGTCGGAAAAAGGCAGACAGGCTTGCATAGGAATCAATCATCGGTCACCATTCGCCATAAAGGCTGCAATAAATTCAGGCGAGCTTTCGGCCCATTTTCCACTTGTTTTCACCTCAACGTCGATTTTCAGTTCGAATGAAAGCGCTCATTCACCCTCGATTTTGAATTGGGCGTATTTGTCATTTTCTGATGTATTTCGCTTCGGTGTTTGGCCGTATTGCCCTTTTGTTGGTTCTGATTGATCGTATTGATTTTGCCAACGATTTAAACTGGTGTTTTAATTGAGAGAGAATTTCTCTTTTACTTTTGTAAATAGGGAATTGAAAATTACAACATTCTGCGTACTTTAAAAAATCGCCTAAAGTTATGAGTTTTGTACATTTATTTCAATGACAAAATTGGATTAATTACATATAAATGTAATTATAATTAATTAAATCTCTCGTGACAAATTAAAGTAATTTTACACTCATTTTATGTAACTACGCCACACTGCAGGCTGTGAACATGTAATATTAAAAACCCTGCTTTACAGCTAAACCTGACTTTGATGTTCAAAAGTGCCTTTTATGTGTTTATTTGAAATAAATGATTTGACTTTGAAAACCATTCACCTAAAAACCTGTCCCTAAAAAGTTTGTTTAAAGAAAATAACCAAAAGATAATACTGGTATGCATGAGATGAGACGCGAGGTCATTTGTCACGCTGCGCATTAAGCGGCGGTTAACGTGACGGGCTATAAAAAGCGTGTAAACACGTCACCTGTCACGTGACGTCAGCGACGTGACGACGTGACGTGACGGAACGATTCACGTGCGAAGATGTGCATGCGGAGGTTGGAGGCGCTATGTGCTTTTGATATATGTAATGCTATGTATAATTGCATAGCACATGTGTGAGTAGTGCAATGTTCCTAAAACCTAGCATTTGCTGGGTAGGTCTTTAGAGATATGAGGAAAAGGGTGTAAAGTTCACTCATAAGACACATTCAAAAGTAATTTGTAAATTTTAAATAAGAGCTTAGAGTTGAGTTATTTAACAGTTTACCGATTTTCAACGATAGATTCTGGAATTCTAGATACATCTAATCTCATCCAAGATCAGATCAACAAATATAGAGTAAAGATAAGTGAGTTTTAAAAGAAAAAGTAACTCCGATGATCGAATAACAATACTTTCAGAGAATCTTCTTAGGTTCGTAGTGTAACCTAAAAGTTACTAGTTAACTTTATGACACAAGATGCAATAAAAAACGAGCGAGCCGTACAGTAGTCACATATCATGTGTAACATCTGACATCTTGGCTGACAGTCTCGGAAAATAGGTTGGTACCATCTGACGGCCAACTCTAGCACCGCTCACGCTCATAGGTCAAATCAAATAGCGCGCGCCTCCTCGGCTTCCTGTTACACACTTCCGTCATGTTTCACGAAATCACTCCAGCAGATTGCAGGAAAGCGAGAGGAAAGATGTTGTTACATATCACAAATAAATTCTACGGAAAACCGACCTTTCCAACAATGTTAGAGTCAATTTCCAATCAAATGTGATGTAGGTATCAGGTTCTCCAACTCAAAATATTCTGTTTTTTCTTGAAACTGCCACATCCAAACTCCTTACCACCTCATAGTCGGGGTAGCGGTATGAAAAATGACACGCTGTTCCACCATTGACACACCGTCGGCACTGTATTGAGGAACGCTCACGATGATGCATCGCTTCGGAAACGCCTCGCTACATGAACGTTTTATATCATGTGTTACAATTATTAATATTTGCTATTTGATTTCCGTGCAGGTGGATTCTACGATTAAGATGTTTTTTTAATAATCTCGGGTATCCTTTATTTCAACTTCTACCAAAACCTGAACCTAAACCTAGACCAGGTTCGTGTTTTTACGGTGGAGTTTCATGCCCATACGAAACTACCTCTTGGAAGGGATGGCTAGAGTCCCTTTTTTATTTTTGTATATTTTGGACTTTGGCAAATAAATTAATTACTTTGACTTTGAAGAAATCAAGTGATTTTTACTTAATAACTTTATTTGTACAGTTGAACACGATTCTATTTGTTCTTTTTTAAAGCCAGCAGTTGCAGAAATCTACATTACTTTCAGGACATTTAATTTAATTCACAATTAATTAAGAATTCAATGAATTCCAAAACTTTCCGGTCCAATCCACAAGACGACTTAATTAACTATCAATAAAATAAAGTAATAATTTCATTCCTCTAGAAAAAATCCTCCACTAAAATTCAAAGTCCCAAATCCCATCTTTCTCACATGAGTATGGTCCACATAATCGGTTTAGTTCCACATTCACCTCTGATAATAAATCATGGGTAAGCCGCACCTGCCACCTTATCGCGGTACCCGGGTATGGAGGGGGGCGGGGGGTGGGGGCTGCCCATTGCCACTCTATTGGGTTTCTTTCCGATATTTATACCGTATTGAGCGTTATTACTGATGTTCTTTTTATAGTCTTGTTTCTGGTGAAAAGGATGGAGGATTTCAATTGTTTTATGTCCGGTAAATATTTCATATAACAGATTGTTATTAGGAACCAGTTGCCTGGTTCCTTAAAGATACTGGTGGCAGGACCATGTGACCAATATCATGAAAAGGTCTTGGTGTTGCTTGACGTGGGTTCAATACCTATTACCTACATATTTGACCACATCGAACGAAGAAATAAGACTCAAGAGTAAATATGTTGTAACCCAAGGGTGTTAAAACAAGAGTTTTGACACCCTTGGTTATAACCTGTTTACTCTAGCGTGCTAGGTCTGCTTTACATCTGCAAAGCAGACCTAGCACGCTAATGCATGAGAAAGTTTTGTTATTATTAAAAAGTGTGATTCCATACCTACATCATTATAGTATATGCTACCTTTTGTGAATATTTGCAAGAAACGAAAAGTCCAAGAGCCTAAGGCTATTTCAAATTTATAAATATCCTGCATTCTCAAATGACCCATAATTTCCATCTAGCTCTCATCCAACGAATCACTACATCATAAGCATTATAACGAAAACGCCCGTCCCGGAGGCATGTTTGAACTGGTTGCGACATTACAGAAGTTCACTAATGCCTCAACTTACGTAACTTAGTTACGACTATCGGGACACCTTTCATTAAGGTTAACTCTGTCGGTGCCTGGATTACTCCTGTTCTTGTTTTAGTTGATTAGACTACGTTTTAGAGAAAAGGTGACTGAACTATGTTTTTTATGTTTTCCCTGTAGTGTCCCTAACAATGAATCTATCAATTCCCAAATCTTTGAAATATACTGTGATTACGATACTTCTTCATTCTGCGCATCTTAGTTTCCTCTATAAATATGTTTTTCTTGACTTCTCATCATTACTGTACGTTATACCAGTAGATATTCTTGCTGAATGTTTGCCTTCTTCTTTGCGTGGTGTAAAGTGTTGCAACAGCTCGTAAAAAAAAGAAAAGAATTATAACCTACTAACTTTTTCCCACGATTTCGTCTGCGATCCATCAGTATGAAAAGTCTATGTCCTTCTCCGGGTCATGGTCGACCCATGTGCCAAATTTCATCCAAATCCGCTCAGCCGTTTTAGCGTAAAGGGTAACAAACAAACAAACTCACTTTCGCATTTATAACATTAGTTAGGATTATTGTAGGATATACGAGTAAGTAAGTATCTATCTATCTACGCAGGGATTATTTATTTATGTTTCGTTTATAAAATCAATGCCCTCATAATTACATATACAACACTTTACACCCAATCACAAACAATTACCTACTTAATCAAAATCACCTCACTTCAAACAAACAAAAATATAAATCGGACTAAACTTGTACTAGTGGGGTAAATGTACCAACACTCGGCTATACGTCCCCGGGGCGCACTTGCATCGCCACGGAACCGCGGCCCGAATACCGGCGGAATTGCACGACCGCTTTTATTGTTAGTTGCCGCCATAACTCCGAGCTAGTTAACCTGATACAAGGTGGGATTTGGAATTGCTGAACACTTTATTGTGTAAGGCAGGGATGAGTGGGTTTGAGCTGCTTGTTTAATTGTTTATTGCGCTCCTAGTGAGATTCTTTTAGCAAATAACGCTTGACAAAAGCGTTGCTATTTTTTTCTAGGTGAAATACTTAACAAACTAAATCATTTATTTATTATCAAAATTGTATTGTTTATAATTTTCAGCCAACTAAACTATTTGCCATTATAAGACCATGCATCTATTTCCATTCAATTTTGTTAAGCGAAGTAAACAATTCCAATCCAAGCACATTCTGTCAATTCTCTCAAAATTCAAAGAAATTCTTGTAGCAAACTTAAACATTTTATTTCTCCAATCCTAACACAAGACTTTATCTAACAAAGAAGTCAAACAAGTAAACCCAATAGGTGTAACAATATCTGTCCGGTCCACAGAGACCACTCACGTAAGGTGAAAGCAAATATTGTGAGAATCGCAAACAGTGTTCGACAAAGAGTTTAAAAAGTGCAGTTTGAACTAACGCGATGTTGCGGGTTAGTGGGGGGAGCCGGACCGTTACAATTACATCCACCCTACTGTCTGTGGGTGTTGTGTTTAAGTTTAGTGTGGAGTTCGGTTATTGAAATTAATTCAATTATCCTATAGGTTTAGAAAATAAAGATTCCTTTGAATGATTCAAAAAGTAATATTTGGTGTTGAAGGTAAACGATACATACACCCTACGTAATTGCTTAGATACGGACCAAAAATATCTGTCTTTTGTAAAGTTGGTGAAATAATATTTACCAGCCAAAGGCTTCTTTTGAAGGCATTCGAGCAAGCCTTGATCACCAAACTAACTGACGGTGTACCTATTGGATTTATCAGCCTATGATTCCTGAACATGTTTTTATACTACCTACTACAGCACTCCATCTTAAGCTCAAGAAACGATAACTAGTAAATTCAATCTGTACCATACATTTCTGGTACAACATTTATTAAAAGTAAAACTTCTAACAGAATAAACTCGGACTTGCAGAGGACTGCGATTGGCCGAGTTGATTGAATGAACTTTAAACTTTCTTTGAGAATAGTTCTAACCTTTAGTCTGAACAAATAAGACCTCATCACAATGTTTCAGCTCAGGTTAAGTTAAACGTTTGGTCTTCTGCCAACAAGCGGGCCCTGCTTTTCGTACAACATTCTTACTTACGGGGTAAACAAAGTCTTAATGGTTTACTAGGTTTTTTTCGTGATTTGAACTTTTCAGAAATGTTTATAGATGTTCATTGTATGTAATGTGGATCGAAGAGAGGTGTCGACAAAAGGAAATCTGTTGAAATTGAAAATGTTTTTGATAAAATAAGTTCTCCTGGAAAAATTGCAGTGAAATTGTGATTTTGTTTTTTTTTACTATAATGAAAATTAAAGAACGAATTCTTGTATAATCTTTAATAAACCGTAATCTCGTCATGTTCACTTGAGCTCAGGTTAAGATATCATGGCGGTGCCGCAGCGTCTGCCAAGAAAAGCAATGCACGTGCAATTAGCTGGTCCCCTCGGAGTTGGTTGGCTGGTTGACAAATACTGAGGGTCGGAGGATTTTTACCTCTAATAAGTGTTATTAGATTATCCGTGACGAGATCTCATTAGAAACTAGTACTTACATGATAAATAGATAAATTGATCTGAATACATTAGTTGGCCAAAATCAAGAGTATAACTTGCCCTTTGCCCTCAAGACATGATCACATCAACATACAACAATTCACTCAAAACTTTGCCAAAAATCTAATACTGTAAACAAAATAATCCACCTCCAAAGAAGCACAAAGTCAAACTCCAACAAATCAATTTAGAAAATCTACCACACGTCAGCGCAACCGCCACCGTTCCACGTAGCGATCACACGAATGGCTATCATAGCTCTCGGCAGATGAGAGTGTGTCTGGACCACGGTAGGTGTGCTGAGAAAACATCATATTTCACGGCTTAACCCTTCAGGGGAAGCTTTTTGCTTGATCAAGTTCGTAATGAAAATATTGAATTGTGTCTGAGATTGTTTGAGTAGAAAAGAGGTAGTATTCGATGTAATTATGGAATTGGACGCAATTGACGGAAAATTGTTTTGCTGTAAATAATTTAAGGTGATTGGAAACTGGTGTAAAATAATTTATTAACCAATTCGAAAATGAGAAGCGATTCCCGAACCTATTATTAACGTAAAAAAATCTATTACATTTTTGGACAGTTTAATTTTTTTTTAAAGGCCCGTTAAAAAAAAAATCCTCAATTAAACGAGATAAATCTCCTGATTAATTTCTAACTTTTAATAAAAATGTTCAAATTAAAATAAACTTCACAGTATTTATATAAATTATTATATCAACACGTGAAGCAAAAACTTTGTACCACTTTTTACGAAAATTACGCGGACGGAGGAGTATGAAATGAGCACAGTTAAAATTTATATGGAGAAGGAGTGCAGAAAGCTAATATTTTTATATAATATACATTAGAAATAAATAAAATTAATAAAAAAAACATTACACACACTACCATGTGTTTGACACAAGATCGAGTCACCTTAGAATCATGACATTTAAATGAATTATGGTCGAATTTAGACCTCTGGGCGACCACTAGTTTATATAAATAAACTGGTACACAACTATCACTGAAACACAGACCTGAATAAAATAAAAAACACACATCGAACCCATAGGCCACCTCTTACTTACGACATCGGATTTCCCTTCCAAATCACATCTTTATGCAACTCATATATACATACCATGGCCTGCAAAATATGTCCTTCAGAAAGCCCAACATTCGTCCCCTGTGGCCGAGTGATCTTGCTTGCATAGCAGATGTCCCCAGACAGTCCCCTGACTGAGGTGCCCTCCACCTAGTGGATAAACTGATGAGTCAGTCGCATGTGTGAGTTACGATCAATGTCCATATTTTTTAGCTCCGTGTGGGACAGTGAATTTTTGTGTCAAGTTTTTCTGTATACAGGGTGGGATTTTTTACCTTAGCACACAAAAAGAGACCTGTGTTTTACAAAAATAAAGGTGATTTACGGTGTTGTGAAAACAAATTCGGGATTTGTACTTCAAAGATAAAATATCTCCTTCATAAATGAGTAGAATAAAAGATTAAGTTCAATGTAGTGATGAATAGGAAGCTGAAATTTAGGTTTTGAATTTCATGGTACTACTTAATCTTTAAAAATGTACCTATAACTCTATATTACGATATGATTATGTAATGAGAGCAAATTCAAAATACATAACTATATACCAAGCAAATATTGCACCAAACCAGACTTTCTAATAAATAAAAATGTACACGAGAACCTCTTAATTATTGCAGCACACACAATATCTTGAGCAAACAGCATGTATATCAGACGTCCATGCTTACCCAACCAAAGGTGACAAACAGACAATTTTCTCTCCTGTCCAATGCAAATGAGACCATCTGGCATAACCTGAACAAACCACGTCAATTTACTGTCACACCAAACCCTATTCTAATGATATAAAGCTTATTTTTGTGTTCTCTAACCGAATGTTTAATTTGGTAGAACGTGCTGCTAGACAATTTTATAAAATTCTTTCTTTTTAAACCTTATTACGTATACAAAAGGCTTATAATCACATACACAAGCTTCCAAATATATGATTGTATAAGAGTCTGGCCTCACGTGGGATTCCAAAATAAAGTGATGACCCTAAGCGTTAGCGTGTGAGTTATAGGGATGTCGCTTGTATGAACTTTGTGTTCCTGCGTCATATTAATGTTAATACATTTGTGAGGTTTTTGCTGAGTCTGTGTTTTGATTTAATTTTTGAAAAAAATAATTTAAAACATGAAGTTTTATTTTTCCAAGTACATAGGCAATTCTTCAACCTTATAACTATGTAACAAGCGGATTTAATACCTGCGACATTTTCTACCAGTTCAAAGTCAAGTTATGTAGAGACGAACATGATTAAAAAAAGGGAATAGCCTTATTTTAATGGCTTTTGGGGTTTATATATAACCTTACTTCCAGTTAAGTAACGTTCAAACGTCAAACGCTTATGTATGGTTAAACAGTCGCTAATCATCACTTAACGTTAAGCAACGTTTAAATAAACCCCTTATTGTTCAAGTAGGTACTCATTTTACTTAGCTTTTCATTGGGGGCTTAAGTTATAGGTTTCATTATATAGGTATATGCTCTGTACGGTTTATCTTGCTGTTTCGTCGCTTAACAACTAATTAAGTATGTTGATTATTTTACGAGCATAACTTTATTGATTGACATTTAGGAGTTACGACTATTTGACAAAAGTAGGTTTCCTTGAGATATTTCGTAATATTAAATTATTAAGAATAATTTGATGCAGTATAAACCATGTCTTCCAAAACAATATTTTTCCTACGTGACAACAGTCTGCTTCAAAGTAACACATAATATCACGCCTGTTATCCCCGAAGGGTCAGGCAGAGGTGTACCTATAGTACACCCACATTTCGCCAGTTATGTTTAAGTCCCATGTAATAGGGGGCGAGCCTATTGCCATCAATCGGGTACAAATCCAGACTCCGGGCTGCTACTGAGAAATTCCTGAATAATGTACCTAACTAGGTACCTACCTCCCTTCAAAAGCCCCTTATCAAAAGTATCTTAACTCATCCCAAACTTTCTCCCATAGCTTTTATGGCAGGTAGGACGCTATCAAAATGCCGCCATGCGCCATTGGTTCCCGAAGGTTTTACGGTCACCTTTACTCACAGAACCAATTTATTACTATCTTTTCACAGACGACTTGGCAGGAAAGCCGTTACTTGTCACAGGTATGATTTAGGTCTCCCAGGCAGACTTGGACACTAAATTAAAACCTAGGTCTTCTGGAAGTAACGAATTTGGTAAAGGGAAATTGGTTATGTCTAGGTCATATTTCTTGAGGGAAGTATCTCTGTGTTTTTCAACAAATGCTAGTTAAAAACAATACAATCTCACACTTTTGTTTATGCGATCCTTAACATGACATGTTCATTGTTGAAAATAATATACAAAATCATACCTTATTGCAAATATATCGTGATAGTTTAACATGACTGTGTTCAGTGGAAAATGTTCAATAGGTGAAGTAAGGTTCTGTCTGACGTTTATAACTTTCCCTAAGAAGTAAGTGTTTCATGTTCTAAGTATAGTAAATTAAGGATAAAGCTTACAGAAACTGATTTTTTCCTAATTATCAGTATATAATACCAAAGATTCTGTGGTAAGCCTAGCACCGTCAACCACAAAATGAGATCAATCATTATACAGATAACTCCAGTAACATGAATACAACAAACAATGTGCTAACCTCACGGTTAATTACCCACTCACAAAACAATAAAGGAATCACCTCACACCAGGGCAAACACACCAGATACCGGCTATTGGAAAAGTTCCGCTGAGTCAATAACCTGCGCCCGAACTTTTTCGATTAGTACCTGCCAGTAATGGGGCGCTTCACCCTACCAACTATTTGCCCTTATTACGTCTTTGGTAATTATTTTAACCCTTGCAGGAAGGTTTAGTGGCGAGTAGTTTGGATTGAAACTGTGGGTTACAGGCGCTTGAGTTTAACGTATATACGTATTTGTATAATCGTGTCAGTCTCTTCACTGTAAGTACTCAAGTCACCGGCTCTTCAATAGTGCGTATCGTAAAATGAGACTAAGGAATTAGGAAAATGAAAACTACAGGCAACAGCGTATTTCTGTGTTGATGTCTGGTAACAGCGACGATTACCGAATCTTCTGCCAAGCATGGTAGAAGACCCAGATATTTTTTTTTTCAATAAGACATCTATAAAAAAGAAAAGCATAGACATTATCTGATCACTATGATTGGTGTTAAGATTAGTGCTCACATTACGTTTACGTGTTATTATGAATCAGGGAAACCCTTTCTTAACATGTTCTTTACATGATAGGTAATTAATCCCTTACTTTCAATTCAATTTATTCAGTAACAATCTACATTGTGTTCGAAATAATCCAACATGAAACGTAATTATACACAAATATTACAAAATGACGATGTACAAATATTATTATTAAAAAACATGCAATTCAATTTAAATTACGAAATATTATTTAGATTAAAAAAAATAACTGTAGAATACCATGCAAACATAAATTATAAACCATATGTCAAACAAAATAAAAAATCAGAAGTAAAATAAACAAACAATAATCAAAAAATTTAATATAAACACAATATAACCAATAGCCAAATAATGACACATGAGAATAGGACTATAAATCATCTAATGAATAGAGGCATTTCTCCAACTGCACGGGTAGCATGATCACCGTCGAAACGAGTTTTGTCGATGGAAGAATAGACAAAAAGACAGTTAAACAATCACAATCTGTAATTTTGTCTATTCTTCCGTCGACAAAACCCTTTTCTACGGTGAAATGGAATGTAATGCCTTGAGCCTTGCCTTGAATGAGCCTGTGTACAGTATGTGTTTTAACTCAAACGGTAATTTATTAAATAGTTTAACTGCCTGATACTGTGGACTATGTTTATCTATTCCAAAAGCCGGGATGATTTTATTACCAAAATATTTTCTTCGTGTTTTACTTTTAACGACATCTGCCTTTTATTTCCCGCTAAGCGCACCACGTGGCTATATTATTTAACGTTTTCCTTATCCTCCTATTAAACTCTAGTTAAATAACGTTCGTAGACTAAAACTAACATTCATATGCAGTATACATCACCGGACGTGTATCACTCCGCGGTCTGGACTACTAAGTAGACCTCTATGTAGCTATCATCACGATTCACCCATCGTGAGGTAGGCAGTGATGTCATTTTCATCAAAAATCGTGAGAATTTTTGGTAGCTTGAATTTGGAATTCTGAATTTGATTTCGGCCAGGAATAGACCTATGGGGAAAATAGGCAGTTAATTTTTCTGCGGTGACATAAGTGATTCCGAAAAATTTGGCAAATTAGTCATATTTAGCACCCATTGTTGATTTGTTATCAACAATGGTGGTAAATATGAATCACTACCATCATTTTGCCCCCGCAAAAGTGATGATTGTAAATAAAACCTGTTGTAATGCCTTGATTACACGTACCGTGTACATTAGCAAGTCAGTCTTGGCACAGTCTAATGACTGAGCTTTTGATACATTATTTTACTATTGGTCTTATCCGCGGCTTCACCTGCGTGGAGGTTCCATAGAAACGTAGGTACTACCGGGATATGTTCTAACCCAGGTCATGGTCTAATTGTGTTACTAAATTTCATCGAAACCTTTAGGCGTTAAGAGGTTACAGACAGACAGAGTTACTTCCGCATTTATAATATTAGTATGGATTATATTAAAAACTTAACGTTTGTCCATTATCTCAACTGATCTGATCTTTTACACCTGACTATCTCTCCTCCTGAAAAGTTATTTGATAAAATTTTATAATATACCTCTCATTACAAAATGCTATTTTTTTAATAAAATGGATAGAACCTCTTTGACTAACATTGACATGCCGCATGCGTCATCACACTTAACGGCTCGTAGTCTAGACTGCTAAGCAGAACTGTTTCATATGCATGTACCTGTTATATTGTGGGATGTTAACGTGTTTTCCGCAGTCCGACATCCTATCTATCAACGATATTAGTTAAAAAAAAAAACAAACGTTTTGCACATTTGTTTGTTTTTTTCGTTAGTCTTTCAAATGATCTGACCAAGATTATGTTTGTACTTCAAAAGGGACGAACCTCTGAGTTTGTTTCGGCCTTTCTTCTCAGGGCAGTCACATGAAACGAAATAATTTATCAAACAGTTAACATTTATTTTGAAGTAATTTTTTCCAACAATTCATAAAGACTTCTAAACGTAGAGAAAGAATGACGCCATTTTCCTTTGATTTCTTTGAGAGCAAAGTGTTTTTGAAGACAGTGAATTTTATCTATTCTTAAACCAGATTTACATAAAATATAAAGACTAAAGACACTTTCTATCTCCTACACATAACGACAAAGTCTAAACTAGTTAATGCGAGCCATCGCACTATCATTACGGCGCGAAGCTGACCCGAGTCAATAGTTCAATATTTATGAGAGCGGGGTCAGCAGAGATTTATGTGCAGCACAAGTGGCTGCGCAGGTAGACTGATTTATTGTGCCATCTGATCAGATGGGCTGGAGGTAATAGGGGAAGGGACAAGGGTTGTGAATATACGAATGTTTTGTGGACGGTGTTTAAGGTTTATTAACTCCTTGTGGATGTTCCTCCACGCGTCATGTTCGTATACGGGCGTCGTCAGTTGTGACTGGTCGTCTCTCATCTACCAGTTTTTATTTTGAGTTGTTTTGATTATTTTTTGTACATTGTTCTCTCATATAGAAGCAACAAGAATACTGTACCCAGGATTTTGTAATATCTATATTTAAAAGAATGTCCTTGGAGTTTCTTACCCGTTCTTCTCCATAAAGATCTACGTTTTGGAATGGGCAACTAACCTCAACTTTCTGACTAACTGACGCGAATATTTGACAGAAGTCCCTGTAAATGGTTTAATTGAAATAAATACTTTGAGTTTGAGTTTGATGGTTCATGTAAGTAGTCTCCAATGTAGCTTTATTATATTTCTGTAATGGTCACTGAAATCTGTGCCGTGGTGATGCCTACATATTTCATGAAAACTATGCTGTAATTTTTTTAGTCATGGAATACTGGTGTTTAGTTCTTTCTTGGTTTTTGTAAGCTTGGACACAATATTTTGATGTGATGACATTCATCATTATGAAACAACAAAATTAGTAAACAACCACTAATAAAACTACCTATATTAATTTATGTTCAATATTTAGGTATCGATATTAACTTCAATCATCTTATCGCTTTCGTCAGTCGGAATATTTGTGGCTAGAGACTGTCTGTCCGTCTGTCTATGCTACAAAATACAATAAATTATCGACCAACCAGTGTAATTGGTCTTTTACATTATACTCCCATCAGTTGCATCCTTTAGTTTTGAACAGGACTACATTATTCCCTTTCTCTTGTATGTTAATAGCACTGGATTACACCACCTTCTCTCAGCACAAAAACACCTAATCAATAGTAACAAAAAGCCAGCGGCATCCAAAAGCAGGGGCCGCCAATACCGGGCCGCAGGAGGGTTGGTAATGAGCTTCATCTAATTATCGCGACGTCTACGTGAGGCAGTTGCTAACACCTGTATTATGCAGCTTCTGCCGCTTGTCTCCAAGTGCTCGGTGCCAACGTCTGTAAACGTGTTTATGGGAAGTTAATATTCGGTTGAGCACCTCTGGCATTTAAGCATAGCGCATAACAAAGAGAAGTATTTCTTTTGTTCATATTGACGATTACGAAAGTCGATAAAATTTAATTGTACAATGATTTAATCTTATGTTCTGTAGTTTTTGCCTACCTCATGGAAAGAAGGAATGAGTCTATGTATGTATGATCTAAGCTAATGCTGTAAGGTTAAGACATTTTGTATGATTGACAGGCTTAGCATAAATGCAAGTGTGGAATTTTAGATTTTGCTCTGAGTTTATAAAGTCTCAATGACTTTAGATGACTCTATACAAAGCATAACAGCAAAATCAACCAGATATTCAAACACAAAAGTAATCTAAAAACCCTATAGAGTAAGTTAAACATTTACCTAAAAGGACGTGAAACATTATTCACGTTAAACGTTACGCCCCTTCACAAAGTGGTCTAAACGAAAAAATACAATTTATTAATTTGCAAAAAAACGCTTGCGACGGGCGTCACCTGTCACGCGGCGTGACAACCCCCAAGAAACAGCGACGTGATGAATTGTTGAAAATAAAAATTACGACGTAACCGGCTGAAGAGAGGGGGTTGAAACACGTTTAATTTTAATCGACTCTTTGAAGGAGGAATTTTTGTAAATCTTGTTATTTGAGTTTTAGAGTTATTTTTTTTTGTAATGGAGTCATTAGTAAATTGTTTTGGTAAACTTCGTTATGTAGTTAAATAAAGGGTTGAAGAAATTAAAAATGCTGTCACAATATTGCAGTTGTTTCTTTCTGGTTTGTGGAAAAATTAAACCCTTAAGTTCATTATCATACTGAATAATCATTCCTTTTATCAGAAATTGATTTAAACAAATATTTTATTACTTTTGAAAGCCAGTTAATATATACAGCTAACAAAATCACATTTTACAAATTATTCACAAAAAAATAAACAACCAAAAAAACTTTAAAACCACACATTTTTCTTGAACAACGCTAAAACACGCCGCTGTCACGTCAGGCCGCGTCACGTGACACGGCGTGACGTGCTTACACGACAGGTAACAACGTTTGCCGCCAATTTTTAACGCGCCAACATTTAAATTAAATTCCGGCGCTGCACGTCGCGCCGCCCGCGCTTAATTCAGCCAATTACGTGGAAATGCTTATCTCTTACTTATGTTGTTGTGCAAGGATGTAGCGTGTTGTGTATGGGGATTGTGTGTGTTTAATGAAATGACAATCAAAATTGCTTTTTCCATGATTTTCTCACTCCTATTTAGGAAATTAGTTTTTTTTTTTGAAGTAACGTTACGTTGCAGAACGAAATGCGTTTTTTTTTTCTTTATTTTAAAATTAACTGATTGAATATTTAGGTAGATAATAAATAATGCTTTCATCGTCTTATCTATTCGTAATGGACCAGGCATTTAAATACGTGTCGTACAATAAATATCTTTGTCCTGAAATTGCAATAAACTGAATTTATTGATGCTATATAAGGCTAAAGGTGGATTTTTAAAAATCACATAAAATCATCATATAGTAAAATGGCTTTAAACAACATGTAATAAAGATCATAAACATGGTAATAAATTATCATCAGTACATTAGTTTGTTTGTGCCTAACTTTTTTTGAGACTAAGCGATACTTTCTAAGTTTTTTTCTCATAGGTATATTTACTTGATCCTTTCTATGTAATTGGTGATAAATCTTCATCTGCGCTTTATTGTTTCATGGTGTCAGCTGTTTTGTTTGCTTGCCTAAATATTTGTTATTGCACGGTGATTTCGCCGAAGCGTACATGGGTATACTTATTTAAACTAGTCAAAGCCGTTGGCTTGAAAAGTTTAAAGGAAATCAATTACAGACTCATTTATTTTATTTGATGTTGTTTTTTTTTACAGTGAGTGTAATTGTTATTATTGATTTTCAGAGCTTACTGCCCGCTGTTAGTGGAGAATTAGGTGCAGTATTGCGACTTGAAAGAGGCCTAGTTTATTCAGCAATGGAATTAGTCGACGTTGTAGCACTTTGACAAACTTCCCTACAAAGCACCTCATCTGTTGTGTTACACCAGATGGTTTACTGATGCTTCGGCTTAGATAGTAAAGATGCAGCGCGTCGCATCTAGAGCGGGTACCATAGATATGTCGGTACGCATGCAGCGCCACTGTGGCAGGTTACTTTGGCAATGTTCCCTGCGCAAGATAGGTGTACCTACTGCTAAGACTATGTTAAACTAAATATGGAAGAAAGAGAGATCTTATTGTAACTTTACAGGCCATTCAAACAAAATAGTCTAGAAGCAGTAAAAGTTTACTAGATTTTCTGTGCGACCACAATCAATCGCCAATTAAACTTTGCTTAAAAATAAGCATACTAATATCACTTTGAAAACATCTAACATTTGATCTCAGTGAACTTGTCGAAACATTACATCTGTCATAAAAGTCACCGACTAGGCTTTTATGACAGAGTGCCTGCTAACTAATTAAGTCAACCTAAAAGATCGATGTGCCCAAATGAGTATTATTGTAAGAGACTCCTTATCCACATTTCAGTACTCCAGAAACGCAGCTAGTTGGTTTCAGCGTGGCCGTCCCCGTCCCCAAAACAAAGAAATTTCACTTGGAGATATACGAGCATTTCAGCAGGATTGTCTCGTACCGTCCTTGTACAACGTTCTGTTAACTTTAGTGGAAACTGTTTTAAAATATCGTTGTCACTTTCAAGACTAAGATCTTGTAACAATTATAGGGACTTAGGTAAAAATAATAAACTTTATTTGTTGTTTTATCCCTCTATATAGTTTGCTGTTCCAGAGTTATAGATTATAGATGATTGGTAGAATATTGGATTGATGAATCCATGAAGAAATCGTTAGCTCAAAAATCGGTCTATCGAATTTCATAAAACGTTGTATGGGAACATTTAAAACATGAAGGTTTGCGTGAAGTTATTCATTTTTCTACTAGCAAAGCAAGGTGTTCAAATAGGTACCTATATTAATATCAAAATTGTTGAATTTATAAGACTATTTTAAGCTCTTAGTTTTACCAACCATGCTAACATTTAGTAGACAAATAAATTGTGCACAAAAACACAGTATTTTCCTCTAAGATGCAGGGGCATGGGAGCTGGAGCCAAATTCTTCAGAGATAAGGTAGCACCTTCGCGCTAAGTCACAATAAACGAACCATTACTACACGTAGGAGTGAGATACAGCATCCAATGAGGTGGGAGTAAAGAGTATTATGCTGGAGTTGAATATAGGAAAAAGAATAGAATAACTACTAACTAGAAAATATAAGAATAGAATAACTATTCTGATAAATCTCGAATTATATAAAGCATTTCTTCCTCTCTGTGGCTACACGCTGTATGTCAACCATTATAGAGTCTTTAACTGACAAATAGTTGGTGCCCAATTTAGTATTCTTAGACCCAAAAATTTGTCTAGATCTGATGGCTGACGATCTTGACAATTCAAAAGTGCCTGTAAATGGATTAATTGAAATAAATGCTTTGAGTTTGAGTAAGAGCGAGCCGACCTCCGCCAGCTCAACCATAACTACATCAGTATTAAAATTAAATAAATAAAAAACTACATCAGTATTCAAATTAAATTTTCAGAATAGGGATGATGCCTGGGTAAAAAAAATGAAATTCTAATTAGTCCGTCAGTGAGATAATAAAAAAATATTAGACACGTATTTTTTGCTTTATCATATTAATACAAAATTACTTAGATAAAACGCATTTTAAGTTGGGGACTGGGGGTCGCTACGTCACTAGTATGTATAAAATCTACATACTCGTGACGTCATGGCACATTTTACCTCAATGTATCGCCGTAATCTTTAGGTTACGTAAAAAAAGAAAAAATACGTGTCCAATATTTTTTTATAATCTCAAAGACGGACGAAAAAAATTTTTTTAGTCATCATCCCTGTTAATACTTCATGTCGTTCGAAATTATATCGTCAGCTCTATTGGCAGTTCCAAGTGCAGTTCCAACAGCCAACGCGACGTGAAACCTCAATCCTAATCATACACTATTCGCGTCCTGAACTAACGATCATAAAACTACATTAAAGCCGCAGAGCCTAACAAAATAAATATAAGCCGGTAGCTACGTGCTCATCCCCTCACATATTAACCTTTATGATCTAATTTGGCAATGGTCGAGGCTATTTGGCAGAGGAGCCATCCTCTCATCCACAATATTACATTCAATGTCCCGTGCGCCATACAACAGGTACTGTAGGAAATAAAACTCAATATGGGATATGAATGGGTTTGGATGGCTTTCCAGTGGGTTTGAATGGTACAGTTTTTTGTAAAAAAAAATATGAAGATTTTTTAAGTTTTGAGTAAGAGTAAAATCGATAATAGGTAGGTTTACAATTTAAATTGACAGTGGTTAGATTAAGTCGGATTACGAAGTTTTCTTTCTTGATTTTAGTTTGTTAAGTTTCAATAGGACACGAAATTGTTATGCCCTATGATTGTTCCCCCCCACCCCTTTCTTATATACTTGTACATATTATTATTATTATTTTAAGTCTGTTAGTTTTTAAATTGTTTCTAGTTAATGTAAATATTGAGAAATTAATAAAAATTACCAACTAGCTGATAGTTGGTAAATACAGTGCATATACATTAAACTTGTCTTTAGTGAAAATATACACGTTGACACTTTTCAAATACTTGGGCAGGAACAAAAATGAAAACTAAAATTGAAACCGAAATTAATTGAAATAGTTCACAAAAAATTCTCGTAGTAAGTACTTATTATTAATGAAACCTAAAAATCGATAAATTCTAACCAGAACACAATTTTTTCCACAAAACCATTACATAAAGCTACACCACAATTCACTATTAAACACCACTCTAACAATTCAAAGGCAGATACAGTTTTGAACTAAAATAGTAATTTCCTATACAAAATAAATCTGTAGCAGAGTAGGTACGTGGCAGGCGGCTTGACAGGTTACTTTGGCAAGGTTCCTGCTGCAATCGTACTGTCGTACCGGTGCTCGGCGGACGCACCGAAATGAAAATGTTGGCGTTAGAATACTTGGAAATGTACGATTGTAGGTAGTTTTATTAGAAGTTTTGTACTCGATTTTAGTGTGCAAATGTGTAATTTTAAGTAAGTATTGTATGACCGTTTTAGTTATTGTAGGTAGAGTGTGAGCAGACCTGTAATAAGAGTCAGTACTTGGTATACATTTATTACATGAAACATTATAACCATTGGTAAAATTTGTTCATCGAATTTGTAGTCTAATTACTTACTCACCAATCTTACTAAAATCCACACAAATTAACTTAAAAAATAGAATATCATCATAATTTAACAAAGCACTTTCGCGAGACTCATCTTAAGTTTCAAATTTATTTTAAGATTCATGTTTTTTTAGCACACTTTTCATTTGCTCCCCTTGATATTAACAACAACAAAAGCAATACAAATCAATAAACCAACACATCAAAACAATCCATCTTTTACTATCTTTTACCCTACCTCACTTTATTACCGTCCAATTGTCTCGATAACCATTTTCCTGTCCACACGCAGACGAGCCCAGACGTCATAAAAAAAGAAAAACAAAATAAAGGTAAACAAGAAAACTGTTACCGGCCGAAAGTAATTTTGGCAGAAAAAAAAACACTGGTCATTACTATCTTTATCTAGGGTAAGTCAATTTTCCCCACTCTACCCTAAAGGTGCAAAATTACTATGCAACCGAATCAGGCAATTCTTTACTTTACTGTAGAAGTAATAGAGGTGATGTGGAAGGTATAGTTAGGTGGCTATCGGTAACAATGTCCAACCTGTGTATGTGTAACGTTGACAAGGTGGAGGATGATCGTATAATCCCCATAAAATAAGGTAGCGAAAGAATTCGGGATGTACTGGGAGCAGAACGCTTTCTTACTTCTTCTTCCTATTTTCTTTTATTGTTAGAGGTTTTCTTGCAGCCTGTAACCATATTCAAGAGTTGTAAAAAATATCATAGATTTTTAATTTTTTATTGCAATACCAATACAATATCAAACGTTTAGCTACATGATAATTAATGATATTTATTTCTGTAAACTGGTTTGAAAAACACACGTCAAAAATAAATTATGCTTTACAACATGATACTGCCACAAAGACAGGAAACCTAACTTATGAAATTCATAAAGCGGCTTACCAAACCGATCTCTTAATTATTGTTTTTTTTTAATATTAAATCGAATATCACAATCGAAACGATTACAGTGAATTAAAAAATCGTCTTAAAACCGAATGACAATTGCATCATTGCGATGTCCTAAACCTCTACTTTCAACAGTCTACCTCATTAATCCGATACTTACCAGAAGACACATAGGTAATCCTGAAAGAAAGAAAAAAATATAAAGAAAAACCCCTTTTCCCTTCCCCTCCCGGTGTGCCCATCCGGCGGTATAATCCTTGGGCCCGGTATCTCGGCCCGGCCGACCGGACCGGTTCGTTTACGGCGCACGTTAATGGCAATCGCACCTCGGACACGCAGACCTGATCGTTTTCCTATATCTTTAAGTTACATAAATTCTTGGTATAGGTAGGTACCTCTGTCTTTTATTTTTGGCGATTTCTTTGTGAAATGCTTCTCTCTAAATGAGCTAAGGACCCGTACTTAATTATACTATAGTATTTTGTTATGACCGTAAATCTGGATGGCATAAGTTGCTAGTCTATAAAAAAATATTAACTAAACTATCGATTTTTACACAAATTACAGGTCAGGTTTTCAGAAGCATTATCATTTCAGCAGAAAGACGTCACCACTTCGACCGGTTCTGTGCTTCTCGCATCCAGCGGATTCCTGTGGCCTTCACCAGGTCCACCCTGTGGGAGGTTTTCAGACACCTATTAAAAAATACTAAAAAAGTAATCAACTGTGTATATAATTTTAAACTAAATGATTTGAGTGTATCATCTCTGTGTCTTTGAAGGGCCCGTTAAATTGCTCCTTTGACTACTACTAAAGAATGCCACTGATCAATCAACGTGGCCACCTACTGAGCTCAAACAATATAAAGTAGTTGAATCATAGTACCGTCGACATGAAAACAAGAAGATATTTTTCATAAATTTTTTCATAATACAGGTAACACTAGTATGACTACAACACACACACACACACACAACACACACACATGACACGTACATGACTGAATCCCTTTTTATTATCAGTTTCTTTATTACATTTGTATCCATATTAATTACATTTTTAAATATTTTAATGAAAAAACTAAAAAATAAACATTAAAAAATATAAACAATTGTGGCCCATCGGCATCAGGAACAGGGTCCAAGCTGCCGGTGGTCAGGGCTCTAGAGAGACGAACCTCCTCACGATATGTGCCGTGTCTAGGAGTACTGCTTTCTGAATCAAGCCCTTGACCCAGCCGCACAATGAGAGCCTCCTGAGGTGTTGGTCGAGGCTCTCCGCTATTAGGCCATTAACCGTTATTATTACTTTTAATGTTATAAATGCGAAAGTAAGTTTGTTTGTTTGTTTTTTACGCTTTCACGCTAAAACGGCTTAACCGATTTGAATGTAATTTGACGCATAGGTAGACCATGACCTGGAGAGAAAGGAAGAGATAGGATACTATTTATCCCGATATTCCCACGGGATCGAGACTTATGCGGGTGAACCGCGGGGTGCAGCTATTCTTTCATATTATCACTTACCTTCTAAATCACACACTCTCTCTCTGAACGAATAATTGCAATCATCTTAAACTTTCAGTTCCATCAATTCAAAACCACAGTAGCCAATTGACAGATGGTAAACTCTATCCACTAAGATGAGTTTAAAGTTAAACTAAACTACTACTATTAACGTAAGGTAAAGACGGTAAAGTCAATGAGATCGGTCGCTCGGTGGCGTATCTCTTCAGCCCCTAATAGCATTGTCCGAACGAGGCTCCTAAGATTCATTGGAGGTGCGTTCCATTTGTGTCGACACAATACTGTGGTTCCATAGAATTTCAATTTTAGTGTATGTATCAATTGTACACAATATTATTATTATACCAACACAAGACACATCCCGACTTTTTTTTGTTTAGGAAATAGAGCACTTGGCACTACAAGTGACTTTTTTTTGTTTAGTAAATAGAGCACTTGTAGTGACAAGTGCTCTATTTACTAAACAAAAAAAATTCGGGACGTGTCCTGGGACACCCGGTTGGAACGAAGTTCCTTACTCTGTAAATTATGTGTTAATACAGAGCCATCTACGTAGTATAAGTTTTGGGTATATTAAAAAACAAAAACAAAGTTTTGACACTTGAAACTTGAGACCATGAAACTGACTTTTCCGGGCATAACGCTTTTTCTTTACGTGACGATTGCTACCAGTCAACTCCTACTGCAATCAACGTTTAAGAACTCTGTTCCAACAATAGCGAAATGCATGTTTCTAATGCGCTTATAAACCTTGATTAATTTTTCCTTATAATGAAAGGCCGATCCCAAGTAAAGGCTCGTGCCGACTGCTCGAGCGATGCGACACCGGTAATTGTTCTACCGTGAAGTTTTCTTAGAAATTATTTTGTTAGAGTCGTGTCGCGCTGTCGCGTCGCACGGGTCTGCACGACGCTTATTATGGGACAAGGGCAGGAAAAGTACGAGTAAAATAAGGTCAGGATCATACTCTTTACAACATAGATTTTAGAAGTTTTATAAGAATAACTAAGAAATTAAGTCATTATTATAACTTAATTACCTAACTTCGAATTATTTAACTTCGAATTTCGATTATGTTTCGGAATCCAAGTCTGTGTCGACACAAATGGACAACTACGTGGCATTAGTGTCTACCTCAGAGCTAATCCTAGTCGTTACACCTCATTGAGTGGCCACGAAATAAGAGAATGCTTCCATTTATGATTTACGCTTGTTTTATTAACTCATTATTCTTTCATTCAATACTTCATATTGCAAGAGATAAACAACTGAAAAAAACATTTGTTTTTTAAAAGTAAGTAGGAACCTCAGCTAGTTTTTTAAACAAAAATAGTGTATATTTTTATGGAATTCAAGTTTAAGCTTAACAAAATATGCGTTTGCATTGTAAGAATGTAACTGTACTATTGAATGAATAAATAAATAAATAACAATAAGCAAATTTTTTCACGTCAAAACGTGTAACGTGTTCAATTTATTTGCATCAAACATTACATTCCTTATTTTATCGTGGTTTGTTAAACGTTCCGACTTATGAATCTACACGGGCCACTGTAATCTTCTTCGTCCTGAATTTTTCACTGGAAAGCAACCTTCACCATCTTCAACATTATCACCGCTGATGTAAGAGCCCCACGGAACCCATTTGCAACACTATCGTCTTAAGAGATTTCCTGTAGGGTCCGTACGAACCCGTACGTATTCGTACGTATTGTGTGCGAGATTTGTGGCTCAAAGTATTGCGCTAAGTGCCCACCTTGATGGCGCAACTGATTCACTAATAAAACGGTGAGCTTTTGTTCAGTGAAGTATTAAGTGAAGAAAGATACATTAAAGTTCCTTTAGAGCCAACGTCGAACGTATTCTATTATGTTATTTGCTTCAGAACTCTTTAGATATAAATAGCAATTTTCATGCATGAAATGATAAGACTCCTGAAAAATCCGAAGTTAAACTAAGAAGTTCCTTCAGTAGAAGTTTCCTTCGCTTCTGAAAATTACGAAACAATCACCTACTCACCGATGTCTGTTTTCATTTAAATATTTTTCTAAAAGTATAAATTTTTAAAGCTTACCCTACGTTTTCAGCACCGCGACCCCCAAACATTAAACTTTAATAATAATAAATAACTTTGTGAAAGGTCGAATGCCGCGTATTTTCCAGGGCGCGCAGGTGAACGTAAATCACCTGTCTAGACGAGCTTTATGGCTGATACACGCACTATTCTACACGCTAGTGGCTCTCAAAGTGCGTAGAGGGCTGGCGAGCCGGAAAAATTGTACAACTATTGGGGAGAAGGAAGAATATTGTTTGAGGGTTTTGTTTATGGAAGTTGTAAACGTTTATGTTTTTAAAGATGATTACACTTTGATCTAAGATAGTAAAGTAAAGTTCTATCAATATACTACGGCTTGTGATGATGAGTGACGCAGTGACTGAATGATAGGGTAGCTGCGCGTCCGTCTTGAGTTCAATTTTACAGGGAACAAATGTGTACCTATTCTAGATTTGTGTTCAAATCTTAGATAGAGTTTTTTTTTTATTCGAACTATTTCAACGTCTTCTCGTTTTAGTTTTTTACTTTGGAATTCTACTACACGCACGGATTCTTCTACCGATAATTCAGGTAATTCTTTTTACTTTTTTGTATTCCTATTGCCCATTATATATACGTATAGCGTACAGTTCTTCTAACACTCATCTAATTCATTTACTATGCCTTAAAAATAGCATTTTTAAGTAACTTTTGAAGCCATATTTCAGAAAACCGATAACTAGAGCGCATCAATCTTTGAGCAACGCAATAAATATAAGCAGTTTATAGTATTGGTCTCAACAGTAGGTACACGTCTAAGATTGGTTTTCTTCAAAACCAAGTTTTTGTTATTATTTATTATCAAACGGTTTGCCGTCTTCAATCAGATTTTATGTTCACTTGACGTTTTCATTTGAGAGAATTTTTATTGATTAATCCTGTGTATGTATAGAAAAGTTTGGGTTATCGTAGCAAAGTATTGAGACTTTTTACACTAAAATGAGAATGCAATAATGTAGGTTGATACCTTTTCTAATAAAATACAAACAAACAAAATAATTTTGTTTAGTAATCACACTACAGAGAAATTCAAATGAAAAAAACCAAGCCCGGGATTATTTTTTAAATTCCAGCTATGTTAAACCATAGTATCTCATCACTCAACACCTTCAAGGCTGTAATCACTAATTTAGAATTGGAATCAATTGTGTTAATGGCATCCGTAATAATATTCAATAAGTCCTCGAACAGATTACCTTCATTCTCAATTGGACATGGGATATTATAAGTCTTAAGTTTGCTCGTGGCTAAAAAATAACAGCCGCACTAGTTGATCAAAGGTAAAGCCACGCTTGCCGCGGTCGGTTCGTGGATGGGTCCACTATATAACGACATCTCCGTGCCTCGGAAAGCACGTTAAGCAAGTTACCCGGCTGTCATTTGCAGATCTTTGTCAACCGTTACGGGTAGTCGCAAGTGTAAAAGTCTGACAACGGGTATCGTGTTACCCAGTAACTGGATTGTGCAGGACAAATAGGCAGTCGCTCCATGTAAAATACTGGTATTCAGCTGCATCCGGTTAGACTGGAAGCCGACCTCAATATAGTTGGAGAAAGGCAGATTGATTGATTTTTATAACTTTTAAGTTATATTTCAGGCAGCGCCTCACTCAAACTTGCTTAAGGGCCAATCATTTCACCACTACGAGCTTTTCTCAAATACCACGTAACACTTTCAGACAACATCCTACCTTATAAAACAATAACATCTCTCTCCCTACATCCTCAAATCTTCCACCATCTATCCAAAATCCTCCCATTTGCAAATTCAGTACACAGAGTAGTCATAAACAGAGACCTCGGTCGCAAGGTGTGTGGTACAAAAAAATAGTGGCATTTATTAAAGGGTTCGTCCTTAGCACCCCAGACACGTACCACACGGGGTTATAGGACGTACCTACGTATTCCTTTGATATAAAGTTTTTCTATCCGAGCCCCTCTCTCTACATTGAAATCGTATAGATTTGATTTCGTACGTGTTTTGTTTGAAGCTTGTGGTCAGATTTGTGAGGAATTGAGGTTTTTTTTGTATGGATGTTTGATGATAGTGCTAATAAATAGATGGTGTGAATAGATACGCAATTACTAATGACTAAAATATGTACCTGAAAGTTATTCAATCTTTAAGTGATCATGGACAACCTATCAAAAATAACTTTTTAAGAAAAATCCAAGTTATTTTTAGACCAGCTTTACTTGGATTTTTTTTCAAGCAAATAAAAGGGAATCATTTATAATTAAAAATACAACGCTTTTGTTGATACCATTTAGCAAAGCATCCACGAATTACGATTCATCTCCAATATAATTTCAGCCAAACAATATAATCCTCATCACCTCAAACACCAAGATTCCGACTGCTATCTCATTCACAACACAACGAAAAAAAAAACCGGCCACGTGCGTGTCCGACTACGCACAATGAAGGGTTCCGTAGTTGGAATGAATTTATCCCAAGAACAAACTTAATATTGTAGTTCTTCTTCCGTGTGGTTAGTGACTAACCTGGTGTCAGTGTTTTAAAGCCGCCCATGGGCCACTGACTTGGCTTCACATGCCGTCGAGAAATATCTCTCAGGCATGCTGGTTTCCTCACGATGTTTTCCTTCACCGTTTTTGAAGCAAGTGATAATTGTACAATACGCACATGAATCCGAAAAGTCAGAGGTGCGTGCCTTGGGTTCCAAATACATGTAGTTAAAAAATAAGTAATATTGTAGTTGAAAAATATGTACTATGGGAGTACATATTTTTCAACTACAATAATACTTATTTTTACATTCCAAACTCAAACTCAAACTCAAGGCATTTATTTCAAATAAACCAATTACAGGCACTTTTGAATTGTCACGGGGTCGGTCAGTCAGAAAGATGAAGCTAGATGCCCATTCCAAAGCGTAATAGGTACCTATGGAGAAGAACGGGCAAGAAACTCCACGGACACTCTTTTAAATCAAAATGTTCTTACAAAATATTGGTTACATCATTCATGTTGAAATTATACATGTGAAAACAATGTAGTAAAAGTGTCCGTAATGAAAAGATAAAAACAATTCCAAATTTAAAATAAATAAAAAATAAGCCATGGCAGCTAAAAGATGACCAGTCCCTACTGACGGCGCCCGTTCACGAACATGACGCATGGATCAGCACCATTCAGCTCAACCATTTTGAGGAGAACTTAATGATCCAACACACACGCCACCACCAGCGAGACAATTGAGTGAGCATGACATACTCTCAGCCACCAGGGCTCGTTCAAGTCAATAAAAGACATACCCAATAAATCGTAGTTTTGTAGAAGGTAATGGTCTCAGTGCTCACACATGTGCTATGCAATTATATTTCTGCTGTAATTTATCCAACTACAAATGTAAGTTTGTACGCACGATATTGACAGATTTACCATTATTCCATACCCTTCTTATAGGATTTCCTGTAATGTAGGAATAAAGAACCAGTCTCTATATTTTTTCAAAATTTTAGGCTTAGTAGCTGGAAATAAGGTAGTGGTAAATAAGGTAATGGTAAATAAGGTAATGGTAAATAAGGTAATAGTAAATAAGGTAATGGTAAATAAGGTAATGGTAAATTTTCATCTATTTTCTTAATATAAAAAGTGTTTATTTCAAAATTATATAAATATTTGAAATCCTCGCAACAAGTCCGTCCATTTGATATGACACGGTACAGTTTGCAAAACTTAAAAAAAGACTTATTTGTCCCCTAAAAATGACCCACATATTCAAAATTCATTTATTTACGTTACAACCTCCGTGTTTGGGTCAGAGAAATACATATATGTACCAAATTTCAACTAATTGGTCCAATAGATTCTGAACAAATTGGCTGTGACAGACGGACAGATAGACACACGAGTGATCCTATAAGGGTTCCGTTTTTTCCTTTTAAGGTACGGAACCCTAAAAAGAAATTGATTCCGCCAATACTATTCCACTATCTGTCAACAGCATTATCTTAACCCTGCGCTCACTGTGTGGGTCAAAATGATCCCCGTACCTGATGCGCCGTCACGTCGCCCGCTTTGAATGGCAAATCACGAGGTAGACCTTCGGGGGCCAAGAGACCCCGTATGAAAATAAAATGATTGCGAAGGGTCCGAGGGCTCTGTATTAAAATATTCCCCGAGGTTGGCGCACACCTGATGTTTGTGAAATAGTTGTCTGTTTATTTTGATTTTTATCTGTGATAAATTGTGTGGGCGACTTTTATGATGTGAGCTTTCTGTGGAGTGAAATTTATGTTTTGTTATACACTTTTTGTTTGGGTGCTTAGTCATTTATTTTCAGAATTAATCCCCTGAACTAGTGAGTCTGCGAAATGCTTTATTTATGTCTTCAACTGAAATGAGAGATTTTAATCTGCTGCCAAAAATGTTTCAAAATCAGGAAGTCGATACTACTGCATGAAAACGATTGTTTTTTCCAAGAACTTTTGATTTATTATCACTACGCAGGCACAGCTTGGTAATAGCAGTTAATTTTTGATCACCTTTTACGGCACTTGGATATAAAATAGATCACCTTCTCTTTCTAAAGAACAACCAGGAATATTTTTGAAACCTTATTTAAATTGTTATTATAATAGGGGCACTATTACCTAATATAAGAAACACTGGAAGTACCTCAGTACCTGCCTGAAGGGTTGACGTAATGAATCGATGGTAGCATTAGTTAGCATTAATTAAGTTCACTGCGCCAGATTAATGAAGATATCGCTCTACATGTGTATGTCAAGCACAGGCTGTTCTGAAAATTGATGAAAAATTTGAAAAAATATTTATTATTTTGAGCATAAATTTTCTTAAGCGATGTAGAAAGGGAAAAAATATATAATAACCCGTTAACACAAGTTTGAAGTTGTCTTATAAGGAGGGAAAAACTTGTCAGATTACAAGATCGATATCGATACATTAAATCTGAAAACCTCCAAACCTACCTACTATTTTCTCTCTTGTACAGGAGACAAAAATAAACAAACTGTCAGACTACTCCCCGAACTACTATAAACCCCACGGTGTCCCCTCACCTCACAAAGGTAGTCCTCGTTCGTCCCCCGGTACCCGAATAAATTGCTCCGAATAATTCCACAATTAACATTTTTAATCTCGACGAGATGTTACGCGAATAAATTAAGAGTTTCCCACCGCTCGCAGATCGTAGACGGAGATAGGGACTACGCTAACTAGCCGCTTTATCTTTCCTGTGCGATTAACGTAATAAGAATTATCGTAATGAAGACGCTTTATAACCAGCTCTCCCCGAACTTCAAGTTTACCTGTATACGCTACCCCATTGCTGATAAAAGAGCATCTGAGTGTGTTGCTTGGGACTTACCCCTTTTCTTATTGGTAGGTACTACCTAGAGTTCTCTCTTTCATAAAAAAAAAATCTACATTGCTAATTTAAGTTACCGTATCCGAATTTAACTGTTCAATTTGAGAGACATGAACTAAATGATTAAAAAACGAAAACACCTGAAAAATCCAACTGTTATTAGGTATAATAATGAATGTTAGATGTTTCATATTTAACACAGTGCCCTTCGGAAACAAATGCATCAACATAGCAAGCAAATGAAATAATAGACTCCATTCCATCGAGACTCGTTTATCTAACCCGCTATCAAAACTATTCGGCGCAGTAAAACAGCGGCGCAATAACATGCGCCATACATCACGCCCGCGCCCCACGGCACCAGGCAGGTGACTGATTCACTGGACACAACAACCGCCTGAAATATGGTAATGGCGGACGCGGTTGCGCGACCTGACTAACAAATATACATCTAATTTTACTATTGTGCGCGTTAGGTTTTTGTTTCAGGATATAGTGTTAATATGAGCAGAGTATCTGTAACCAAAATCTTGTCAGTTTCAGTTTGGACGAAGATGTTGCTTAATACGGTCAAAAAATAAGACTTACACTAGTGTAAGTCTTATTTTATTATATATCTTATTCTTATCTCTATCTAGATAGAGATCTGAATATTTACATAACTGACGCAAACCACCGAAAAGGCTAAGTTCATTTCACAAGATCTTGAGTATTGAGACAGTGTCTCTAACAAAGACAGCAACAAAGACTGAATTATCAGTAGTACCTCACTTAACAACCTTTAAATTTCAGCGATATGAATAATTTACCTCCAATAAAATCTATTCTGTACCAAACACAAGCAACAAGCCTTTGTCCAAATAACGAAATCCACGTACGATACGATGCGATGTGGCGTGTAAGCGCGAATTTGTATGCAAATTGACGGCGGCACAGCAGGTGGGCTCGCACGCGGTGCGAATCCGGCACGGTTCGAGCGGATCCGGCATGGTTCGGACCGAAAACGAATGCACAAAGTGAGCAAAAATAAACGTTGAGATTTTATGACAAAAGTATTTGACGATAAAGATTAAAATTGTAATTTTCATATTTTTGTGGTTAATTGAAAGAAAAAATCTTCGAAAAATAAGGAAAGCAACGATCAGTGTCGTAGTTAGATCAATTTCCCTTAAATAATTTATTCATCACTATTAAATAATTCTAACCTTGTGTTGCTGATCGAAGCAAAATAATTTTGGAATAGGTTTACCTAAAAACAGCAAAAGCAGTTTTATTTTCGCATTCCACCAGTTTCTTTCACAGGGTAACAAAATAGAAAAAAAAAACTCTTAAAATTCTTAACAAAAATAAAAGCAAATTGGTAAAACTACTATCTTCACGTTAAGGCGTGCGTCGGTAACTGCCGAAGTACTGAAACTGCTATCAAGGTGGACTTCGGTAACGACGCTCGTGATAGGGATGGGCAAAGAATCATTGAATTGGGATCGGTACCGATACCGAGGGTTTTCCTCCTTTGACTCAAAAGATCCTCTACCAATTGTTATTCACTTAGATTTGGAAAAAAGTCAATATAAAAGTAGATGGGTAACTAACTAAATAAAAAACAACAAAAAAAAAAAATTGCCACTTTGAATTACTGTTAGCGTAGATAATTATTGTTAAAATATTATTTAATATGAAACGAACAAGAAATTCTAAAATTAACCAACAAAATAAAAATCCCTTTCGATAACCTAGCTCAATACAACTTCAATTTACTTATTAAATACAAATACAATTTCAAGAGCAGAATCACATTGAACCGTCTCTCCGCGTGTCTCAAATCAAATTATCGACATTGATTGGTATCGGTAGCTCGCGGGCACGTCCCTAAATATCAAAAGGGAAGCGAGAGTGAATTCCTTGCACCTGATAGAACGGTTATTAGCCAATTCGAAGCTCATTCCGATCCTAATAGAGGTATAATAAAAGGGTCTTTTCTCTCTATTTTTTCTTTTATTTGTTCAAAAGGTAAAAATAAAAATTTTCTTATTCAATTTGCTTCGGCTCTGTCGTTTCGATTTTATTATTTTCTACCTTCGTGTTTTTTTAGGTGTCTTTATTTTGTAGATGCTGTTTTGGACACTCATCGGTTCTTGGGTTTGCGATCTCTGTGTCATTCTTTTTGTTTTTAACTGATTCCTTTACAGCTACTCTAGTTATAGAATATCTCAATCTGCCTAGCCTTTTCCCAACTATGTTGGAGTCGGCTTCCAATCTAACCAGATGCAGCTGAATACCACTATTTTACATAGAGTGACTACTTATCCGACCGCGACCTAGTTAAGGCGCAAACAGGCGCTACACGACTCTAATAATGCAATTTCTAAGAAAACTTAACGGTAGAACAATTACCGGTGTCGCACCAGTCTACATGAGCCTTTACTGGGTAATACGATACCCCTTGATAACACTGGTTGCCAGACTTTCGGGCTTCTGACTACCCGTAATGATTGTCAAAGATCTATTTCCCTATATCTATCTTTAGAGGAACAGGGTCGGAGGATCCTCCGACCAGACGGGTGTCGTGTCTTGCGGGGAACTGCCCGATGGTTAATGTCGGATAGTTTTATATATTAGGTCCCCACCTATGAAATCAGCGTTTTGTATGGAGAATTTTAAAGAAGTTGCATTTTTCATACTAACATTTTCTTAATTTATATAACAACCATGAACACTAATGGTTTAAAACTTTTACGCACTAATGTTTAAAAACTAAGATAACGTAATATGCTACTTAGATTAAGCGACAAAAATAAGTTTTGGCTAAGTTAAAACAAATAGTGGTAATTTCTGCTAACAAAATGAGGAGTCATTTTTAAGGTATTTTTTATGTTTAGTAAACTATAAGTAATAAGGTTTTTTCACTATTGGTAGTTGTCTATGATGGTCATTATTCGATATAATACCAAGCAATTTATGAATATTTTAAATCATAGAAGTGATTTGTGGTTCGTGGTTCTCTATTTGTGAGAAAAAAAACGCCAATTTCATAGGTAGGAACCCAATATGTCATTCGCGCGGTAAACTCTAAATCCGCGATGCAGGATTTGTGTGACGTCAGGATTTTGTGTGACGTGAGGTCTTTGATGCGTAGTTCGCATGTGGCGATGTAGATGCCACCACATCTGGAGTGATGCGGCGGCATCTACATCGCCGATCATCCGAAGACCGGAGGACGATAGTGGGCTGAGTCTTGTATCGTGTGATGCTTCACAGTGCCAGCTGTAGTTCTAGTGAGTCGGAACCGGGTGCCGCATAGTTCACGGTGGGTGGAAACGGTTTGTGCTGATTGCGGTGATTGTGGTGATTCTGATGATTGCGGTGATTCCCCAGTGAGTCGGGGTGGCACTGTGTCATGATCCAGTCAGTCGGATGACAGCGCTGGGTTGTGGCTGACTGTTGGCGTCGACCAGGAGAGGGTAGAATGGGCTCTGCTTGAGAGACCGGCCGGAAGTGCATGTGCTGTGCCAAGCTTGCTTATGAGGCTGAGGGTGATGACCAGGAATTCGCGTCCGCTGCATGCTGGTGGCCAGGATACCCGTTGAAGGGTGCTGGCTGGTTGTGTGACTCGCCTCACGGAAGCTTGCGGGAGTGGTGATGATGATGACGTCACGCTAAAGTAGTTGCGCGAAGGCTGCGTTGATGTTCATACTCGGAGTGACCAATATAGAGGTATGAGGAACAGGGTGTAAAGTTCACTCATCCTCTATTGAAAAGAGAGGATCCTCCGACCAGACGGGTGTCGTTACTGGCGGGCAACCGCCCTATGGTTCTTGTCGGATAGTCTTATATATGTCGTTCGCGCGGTAAACTCTAATTGCGCGATGCTGAATTTGTGTGACGTCAGAATTTTGTGTGACGTTAGGTCTTTGATGCGTAATTCGCATGTGGCGATGTAGATGCCGCGTGTGTTTGCTGCGTAGCTATCTATGCTTATAAAATCAAAACACGGTTTCTTTTCGCATTATTTCAGTCCGTGTGTACTCCTAGTTACAGTAAATAACTTTGTGCGTCATATAAAGCCTTCCTCCAATAAACCATGACCATGTTTATATCTATGACCATGACTTTTATTTGACTTCTATTTCATCAATTATTATAAATAATTAAGAATATTTAGATAGTTGCATCTTGAATGACTGCTGTTGTCGAAATTCAATGTCTTACGAATGTCATCTTGCAAAATATTGACAATTAGGAATATTACATTTATATCTTTATTACAAGCTGTAATTATTTATTTATTTATATTAGATTGACCATTTTAGTTGTATTATTGTTTGATCCTTCAGAATAAAGTCAATAAAATCATTTTTTCGAGTTGATACTGTTGTTTAATGTTTTATGGATATTGTATTAGTCGCTGAGATTCATCGGTTTTTGTTTAATTAATGATTCGTCAAGACCATTTTCTGAAAATTATAGTTTCACATAGTACCTTTATTTAGGAGTTCGCAATCACAAAATTTTAGATGACCTAAATCGTGGAACCAAAATAAAATTCCATATGTGACAGGTTACAGACAAAATACCCAGAAACGTAATTAAATTTTCTCCTGATAACCAATGTTTTTTAAATATCCAATTTAAAATACCGGAATCAAAAAATCAAATCATTCTATCTACAAATAAGACAACGGCACAATATTCTACGCCACCCATATCCTAACACACGTTTCATATACAAATTCTCTTTTCTATACTACACTCATCATCTCCCCTCGAATCAAAACCTATTTTTGATTGTTCTTGCATCTCTTTCGCACACTTTTTGCACGCACCGGTGTTAAGAGGCCTTTAATGACAGGAAAATTGAAACTTCGTCGTTTACCAGAAAAAGTTGGCGAACACTCGTAAAAAATGTGCTTCACAGATAATGTCGGAATGATGTGTTCTGAGGTAGAAATTTCGGAGAAACTTGGTCAAGAGAGAATTTTGCAAGGAATATTATTCGACTTTTAGCGAGAGCTATATTTTTATCGATCGTAGCAGGTGGCGTTCTGTAGTTTTACTCCCAAGGGAAGAAGGCGCGAATTTATGTATGTATATTTTAATGAGCAAGTAGTCATTAGGAGTACGAAAGATCCCTTAATTTTCAGACTAACCATGTGTTTTGAAATGTGCAGCTTATGAAGTTGATGTTGCTAATATTTACCCTTTTGCCCCCATGCGTATTTAGAGATTTACTGAACAGGTCGAATTCCCACGGAGACAAAAAATATAATAATCACCACCTTGAATCAGATTATCATGGTACGTAATAGACCAATGCTGCTTACACCACAACATTAGTCCCTTCACATATCCTTCCCCTAAAAGATAAGTTACTCCACATACGAAAGGCATGTTACCACCAGAAACTTAGCAACCGAGAGGTAAGAAAGAAAAAAGAAAATATTTAACCCAAGTTAGGTAAAAGTGTAAAGTTATTGAAATTCATAAATCACGCGTCCGTGCCCAATATACAGGGTGAGTCGTGCCCGATATACAGGGTCTGTTTAACAAATATATCGCGTGTTAGAAGAACACGTTGAGTCGGAAGAACGCGTCGGCGGGGTGTGGCGCAAGTTACTAGATCTGTGTTCAGTTTTAAGGGAAAATATTGGAGCTTTACTTCTGTGAATATTTAAATAGTCAACGCAAGTATACTAATAAGTATTATCTTTGCAGAACTCAATTTATATAAGTGACCACAAAGTCAACAGTACTGGCCAGTCGTGTTATTGGATCTACTAGGTACTAAATTTACTACTACTTAGTAAGGGTGGACCGAGACAGGGTTTTCGTTCTCGGCCGAGACCGAGAGCCGAGGCCGAGAATAGATAAATCGTAAAGGAAAATGAAAATGCGCTAATTTTTCTTATTATATATATCGAGGCAGGGGGATTGGAGTTGGAATCTTCACCGTTTAACATTTTACTGAGCGTAGATGTGTTGCGGGCAAAAAGAAAAAGTCTGAAGTTGATTATTGATTTTTAGGTTATATTTGAACTTGACAAAATGTACAAACCGAAACGTTGGACAGTTTCTAGGCACTTGTTGTCCGTACGATGTCCGATGGTCAAGAGAGCTACGCCATGCCACCGCAGTGCCCCTCGTGGACTCGTACAAACGTCAGGCTAGACTCTGTCGAAGCGCGCCAACTTCACACTTGCGTTTCATTGTCAATTGACATCCCGTAGTCATGACCCTTCCGATATATATTTAAGAGTGTAACAGTTTCAATATTCAAAATTCAACAACATGATGTTGTAGCACAAAAAAAAACAAATTTTCGGCCCCTTTCAGCCATCAAAAAGTGTCGCCTCTCGTCGTATAACTGACCAGCTCTGCTAAAGACCTTTTCACTTGTTACACTAGTAGGCGGCGCCGATAAAACCTTTTTTGCTGCTTGCCTAAGTACTTTATAAGGTGACGAATACCAGTACTCACAATATTTGCATTTCTTTGCACTCTTGGCTCTCTAAGAAAGCCATCAAGCGCTGTTTCGATTACAGCATTTGAGCTGTTTTTATCACAGTCCATTGGCTTATCTTCAAACTCTAAGCAATCATAAGCTGCTCATAAGTTGGATTTATCTGTTGCGGCCATGTTTGATGAGCTAGTTGTTGATGCAGTAAATTATTACCATACAATAAGTCTCAGTTATGTCCGAGAATCTCGGCGATATTTAGCCGAGAACCGAGACCGAGTTCTCGGCAAGCGCGGATCCACTGTAGTGGGCACGGTGGGCATGCCCACAACCCTAATTAAGGTTGATAGGCTGATGTTCACACAAATTGTGTGCGAGCTTAAAACCTTAACAAAGGCAACTGGGCAAAAGTGGTCTATGGACTTATAGCATTATGGTTTTGATATTTAATGTATCGATCGTGAGTGACTCCCAATCCAACGTGACCACAACCTTTTAGAGGGTTGGATCCGCTTCTGGTTCTCGGTTGGATTTGCAGCTGAGAATACAGAGACCGAGATCTCGATCGAGCCTTAGTACAATGTTGTCGCAGAGAGGCTCTTGGCCAAATGATAAGAGCCGCACTGGTTGATCCAAGGTTAAGCTACGCTTGCCGCGGTCAGTTCGAGGATGGGTGACCATCCATTACATGTCGAGACCCCTCCGTGTCTCGGTAAGCACGTTAAGCCGTTGGTCCCGGCTGTCATTAGTAGATCTTTGACAGTCGTTACAGGTAGTTAGAAGGCTAAAAGTCTGTCAACCAGTCCTACCAAAGTGTATGGTGTTACTCAGTAACTGGGTTATGGAGGTCAGATAGGCAGTCAGTCCATGTAAAAAACTGGTATTCATCTGTATCCGGTTAGATTGGAAGCCGAACCTACCATAGTTGGGAAATGGCTAGGCCGATTGATAGTATGATACATACACTGAAACTAAACCTTTGTATTTCAACCCCGTGAAAAGAAAGAACGCAAAAAGCCTGATTGAAGAAATAATATGTCGATTGCAACTATTTCATCAAAGATTCTTCTTAAAATTGAACACCGCGTTCCTCCAAGCCGCTGCCTCTTCCCACTCGCTCCGCCAACCACGTAGCAGCAATAGATCAAGTCCACCTGTAATATTAACGCTCACTATCAGCCGCACATGGCGACGTCGCCGCTCGACTAACAAAAAGTATTTGTCACACTCTGATGTTTGTTTGAGTACAGTGCGTGCGTTCTGCGTTTTGTTTGGATGTGGATGCTCGAATTATTCCAATGTGGATGCGTTTTTCAGGATCTTTTAAAAGCGGCAATAGGTTTCGTGATGCCTCGCCTCTCATGCACGAAGTTGTGGGTTCAAATCCGGGCAAGTATCAATGTGACTATTTATATTGATATAAAAAGTTTTAAAACTTACATAGAAGTTTTATCTTAAAAATTACTGACATCGATGAAAGAAAACATCATCAGGAAACGTGGACTTATATTTAATAGTCTGAAATTGCCAATCCGTCTTGACCAAGCATGGTGTTAAATGCTCGTGCCTTCTCTGTATGAGAAGAGGCCTTTGCCCTGCAGTGGACAATAATAGGCTGCTATCAATAATAGGCTGGTATTAATAATAGGCTGGTATCAATAATAGGCTGGTATTAATAATAGGCTGGTATCAATAATAGGCTGGTATTAATAAGTCATCGGGCGCAGTCCAGCGAACAAGAGGTTCTGAGTTCTTCTAAGACTAGACGAGACTGACCTAATAGTCAGCCTAATTTAATCTGAATCCTTCAATGAAATTACTTGCCACGTGAAAATTACCTACATTTTATCTGCATTAAAAACTTGCAACCAATTTCGCAACTTTTTTTCAAGCTACAAGAGAACATAAACCGGCCAAGTGCGAGTCGGACTTGCACACGAAACGTTCCGTACTACCGTACAATATTTAGCTAACTTTTAACTTTATACTTACACAATCTGTGAAAATGTCAACTGTCTACCTATTACGGTTCATGAGATACAGCCCGCTGACAGACAGATGGATGAACGGACAGCGGAAGCTTAGTAATAGAGTCCCGTTGGCACCCTTTTGGGCACGGAATCCAAAAAACGACGTGTTCTGTAATAAAACAAGTATTGTAAAACTTACCCAAATGCTGGTAAAATAAGTAATTGCTAAGTAAAACCTGATACACCAACATAGCCTACATTTACACAATAAGATTGTAAGCATTTCTATCTTTAATCTCTTACATAGGTAAGCCTGGCAGTAATACTGCCGTGCATTAACACCTCGGAATCAAAGCGTCTTTGAGACCGCGCGTAATCTCGCCAACACGTCTGGTTATCTGCGAACGATGGAAAACGTGCTCTACTTGCAATTCTTGTACGTGGAGTATTTTATTCCGATGCGAATTATTGACATGTCAGTACAAGGCTTTGGTCGATGATACATTTAAAATTGACAATTGACATCACATTTAGGAAACGTTAATTAGTGCAGTAACAGTATTCTCATTTCTTTAAATGATTTAATTACTTACCCGTTGTAATGTTGCACTTGTATTAATGATTTTAACAACTCAACAAATACCTATCACTGCAACATTAGGATGCCTACCTTAAAGACAATAATTATTATTATCTCGCAACTCAACCAATATTAACACTTCCTAGTCGCGAAGCAGACACATTCGTTACATAATTATGATTCACGAAAAGAATTATCACGTTTTTTAAATTAATATTTTTCGCAAGTAGAGCACCTTTACATCACAACACAGCACAGGAGTATTTACCACAATAGAACTCCTTTTTCGGTCCTTTGTGGGGCTAGCTTTGATTAACTTTGATGTAGGTGAGTGCTCTAGAGGTAGTCTGCTATCAGCTAATGGATTGTCTCACACAGGGTCGTTGTTCTTTCAAACGATACCTGAAACCCTTTGAAATTCTTTTTCTTGCTCTGAGCTGCTGCTCTTTGACGGTTTTTGTGCTAGTGTCTTTGTGTCTCATGATGTCTTTAAATTAATGTGTTGTTCCTGTTACTTTTGTATTTATCACAAACATTATGTAGGTTGAAAACTATTGTTTACCACATCATTTATTAAACGGGTGTTTGGATAGAATTGCAATTGTATACATGTATCACAAATATTTAAAGTTTGTGTACGACATTATGAACTATAATTAAAAGGGTGCATGGTTCAATGAAATTGCAATAATAAAATCTAAAAACGTATATTCGCTATCCTATCAGCTAGTAATGTGCAAGAGTCCAACAAAACAAGACGATCAGTCAACAACAACATAGTTCTCTTGCAAGGTCGGTCAGTTTAGACTAGATTTGAGTAGGTTAGGGTGTTGGCTTATTGGGGAGCCACAGGGAGATGAGCACCCTGGGGTTGGAAACCGTTCTCATTGGCGATGTAGGTGACGGCGTAGGTGACGCCATCGGGACCGACGTAGGAGAACTGGCCGCGGACCTCAATAGCCTCAGCTTCGGAGCCAGCGTTCTTCAGCTGACCCTCCTCACTGGCCTGGATGTCGTTGCTGGTCTGCACACTGTAGGACAAGCGACAAGGTTTATTAATATGCTAATAAATATAGCTTTTTCGAAAGATCAGGCTAACATAACCTGATGTTATTCTTTCCTTTTACTCCTTTCATTACTGCGATTGTCTTGTCTTTTACCGAAATATGCGTTTAGTTTCAGGTTGCATGTTTAATCCTTAGTGTTTTGAGAAGATCAGCAGTCAACATATACCTTATGAGATAGTAGGTACTATCAAATGTAGTCGGCATTTTTTCTAAAGAAATCTTGTCTATTGATATACTCTGTCTACAGTTTGGACAAAGATGGTTGTAAGCTACAAGGCCATAGGTACTGGCTTTGTGAAATAACACAGTAGTAGTAAACTTACAAGTATTTGAATCCCTCGACTCCGATGTTGTCATTCTCGTATTTGAGGACGACGGCGTCCTTGTCGCTGTCGATCGGGATGGCCACGGCGGCGGCGACGCACAGGGCGAGGACAATGAACTGCAAAAACATTGAATTTTTAGAAGCCTTCATTTTATCTAACGGCTCTGAGACTAACTTGTGAACAGTGTTAGGGTATTAAACCACAATGTTTCTATGCAATGGTTTTGTTACAAGAAAATCGAATCCACTTTCTAGTTTCGTTACACTTAAATTGTGCCTGCTCGGTAAGTATCACTGAGCTATTGAGTTTTAATTAGCAATGTAAGTTACGTTAATGGATTAATCTGACAGTGTCATGTTATTACTTTAAAATATATCTCGTCACTAAAATAATGCAGTAGCCAACATTAGTATGCCAGACAAGTAGTCAAATTATTTTTTATGTCAATGAGGAAATAGATTCATTCAGCTGATCGCAATTTATATTCAGAAACGTTGGTGACCTATAGGATTTTACAGACATTTATATATAGCGGCATAATTAAAAGGACACAAATGTCAAGGTTGCGAAGCTACTTGTGATTCCAATAGCAATCTGTAACATCATCTAAATGATAATGAAAAAGATCGCTCAGTTGTAGGATATCTATAGACAAAAGAGCGGGATTTTTTTACATTTCTAAAGTATGTAACAATACTGAATTGTATGCAACAATGAATCGATTGCAAAACTTTTTAAGAAATGAATTATGTATGTAATTAATGTTTTATCACCGATGAGTATGGTGGGTAATTCTGCTGAGTCTGATACCTTCGTAACTAATAGTAATAATATCAAATGAATCATAGATTACTATGAGATAGGTGTTCTAAGCCAGTTCGTATAAGTGATTTGAAGGATGTTGTCAATAACAAAAAACACTATATAACTTAAGATGATGAATGATTTATAAGTAACGAGCAATTATCGGAATTGCTTGAATTATTACAATCAATGTCGGTTAGATAACATTGATGACTATATTTTGAATACAGACGATGTTTCTGAGCATTGTAGTAATAATCTTAACAGCACACTTATTTATTTACTAAGTAATATTAAATAGCACTTGACCAAAGCATTGAGTGTGATGTGTAGGTATAATATGCATGAAATTCTCATACATATTGTATTATAGAATTAATGGCCGCGTAATCATTCCGTGGACGCATATGTTGACATTTTGCAATTTAATGCCACACCTGCGCCCGCGCTGCTTGACTCGGAGGATTAAATGATGGAGCTAGGTAATTTAGAAATATTTGCACAAGTTAAAGTACAGTTAAGTTAAGTAAGTTAAGTATTTACCTTACTAATGGTAGAAACGATATTAGAATTTAACATCATTCATTAAATGTTATTGTTTTCTATTCAGTTTGGCAAAAAAAATAGTTTTATAGAGATAAATACCATGTTGCAGAAGATTGATTATTTAAAATTTAATTTGAAACATTGCTAATTATTGAAAAAGTTAAACTTGAAGTAGAATGTAGTGATTCAATTGCGACAAAGTAACGTTAAGATGAAGGAAATAAAATCGAAACCAGATAATGATTAAGTTCAAAGAACACTTACGGAATTCATTTTTGGATTGGAGAGGTGGGTATTGGTAGTTGTGGAGAAGAAGAGGATGGACCGGTGACTGTGATCAATCTCGAAATTTCGCACATTTATATACTTATACGTGGTGCGACTACTTTGCATATATTTGAATGCTAGGCTTTTGCCTAATACTTTAAACTTTAGCTAGCCTCCTTCATTTGGTGGATTATCATTTTCGGAATAATACGGAATGTAAATATTATAATGAATCCTGCGATAACCTGAAATGATGATTTTGTGTTGTCAGTATTGTCAACGTTTGTGATGAATAAATAAACTTATTAGCAGTGACATACGTCTCAATATAATATTATGAATTCATTGATTTTAGAATGTGAAACTGTGATTTTATTGTTTTGTTAAGGTTATTCTATCAGCGATATTTATATATTATTTGGTTCCATAGTGTGGTTTTGTACATATTTGTTTATCTGGTTCATCATTAAGGATATTCATTATTAGGTACCTAATCTTGAGTTTGTTCTTTTTCTTGTTTGCACAAACAAACTATAATCATAGAATTTGGTTTTGAAGGCTCTTGATGAAATTCTCTTTTCACTTGTTGCGCTACAGTTTATACTTTTGGAGCTATGATCGTTTTACTTGTTGTACTTAGTCTTGTGTTATTGTTCCGAAATAAACTTTTAATTTTATTACTTTTGACTGGAATGACAATATGTTATGGCTTGGCACCTTCTTGAGAGATGCTGTTTACTTAAGGGATCACCACATCCATTCAAATAAAGAACTTGTATGCAAAACAAAGTTACTACAGTAGTTAAGTTTTGAAGTTAAAATCTTAATTGCCATTGTTTATTTATTTATTTATTTATAACAGCTTAAACTTACATGAAATTTATATCAACAATAAACTTGTTCAGTAAGGTTATCGGAGAATTCTTTCCAAGTGCACTTCTGTACCCACTTCTTGTTGGTCGCGTACTTCATTACTGAGGTCGTGTCCCTGAAAGGCCTTCGTGGCTTTATGTATAACTAATTTCTGCCCGCCATTTCGTTTCCATTTCGTTCGCCATTTCAACCTATAATCTTCCTCAAGAATCGAACTATCCAATGCAAAAAAAAAAATTAATCCCACTGATAATTTCGGAGATTACCCCCTACATACAAATTTACAAACAAACAAATTTTACCTTTTTATAATATTAATAAATTATCATGAAATAATATATGTTCTTCCAGTACATTCAATTGTCGGCTTCTGTCAGGGCGGTCGTCACAGAGAGTCCAGTGAGGGCGGTTACTTAGTCTGACCTACTGCGACAAATCCTGCGTGCGCGTGGTTGGTCACAGTTCCAACCTAACATAACCCGTTTGGTCTGGATGCCCTAGCTTAGTTACTGCGACTAACTGCGAGAAAAAGACGGAAAGATAAAAAGCAATTTTTTTTTAAGTTATGTCAATAAGTTTCTAGAGGATCAGTAGAAAAAAATCCTTATTAAACCACTAGCGCTGCTCTACCTAAGTAAACTATTTAAGTACATGTTAACTTCATAGATAATGAAATAGCTTACATACGAGTATATCCCCAAAATTGTTAGTTACATAAGAAAAAACAATATAAATCCATCATAAACCTACCACTTAAAATATAGTTGACCTTGACTAAACCTACCACTTAAAATATAGTTGACCTTGACATTCACTTTCCATGTCGTTCGATCGAAAAGAAGATGATATTCATAAAATTATTTAATAGCTCAAGAAACCGGCTTGACGATAGGTACATTTTTATGGTAGAAGACATTTTATAGCGACCGTGACGGGAGCGATACGACATCTTTAATAGAATAGTAGGTATAAAAATATAACATTTAAAATGCAACCCGCCCCTGATTCGCACGGATGTTACGAACTCAAAGTCAACGTTTTTATTTGTTATAAATAAAGTAGGTAAAGAGATCTCTATGTTTTGCCGTTAAGAGCGGCCAGCCCGTCATACTTTTCATACAAACGCTCGTACGTGATTATGGCGTTGTAACACATCTTTGAAATTTTTATATATATAATTTGTATCTTGTGCACTATATCTATGTTTCTATGAAAGCAAAAAATAAAAAAATCGAGAAACAAATTCAGTATAAGCCTCCAAAAATCTGCTTTTTTACACAAATATTACCCGAACTTTGGCCGGTCATAATATACTCATAATTGGTAAAAATAAAGAAAAAATGTAATGGAAATTCTAAATACCAAAAAAAAAAACATAAACTTGTAAGGTTTACTCAAAAACACGTATTTCCTGATACAAATTTGCACACACAATTTTTCGTACAATGTTATCGCGTTCTCGCTTGTTTGTTAGCAGTTCTCACTTGCGCTCGATGAAACAACAAGCTTTTCGACCATGCTCGCGTTGACGATAGACGGACCGGGAAGGGCCCTCTTAACGGTGTACAAATATAAAATACAAAAGGAGACTGTAAGCGGTCTATGACCCAATAGCGATACCATTTTTACATTTGTGTAGGGATACTTCATCTATACCCTTGTGCAAAAGGGCATCAAAATCTGACCCGGCAATGTCGAGAAAAACATACTTTTAGAATTTACGCGATTTTCAAGGGCAGATACCTTAACCGTTGTAGCTACAGGAAACCGTTTTTAGGAGACTGCACTTAACTTTTTGAGTATTTGCTAACTGTATTTTGTTTTGTAAAAAATGGTTCAGTCAGCTAAAAAAATGTCAATCCTTATGTTTTATTTTTATGTTGCCTATAGGTGCAATTTCATGTAAGGATTAAAAGACTCTTCTATATCTACTGAGGTTAGACTGCCAAAAAAGTCGCAAATAAAAAAAAACGTTCCCATCATGTATATTTCGTAAGAAATTATCGTGCATAGAGATTAAAAAAGTAGTTTGAATAGATAATATTGATAGTTTAAAAATACTGACCAATATGACCACCTCACATCATATAGACTCACCTTCAATTTAAAACACCTTGATTCTTCATTACCTCAAAAAAAAGTTGATTGAAAATACTAAGATTTGTATTTACAAGAAGATGACTTTATTTTTCAAATGTAATGCCATACGTTATAAAACTCGTGGATAATGTGATTGGTCCAATCAAAACCATAACCCAAAACCATATCGCTATTGGTTCATAGACCACTTTTGCTCAGTCTCCTTTAACAGAATTTTTGTTAAAATTTTCTTGACAAAACATCGAGTACTCTTTATTATATATGTAGGTTTAATTATGTGTTATGCTAATAAACCTCCCGGAATAAATTCTCTTATACTATAAATGATGATGAAAACCGCATCAAAATCCATTGCGTAGTTTAGAAGAACAACGCGGTCACACAGACAAATACGAAAAGTTACTTTAATTTATAATATGTATAGATATAAATCAATCTGTATAATATACATGGCAACCACAACTCAAATGCTTCGACTGACACCTATTAAGTGCAATGAAATAAAGTTTAACCTAAAGGCACCGTTCCGTACCCGAAGCAACAACAGCACGCGAAATATCGCGGCGTCATTCATGTCGCGGCGTCAGTCATAATTCCTAACCCGAGCGCAGACCGCATTCCAGTCGGTAGATAGAAGATAGAAAAACCGGCCAAGTGCGTGTCGGACCAAGCACAATGAAGGGTTCCGTAATTGGGATGCATTTATCCCAAGAACAAACTTAACATTGTAGTTGAAAAACGTGTTCTCCCATACGGAATGTATGGGAGATCATGTTTCAAACTGCAAATTTACGTTGGTTGATTATTTCTCGTTAACCTGTACAGCCCACTTAGCTCTCATAGTTTTCCTTTTAATTTCGTTTTATATACTACTGCTGTGAATGTTTTCACAAGTCCAAGTACAACCATTTAGCTAGAAGGGGGGGAGGGCACTTGACTCTAACAAAAAAATTCAGTTAAAAGCTTAATATTTCGTAAACGAATCCCTGAGTTTAAAAATAGTCTCGCAAACTCACAATATTTTTGAAAGACCTTTCTAACGATACCCCACAACATGGGGTAGATGAGATTAAAAAAACAGCCCCACTTTACGTGTAGGGGAGGTAACCTAAAAAAAAATATTTTTCTTGATTTTATTTTACCACTTTGTCGGCATGATTATGTATACATATGCCAAATTACAGCTTTCTAGTACTAACCGTCTCTGAGCTAAGCCGCGGACAGACAGACGGACAGAAAGACAGACAGACGGACATGGCGAAACTATAAGGGTTCCTTGTTTACTACGGAACCCTAAAAACGTGTTATCGCTCGACCGTCGGCGGCACTACTGGTCTGCAGTCGGGCTGCACGTGTCTCCTGTCACTCGCCCGTAGCTGCCAACGACGTGTCGGAAGACTACGGAAGGTATTTCATAGAAAGAAAGAAAAATATGTTTGTTGGCATTACTGCAGAAAAATACGCCCTTAAACTATAAAAACAGAAAATAATTATAATGCCAAAAGAAATAGAAATAGATAAAAAAAACCGATAGAAATTCAAAGAAACCAGTCGTGTCGCGGCAACACGTCGTCTGCAGTTGTGTCTTGCGGTCACGTACGGAATAGTACCTTTAATCTAACAAACTTCTCTTGGACTAGACAAATGTTGACCTGTCCAATTTTCAATAAGCTCCATAGAAAAAAGGACGTTCCGTTTTACCCGAATTTGAAAATTCTCCTGGAAACTTTTCCAATTTTCTTTCCATAAAAACCTAATTCGGACTATAACAAATATATTAAAACAAAAAAAAAGCCCAATCAGTTCAGCCTTCCCAAGTGATGCGCTTACCAACGAACACCACTTCATTTTATTTATTTAGAATATTAGTAGATACAGTATTTGTTTGGTATGCACCAAGTAGGTGTATTTTTTACTTAGTTATGAATGTATGAATATATATTTTGATGATATTTTGATGATCCAGTGACATACAATAAGTAAAATCGTTTCACCAACGCTCCCGTCCCGTTCGTTGTAAATAAATGTTGATGGCCATCAACATATATTTATGCTCTCATATAAATCGTAAAAATGGAATATGTCCGTAACATTTGATTACCAACGACAATATTAAAGAAACCTGTATGTTATCTAAATATGTTTTAGATATTGTAAACTAATGAAAATCACCTCTAGTTGGAGACGCAAATTATTCTCTAAATAGTCGAGTCTGGTGTCCTAACGTTATATATCGCTGTTTTTCTTTTACTATATACATTAATAACGGTGTCTGTAGTGAGATTCCACTTTTTGCCCGATAGCTATTTCTTTATCTTGAATGAAATACTTGTAGGTTTTTTATTTTATTCTTAATATTATAAACGTGTTCTTTTTGTGCCTGTTTCTTTTTTTTTGCCAGCAGAGTAAGCTTTTATTCATTTATAATACTTGACATACTTTTATAACAGTACTCTCATTTCTTTATGATTTAATTACTTACCATAAGCAATGTTGTTGTTGTAATAATGATTTTAACAACTCAACAAATACCTATCACTGCAACGTTAGATTGAAAGCCTATAATTATTATTAACTTGCAACTCAACCAATATTAACACGTTCCAGTCGCGAAGCAGATACAATCGCTACATAATTATAATTCACGAAAAACTATCACTATCACTATCTATCACTTTTTTTAAATTAAAATGTTTCGCACCTGTCCCAGCACAGGAGTATTTACCACAATGGAACTCCTTTTTCGGTCCTTTGTGGGGCTAGCTTTGATTAACTTTGATGTAGGTGAGTGCTCTAGAGGTAGTCTGCTATCAGCTAATGGATTATCTCACACACGGTCGTTGTTCTTTCAAACGATACCTGAAACCCTTTGACATTCTTTTTCTTGCTCTGAGCTGCTGCTCTTTGACGGTTTTTATGCTTACTGTCTTTGTGTTTCATGATGTCTTTAAATTACCTATTAAAAGGGTGGTTCAATGAAAATGCAATAATAAAATCTAAAAACGTATATTCGCTATCCTATCAGCTAGTAATGTGCAAGAGTCCAACAAAACAAGACGATCAGTCAACAACAACATAGTTCTCTTGCAAGGTCGGTCAGTTTAGACTAGATTTGAGTAGGTTAGGGTGTTGGCTTATTGGGGAGCCACAGGGAGATGAGCACCCTGGGGTTGGAAACCGTTCTCATTGGCGATGTAGGTGACGGCGTAGGTGACGCCATCGGGACCGACGTAGGAGAACTGGCCGCGGACCTCAATAGCCTCAGCTTCGGAGCCAGCGTTCTTCAGCTGACCCTCCTCACTGGCCTGGATGTCGTTGCTGGTCTGCACACTGTAGGACAAGCGACAAGGTTTATTAATATGCTAATAAATATAGCTTTTTCGAAAGATCAGGCTAACAACATAACCTGATGTTATTCTTTCCTTTTACTCCTTTCATTACTGCGATTGTCTTGTCTTTTACCGAAATATGCGTTTAGTTTCAGGTTGCATGTTTAATCCTTAGTGTTTTGAGAAGATCAGCAGTCAACATATACCTTATGAGATAGTAGGTACTATCAAATGTAGTCGGCATTTTTTCTAAAGAAATCTTGTCTATTGATATACTCTGTCTACAGTTTGGACAAAGATGGTTGTAAGCTACAAGGCCATAGGTACTGGCTTTGTGAAATAACACAGTAGTAGTAAACTTACAAGTATTTGAATCCCTCGACTCCGATGTTGTCATTCTCGTATTTGAGGACGACGGCGTCCTTGTCGCTGTCGATCGGGATGGCCACGGCGGCGGCGACGCACAGGGCGAGGACAATGAACTGCAAAAACATTGAATTTAAAATCTGAAATCTGTTGATTTCAAAGAAAAAATCGAATCCACTTTTTAGTTTCGTTACACTTAAATTGTGCCTGCTCGGTAAGTACCACTGAACTATTTAGTTTTAAGTAGCAACATAAGTCACGTTACTGGATTAATGCAGTAGCCAACATTAGTATGCCAGACAATTAGTCAAATTATTTTTTATGTCAATGAGGAAATAGTAGATTCATAGCCGATCGGAACTTATATTCTGAACAGTTGGTGACCTATCGGATTTTGCTGACATTTATATATAGCGACATAATTAAAAGGACTCAAATGTCAAGGTTGTCAAGCTACTTGTGATTCCAATAGCAAACCGTAACATCATCTAAATGATAATGAAAAAGATTCAGTACAGTATATATATATATATATATACAGTTGTAGGATATCTATAGACAAAAGAGCGGGATTTTTACATTTCTAAACTACGTAATTAATAGTAATAATATCAAATGAATCATAGATTACTGTGATAAGTATTACTTTAATTCACTTTAAACATAGCTGAGCATATTAAAAGTGATTTGAAGGATGTTGTCAATAACAAAAAACACTATTTAGCTTTAGGTGATGAATGATTTATAAGTAACGACATAGTAAGAGCAATTATCGGTATTGCTTGAATTATTACCATCAATGTCGGTTAGATGACATTGATGACTGATTTAATTACATAGTAAAACTATTTAAGAATGAATGGCCGCGTAATCATTTCGCGCCCCCAGTCGCTTGTGTTGACATGCCATGCCTGCGCCTGCGCTGCTTGACCCGGATGATTAAATGATGGAGCAACGTAATTTAGAAGTATTTGCACACGTTACATTACAGTTAAAATATTTGCCTTACTAATAGAAGAAATGATATTAGAATTGAACATCAATTCTTAAATGTTATGGTTTTCTTTAGAGTTTTATAGAGATAAATACCATGGTGCAGAAGATTGATTATTTAAAATTTAATTTGAAACATTGCTAATTATTGAAAAAGTTAAACTTGAAGTAGAATGTAGTGATTCAATTGCGACAAAGTAACGTTAAGATAAAGGAAATAAAATCGAAACCAGATAATGATTAAGTTCAAAGAACACTTACGGAATTCATTTTTGGATTGGAGAGGTGGGTATTGGTAGTTGTGGAGAAGAAGAGGATGGACCGGTGACTGTGATCAATCTCGAAATTTCGCACATTTATATACTTATACGTGGTGCGACTACTTTGCATATATTTGAATGCTAGCTTTTGCCTAATACTTAAAACTTTAGCTAGCCTCCTTCATTTGGTGGATTATCATTTTCGGAATAATACGGAATGTAAATATAATAATGAATCCTGCGAAAACCTGAAATAATGATTTTGTGTCGTCAGTATTGTCAACGTTTGTGATAAACAAATTAACTTATTAGTAAATCGTTTATTTCAACATTCAAAATTACAATTTGGAGGTATCGTTGGTCCCAAACTAGGTACAGCCTGTATCTTGGGCACCATTAAATCATCATTTCAGCTGAAAGTCGTCCACTGCTGGACATAGGCCTCCAACAAGCACCGCCCCTTCGTCCGATTCTGTGCTTTCCACATCCAGCGGATTCCTGCGGCCTTGACAACGCCATTGGTCCATCTTGTGGGCGGCCTTCAAACGCTTCGTCTTCCGGTACGCGGTTGCCACTCCAGAACCTTTAACTACCAACCTAACCTAAAACTTTAACTTTTTACCATTAAATAGGTAGGTACAACATTTTGGTAATTGTTAAATAAAATAAAAGTTGAAATTGGCTACAGTTAAGCTAGTTAGCCTCATCTATCACTTCACTATAAATCTAAATATATCAAGAAGCAAATTAACTAAGCAATTAAGGCAAAACTAAAATCAATTCTTATAATAAAATTTAAGTATAAAATTAGGTATAACTTCCGTTTATGCTGCTGTTCTGTATTATGCGAGTGTGTGTGTGTGTGCGTCAGTGTTTGAATGTGAGTGTGTATACGGGTGTTGTGGGTGCTTTTCTTCTTAGGCATCTCGGTTATATATTTAATAGCGCTCCATAATTTCAGGGTTATGCTGATTTTCTTGAAGTTGTCTGCTATTGTAATCATTACTTACTTTTCGAAGGAAGTCAATCAGGAAGTTCATAGTATACCCCTTGTAGGAAATGTTTAGTGTTTCATTTTTCGGGTCTTGTTTAACTTGTGAGTTTAGTTTGTCTTTAAAACGCATGCAATGCACCAAACTGGGTGTTTTTTTCTTTTATTTATCTTTAGATTTTGGGTGTTTCTTGAGGAAACATTTTGCATTTTAATTTTGATTCCAACCATAGCAATGTCGTGATCTGTCAACGAAGATTTGGCAACAATACCAATCACTGAGCCACTGCTTTTTACGCAAGCATGATATAGGCAGCTTTTACCTCGGGTTGGCTTTGTGATCGCAGGTAACAGTGCATGCCCGTGCAATGCATTAAGCATTGGTACTCGGCGTTGTCTCCACTGGGATTGTCCGCGAGTATGTCAATGTTTAAATCTCCTGTGATTACTCGTACCAGCACCGATTTCGACTTTACTTCATCTAGTGACGATAGGAAGTTTCTTAAAATACTAAAAGAAGGTGAGCGGTAAATGCCGAAAAGATTAATAGAAACACCAAGACGCACACTAACGCATTTTGCATCGTCTATCTCAGGCTCAGTAACGACGACTTGCACGACGATGGCATCCCTTTACGTAATTATAACACCTCCAGCTTTATTTATATATTTCGTTGTGCAATATGAATTATATCATGAAACGTCCTATAATATAGTTTTCGTGCAACCAACATTCTGTAAGTATCATTGCATCTAATTCAATATTTAAACGTTTTATAGCTACCACGTTTTTTGCATACTTCTGATATTTATTGTAATTTACTTACAGATAAAAGGTGCTTTGTTTATACATAGAGAGTTTTGAATATTCTCATGAACTTCTAGGTTATCCACGGAGAAAGATAAAAAAGTAAATGTATGATGATTTGTTTACCTCTGTCAGTAATTCTAGAATATGGTTGGGACCTGCCGACGGTATTTAGGACTAGAACGTATTGGTTTTGGTTTGTTATTGTTGTTGTGTAGTGGATATGTAATGTAATAGGTATGTACCAAAGTGCCTAAATGAAAAATAAATGTGAAGATAAAAGTAATAACAGGATAGCAGCATGTTTACAAGAGGTGAAATTGATACGATAACCAGAAAGCGACTTAAAATTAAGGAACTACAAAGAGAAGTTAGGGTTAATCTAGCATTAGAGCACGTATTACTTAACAACATATGATCTACGAGTTTACGAAAGATTCCATGACTTTATATTTGTTTGTTTATTGTTTATTCTGTAAATAGGATATCGGAATCACTTTTACACGTCAAATAAAAAATATTTTAAAAAATAAGCTAGATGAGGTCGGTGTTTCCTATCTGACTACTCTGAGAAGAAAGGCCGAAACAAACTCAGAGGTCGCAGTCTCTTTTAAAGTCCAGACATAATCTTGGTCAAGCCATGTGAGGACCATGTAGATTAGTGTCTGAAATGGTCTTTTGAGGAAAGAACCACACAGATTCGAGTGGACCTGTCCAGTCAGTGCAAGCGTTTGTCAGTAATCGTGGAGCTCAACTCAGAACTTAAGGAGCTCAACTCGACGAACAATACCAAAGACAGGATATTTGGGTAGGCCGCATCAACTACTCAAACTGCCAGACCATCATTAAAACTAACCGAGAAAGAAAAAATAAATGAAAACGAAAAAAATAAATTTAAAAAAATATCCACTTAGTCCTCACATTCACAATAATTAAAATAATATAATACTTTACAAAGTAATCGTGTCATTTTGAATATAAATTTCAACAATGTCAATGTGTATATAAAACTGGTTTATTGTGATGAATAATTAAAATGTAGAGTTTTATGGTTTTCACAAGGCTTTTTTTTAGCAGAGCGGGCAGCTCAATCCCAAGCTTTTCTATCTTCTAAATAATCAGAAATTTTATAGTACCCTTTTTTACAAAGCTTGGTTTTAATACAGCTTTTAAATCGTTTATTGGGTAAGTTTCGAATGTCAATGGGAAGTTTGTTGTAAAAGCGTATACATTGACCCATGAACGAGTTGCTTACTCTGTGGAGACGCGTGCGATGCACAGCAAGGTTGTGTTTATTCCTGGTGTTTAAACTATGAATATCGGACATTTTCTTAAAATTTGATATATTTTTGTGTACATACAATAGGTTTTCAAAAATATATTGTGCGGCTACAGTCAGAATATTTATTTCTCTGAATTTCTCTCGAAGGGAATCTCTTGGACCTAGGTTGTAAATGGCTCGAACAGCCCTTTTCTGTAGAACAAAGATAGTATTAATGTCCGCACAGGTTCCCCAAAGAAGAATCCCATATGACATAAGACTATAAAAGTAACTAAAATAAACCATTCTGGCTGTATGATCTACGTCAGTTATCTGTCTAATTTTTTTAACAGCATAGGCGGCCGAACTACGCCTTCCTGACAATTTTTCTATGTGTGGGCCCCATTGTAATTTACCGTCAATAGTTATTCCAAGAAAAACTGTTGACTCACTAGGGTCCAACTCTATTCCATTAACTTGAACATTGGTAGTTAGCTGCCTGACATTTGGCGTTGAAAATTTAATGAGTTTAGTCTTTTGTTCGTTCAGGAGAAGATTATTTACATTAAACCAATGCACAACTTTAGAGAGTGCATCGTTGACTTGTTCAAAGTTGACTAACTGACGTTTGATTTTAAAAATGAGGGAAGTGTCATCTGCGAATAGTACGATCTTGTGATTATCCCTTATGTAGTAAAGGTAAGTCATTTATGTAAATTAGAAATAAGAAAGGACCTAGAATTGAAGCCTGCGGAACGCCCATGGTGACCGCAGATCCTGCAGATCTCTTGCCATTAACATCGACCCTCTGAATTTTGTTATTCAGATAAGAAGTCAGAAGGTCAAGAGCCTTGTCCCTCATGCCATAGTGGTACAGTTTCCTGATAAGAGTATCATGATGTACGCAATCGAAGGCCTTGGACAAGTCGCAGAAAATGCCAAGAGCATCTTGCGACTCCTCCCAGGCCTCGAATATGCTCTTCAGTAATTCCACGCCCGCGTCTGTAGTTGAACGACCCTTTGTAAAACCAAACTGTTTCAGATGGAGTAAGTTATGTGCATAGAAATGTCCTAACATTTGTTTTAAAATTAATTTTTGAAAGATTTTGCTCAATGTAGGTAATATCGAAATAGGCCGAAAATTTGTGGGATCAGTTGTGCTGCCAGATTTGAACAGTGGAATCACTTTGCTAAGTTTCATCAAATCAGGAAATACACCAGATGCAATACAAGAGTTAAAAACAATTGCTAAAAAGGGTGAAATAACATCAATTATTGAAGACATGGTATGTACTGATAATCCCCAAAGGTCAGCAGTTTTTTTTACATCAAGCTTTTTAAAAGATTCTATAATGTCTTTAGCAGTAATAATTGTAAATTCAAACAGTTTGTCACATTCTGGTACACATTCTTTAAGTATTGAGTAAGCAGAAGTGGAGGACGACAATGACAGAGTTTTGGTTGTTAAAATGGTAATATTAGTGAAGAAATTTTCAAACTCAGTTGCCACCTCCACGTCTGCCTTAATATCTACATCATTGATTTTTAGATGGGAGTCACGATTCCGAACTGTCGTTCTTCCCGTTTCTGAATTAATAATATTCCAAGTTGTTTTAATTTTATTGCCCGAACATTTTATTTTATTTTTAATGTGTATGGCTTTTGCTGAGGAACAAGCTCTTTTAAAAGTTTTAGAATATTTCTTAATAAATTCCTTAAAAGTTTCATCATGGTTATAAGTTTTTTCATGGTACAATTCAAATAATCTCTGCATACTTTTGTAAATACCTGGTGTTGCCCAATCACTAAATATAACGCGGTCAAAAACAGGCAATGTTTTAGAGGTGAAAACCTTCCTAAACTCACAATTGATGAGGTTAAATAATGAAGCATACGCTTGGTCCGGGTCGTTATGATAAGGCAAACCCGGTAGCTTTTCCATTAAATTATTTTTAAATTTTCCTAAGCTACTTTTATTTACAGGAACAAAACTCACAAGTTTTCTTTGAGCTCCGACTGATTTCTGAGGGAAAGTGACTAACTGGCCACAGTGATCGGAGTCCAACTCATTTATAATTAAATGTTTATTGTTGTGCTTCTTTTAGTGTTGCGAGAGGTTTTTGCTTTGCCTGGTTGAGATGGTGCTCGATGTCTGCTGCATTGCGAAGTGGAATAGCTGGTGCACCTGTCTTGAATATTGATTTGCCCGTTCTTAACCTAGCAGAACTTGAAGCCGCTCTCAAAATCTTTGGATCTGGCTTCACGAAAAAGAAGACGGTTCTGATTGGTGAGATGTTTGTTGATGTACACTTTGCGAGTGCTTCCTTCTATGTTTAAATCTGTTATGTTTAGTTTACGTCTGAATTTTGATGCTTTGATAAGTTCGTTTCGCTTTGCACGGTGGGACAGACGCACAATTATTGGTTGTGGCAGTGTAGGGGTATGATCACTATCTGTGCTTATTTGACGTTTACCAGCGCGAGTCACCCAGTCAATATCAGTGTCTGTGTTTCAGAATGTGGAACTGAGATTTTATTGTTTTGTTTAGGTTATTCTACGAGTGCTACACATTGCAAACCTGATTACTGTATCAACGATATTCATATATTATTTATCTAAGTGTTTGTTCGGTAGAATGGTTTTTGCGCGAGTACGTATTTGGTTATCTGGTTCTTTTAGTTCCTAACTTAATACAGGGTGGCAGGTACAACGACGCGAAAACTGTTACCATGGATTCAGTCCATGAAACTGAAAACCCCTGCGTTGAAATTTTTCGTGGGTTATAAAAACAAAAAAAAGCTCTTCCATACATTTGACCGCGTAGGTATTGCACTTTTCTATGAAACAGCAGTTTTTTTAAAAATAACTGACGAAAAATTTCAACGCATGGGGTTTCAGATTCATGAACTGAATCCATGGTAGCAGTTTTCGCGTCGATGTACCTGCCAGCCTGTATAGGCACATCTAAGTATATTCATTATTGGGTACCTACTCATGAGTTTGTTGTTTTTCTTAAAGTTGGCACAAACAAGCTATAAAAATAGAATTTGGTTTTGAAGGCTCTCGGTCAAATTCACTTTTGACTGGAATGACAATGAGTGGCTTGGCACCTTCTTAAGACATTCTGTTTACTTAAGAGATCACCACATTCATTCAACTATAGAACTTGAATGCATTACAAAGTTACTACAGCAGTTACGTTTTTAAGTTAAAATCTTAATTGCCATTGTTCAGTAAGGTTATCGGAAAATACTTTCTAAGTGAACTTCTGTGCCTACCCACTTCTTGGTCGCGTACTTCATTACTGAATGAAGGTCGTGACCGTGAAAGGGCTTCATGACTTAAGATATAATGATCTTTCACTTCGTCCGATTCTCGGCTTCTCTCTTATTTATAAAATGTATAGATATAGATCAACCTGTATAATATACATGGGAACCACTATTCAAATGCCTTGACTCGTACCTATTAAGTGCAATGAAGTAAGGTTTGACCTTAGCATACAAAAGAGTACCTCCCGACAAATGTTGTCCTGTCCAAACAATAAGTTCCATAGAAAAAAGGACATTTCGTATTTACCCAATCAATCAATCTGCCTAGCCTTTTCCCAACTATGTTGGGGTACGCTTCCAATCTAACCAGATGCAGCTGAATACCAGTATTTTACATGAAGCGACTGCCTATCTGACCTCCACAACCCAGTAACTGGGTAATACGATACCCCTTGGTAAGACTGGTTGTCAAAGTTTCGGGCTGCTGACGCCCTGTAACGACTGTCAAGGATTCACGAATGACAGCCGGCACCAACGGCTTAACGTGCTTTCCGAAGCATGGACTAGTCTCGGTATGTAAAGACGGTCACCCATCTACGGACCAACCCTGGCAAGCGTAGCTTAACCTGATGGATCGACCCGTGCGGCTGTCTTTACTTAGCCACAAGCTCCTCGTTTCGTATATACCCGAATTTGAAAAATTTCCAGGAGTTTTGTAAACTTTCTTTCATTAAAACCTAATTCGGACTATTACAAACATTTTAAAACAAAAAATAGCCAAATCAGTCCAGCCGTTCTCAAGTGATGTGCTTACCAACGAACAGGACTTCTCTTCTTCTGTTTTGTTTATTTAAAAGATTAGTAGATACAGTATTTTTTGATAAGCATCAAGTAGGTAGTATGTTTTACTTACTTATTAATAATAATAAAGTAAATCATTTATATTTCAGAAAAAAACACTCTAAAGGGTTACAAAAACAAAGGAGATCGTTTTTTTTGTTCGGCGATTAGGCCCCCCAAAGATTGTGGCGTCTATTAATGAAACGCATGTTGATTTGTTCCTTATGATCTCTATATTACAGTGGTAGTAATAATTATAGTTTGTCTAACGGGAATACTGAGAAATAGGATCATAACACAAAAAATCACTACAAGAACTATTATTATTTAGTGAGTAGGTTGCTTCACAGGTATTATAATTTAGTAAAATAGTGTTCAGTAGTAAATAGTAGTAATATAGGTGTTTTGAAGATTCCATATTCATTATAATCCACCCACACAGGAAAACAGAAATAGCAATTTCGTGTAATTCGAAAGAAACGGAAAATATAAAATTATAGTGATGTGGTTCGATTTTATTTAACTCGTTACTCGAGTAAATAAAATATTATTTAATTATCTCGAGTTAGGTCCATTTTCTCTCGACGTTCCACTCGATGTAGTCGCAGAGCCACACTAGTTCAATATGTAGATATAGATATATTTCATGTACTAAACCCACAAAATATTGTGATGTACAGACTCACAGAGTTTTATTAAGAGTGAAAATATATGTTCTGTAGGTTAGTGCTGTCAGTTGATAACGTGTAATTTGTCAATAATTAAAATCGTCATCGTATCGTTATTGATTATCAGATTGACAGTAGAATGTGAGTAGGAGAAAACGCTCTTTACAAAGTCGAACAAAGCTAATCTTAGCCCAATGTCACTGACTTAAACCCCAATGTACCAATATTGAACGGTTGCTGTATTTTGGATTATTTTCTTTAAGATTTGTTTGGGTGAGTTTCATACGTGTGAAGCTGCTGGAATCCTCACTCTAGAACTTATAACTACCCTAGATTCACCTTGAATCGAATTACATAACTGGGAAAATCGAGTGCCTGGTCGTATGCGATTGACCTGTAGTTTGAGACGTAAATTATTCTCAAAATAGTCGTGTGTCTGGTGTTCTAACAGTATCTCTGTTTTTCTTTTACTATACGATAATAACGGTGTCCATAGTAGAAATTCCACTTTTTCAATTAAATATCTGTAGGTTTTTTATTCTATTCTTTTTATAAACGTGTTCTTTCTGAGCCTGTTTCTTCAACTTTTTCAAGTATTATTAATTCATTATATTTGTCATATTTTTATTAAATAGACTTTATATTAGTTGTTGGTTTGTCTATTACATAAGTATTGAATATCAGTAAAGTAACATCGCGAGAATTATATACATTGGGTACTTTAACAGACAATAATACAAAATCCTCCCCATCAGCATCCGTTCTATTTCCAGTTAATTCCAAACAGACAAAATCTCTGCTTAGATCAAAATATCACCTCAAGCCCTGATACAGATCTTCACCTTCCACCTTTGCCGGGTCACCTCTATTGTTTAAACTAGCTAAAGTATCGATAAACAAGATAAGTATGGCTGGTAAAGTTCAAATCTAATAACATCTTGTAGCAACAATCAGCATCTCTGAAGTACTCGTGATTAAATACGTCTTTATATGTAGTTAGCGTTTAAAGCTTGCTGTTCATGCGACGATCAGAAATATTGTTGGGCGAATAATTTGATTGGATTTACAAAATTATTGGTGCTTGGGGTAGTTCTATGTCCAGCAGTGGACGTCTTTCGGCTGAGATGATGATGATGATGATAAGAAAATTATGTTTTATGATCTTCTTAGACTGTTGAGACCCTATTTATTACACTTTGTCCTCTCTAAACCCTAAGATTTTTTAACGCGGGGATATTTTTGGCGCACTTGATTTTCGACCCAATGCTTAGCGCCGAGACATGTTAATCCAGCAGGGTATTTCTTGACGCGCTGGGATGCATTTACAGTTGGATTCTCAATGCTCGGCCGAACACCGACAGTTGAAAATCCAGTGCGCGATAAAAAAAATCCCGTGCGTACCTGGGCTTTAACTACAAGATGACATACAGGTATGTTGTCGTATTTCGTAACATGCGACTTTTGATTTTATGCCTTAAAATCAAAAGTCGCGTATCAACCAGCCTTTTCCCAACTATGTTGGGATCGGCTTCCAGTCTAGCCGGTTGCAGCTGAATACCATTTTGAATGGAGCGACTGCTTAGTCGCGTACCTACCTAATTATAATATAATCCATGTACCATGTTTGTTTTTACAAATAGGTACTAGGCGACATTTAAATGAACGCCTAAATGAAAGAGCGCTATTGAATTTTCAACTTTGGGTGCTAAGCCGAGCGTGGAAAACCAACAGCAAGCTTTTATTAAGACATTCATTGACTTGTCGCTAGTGTTAGTGTAAAAGGGCAATAAATTCAAGACTGTTGTATAGTTCAAAATGTTCATACGGTTTGTCGTATCGTGAGTAGGACACTAACCATGACGCTGTTATTAACCCATTTTTACAAACACCACGTTTCAATTATTAATATCTGTAATCTCGTATAGAAGACGCGATATTTAGTTTAACTTGATTTTAATCTAATAAGGAGATTCAACTCATCCTTTTTCTATTAGACCTATATTTTTAAACTTAAGTGATGGTGTAATTTCCAAGGTTACGAATATAAAATAATTATGATTGAATTAATAAATCTGATACCTATCGTTATTAATTACTGATTTTCAAGTCTAAGTAATTAATTATTGGATTTTTCATTGAGAGCTCATTACTAATATGTGATAGTTCGAACTTTGAAACATACCTACTAAATAAATAAGTTTTTAAATACCTAATGTTTGCATCACTTTTTTTTAAAGTACACAAAAAATAAAAAAGCAGCAGGCAGGGTTTTTTTTTAAATTTGCAGACAAGCCCACAGAATCGAAAGTGATTACTAAACCAACCTTTACAATGCTCTTCCAACCTTAGAAATAAAGTTGAAATGTCTCATGTGCCTATAATTTGATTCCATTACAGAATAACATAATTTTATGACATTTTTAACACCTACAAGTGATCTTATTGGCGATGACCTCGATTAGCTAATGTTGCACAAGTCCAGTTTGGAGTATCTGGAGTACCTAAGTATAAAATTAGAACCAAAACTAATCTGGCTGACTTTGATAACAAAAACCTGCTAAAGACGTCATAAAGTCAGAACAATTTGAAATGGAAGTAAGAATTTAATTCCCAATTTCCTCACGCAGCGAGGAATTAATTGCAATTTTACCTGAACAATGGACAAGAGATCAAAAATAGACTATTTTTTTAGGGGTTTTTCTCTGTTTCTAAACCTAAAATAAGCATAGGAGCATGTATTTCGAGTCGAAGCGTGATTAATAATCGCTCTAAAACCTCAGATGAGCAAAGTGTCATTGAAATATCTGAAAACCTGAAAAGAGGTCACTGTATTCATCATGTCATGAACAATCTCCACAATAAAATCAGCTGCTTCATACATTCATTTACGTTCGCGGAACTCGACCAAAGAAGTGTTTCCAGGGTGGGTCCCGTTGGGCACGCCACAATTGTGGCGATAAGTCCCCTCTTTGAGGAGTGGCTTGAGAGGCGCCACTGCGTCCTCACCTTCCGCCTGACGCAGGTCCTCACCGGACACAGCTGTTTCGGGAGGTTCCTGTTCCGCATAAGGCGGGAGGAAACGCCCGGGTGTCACCACTGTGTGGATCGCCCGGAGGACACGGTGGAGCATACGGTGGAGGTCTGCCCGGCTTGGGCGGGGCACCGCCGTGTCCTCACGGAGGCGATCGGTGGCGGCGATCTCTCGCGTACGGCCCTGGTTCAGGCCATGGTTCGGATCGAGAGTGCATGGGAGGCCGTCACCCCTTCTGCGAAACAGTTACGTTCGCGAAGGAGGAGGCGGAGCGCGCGAGGGAGATGCAAGCTGCACGCCCTCGCGGCCCTAGTCGCCGCAGGAGACGCCCCGGGCGTCGGGAGTCCAGAGCCGACTTCCGGCCACCGTAGGCACGGGCTTGCGGACGGTGAGCAATGGGCGGCTCGCCGTCCGATAAGGACCAGGCCCGAGTCGACGACGCGTTGTGTTCCACGCGCGCCTCAAAGAGATGTCAGCACCAACTGACGGGGTCGAAAGACCAATGCCTGCTGGGGTTGCGGGTTTGTCCGAAACGGATATCGCGGCCCCGGCACACAGGCAACGGAAGGAACATGGGTCGGTTTTAGTCAGTAAAAGTCTGACACACCCTCTCGCTCTGCCCAGAGCGGGAGAAGTCATTTGATGATTTCCCACACTCAAAAAAAAACAAAAGGGTGGGTCCCGTAGTAGAAGTTGTTTATAATGATGGGTAGGTACGGATTACGATTCCTTTTGCAGGTTTCCAGTTATTTCATCGAACACGATTGTGGCTTGTGGTCACTTAATCATTCATATTCTCTGAGAATCTCATGGATCATCACCGAACTATGTAGTCTGACATTTTGACTGTCAATCAAAATGTCAGACTACATCAAGTTCGATATCAAGTGATTGTATGCAATGTATAGAATCGAGATATAATTTAATTGGTTATCGATTAAATATTATTTAAATTATACGAGAGGGAGAAAGAACAAAAAAGCAATAAAAAAGAGTTTGTCAGAGCTGTCTAAAAAAGTCTCAAAGAACGGAAGTCAGGACAATCTACAAGGCAGGACTCGGGTTTCTTAAAAACAAAATGTCTTCCAAAATCACGCTTACCAATATTTATTTTGTTATTGATAAAAGTTTTTAATTTATTTTATTCTAGCAAACCTTTGAAAACAAAATTTTTATTTTTATTCCTGATTCAATTAGTTTTATGGATCCATCAGTTTACAAAACATAATCGGAAGTTGTTACCGAGGTGATCTTGATCTAAATTCTAAGCAATTTTTACCAAAAACGATAATTCCATCATATTAAACAAATTGGTATTAAAAAAATCACATCCATAAGAAATCGAAATTAATCGTATCGACCTTACACCGAATCGATTAATCAATTGGTCTTCGATGACTTGGACATCACTACAAACTGGTTTAGTAAAATGTATGTGTCTCGTTGAGTTAATAATATACTTTTGGAGATGTATCACACATAGTATTTCCCCCTAACAAGATAGGTAGAGGCCGAATGGCATTTATACGAGTCACAATCGAATAGTTAAAAGTCGTGGTTACCTAATCGATTTAAAGGGCTTAGTCCTGATGTAATACTTACGAGAACTTACTGTATAGGTGATCAATTAAATCTGTCAGGCAAAAAATATATTTGTTGGTTCTTTGACCTTATGGAACAAGTAGAAAGGGTTTCTTCTGTCTCGTGTCGGCTTGAGCTTGACACGAGTACGTCAGACCGTAGCAAAGAGATTAGCCAGACAGTAAGGTTGGTAGCGCGGCTTACAACCCACGGAGAGTATAAGACCTTAGGATCGACACACATCAACTGGATTGAGTTTATTCTCCATCTACTAAATGTTAAAGGCTCCACATTCCGATTGCTACATCAAAATTAATTTTTAGTAGGGATGGGCCGAACGTGGTTTCAACTGAATATGAACTTCGGCCGAATATTCAGTGAAAATAAAAAGTTCGACAGAACTTTCTCGGTTATTTACACTAGGAAATGTATACAAACAAAAACGTAACAGTCTCCTGCCAGATAACGCAAAATGCTTGGTGTTTTTGGATAATTATCTGCCATTGGTACATTTTAAATAGGTACCAGTTTAAGATACCATTTAAAACTCAAAAAAAGGATTTTTCGCAACAATTATTTCAATGTTTAGATGTTTCCGATAATGTTTTGATTTTTTTTTTTGTTAAATAAGTAACAGCCAACAAACAATAAAGAAACGCTTATGATTTTATTTTACTGTTTTAGTTTTATTATTTAGTCAGAATAGTTGACTTATTTTATTAATTTAATATTTTCTTGTATCGAATGTTTGGCATTTGAACCGAATTTCGGGCGATTGCCGAAGTTCGGTTCCGGCCCATCCCTAATATTAAGTATCTTCAAATAACTTGTATGTCATTACAGATTATACATAAGTGGATAGTATAATAAGTAGGCAATATTTACTTTTAGATTTAGTTCTTGCCAACTTAGCTTGCTTTAGTCTCACTAATGCAAGTATACATTCTGATTCGAAGACCATGTCACACTGTAAGCGGTGAGCGAGAGCAATTTATTAACCTCAAAGATTTATTAAAATTAAATAAATATAATAGAAAGAGAGAAATAATGAAAGAAAACGTTCGTTCTTTTTCTCCCTCATGTACTCACCTCTACTTTGCTAACTTACCGATTATATTTCTTTTAACAATTTCCTCAAATTAACTTCATGAAGGTATGAGTTATGAAATACTCCATCTTTTTTTATAAATATTGTTAGATGTTATCATTACAAAGATAAGTACTGATTGTTCAACTGTATCATACAACCTAGTTAGGGTGCATTCTAAAATAAATAACGGCCAAACCAACCTTTTCATACAGAAAAATACTCTACTCAAGCGATCTCCAACCGCCCCGCTCTGCCGCGCTGCCCACTTACTTCAAAGCCCGGGGCTTACGATGTAACATTAGCACGCGTCAGGTGTCGTAACAAGGTGAAGTTCAATGGGTTACAACATTCCGCGAAAGGTTAATATTTGCGAAAACCATTTGATGAATTATTGATCGAAATTAACACTTTGTTCATAAAATATGGATTTCGTGCGGATTTTTTATTAAAATTAGCTAATCATCATCATGTCGTCAATAAATCGTAATCATGGACTTTTAATTATAGCTTTGTGATACATATAACACTGGTTTTATAGCCGTGATGTAATGTCATTATTTTATCTAAATTTACGAAAATATACGCAGTTTCAATTCGTTTCTTTTTCGTAAGTTTTGAACATATTGGCTGTAATTGTTGATCGTAAATGTATTGGTATTGAGCCGGGTGGAACCAAGGACCACCGATATTATTCTAGAAAATACTAGGTTATCAAGATTCCAGAGTGGTAACAGCAGTAAAGTGAAAACAAAATATAGCCTTACATTAATTAATCAGGACAAATAAACATGGATAGAATACATAACATATTTTAGGTGTTGACCAAAATAGTGCGCAGAATATCTACCTATTTAATCCTTATTATCGATTTTTTATCGATTCCCAAAAATTTGATTCTAAATTCGATTGTAATATAATCAGCCAATCAGAGTGGCCGTGGTCTTTACATTGTGGTCAGTTTTACAACCACATCAACCTGCCGGACACATCGTGCAATTACACATATTTTGCGCAAATTAATCGTATATTCTTACATTACAAAATACGTATTGTTGTGTCATTTACCTCTGACTTTTTGGTAGTGATGCATTCACAGGGAATTTGTGACGTCAGCCTTGGAGAATGGTTTTGACAAAATATTGTGTGGAATTTACGTTTGCTGAAAAAATACTATTTGTAATTCTGGATGCAGGAACAAAATTGCTCAAATGAGAGTGGGGTAGAGTAAATAACATAACATCACGCCTTGGTGTCCCGAAGGGTTGGGCAGACGTGAACCTATAGTACACCCACATTTCGCCAGTTATGTTTAACCGCTTTAAGTCCCATGTAATACGGGGTGAGTCTATTGCTATCAACCGGGCACAGATCCAGGCTCTACTACTGAGAAATTCCCAATGGAAAAACCCAATAACACTTTTCCCGACCTGGGAATCGAGCAGAGGATTTAAAAAAATTGTGTTCACATAGTGTGATTTACTTTCACTGAAAAAAGACAATTTGTGATTTTGGATGGAGGACCAAAAATTTCTCAAATGCAAGTGGTGACCTGCATATGTTTATTAAGGAATCGGAAAAGCATGATTTTGATCTTCAACCTTGATATTTTCAGCTGTTAATTCATCAGCTATTTATATTTTTAATGCAGTTTATGGTAGTATAGTATAAATGAATATGGGCCTACTTCAGAGCCCGGCCATTTACAAAAGAAAAGTATTACAGAAAACAAAGAACATTTTGAAGACATACTTTCTTTACTAAATAATTATTTATTTCCTCAGCAAGCGTCAGCGTACCATGGCCTGGATCAGGGCCGAACGCTAGAGATCACTGCCGCCGATCGCATCCACAAGGACACGGCGGTGCTCCGCCCAAGCCGGGCAGACCTCCACCGTATGCTCCACCGTGTCCTCCGGGCGATCCACACAGTGATGACACCCGGGCGTTTCCTCCCGCCTTATGCGAAACAGGAACCTCCCGAAACAACCGTGTCCGGTGAGGACCTGCGTCAGGCGGAAGGTGAGGACGCCGTGGGGCCTCTCTAGCCACTCCTCATCGAGGGGACTTATCGCCGCAATTGTGAGGTGCCCATGGGTCAAAGTCCTATGATCCAATTTGGTCCTTGTAGATGTAGCATTGGAATATCAGATTATAATTATTATTATTTATATATACTATTTTAGGGTCTACATTAAAACAAAATAAATTCAAGATTACGATAGTTAATAAAAAAAACCTGAAGATAGCCACAACAACTAATATGCCAATCCAAAAACTCATCAAATTCTAAACTACATCAAACAATTAGACAATGATTTGCACCTCCCATAAAACGTCAAACCCTACCAAATTAAAACAGCACTATGGAATTAAGATACCCATCTGTATCCATTCCCAAAATATTTATACCGTCTGGGATCCATATTGACAACACAATACTCAAAGAAAGGAATCATGTCAACTCGGCTAACATTCAAACAATTTACTCTCCATAGTAATCACGCATCAATTCTGGTACCTACATTTCCCAAATATGGCGGCTCAAGCTAATTGACAAATTATACCATTATAGTCGACCGTCTTAATAAGCGAATTGGCGTATTGGTTTCTTTTCTGTTTAGTTTGCTGTTTAGTTCATGAAATATAAAGCGGTCAAGATGAAATAACTGTTGCGGTTACCACAAACCGCAAAGCGTCCGAGACTTTTAATAGACAGTCAGACACTGTAGTTACATCATGGGGGTCTCATTATGTTATTTAACTAGTGACCCCCCTCTGCTTCTCACGGTTTGTCACTTGACAAAATATCGAGATGTCTTTATTATATTCAAGTTAATAAGAATGTAAAGAGCAGTGGTGGTCCATAGTAACGGCCAGCCAGGTAGTTTACTTTGTATAAGTCATTTCATCACCACTACTCTCAAAACGGTGAAGGAAAACATCGTGAAGAAACCGGCATGACAAAGATTCGAAGACATTTGACACCAACCCGCACTGGGCCCGCGTGGTAGATTACAGCCCAGACCCTCTCGAAGAGCAGCAGTGGGACATTATAAAATGATTAGATTATGCTTATGCTAGTATTAATGTATTTTACACACAAACTTTCGGGATTTATTTTCTAAATGATGATGAAAACAACATCCAAATCCATTGTGCAGTTTAGAAGAACTAAGCGGTCACACAGACAGACACAAAAAGCGACTTTATTTCATATTATGAATAGAAGATTATTAAGGTTTAAATAATGATGCTAGAACTTTATCGTAAGATTATTAGCTCCAAGCTTATGTGTTAATTCGGATTAAGACTTCATTCTCTCATATTTTTCCTCTTCTTGCTTTATGTGGTTGTTTTTATTTCTTTGCAATATATTTAGCACAAATAAATGTATCTTCTTTCTTTGTTTCTTTCTTTCAGATATCTGGGTCAGTTTCAGTCTCTCTTAGAGCTTTAGCTCTCAGAGAGACTGAATGATGTAAACAAATAATATTTCTGTTTGCGTGAATCACTCAGTGCACCTGCACCAGCAGCACCTGGAGCTTCATCTCAGCAGTCTCCATAGCAAACCTGTTTCTGAAATACTTTCACTAGCCGTTCACAGTTTCAGCACTACAGATGAACTAACACGTGTGGGCACACACTCACATTTTACTCCCAAACCGATAAACTTATAAGGTTAAGACCCGATCACTTGTTAAATACCAATAAAACCTTATACGTAATACATTGCTGCATCTGCGTTTTACTTTAATCTGAACATAATCAATTTAGGATTCCAAGGATAATAACTTTAAAATTATAATAAGTCGAACATCAAAGGTCGTAAATTAGCATATTTCTAAGCAAGCTATTGTGGAATCTTCACATATTTGGGTCCCTAAGCATTTAATTAGCCATTAATGAAGCCATTTGTTTTCGATTGATTTGAATTCTAGCTGCAATCAATCATCTTATATTTATCATAATATTTTTTTTGTTAATTTTGAAACTATATTTAATAGCTTCAATGATGTGTTTTAATTGGGTCTTTAAAATCTTCAAAGTTGTTGTAAATCTCGTAATCAAGTTAATCGACCTTTAAATCAAATATTTAAAAACGATTACTTTTCAAGATGATGTCACGAGTCCTCTTTGATTGTTATGAAAATACCACTTTACATTTATTTCAACAGTTTAGTAATCTTTCAAGCTGTTAAAATTTCGTAACTTTGATAGGAATCTTTTCAAGAATTTATTTGTGTCGTAAATGGTGGTATACATGGGTGGGTAGGTAATTAAACGAATATGTAAATTACTATAACATAGATTGTTTTATTAACAAATCGTTCAGGATCATATCACAGATCGCTTGGAGTGGATAATTAACAAAGGAAGGGGATAAGGATCAGGATGAGTATTTTTTGGACTAGATGTTGGGATTAGTGGAGTTGAATTAAGGGGCAACGGGGAGATGAGCACCCTGGGGCTGGAATCCGTTCTCGTTGGCGATGTACCTGACCTCGTACACGACGCCATCGGGGCCGGTGTAGGAGAAGGAGCCTTGGACCTCAAGAGCTTCGTTTTCGGAGCCAACGTTCTTCAGCTGGCCCTCCTCTTGGGCGGAGATGCCATTAGAGGTCTGATAACTGTGGGTCAAGAAATAAGTGGTTTTAGTACATTATAGGATATAACTTATATGTAGTGTTCATGAAGTTCTGGACTTTGTTAAAACATTAACTATAAAATCTTGAGTTTCATTCATAAATCAAAAGAATTAGAACACCTTAAACTCAAAAACTTTAGCAAAGATCCAACCAATTAAGGGGGCTTTTTGAAAACATACCCATATTTGAATTTATCGACTCCGATGTTGTCACTTTCGTAGGCGAGGATTTGGGCATCAGCATCGGGGCCACCGGGGCCAGCGGGGGCGGCGACAGCGGCGGCGACGAACAGGGCGAGAACGATGAACTGTGGCAGAAAACACTACTGTTAGAGACCTGCCATAAGGCTAGCTATCACCAAAACATGATGACGATCGGTCGGAAGGATTTTAAGTTATTTTTTTGTTTCACTGGAAATGGTGATTCGAAAAACACTTTTCGTTTTGTAGCTTCAAACGTACCGATTTCATTTTTGATGGGTTTTTTTTTGTTTGTCCTGGAACTGTTTGTGATTGAAAGGCAATCGAGCGACTGATGCCTCTGTGTTGTCGCTCTGGCTATTTATAGTCGCCGGCGCATCGTTGCGCGGCAAGGACGCGCTTTGACATTTGAACTTAGAATCTTCTTCGGCCACCGATGTTTAGCTAAAGGTTCTTAGATGGCTCATATTGATATCCCATCGGACCTACATAGCTTCAATGATATGGTATTTTAATTGAGTAAATATTTGATTGAACTAGACATTTTATCAAACATTTTCAGATATTGGGGAGGGCTTATATACGGATAAAGATGGTCGATGTATACAAACAATTTCATGTCAAAGCGTTTCATGAAGGTAATTTTTGCTCTAGGAACATTAATTTTGATGAAGCATTCCTTACTTCAATAGGTCAAATACCTGAAAATACACTCTTCATTCATTTAACATTAAAACCCGGAAATATGCCAACTGGCTAATAATTTTAAACTTATATTCGGTAGCTCTTGTACCCTTTTTGCAACTACAATCATCATCATCCCAAGGCTCAGATGGGCATGCAGAGATAAAGGCTCTCCTGGCACTTTAATCGTGGGTATCAGACGATCGCACGCGCATACCTTAATTTAATCTTTTCTTACTATACTTAACGCCTTGTTTCACGGTAACGGTTCTGACAGATGTATGACAAAAAAAATTACATTAACTCTTTAAGATTGATAGTGGGGACATTTATTGGTTTAGAGAACCTAGGTAGTTCCCTCTCGTCTTATGTATTTAATTTAATTAATAATAACATACTTGCAAAAGTTGGGAGTACTATAGGTCAACTCTTCATAACTCTTTGGGGATTACCGGCGTAAAGGTATGATATATATTTATTAATAATCGTTATGTTTATTGGCAAATAGTGACTCATTTCATGGAATGTATTGCATTTACTGTTGCCCATAGACACCTGTTGGAAGGGCTTAACCAAACTGAGAGACCGATGCAAAGCCCATGTGCTTGTTATTCCTTGCCACCTATACCAAGCCAACAAACGTGAACACTTACACAAATTTATTTAATTTACGTATGTATACACATATTGTAGTATATCCGGACACCTCCCACTTCAGGTCCCGTTGGAAACCAGCGTCAGGCACAATTTTTACTGAACTGGGCCTTTTTGGCGCCGCCGCGAGGCACACACTTCTGCTGTTTACGGTGCCCTTTTTTTAGTGCCCTTTACACTTTTTATTTGATCTTTTAATTCTGCTGTATACCTTGTGTGTTTTTAGTCTGTACCTACTAAATAAATGTCTCCTTGAAAAAATAATCCTTGATAAATGTGTCCTTTTCTCTTCTTCTCTTCTTAGCGGCAGAAATAGAAACAATGGTAGTAAGTTTAATTCATTAAATACCTACCTTCTGCGAAGTTCACAGGTCAAACACCTGCGAATAAGTACCTATGTCCGTGTAGACAATGATTGGCTGTATACCACATTATTGTAATATTTCAAGGAAACAATTTGGAGAATTTGGCTCCGAAGTCTTGCCTGTACCGTGAGGAATGTAGCCATTCTATGATTTTGGAAAGGGCACGCTAGCAATTAACTAAGCGCATTACGAGATGAGGTGGATGTATCGCCTGGGTTCCTTAGAGGGGCCAACAGGTACAGGGCTCATAATACACAGGTTACCATCTGAAAGAGTAGGTCGCGAAATACTGTAGAGTATACTGAATTTGACATTCATGCTATAATTATCGAAACTCCTTTACAAACAGCACAATCATGATTATTACTATGCATTTTATGACAGTACCTACAATTTTATTATAGTTTTGCTATTAAATCAAAGCCCTTTTGCACACATGTTTCGCAACAGATTGTGGTTCATTCTTATGTAATAGGAGGCAAGCCTACTTCGTTTTTGAGTACTTGAGTGATGAAGGTAAAGTTAGCATATGCCATATACCATAGTTCAATTCTAAAGTGAGAATTTAGGAAAAAGTTATCAACACTAAGAATATAACTCATACCAGATTCCTTCAGAAAAGTTCAGCTTTTAGAGGCGACTGAATTTCAAGTTACGAGTTACAACATCGATCACTTCATTAATTAAATAACATTTGAAAATAATTCAATAAAACTGATCAATGAGTTAATTAAAAATTAAACAAGCGTTATTGAAAAACTAAATTCTAATATTTTTTATTATGAACTTGTAAAGCTCATAAAAATTTCCGTGTTAATAATTTAAGTCAGAAAATCATGTTTTCATTAAATTCGTCAACATGTTTATCTAAGAACTGCACGTGCAGTCAGCGTGTCGTTGCAAGCAGGTTTAATTTATTCTACACTTACTAGCGATCCGTCCCTTTGCACGGATTTTGCGACATAACAAAACATCAAGATTTCCTTATGATATGATATGTAAGTTAAGTATTAATGTATTATACACATAAACCTTTCGGGGTAAATTCTGTAAATGGTGGAGAAAACCGCTTCTTTGTTGCACAGTTTTAGAAGAACAACGTGGTCGCCCAGATATACTTGGAAAGCGACTTTAATTTATCATATTTTTAGATATAAACTTATAACCGCACATATATTAAGTGGGACTTTTGCCTAGAGTTATAGAAAAAAGGGGAGTTTGTTTGCAGCCTCTAACATACGTAGACTGGACCACTCGCTGCGTCCTCCTACTGCGTAAGTTGTCGACAATTAATTTAGTCGCGCCCGAGCCGCCGCGCCGTGTCCTCACACTGATGTCCGGTCCTCTACATTTATGATTTAAATTTTTATAAGATGGTAAAAATCACGTATAAATTCAAACCTATGCTTAAAATAATTTGCATGGTATATAGTATTATTATGGTGAAATATGTCCTGCACTGAGGTATCTGGAACATCCATTATGTTTATCACATTTTATGCAAATAAAGATACTTACTTACTCCTGTCTGCTATACCTTCGAATACAGCCTAATACATAACATTGAACCCTCCATTGTGAAGCCTGAGGTAAGGACTAATAAGATTCTTAAGACCGATAGAACATTCCTTTGGTCCTTCGGTACAACACAACATGACCATCAAGCAGGCAACAAGATGACCATGCAACTTCTTTTCGTTCATGAACATGCAAATGTGCAAATACCACAACCTAGCCTGATATTTTTCACAAAAATATGCGTCTTATTGTAGACTCCTGGATCACTGTACTATAAGGAAAACCACTTAAATCCGTCAAACTAAACAAAAAATATAGAGACCTTGAAACAAGATGAATCAATTTTATGGATACTAAAATAAAAAACCAAAAGTTTACGAACACGCCTGACATTCTGCCTGCCCCCCGATCTGATGTCATAATTAATGTTATCTGTTCTAAAGGAAAATCTTCTTTGTTCTACATGTTTCGGTAAATTATATATAACCCATCCTTAAGGCGACGATAACCGATTTACCGATTTCGATTTTATACTGAAGATCACGTCTAAACGAATAGTGAAATGTTAAATTAGGGCATTTTCTTAATAACTTAATATATGAATATTTTAGATTATGTTTATATTACATAGTGAAATTAATTTGTAAGGTTATCTCTAAAGCGGATAAAAATCTGAAAATCACGCAAAATCTATCAAGCGTATTTTTCTGAAACAACCTTCATCATTTCAAAGATAATTTCATTATTGATATTTTAGTATACGTGTTTTATTTAAATACCGATTTATGTATAATAAATTAATAATGCGTCTAATTTGGGAGAGTGCTCCTTTATGAGTCCTATTACTGGCTGGACGTACGACGCGTTGCGTGAGCTCAGCACAGAACACGCAAGCTAACCACTGAAGGTCACTGGCATATATCTGTGTCTTAATGTTGCATTGCTGTAGAATAGGTTAGGCTTTGTTTCCCCGAAGAGTTGGGCAGAGGTGCACCTTTAGTACACCCACATTCCCCAGATTTGTTTTAGTTCCATGTAATAGGGGCGAGTCTATTGCTATCAAGCGGGCACAAATCCAGACTCCGGGCTGGTCTGAGAAATGCCAGATAGAAAAATCCAATAATTCCTTGCCCGACCTGGGAATCGAACTGAGGCCCTCATGCCCAGCAGTAACATATTCTGGTTTAAGGGATATGACAGCCGATGAAATTACATACATGAGATATTACATGGTGTTACAGGTATCTATAGCAGGCGGTATACCACTTCACATCAGAGGGGCTATTCCATTACATACAAAAACGAACTGCTAAAACGCCGTCTAAATGTAATACTAACCTGCTAAGAGAAAGCAAGCACTAAACAAAAGAATGTCATACCAAGTAACATAACTTACTCTGTAATACATCATGATTACGAGCACCGCCCCGGGCGATCACTAGTGTAACATTATGTCACAAGACGATATAAAACAATAAACTTTAGATGCGCCCGCGCTTGTTCTTACCAACGAGAACGTACAGAAGGACCAGTTCTAACAACGCTTACTAAGACAAACAATATGTCTACACATCTATTTTTATCTACACAATCAATCACCTCACATACATACACACTCTCACACTACACTCACCGTTACACTACATTCACTTCTCCACACACACTTAAATATTCATTCTTTATTGTTTTTCTAAAAAAAATAAAAAAGAACTTAAACTATTTAAATTAAATTGTTTTATTTTTGCTCACCAACATGTGCGAGTATAGAAAAAATTAAGCTCCTGAATGTGCCTGGCAGGAGGGAACGCTGACACCTGAGATACAGGACATAAAATATTTTAGTTTGGGTGTCAGGAGTTTCACAAATTCGAGCATGAAATTAGTCTAATTACTATAAGGATCTAAGTTACTTAAGCAATTCATTGTTAACCCTTTTCTCTCCTTAGTTATTTAGGCGTATGAAAATAAAAATTATTATTTATTTATTATTATTAAATTATTAAACCTATTCTCCTATCGCAGGTATGCTGGAAGAGATTTCTTTAGAAATAAGCATTACCTTTGTACGTATTTTTCGGTTCCTTTCTTCTTGTTTGTTTATTTGTGTCTACATAAACTGTTAAATAAAAAAACGAGCGAGTCTTACAGTACTCGCATATGATGTGTAACATCTGACATCTTGGCTGACGTATATATGATATAAACAATATTCATCACCATCATCATCATCATCATCCTGTTTCAACCTCTAAGAAAATGGGTTGGTACCATCGGATGGCCAACTCTAGCACCGCGCACGCTCATTGGTTAAATCAAATAGCGCGCGCTTCTCCGACTTCCTGTTACACTTTTCCGTCCCTTTTCACGAAATCACTCCCACCGATTGCAGGATCCCACGGATTGCAGATTGCAGGAAAGCGAGAGAAAAGATGTTACACATCAAAAAGAAGGTGTCATACTGTCAATGCATTGTATCTACACTAGATTTAACCTTCTGTTCCTATATTTAATGTTCTCCGATACACTGGTATCACTAAGTTATGCGACAAGTGCACTTTTACCTTCTCATACTTTAGGGCGGGCACACAATAGTTATACAGGGAGGCGATTTAGTGACCTGCATCCTTCATTCTACCTGTCATACTACACAACTTAAGCTTTAAATCACATATTCTGCGATTCGTAAAAAAACAACTTTTCATACATAAATCGAAATAGTATGTCTACTGTTGTACAGTAATTTGTGTTTTATTTCACGAATCGGATTTGAGTTTCATGATGATGACGGGTAGAATCATCCCCTTGACGGATGCAGGTGTCTAAATCGCCACCCTGTAAATAATTTAATAATATGTTGTTCCGATACACGACTGGTTAATATTTTTAGCACTGAACTTTTGGACTATGCATAACCAAGGCGGGGCAAAAGTAATATCAATGATATGAATGTGCCATAATTTGTTCAAATGGCGTCACAGTGTTATTGTGATTTGACACTTAGGTATGTTGTAGACACATAGAGAATTAGTTGACAATGCAATGGAGCGATACACACAGCTCAGGCAGACGGAGATTTTGAAACACCAATTTCCGGGCCCTGTAATCTCCCGTTTTGGCGATTTGAACTGGCCGGCCAGATCGCTAGATAAGACAGCGCCACCTTCTTCCTTTGGAGCTTTTTGAACTCACGCGTTTACCAACACAAACTTGCAAGTCTTGAAAGCCAACATTATAAAAGAAATCACCAAATTGGAGCCAGATTAATTGAAAATGCCGTAAAACGAACACAAATGTGCATCAACTCAGTAGGTGGTCAGTTGACAGAATACATTTTTTGACTTAATATCATCAATTTAACACCTTCAAATATTCTTTCCATGAAAACAGAGCCAATTTTTTTTTCATTTTCATCAAAATACCAGGCAATTCACATTATGACATTACTTTTGCCCCACTTTGTACTTGTGTAGATCGGGCTGATACGAGGGAAGAAATCAAAAGGCTAAGAACTAACTGACCGCAGAACCTTAGGCTTTCTATGATTGCGATGTGTAAAGTTATAGAAATATCCACTTACGGAATTTATTAGTAAGATGGTCCTGTGTTTTATATAGATACACTCTCAGTGACCTTTCAACTTATGCAGTATGTGGCGTGGGTCTGAATTGACGAGCCGGTTGGATTGCATAGAACAGGGATGACGAACCAATGGCATAAGGACTACCTACGGTTGTCATACGATAAAAATATCTGCGCACGGTAAAGCTTATTTTGTACGTATATTTAATATTATTACCCGGTTTCCTAACGGAAAATTTGAAGTTGAGAACTTGAAAAACTCTACTTTAGCATTACTTAAGGTGAAGAAAGCCCGCGAATTTATTTACAAAAAAACGTTAGAAGTTTTTAATTTCGCGGGATACTTTGAAGGAATCACCTTAATAAATACAAAAGAAGAGTTAATAAACATCCTGATGATAAAGGATTTTGATAAAAATCTAGAAAAAATCAATCAAATTAATGGTTGCTAATTTAATTGTATAACTTATTATTTTTATGACATTGATTTTACAATCTGTGATTACTTTAACTCACATACTGACATATTACAACTTGTTAAAGTTTTACGAAAATCGTCTTCTTTTACACTGTTTGTAAATATGTGAGCGCCATGTATCTATCACATAATTTATATATCTGTCATTGCTTCATTTTTAATTCTTTTTACCTATAGTGGTATAGTAATTTTATTCTAGGTGCATCGTCTTCACATACAAGTATGTAATTAATGGCTACAAAATATTGTAAAACATTTTAAAAGAGTAACGATAGAGTTTCTTGCCCATTCTTCTAGACACGAAAATACCTTTTGTATGGGGCAACTAGAATCAATTCTATTGTACTCGTATAGTTAATTCTGACGCACAAAACTGCCTTTTATGTGCCTATTTGAAATAAATGTTTTGACTTAGACTTTATGTGCAATAAGTTTTGTATTAATAATTATCAACTCACATATTTCTTCTTTTACATCTTAACCTAAAGGCACGGATTTGTGAAAGGTTCGCCACCTCTGACATAAAAGTTTATTTACACCCAAACCCAGGTGCTTGAGTAAATTACATACATTTTAATTATACGAGTATTAACTAAATGCAACTTAAAGACGAAGACCTCATCGTCATCTTGTAGTTTTGATGTAATGTTGTTTTTGTTTTGCTTAAATGATTTTATGTTAATTCAAATATTTTATTCTTGTTCAATATTTGATGCATTGCAGCTATTACAAGCAAAACCACCTTGAAAATTAGATGACTTTCGTACTTACACTTTTGCGAGTGTACCTCATCCTTTATGTCGGACGACGAGTAGATATCTATCATATGATACATGCTGAAACCAACCTACTAAATGGTTACTGAAAACTTACTAAAAGAAGTCTGTTTCCTTAAGGAGTAAAATAGAGAGCAAAAGAAAAATAAAATCGATTCTCATCATCAGAAATACATGGTAATTTAGTAATATTACACATTATAAAATTCCGTCGAAGATCCGAATACAATTAATTTAAAGTAATGATCTCAATGGCCGTGATGAACACAGAAACTAATTAAAATCATAAACATCAGACATTTTTATTATTAGTTGAGATATTGCACGTTAACTGGTTGTAACTTGTAACAACTGGTGAGACATGGGTCGCGAACCTTTGGGACCACTGCCGTAGATGGGCATACAAGCGTGTTGGCATATAAATTATTTAATGAAATAGAAAAAGATAAAGATCCTGTTTACATTTACTAAATTACCTCGTAAATAAATATTATGATTTTAATAAAATGGCGACTGTTAAAGCCCTAAAGCATTTAAGGAAACACAACAGCTTCCATCGTCTTTACACCAACCGACAGTGTTACCAAAAGTGGTGTTCCTGCTGTCTGTTTATAGGAGAGGAAAGGTAAAAGTTTTCTTAACAAGGGCCATTGGCATAGGAAAATCACAGGAATTAAAACGGAAAACACAAATTCTGCTTGATCATGATTATCTTGCCCTTATCTCAATTTATTTGGGGCAACATGTCTGTTTGCTAAAAGAAACCCAAACCAAGAAACTCTGTAAAACACCTAACAAAATAAACAAGTGACCCAAATAAAAAATGTTAGCCACCTCTGAACTACACGCCCGAAGGTGCCCCACCTCTGCAATAGCATAAATACAGGTGTCATACGCGCCGACAAAGGCAGGCAGTCATCTTCTTGCGACAATGTGCTGATTCATCTACACTTGCAGCTTTCAACAGATGACTGTTATAACTGAGAAATGAGTCAAGGTCGTCGGAAGTCAGCTGTGGTGGTTTTGTAAATAAAAGTCATGTACCTATGTGAGTAATAATAGAGAAAAAAGAGATGATTAAGTAATCGAGTTATGTTTAAGATTCCTGTAATATAGGGCCAGCCTATTTCATTTGTTACTTCTTCTTCTTTCGTCGATGGTAAATAATAATTTAAAATGTTAAATGAGTATGTGGCCACGCCAATCGCGGCATTTGTTACTGAGAAATTCGTAATGGAAAAACCAAACAAAACTATATTTTCTTGGGCGACTGCACCCACATTTATCAATGTGTGACGTGGATTGCTGATGCGTTGCTAACGTCAGAAACAATGTCCTATGTGCCAGTAATTTAACCAGCAATCATAGGCCGTGTCCTAACTAAAAGCGACTGTCGCGCAAGTACGCGCTCGTTTATATGAATATGACGTACTCGTGCGATCAATCAAGTCGCTTATGTGCGTCATAATTCATATAAACGATCGCGTTATCGCGTATTTGCGCGACAGTCCCTTTCGGTAAGGACACAGGGTACGGCTTTAAAGCGGTTCACAACAATGTTGCTAAAACTGCAGCAATATTTTGTTAACTTATGCAAACTTCCAAAAGCTTCCCAAGAGATCATTATAGTAGCTAAATATAAATACTGGTACAATGGCCTGAAGTTAAAACCCTGTGGTATGTCTTTAACATAACATTATAGATAGGATTAGCCAGAATATAGTAGACGTGGAATCATTAGCAAAGGCTCTATCAATTTCGCGATCTGTTTTAGGACTTAATTTCAGTGGCGACTCTATTTATTAAGCTATTGTTCTGTTAGCTTGCGATTTCAAAATTGAATTCCTTGCTCCTTTATGAAAGCCTGCTACTACGACCGTGGTCATTCCACGGAGGCGGAGTATTCTCCGAAAAGTTTATTAAATAGAACATACATCCCGTGTGTGTTTGAAATCTCATAAAGCCTGAAAACGTCCACTGCGGTCAATGGAGGTGGTGTCCAAGAAATCTTAAAAACATCGAAAGCATAGCTTTGTAAGTTTATTGTTACACATTTATCTGAAAACATAGTGAGTATAATATTTAAATATCTGTGCACCCGACGCCCGCGCCGGAAAAAAATACTGGAACTAAACAATACTCCAGTAGTAATAGTATCGTGAAGAGGTCATCTGCAAAAAAACAAACCTATTTTTTTGTTCGGGTACCTAATAATAATTATACCTTATACGTTGTTCAGCCGTGCGTCGTCAGCGAATCATTGCAAGGTAAACGAATTAAAATGAGTTTTAATTGGATACTAAAATGGTGTTCTATACAAAAACCACAAAACACAGGAACGAAACAATACTCAAATAGTAATTGTATCGTTCAGTGGTTGTTAACCCATCGTATGGTATTGTATGCAATACATTGAAGTAACCACACCGGTCTAATGACTTGAAACATGTTATTTTATGTTTTTTTTTGCTATGATAGTTAGCAATGTTTTCCTGGATTATAATTCACTAACAGTTGTAAAGATCAGGGATCATTAGAGTTTATAAATATGTTTGTTTTATTTTTTACATACTTCCTTTTATATAAGGTTAATAGGTTATTAGGTTTAATATACACTAATAAAATATAATACCTACACGACCTACCTACCGTATTTTTGAAACATGGAATCATAAGTTCCAGTGAGACTTTTTGTATACTATTTCTGAAAAAAGGGACAATTCAGATGCCACGCTATGTTTTTTTTAGGTTTCCGTACCACAAAAGGAAAAAACGGATCCTTAATTGGATCACTCGTGTGTCTGTCTGTCCGTCTGTCACAGCCAATTTGCTCCGATTCTAATGAACCAATTAAGTTTTAATTTAGTAGATTACAGGAAAACCTATAAGAAGTCTATGGTCTTAAAATAACATGGTAAATCTCTCAATATTCTGCGTAACTTACATTTCCAGTTGGAATGTATGGGAGAACACGTTTTTCAACAACAATGTTAAGTTTGTTCTTGGGGTAAATTTATCCCAACTGCGGAACCCTTCATCGTGCGTAGTCCGACACGCAGTTGGCCGGTCTTTATTTGATTAAACGTAATCATTTAGAATAGGATAGGATAAAATAGGACGTATTGAATTATAAAATAATTCAATATGTCCAACGAACCCCGGGGTTATCAGCCCCATCAGCACCACTACAAACCTAGCTGACTGGAGACTGGGTAATCTTTTCAGTTCTTCATGAACTAATCTTGAAAAGGTTAAACCGAAACGAGAAATGAAGAAGACCAACTAATAATCTATCAAGGTAACTGTTTTTTAATTAAATAAAACGATTACCTATTATCTATCTGTATTCTAATGCGTTTTAAATAATATGAATTTTATAACTAAAGGTTTCGCAAGCAATCCTTTGCCATATTACCGCTGACCATGATAATAACAAATGACAACCTTCCGAAGCTTCACTCGTGTTCCGACAATATCTATAATTTTCACATTAATTTCCCAATAGGTTCATTAGCAGCGCATTTATTCGTTTATAAATAAGTTAAATTATTTCTGCCCATCACTAGATGACCACGTGAACTTATGTCATAACGCAAGGTTTTCAATGTCAATTTTATCGTAGCTATAAATATTCTAAACGAACTTTGATGGGTTTCAAGAATGTAAATTATTGGAATAATTTAAATTCTTGCGGCTCATCATCATCATATTTTTTTACGATCATACATACACTGCCTATAACGCATATGATCTGCAGCGATTCGGATATTTTGAATTGCTTTGAAACTGAATCAATCCATCTTTTAAATGTTGAGATTAAAATGACACCCAAAAAAAAATGTAAGTGTTAAAATAATTTTCCATAAAATTAAACTTTTTTAGTTCCTGTGGTCACCATTCTACTTCTATCGCATGTAAGCATGATTAGATCATTATTTTGACATCAGCTTTAATTCAATAATCACCTGGTAATTCCAAATTATCAATTACAAATAACCTTTAAAACTTTAATCGTATAATTAACTTTTATTTTGCTTCATTTATCATACGTAAAGTTGAATCCATAACATTAATATTGTATTTGTATATACATCTAATAATATCTTATTATGAATAATTAATTCATGATGATGATCTATTGGGCCATTTGACATCGATACAACATCGACATCACATCATAAGTTACGTTGCTGCTGTCCAAATCTTTACGTGGCCGGTAAAGATTTGGACAGCAGCAATTATATGTGTTTAAAAGTAGGTATAATATCTAAGTCCACGGGAGGGTAACACGGTTTTATTCAGTTTTAATGTCGTGATGGCCCAAGTTTAAAGCCTCTCTCATGCACGGTTGTGGGTTCAAATCCGGGCATGTACCAGTGTGACTGTTTCAATTCATATGTACTTTCTGAGTTTATTTTAGACATTACTATCATCATCGGTGAAGGAAAAATATCGTGGGGAAAACTGGAGTTATAGTTAATATAAGTCTGAAATCACCAACCCGTCTTGAGCAAGCGTGGTGATCGATGCTCGTGCCTTCTCTGAATGCGAGCCTTTGCCCTGTAGCGAGACAGTAATAGGCTGGTATTATTCAGTTTTCAAAATAGTCTGAACTTATTCATACCTTTATATGCCAAAGCGCACTGCGTGTGCTTTTCACAATTATCATGTGCTTGTCACACAAGTACTACTGCCGAACATAATTCCTGCCTTTGGTTTTGATCTTTATCGTCTTGGGTCCCTAACTCAAACCTTCCGATACTTATATTTTCACGTAACATAAAATAACGTCACGCCTGCGTAGAGATAGGTAAAAGTGTATCTATAGTACACCCATATTTCACCAGTTATGTTTAAGTCCCAGTAATAGGGGACGAGCCTATAGCCATCAACTGGGCACAGTCTCTAGGCTGCTACTGGGAAATTTCAGATAAAAAAACCCAATAACAGTTCATACACATAACAGCATTTTTCAGGGAAAGTTTCGGAACCTGCGGTAGAGCCAACTGGCCCCCACACATTAGAATGTCCTGCTGTTTCTTTAATAATTGGGCCTAATATAGTTACGTGTAATGTCTTGGTTTATAAATGTATAGACGTACTTTGTGGTTCTATAACCTTATTTCCATACGGGTGTCGTCCGACCTTGTTTTAAATTACGCAACAATGTTCGTTCTTATTCGGAACTTGAGGTTTTCTTTGATTCTGTTATTTTTGTGCGTTGATGATATCATTTCGGTGTTATACATTCAGAACACGATGCATTAATGCGTCGTAATTACAACTTACTTTAATCATTATTTTACGTCTTTGACTAACTCAAATAAAATAACGTATTTCAAATGTCAAGATAAGAGCACAAATGTACTGCTTATTTCATTAGAAATTTCTTCCAGCAGACCTGCGACAGAAGAGTTGGATGAGAGACGTAGACACAGTGAGTAAAAAGACAATTTAGGGAAACATTCTCAAGTTCAATATTCTTAAGTTTAGGGTTTGTTTTAGAAAATTGACAACGAAAACGGAAATCGATGAAAGCTTCCACTTAATATAATTATCAGTCAGCTGACCTAAACTGTATCTTTATTTATTATAAGGGTAAGTAATAGTATTTTGGTATCTACCGCCTAAAGCGATGCGAGGGCCCTCCCTGTACACGCGACATAAGAATGAACGAACCAACACCGCTCTTTTGCTGCACAAGACAAAATTCAAAATTGAAAAGTCATTTCGTCAAAGTAGGCTGAGAATCAGCACTTTTCGAACGTCAAAAATTACATAAGACAGTCCCCCAAATCGCTCACCCTTCACCACTTCCTAGTGCTTTAGCTGGGAAGAAGAAGAAGTGGCGCAACAAACTCCCCGGGCATAAAGGACGTGGACAGAAATAACTCCTAATAACAAAGTCGTGTGACAAATAATGATTATTTATAGTAAGTAATGGTAAACTTTGGAAGGAAAAGGGGAGGCCTTTGCCCAGCAGTGGGACACAAGATAGGCTCACAAAAAAACAAAAAAAGGTAACTGGTAAAGTAAAAAGGTAACTTAAGGATTTCATAACATTATTCAAATTAGCACTTTTCGTCACTCCATTATATCTTGTCACTCACGAGTTCTTTCATAATATCTACATAAGTTTATTTTACACCATCTTTAGTAACTCTAGGTCATCTCTTACAAAACGGTTTTTTACTTGTTTATATTCTCAGTAATACCTTTATAATATGAGTATGAGTATTAAAGGAAACCCCTCAAGGTTAGCCGGTATTGTCCTGTAGAAAGTTATCATTTAACAGCTTGGTGTGAAGTTTACAAGGCTTATGAAATGATGCTTGTTGTGAATCATTTAGTTATGAGCATCATCGTTTCATTCACGCCTTTGTCGTGTATTTTTGATACATGTAAGTAGAAATATTTTTAAGCACGTAACATTGCAACATGGATTATTTTCATTTATTATTTTAATATTTTCATGATTTTGTTAATTTAAACGTTTTTTTAACTTCAAAAAGGAGGAGGTTCTCGGAGGTTTTTTTTTGTATCTTTTTACGCGATTACTCCGCCAATTATGAATTGATTTTGATGTTTTTTTTATAGGTTATACTTCTGAGGTGGTCCCATATAAATTTGATTAACTTTGGGTTGGTAGCTTTTGAGTTTGCTTCAATAACACGTATTTTTCCCACTAAGTATATGTGGATGACGTAATAATAAGTTAAGTCAGTTGTTTTATTTTTATTTTTGTAAAAAGTTTTTATTTATTGTTTGTAATTCCAAATAAAATATGTTTCTTTCTGAATATTATTATTAAAAGTGTCATAACTACCAGTGGTCAATTTGGTAATTGAATCGGAACTGCAAACTTATTGGTATTTCAATAACTACTACCCTCCTTTAGGGATTCGCTAATATATATATATATACGAGTATATGTTACGTATATTGATTAAATCTTTGAACAGGTACATAAACTTCAAACAACACAATCTTTGAAATTAATACAATCGGTCGAAATCCGTGAAGAAATTTTACTCATTCTTTAAGTTCAAGGCAGCATTCCAAGAAATAGTGTCAGTGCTTCACAGCTTCATTGACAGTGAAGCAGTGCAAATCACACTAATAATAATAATAACCCCATCGCCGTATCTCTACGATCTTGTAGTCTAGGTCTGTGCCGGTAGAGTTTAATTTGCCGAAACAGGTCTAGGATGAGGAGCCAGACCAAGAGAGATACATAAACATGCAGGGCAGCATGTGGCGACCCCACGGACACTATCTCCCGGCAGAAGTCTTGTTCTCACCTCTGGGTTGCTTTTACAGAGTTCGGAGATTCGCAAGAGCAAACGCTTTCGGAGGAATTTCACTAAGATGCTGGTAGGGATCTTAATCGTTCTTCCGGGATTGTCCTGATAGCCGTGGAATACCTCTACACTTCTCAAGCACTTCAGGAAGTGTTGCGCTCTTGTTGCTACGTCACTATGTGTTAGCGACCGTTTGCCCGTTTGCGTTTACCGGGGACCCATTATTGAGTGTGCACGTCACCCCCTGCCATTTTATCCGTGTATTACATAACATTTATCAGGCAGTGTACAATGTACATAGTCCTTCCATAGTTCTAGGCAACCAATCCACTATAGCCACCCCAACCTATAGCCAAATATGTTTTGTTTCTATGTTCTGCAATAGTCTTGCTCCAACCGTGGGTTGTCCTTGGGTGCATACAAGAAAAATCGTCAGTTGGTGCCTCAACACGTAAAATTGTCTAAGGGGCCTCAGCGAGTTGGTTTCGGCCCGATATATTTCAAAGACATTTTAATAATAAAAATAAACTTTTTATTTCAGGTGGGAAAGGCCCATTGTTAAATACCTTAACCTAAACATACATATTTTAATATAAACAAAACTTGTGATGAGTACAGTGACAGTGCCAATCTAACAAAAATGTATGATAATATTCGTTTACCAATGTAAACGGATATTAACAAATATAAACGAATGTAATTACACATAATACACGGGGCTTTCTGACCTCTGCCCATTATTGAGGTTGTCGTACACTCAAGGATTTGCCACAATATAATTTAGCGGTCAGTGCGATATAGAGGTAGTTATCACAAATAAAACATTGTAGCGGTTGTGTCAAGCCAGTGAAACCGCTGTTAAGCCTTTAATTGGGAACTCCTGTTTGAAGCCCGTGTCCGGCCAAGTGTTATTGGGTTTTTCCATCTAGGATTCTCCAGGTACCAGGTCTCCAGGTTCTGCTTAACCCTTCGGCGGGAAATACGGGCATAATGTGTTAGTAGCAATACCACTCCTCTGTACCTTCGATATCTCTCGATCTTATTGCGCTTCTTCCCGCCAATTCTTGAAAAAACATCTAAACAAAGTACCTGCGTTAAAAATATAATATTAATATCTATCAGATCAACAAACACACACTACTTAATTGTAGTCAATAATAGTTGACATTTTCCACACAGCAATAAATTACCATTTGATTTATGTTTCGAAATTAATTTATGATAATTTATTTTCCATTGATTAACTTTATTTCATGGTAAAATATGCGTTTTTCAATGGTTTTAATTATTACAAAATAATAATCTATTCCGCAATTCGTTTTACGTAAAACAGAGCCTAGTGACCATAGTGTTAGTTAGTTTAAAATATCATGAAAGAATATGAATCCAAAGCACATTACTTTTGCAGTAATTAAGCTAATTCTGTGCACAGTTTACAACGATAACTAGTGTTTTCTCTAAATTTTAATTTGATAATTTGATTTACTCGCAATCGGATCATCAATAATTTTAATTAGTGATCCATAAAGTGGAAGACCTTACCCACATTCCATCATTTTTATAACAGCCGAATCACCTTGGCCACACAATGTTTTGGTCCATAACATTTAATTATAAATTGTATAAATAACTTAGACCTCCCTAAACTTGTATACGATACGACATACTGCATCATTAGGTAATCCCTCCTCAATTAACTTGCTCGTCTTCTGCACACAATTACAAGCTATCTTTTCATAGCATAGCATAGCGTCGCTTCACACACTGGAACACAAACATCCTCCGAGTTCATACAACAAACTTAATGTCTGAAATCATTTAATTACCGCGTTATTTATACTTGCGTTTAGTAATAAGTCAAATATGCCACCTGTTGGAGAGGACAGGGAAAGGTTCAACAGAATATCTTCAGTTTGGGTGGAGATTTATTCATCTAAGTAGTAGTAATATTCACGTCTTCACAATGTAATATTTGTTCAAGGAGTAAAGCAATCTATTGATATCTTCTAGCATGAGGTCTTGGATTCGATTCACAAGTCGGGCAAAGTGGTATTAGGTTTCTCTATCTGTATTTTGTCAGTAGCAGCCCAGATTCTAGATATGTGCCCGGTTGCTGGCAATAGGCTCACCCCCCATTACATCATCATCAATTGATGGTCTTTTTCAATCAGAGTGATATAGTGTGCACTACACTGGAGTACACTATAGAACGTATTAATACAAAGGATACATCAGGGACATCACAAAATAAAATTAACAGGTCCCCATTGATAATTGTGAAGTTCAAACCCTGAGTTCTTTTGTAGGGCTATCTCAACATTCACCTGGCTGCGATTTATAACATAAGTTTTTTTCCTAGCTATAAAAGACGGATTGAAACTCATATAGACTACACACTCTCAGCATGGATATAATTTTCCATATTACCACGTAGAACCGGTATTTCACAGACATTGAAATTGTAACCACCTGTCGCTACTCTCAGGCATCACACGACTTGAATTATTCAACACATTTAACGGATTTCCTTACTTTATTTTTCCTTCATGTTTTAGACCACAAAATCTAATTTTTACATTTTCGTTTTGTAGTACCTAACTTCTACCCGGATATGTAATAAATGGCTGTATATAAAGTTCTTCTTAACTCGGTTGTGGAGATCCGATAAGCAGTTATTCAGCTGCATCCGGTTAGACTGGAAGCCAACGCCAACATTGTTGGGAAAGGGCTGGCAGGTTATGATGGTGTAAAGTTGTTTCAATTCACATAACATAACATGACAAGGATGAATCGGGTCGGGAAGAGGTGTACTTATAGTACACCCACATTTCGCCATTTATGTTGTTCTTTAAATTCCTCATTCAATAATCATCGTGTATATTTCGCACTCCGCAATAAAATGCCCTTAAAGAAAGAAAAAAAAATGCACAGTCCCTATCGTATGCAAGGAACACAATGCAACAAAATTAAAAAACTTAGATAAAATAAAAAATATAGGACAAAAATGCAAGAATGTTGAAAAAATATTCATGTTATTAAGAAACTTTTATCTAAACATTATAATGCAAATCGTCACTGTGTGCAATCACGACTTGTTTTTTAGGCATGAATTTAATTCTAAATGATGTAAGTTTTTAAGTTTTCGAGAAATTACGCTTTCTTACACAATATTACTTTAGTCCTTGGTACGGCAGCACGGTGTGGATGTGGAGCTGTGGCGCAAACTACGTCCCAACTCTAATACTAAGCGTATGCTGAGACGCAGTTGACGCAGGTCGACGCAGGTCCACGCAACGCAAGGCAGAGCAAATTTTGTAATGCATGAACGTACTGACAGCTGAGTACGCTGCAGCGCAGCCACGTGCGACGCAGACATGTGTCTGTACTGCTCTGCGTCTCGTTGTAGTGCCTGCACAGATTTCTACGTGACGCGTGCAGATCATCACGTGTACTTTATAACACGTCTATAGTTTGTACTAGCTAGGACGCGAATGTGTCTGTGTAGCTGCGTCGCAGCATGCGCTCGCGGCCTATGTCTGCCTCGCCTGCCCTATCCTGCAAAATCTGTACTGTGCTGACCTGCGTCACCTGCGTCTCAGCATACGCTTAGCCTTATCCTGCCTTCTGTGCCCCAAAAAATGCAGCCATAGTGACCTCTGCCACCGAGGCTGCCGTGGAAGTGGCCAAGTTTTAGGCCAACATACTCGTCGCCATGGACATGACGAAGAAGAAGGCTTTAGTTTCTGAGTATTTCAATTTTTATAACGGTAACACATCGTTAGCGTCATTCACCAGAATTTGTTGCAAAATCTAAAACTTTGTTTAGACATGCGGTTGAATGTTTTTATTGAATGATCGGATTAACCCACTAACGAATTTGGTTATTATAAATTATGTTCGCGGTTTTTTAGCCATCGGTTTAAGGCTATTAAATCGTATGGCAATAAGCATATAAAGTGGACTAGGTATAAAGTATTTTATGGTCACGAAGAATGTTTGTTTTTTTTTATCTGCAGATTATTGACAATGATGACCATGATCTTCTTATTGTGTAAGAGATACAATTAATAATAATACAGGGCTTTCAATGGAAATACTACAGCACAAGAATCTTTAAAATCCAATTAATACCTCGTCAGCCTTTTTTGCACTAAATCTAATTGTTACTGAAAATCCTCAATAGTTAGAATAATTTAGAATGTAGCTTCATCAATGACGATAAAACCTTAAAGGCTTGTGCAGACTAGCGCGACTTGTCGCGCGACGCGACACAAACAATACAATTTCTAAGAAAACTTCACAGTATAAGAATAACCGGTGTCGCGTCGCGCGACATGTCGCGCTGGTCTGCACAAGCCTTTAATCGTAAAGGAACACAACAGGTCTAAACAGGATTTAAAATAAAATCTTGGAACATTGATTTTATGGACACGCAAATCATTAATTTATGAGAGTTTTGTGTCAGGTTTAATTAATGTTTTTTTTTTTTGTATCTTTCCATTCGTCTCTGTTATAAAACTGTGAACAAGTAAACTTTTTTACTTGTTACATCTATAACTACACTTATAATAATTATAAAGAGAAAAGATTTGTATGTTTGTAATTAATAAACTCAAAAACTACTGGACCGAATTAGTCAATTATTTTAGCAGTAGAATCTATTATCAATGAGTAGCATAGGCTATCATCTATAAAGATATGCGCGGGCGAAGCCGCTGATGGAATATAACATGAATATAACATTGTCATACTATATTTAAACTAAATACGGCTCAATGATAAGCCATCGTAAAATACAGTACTTTATATACCCCAAACATGACTGTCATTCATCTTTATATGACAAAATACTGTGAACCGGCCCGATACCGCTATAATTATATTATCATATTATACCCACTAAACCGCGCACCTAACTAATTATCATAACGGGTTCTTGTTCAACTCATTAATTATCTTTGTATACCTACAGACCATCTATTTGCAACCGGTTGGAGCTGTGATCTTCTCTATAAGGTAAACGATCGCTTTATAAACATAAAACATTTATCTAAATACCAATTTATACTATCTAAAAATAAATATTAACAAATAAATAAATTGATGAAACTAAGTAGGAATAGAAATAATTGGTTCTTGGCCAAGCAGTGGTCAAACCCGAGTGACATCTAAGGCTAATGAATGTACTCTACTCGAAACATAGACATTATTTATGCTAGTAAAAAAGTTCCGTTATTTCCAATAAACACTTTTTAATCAAAATATTAAATAATTAATAAACTTGTACGTTTTCATCGACCTCAAATCATTCCATCACTATAATTCTCTCCGACGCAAACTATTGACCTCTAACTTTTGCACAAATCCTATTAAAGCGTGCTATTGCAAAGTTTCCCACTCCTGCAGATAGTTACCGTGAACACTTTCAACAGGTGTGAGCTATTGCTTGGGTACTTAAATATGTGTGTGAGTGTGTAGATGCATGTGTGTATGATTAAGACAATGTTAGGACTTCAGTTAGACCACAAAAAACCATTCTGACAATCATGTGAAGATGAAGAATGAGGAGTTTCTTTCCCGTTCTTCTCCATAGGAACCTACTTCACTTTGGAATGGGCAACCAGCTTCATCTTTCTGACTGATCGACCCCTTAACAATTCAAAAGTCCCCGTAATTGGTTTATTGGAAATAAATGCTAAAGAAAGAATGATGTTAAAAATATGTTTAGCCCTTATTTAGTGATTTGTGGTGCAAGTGCGCCTAAGTGTTCGTTCATTCGTTTATTTGGAAAGACGAAACTACTAAATACTATACTTTAAAATTAAATCCAAATCACTGTACCCCTAATGAACTTTATCCCAGACGAGGTGTACTCACTCGGGTACACTTCTGAAACAAAACCTCGGTGTTTCCTATTAAATTGATCACAACATTGTAAATATTTATTACCTAGTAAAACCTGCTTTGGCATAATCACTATCCGACCATAACTAGTGCACAAAAACCTCAAGCGTGAACACCTATTAATTGAATTAAAAAATCAAAAGTGTTTTTATTACTAGATATTTATTTAATAGATCTTCCAACCCATCGATGATTATTAAATAAAAAGTATTTTGAATCTAGTAATATTAATAGTCTCTGTCAATTAGTCGTGGTTACTTCCCGTATGCATTCCGATGTAATTGCAAATGCACAAAAAATATGAAGATGAGCGATGTGCCAATTTGTCATGTATCCATTTATCATTGACTAGCTGCGCACCGCGGTTTCACCCGAATAAGTCTCGATCCCGTGGCAATATAGGGATAAAAAGTATCCTATGTCCTAACCCAGGTCATATTCTACACAGGTGTCAAATTTAATCTAAATCCGTTTAGCCGTTTTAGTGTGAAAGCGTAACAAAAAAACAAACTCACTTTCGCATTTACTCGTATAATATTAACTTAGGATCTAAGGCCGTAAAAGTGCAGTGATAAATTAAAGCGATAAACACTGCCGAGTTTAAGGCTTGATTGCTGTAGGTAATATTAGCCCAAAAGAGAATGACGCTGGCAATGAATCACTAATTCTGAGAGACCCGAGATAGCTGTTATGGTGGTGCGCAGACAATGGCCCACCTTCCATCTTGCACTGTATTCCATTTCACCGGTACACAAGAGGGTCTAATGACTGAGTCAGTAACCGGAGGTCACGCTCATGGGGCAAGTTCTGAACTTATTTATTTTATTATTTTTGCCATCGACGCGCAACTTTAAGAAGAATACGAAGACCACGGGTAGGAACAGGCCGAACAAGTTCGTACATTATTAAGTTACACCTCATTCCTATGAAGATAAATAAATAGTCATAAATTCAAAGTTGACCTATGTGTTAATTTCGCAAACACGGTCAGGAACTGCCGGAAAGATGTATGATTAAAGGGTTATTGTATGGTCTCTTGCACAGAAAACATTAGCTAATATTGAAATCTTGCAAAAGTTTACGTCCAACCTGTCATATCATCTATAAGTTACCAAATACATTACCGACAGATGTATGCGGTATCTATTTAGAACCATCTTCTTGTAATCGGTAACGCAACGGTACATGAGTAAAGATGCAACAGAGAACCAACTTTACGCTCTGCAGTCTGTGTTTACGACGTGAGATGTTGCATATGGCACGGGTATGAAAAGGTACCTATGTGTGAACTACAAAAGTGTAACCCGGCAGCCGAAATTACGTTCGACCAAAGTTTACGGTCGGACTTATTTAGAATCAATTGAACCGTAATTATGTATAACATTGACACGTACTTTCGACAATTCGTTCAAATTACGCCTTCACACGCTTATTTTCTCTACTCTTTTATAGTGTAGCTATCGATCGTATGAAGCTCGGCCTCTGTTGGCTATCTACTCCTGGAAATTGGTCGCAGTCACCGTGACATTAGCAGTTGCGATGAACAACCGGTTGCATTATGTCGTGTTATGTAAAGTGCTGTCAATAGAAAGCCGAAGCGGGTTATTATAGGTAATAATGGTATTTACCTTAAGGTTACTAAGGTCAGATAGAAGTCGATCCAACTTGACACCTGCTTGCTAATCAGCACATAATAGTTATGTCATTTTAAACAAATTAGAAGTAGTTCTAATGCATCAAAGCGAAAAGAATTTAAAAATATTAACTGGAAATATTTACACTGGGCGTAAGGGCCCTATCTCACTAGGACACCGTGGTGACGCAACCATGGTCACACTCCCAAAAATGAATAGTTGGTTGCGCAACCGATCGGAAGCCAGGTGAGATGCCACCATAGAGCTGTGTATATTTTCCTAGCAGTGCGACCATGGTTGCGTCACCATGGTGTCCTAGTGAGATATAAGTTATTTTAGGCCTTAAAGTTATTTCTTTATTATCAGGCTATTAACGTCTCTATTTCTTAATCGAGTCCTCCCATAACGTCTTTATTTAAAAGATATATATTGTTTTAAGCTTTTTTGTTGTTTCAATAATAGGTCTTCTTAAGATGCCTATCACGAGTTCAAACAACTAATAAATTAAATTATTATTAATCAAACTGATAGATTTTATTAAAATTTTATTAGTCAGTCACGATTTGGCTGAAATAATACCAATGGAGCACGAAACAACTTCTTAAATTTTCCTTAAAAAAAAAAAAAAAAAAAAAAAAAAAACCTTTTTCTTTTTTCAATTAACATTTTGAGACCGGATTATGTGTATGTTTATTTAACCAACTTCAACAATTTGGAATTTCCTAATTTTACTACTTTTAGAAATTTTGTAATTTAACACTAAATCTCATATAACTACAAACCATGCCTTAAATATAATGGATTAAATTATTGTTGTTATTTTCTTTTTAATCCAATTACCAATTATTCCCTCAACCACAAAATTACTGTAACCTTCTATCAACAGCTGTTCAGAAATAAAGACGTAATAAATAAAACATTTAACATAATTATCAACTTAGTTCTAAGTTCCGATGCAATTAGTTTGGTGACGTGTGACGCACGATGTTTCCGCTAGCTATCGCAATACCCATAGCTCGGCCCAAAGCGTCAATGTGATGAACGAGCTTTATTTCAAGTACCAATTTTGCTTAAAAAATAGCAAACAATGGACAAGAAACAACATTTCTTTAAATTTATTTTTGACGCTAAGGTTTATGCATTAATTCAAACATTATACAAATTATTTATAAAAAATAATGTGTACCTATGTGGTATAAATAAAAAACAATTTATTTACATTACGTTAGCTTCTAAGTAGCAGCCCAGAGTTTGGAGTCTGCCCGGTTGATGGTAATGGGCCCCTTATTACATGGGACTGAAACATAACTGTCGAAATGTGGGTGTACTACAGGTACACTTCTGCCTTACCCTCCGGGTAAAACAAGCGTGATGTTAGGCTATCCTTTAAAAAGATATCCCAGGAACTTTTGATTTCATTAAGCCAGTGTTTCTCAAAGTGGGCGATAACGCCCCCTTGTGGGCGCTGGAGGCCTAAAGGGGGGCGGTAAGGGGCCCAGAAAAAATTGGAGGGTGTTAAAGTGGTTTAGGGGGGCGATGGCTGATTTGTAATTTCATCTACTTAATATTTTAAAATTCACTGAAATTAAATCTACTTATATTTCTGCCCTGTTTGATTGTATAAAAACTAAAAATATTTAACATAGATTTTTTAGAATAGCTCATGAGCAATCAAGTTTTAATAATGCGATTTGTGCAATCCTGTATCAATCGGCTGGTTCATCGATACTTGTTCTTACTTGCTCAGTACGATTGAACGTCGAATGAGATAAACGAGTTTGCGTTCTAATTGCTCTCACTGATAAAAAAAGTCTAGTTTAGAATGTAAGTTTAAACTCCAGACCAGACTAATATAGCACTGTGGTTACACAGTCATTGTGTTTTTTAAGCTGTGGTAAAGTCAAAAAAAATGAGGGGCGCTGAAAAATATATTGATTTTCAAAGTGGGCGGTAGATGGAATCAGTTTGAGAAACTCTGCACTAAGGTCTAAGTATTATTTATATAGTCAGACACGTAATCCTGAATGAACATAATACATTAAACAGCATACAAATTCAATCAGCCGCAAGTCAATAATCTCTAACGATAATGTTAATGACATAATCTGCGCTAATCTCAAGGTATTAGCGTTACGAGATAAAGCGATGGTAATCAGCTTTTGATCAGCTGATTATATTACTATCTGAGATATCATCAAAGGTGATTGTGAGCAACTTTGACAGCTTTGAAATATGATACAGACAGATCAGAAAACTCACTCTGGAAATATAGAAAATTCAATCGCTCACGATATGGTTTGCCAAAAACATACTACAAAATTCGCTTGACTGTGCATTGCACACGAGGTTCTTGGAAGAAAATTCAGTTTCAATTCTGCATCATACAAAAAGCAATTTCATTCGCAATTTTGCATAAAGTGGGACTTCTGAAGCTTTACTTAATTGCAGATCCAAATCTAATGTTAATTATGAATGCAATGTCAATGTGAATACATTTGTCATTCATTTAAATCTTATTCGTTTGATTATTTTTAAATGTTAGGCTTTAATGTTGTCTCAGAGATTGTAGTATTTTATATTTCAGACATTGATGCGGCTGAAGGTAATACATAAAATTTCATTGCTTTATTAATTTTATTCATTCAATTTTGCGGTTGTAAATCTTGTTTCTAATAGCAACCTTCAATAATTTAATATATCTTCGAATAATAGGATCCGTTCCAATGATAATTAGTAGAAAATGGAATATAATATATGTGGGTATAAATATAATAGGTATTAATTTAATTATATAATTAACATTTCGTTTTTAAACATTCAAGGGAAAATGGAGTTAATCGGTAGGTTTCCTGAAGATTCAAGAAGTTTCATTACATGGAGCTGGTGTCCGCAACTCTACGTTAATGCGCATATTTTTCATACAGATGGGAAAATCGACTATTCGATCCACCTCAGCTCCTCAAAAGGCCAACAATACCATGGTGTTACTGACAATCTTACAGAGGGAGAGTGGAGTAAAACTAACTTTTTCATGGAATCATTTTTTTTGGCTGAAATGAAAATTACAGTACATAAGGCATTATTGTTAAGTAATGAATGCAACATTTTCCAATGTTTATATTGGTAACATTCAATATCTTATGTCAAAATGACAGGTGTGTCAATTCTCTTCTCTCTCCGCTTTGCCGCGTTATTACAGTCGTTATAATTTTCTCACTCCGTTGTTTTAATAAGTAATCACTAGTAACTCAAACCCATCATAAATCTTCAATTATGGTACTTTTATTGTGTCAAAAGGTCATAGTTGTACACTTTGTACAACTATTTACATACCTACATACCTACTTAAATAACGTGCAACCATCCATTGCACTAAACCTGAACCAAGTTAGGTAACTTACAACTCACTATTAGCTCATACGCAGAACGCAGTTAACGAAAGGTTAGCCGATTCCTTTGAACGCGTGTCAAATATTTAAGTAGAGAGGAATACTGTAGCTAATGTTAACTTTATTGTTAACAAGGTCGAACACACAGGTTTTGTTTGCAAATATTTCGTAATTTTGATGTTTTCAAAGTCATCAGACAGACGATTGACAGATTAAATCACGTATACTTCAGATATACCATGAAGCCTTGTTTTCGCGAAGGGTTGAGCAGAGGTATACCTACAGTACACCAACATTTCAGCAGTTATGTTTAAGTCCCATGTTATAGAGGGCGAGGCAAGTGCCATCAACCGAGCTCAAATCCAGACTGCGCTACTGAGAATTTCCAGATAGAAAAACCCAATAACAATTTATCCGATCTGGGAATCAAACCCAAGACTTAGCTCAGCAGTAGCGCTTGCAACCACTAGTGTACTTCAAAGTCACTTAAATTTAAGACGAGTTGAAAGTATTTTCGTCGCTACATTACACCGTAAAATGACAGACTAACTGAAATCAAGTTGCGTTTTAGTATTACCTATTTGGTTATCTAAAGCCTCGGTCACACACAGCGAATATTCGCTGCGATTAGGCACTCGCAGCGAGAACTCACTGTGTATGACAGGCTATTCGCTGAGAATAGATTCATTCGCCGCGAGTTGAATTGAGCATGTTCAATTTTACCCTCTGCGAATGCGCACTCGCCGTGAGAATTCGCTGTGTGTGACATGGTACTCGCTGCGAGTTGCCATTCCACCGTATTGTCGAAGACTGTCGAAGTTCTCGTGTAGGACTCGCTGTGTGTGATAGGCAGGCAGCGAATTGTCGCTGCGAGTATTATTCGCAGCGAATACACTCGCAGCGAGTATTCGCTGTGTGTGACTGAGGCTTAAAAAAGCGATGAACAGACTATAATGTTCTCACTTCTGGGAGTCAGACCTCCTCTCTTCGAGAGGAAGTGGGCTGTGGGCCCAGTGTAGATTGGTGGATATCAAATGTCTTCGAATCTTTGTCATGCCGGTTTCCTCACAATGTTTTTGCGAGGAAAATATTTACACAAAGTAAAGCGCCTGCTTGGGTTCGAACTCACAACCTACAACTCGTAAATCGGGACCGTTACCATTGGGCCACCACTGCTCGCACAATAACGGCTGTCCAAATACAGAGCGTTTTTTAACACCTTAATGTCAATTAGCGGTGAAAATTACAGATTTTCATGACGGCCGTTATATTAATATGACAGAACTGCTTTCCTAGGAAACCAAAGCTTAAGACGCAGATATACGCCAGTGACCTTGAGAGGTTGGCTTGCGTGTTCTGTTCTGAGCTCACGCAATGCGTGGTATGTCCAGCCAGTAATAGGACTCGCCCATCAAGGAGCCCTGTCCCCAATTTGAGGCATTATTAATTTATTATACAATAAACAAAAGGTATTTTAATAAAACACGTGTACTAAAAGATCAATAATTAAATAAGTATCTTTAAAATGGTGGAGGATTCAGAAAAATACGCTTAATAGATTTTGCGTGATTCTCATTTTTTTTTCGCGTTAAACATAACTTTACAAACTAATTTCATTATGTAATATAAACATCTACTAAAATATTCTCATATTAAGTTTTTAAGAAAATGCTCTAATTTAACATATATTTTTTTCTAAATCATTAACACTACTCGTTTAGACGTGATCTTCAGTATAAAAAACATTAAAATTCGGTTATCGTTGCCTTAAGGGACCGCTCATAACGCTGTTGTGTATTGCCAAGCTATAACACACATAATTAGCGAAAGCAATCAATATTAAGCTTTTGTTGATGGGGTTAACAGGAACTAATAATATTCATTTGAACAATACCTAGTCATTTGTAATATTTTTGTGAAAGAAATGAATCATGTGGAAATAAATGTATTACAATCCCTAAGCCTTCTATGCATAGGATTCGAAAGCCTTCCACCCGATATCACACACAGAGGAAGGATTTTGGTTTCAAAGTTATTGTGAAAGACCATCGCACATCCACGGCTTATCAGTTACAGATAAACATTTCAACACATTTTAGTGATTCTTCAAATCAAAAAATGGACTACACAATGAATCTTTCCTATGAAAAGGTAAGTTTTTTATTTTAAACCAGGAAAAACATAAACTCATCACTTCAATAAACAATTTAAATACCCGCTACACGACCAGTGTTCAGTCAGCGACAAAAGTCGATCAACAGTTATTTTTTAAATCTTAGTTATTGAGCAAAATATTCAAAAAAGATAATATTTAAATATTATATAAGCTAACGGACTTAAAATAACAATAATATGTACATGCAAGTATATATAAAAATTAAAAATATATTTTTATCAATGTTTGAATAAATACTAGATTAAGTGTGATGATCAATGCTAGAATACTTAAATTAATCGTAAAATCGAATAAACTTACACGCTAGAATGCAAAAATTTAATTAAAATCGGAACAGAAGTAAAATTAAAAGTATAATTATAATCTCGTAGCTATTACATGAAACACTGAAAAATAATTCATGGATTAATTTAGTGTCAATGTAGATGACGTTTAAGTAGCAATGTTAATAGACTTTTGTCACTGACCCTACATGCGTAGGTATGTCTGGTTCAGGCTAACTGGTTTCACGAATAATCTAGCAACAATGGCTTGACTTATGTAACCGTGCGCAAGTAGACATGACAGGTTGCCTAGTAACCAGTCTAGTGACTCACATCATAATGCCACCTGTACGAGAAGGTACAACAGTATTATTTGACTTTACTTTAGTTATCAACATTCTAGTCATATCAAAGGACCTAATGTTATCTTTTTATTATGAAAGAGAGGTGCAAACTGGCATTTTTAGGGTTCCGTAACCGATGGGTGCTAAACGGAACCACTAATCCTTCGCTGTCCGTCCGTCCTTCTATCTATCAGCGGGCTGTATCTCATGAACCATAATAGGATTGAGATATGGACCCCATCATGGGTGAAGGCCCCTCAAACATTTTCCATTTAGTTCGGTCTTTTCCTATTTCCATCCATCCTTTGCCTGCTATTTGGGTGATATCGTTAATCCATAATTTGTTAGGTTTACCAACTTTCCTTATGGTCCTTTCCATTTTGTGGGTTTTATGGTCCATCTATTGACTGTTAGACGGTCAACATGTCTAGCCCATACCCACTTCATTTTTCGTGGATATTTTAACGCATCAGTACCTTCGTCTTGTTTCTAATAATTTCGCTTCTAATTTTATGGACTTTTCTTATTAAAAAAATACTCCTTTCCATTCCCCTTTGACAGTTTCTCAGCATGGATTTACTTACTACTAACCACTATAGGTAGACAGTTGAAATTTCACAGTTTGTGTATTTATATTGCCGCTGTAACAACAAATAATCAAAATTAATAAAATAAGATACAAGAAACTTATTTTTTTCGGTATTTTTTGCTCAATCTTAATACGGTACGGAACCCTTCGTGTGCAACTCGAACTTGGCCAGTTTTTCAATGATCAAACCATTTATGAGTTTCATTGTCGCTGTCGTTAATTACAACTTGCATTCAATTACATGTAGGTAAAATTAGAGACATTGTTAATGAAACTCTAGCATACATTACACAAACGTGTGAGTTACACAAACGCTTCCGTATTTGGCGAAATTACCGTAGGTACTATATGTACTTACCAACTACCCAGACAAGAATCTCAATTACCAATAAAAATCATATCACCCACGCACCCACTTTTATTTAACTATAACATCTATAACAAACAATATAGAGTTGCGCTTGCGCACGGTATCGTGAAAGCTTGACATTTGCACTTGACTCATCCCAAATGCCACAGCCGTTTCGACAGTCAGGTGTCGCAAACGACTAACCAGTAATGACACGCGTTCCACATGGTTAATAGTTCGCGATATGATAGATCACATCACAATTATTGTACATAATTGTGTAGGAAGAGTAATTGTATAGAATGTTGCCTGATATTTGGATATTCGAACTGCAAGCCAGCCATTTATGGTCCTTAATTCCAATAGGTTAGACAAAAGTATATCGCATACTAACCGTGATATTAACACTTTTTCTGGAACTTAGCTTTGTCGATGATGACTGATTAATAGTATCTTAAGCTTGTGTAATTTTTCGATGCTTTCTGTATTCTTGCGAATGGCACTATAGGGTTCATTAGTCTCTCGTTCATCGGCACGTCCGGTGCACGCTGCGCAGCTCCAGTATCCACTTTGCTGATGGACAGATCTGCTGTACACCTCTGAAAGAGTTTTAAGTTTTAAATCGATTCTTTGATTTTAATTTACCTATTTCTTCATCCATTCCTATAATACTATACGATCATAGTAATCTGAACCACGTACTTCCTTTCACCTTACTATTTTCTCACGTGCCACTCGACCGTGTCCGAAGAACTATGTGTATAACATTAAGATGCAGGCAAGTCTTAGATCACAGATCATAATGCGCGTCGATATGTCAACGCCTCATTATCTATGTGGCGGTTGATCGATGAGATTTCAATAGAAACTTATGATGATACTTTAGGTAATTATTGCATTAATTAAAACGTTGTTTCATAGAGCTAAGCTTGGATTTCCTCTGTATCTTGCTTGATTTCCAGACACAAATTAAATAATATGCTCAAACACCTGAACATATGCTCTATGTCTGTACGCCATACCATTGTTTTTTTCGGAGCAAGAACCAAAGCTGTATACGTTTTGTCATGAAGAAGCGAATCTTTTAGCAACTCAAACCCACTGCGCCAAACAAGCCAGCGCGTAAATCTATTTTTCTTTCTTTCCATCTGAAATGAAAAGCAAACCGTTTGCAAGAACACAACTCCGTTTCGTCCATGAGTTCCTTAGTTACCGTTTCAGAATTGGGAAGCCAACAAATATGTGCGAGGATTATGACAAGTATCACATTTGGGAGCAGCCTGTTTAAAAAATAATCGAATAAGCCGCTACGCTCAAGACGTCTGAAACCAAAGCGTGAAACCCACATAAGCCATAACTCCTCAAAAACTTCACCTTGGAAGTGTCCTCCGGCTTACTTTTCAACCTTGGCCTATAAAACTAGAAACCTAGCTAAAATACCAGTTATTATAATGAGCTTTGTCTCACGTTTTTGTCCCATATATATATTTTATTATAATACCCAAAAGCTTTAAATTAGGTAAGTATCATCTCGTTCGTCAATCTCACCCACACACAATAAATATATTGCATTCCAAATATCTCTCAAAGGACATAATTTCAATATAAATAATCTAAAAGCAATCGCTAAAAGGTTAATCTGGACATTATTTACATTTACATATATATTTAGTGTTATTGGTGTAGTGGGTCTAGTGACCTGGTTGCCACAAGGTCCGCGGTTCGATCCGTGCCGTGTCTTCAGCCGTTTTATGGGTATGTCCATAATTCTGATGAGCCTACTTCTGTGATGGTGTACAATAAATAGTATCTATTCTATCTTTTTATCTATCTTCTCCATAGAACAAAGCATTTTGAAAATATGATTTATTTGTCAGTTATGACCAACCTCTGAGTTTCTTCGGGATTCTCATATTTATAGGAACCCGTACTTACATAATCTAAGTAGGTACTTATCATAGACTGAATATTTACAGGCATAGAAGAATTAAAAAATCGAAACTCTAGGATTTGAGCTATCATGTAGGTTTTCTATGAATAAACGTCTGCTTAGATATCTCCTGTAGGTTGTAAGATTAATAAGCTTAAATAAATATTAATTATTAGCACCACAGTGCTTAAAACAGCATCTTGTTGAATTGATGTCATTTCTGTATGCAAATATATTTGATTGCATTTCTCGCAATAATAAAAGAAATTGTCTGAAATTCGCTCCTACTTACATAAAACTTAGATAATTCTTAACAAATCGACTACAATCAAATGATCTCCTTTCTGCACAGTTGATGTTGGAATCTGATAAAATTTCCGCAAACACACCGACATAATATTTATTGGTATAGCAAACTAGTTTATTAACTTAGAACACGTCAATGCAAAATACTTCCTGCATTTTTTTTTTATTAATCCGTAAAATCGTTGACAATTTGAATCGGTTTCAATTAACCCAACAAAAGAAACAAGGTATTTTTAAGTTAATGTTATTTTATGGATTACGTCCCAATAAAAATTAAGAATATGTAAACAATAACTGTCCAAAAATGCGGAGGGGACCATAACAGGTACGAGCTTGAAATCACTCAAACTTACAAACACCGATTCAGTGAAGTGTTACTCAAAATAGCAAACAGGACCAAGATTTATGAAGCACCTATCAGAGATGAAAACATTCAGTGGACTGGCTCAATAGCATTCAAAGACATTCTCAGTGATGAAGCAACCGCTGAACACAACGCAACACATAACAAGAAAAGATTTGATTCGCCTGATAACACCTTATGTTCGTACTAATTACAATCAACCTATTAACATTCTGATAGATTGCTAAAATGATTGCAAAATATACAACACAAATAAGGAGACTAAACACAGCATTGCAAGCCTATGTCAGTGTCAACACAACTAAACTCTACACATGTAGTAACATACAATTAAAATTGCCAGAGACAATGACAGACAGTCACTCTGTCAGCCCATCTCTAACGCCCACATTATTGAGTAACACGAATCATTTGATACCACTCCACTAACAAACAAAACTTATTTCACACTTAAAACCGCAAACTTAAAAAAATCCAATTAACCATTCTTCGCGCACATCGTAAAACATAATTTAGATTCTTGATTGTCTGATGCTTACAAAAAAGCCTAGTGCATACAGTATACACACCACCTTGAAAGCTTTCTAGCATAAAGAAATACCATTAAAAATTTCTTACAACACGATATAAAGGCTAAATCACACAGGAATGCCGCGATTACACGGCGCGTCGCGGTATCCGACGCGTTCACCTTGACACGGACCTAATGTCGCGCGTCTTCGCATAATTAGATAAAAATAAAAGTATAACTCGCTTAGATCGCGCGTTTTGTTAACTCATCCATTTGGTGGACGCGTGATCGTTTGTTGTATGCGTTGTCTGATGCATCACGATATTGTTGATTAGTTAATTTAATACGACGTTTAATTAACTTATTTGTATGAGAGTACATTTTCTGAAAAACTAGAAGGAAATGTTTGGATAGTCAGATATTTTTTTTAACTATGATTGGATGTGACTGCTAAACAGATGTTCATCAAAAAATAAATAAGGCAGCGGTGCTGCATGATGAAATGCCCGACATTTTCTACGACGGAAATAAATGTTTGTGGTACTGCACCCTTTTTCAAGGCCTGCCTATTATTTGCCGATTAATCACTTTACGGCATCAAGAACAATCAAATTATCATTAATTAATTTTTGTTATAAAAAAATACCGTGTGACAGTGTACCCGCACATTAACCATAGATCAACAGGGGACGTTGTCCGCGATGTGACCAGCGTGTAGACGCCCACCCGTGGCTTATGGTCATCGTTACCACACTGTGGTCCCACGTGGCTTTTAACTATAGGTTACACATCTAATTATATGATTTGCCAGTGATTTAGAAGGTGTTTTACGTTGCCTACGAATAATGTGGTGATGTAATGAACAACATATGTAACTTATTTTATATTTGCACGCCGAAATTAAAGGCAGAATAAGAGATCAATTTTGTACGTTTTACCAACCTTCTGTACCTTATTTATGCAAATAAATGTTTATTTTTATTTTTTATATTAGTATGTGGCCATTATTATTTCTTGTAGAGACATGAGTCGTATGAATTTAAATAAGATTTTTCGTTTATTATTATGAATGTAATCTTCATTGTTTACTTGGAAATGATTTCCTGATACGTAAATCTGTCAGTTTTGCTCCAAATTAACATATTATAATTCGATACTCGACAAACAAAAAATAGTTGGTATTTAAAAATGAAAAAATGTCGTGTATTTTGGTAGCAATTATTGCATTTGCATGATTAACGATGCATTAAGCTGCATAGATCGTGTGTAGAGGAGCTTTTAACATAAATTATGATACTATTTATAACTCGACATTTTCAATTATTTTACTAGCACGACAGTGGCAAAAGAAGAAGTTCGTTCATGATTATGAAGGAAGAGAACATCTTTAGTCGGTTGACAGTTAAAGTCGAGAGGGCCAAAGCTGATGCACCATTATTAAATCATCAATTTCCCAAAAGCGCACGCGCAAATTCTTCATTTATTATGAAATGCATGTATTTACGTTAAGAGTGGGCCGATATTTATATAGCCCAATCTCTTTATTGAGAAATGGACAAACAATGGACAGCTTAGCTTATGTCACTGGGTGTATTGCTTAAATATTTTTAAAGCAATCTTTCCCCATTGCATTTGACAAGTTGAGAGGTGCCGCCGCGAGCGGAATTGTTGAAATAACACAAACAATACGTCTCATCTGTGAGTTATGTGTGATTTTAGATTTGTAGATGACGCATAATTAACAATATGAACGCTATTATTTTTTCGTTACGTAATTAATTGAAACAAATGGCAATGTGGTCGATGGATATATGACATGTGGTCGATGGATATATGATATGTGGTCGATGGATATATGGGGCCCTTGCCGACTGCCGTGGGCTATAGACTGATATTACTATGAAATATGAATAGTATCGTACACTAGATCCGGGTAGTTGTACTTTCTTTCTACTAAAATCTCTGTGCTCGTAAACCTTTCACAAAACCACAGGAACTCCGAGCTGGCAGTCAAAAGTTTCATGCAAACGAAAACCTGAGCAATAGCTTTAATAATAACAACCTATGTATGATTAAACCTAAATGACATCTAAGTACAAAATAATGCTAATCAAACATGCAAAGCAAAATGATGTCAATGTAAATAATCTAATGTACGAGTACTTATTATTCCGTGGAACGGAGCGATCTTCGGAAGTATTAGAATTAAATTCCGTAATATATCTAACGTTTGCCCTTTGAAGGAAGATGAGTTTGTCTCGATAGGGTTGGCACGGTTGGCAGTTTTTTAGGGTATCCGTTAAGGAATTCGTAGAACAAATGTATGGATTTTTTCTCCCATATCGTCAGTTTTCAAACTGCACCTGAAGGGACTCTCGATGGGCAATTCGGTCAAAGGTTTGGTGAAGAAAGCAGCACGATAAGACGTTTATTATTATAAAGTTTCCTTTTCTGGGAATCAGACCACCAGCAGCTGCAATCAATTTCCGTATGCGAAACGGATATTGGTGATGTCCTTCAGAAAGGTCAGGTGCGTAGTACTCGCAACCGGCGCGTGCGTGTATGACTAGATGTATGGACGTAAACGAGGCAAAACGAGTATGTCAGGATCGTTCTGTAGTTTCTGCCTTCCCCCATGGGAATGTATTTATAAATAAAATAAAAATTAACCTGTATGTGTCACCGAATTCACTGATTGGTGCTCCAGTAACGTCGCCGCATTCTACGCTATTAAAACGATTCGCGACGAGTTTGATGAATGTAAATACTGATCTTACTTGACGTTTCTTTAGATACTGCCTACCATAGAAAAGTGTGTATATGTAATCCAAGTCCTACCAGCCCTGCAGCCCTGCAATGATAGCAGTCCGGTGGGTTACGTCCCACGACCCGCCGACACTCACGACACCATTATTTAATTTGACGAGAACTCTGAATACCACGGTGATTGTTGCACGCCCATCTATTTGTCTAGTGTGTGACCTATCATAAGTTCAATATTGTCGAAGATGGATGTTCCAGGTTGCTTGACGCTTACTTTTTGGTCGAGATTACACAGGTAATGATTTGGAGAACATTGCTTGTGACATTCCGATGCATCATGAAGGATGACATCTTTTCCTTTCCCAATTTTAAGGCGACATAATTACTTAGGTACATTCCGCGCTTTCATAATCTTTAATAATAGGGCGCTTTATTCAAAAAGAGTCAAACCGTGAATTTTGTAAAAACACGCTTTTTACAAAATGTACGGTTTGACTCTTTTTTTATTAAAGATAATGATAATAGTCAATCCCTTGACACATTCCTGTTATCTGTAACATCTCAGGACATGTGTATCTGTCTGCAAATAGTCTGACCCTGACCTTAACGCACAAACAATGCTCACATTTCATCCTTTGTTCGAAAGGAATGACCTGACTATGTCAGATGTGCAGAATGCCTAGGTCTGACGTCAGCAAGCGTATGACCTATTGGAATTGACATATAGCCTGGGTCGGAATTGTTTATAAATCATAACAACTGTTACTGTTTACTGATTGAGATGATACAGTGATGAGTCGACATTCCAATCGGGTCAGATGAAGCTATTAACTGTGTTTCTATAAAAGATGTTTACCTGCCTTTACCTGCGAAAAATATAAGAAAATGTAGCTACTTCAAATGTTGTCCGGAATCACATAGTCAGCCGTGATCATTTTTATCACATTGACTACCAACTTAGAGACTTGTGTGAAGTGGCTAATATGACTGACGTATTATGTCAATTTGAATAACATTAATTTCTTGCCAAATTAAAAAATAATATAATGTGATAGTATAAGGTAGTTACTAGTTACGATAATGAACCATCCAATCATCCACCGAAGTATCGAACACTTCCATATCATTATCTGTACAAAAAGACAAGCACAGTAACTCGCACGCCTTACCATGCCGCAACCCTTTGTAGTTGATGTCTTAACATCAACTACAAAGGGATGCGACACACTTTGTGCGCGGCACGCGTCATGAGATCAAAGAGCAACCGCTGATTGTCACCGTAACACACCTAATGATGCTAATACGTGTAATTGTGTGAGAGGATGTGTACCTTGAGGGGTAAACAGGCAGTGAGATCAGCCTGGACAAAGTGATATTCTATCAGCGATAACGCTGATGGAAAAGTCAAAAATGTAGGAAACTGACATAAGCTACCGAAAAACTTATGGCAATCCTGTTGAAAGTCGTTTTAGAAATATGAAACGCTTACGAAGCCATTGACCCTTGTCTGGCCCACAGGAACAACCATTTGGGGACCATACAAATACAAATATTTGGACGTAACCCCACCTAACAAACACATTCGTTTGGTAATATACTCGCGATCCGTAGTGCAGGTAATCGCTCATCCTCTGCACCAATCAACCTCGTTTGGTTATCATGGCAATGATCACATAGAGCAAAAATAACTTATATTATAATAGGTCAATTACCAAGAATAGCCTTTTGTTCTATACTCTCTGAATCAACTACCTGAAGAAGGCGGCAGGCACAGACTGGCGCAAAATACTAAGAATCGGCTATCGTGACGAAATATGAATTTAAAAAGCCTTATGTCCAGTAGTAACCTACAATAAGTTCCCAAAACCTGGCTTAATTTTTACAGAAATCCTTCTGCCCATCCTCTTGACATTATCCTTTAGTCACCTTTAAAACAATGCGACCTTAAACAATACAAATCACCTTGAGGTCACTAGTTCACGGTCCCTCTCGTTGCGTGTCTGGTATTTATCGTAAATATTCATAAATAATAACGACGAATTAAATATTGTAATCACCTCCTAGATACATTTCGTATTATTTTACAATCGTTATCATAATATTAGTTAGTTGAACGTTGTAATGTAATGTAATTTGGTTGTAATGTGATGTGCGAATGTCGGTCAAGTGTCATGATTACAATCTATGTATGCATAAGTACATTTTAAGTTTTTAGTAATGATGTTTTACTGATAACTATTTGTCATAGTGTGTGCTTAGACCATACATGAATAAATAGTCTAAGGGTTGATTTCACCAATGAAACTGAACGCGATCAGCATTTTTAAAACACGTTCAAGAGCTATCAGTATCAAAATTGTCACGGCATATTGTACACTGACAGCTCTTGAACGCGTTTAAATGTGCTGAACGCCTTCAATTTCATTTGTGAAATCCGCACTAAGAGTGTGGCACAAACATAATCAATTTTGCTGCGCACGGAGTAGATTCATTTTTCTTTTTGAATAGTCATAATTTCTGTTGTAAGAGACATTACTGTAAAGTCTCAGTCTCAGAGCTAATATTTTATTGTTGAAATATTATTCTAAAGTATATTAGAGAAAGATGTTTCACCAGTAGAATAGTTTCATTTAATTAAACTGTGTATTCGAACAGATGAATGGGCTGATAAAGCCTCCATTATTATAATAAGCTTGATAATATTTCAACGTTCACAAAATATCATAATACTCACAAGAAAAAGCGCAACTCAAAATCACAATATCGCTACCCATTTTCCCCTCCGAACAGTTTTTACATTGTTACCTAGTTCGCCCTAACTTTCTGCTCATAGGTGGAAAGTTTCACCGATACCCGAGTGTCGGGTGTTTAGTGTCGGGTGTCGGGAGTGTCAGCGGTGTCCGACAGTTTTTGTGGCGCCACGTGGAGTGTTATTAGATTCGCAACTTTACATGCGAGGTAAAAAGTGGCGCGGACGGCTAGACTGGATCATGTGCACATGTTCAAGGTTTGTTGGGTATTGTTAACAATTACGGTGTATACCTTTATTACGTTTTGTTATTTGTTAACTACTGAACATTAACTCCTTGTAATGTAGTCAGATTACTTAATTGTTAAGCAAATTGACTACCAACTTAAATTGTCCCTAAAGGACATGTCGAGTGGCACAAAGGATGATTGCCTTGGTAGTTAACTTCAATGTTCGGTAAAGATTGTTATCTTTTTATAACTGACATTGCTCCTAGTTTATCAATTAATAAGTTTTAGGAATGAAGAACTTGCTGAAACTGATCAAAATACGGTTTATATTCTTAGGATTTTGATATGTTTTTTTTTACTATAACGCTATCGCTGAGTAAACACAGGTACTAACCGACCTCATCCAGTTTTTTAAATATTAGTGACCTGTAAAAGTGTTTTTACAAACCAATTTACGGAAAATAAAATCATTTCATAACTGGTGATACTCCTGTGTTTTAAACAATAAAAATATGTTAAGTAAAAACTTAACATATTTTTATTGTTTCACGAAGCATTTATATTGAATTGAAGCATTTATAAAAAAAATGTGAATTTACTTAAAACAACATCTTTAGTTAAATATTTTGGGTTCTTTCCTCAATACTCATTTTTTATTTATCTCTAATTATTCGTTCCCACTGAACTAAGAAAAACTAAGTAGGTATTTATTGCTGAACGAATTCATTCTGCAATGCAAGCTAAACAGAAAATGACTTGCTGTCAATGTCTATATGGACCATAAGACAGAATCGAGTTGAAAAATAAATAAGATATATTCCATACCATACATTTCACATATATCTTTCAAATAAATCGTTATAAGGATCTTGATTTTTGGGACATATTGTAACCCTTGGTTGAATTTAGAAGACGACACGGTTGGCGCAGTGGCTGAGCGATCGACTGCTGCGCAACGTGTCGCGGGTTAAATCCCCGCACGGAACCAATATTTGTATGATCTGCAAGTAGTTGTTCCAGATCTGGGTGTTAGTGTATGGGAGTTTCTATGTTTGTAAACGCACCCACGATACAAGAAGAAATTCTTAGTGTGGGGCAACGTCTAAAAAAAAAAAAAAAAATATGGTAAATATAAATATATTATGAAAATTATTGGGTTTTAATTTAAAAAAACGCGATTGCGTGTTACACAAATGTTTTAGTATCTAATGTTGGCGTATTTTACTCGTAATTACGGTAATATATTCCTTTGAACAAAAATTAACGACTTCTAGTTATTATTCACACACTGTAAATGCAATAACGGCATAAAAAGGAACGTCAAAAACATTTTAGCACTTTTGTGAGTTATACACATGGTAAGGCGGAAGGTATTCTGTTAAGTATTGTTTACTTTTGGAATTTTTCCCACAATTATACCATAACCCAACAACAGGACTAATAAATCCATAGTAATTTCGATCATTTTTTTAAAATCATACTGTAAAACCCGCAATCCTGAACATCACACGTAACCAGAGGGCAGAAACTAGACATGTCCTTTGCAAATCACAACTGAAATTTTCTGACAGTGGTGTGGTACATTGACGTAGATTGTCAATTTGCTGTGCAATAACTTTCCCTGACTGTACACCAATAAATTGAATAAATATCAGAACTACTGTTTTCCTAAACAAAAGATGACCGCAGGTTCATGTCAGATAATTAAGTTTTTTCTTCACCCTTTTTGAGATGAAACTCGATGCTTGATACTAAAAGCGACCTGTTCTTACAAATTCACGCAACCATTAACAAAACACCTAATAATCTTAGGAATTTATAACCCAGTGACAATCTCACACGATATTTAACACAAAAAAATACTATTATGACAGACAATATCAAAAACACCACGCTCACATCCCTCAAAAAAACTTTACCTATCTAAAAAAATCATCCAATAACTGTACACCACCCACCTGTCCCCCTGCCTATCCTCTAACCCATAAACACACCATAACGGCCCTAAGTCACAGATGATGGAGGGTCAGGCCGCCGCTATAAAACTTATGAATTTATGGGAAAAAAACACCATCGCCTTCTATTGTGTGCGGCTGATGGGTACGACATAGTTTTTGATAAATAATGTTATTGGTCAGCTGTGGTGGAGAAAATGATTGGTTTGACCATATTTCTAAGTTTTAAATAGTGAATGCTGCAGTTAAATTATAAGGTAGATAGTTTCATATAAAATCCTGATCCAATTTCTAATTGATATCGTAGATAGTGCCTATTCGGAAACTGGTCAACAGGACCTCAGTTTCGTTAGCGAGTTCATGCAAAACAATCAAAAAACAAAATCGTTATATGGTAGGTATCTAAAGTGAACAATAAACTTTTGCCACTTTAGCGCGATATGAAGCTAACGTAAGTAGTTTACTAAATATTATAACTAAGCACACTACTTACCTCGTTCACAAAGAAATTACATACACACAAACTGTGACCAAAATGAACATTAATCTAAACTAGCCAAGAAGTCCGCTACCGGAGCACTTAGCATAAATCTAGAAAGAAACAAAATAAAAAGAGCCGTGTGTAGTGTTAGTAATAAGTGTCAAAATACAGCAGTTAATTCTTCGCGAGGTGGCTGACTAACGAGCCTGGCTGAAACATTGCTTAGGGCTTGTGCAACAACCAATACCATGCTATAATATGAAGCTATTCTCAACATCTCTAGTTGGTTTAGGGTTCCAGTTCCAAGCATAGCTTACAAATTGTTTCAGACTTATTCGTTTATGCAGAGATCAGTCAGAAGCTACAAAAAAAATCAAGATCTTATTATATACAGGGTGGCAGGGACATCGACGCGAAAACTGAAACCATGATTCTTAAACTTATTCTTCTGCGTTGCAACATATCGGTGGTTAAAAAAAACAGCTTTTCCATATATTTTGACCGCGTAGGTTTTTTCACTTTTCTGATACAGCAGATTTTTTTTTCCTTGTTATCCTGTATATAAAAACCAACTAAAACTTGCAAAATATTGGTATACTCTCCATGGGGTATGGAGAGTATACCAATATTTTGCAAGTTCTAATGTGTAATATGTACTATGTAATATGTAATATGTTGCAATAGTTCATCAGGAAATACAGGTGAATTGTTATGTAATGTATGTGGAAAAATATAACAACATTATTCATGCCTGTTCAAGTGTCCAGCAACCTCTTCGTAGCCGTTTTCAAATAAATAATATTTAAATATATTTATTGCACTAGCGAACTTGATAAAACATTGAGATTTCTTTATTACATGTAAAGTATAATATTAATGTATTATACACATAAATCTTCCAGAATAAATTCTCTAAATGATGGTGAAAACCCACAGATGAACATCTGTTACGTAGTTTAGAAAAAAAACGCGGTCCCACAGACATGAAAACTTACTTTAATTTATAATATGTACGGATATAGATAAGGTAAGCGATACTTTATCCGCAGCTTCGCATCGCTCATATCTTGTACTGTAGCACCCCCTCAAGTCCGCTCACCGCTCACAAAGCAATAAATAAGCGAAGAGACAACACCTTGTTAACTGGCAATAATTAACGACGGAAAAATAACGCTGTCACTGGCCGACCGGCTTTATTGTCTTATGCTCCGATGAGCTTTACATAGTTTTCTATGAATTTTTATTTTGTTGACAATTTTACGGTAGTTTTTTATTTATGTGTGTACAGTGTTGGTAAATGGGGAGGTTTTATTGAATAAGGTGACCAGTGATAGCCTAGTGGTGTGTCCGTCGGACTGCCAAGTCATAAGTCTCGTGTTTAAACCCAAGACATGCACCTCTGATTTTTCGGATTCATGTGCGTATAATTATTACTTACTTCAAAACGGTGAAGAAAAACATCATGAGGAATGCTTGAGAGGTATTGCACAGGCCCATGGGTGGCATACAAACTCTGACCTGGTGTCAGAGTTTGTATGCCACCCATATAGTAACCCATGATAGTAAAAAAACACATTTTTTTTTTACAAAAAATGGAATAAGTTTATAAAGAAAACGAGACAAGTTTTTTAGTTTCAATATTTTGTTTTTATTTCCTTTAGCATGTTAACTTCACAGTTTAATTAATACTGCTAAATACATACCTACAACCCGTGCCTACAACGGTCTCTTTTATAGGCACGTTTCGGATAAAGTAGGTCATCTCAATAATAAGTATCTTTGTACTATTTAAAGCATTTGCAATTATCTGCGCACCTATAAAACCATAATTAATTCAACATGACCAACTGTCTTTCTTTCAAAACATAGCTTGTAAAATTCGCAACTAAATAATATTCACATAAAACATTTTCCTCAAACTCACAAAAGCTAATCTCCCCACATTTCCTTTCAACCTTACATCTCAAATATCAAAATAAGGCTACACTATAATTACACTAGAAACTTTTCAACTCGCCGTGAATAGCTACGCCGTAGCCCGTAGCACGTAGCCCGTAGCATTGTAGCGCACCCCCGGCTACGGCGTACCGGCGTAGCGGCTCGGGGTTGTTTACAAAAACAAGATGACTGGCTTAACGCGCCCTCCCGTGTCTTTATTGGCCCTTGTAGGCTTGTCTGACAGTGGACGACTGTATGCTATAATGTGAAAAGAAAAAAGATTGTTTTATTCTACCTGGTGATAATCGGAATTTACTTAATTATAATTGTATTTAAATTAATTGCACGTACCATGTTATGACTCCATCACCCAATATAGTATAGCATCAAGTGTATAGAAGTTTGCATAAAAAAATAAAAATAAAATTGAAAAAAAAAAAAAAAAGAATAGTCCTTGTTAAAAAAAGCAACTTTATGACATTGAGTAAAAACAAATGAAGTAAAATTCATTCAACATTTTATTTTACTTTTCGCTTTGGTAAGAAGTAAGAACTAATCCGACGCGAGGTTTAAATTCCCTGCAAGCAAAAAACGAAGTAAAAATTCTACAAAAAATTTGCTGTTGCATTCCACTAATACACTAAACCAATAACCTTTATATTCACTAACCAACTCTAAACTCTAGCAGTTCTCCTACAAATTGACTAGCAACTCTGTATAACGCGGTCCTGACACAACAATAGTCGGGTAAACGAGGGAGGTAATGGCGCGTCGCCGGTTAACTTTTACGTTGAGGCGCTTGCAGCGTAAACAGGTCTTCACAGGTACACTTAGCATAGTGTTGGGATAGAGTTTGTTCTAGTTTAGTAGGTTGTAACACATTCTGGAGTGTTTACGAGTTAGCTTTTGTGGTATTTTGGAGCAAAATACGTGTTTGACTTTTTATACCGTGTAGGTAGGAGCAAACCAGGATTAGTTCCTGCTGTTGTGAAAGATTTGCTATTTCATAAGGTAAGAGAAGCTTAAATGTCAAAAAAAAAATGATTAAACCGACGTTTATCATTACTATACTTTATGCAATGTTTATTAACAAACCTGGAGTTTGCTCCGATTGATAGGGCCAAGATCTAACCTTGCAAAGTATAGGTGCAGTTTCAATCTGCCTCGCCTTTTCCTAACTATGTTAGGATCGGCTTTCAGTTTAACCGGATGCAACTGAATATCAGTATTTTATATGGAGCGACTGCCTATCTGACCTACACAATAAAGTTAATAGGTAACACGATACCCTCTTGTAAGACTGGTTCAGACTTTCGGGCTTCTGGCGACCCGTAACGACTGTCGCAGATTCAAGAATGACAGCATGGACCAACGGCTTAAGGTACTCTCTGAGGCACGGAGGGGTCTCGGTATGGTAAGATGGTCACCCATGCACGGACTGACTGCGGCAAGCGTACTTTAATCTGATCGATCGACCCGTGCGGCTGTTATTACTCAGCCACGAGCCTCCCTAGGTGCAGTTTACAAATTCATATTAGTGAGTCCACTTAATGTTAACCAGTGTTTTATTTAGACGTAATTCTGTACTACAATGTGTAATGCAGCTGCGGTAGGTAAGTTTAAAGTTCCCGAATGCACTGTAATTTATTATTCCATAAAAATTGGCAACAAAAATACCTTTTTATTATATCTGCGCAATAACAACAAAAATGCGAAACATTATTTCTTTCACGGTGGAAGCACAGGAATGTACGTGAAAATTTTCCACCTTTTTTGTGATTCATGTTTTAAAAATTATAGCGTCCTAAAATACAACATGGCGGGTGGTTTAAAAATCTTGCGCGCGCTATCTGCTGGCGGCCGGCCAAACTACCTGCACAATAAATAATACAATCTGAGCTCGCGCGCCCGCTGACCATACCGGCGACTTTTTGTCGCATGGTATGTTAGTCACTGTTAGTAATCTAGCATCTTTTGTTCTAATATCTTTTTCCAACTGCACTGAATGAGAGTCATTTTTATTGTATTTTATTGATAAAGTTTTTTGTTCCTTCTACTTTTATATTTTTGTAACTTAAACTGGGACATATGTAATCACAGTGTCCCATTGAGTTTATCAAGTCTCGAAGATGAATATCGTAACATACGAATTTCATAGCTGTATGAAGCAGTTTTGACAGTATGTTTACAAGACCTCCCATCTCTGTCTGTCCCTTCGTTGCATTTATTTTGTGAATAATTTAACAGAATTTTCCAATCAAGCGAATCGCAGGCAGGTGAAAAAGTCGCTCGACTACACCACACACGCGTTTCGCCGCGAGCAACGGGCGACGATAACTGCCATTGTAATAGGTGCACATATTTTTAGGCGTACTTATTACAAACAGTAATGACGCAAGTAGGTGGGCTGTGCGTGAAATATTCGCGCGTTAGTGTGCGCTGATTCGTAGAGAGCGATTATTTTAATGTAGCTGTTTAAAAGGGTAATGGTTTTTCTGTGAACTTAATGTGAACTTCACGCTAGACTTTTGGAAAGAGGAAGGCAGAGGAGGGTTGGTTTTTCTGGTGATTGTTTCCAAATGGATGTCAAGTTAGTACGATTTACTTTAATCTATTATAATAGCTACTTACCAAATAAAAATACACTCAACCACCATTTACACGATGCCAGTTTGTTGCCTGTGCCTACAATAAAAGGAGATGACCCATTTTGTTCGGCGATTTGGGATAAAAAAACAAAAGTCGGCGGCCAGGAATGAATTACATTTTATTTGAATGTTGGCAGTAGTAGAAATATGTCTTTGTATCGCGACAACGCTGTAATTTATTAGCGAACAAAGATAGGTATACAACGATCTTTAAATGAAATAAATTATACCCTCCCGCCATTCCATGTAACATCCCGTATGCACCACCTCACAAATACAATACAATACAACATTTCAGCTAGTCCATCTATCGTAAAAAAGTAGGCCGAAGTCATTTCGGGTCGGGTCATTTCCTAGAAAATTTAAGAGGAAAAGATTTTTCAGATTTCTGTCTTTTCTATTACTTAAACTTCAGTAAGTCCGGTAGAGTTTTTTGATCCGTTTAAGAAACAGAATTTATTGGCATCAAAAAAAGTTTTTGCAAAAACTGCCCATTATCTTGCTGACTGTACGATTTTTTCAAAATCTGTGAATGCAGATCAGAATATCTCAAAAATTTAAGGTCAATCTCCTAAGACTATTTTCTAGTAGTAACAACGGTTACGGGACCCGAACTTACTGCCCTATCTCAAAATCCAACTTGTATATCTCCGAACCCAAATTATTCTCGACTTTGACGCCTTAGTAAAAAATTATGCGTTATATGTGTACTTTAAAAACATGCAACTATTATAGATGGCCGCCAAAAAAAATAAAAAGTGCCCAGAATGGGTGATATCCTTTAAGCAACAAATGACTTACATCGACTATACACTATGCAACTTTTATTGTTGCTTCAAGTTAGGCTTAAGGCTGATTTACACGTGTCACATTTCACAATGAAAAACTGTTAATTTTGGACTGATGTTTGGACACGACTCTTGCTACTTGAACTAAACTCGCTATTTAACTAATGCAAATGTGACTCAGCCATTAGGTATAGACGAATAACCCACGATTTCTTAATTAGAAATGCATCAATCGTAGCGACAAAACTTTACTTTATAAAACACCTGTCATTTCGCACATTACGGTCAATAAAACAAGTCAACCTGTTCTAAATTCCCCTAAAATCGTAAAAACGTGTCCCATCGTACTCTTTGAAAGCATTTAAAAATTAATTGCACGCCTTTCAAACTGACGAAAAAATCTCACTAACTGAAAAAGTTTTCAAGCACTTTTTTCTTTAAAAAATTTAAGTGAACTTGGTTTGGACAGGGATTAAGGGTCTCAGCTTTTAAAGATTCCTTCTCATTTATTATGTTTGTAATTAGATCCTAGAGGAAAATCTCTTAGTTCTGTAGGTACCTACAAATTTTTAGGAGTTTACGAGTATTTCTTAATCGATGATTAATGTTAAGTGACTTATAAAAGTAGATAATCTGGTACTTACAATTAAAATTATTCAAATTAATAAAGCACGTTCTTGACTCTGGCCCACTGATGGGCAAAAGTCTGATATATAGCTTTTTACATCTCACCCTTTACAACTTTTAACAGCCAGCTTGTCATGACAACATCCATAACGGAATTTAAATAATGTACATAGGTATGTAGCAGCAATTAGGCGAGCATTTTAGTCTAAGTTAGTTCACCTCATCTTTACACAAAAGCGCTTAAATTCAACTCTAACAAAACTGCAACTTTCAAACTACACCCAACTTAACCCTGCAAATGTAACAATAAATAAAGAAAGTAAACTTAAACAAAAGCGTATCAGAAGCCGAGCATAGGGTGTAAGTGAGCAACACATTGATTCACAATAGACCCAAGGTGAGTAAGGTGAGCGGGTGAGCCGGTAGCACGCCCTCCCATTAGGTAGATATGCATTGTCTACTCGCCTAGATGTATGGTGGAGTGGTTACTGGATACCGCATTTATATTTATGATATAAAGCGATGTTTTTGGATTGTGGTAACGTTTTAGAGGATTCAACAATCAAACAGTTTTACAATCTGTGTTATTTAATCTATAGCGACAATACTAATTTAGTTCAGTAAAAAAAATAGATTTAGCTAAGGTGTCACCTTAGATACGTCTCAATTCAATAGTCCTTAAACGCAGGCCACGATGGGAAGAAAGCGAAACGAAGCTAAGTTTGTTTAACTTTCTCCCGCGTCTTTTAATACTTCGGTTCACAACGGATACTAAGCGAAACGAAAACGGAAGTATGAAAATACGCGGAGGAAAGCTAAACGAACTTAGCTTCGTTTCCAGGGTGGCCTGCGCACCTTCAGTGACTAACATCAGTGAACGAAGGTCGAAGATCTTTGATGGCCGATGACCACTAATTAAGGCACTCTGCCAAAGTAAATTGAAGGCTCTATTAGCAGAACTTTTATTTGCTAAGCAAAAAAACAATCAAAGATCATGAGATGCACCCTCTTCCTACATCCATGTAACATCTTAAAGGCATACAAGGGTGAAACTGGACCGAGCATGAGTCAGGTACTTTAGATTAAGCGTCTAGACGACCGTGTGTCGCGCGCCTTATTTATGACCCTAACACACGTCTTTTCAATTTAGATACACCAGCGTTTTTTTATCATTTTAGAGATATTGTTCTTGCTTGTTTAAATTATTGCCCAGTTAGAATTTTCTTGGAATATTCGCAGTACACGACATGTTGAGTATATTTTTCTTGGCACTGTTTACATTTTATTTTAATAACTCAGTATTTAATGTGTGTATTTGTTACCTATAAGGATTCAAGGAACTTAGTTAATTAATGAATCTAAATTTCTTAATTAAAACAAAGAATACGATTTGAAATAAGAATAATCAAAATGAAGGTTTAGGTGAATCCCTGAATTTTATCTACCTCAACACATTATTTCCTAATTACAAAACAATTTTCTTTTTCCCTTCTTTAAATAGCAAATAAAAACCATCCTACTGAAAGTAACAAACTCTTTTACATTCAAACAACATCGTAGTATTGTCGATTCCCTCCCAATTGTGAGTATTCGAAGCGAACTATTTTCATTTTCACACCTGATCGAACGATTCCGTGCGATCAGACGAGCACCGAGGCGAACACTAGCGATCGCCAAATGACTACCCGATTCCGGTGCAGTATCTCAGAAAGAAGTAGACAGTTTTCTTTTGCTTACGAAGAAGGCGCAAGCTGCGCTAGGCTATAAGCAGCAAATAGCGTATGTGCATTATGCTAGTGACAATAGGCGCTTTACTAAATGAAGATATTAATTGACTGAAGTGGCAATAGTTACACAATAAACTCTGCGCATTGGTAGCCCAGTGGTAAGGACCGACGTGTATTCGAACCCAGGCATGCGCTTTACTTTGTGGGAATAATTGCATCGCCACCGGTCTCAAAACGGTGAAGCGACACATCGTGAGGAAGCCAGCATGTCCTAGAACCAACCCGCACTGGTCCCACGTGGTAGATTATAGCTCATCCCTCTCACAGAGAGGAGGCCTGTGTTCCAGCAGTGGGAACATTTATAGGCTGATTAAGCTTATGCTAATCAACTCTACATAGCTCAGTCCATTGGACACAGACCTCTCCAAAATTACGCTATAACCTCTGGCTTCTTTTTATAAAATAACAAAAAAATATTTTCACTTCTTCAACCTTTAAACTTTCAAGTAAATTTTGTCCCTTATCGTTTCTTTTTTCCCTTAGAATCTTTTTCAATCAAACAAATGCACCTTCTCAAGCATACTCTCAATCTCAAGCACTCAATACTCACCTCAATATAATCGCAGCTCTCCACTCGTGCGCCGCGGACGGTGCTCACACCGGAAACGTGCGCCATTTCCCCCACCTGTCGCCTTGTTACTTCCGGTGGAGTCCTTGAAACTTGACCGCTAGAATGGACTGAAAGGATTTATGTTCGAGAACAAAATAACTGTCTTCACACTTTCATTTCCCGGTGAGTGTGGTGGCACGGCGGCACTTACCTATTGCTTGAAATAAGTTATTTTAAGGACGTATTCCAAATTGGGCACCCGCTTAATCGGCATCTGAGCAAATGGCACCTGAGGTATTCCACATACGGCACCTATCGATATTTTTCGCAGGTGCCATTAGTGGAATATTTTTTTTAAATTCGACTAATATCAGTGGAGAGATTAATAACATGATAAAAACATAACTTCTTTGTTTTTAGTCATTTAGTAGACATTTGGTGGTTGGTAGACATATGATTTCGAATTTTTGGTTCTAGTACAACATGCCGGTTTCCTCACGATGTGTTCCTTCACCGTTTTGAGAACAGTGGTGAGGAAATTAATTACACAATGACATAGTAACTGCTTGGGTTTGAACCCACGACCTACAACTCGTACGTCAGGGCCGTTACCACTGGGCCACCACTGCTCTAAATAGGAAATACGTAAATAGTCTGAATTTAATGTTCAGGTCTATATCTCACCTTACAGAGATACAAGTTTTGACTCTACCTTACAAAAATTGCGGAGTAAAACAAGAAACTCGGAACATTCAATGATTTAAAACATTAAAAACAAAGTTGTAGCGGAAACAAAGGGATGTAACTCAGAACTACCGCCACTAATAGAAATGAGATTTAAACTACACCTTGAAAAATAAACTTACTGTCTGTACGTTGGTGTGTTCATAAATTATTATGAGAATGAAAGAATATTCCAAAATGCCGTTCAGTGGAGAAAAACGAATTAAACTCCTGTTTGCGATTATAATCCTTAATAATCTAATTCATTGTGAGTGTGCGCACTGCTTCAGAAATATTCTTTCAATGATGTCTGAATTTACCTTAATTTTTTTGGTTATTTTCATCACACTGTTATTGCTTATGAATATAAATTTAGTCACCCAAACCCGGCTCAAAATACGAGTGTTATCTACACCCTAGCCATGTAACTACAAGTACACAAAACAAACGAGTATGTTCACGCTACACAACTTGGAAGGCGGCCAGACTTCGCAACGACTCCTTACCTGTAACTACTCTTAATTTTAGATACTTTTTGTGCATTTTCCAAGTCGGGAACAGTTTTGTTGATGGGATTGCCTTTACTTGGACCTAAGTTTAATTAAAAAGACATATTTTTATAATGTTGGTTCATCATCTATCTAGCCTTTCCCGAACTATTTTGGGGTCGGCTTCCAGTCTGACCGGAGACAGCTGAATACCAGTATTTTATATCGAGCGACTGTCTATCTGACCTCCACAACCCAGTAACTGGGTAATACGATACCCCTTGATAAAACTGGTTGTCAGGATTTCGGGCTTCTGACGACCCGTAACGACTGTCAAAGATCCACGAATGAAGTAGTATGTTGGTTATTAACATTCAATAGGTATACCTACCAACTAACCCGTTCTCCATCAGTGTTGTCTTCAAGAAGAAAGACAATATGAACTTGGCTTGGCTAAAACCAGTAGGGCTAGATAAACTCTCCGATATATTTGTCCGCTCTCTATAGATCTTGGGTATGCCTTCCGTTGCTATCATATGCGAGTTTAGCAGCCTGGAATATTACCTCTTTAGCAAAAAGTCTTCATTACTTACCTATATTCATGGCATCTTTCCCTGCATTAAACTTAAAAATTATTATATTTTGTAAATAGTTTTGCGATAATTTTCCTGAATATTTCAGTTATCAGCAGTAGTGGTAGTGAGTGGCACACCTCACACTCACTATCGGCACTAACTCATAGTGTAGGTGCAACTGACAGTCGACACACGCGCCTTCTGATTTATAGCGCTGTCCTTGAGTGCCATAGATTAATGATGCACATACGACACTGCAGAAATCAACATGTCCGGCCATACATCTTAGATGGGTGATGTTCTCGAAAGTGCCCGATTTGCTAAACCTCAACAACGTCAAAATATGTATGGTTAAGCAAATGCTAATCATTACTTAACTTTAAGTAATGTTTGTATACATTGCTTAAAGTTAAGCAATAACTGCTCGTGGCTAAGAAATAACAACCGCACGGGTCGTTTCATCAGGTTAAGCTACGCTTGTCGAGGTTGGTCCGTGGATGGGTGACCATCTTTATATACCGAGACTCCCATGCCTCGGAAAGCACGTTAAGCCGTTGGTACCGGCTGTTATTCGTGGAGCTTTAACAGTCGTTACAGGTCGTTAGAAGCCCGACAATCTGACAACCAGTCTTGCCAAGGGGTATCGTATTACCCAGTTACTGGGTTGTGGAGGTCAGGTAGGCAGTCGCTACATGTAAAATAACTGATATTCAGCTGCATCAGGTTAGACTGAAAGCCGACCCCAACATAGTTGGGAAAAGGCTAGGCAGATTGATTGAAGCAATGTTTGTATACAAGGAGGTTAATGTGCAGCAGCGTCTGCAACATTAAGCACATATCCTAATGAAGGATATGTATGTATATCTATAAAGCCTTCTGAAATCACCTTACTGTTAATGGTAATATGAAACTGTGCATTTTTATTAAATACTTGTAAAACCTATATTTACATAGATTTGTAAACAAAAACTATACGTAAACACTAATGTAATGGTATACAAATTAGTATTATTCTCTGTCATCTACAAGGTCTGATTCTAAGTAAAAATGAGGAATCGAATAATATGTTGCTCATAAAAACAATTCCGTTTCCGCACGACTGAGTCCTAAAATCAGAAAACAAAACATTGCTTTTAATAACATCACTTGACCTAGACCTATCCAGACTTAACTAGATCTTAACAACCTAATAATTAATTTAAATCATACAGACAAACACGGTCAAGTGCAACTGTCATACAATTAAATGTATCGGTCATTATACCTATTAGAAAGAGACAGCGCTCTACAGCGTGTATAACGCCATCTCTTTCATACACAAGAATAATGATAGGTATTATTTTGATAGTTAGCTAGTCAGTGCTCACGATTAAAATGACTGAACGTTTGTGTGATTAATGATAAGTTTTTGATCGTTAGTGAATGTTTACATTTGCAACAGATCGTGGTGTTTAAAATGTAATTAAACTAGCTTCCTGTTTTTAATTTCTATAAGCTTCGTATTTTTAGACAAAGGCTCTCTTGCACCACAATGCGTTTAGCAATTAACGACTAAAAAATACTAGCTTTTGTCCGCGGCTTCGCCCGCGTAGTGGGCGCAAATTATCCTCGGGAACGTACTACTGACATAAAAAGTATCCTGTATTAATCCAGCTATCTGTGTGCCAAATTTCATCTAATTCTGTTTAGCCGTTTTTGCGTAATTGAGTAACAAACATCCAATATACATATATTATAAAAATAATAATATGTAAAAAAAACATATCCGATCCGAAAGGGGACATAGGTACTGCAATAACATAACCCAAACGTAATAAGAAAATATATTATTATTATTGATTGATTATTATTATGGCTCAGTGGTTAAGGCCTCGCCTCTCATGTAAGAGGTTGTGGGTTCAAATCTGGGTAAGTACCAATGTGACATTTTCAATTCATTTGTACTTTCCGAGTTTATTTTGGACATTACTGACATCGGTGAAGGAAAACACCGTGAGGAAACCTGGAATTATAGTAATTGATATAATTCTGAAATCGCCAACCCGTCTTGAGCAAGCGTGGTGAACAATGCTCGTGCCTTCTCTGTATGAGAAGAGGCCTTTGCCCTGCAGTGGGACAGTGACAGGCTGGTATTATGATTATTTATTGAAAATAAAAAAGTTATTGCTATTTAAAAATCACATGTTTTGTACCATAACTACCCCGAACCCATAAACAATTTGCTAATTTTCAACAGGGGCTATAAGTTATGAGTTGTAGAAACCCGCTAAACGAAGGCCGCCCGCGCCGTATATAAAAACCCGGAAAAACTCACCATTGAAAAAAAAATTATCGATTTTTTAACACTTTCCACATAGACTCTCAGTACAACACCCTCACGGATAGAACAGGGATTTTTTTACATGTTGTATAGTAGGATTGATAGGATCGTACTGCTTCTTGTCAGTGAAGACAACAGAAACAGAATTATGTTTTAAATGAATATTTTGCGCTAGACGCATTTAGTGATTTGTATTTTAGGAGGGCCTAACCGCTTATTCTATTTGAACTCTATTAACACAATAAAAACCTCCCAACAAAGTGACACATCTATTACTCATATATAATTTAGTCTGTGGCTCTGAAGCCCAACAAATCAACGCTATGCATATTGCGCGGTCACCAGTGTCGCTGAATTTCATACATCAACACGTTTTTTGTGCTTTGTTCGCGAATTCATTGAAAAAGTCATAGACTTCTCCTCAATATAGACTGCGTTTTATTTAATTAAAACCTTAACTGGCTCCTTTATACCGAGCTCATGCTGTTCGTTTCAGAAATATAGCGCTAGCAATAAAATCTTTTCTACTAGTTTTTATAAATAAAAATAAATTAGCTCAATTGAAAAGGTAAACCGAAATATCGACTCGAATGAGAATATGAAAATTCTGATAAGTAAATATAAATTTTAAGTTGTTGGTTGACGTAACTCATTATACTAGGAAAATAAATGCTTCATGTCCTTTGATTTTGAGCTGATAAAAATATCCAAGATTGTCTTCTTTAATAACATTTTTATCAAAATTCCTAACCCTCCTTACCCCAGATATGAAAACATTTACCGGTCACTAACCAACAAATCATCTAAACTGGACCGATCTCATAAAGCCATCTTCCATACCACCGTGACGCCATAAGAATATTAATGCAGAAGGTCCAATTCACACGACAATTGCGACCGGAACCTCAGGAACCAAAACTAGTGCCATACAACATTCTGTAGTTATTCGAAGCTGCGCCATACTACTTGTAAACATAAGTCATTCAAAATCCACGAAAGTCTAGTGTAGGACATTAAGAGCGTTTATCCTAAAAGTTGGCAACGTCGCAAATAGCTGTCAAATATTTACCTGTTTTGATTAATATGGCAATATTACTGTATGGTAATATGAACTATGGGTAACTAGCGAACTTAAATATTAATTATGAAATGCAATAACTAATATCGTACCATCGAATATTTAGTTTTAGATGTAAAAAAAATATTTGGAAACTTTCCAAATGCCTTTTTTACACCAAAAAAATCAAATTCAATGTTTTAATTGCAATTCATTATTAATATTCTAGTTCGCTAGTTAGCAATAAGAATAGTTTTGAATTTTTGCCACACACATATTTTTTCCATGCTGAAACCTGTTTCAACACTATTATTTAGATTTATCCGGCATTGGGAAAACCAGATCTTAGTAAAATTTTCTTAAATTGCAATAGTGGGCTCTCTGTATCTTTCTACTCCGTGGCCCTATCGTCTAGACCGAGTTAATTTTCTGAATACCTGCGCACAATGCCCGCCCGGCGTCGTCATGGAAAAAACACGGCATTTTTCTTGACAACAATGGCGGGCTCTTTTATGGGATCTTACGTGGCATTTAAGTTATTGGTCGAGAGCAGGTGGATGGGGAAGATATTAGGTAATGGGTTCCGATGATACGGGGTTCCTTGTTGGACTTTGAAAGGAAATATTTTTAGTTTAAGAATTTCAGGAAATGAGCTTTGGAAGAACAATTTTGTACTTTATATATTATGTTTGTTAGGTCTCGTTAAACAGTAGATTGTAATTATCTAGTTGTTTGGCTGTTTTGATTTGTTCAAACGTCAAATTCACTTCTGTGATGAAATTTATCAGACAATTGAAAATCGGTCCTCCCACACAAAGATTATCTTCTACATTCGCTTTCCATTCTATAACGTTATCCTTACTTATAAGTTTTTCCACCTTATTGCGGCTAAGTTCCGACGTCACCTCTGAGGTGAGTTTAATTGTCCCACGTCTAATAATGGCGTCTTAACTTTGCCACTGTGGTGTCTGCCGATCGCGTGGGGTTTTCCATTGGGTAAGTGCGACACAATTGTATAGGACAACTTTTAAAATTATTAACTTATATTTACAAAAACTTATTTGCAATTGAATGCTGGTGAAAAAAATAATTGTCTTTATTTATTAAGTCTTATAAAATATTAAGAATGGTCTACCATCCTCAATTAAACAACACAGAATCTATACCTGTTAAAACAAATTTGCAACAAACAGATTTCGAGCTTCTTTACCAAAAAATACAACTCTTTTTCCTTGCTTAAACAACATGTATCCAAAAGGTGTGGTCATATAGGGTGTGGGCCCAACATCATTATCTCGAAAAAATTACTGTCCCATTCATTTTAGTTGAGTTGAAGTATTGTATGGGATAGCTGATTATTTTTTCGCTATTACAATGTTGGTACCATAGAGAAAGTTGTTCAGTTCGAGGGTCATGTACCTCACCCTGTGTGACACACCTTTCTGATACATGCTGTAGACAAAAGTAGCTGTAGACGGAATTTACCAATTACATTTTCTTCTGAAAACTTGTAGTGGAGCAACAAGCAGCACAATCGTGCTTAGTGGAAAAGCGCACCGTTCACCCCAGATCGTCTGTAAGTGGCGGCGCTAATAAAGTCGTCTCATAGTAACTGCGGCTAATCTCACCCGCCGCCCCGCAACTGTGCGCACACCTTAAAGACGTGCCGCAAGATGTAAGAGGAAGCGATGTTCGGGTAATTGACAGCAAGTTCAAAATTGTGTGAAAATCCAGCGTTAAACGTTATGTGTTACCTGCGTGCTAGTCTACCGGTAAAAAACCTGTTGACATAAATGATCAAGTAACAAATGATCATTATCAGACACTTTTGGGCTGTCGTGTTTGTTTGTAATATAGTAAATAGCCGGTTCCAAATACTGGTTCCTTTTTCAGCCAACTATTGCATATAGGCTTATCGCTATCGCTAGGTGGCCTATACTATGACTAGTTCAATAAAAAAATACATGTGTGGATTCTTGAATGCCCCGCTACCATCTTCTCTCTTCTCCCAAGATATGTCCAAGGATCGGCCAGACGAACGGTTTAAACTAATCTTATTATACTTGAAAGCGTTTATGGGATCATTGTGGCAATGGTAGGATAATGCCAGAGTATGCCGGGTAATGCAGGGTAACGCCAGGTAAGAGCGTGTGGGCTTGAGATTGTGGGACTACTGGAGGTCGTAGAACGTTTATGTTCGTAGTAAAACTATCAAATTAATTAGATGTCTTGGTTTTGTTAACGTTAAGTCTTGGTTTTTGGTAGAATTAAACACCATGCCACATTGGTGTCACCCATCTTCCCACAATGAAGAAACTTAAGATTTTAAGATTCTGTTATAACTGATTTTCATTGAATTGTCATTAACGCATCTATAACTTACATCTACTTTCAATGTTTAAATAATAATCATGTTGTGCCATTATTCCAAAGGATAGAACCTTAATTCGCACACCCAGACAAGTATAAAGTTGTTTGATATTGAAATCCAACAATCAATCAACTTGAGGATAATCATACTAGTGATGAATGGCATGAAGATGTTCAGTGAGATGACTCCTGCGGCGTCATCTGTCAGGATTATACCAACTTACCTATTGTACACCTTGACGTGGGCTGGAAGTGATATTGCCACGAGGGTTACTGCTCGTGAAACCTCATCAAAAATATATTGTGGTGGGTATGAATGTAAGGAGTTTATGCTACTTGGTTTTAATCTGGAAAAAAAATAGATTTAAGTGCATATTGACGTACCGGCAGGACGAAGGTACCTATCTACAATAAATGTAATTACTCCATGACTTTGTCTCTATCATAACCATAGACATAAGAAAGAAGATCATAACAGATCGCGGTGACTTATCGATTCCCAATAACCTTATTACTTTACTGACCTTAAATAGAACCTTAATAAGATGAACTGAGGGTCAGTTCACCTTATCACTCTACCAAACACAAAAATACCTACAAAATGATTATTATAACCACTCCAACCAATCTCATGACCAGACTAGTCCAATACTCTTTGCCCTCCAGACATAAAATGTCCATAAATCTTAGCTGTTACTGTCTCAGTCATAACATAGTAGTTGGTGCGTCCATTTGCACAAAATATCTGTATGTAAAGCAGAAGAGCAATCCACTTATAGCGTCTCTTACCTGCACGGTGCTCGTCTGTTACATTCTGCTACTTACAGATGAAGAGTGGATGGCGTGGAGACGATTTGTGTTGTTATTTTGCCACGTGAAACGAAATGCAGCCAAGAAATGTATTTGGTTTTAAATCATTACTGGCTGCTTATAACCAAACACCACTTGTTATACTATATTCGCTTGCAGGAATGCCCCCCGAATATATAGAATGGAATCATCGATAAGAAGGAGATTTCCGTTTTTTTTTTGAGACGTATCAAACATTCGCCATCCAAAACGCAGACCTATCACCGCTGCCTAGTAATAGTGAAAACAATACAATGTTTGTAAAATTCAATTTGCGAATAAGGTATTTATAGAATTAGCCATTTATAAATTAGCCATTATGAGCACTAGTCCATTAAAGACTCAGTTGCCATTTTGAGAATTGGGCATTCTGCGCCTAAACCGTTTAATCATGTAGAAAGTCAACGTCGCTCAGATAAGTTAAAAACAATAACCACCAGAACTGCTTTTGCTTATAAAAGTGTCTATGCAATGGCACCAAAATTGTATAATAAATTACCTTGTCATATTAGAAATGGTAAGAACTATAATGAATTCAAAAGTAATCTTTTTAAGCTCCTAAATAACAAGGTATATTATTCAGTCAAGTATCTGGATGACAAATTTTGATCAATTTTTATAATTTATATTTTTGACTGTAATTTTGTGTTTGTGTTTTGCAATCTTTTGGTGTTATGTATTTTTTTTTTATCTTTTCCTATTTTCATGACATTTTCCCTATAATAATATGACAATTGTATAATTTGACCTTGTGTAACTTTGACATTGTTCATAATGATCAAACTTTGTATGCCTATCGGCGGGACATGGTTTGTACATTTATATTGGAAAACACCTGTAATCACCTATGTTTCACAAAATGAATACATGAAATGAAATTCCAGCAATACTCTCGTCTCCTTCAATATCAATTCAGTTTTATAGTTTTTAAAGAACTTATTACGTTCATGATCTTTCTAACATTTTCTGGGTTCATTTTCCTATCCGGATTGTAGAAGAAAATATATCGCTCAGAAATGTTTCCTACACCATTTGACAATTTCGTACAACTAATTGGTGAAATGAAAAAATGCTAAGTTTGGATTCTAAATCCATAAACCAACAAAACTTAAAAGTTCACTTGCGAGAAAAAAGAAAATCAAAACCATCCAACACCGACTCCATTCCTCCCACAATGCACAATTTGCCAAGGACTTACCTCTTCATAAAGAGGGCTGGAATTTTTCTTTATTGTCGGGATTATTTGAGCGCCCTCTCGTGAGAGGTTTACGCGATCTCAAGATGACTGCGGCCCTTTTACGACAGTATCAAACAGCTATTCACCTTTATACTTTTATATTAAGTTATTGACGATCAGATTCTGCCGGCGTAAGCTTTTTACTTGGAGTTTATTGCAGCAGTGAGGTGGAATTAGATCGATTTTGAGCTGTAACTTGAAGTTATATGTGTGCAATAATGAGGGCACGCTTTTTAACAAATGCATAAAGGTGAAGGAGTAAAATATACAATGATAATTAAGTGTTTCCTGTTCAGTTTCGAAAGAACAGAAATTTCCTTATAGCATGTATGCAGAAGTTCCTCATACAATTTTTCTGCGAATTTAGTTATTTGTCACTAAACTTTTCTTGACTTAGGCATATAATAATCGTTCACCGCCGTTGACCGAAACACAATAATACAAATTATGAGGAGGTTCCTCTTTCAGGAGCCCTGACCACCGGTAGCTTGAACCCTGCTCCGGATACCGGAGGGCTACTATTTTTTTTTTATAAATATATTTAAAAGTGTAAATAATATATCTATAGATGAAGTACAGGAAATAATTATTAAAGTGTTTACATATTATCCATATCAGGCAACAATGAAAATGCATCACATTCTTTCAGTGCAATTTTCTTTAGTTCCCAATCAACATTCCGGCAAACTGTGCTCCAAATAAATAGTGACAGAGGTACATACTCGTACAGTTGAAAGTTTTCGTTTCCAATGTGCAGCGGATTCCTGAGCTGAGCGCACTAGACAACGCGAACAAATAAATTATCATTAGTGTATGTAGCTCACGGCAGATGCACCCGTCACTGATCATGGAAATGTGGATACGGTATATGAGATAGCGTCATTACATTGCATCGCACCCAGCTACCGAGGAATTGGCATGAGGAAGCCTCTATCTATGTACCTTCGCGTTGATCGTACGCATTGGTTTTAGGGCTGCAACATACTTTTGCACAAGAGTCGGTGGTGTTTATTACTCAGCTGTACAGATTCAAACATGTACAATGATGTGACGTAGCTCATTTATGTGGCACCTTTGTCTCAAGTCACATCACACATTTGACATCTCTGTCGTAATCTTACATTTAATAGAGTCTAAAATGTTTTTACCTTTTACACAGTGCCTGACTGGCATAAATGATTAAACGTATGTTTGTAACAGGGCTCATCACTCCTTCAAATAAAATCCTAAGGGTGGTAGGTGCTTCGGGCACCTGTGCAGTATTCAATGCAAAAACCTACTTAGAGATTACCTCCAAACACTAAGTTATGACAACACTGAGGATCTTTTGCTGGTCAATTTACAATGATAATGAACTACGTATATATAAAAGTAAATCTAAACGTAAACGGATATGTACTCGTTATATCCCATTCTTTCTCATTACACACACCCTACACCTACTCACTACATACACACACACACACACACACACATCCCACACTCACTGACTACACGCACTCAAACCATACTTTTTCACCACACAGTTAAATATTTTTCATTTTATGTTTTGTTTACATAAATTACGTATATCCTGTTTTCTCTTACACCATTTGCTTATTGTTGAAACGTCCTGTTTAAGTATAATATGGCTTTGTTGTTATGGAGAATCACTGACTCCTAAGACACAGGCACATACACCTAGTGTAGGAGTCAGAGTATTAAAATTATTGTGACCTAGTTATAATCCTTATATGATCTTAGTCTTTGATTTTGTAATGTGGGTTTTGGTGAAAATAACGTTTTTTTTATTATTATTGTTTATTTAATAAAATTAACCGAGCCATTTCTAAAGTTAACTATAGCTGTATCTCCGTCTTCCTCACAGATTTCAATCTGCCTTCTCCAAATCCTCAACAATAGAACGCCGATATTTATTTTCGTACGTCCATGCCTGGTGACACAGTGTGCACACATTCAGCCAGCACTTACGGTGAGACGGTACAAATTGAAAACGCGCTCAACGGTAAACGACAGTGATTTGTCGACCGTTTCCTTCTCGCACATTCTAGCTAAGACTTAGTCTAGCTCCTATGAATTACTAGATTTTGTTGGTATTGCTTAGAATATCAAGTAACGAAACTTTTATATGTAACAGTATCTAATGTTAACAGTCATCGGCCCACGTTCATGGAAAATGGTAAAACCTTACGACATAATGCAGCCCTGTAGTAAAATAATACTCGTAATACAATAAAACCTTTCCCCAATTTTATGGTACCTATAAATAGCCCTAGCTTAGCTCTAGCTCTAGCTGACTAGCTAGAGCTAAGCTAAGCTAGCACTTGTCACTCATCACACACACTCATCACTTCCCGGTACCTATTCTTTTCATTTCTTTCACTTTATTAGTATAATCAAATAAGTCTATGAAAAGTACTTCTAATAAAATAACTTTAACTATCAGCTTCACCTATAAAAAGTCTTCAAAGCCTCTCTGCCTAGACTGTCAAACTAATAACAAAGTCCCGTCAGTCACTGCTAAGTTTCAGGTAAGTACGATTTTTTATCAGCTTGAGTCGAGTCGCAAGTAATCGACACTCGAATTAATGTGGCGTCACTAACTCGGCCGACGCCGGCGCACTTTTAAAAATCTCTCTTTCTTAATTTTTACATCGTTGCAAGGTGTTACGAGTGAAGGGATGGGGCAATTTTAGGCAGGAGATGTCGATATATCGAAAGAATTATTTGTAGAGGTCAGTGATCTTTGTTTTTTCCGAATTTAAAAAGCGCAAAAAAACCGGCTTTAATAAATTCATGTGGTATCATTGTGCTAATTCACATTTCTGTCTCACAGATTTTTCCAAGGCTTTTGCTAACGCACAAATGGCAAACTACATTGACTTCGGCGAAACCTGTCTATCTTTACGCACTTAGAATGAACTTGGTTGACCTATGACAAACCAATTTATCCGAAAATAGAGGACACACCTGTATTCCCCGAAGGTTTAGGCAGAGAAGTATATTTATGTCTCCTGTCTATACTTACACGTATGTAGGTATTTACGTAGACACACAACTAATGAAACAGCAAAACAATATCGATAACTTTCAAAATGTGATCCTTGGACACCCTCCCCATGTCTACGTAGAAACCTATTAATAATTTGCGGGTGGCAAAGTTTTTAAAAGTGTTTTCCCCGGTCGGCACCTTGTCGGGGGTGGGCAGAGAGAGGGCCCATTAATTACACCACCTCACTTGCTCATGATATTGTCGACTTTTTATAACCACGGGGTGTTCATGAAAATTGTTATGTTAGCGCTGAATACGCGTATTCATCCCCCGCTTGTTTAGATTTTTTTGGGGTCAAGACAAGTTGAAAGTTGGTGCATATTTTTAGGAGACTGAAGGTTGTACTCTATATATCGTGTCAAGTTTCGAACTAGGTACGTGTTCGAGAATAGAATTGGACATCATTAGTTCCTATTTTATGATTGAAGATATTAATTAGTCAATGAGTTTGTTCAATGAGATACGTGCAGCATCAATTATGAACGTATTATACACATTAATAAGCCTTGATGACCCTTGATACAAAAAGATTTTGAGATCCTCAAGTGGATAGTAAAAATAAAAATCACTTCTCTTAACCGTGGGCTGTAAAACTCTTCAGCTCTTGATAAATAACATTTAAATTACTTACCTACCTATGATTTTCTGCTAGCCACGCATACATTTACTCAAAAATTTCTACCTCATTTTTTCGCCATAACACTAAGTTTTCGTACGCAATTACATCACCTATTCATCTCTCTGGAAGGGAATAGGAAATTGCTCAGAAAGTTTTATCTGAGGCAGAGCCGTCACTCAGGGCGCGGCCATTTTTCAAAACTCTCTCGCAACTGAGGTGTGCTTGCCGCCGGCGGCAAAACTTGTGTTTTACGAGTTTTTTGTGTCTCCCTGTATTAAAAGTAATAGTAGGGATCTTTTACTTATAGGGTGGGAGATGATTCAGTTGAACTGACACACGATCTGAAACAGAATTTGAGTATTTAAAAAAGTGTAGAAATAGCTGTAATTTCGTTTACCTACTCATAATAGAGTAGCCGGTAAGCCGGTAGTCATCCTCATCTGTCTAGGCCTTTCCCTACTACTATGTTGGGGTCGGCTTCCAGTCTAACCGGATGCAGCTGAATCCCAGCATTTTATATGGAGCAACTGCGTCTCTGTCCTCCACAACCTAGTTACTGGGTAACACGATACCCCACCAGTAAGCTGGTAGAGTGCCAAGCTAAATGCTACATAGACAGGTTTAGATATTCCTCTTCAGGCGTCCAGTTTTTCAGCAAGTTTTTAGGATACAGATTTTTTCGTCATTATGAATGAACTGCAGCCGCTACACCTTCATCATAATACTTTAAAATAATTTAAAACCAGGCAAAAATTAATAAAAAAATCACTTAACAACTTTTTTAAGACTAAGAAGAAAATCTCCAGTTTTTACGTCCGTCAAAACAGGAAGTCGCCTAAAGCGCTTCCGGCCGATAACAACATCCGGTGCGAAGTTCCACCGAACTTCTGGTAAACTTTCGGCAAACTTTCGGCAAGTTTCGAGCGAAGCAGGTGCTCTTTTCGGATAAAAAGTGGCACCTTTTGTTGAGAAAATCTTTTTATGTGGAACTGAAACAGATAGGATTTTACGACAAGATCATTGTGGAGCCCTTCGAGTGTGCTAATCTGTTTTTAAGAGTTTGTGCAGATAATAGCGTGACGGGGAGATTTTTTAAGTAACTTTATTAGATGTTGAGAGGGTCTTAGCGGTTGTGAAAAAGTTCGGATTATGTCGCTGAGATGCGCACTGATTGTGTTTGAATCAGTTGTGAGAATAATTTATGAGTAGGGGGGTAGGAATTGTAGGTATAGATTCACAAGAATTAAAGGGTTGCACAATATAATTTTGTCTATGCAAACAGGTTAGTTCGGTTCGGTCGAGAATCGACGTAAGAAAACACGAACTTTCTCAAATCAATAGTTTGTAGGAAGATAGCTTTCAGAAATTCTGAAACAACTGTCTGCCAGAATTGCTCTACAGTACGATAAATTTCACGACGTCACTGAAAAATCAAACCTAGACCATTACTAACGCCAACAAACACCCATTACCATTCCTACACACAATACGCGCTCACAAACGTATCGTATGTCCACAAACATTTACCTTAGATGCTCCCAAAACTCTTGAAAGTAACCCTTTCTGTCTCGGGGGCGTGATGGCGATAAAAACTGATTGCAGCGTGTTTACGACACCTGACGTGACGCCGTGACACCTGAACACGGCCCTCGGAGGGACGTTTAAAGGGGATGGTTGCCCTTTTTAAGACGGGGATTTTAGGGAATGCGCAGAGTTTGAAAAGTAAAACTGAGTACGTTAAGAGTATGCGTATACAGAATTATTGAATGGTTTCAATTTAATTAGATACCTAAAACTAAAAGCTACCAATCCAGTTACAACTTAAAAACATACCTTAGCTCTTTCCAATAATTCAATAATTTGACAAAGTTAGACACCGTAATTCACATTATCTATATTGACACGATATTCGAATAAAAGTAAATGAAATTTTAAGGACCTGCAGCGCTTTAATTGATAGATAATTTAATATCTAGCGTTGACTATAATCACATGAATGGGTACGCCACAAATAAACCAACCGCGATGAATAGAATGTATACCCAGGATCACACTGCCAATTCTGCCAAATCACAAGGTGTGTTAGCGACACAATGCAGAATCAAAGCGGCCCTGTAATCACGGCGCCCTGTAATCTTACTGATTAGTGATTACATACGGCACGTGGGAGGCACGAGGGTAATTATTAGATATCGCATAATACGCAATTATGGTGAATGTGTGGCTACGTGGAGTGTTGAGTTAGATTTAGAAGGATAGGTTGGTGTACTGGCTAAAGGTTTGTTATATGCGCTAAAGGCTGCGGTTCCGGCCTCCTTAAGGAATATACATACCCACCTAAGGCCTATAAAGGTTCCTCTGGATCTAGCTGTTTTTGCATAAAAGATATATCTGTAAACATGCAGATCAGAGAAATCTTATTGAGCTAAGATTGCTCGCTTATCCTGTGTGATATGTTTAGAAAAATATTATATTTTGTATCGGGGTGGGCACCCAGATTTAGCCACCAGATTGGAATCTGGCGATGTTTATCTACATAGGAGTATATGCGTACCTGCTTACATGTCAATTTATTAAGAGTAAAATATGATTATTAACTGCTAGGTAGATAGGTATGTAGTTCATTTCATGAGTGAATACATAGACAAGCGTGTACCATTGTCAAACGATTTCGAAAATGCCTACGACTTATAAGTAGAACAACTAAGCTAGCCTAATTAAAACCAGCCCCAACAAATCTACAATTAAAATTCAAAAGCCACCGTAAACTTTCCTTAATAATAATTCTATACCAAAAATTTCCGAAGCCTCACAAACTCCATCGATTCACATAATCGGCTCAGACAGGTGTACCACGTCGATGCTATTTTAATTTCCAACTAATTTCGGCGCTCGTCGTAAAGCGGATTGCAAAGTTTAAAATGAAGCGACAGTGCTGAAGTTAGGGCCGCGGCCTGGCGATGCTAAATTCCCTGCTAAATCTGTTTGGAGTTGCCGAGTGCCGACTATTGGTAATTACGTTGCGACGTCGAAGTGACGGTAAATGGGCTATGATTGAGTTACTTTACAATACTGTGATTGGGATTTGAGAGGGTCTGGAGAAAGGTGTTTAACGGACTGATTGATTTGAGATTGAAGGTTTATGTTTTAGAGTAGCAAAGTATTTCCCTGATGTTTAAAGTGAATTAATTTTACTTACCTCTAAAGCAAAACTGTCCCGTGATTAGAAAAATACTGAAGTAAGAAAAAAGTTGCGTTAGAAATTCGTACTCGTAGCACGGCGTAGCGGCGTAGCAGCGTAGCGACCTCGTAGCACCGGTTTCAGGATTCAAGTCGTTCTATTTTCAGCTACACTCTGTCGGTTTACAATTTTTTTTGGTAACTCTTATAGGTTTCTCCTACTCGCTTTTGAGTTTAGATACCAAATAACAAGAGTGTGATAACTGCAAAGAAAGTTTATGCCCTTACAAAAACTATACATTTTCGAAAAAAATCAGTTTCATGAAATGTTCCACATGAAAGCTCAGCATAACTGCGAAGAAAACGTCTCCGTTTACTTTAGTGTTGTGTAAGTTATCGACGCGGGAAGGTGCTCCACGTTAAGACGGCGGGCGCTTGCCGCGGCACGCGCGCTTATCGACACCGCCCAACGTGTAGGGAGGTGAAATATCGACAATTATTGATCTCTGTTTTACAGTTATAGTTCCACGATGAATATTGAGTGTCCGTAAGTTTTGATGTTGTTTTGTTTGAGGATGTTTCTAATATGATTTGAAAAACCAAGCAAAGCAAAGGGGACTGGTTTAACATTGAACTTTAAATGTGGATTGCAACTTGCACTTGTCCATAATTAAACTAAGACAAATAAGTTTGTAATAGGTAAGTGCAATTCATCGAAATCATAACCTCTAGACGGTACGAGCACTTCCGGCTTTTTAGCCGTTGGACTATTGCCACTTCAAACTTACCTGCTTAGATGCTTACCCACTTTAATTTTCTTCGCTCTACCTATGATTACACGTAACGATAAAAATATGCATATATCACATACCTATATTATACTGATTAATTGTCCAATAAACAGTTCTCAGAGATTGTATGATTGTTTATGATACCTAATATAGATAAATTGCTTAATTAGGAATGAATCATTGCCTCGAGCTCATCGTTACGTTACTCACAATGCAATTTTATAGTTCAAGACTGACTCAACAGCTTCGACATTTATCGACTCATTAAAAAACAATAACATTAATCACACAACAATCGACACAGTCCATCACTAAAGCTGACACCTTCGAATATATTACTCCGTGCCACTGAATCTAATCACGATCTGACGGATTAATATCTAACCGTGTTCCCGTCTGCTGGCTAAACCCACCGACCATTTTGTGCCCCATTACATAAACACCTTTAATCATAGGACCTTACCCTCTTGATTATAAAGCCGAGTTCTGAATAAACGAAGGTCAGGTTAATCTGGTAGTTTAAAATATTGAGTGGGTTACATCCAGGGGCAATTCAGAAGATTTATTATTATACCTGCGTATTGTTTGAATTGTTGTTTAATATTGGATTAGAAGGCTGATGGGTTTAATGACGGAGTGATGGATTGTGATGGGTGTGCAGTGCGAAGCATTGGTGGAAGTTTTTGATTATTATTTTCTGATTACTTTGAACTTTAAATGTGCTGTTGTGGGTCATTTTTAAGTTTCGTAACTGTTGCTATTTGCTACTGGTGGCCAGAACCTCCTTATCAATAAAACAGCGTAGGTGCACGGTAATCAGTGCCGTTTTTACCAAGCAAGCCATCTCAGTTACCATCTGGAATTCTAAATCTTGTTTTGTTTCCTTTTCAATTAAATATGACACTCACAGTCCTCTCGTGTCCAATACTATACACCCTAGGTACCTACTCTTCATAAGTCTAACACTCACGAGAGTTAAGTAATGATTCAGGGATGATTGATGAAAACGAACATTATTATCCTCGAGTATTTTACACAGACTTATTTTGACCGTAAATCTAACCTCGGCAACTATTAGTGTCAAAATTCAAAATTCAAAATTCAAAAGTCATTTATTCAAACTAGGCTGAGAATCAGCACTTTTCGAACGTCAAAATTACATAAGACAGTCCCCCAAAACGCCCACCCTTCACCACTTCCTAGTGCATTAGCTGGGAAGAAGAAGTGGCGCAACAAACTCCCCAGCAGCACAGCTGTCTGTTCAGTTAGAAGAACAAAAAAAAATAAGATTCTATATAATAGTATTCAAAATAATTTAGATAATTTAGATTACGCAACACAAAACATAATTTAAATTATTAGCCATATGTTAGCTAGCACACGCCAATATACCACACAACATCATCGAGAACTATACTAGTGTGGTCCCTACATCGTTACCAAAGGTCGACAAAGTATCGATCAACGATCAACTTTCTCTGCTATTATATAAAAGCGTCTATCAAAGGCTGGAAGGCTTGCCCTCCAACCTAGTGACCCAGTAATGTGCACTAGAACTAGATGCTCGCTAAAAGGTGTGGAGTGGTGGCGCGTGCTCGACAGTCGATGTATCGACGTTTCAGGTCAAACGACCACTGAGTGCGACTTGATGTGGGAAGTAGGGAAGGGGTGGTGTCGATAGTTTTGAGGGGTAACTACCGGAGTGAAGTAGTGCCAGTATTCAGAAGAACAGTCTTCGAACACCTGTCACTAATTCATATCCGCTATGCACTAAGCGGATATGATCAGCATTTAATTTATGATGATTACAAGCCAAAGGCATAAGACATTGAGAAGACACGTTTCTAATGTGTGTGCAGAGAAACAATAATGCTCGATCATACCTACTCATTAATGAATTAATAAAAAATCAACTCAATCTCGGCTGAAACGCAAAAGGGGGGTAGAAAAAATACGTAATGAATACGTACAGTTTGCCGTCAAATCCCAGTTACACTACAACGTATTATCTCCAAAATAAATTTAAGTAAAAAGTTTTGCAAAAAAAAAAAACATTTCTCATCCTTGTAAAGTACGCTTGAAATTACCCGAACAGAGAGATGAAAACAGTACTTTTCGTCCCGGGGAAACGATTTTGCCTGCTGTCAAAATTTTTAAAACTATGCAAGTCATCTCCTAAGTTTTTATACAACCTCTCTGTTAAATCGCGGCGTAAAATTGTAATTAAAAAATATTAACGACTATTTTGTAACATGACTTATAAAGTCATGTTTTATTTTTCACTAAATTATTATTTAATTTACATCGATTTGGGCTAAATATTAACCATCATCAATGATAAAAAAATGCTAATTATTTACGTATACATTTGTATAAAATGAGTTTATTAGATTCAGTAGGTGTTTACTTTCTTCATATTCGAAATGAAAAGCAGACTGTTTACCTCGGGTGAAAGACCTATTTAGGCACTCGAACTATTGGTGTCCTCGCTACGCTCGAGCGTCAAACCATCTCGTGCCTAAATAGGTCCCTTTCATCCTTTGTATAACAATCTACTATAGTTCCACCGCCGCAATCACTAGATTCACGTTTGAATGTAAATATAGCACCACCTTCCCGCCCGCAACAATAATTACTTGCAGAAGATGCAGTAAAAAAGAGAAAAAAATAGAGTTCAAATTTCAAATTCGGCTTAGTTGAAAGACTCAGCTTCGAATTCCTATTTTTAACCTTGATTCCCAACATCGACATATCGATACGGCGGCACACCCCTAGTGATCGCTGTCTAAGTGCTAGAAGGGCGGCACCGCGGCAGTCAGCGTTTTGCAAACGGGTTGAGTGTCCAGGTGCTTGGCTGAGTGTGGCGCGTGGCCGGATATGGGACAAGCCGATAATGGGCCACGCCACGTAAGAGACGCGTCATAGGGGTTACGGTGCCTATTATATATACATTGGTATAATAATCGTTTGAACGATAAACATAGCATTGCTTTTTCTCTCGAGTCAACACGTGTTATACAAAAAATCGTTTAAAAAACAACCGATTTCCGAAAAAAAACTACAAAGTGAAAAATAACTTTCATTTCGGAAGTCGGTGTCTTTGGTTTTGAATTTTCGTTTCATGCCACGGACTTCCGAAATTAAAGTTTTTTTTTGGAAAAAAAAATTACACAACTTTTTTTCTTTTTTTTTACTTTTTGTTGTGGTACCTACACCACACAAAATCGAATACCACTACCTGCTATGTAAATAACAGTCACAGGAAGTTATCATCATACCATCCACATATACTAAGTGGGAAAAATACGTGTATTCAAGCTTACTCAAAAACTATCCAAGCAAAGTTAATAAAATGTATATGGGACCAATCCGGGAGCATACCCTTTCGTACAAAAAAAGATTTTTCAAAATCGGTCCACAATTGACAGAGAAATCGGCGGCAATAGATTAAAAAAAAAAAAATACATACATGTCGAACATAAATAACCTCCTCCTTTTTGGAAGTCTGTTAAAAATCGTGGTAACAATTATAGCTCGTCAGCGAGTGGGGTTGACTGCACGCACAACTACAAAATGCCTCATCACTTGTAAAGTAATGAACATTACAGTACGTAGTCAAGTAAAAAATAAATTGTCAATTGTTTCGATGTTGCGGTAACTTGTAGAAACTGCAACCGGACACTTTAATTTCTCAGATCTGTGATTTTGTAGGTTACAATAAAAACAACAAAATAATGTATTTGTGGAAAATTTATTCGTGATTTTCGAAGTAGTAAAATAAAAACTCTACTATCAACACGCTACATAATTATCAGTGATTTAACTCTACGTGCCGTGGCTCCGTTGTGATTACTGATAAGGCACAAACACCTTATATTACCGCACAAACCCATTTCGAACTCTCAATAACACTTGGTCGGGAATTTGAACCTTAATGTTCCCACACTTAGTTCAGAATCCATTGTAACTTTTTTGGTTATGATATTTTTATTCCGTTTTGTTTTCGTCGTTCGTTACAGTGCATTGTGTTATTTAATAGTATTTGCATTTGATGTCTACGTCGAATGACATTTATGGCACCGAGATAAGGTTCAAATTGGAATGATTCAGGCATCATAAATGCAACTACTATAGTGTTGTTCACCTAGTAACTACGATCAAGTGATATTAATTTTAAGACCAAATAATAATCTTGTCAACTATACATGAAAGAACTGTAATCTTTGTTTCCCTGGTTGAGATATAGCAATGTATTTCGACTTTAAAAAGCTGCATTCTTTAACCGTCTGTATAGTTAACATGATTAAAACTTCATCTCCATTTCTTTTATTACATAAACAGAGCACACTCTATCTAAATTAACATTATCCCGGAATTTGAAAGCTTGTATTTGATTGGCTGCTTGGATAGCCAATATACAGCACACGTGAGATCTGACCAATCAGAATCTTGTTGAAGCTTTCAGAGACCGCGGTTTATGTGACGTCACATAATATTTCTTAACGGTGATAAAGCAATGACATTAATTCATAATTTTATTATTTTTATTTGGAACTTTCAAGAGGAGCTTAACAGTGGAATACACAAACTTATATTGTAATACAAAAATCATATACACGTTAAATAATTTGTATAATATTAAATTAAATATAAAAATTATACACACCAACTTTTACATGAGTTACTTAAATATAAAATTCATTAAACATCTTGTATATTTTAATTAGTATGAAAGATTAGGAAAGTACCTAACTAAATTTTACTTACATATTGTGTACTATGTTTACCTCAGTAAATTCAATACAGTATAAAGTGGTTATTTAATGTATGTAGTACCTTATCGTTCCTACTAGTCAAAATAACGCCATGCCGAATAGAAAGGAAATGATCACATCATTGTTAAGTAACGAAACATATCATTTTGGACGGAAATAAAATAAAATAAATGTTTCCAACGCGTTTTGCCATAAGCTAATAATATTCTATTCGCTTATCAGTAAGCAGTCTAAGTAAAATAAACTTCTATGAAAAAGTTATAAAACTATAAAGAACCTAATTACAATCTTACGACTAATTTGTATTATTGTATTTTTTTCTTGTCTTGTTAAAGCGATAAACGACCTTATGCGTGAACATTTAGATTCAATTTTATCCTACTGCCGTGTGAAATATATAATGAGTATCTTTTTTTTATAATACATGGGTCGTGGAAGAATTCAAACTTTTTGGTTAGTTACAAGAATAGAAGGCGCGAGTTTTTTTTTTCTAACACGATTATTGTTGTAGTTGTAATATATCCTTGTTTAATATTGCGAATATGAAAATAATTCGAGAGCTGTGAATATGAGATTCATACATATATGTCTAAAGTATGTATAAAATACATGATAAAGTAATTGAAATAAAATGAGAGCATTACAAGTAAGAGATTCATTAGAGATAGCTTGAAGCCTCGACAGGTGATAGCAAGTAGCCAGATGGCACTTAGTGGGAGAAATACTTTAGAATTTAATGTACGATTAATTATTTCTGATAGGAAGTAAGATATTTTGAAGGAGATTTCTATGTTATATAATTTACGTGAATAACAATTATGATTATTAAAATGAACGGTTTTACTCTCGTGCTTATTTGCGCGATGTCACGAAAGTATTCGGGTACCATCGAAATATGCGCGTGAGTAAGTTCGTACACATCTATAGATTTCTTAAGGATATTTTAGATTACAGGAAGAATTGATTTAATTCTACGTTTTTTAGTCATAACATGACATTGGAATACTCAAATATTGGCCGTACAAATGTTTTCTAGTTGTAGAAATTTCACTATTCTAGATGTGAATTTTGATAGTTTTTAATTAGGATAAATATTTCAGATATTATACTTTATGTAATGCTTAACAAAATACATTTTTGTAAAAGTATTTTATAAGATATCGGACCTTGTCTTAGTTGCTGCGTTCAGGATTTTTTAGTAAGCAACATGTTTTATACTTTTTTGTGAGGGCGCTTATAGATAGAAATTGATGCTTTCTGTTGTGAAGTTGCAATTGCAGTGTATATTGTGTACTTACAAATAGTTCATTATTATTTATAAATATATTGTGTAGTTTTTTAGCACACTCTGGCCCATATAATAAGAAGGTACAGATAATCCACTAAGAAAACAATGGGAAGGTACTCACAAAAATGAGATTAAAAAAGAACTGTTTGAACCACTGATGAGTAAGTTTTTTTACAATTGTGCTACGTATCCAATATCGGGTATCAAAAGTACCTGTCTTACTTTGTCATGGATTTCAACTATTCCACTACTGGCTTCAAAGATTTGTGGTTATAAACGGCTGATATTAATCACTTAATATTTAGTTCACTGTGAATATGAAGAGTAGTATAACGTGGGTCGGCCGTAGGTACACCGTCCCGGGCGTTTGTTATGTCTTGATATAAGTTCAGTGGTGTGTGTGAGCGCTCGGCGGCAGGCCGCGCGCACTAGATGAAGAACTCGCGGCGCTTGGTGACGCGCGGGCCCGTGGCCGCGGCCAGCGCCGCCGCGTCCTGGTCGGCCGCGCCGGCCGCGCCGCGCTCCTCCTGCGGGGGGCGCTTGTTGCTTAGTCAACACTAACCAGGCGGTCATTCGATAAAACCACATGACACACCAATAACGCACGTTACCATGTAAATAATGCGAAAGCAAAATAGGGTAGAACCTATACTATTATAATAATCGAATTTGAAATTTTTCACACTAATAACCCAATTGTTAGAAACGATTAGAGGGTTATTCCACTAATCCCCATTGACAGTCCCCATTAATGGGAATTTGTGAACTTTCTTGTCCACACTTCCCCATCAATGGCGATTTCGGAACTAGAGTTCACAAATCCCCATCGGTTTGAAAATAAAATACAAACAACATATTATATAAGGTAGCAGGGACATCGACGCGAAAACTGATACCATGGATTATATATTATTAGATACAGGATTCTGAACGCCCCTGCGTTTAAATTTGTAATATAAATATATTTTTTTTATGGAACAGCAGATTTTTTCTTTAATAACCGACGAAAAATTTCGACGCGTCTGCAGCCGTTCAGAATCATGTACCGAATCCATTGTATCCGTTTTCGCGTCGATGTCCCTGCCACACTGTATATGAATCACGAAGCCTTTATTTCTTACGGAGGTCAGGACCCATTTTTTTATTTTTATAACAAACAAATTAAAGTTATAGCTAAATTAATAGCCTAAGTGTAAAATATTTCTGTCATGTCATATTAGTCTAAACTTTACTACAAATATAATCTTTCAGAGATCAACTTTTAAATTACTTTATGGTAACTTTGTGATTAATTATTTTAGAACTTTTGTTTACCGGTTTACCCTTTTATAAAAAAAAAAATGATATGATAATATTTTTTTTTTTTAAGTGGCACCACTAGACTTAGATAAAGACTCAAATAAACAAAAGGTGAACAAAAGTTCTAAAATAATCAATCACAAAGTTACCATAAAGTAATTTAAAAGTTAATCTCTAACCGTCTTATTACAAAAAACTGCATAAGTAATGGTTTAAACCAAGACTAAAAGCTCTAGAATTGTTACGCTAACAAACCTAGTTCCAGCCTCAAAACGAGTTCCGATTACAAAACGAAGACCAATCGAGGATCTGTTAGTACCAAGGAAGGTTCATAGTTCAAATAATATCCACAGATAAGAAACAAAAATGGCATTCTTTCATTCGTTCACGCAGGCTTTATTTCAAGCAACGTTCTGTTTCTCTAAATGTTGATATTGTAATAACACTTGAAATGCTTAAATAATTATTTATCAATACCAAAATATGTCCTAAATTGTTCTTTGTTTAGGTTACAATATATTGAACAAGCAAAACTTGTACTTTTGATGCGCTTTTTATAATCAAGTTGTCATTATTTTTTAACACCTCTGTTGAGGTTTCTTGTGTGAACGAAACGTTAGTTGGCAAAAAGCTGTCAAGTTGACTGAATAAACGTGAGTGACGTTTCTCTTGGGAAAAACAACTCGAAAGGACTTATTTTATTAATAATAATTCCTGAATATTATCAATTCCACTAATCGAACCTGAAATATCCATTAAAAAACATCCAAAGATTCGGCGACGGACGCTGGGCGCTCGTGAGCTTGCTAGACAACCTCTAGCGTGAAGTGCAGCGACTTGCATACGGCGGCGGCGCGCGTAATTTTAAACGCATGTTTATGTATTATTACCCTTTACATATTATTAAATAAATGCACTTCATATTTGTATTCATTGTTCTTAATATACCTAACTGTAAAGCTCAATACGCACACAAGGCGGGTACGTATCGGGCGCGGGTCAGTACGGTACGGTGAGACCACGTACCACCGTACCGTACCGAACGGGCGTTTAAACTACCGTTCTTGGATCGCGACACTGCACGCTGTTACGAAACAGAGGTACGGTACAGACGAAAAAAATAATAATCTTATATAGTTTGTATAACATTAAATGAAGAAAATCCATTTCTATTAATATGTATATAACTGACCCCCATCAGCATTTACTTTCTTTACTCTGGAGCTCGTGGCTAAGTAACAACAGCCGCACTGGTCAATCCATCAGGTTAAGCTACGCTTGCCGGGGTTGGTCAGTGGATGGGTGACCATCTTTACATACCGAGAATCCTCCGTGCCTCGGAAAGCACGTTAAGCCGTTGGTCCCGGCTGTCATTCGTGGATCTTTGACAGTCGTTACGAGTCGTCAGAAGCCCGAAAGTCTGACACCAGTCTTACCAAGGGGTATCGTATTACCCAGTTACTGGGTTGTGGAGGTCAGATAGGCAGTCGCTCCATGTAAAATACTGGTATTCAGCTGCATCCGGTTAGACTGGAAGCCGACCCCCAACATAGTTGGGAAAAGGCTAGGCAGAGAGACTCTTATATGAATTCATTCTATTGGTCCAATTACTGTAGGAAAATTAGCAATACTGGGGAACTTCCTAATGCTTTCCTCCTGATTATTTAGAGTAACAGGCATTTTTATAAATCTTCAGGACATCTGCTACCTTTTTACAAGTTTTGCTGACAACTGGTTGAGATACACCATGTAAATCAGCTGTATCGTCTTGAATCTAGGAATAAAACAATAATATTAGTATATTATTTGGATTTTGTCTAATGTTAGGTTAGCATTGACCAAAGCTAGGTACTTACATACTTAATGGCGAGCCCAGTTGCGTAATGCGCAAACCACTTGCACTTCAGGATTCAATGGGCATCCTCGAGGGTCGTGGTATAAATCCTCACGTAAACCATCCAGAATTTTTTCTCCAAAACGTTTTGTGAACCTATACTTATTCTAAAATCTTCGTGACTCAATTCAAAAGGATTTACACGATGTCAATGTCTGTAAGATCTTCGAGACGTTTCCAGCATATCCAAATCTTCCAAATCCATCAAGTCAATCATAATAATAATTTGTTTTAACGTTTTTTTATATAAATTGACAAACAATAATAATCAACGCAAACGTCAAATAAATTAGTACCAAAGATAAACTAGGGGACTCGGCGGACTAACTTTAGCACCATAAATAGTTCTGGAACTAGTGATAAACTTAATTTTATAATAACATTTTATTTAGTCATGGTACTAAAGCTAGTACTAATCGCAGTACCAAATTTAGACCGTGTTTTGGAATAAGACGGTAAAAGATTATATTTTGTAGTAAACTTTGAAGTGTTATATGATATGACAGAAATATTTTACACTTAGGCTATTAATTTAGCCATTACTTTAATTTGTTTGATTATAAAAATGATCACAAAAGTTCTAAAATAATCAATCACAAAGTTACCATAAAGTAATTTAAAAGTTCATCTCTAAAAGATTATATTTTCTAATAAAGTTTGAAGTGTTATATGATATAACAGAAATATTTTACACTTAGGCTATTAATTTAGCCATTACTTGAATTTGTTTGATTATAAAAATAATCAATGAGTCCGTTACCTCCGTGAGAAATAAAGACTTCGTGATTCTTATATAATAATTATGTTGTTTGTATTTTATTTTTAAACCGCTGGGGATTGTCAATGGGGATTAGTGGAATAACCGCGATTAAAGGCTATTTCACGGCATCACTTTTTTCGGCTTTTGCGCTGGCCATTAGGGCAGCAGCGGATTTTAAATCTATCAACCGAATTTAATACTTATCCAATGGAATTAAAGTATATATTTCAATACTCGGTGATCGACCTTAGACCGTCGCAACGCAGTTTTCTCTGTACCTCCGAACATTGAAACATATACCTACCTTATTTCGATTGGATTAGTATTGAATCCGTGTGATAAACTTAAAATCCTCTGCCGGCCCGTCCGCCAATCTGCGCAAGACCTTAGAAGTCGAGCAAATTAAAAGACAAAAACAACGCTAAACTAAAACGAAGTACCCGGGCACAGATATAGGAGGATATATTTTATGTTAAAACAAGAAAATTTAAGTTGCAAGCTGAAGCTAGTATATACAGAGCGTTCCACGGATATGCCACATGGAGGGAAAGTACCTTGAATATTGTAGATGGAACATTTTACTGAAATAAGACATTATTTGAATTTAAAAAACAATTTAAACTGCATTCATAGAGATTTAAATAATTACATGGTTGAACCGGAAATCGAACCCGTTACACGAGAAAAATAATCACCTGTAGCTTTATCATACCGATCGAAAGGCTTCATCATAAGGATTATTTTTTGCTAAATAACATTGTGTCAAAAATAAACGGAGGACCATGAATTTTAACATTTTTAATACAAAATTAATCAATTTATCAAATGCTCAAAATGAGTCCCTTCCTGTTGAATACAAAGTCGCACTCTTTTATTTCGCTCCCCGTCGATTGTTTGACCTTGTTGTGGTGGATATTTAGAATAATACGTCTAAGTTCTGTTTGTAGCTCGTGGATACTTTCATACTGGTTCTTGTTAACTAATTTTTTTTGCATAACCCCATAAAAAAAAATGTAACGGGGTTAGATCTGGGGATCTCGGCGGCCATCTTTTGTTGAACAAAATTTCACATCAAATGTTAAAATTCATGGTCTACCTTTTATTTGTGACACTATGTTATATAGCAAAAATAATCCTTATGATGAAGCCTTTCGATCGGTATAATAAAGCTACAGGAAGATTATTTTTCTCATGTAACGGGTTCGATTCCCGGTTCAACCATATTATTTAAATATCTATGAATGCAGTTTAAATTGTTTTTTAAATTCAAATAATGTCTTCTTTCAGTAAAATGTTCCATCTACAATATTCAAGGTACTTTCCCTCCATGTGGCATATCCGTGGGACACCCTGTATAGTGGACTTTTGGCATAGAAAATATAAAAAATGCATACCTGTAACTATCAGGTTATCGTTGTTTGTTGAGAAATCAAATCATTTTCCGTCAAAGACCAAAAGAATTTGTAACATATGCGTTACACACAAACAAATAATACATTATTTTAATTCATAATACTACACGCAAGAAGTAAACTGACCTGTGTAAGATATTCTCCCTTGTGTCTTGATAGCGCTCGCACCAGCACAATGGCTACTACGATCAGCAACAGGAATATAAATGCCAGAACCGCTGTAAATACACAACTTAGTTAGCAATACAAACACACACTAAGCAGTCATCCTAATCAAATTCGGTCAAGTTAGCAATAACGAAGATAATTGCTAAATAAGGTAGTTGAAAAATTTTAGGCAAAAAATTGTGATGATAACATTTTGTACAGCTTGGCAAAAAAGAGTTTGGAAAAAATGAGGGCGCCACTATCGCACTTAGGTCACTTCGATTGGAAAATGAGTAAATTGTTAAAAACGCTGCTTCTGGGTGACTCAAAACCTACTAGCACTGGTCCTACTGCATTATATAATTATGTTAAATATGTTCCAAATGCCACCAGTTAGACTCTTTTATGTCGATCTGAATACTATCCTGGGTTTGCAATTTAACTGCCAAACATGTAAATAAATATGTATTTTAGGAAAAATTGCTTTAATACCCATACATTCAAGTTCAGTTTGTGATACAACTTCAAACATTTTTATGAATTTTTCAATAGTACTAGTTATTCTGAAATCAACTTAATTTTCACTTACATACAGTGGATATTTCTTTAAGTGGTAAAAAATAGTTTAGTTAGTATTAATTGTTTAATACTTTTTTTTGGTGGACTTGGAAATCAGTAAAATATGAACACGATCTATTCGTAAGAATATCAATGTGCGCGTGCGGCGGTTACTTTTTATTACTAAGACCTATCAAAATAAAAAATAAATGTTAAAATTTATAATGGAAAAAAAAAGACATAATACGGAATATATGTTAGTACATAGTACTCACTGCCCAGGATAGCCTCGTCAGTGTTGTGCATGTCTATCTCGTGCTGCAGGTCCAGGTCGGGCGGCGGGCGCGTCTCCAGGCGCTCCGGCGGGTGCGTGACCGGCTCCACGCCGCAGAAGTCCTCGTTCAATACGCCACCTACAGACATCATTTAGTTTATAAGCTATTATCACTGTTTCAAAAACTTCACACGTATGTCATTTGTTAAATAATTTTAAGGACAAAGACATTAATTTAACTACCAAGTTTAGGTACAAATGTAACAAAGTTTCCCTCACCTCCCAAACTCCTAACATTAGGCGGCGGGTCCTGTTGAAACAGTAACTTCAGCGGGTAGATATCATCGAACTCCACGCGGCTGACACAGCCTACGAAACCTTCGCTCATGCTCTCGTTGCGTCCGATGTACATGTACTGGATGTTGTTGAACTGTGCGTCCGCGGAGTCTTTGATGTCAAAGTTGTATTCTTGAGTTTCATAGCCGTCGACCTGGGAAGGAATTATTATTATATCATCGGGCCCTATCAGAATACCAGCGCTTCGACATTTTTATTTATTTTTAAATGTCGCGGCATCATGCTGAGATAGGAGCCTTTTCGCCTCGTACAGGACTTCCTTCTTTATATGTTACTGTTACTTTGTTTTTTTATTGTTTTTCCTGAGCGAGTCACAATAAATACTTTTTCTTTCTTTCTTTCTTTATCATCGTTTTTAGGGTTCATTACCTCAAAAGGAAAAAAATTAACCCTTATAGGATCACTCGTGTGTCTGTCCGTCTGTCTCAATAAATACTCAATATCTTCATTGCTTTACCATAATGCGTACATAGGTGGTAACTATATAATTTAGATCATTATGGACCCTGTAGGGCACAGCAAAAGGGTAGGAGAGAGGAAGCCCTGGTTAAGGAGATCATTAAGTTGTTAAACTTACATTTATTCAAAGTCAGGAGATCGCAAATAGGATAATAACATTTCACTTATAATTATATTGTTTATGTATTGTTTTATCTGTAAAAATGTACTTAAATATTTTAGATTATTTTTATATACATATGTATTATAATTCTGTTTATTCATTTATATAAATTGTTTATCTTCGAACAATTATTATTGCTATCTTGTTTAATTTATTATATAGTTATATATTTATTTATTAAAAATTTCCGTATCATTAATATATAATTTTTTTTTTTTTCCTATTTTGTATGTGTATCATTTAAATATTCATCTAAGGATCTATTCACATCTGATCATCTATTCTCATTTGTTAATCAGTAATTTTTTTAAGTTTATTTATAAATATATTCAACTTTTCTTCTTTCTTTAATATGTCAGGTAGTTTGTTATATATTTTTATAGACATTACGTAGGGACTTGTAGAATGCATATTTACTTTGGATGTTGGTATGTTTAGTCTAGATCGGTGCCTAAGTGTATACTGTGATTGGATGTCTTCGCGTTTTGTGTAGAACTCTTGATGCTTACGGACAAATTTACATATTTCTAGAATGTACATACAGGGGAGGGTTAGAATATTATATTTTAGAAAATAGGATTTGCAGCTGTCAGTTTGATCAATGTTTATCAAGATTCTAAGTAATTTCTTTTGTAGGGTAAATAGTGCCAGTGCATCTGTACTATTTCCCCAGAGAGTTACGCCGTAGCTAAGTCATGCATTGGCGTACGCATAGGTGGTGAGGGCCGATTGTAGGTTGGTTGTCTTTTTAATTTCGCGCAGAGTCTGCCTGTCCGTCTGGCACGGCCAATTTTCTCCGAATCTAATGGAGCGATAAAGTTGCAATGGACGTATATCAATTTCTGTGACCCAAACACGGACGAGTAACGAAAATAAATAAATTTTTAATTTTGACCCCCACGTCACTTTTCGGAGACAAATTGAAAAATAATAAATAAAAGTTTTTCAAACTGTAATACACATTACAGTTTAAAAAACTTTTTTTTTTTTACATATCAAGTGAAAGGGTTTGTTGTTATTATCAAGTAATGTGATATGAATGTAACGCTGTTATTTGGTGATGTGATACGAATTATATTCATTTAATTATTAGTCACTAGTAAGTTAAGATCACTCAATAAGTTAATGGTAAACTACGATTAATATTACGACAAAGCGTGTTCGTATGTTTTCACTTGATGATTCTGTGGCGCGGCATCGACATAGCCACATGCGAACTACGCATCACACTGACGTCATGCAAAATCCTGCATCGCGCAAGCGGAGTTTACCGCGCGACTAGCATATATAGATCGCCCCAACGTCAATCGTTGGGCACCACACACGACACCCGTCTAGTCGGAAGAGCCTCCCTAATGTATAGAGGATGAGTAAACTTTACACAATGTTCCTCATACTTCTATAATTCGTTAAAGACTTAGGACCAGTGTTCCCCGTACCTGTAAAACCATAGTAGCTCCACTGTTCTTCCTAGAAAGTCTCACGTCGTGGTACTGTCCTAACGCAAAGTGCTTCCCTTGGAACACGATCTCTTGACGCTCGAAGCCGAAGTCAAACACCACGCGAAGATGACCTGTGCGTTAAATAATGTTATTATAATTGGTTTAACCTGAGAATAAACTTTTTGTCCCATACTCTGTGTTAGGTTCAAACCAAGTCAGTGTAGCGAAGACAAGACATTTATTCATGACACGGCTGAAGCTCGTGCAAGCTGCTAAACTGCACTTATTATGTAAGACATATGTATCGCTACATGTCCTTCCTTCCCTCTTTTGTGCATCAGCCCAAACAAACTCATTCTAGCATAAATAATTCATTTCTAAATGTTATATAGGCAAAAATATTAGATTACAACAGTGTAACATGTTTAAGGTGTGGTTTCTAATAAAGCTGAGAAATGTCAAAATCGTCTCCACTTTGGTTTGGTAACAATTACCATTCCTTCAAATACATCGCTATCTGTCTGCATATTCATGCACAACAAGCAGGAAATGTTAGCATATTTTTAAATTAAACTAAACAAGTTAAGACTCACCAGAATTAGAAACCTGCAGCGTCAAATATTCCCCAGAGATATTGGAGTAGAACCCTAACAGGAACCCCTTGGGGTTGGTGGTGGTGAAGCCCACGCGGATCTTCTCGGCGATGGTGGAGCGCCACGAGCCCAGGAAGTCGTACTTCACGAGCGAGTTGGGGCGCAGGTTCACGCCGATCTCTGTGGGCCGAGTTAGGGTTGGCTGACTGGGACTGACGAATTAACACTTTCTAGTGCCCCATGACATACAGAGATGGGAAGCTTGATGCTTCTTGATTATATTTCAAGTGGATTAAATAACATTTTCAGTTTGTTGCTTTAGGTATTGAATTCAACGCTTGACAATCATTTGAGCGATTTTAAAATCGCTGTTGCTGAAAATCAGCGCTGGGGCTCTGTCTCGCATAGGGTCGCAGCATTATGCTGAGCGATGGCCGTTTTGCGTGGATGTGACGCATATTTTCCCCCAACTTGTTCTTTTTTTGTTTTGTATTTTATCTTTGCGTCATTTTTACCGCAAATAAACGTTTGGGCTTTCTTTCTTTCTTTGACGTTTGACCCGCTTTGGTCTACCACGGTGTAACAAGCGTTGTATTGCAATAGGATGCAATAAACATTATAACATTCAGTAGTATTGGTGTACACTCACCATCCGCACAGATGGGTCCCTTGAAGGCGGTCCAGCGACAGTCGCACGAGTACGAGTCGAAGCCCTCGAGACACGTGCCGTTGTTGAGGCACGGCGACGACGAGCACTTGCCCTGGCAGCCCTCCGACACGCCGTACAGGCCTGACGGGAACATATATTTCGTTAATTTGTATGTGAAATGTAATATTTTATGAAGGGCCTCTTTTTCTTATTCATTATTAGACAAGGTATACTTGAAATAACTGAAACCTCTAAAGTGGTCTTTGTTACCATCATAATGAGAAATTTTTACTTAGGGATCAACATTAAAATCGCGAAAAAAACAGCTGTTCTCTACAGCGTGTATCTGAAAGGTGTAAATAAAAGATATAGATAACACTGCGACAAGGTTTCTTGTGCGACGGGCGACGCATCAATATGCCATTGTAGTGGAAAGTGCTTTCCTCTTATCAGATAACATCCAGTCTCCGTAAACAGAGATCAAGCAACATTTCTATGTTTAGGCTCAGTAAGTAAAACTTGCTACCACTCAATAAAAAGGATTGCACACCACAAAACGATTAATTTTCATCGTCTTGCCAAGAAAACAAAACAAGAATATTTCCTACCTCTTCTAGCGTATCCCCTAAGGTCAACAGGTCTTCCATTGAGCAGTAGAGCTCTCATGCAGCCCACAAAGCCGTCCTTCCGGTCTAAGGCAGCTCCTAGTGCAACGCCGGTAGTGAGGTGTAACGCTCGCACTGGCTCCTTGGCTGTGCGTATCTCGTTCTTTAAAGCGCCATCTACTACCACGCGGGCTTCTTTCCTGAGAGAAGAAAGATATGATTAGATGTCCAAACATAGGAAAATTCCTGTTCATGCAAATAAATGTTCTATTCTATGCTCATCTAAACAAACCAGTACAGTAGCATTTACTTTTACTTTTATGTCCTAAATCCTAATAGAAAGCGCTCGTGTCGCGATACGCCATCCAGGGTAAGGTAAGAACAATCTTCGGGTCGTCGTTGCAACGATACATACGCCTACAGAGTGTAAGATACTATTATACGACCCGAATCTGTATTGCCAGAGATGACTTTCGTTTTACCCATATTCATGTCACATTTTTATTTGAACCCTAAAATACTTAGACTTTCCCTTCGTAGTCTTTCTTTGCCAACATACCTGTTCCTCTCTATGCTGACGGAGTGCCAGTTGTTGTCGGCGAGCCGGTTGCTGGTCTCGACCGACACGCCCAGCGGAGTGTCGCCCACTTGGAACTGGAACTGCAGCTGGTCGCCGCCGATGATGGACAGCTTGATGTAGTCTTGAGGACCCTGGCGAACATTGAAATAATCAGTTTCAATAACACGTAATTATTTGTAAGGAAATCAGTCAATCTTCATGCCGTTTTTTGCGTCCTGTCGTGGAGCAATCAATAATGAAGGTTACATAAATGCGCGGACGCAGTCTGTTCTACAAACGTGAGACGTAAATAATATCCACAAACGGGCGAGCAGCAAACGGGCTCCAAAAATTCGGCCGCAAGGGCCTTTTCGTAGGGCGTCAATTCGCAGACAGAATATCGCATTTTCGCGATCGCTATTATTGTGGCGTGTGAGGCAACTGCCATTGTATATATTTGTGGATATTTTCTAAAAGATGTTGTAAATGTGTCAATGAGCACAATGAGTCTTACCTTAGAATGTAGAAGCACAGCATTTTCCCTGGTGGTCTTGAACTCGAAGTAGATATCGCCGCTGTGTCCCAGGTCGAACATAGGTAACGTGATGATTGCGTCAGATATGCGAAACGTTACGGCATTGCTGAACAAATCTGTTACAGAACAAAACATACTCAGGTTATGTTTATTTATTAATAAAAGTTTACCACAGTCTTATACTTGAGCTGCTATCCAAAATGCTGCCGCACGTTTTGCAGTTATACAGACAATTTTTTGGTTTTTAAATATTTTGAATAATGAGTATTAAAACATCATCTTTTTGGATAAACAGGCAATCATAATACTATACTTAGTTGTCAATATCATAGTCGTTCTGCTATAGTCAAACAAGGAACCTTTATAGTGTTGTAGTGTCATTTTACTCTTCCATCTCGTAAAATTTACAGTTTGCTAATAACCAATTCGTCTAGTTTTCTTAGATTGACACCAGCCGCGACATAAATGCTTCAAGGAATGATGTTTTTGGGGGGGCATGTTAGTAATAGATAATAGTATATACGTACCGTCTCCTTCACACAGCAGCGGCCCGAGTGTGTAGCGTCCTTCTTTCTCGTCGAGATGTGAGCCGGTGTCACCGAACCGCAGTTGTTTGACCGGTAAGAACTCTTTTTCTGTGATTTCACCGCCGTCCACTTGGAACTCTGAATAAGAATAAAATGTAACATTTAGTTTCAATAGTGTACGGTAACAATGTTATTTGTTTCTAGTTTGGAAAGTCATCCTCTGTCATATTATTTAGTAACTAAGTAAATTACACATATTACAAATAGTATATGTAGTTGTTATCTTTTTCTGTCTAAACACAGAAAGAATAATCATAAGCAGGGCCGCGACCAACACCTGAGGATACTCTCGTTAGGCAGTTGGATCAAGGGCTTGATCAAGAAAGCGGTATTTTTGGACACGGCGCGGACTGTTAGGAGGTCCCTTTCTCTGGAGCCCTGACCACGAGTAGTTTTGCTGTTCCTGATACCGGTGGGCTGCTATTTTTGTATATTTTTAATCTTTTTTTATAAAAATATTTAAAATGTAATTTATAAGGTAATAAAGAAAAGAATAAGTAGGTTTTTGAAATGAAAACTTACAAGAAAGTGTAATTACCACGTCATAATTCTATTACTACATACCATCCGGCTTCATATGCTCTGCGTCACAGTTGCACCACTTGGTGGGATCAGCACAAGATCCTAGGACTCCACACTGACACATCCTGGAGCCCGGCGTGGCGCCGGCCCAGTAGTCCATGCGCTGGCCGGTACGGGATACCCACCAGGCGAACGGGTGGAACGAAGACTCCTCGCCTGTGAAATAAAATCAAATTATTGTCAACGTTAAGATAACTGAAACCTAAGTCTCCTAATAAAACCAAAAGTGCATCTTCTGTCAAAAACAATAGTCAATGCTAAGCGAACAGCTACACTGAGGCAGATTGACTGATTGCGTGCCGAACGATCGTTAGTTTTCTGAATAATATCCAAAATAATGGGCATACACATCAGGGATGTTGCGGATATTCGCATCCGCATCCGTAATAGAGAATATGCACGTAATTCAAAACGTATTCATAATTTAAATATACTTTATATAGGAGTCAACAAACAAAGAACAATGGGAAAATTTGTATGGACCCCGTCCCCAGCAGTGTAGCACTATGGGCCATGTGTGAAAAATAGATGTTATTCTGAGTAACAATTTACTGAAAGAAAATAGGAAACAATTAATGTATGAATGTGGCAAACAATATTTTTATATTAGACTGCTCTTTATGATTACTATTTTATGATTATTATCATGTTCTTATACACGTGTTGTATACGTATGGTTCAGTATAGTAATAATCAGTATGGTTGTAGAAATGAATGTTTCTAAAAATTATATTTTTTGAGTTTACGCCATTCGCAGTGCTCGCGTCGGAATCGTTTTTAGGCACGAGTCAAAGGGGCTCGCGGACTCTTCGACGTCCTCCATAGTTGATAATTCGAAAAAAACTGACTGATACTGATTCTCGGTCGTAATTATCATTTATTTAAGCTCAACAAAATAATTCTTAATAAAAATAAATTATTGTCTTTCTATCTTTATGGATGAATAACTTTTTTCCCATTTACTGCCATATAATAAAATTATGTATTTTAAAGAAAGAAGAGAAGAAAGAAATATATTTTATTTGGGACACGCACAGGAAATACAAACAGTAAGTAATAATATAAAGATATAAAATTAAAATACAAACAGAAGAGTAACAACCTGTGCGAGGCCAAAAAGGCCACTATCTCAGCATAATGCGGCGATATTTAAAAATAAATACCGCAGCGCTGGTATTCTGATAGGGCCCACTGTGATGTCACGGACACACCTACGGACATAGATAAATCCCATTATGGGATAGACCAAATAATAAAACAAAAAAGCAATAAAAATAATAAGAAATAAAATAGTACAAATAAAAACTGAAACTAAGTAATAAATAAATGAATCTTTACACGACAGACGTTCCAACATCACTTGTCCATAGTATAGACTATTTATTATCTATGGTGACAAGCGAAGGGACGCGGGCGCACTGCACTGCGAATCTGCGATGCATTCGACAGTATAAATGTTCTGTGGTCAATTATATTTAACAAGAAATAACTATAGGAAATAGATAGAAATTATAATATATTATGGTTCAAAGAATATACTACTCTTTAACGAAAGGTATTAATAGAAATAAAACAATGGGTGAATAATATAAGATAAGGCAAGAAAGCGGTGCAAATGAATAGTGTATAGTGTCGTTGTGTTGTGTTGTGACTAACTGTTGTGTAGTGTAAATCGGAAGAAAGAGATTCAGTCACCGAGAAAAACAAAGCGATTGAAGCAAAATCACACTGCTAAGAACACTTAACACTTCGCTAAGGCCACCAATATCAACTGCGTGCAGTCCCCGGGTGCGTTTAGAAACTGGTTTCCTTTTGTACTCGTAACAAATGTTGCTTATAGTTAGAACTAAAAGTTCCAACTGTTTTAATAGCACGAAAAGGAGGTGGCAAGTCGTTCCAGCAATGAGAGGCAGCGAATTTAAAGCTTCCACGGAATGCAGCAGTTTTGTGTGTTGAAGCCAACAGAAGGTAAGAAGATGCTCTTGTTTTAATGTTATTTATGTCACGTGACCAGGTCAATTTCCTATAAAGATATTCTGGTTTTTTTGTGAGAATGATGGCAAAGAGTAGGGTAGCCAGATGAAGCTTTCTGCGATCTGACATTCTCATCAAATTACCCTTAATTAAAAATGGAGTTACGTGAGATCGGGGAGGGACATTGAAACAAAATCTCGCACAAGCATTCTGTACTCGCTAGATCAGCCTTTCACTTCTTCCGAGAATGCACGCACCATACAGTGTCAGCGTAGTTCAGCTTGGATAAAACAAGTGACTCACACAGCATGACACGCATATCCACACTTATGTAGGGCCGGACACGGTACAAAAGCTTTAACCGGTAAAAACAGTTGCGCACAGCCTCCACGATGTGTCTCAAAATGCAAGTGCTCGTCAAACACCACCCCAAGATTACGGGCTTCTTGCACCCTATCAATAAAACACCCGTCAATCTTCAAGTCCAGATTATAGCCTGCCATTTTATTCAGAAAATCTCTAGATCCCATGATAATGTACTTGGACTTAATTGGGTTCAGGACCAGAGAGTTTCTCACTGACCAGGCTGAAATCCTATCTAAATCCTCATTCATTCTTTGTACAGCTTCAGCAGACTGCTGAGGGCGGAATGAAAGATACATCTGCAGATCGTCAGCATATAGGTGGAATTTGGTGTTGTTCAGACAGTTGACGATTTCGGCGCTGTACAGAATGAAGAGAAGCGGGCCTAGGATCGATCCCTGTGGTGCGCCGCGGTTCACCTGCTTGGGGCTGGAGGACAAAATATCTCCAAAACCATCACTTGTTACTTGGACAAACTGAGAACGGTGACTCAGGTAACTCTGAAACCATTGGACTGTTTCCGGTTGACATCCGTAGTAAGACAGCTTGGAGAGGAGAAGGGAGGTACTGATTGAGTCAAAGGCACGTGAAAAATCCAGCAGCACAAGCATGGTACACATGCCCTGTTCTTTGCCTTCCAGGATATTGCCAATGACGTCAAGAAGACCTGTGGCTGTGCTGTGCCCCTTACGAAATCCTGATTGGGTCAGTGGCAAAATACCGTGCTGCTCCAGATATGCCCGTAGCTGGTTAGACACAACTTTCTCCAGAATCTTGGAGAGACAAGGTAAAAGGCTAATTGGGCGAAGATCTTTCAAGCTGGCGGGATTAGATACCTTGGGGGCGACCTCCGCATCCGCATTAATAAATGCGGAGCTGATGCAGATGTGGGTCGAAAAAGGTGGAATATAAGTAATATTTCATAATCAACAAATGGAAATGCAAAGAGAGGAGGAGCGTGTATTTTCGTTAGAGTAGGATTGCAGTTCAAAGAACTTCCTGACATATCGAAACAATCAGTTTCGGGGATTTTTGAATGCTGCGCTGTAGAGATAATAGCTCATAAAATTATTATTATTTGTATATACAGAATTCCTAAGCCTAATTACGAAATATTTTATGAAAAATTAGATTATGTTTTAACAAAAGTTTGTACTTCATCAAATAAAAAGGTTGTCTTGTGTGGAGATTTTAATGTTGATGTTTTAAAAAGAAACAAGGCCACATTAGACTTGGAATTCTTTCTTTTGAAGTACAATCTAAAACTAGCTCTTTATACTCCCACAAGGTTAAGTAGTCACACCTGTATTGATAATTTTGCACACAACTATAGGAAAGACTGCGAGGCTGAAGTTGTAGATCTGGTTCTTTCGGATCACACATCTCAAATAATTAAAATACCTATTAAAAAAACATGTAAACTACAGCACTGGAAAACTAAAAAACAGGACATAAGCATGAATAATTTAATAATTTTTAAAACACATCTTAGCTGTTTGTCTTTTGTTCAAGTTTTTGATGCACAAGACGCAAATAAAGCTTTTGATAATTTCATGGATGATTTTTCTCTTTTTTATAAATTATGTTTTCCGGAAAAAATGATAACCATCAAAACCAATAAAGAAACGAAATGGATATCTCGAGGAATAAAAATATGTAGCAAAAAGCAAAGGCAGTTACTTTGGGCATATAGGTTAAATGCGGACTCACTGAATAAAAAAGTTCTTAAAAACTATACAAAACTTTATAGGAAAATTATCAAGCTAACACAAAGGGCACAAAATAATCATTTTATAAGCACCGCTGAAAACAAATCGAAGGCTACCTGGCAAATAATAAATAAAACCAAATTGTGTTTGCCACAGGAATCAATCATGTGCGTAAATAGAGGTAATCTGTCGTTTACACACCCCACAGACATTGCAAACGAATTTAACAATTATTTTATTGACGAAATTGAAAATAATACTAAAACTGACATCACCTTAAATAATATTAATTTAAACAATCAGACATTGAATTCCCTGTTCATGCAACCTGTTACAACTGATGACATTATAAAAATAATCTCTAGCCTAAAAAACACAAACACTGTTGGATACGATCGCGTTTCTACAAAAGTCATAAAATTTAGTAAAGAAGTGATAGCACCTCCATTAGCGCATATAATTAACTTGTGTATTTCAAATGGCATATTCCCAAACGGGCTCAAAATAGTTATAATAAAACCCTTACATAAAAAAGATGACAAAACAGAGTTAAAAAGCTATAGACCTATAGCAAAAATTCCCATTTTTTCCAAAATTTTTGAGAAAGTTATTTACGACTCTCTTTACACTTATTTTGAAAAATTTAAATTATTTTGTCACGAACAAAGGGGATTCCGTAAGAATAGTACTGCTAATATGGCACTCTTCGACCTATTAACAAACATCATGTCATCTGTAGATAGGAGAAATCCAGTCTGTGCTATTTATACTGACATGACTAAGGCCTTTGACTATGTGGACCATAAAATTCTGCTACACAAGCTACATGGTTACGGCATAAGAGGGAACATCCTTCAGTTACTAGAATCGTACTTAAGCAATAGACTGCAATGTACAGAAATTTCTAGAATTTGTCCGAAAAGTAAAATAGAAACCATATATACATCTAAACCAAGGCATGTAAAATATGGTGTTCCACAGGGTAGCGTATTGGGGCCACCACTTTTTTTAATATACATAAACGATCTCCCGAAAGTAACATCGAACAAAATGGTTCTTTTTGCGGATGACAGTACAGCTGTTATTGAGTGTACAAATCATAATAATTACGAGCAGGACATAAATACTTGTTTGCATGACATAGTTAACTGGTTAAGTAATAATAACTTAGTAATAAACCTAAGTAAGACGAAAATAATGCAATTTCATCAACGCACTGAAAACCCAAATGTTAGTATTGCTTACCAAGGCTGTAATATTGAGGAAGAGAGTCAGGTAAAGTTTTTAGGTATAGTGATTGACAGCAAACTCACTTGGAAACCTCATGTTGAAGTTGTGTGCAAAAAATTGAGTAAATCCGCGTATGCTCTCCATCAACTTTCTAAGAAAGTCAACCGTCAGGCTCTTTTATCAGCGTACCATGGACTGGTTGCCTCGGTTTTGCGCTATGGCATTATTTTCTGGGGACAGTCTACCGATAAGGAACAGGTATTTAGAATGCAAAAGCGATGTATAAGATCAATGTGCGGTCTTAAAACAACAGATAGCTGTCTTTCCTATTTTCAGTCTTTAAAAATTTTAACGTTTCCTTCTTTATACATTTTAGAAACAGCTCTATTTGTAAAAAACAATCCACATTTATTTGAAAAACTGTCAGCAGTTCGAAAAAATCCGATACGGACTCAATATGTAAACAAACTATGCCAAGTGAAATGTAAAACCGCACTTATGCAGAAAAGTTTTTTTGGTAGTGCCCCACGTATTTATAATAAAGTACCCGATGTGATAAAAAATATGACTGTAATAAAATTTAAAAGAGCATTAATCCAAATATTAATTGAGAAAAGCTATTACACAATTGACGACTTCTTTACTGATAAATCTCTGCACTGATTGTTACCTAATATTATGATTGACATACATGTTCCTATTCTAACACTTTTTATTCTGATTGACACTTTGACATACTTATATTATTTTTTGACATTACTGTAAAAATGTCACTGAACACTGATATTAGTCTGTTTTCTGTTTTTTTGTAATTCTAATGATTTGACATTTATATTTATTCGGTATAAATTGAATTTCTGTTTAATTTTGGAATTAAATATTATTTGCATGCCCATGAGACGGTAGAATATGGAGGACTACTTTTTTTAAGAAAACATCTATGTACCAATTTACCCATGTTTGCAATAATAAATGATTTGATTTGATTTGATTTGATTTGAAATTATAATCATTGAAATCATCAATATAGCTCTAAATCGTTACATTTTCCTGAAATTGTCTTATATCCATCATTAAATTTTGAGAGCTTTATAGATTTTTAAATGATTATAATTTAGTAATTATTGTATTTTAATTGCCGCGAATTGAATTTTAATCAACATACAAAGAAACAGCGCAGCAATTTGCAAAAATAAATGTTGAATTTGGCCTTCCCGCTTTGACGGATCCCTTAAAAAAACTTGAGATCCGATGTGAGCCTCTGAGACGAAAAACTCTGATGTTAAAACATCTTGGCTAAGGTTGGCTTGTTTTGGGAACTCTCCTTCACGGTGGGTACTAAACTTATATCATACTTTTCTGATAGGATAACTAACGAATGAATAAAAAAATAATTTCCTACATTATTGAAAATAACACTTACTAGGCGAATTCAACAATCTGGAATGCTTGCACATGTACTCTAGATGCTGCATGCAGTTGTGCGACCTGTTGAGCAGCGCCTCCAGCTGCGCGCGGCCGGCGTCGTAGCTGATGTCCTGGCGGAAGCTGCCCGGCTCCTGGTAGCCGTCCACCGCCGTGTTCTGCGACGACGAGTGCTGCACCGCCGTGATGATGCGCCCGTCCGCTGTGCGGGGCAGGGTTACACTCAGGGGCGTTACAGATGGGTGCTGTATGTCGCGTAGGACGCGCGTAGGCGTTCGTAAAACGTATAACCAACGTAGTCACGACGCTAACGCCGCTTTATCGCGACGTGTATTCGATATAATCACGACATTCTCAAACAATATTCCATTTCGATTATTTCGAATGTCTCATGTTCATTTACATTGAATTGTTTTAAATATTTGATTTTTTTAAATAGCTTTGGCTACGTTGCCTCCTACTGTCTTTTATAGTAAAAACAACTTCATCAGAGTTACGTTTCCAACTCTGATGAAGTTGTTTTACGGCACACATATTTTTTCTTCCAAGTAACGTGAATCTTTATCACTTGACTAAACAAAGTAACTACAAGTAATAGGTACTTACAATAAAACTCGCAAGTAACAGGGAAGGCCGGCAGTGGTCCTGAGCCATCCACATCGATATGTATGTCTGCTGAGCGCGACACTGCTTGCACGTTCTTGTACGCTTGGCATGACAGCGGGTGAACGGCTGGAAGAAATAAATAAATCAGCATCCTTACTAGTATTGTTACTGCTGGCCCAATGTAGAATTGTGTTGAGTGAGTAGTTGTGTGTGTGTGTGTGGAGAAGAAAGAGAAAAGAAATTCGGGACTACGTAAACTAAAACGAGACAAACCCTTCATTAATCAACTCACATTTGAATCTTATTTAAGTGATAGATATCAGGTTGTAAAAATAAATGACATCAGCTCTCCAAATACCACAGCACAAAAACATCAATCTAAACCTAAAAAAGTACTATACGGTGTACCATAAGGTAGCGTGCTAGGGCCACCCCTATTCTTAATTTACATTAACGATCTGCCAAACGTCACACAACATGATTCTTTTCGCTGACGACAGCACAGCTACTTTTACTGGTGAAAATTTGGATACTTTTGAAGCAGACGTAAATAATACCCTTAATGTAATAATTAACTGGCTCACAAATAATAACCTGGTCATCAATTTAGAAAAAACTAAATTAGTCACATTCCCGCGAAAGAGTAAAAACAACCTTAAAATTCAACATACAACGTACAGAAATTGAACAAGTTAGTTGCGTAAATTTTTTAGGACTGTGGATAGATAATAATATGACATGCCAAACACCCATTTACACAGTATGCAGCAAACTGAACCAGTACTCATAAGCTCTACATAAATCATCTAAAATTGTCGATCTATCAGCTCAGCTCAGCTTTAACTGCCTATTGTGCCTACGTATCATCAACCCTAAAATACGCTATTATATTCTGGGGTAACGCCACAAATAAAGAATCAGTGTTTAAAGCGCAAAAAAGATGCGTTGGCGCAATGGCTGGTATCTTTGTTCCTGAAACATGCGAACCATATTTTAAAAAGTTTTAAATTTTGACCTTTCCATCAGTCTATATCTATGAAGTTACAGTATTTGTTAAAATAAATAAAAAGCTATTCGGTGAACTAAAATCAAAAAGATATATACTGAAAATATCTATACGTAGTATACCACATAAAACTGCTCTTCTGGGTAAAAGTTTTTTTGGAGTGGCATCTAAAATTTACAATAAGATACCTGTGGACATTTAACCACCAAGGAACTCCCACTATTCAAATATAAATTGCGTAACTTTTTAATTGACAAAGCTTTCTACACGATCCAAGATTTTCTTAATAATTAGTACCTACTACAATCTGCCACCATACACCCAATTGTTATTCTGTAAGAAATGTTTTATATGTGATACCTAAGAATTGTTTTATACTGCATGTTGACATAATTATTGTATGTAGGCAGGACATAATGGAACTGTAATTTACATAACATCTGTCTGTATAACCTATGCCCACAATAAAAAGATTTGATTTAAGCTCAACACACACAAGACGGGTACGTGTCGGGTGCGGGTGAGGACGGCTTGTATATATTGTAATTCCTTGTATTATATGGATGTCAGTACACGAAACGCGTGCGCGGGTCGGAAGCGGGAGCCACGCACGCGCTTCGTAATAAAAAAACTAGTTTCTTTGTTAAGTACTTACAAGTATGACACACGGCCCCCGCGTATCCTGTTCCTTGACAGTTGCATGTAAACTCATCTGCCGTTTGCGTGCACACTCCACCGTGCTCGCAAGGATTAGGGTTGCATCTATACGAGAAAATCATACAAATTAAGGAAATGCTTAACATTGTGTTTATCTATCAGATTTTTCGTATCCAAGAACCTGTTAACATTTAATCTCGAACATCTGGTCATCTTTTTCAAAGCCTTCATCATGAATTCTAGTTAAAAGCAGGTTTATTTAATACACATACACAAACTGACGCCTTCTTCCCATGGAGGTAGGCAGAATCTACGGTAAGCCACCTGCTACGATCCTAAGGCGCAGGACACAAATAAATGAGGCGTGGCGCGGGCGAGGCGACGCACGGTAGGCTGATATGAAACAGTAGAGGACTTACGAATCAAAAAAAATAATTGATCTATTTAAAAAAAACAAATATCCAAATCTACTAACCATTGCAATTTTTTTTTCTTCCTGTATCGTGGGTGCGTTTACAAACATAGTTCCATTGTTCCATGCGGGGATCGAACCCGCGACACGTTGCGCAACAGTCGATCGCTCAGCCACTGCGCCAACCGTGTCGTCGAATATTGTTCTATGACTACGTTTTACACATTATTTTCAATGCATATTTGAAGATTTTTTGCATGAAGAAAACCATAAATTCATGCTTATCTCGTAATTCTCAAATTTTCTCAAAAATTAATTGGAGATTCGATTAGGACAAATCATTAACCTATTTTTGTATCTAATCTGGTACTGCGATTTATAGATAGATAGCTGTATTGAAAAAAAAAGTTTTGCAAACTGTACCGTGTGACATTTCAAATGAAAAGACTTACTAAAGGGTTTACAGTGAGGGTGTCAATTTTTTTAAAATAGATTGAAAAGATACGGATTTCTTACATGTCAACAATAGTCTGACAGTTCTTTCGAAATGGTTCGCAGCTAATAATCTTTTACTTAATGCGAACAAAACTAAATGTCTTCAGTTCTCATTACCAAATGTACCTCAAGTAGGTCTAAATTTAAAACTTGATGGCAAGAAACAAGATGCTATTACGGAAACTGTATTTCTAGGAATTACTTTAGATTCGAAATTGCAATGGGGCGCCCTCATTAGAGCTCTTTCAAGTAGATTAAGTTCAGCTGCTTATGCAGTAAGAAAAAAAAGGCAGTTGACTGATATAGCCACAGCTAGGTTAGTATACTTTGCTTATTTCCACAGTATTATGTCTTATGACGCTCTGCTGTGGGCATCGGCAGCTGATGTAGATTCAGTTTTCATTTTACAAAAGAGGGTTATTCTAAATTAGGGAATGTGGGAACGTTGTAGGCTTAACAGACAGTAGATCTGTGGACCATTTTATATTTTGCTAAGTACCTGGTACTTGTTGATAGGCCTACACTGTCCTCTCATACCTTTTAACACTGTAATTTGAAAACATTGTAAAAACCATTTACTTTTAAAAGAGTAACCGTGGATTTTCTTGCCGGCTCTTCTCATCACCACTACACCCAAATGTTCAATGATAGCTGCTCCGTGAGCAAGAACTTTATGTACACTTGCAGGCATGTAATACCAATTATACAAATCAACGTACAATTTCATGGTGGCTTTGTTGTAGTCTTTAAACTTAATTGTATCTACAGGGTGACCTGAAGATGGGCACGCCACAATTGTGGCGATAAGTCCCCTCTTTGAGGAGTGGCTAGAGAGGCGCCACGGCGTCCTCACCTTCCGCCTGACGCAGGTCCTCACCGGACATGGCTGTTTCGAGAGGTTACTGGTCCGTATAAGGCGGGAGGAAACGCCCGGGTGTCACCACTGTGTGGATCGCCCGGAGGACACGGTGGAGCATACGGTGGAGGTCTGCCCGGCTTGGGCGGAGCACCGCCGTGTCCTCACGGAGGCGATCGGCGGCGGCGATCTGAGCGTCCGGCCCTGGTTCAGGCCATGGTTCGGAGCGAGAGTGCATGGGAGGCCGTTACCTCCTTCTGCGAAGCAGTTATGCTCGCGAAGGAGCCAGCTGCAGGAGATGCCAGCTGCACGCCCTCGCGCCCGTAGTCGCCGTAGGAGACGCCCCGGGCGTCGGGAGTCACGAACCGACTTCCGGCCACCGTAGGCGCGAGCTTGCGGACGGTGAGCAATGGGTAGCTCGCCGTCCGGTAAGGACCAGGCCCGGGTCGACGGCGCGTTGTGTTCCACGCGCACCTCAAAGAGATGTCAGCACCAACTGACGGGGTCCGTAAGGACCAATGCCTGCTGGGGTTGCGGGTTTGTCCGAAAGGGATATCGCGGCCCCGGCACACGGGCAACGGAAGGAACACGGGTGGGTTTTAGTCAGTAAAAGTCTGTCTCGCTCCGCCCAGAGCGGGAGAAGTCATTTGATGATTTCCCATCCTCAAAAAAAAAGGGTGACCTGAAGAAATTGCCTTTAATATGTATTTAAATCGTCTTATCAAATCTTGATCGACTCCTGTGATCGAAGCTGCAATTTCAGTTTTCAAAAAATCTCCTAGCAGTATTTCCATCATTAGTCGTACCGTGACCCTGATTCACGAAGTCAATTAAAAGTCCTGTTTTAGATTTAAACGCTTCCTGAATATTATCCTTTCTGCGCTGCATAATAGCCTTGTTGTCACCTTTTACAATTTATATCTTTTAATCTAATCTATAAGCTATATGAAGAATGCATTCCATGAATCGTATCCAAATGTGTAACGACGATAGACCATATCTCTATAAGTTGGTATCAACTTTCTTCGTCAATATCAAAGGCAAGTCATTCATCTCGTTTGGAGTAGCTTTACAAATGTCACATCTTAGGGACAATATTTCGCAAAGAATAGGTGTTGCTTTACCATCTATCATGTATAGGTATCATGTGTAGTATTAACTTGTGTGAGATTTTCATTTCTCCAATCCTTACTGTCGTTACCAAATTATCACTCTGCCTTGATTGCATTTTGCACTTGTAAAATGCTTTTTTTTTTCTGTTTTACAAATCTGAAAAAGAGTGGACGACACCAATATGCAAAGTTAGGGGAATCATTTTCCCAAACAAGTCGATCACCAGAAACCAGTTTGATAGGTATCAAACTACCCATAAAACACTAGAATCATCATAATCACCCTCCTCTGTTCTTTCTAAATGCATTTTTTGCTTATAGTTGGCTTGATTCGAAACCCCGTCAAAACCCCATTTACTAATCAGTGTCATTTCCTTATACGCCTCATCAATTGTTGTTTTAATTAGTCTTTTCACAGTAATATCCAAAAGAGCCTGTAATTCTATTTTAGCTGTGGTATCTGTTACTGAAATAGCAGTTATAGGTGGATAGCATTTTAGTTTTTAATTTTGTAGTGCGTAGTAGGAGGGAAATATCTTAACACTAGTTACTTGTTGGATACTTTTACGTAGCGTATTATATTGCCACTTCGTTAATTTAAACAAAAACAAGCCTAAAGCTTCATCTGGTGCAAAGGCAATCTTTTACTTTCTGCACATCTAGTGGATTCTTCCGCAAGTGCTCTAATATTTCAGCAATGCCTTCATTTCCATCTGCTTTTAATTGCAAAACATGTGCATTTGACAATTCGTCTGAAGACATAGTTGTTACAATATATTCTGAACGTCTCTTTTTTTGCTTAGGACCTAATTCAGTAAAAGTTTTTCTAAGACTTACCGTAATCGATGTGCCAACAGATGTTTTTAGTTGAGGTGGAGTTACAATCTGTGTAGATATACTAGGAACTGATTCTTCGACTTTTTCCACCAACCCTCCTATAAAATATGGCCAAACTATTTTCGACTTTCACCACTCACCCAGGTTAGTTTTAAATAATTGTTCCTAACAATGAGCCCTTTCCAATTTCCTGTTAATATTACAACAATACTTTGCGCAGAACACCTTTAATGTTTTATCATTTAAACCAGACAGTTTGGATTTAATGATATTGTACAAAAAGCTGCTAATATTACCAGGTACCTATCTTTAATATTACCAGCTGCTTTTTACTAAATCACGAAACATTTTTACAAAATACTCGTAGATCGTACGTTCACAAAAATCAAATAGTAATAGTAGTCAATAAAGGGGTAGTCTGTATGTAATGGTGGGTAACAACGAACTGAGGTCATCGTTTCACGTTTCCTAACCTCTTGGTTTCCACCTACCTGCAAATTTACTGCCCTCTGATTGGCGCACGTCACTAATGACTGCGCTTCTACTGATAAGAAAACCAGTTAGGCCGTATTTTGAACACAAACAAATTAAGTAACGGAATTGGTGAGGAATATCGTTGCACGTACTTGCAACTAAGGCTAATTTGACTATATTTTGCAATACAATTCTAATACGTGCTCCAAAATATATTTTTTATCCATACAATATAGAAACTACCTATAACTTAGAAAGTAATGGGTTTATGAAAAAAATCATTAAACATTGTATTAGTATGTAGATTTCAGAAATGTACATACGAATCCTTAAGTCCGTACGTAGCGATTTCAGTCCACTGTGCGACGGTGCGGCGCGGGCTCTGTGTGTATGTTCCGCGCCACGTCGTTCCTATACATTTTGTATGAAATATGAAACGGGCGGCGCAACGTCCGCGCCACACCGTCAACACGCCCGCGCCACTCGCCATTTGTGGATGTCCCGCGCCTTACATACTCCTTTCCTTTTCCTTAATTTTCCTTTTTTTTTAATTTAATAAATTCAGTAAATAGTATGTGCATGATAGTCATGTTACCGGTCAATCATCTGACAAGCGTCGAACACCACTTCGTTGGGACAGCAGTACTCTTCCTTCTTCCAGTCGGTCGGTAGTCGGTAGTTGCCGTCGACTGCAATCTTGCGCATGCAGCCGATGAACCCGCGCGGTGGGGCTTTTCCACCTAAAGAATGGGGACAATTTTATTGTTAGTTCAGCTTTTTTCTGAAGGAAACCGAGAATAACAAGTAGCAAGTAATAATGTTGATTCTAGAGTATATCCTGCGTTCGAAATTTAGCTTCCAAGAGTATAAACAAATATGTGTTTTCGAAAATACTACTTTAAAACCCACACATGAAATTCAATTTGCTCTACAACTTCAGATATTTTTATGACTTTTGCAATAGTATTACTGTGAATAGAATGACCAGTAGTAACTAGTCATTCTAAAATCAATTTAATAGACATAGGTATACAGTAGATTTTTGTTTAAGAAGAAATAACATCAATTGGATTGGGATTGGCAATATGCAATAGATGTCATTGCATGCAATATTGCTTGTCTTCTAGTCAACTTTTACAACAGCCTGTAAGACAAGTCTACCTATAGGGTGTTCTGTGTGCTGAATAAGATGATTTAGAACTAAAACACTGGCTTATAAAACACATCCTTATTGAAAAAAAATCTTAACATAGCCTTGAAATGGCGTTGCCTAGATTAGTCTAGATCAGCAGTACTTACCAGCAATATAATAAATGCTTCCCGTCATAAACCTCAGCTTCTTCAAGGTCTTGACAGGTCTGTAGTCTACGGCCAGGGTCAGGCTGTCAGTAGCCATGGTGAGCAGCAGGGAGTGCCAGCGACCGTCGTTGAAGTCTTCAGCGTAGTTGTCCAGTTTAACTCGAGGGGAGCCGGGCGTTTCTAGTTCTACTTTTACTCGGCCTTCTTCTATGTATACCTGGCGAAAATGTTTTAGGAGTTAAAAGGGCAAAGGGGAATGTCATAATGTATAATTTCGATGCATTGGAAATTAAGGTTCGTGTCCTAATATATATAAGACGTTCTCTCTGTTGTCGCCAGCTTTCCAAAAATAGAATGAATTCAACACTTGTGTATGTTCACTCAAGAAAACAAATGGCAGTCAACTGTTAATTCGTTTTTAAAGATAAAATGGCGACTCTGTCTCTCTGACTGAATAGCGACAGACTGGGATAATTTTTAGAGGTTAATTTTATCGACTGATCAACGTAAAACAGACAAGGCACGCGGTATTTTTTGTTTCAACTTCATTTCAACGCACATAATGTCAATATTTATTTGGCAGCTTCGCCAAACTAAAACTATTAGACTCGTATCTTTCAAACAGCCAAATCATCTTAACAACCTTTCCAATTGTTAAAAAAAGTAAACCATAAAAAATACTTTTTAAACAAATCTCACCTTCACATGTCCCTCAGTGTTAAACTTGTGGTATATGAGCAGGCCGTGTTGCTCATAGGTGCGGAACTCGAGCGAGATGTTGAGCGTGTTCCCTCCCGAGTAGCCGCGCAGCTTAGCGTACGAGCCTTCCTTCAGGAAGGTGATGGGAACTACTGGTGGCTCCTGTAAGATAAAATAGGTTTATCACATATTTCTAAAGAAATTTATGTGGTCAAACACAACATGAAGTTTTAAAGGACAACGTTTTCTAGTGTCCTGTCTATTCATGAAAGATACAAATGGATGTTATTACATTCTTAGATATCGTAAATAGATTACTTTAGAATGAAATATCTTCTATGTATCCAGATGATTATCTTGTAACTTTGTTCACTGAAATTACATTTTATCTTAGTGTTTTGATTTTCGCAAAAACTCGCAAATAAAAATTTCAATATTTCATTTTTTAGGAAAACGCTAATTAAGTATGTATTACATAATATCGATAGAATCGATACAAAATCTTTCGCCAATAGCGGATTTATAAAAAATGTAATAACAACTAAATATCACTAGCATTTACCCAATATTAACTTCGATCACTACAAACAAATCCTTTCTTACAAATAAAGTAACGAAAAATGTTTTTTCTCAACCCCTCCCCCGAATTACGTTGTGAGCTAAAGGAAAACTTATAAAATTCCGTCTAAAAATATAAATGAAGATCAAGAAGTTTTAGGTCAAACTTACCGGACAAGCATAAAGTGTGTTAAATTTAGTGAACTTGAAGGGCTCGCCGGTCTCGTAGCCTTGTTTTAGGTCCTGGATGACGTTGGTAGCGTTCAGGTACATGTTCTCGATGCAGCCGGTGAAGTTTTGGTTCACTACCAAACCTTCCTGGAAGTTTGGTACGCCTCCTATGTAGAACTGGAACAAGATATTATGGTTGTAGAAAAAGTTCTTTTAAAGCCTATTAAATAAAGATTGCAAATGTTTTTTTTAAGGCCCAAACACAAAGACTGACTGATTATGACTGTGACCAAACCTGGAAGGTCTTTGGGAGTTGTGGTGTGTCCAGTCCAATGAAAGCAACTTCAACTCCACTAACTCCATTTTAACATATTGAGAAACAACAAACAGCAAAGGGTTGAAAACTAAACTGCAAGACTGGGCACAGGAGGCGAAAAAGCCGTTTGTACTTGTATGAATTTCGGTTCATTATGAAGGCTGTTAGATTGGGGAGAGGGTGATATGGGTCTAACAAAGTTATTCAGTATTAAGGTTAGAATTAGCCCCAAAACGATGGAGGTGACTAAATAAACAGCCTGTATATCTCTCATATAACTTTCAACCTTCTACTTTCTTTGCAAATGCCTCATACTCACAGCCCTGTTGAGGTTGAGTCGCGAGAACTCTCCCTTGATGCGGTCCTGCACAATCACTCGGTCCACTGAGAAGATGACGGAGCGTCTGTTGCGGGATATCACCACGTCGTGCCAGATGTTGTCGTCTAGGAGACTACCCACAGATAAGGATGTTGATGTTCCCGAACCTGTTGGAAGATATTTTGGTAATAATAACATCAAATTCTTGATACGGTATCAGTAACTAGTTACATAATATTGATAAATAATTCTTCTCAAATCCTCCAAAGCACCTCCAAGAAAGCATATCATATTTATTTCTATAATATAATGAACAAAAAACCTTTTTGGCGGATTTGATATCAAAGAGATTCTTTAATAGGCGATCTTTAGGAAATCATAGATAGATAGATCAGTAGCGGATCCAGGGAGGCTAAGGGGCTCAAACCCCCCCTAAAAGCGTCTGATTCTTACGTGACAAATCATAAAATGAACTTGATATTATTCTAACTAAACTTTTTAGCTAGCATTACACTACCTAATGTACAATCGTCATCAATTATTATCCTTAACTTAAAAAGTACTGTAGCGGCATCTACATCGCTACAAGCGAACTACGCATCAAAGATCTGACGTCACACAACATCCTGACGTCACTCAAACCCTGCATCGCGCAATTAGAGTTTACCGCGCGATAAACATATATACAAGCTTCCCGACTTCAACCTCTGGGCAGTTGCCCGCCAGACACGACATCCGTCTGGTCGGAGGATCCTCTCTTTTCTATGGTGGATGAGTGAACTTTACACCCTGTTCCTCATACCCCTAAAGTACCTATTAAGTATTAAGTTTTCAAGTTTTTTTCTATAAGATGTTTCGATTACCTGACGAATTTTGCCCTCACGCTGCCCGGTTTGGCCGCCCTGTTTATTCACCGAGATATCTCTAGTTGTCTAGACGTCTACAACCTAACAAATTAATTGAGGAATTTGCGAAAAGTAATCCGAGGTGGCTTGTAAAATGTTGTGTGCTTTTATAGTGTTTACTTACTTTGCTAAAACCTACCCTCAGCGGCAGCGGGGTCAAGACCCTCCCAAACAAAAATCCTGGATCCACCACTGTTAAATATGATATTAATATCTTATGTAGTCAAACAATGTTTTTTAAATGGTTATTTCAAAGAAGTAGAACAAAATGGAAATACACGAATCTCCTGCCAAACTACAGTAGTTATTCAACACCACTATTCAGCAAACTACACATGAACTGAAAAACTTACCCAAATCAATGTTCAGCACAAGTCTATTATCCCTCAGCTGTAAGGCCATATAATCTCCTTGCGTTCCCCTGGAGTACATGAGGGCTCCTGATGCTGTACTGGTCTTGAACCGGAAGCGGATGACCTCGCGGGAAGCCGAGATAGGATCACGGAGTAAGTCCATCTTGACAATGGAGGAGCCGTTGAAGTAGAGAGTATCGGCAACTGTGGAGGAATTATAATAATACGAGTACAATAAGTTGACAAGTATACATATAGTTTCCGTTATGTTCTACCAGGTATCTGGTGTACAACTCTTAAATGAAGGCTTACACAAAAAACCTTAAAGACAAGAATAAAAAAAAATTACAAAATAAAAAACAAACAGTTTAACATAATTTAACTATTCAATTAATCCGAAAGTTGAAATTCAGTCAAATGTTAAAATATAAAATGTAAATCCTATTCCTAATTAAATGAGCAATATTTGTATATACATTTGTAATCACGTTCTCGAAACCGGCTCTAACGATTTCGATGAAAGTTGCAATATAGGGGTTTACGGGGGGCGAAAAATCGATTTCGCTAGGTATCATATCTGGGAAAATTTGTTTTGTCCGTATTTTCACCCGAGCAGAGCTCGGTCGACCAGGTACTAAAAATTATGTCAATACCTACTCTGTCTGTTAGAAACTCGGATGATTATTGTAATGTTGTGTGTTGCAACATGAATGTCAGAATTATGGGTTATATTATGGCTTATTTCAGCATTATCAGCCTGGCTATCTATCTTAAAAATTGTGAAAAAAAATTAATCACGTCAAACTTTTTTTAATGGACTATAGATTGAACTGGAATATATTGTGGAACCAAGATACTTATACTTAATGTTATTGTTTTATTTTGGAAGCCTGCCTGATTCAAGGCCAGTCTTTTACTTCTCATCATGCAAGATAATGGGCAGTGCTAGAATATTTTATAGCTTTAACCTTTCAGTAGGTGTTGAGCACTTGAACCTAAATATAGCTAGACGCAGGTTCATAGCGTATTTTTAAGAACTCATTAAATATTAACATTTAAATATCATCGGGCGAAAGGTGTTTTACTTTTCATATTTATAGCGCACTCTAAAACAAGTAGTTATAACGATTTATAGAGCTGTTATTTTGGGAGTAAAAATTATACCTACGTTTCTATTATTTTCTGCATGTTTTTAACAACTTCAGATGCTAGAGGTCAATAGAGTGGCAAATAGATTTTGTTAGCACCAAAATGGATGCAGAAAGTTGATACAAGAATGATCACTATGACTCTAAAAATACGTACCATAATCGCATCCATAAACCTCGACTCTCATGGAGATCTTGTCGCGCCAGCGCATCGGGTTGATCCGAATGAATTGCGCTATAATAGGAACTTCAAATTCGTTCTTCTCAACCGTGTTGCCGTCGTGGTTGCCTTCGAACATCTGTTGGAATATAAACTCTATTTGTTAGGTTTTTAAGTTCAATTTGGCGTGTATTATTGATCAGCTGTTTACGTAGATTTATGTGGAATGGAAAATAACTAAGATTGTGTCGTAATTGAGTGTCTATAAACAGGCAGTTATAACACTTCACCTATAGGTACACACGGCTACACATCAAGCTATATATTTCCAGTATAAGCTGACCTCGCATTGTACGGAAATCCTATACTTCGCGAGATTAGCTTATACTGGAAATGTATAGCTTGATGTGTAGCCGTGTGTACCTTTTCTTTTTCAATTTCTATGTAATCATATCAACACAGACAATGTTCATGATTGTTTGCAAACGACTGAAAAAGTCTGTACAGCACTGAATACTTTACCGACTCATCTTGAAGGTATATTATGTGTTTACATTCGAAAAATCATCACACAGCTTTCTGGCCATAGGTCTCCACCATAGAAAAACCAATATAACTAATATTAAAAGCATACCGAGCATTGTTTTAGTCTTCAGTAATTCCCCTAAGCCAATGCATTCACAAAGGTACTTATATTCAACATTTATCAGTTGATGAAGATGACAAATCACGGCCGTCGTCTCGAACAGCATCAATGATAGCAGAAATTCTACCTAAGAATATAAAGATGATATGAGACACTTCACTCTAGTAAATGGTTCACTCGAGTAACTGTTCATTTTTGGTTCAACCCGAATGCAACAAAAATGAACAGTCCGAAAAACCAGAACCGACAAAATTACATAGGATTGACGTTCATCAGCTCCTTTCATTTCATTTTTCGATCATTCGGTAGACGAGTGAAAGATGCCGAATGAAAACCATAAAAGAATAAAAAGTGAAGCATCTGATATCTGGAAGAGATTGTTAGAACTTCAAAACTATGTTATAGATATCTCCCAAACCACCCTACCTGCGTATACCCATCCTCAGTGGTCACAGGCCGCCAGCTCTCCCCGTCATCAGAATAATGCAGCATGTACTCGGTGACATACTCGTCAGTGGCAAAGCGGCCGCGCGTGGCGATGCCGCGCATTTCCCGACGCTTGTCCAGTTGAATCGTCAGGTGTTGGTAATACGAACTCTCGCGGGCCGTCCAAGCTGCCGTCCCTTCACCGTTATGTGTTAGTTAGTGCTACTCTTGCAAATATCATCAAAAAAATATAGGTATACAGGCAACTTGGCTAACTTGCAACTACTTTCTGTAGGCAATTCTTCGACATCGCTGTTCAAGTGTGTCTTAGAGGTGCTACTCTTGCTCGGGTCGGCATGATTCGGCATAGTCAAGCGGCAAAATCGAATACATGTTTTGTCGCCCGGTTATGTCGAATCATGTCGACCCCAGCAAGTGCGTACCACGACTAAAGGATTTTTTTTTGTACAAAGCATAATGAACTTTATGTCATTAATGTAACGCACCAACTAGATACGAGCAAAATAACAGGTTGCGTCTTTTCTGAAGAATTCTCGGTAATTCCCGCAGTTACAAGCTCGTATCTAGTTTGTACGTTACACAATTGACATAAAGTTCATTTTACTATGTACAATATCGTTACAAATATTCGCTTCCATTACGTTCCGTGGCAATGTAAATTGAGCTTAATGGTAAAATTATTGTTTTTGCCTGTATACCTCTAGCTCTTTTGCTGACTGTACTAAAGTGATTGTGGATTACATTTTGGAAATTACTTAATTCAATTATATCCCCTCCCCAGGTTTTGGAGTTAGTTCTTTGTAACTGTTCCTAATATTTGTGTATGAGAATGGATGTGTTAATCGTGGTCGACACCAGCATCGCGATTTGGAGCCAACAAATCATCGTTTAATATTACAGGGGACAATGAATTCTCTGAATGAAACTCTGTTGGCATAGAATCCATGCAACTCAATAACAAAGATATTAAACACATTGCATGATAAGGTTCAACATCAAAAGCGTGTATTGTTTAAGTCCACAATGAATGCATAATGAGAGTAGAATCACAACACAATACATAGTTTGATACCATTTGAATATGTCACTAGTTAGGGACATTATTATTTTTTGCAAACCACAATCAAATTCGTACCATTTAGACGTGTATAAATTAGTAGGAAATTGTTAAAGTTTAGTTAGAGAAAATAATGAAAATATCAGCAGTATCTTGTAGTAAGTATGTACATGTGTCGAAAGTTATTATAAGCAGCATTAGCAGTTTCTTCTAATGGGAATAAGAAGCGGTGTTTTCATTAAAGCCTCTAAATAATGAGCAGAAATAATAAATGGAACAAAAATAAAACATTGAATTATATAAATTGCTGTGTTGTTTGATATTACAATCAATAGAAGAGCTTTCACTAGTGTAGATCATTATGAAAATACTACACGAAATAAGGACTAGCCAAAGAGCCAATTTACCAAGAGAGTGGTAAATTTTACTTTGTCTCATAATTTAATGTTCTGTCACAATATTATTTTATTATTCTACTGCATACTGTTTTTGGTTATGAAAACAGTATGCAAATTTAATACTGTATATTATTTATTGTTACCCAACACTAAACCGAGCAAAATGACCTTACCACCACATTGGAAAAGATATATTTTAAAATTAAATTAAAAAGTCAAGTAGAACGAAAAATATCTACAAAGAGAAAGAACCAGGAAACTAAACACTACTCCAAAATCAAAATTAAAGTTACTAGTAAAACGTGACAGCACCACACGAAAACCAAAGAAATAAAAGAAGCTATCACATGCAAACCAAACCTCTCAACCTGTTAGTCATATTTTAATTATTTTGATTTTATATTTTTACCTTGACTTCGCCTCCAGCCGCTTTGTACTGTACGTAATCGAGTCCGTTGGAGCCATAGCTGATATGATACTCCTGGACAAACTCCTGGGAGTGTGCGCGACCCTGTGTGGCCACCCGCGTGATGTTCTTTACGTTACCGAGGTCAATGACCAGCTGCTGGTCGAAGTCATTCTCCGACGCCGTCCAAGCGTTCAAACCTTTTCGGTGCGGGAAAATTTGCCATCTTTATTTCAAGGATGCTTGCTTTATTTTCATTAGTAAGTGAAACTGTTAGTCGGTTAAATAAGACGTTACTGTTAGTTAAATAATCATTTATTTGCCTTTGCCTTTTATTGAACTTCTAACATCTAAGTATTATGATCCTAAACCTATGTAACATCTATATAATCCAAAAGCAACCCAAATAGTAAAAATATAACTTATCAGAAGTAAATTAGCGAATTTTTAACATTACAAGATTATGAAAATATTGTTTTTTGTTCCACAATAAATTCGAGATTTTTCAACCCTTCTTGATCTAAAAGTGTTTCATTTGCTTCTCTACAAAATCGGAACTGAAATTAAAATCCGGTTCATGTAAGGGTTTAGCTTCTTCAACTATTTCATCAAAGGTCAGATAAGTATAAGGCGAGGGTACATAGTTTCCATTATCTTCAACTTTTAAAGAAACCGCCACTGCATGTCTGTCGTCCAATAACGTCTCTTCAAAGATCCACCCCTCTTTTAGAACATTTTTCACATGCAACACCGTGTCAGTTACTAGCCTCCCCACTTCCAACTTGCGTGTTTTCAGTGAAAAACTTATTTCGTCCAAGGGTACAGTTATACCAAACCCTGTATTCTTTACGTAACTTTCTTTGAGACACCAAATGCGATAGAAACACGCGATCTGTTCCATTTCCGTGGGAAAACTTCGTATCGTCGCCCATTCGTGTCCCGAAAACTGACGTGACATAATACGAAAGAATTCAGGGATGTTCTTATTTGCTGGTGGTTCTACTTTCATAATATCAATCCCAATATTTCGGTCTTTATTGCCAGCCAGTACTACAAAGTCTCCTTGGTGAGACACATTGAAAGTTATTGGTATGTCTCCACCCTCTGCTAAGTAGGGCTTGCCTTTTTCGTCTCTGCTGAATCTTACTTCCTCATAAGGAATTGCAGTTGTTTCACAAACAAACTTCCTTAGCATCAAGCGTCCAACAAGTGACGACTTAGCATCATTCTGAAATACAAATCTTGCAATTCTTTGCTTCTCCTCTTGCTGTATGTAACTTGAGGCAGCTGTTATTTCCTCCTGGGTAGGTTTCCATTCGGTGGCATTGAAGGCCCATCTGACATTTGAACTGGCCATTTTGGTACTTAAGTCTCTTTTTAGTATTGTTACTGAGGTCCAACTATATAGTGTTGTATATTGATAACGGACCTGCAGACGAATGAACCCTGTTACTTTCTGTCTTCGTTTGATTTATTTTTGAATACTTTGTTTACAATTCACAGGTTAAGAAGCATAAACTATAATTCTGGCAACTGAATCACAAACACAACACACAGCATGCAAAAATAATGGCATGATTTCATCTCCAAGTGAAAACAAAATCAAATGATCTAAATGTTGCCATCATAGCTGGCACATGTCCTACAGCATTCTCTAGCATTGTCATAACTTGTAATGGTCCATAACATTTTAATTCAGGAATAGAATTTTACCAACTACTTTAAAAAGTTCACATATGTTATGAAACACTACAGGTGCAGCAAAGGCAAAATGATAGTGACAAAACAAATATATTTTCAACTTATAATTATAATTTGCATGCTAACATGATCTGACAATATACTATACATATAAACATGAGTTTATTGTACTAATAAGTTCTTTTAACACAAAAATAATCAGTAATTCAAGACTTTGTAGTTAATATTATTGATAACCTAAGATAATTATTGTATGTTTTTGTATATTAAGTTTCATTAAATTTTCTTTTAATAGCCATTATCAGCATGTCAACATGTTTTAATAACATTGCAGGTCCCAATCATGACTTTAAACTGCAGAGAATATTTCCAAGTATTCTTTTAATTTTGCCTACTTCAAACAGTACTATGTCTGACATATAAGGGAGAATTACTACTTAAAACAAATATTATAGGCATAAAATATTATGTGAAATCTGAATAAAGCTATTCTCCAGTAAGAATTCTCTCTTCATACAAGCCAGAATTTGGTTTATTCATCCTGCATCCCATACTCACCATATAACTTAGCATTCTCTGGTCCTCTGTCTCTTAGGCTGGAGGTGGCGGTTAACTTAGCGTTGGCAACGAGGGGCTCATTACATTCGTAGTCGTAATAATATCTTACTGAATCTGAAAACAACACAATTTTATAGTTTAAACATTGTTTCAGCCGTTTAAAGTACGAAAATAGTAACTGGCACAGTTCTCTTCAGGGTTGAATGCATTTCTAACGAAGTAAACAAGAATGACTGAAACGTGTAACACTTTCTTGTGCAAACAAAGCCCAATATATATTTTATTCAAGAAGAGTTTATTTGAAACACGAAGCCACTTTTATACTTCTACTAGATACGTTAAATATTTGAATATTATGAGGGAATACATTCAAAACTTGTATTGGAAATAATCGTTAAACTAACCTGCATCAGATTTCGTAATGCTATGGCAAAGCAACACAAAGAAATAATACACGAAACCACTCATCATAATTTCATAGCTATTTTAGAAATACTACTACTAATAATAAGAACGTAATGTATAAGTCAGAAAATCATTTAAAACTGTTTGATCATTACGTTAGCGTTGTTACAATCATCAAGCCGGACAACACCCAAGTACGTTTCAGAAAACAAATACGTCAAATTCATATATATTTTGAAATTCTTATTGGCTCATTTTGTTTGACTGGACTAAATTAAAAATATCCACCAATAGCAACAATGACATATAATAGAATGAGGAGAACAAACTTGTTTCAAATGCGTTTAAAAACTTTAACGTTTTGATGTTTCAAAGATTAAAAATCTGTAGATTATGCTACCAATTCAAAATGAACACTTAAAATCCACGAATCAATAATTCTTTAATTGTTACAAATAAATAGTTGATTTGTTTAGAGTTGATCCAAGTAGATCAATGAAAGAGGAAATATCGGCGATGGCGAACACACTTTGAAAGCAATTTCTGAAACGATTTTCGAACGCTACCTTGACATTATCAGATTTTATTGCCAAGTTCAGATATCTAAAACTCCAATAATATGTGGAAGATTAAATACTGCCAGTAGATTATTTAATCTCCAAAATAATGAATAAATATCATTGTAATTGTTAATTAAATTAAATAACGCCGAAAAAACGAAAACAGTAGTTTTATTATCATAATTTCTAAATTTTCCCCAGAATTCACTGTCGATGTATTCAGCAAAATTATCTAAATGTGGAAATTACAACAACCACAGTTGCAACAATAACATTTTCTGCCGAAACAGGGGAATTGTGTTGATCGATATATTTTCGGTATTTTAGAGAGAATTATGCGTATTTTGTGAAAAGTTTGTGATAAGAGTACCGAATAAACTTAGCTAATTATCCATTACATGATTACACGGTGTTACTGGGCCATTTGTTGTTATTGTATGGAGTGAAATCCCGTTACACATATTTTATTTTTGCCACGTTTTGTCTGAATATTTCGTGATAAACTTATATAAAAATGCTCATTTTGGTTTGAGGAGCGAAGCATACAAGCAGGTAAATGTTTAACTATGCCTAGAAACTTTTTTCCAGTCGTTGACAATGAATCACCTGCCCCCATGACATGACATGACATCAGACATGTCGTATTAGGACAGGCTTTCGCCTAAGTTTTTATAAAATAAAATTTATAAAATATAAAACTTGTAAAATTTATACCATTTTCAAGTTTTTAGTTGTGCACCCTACAACTTTATTTTTGCCTAAATGGCAATTTCGAAATTCATAAATAAATAAAAAAATCGTAAACACAAATAGGAAAAACGATTGATTACTAACTTACCATTCAGTCTAATGACTATTATTCATTTTTTTATCAAAAAAGATTAATTGTTTACAATGTATTCAATCAGAAGCAACAATGTCAAGCATGTCAGACCGTAAGGCCGAGCTGGAGCGCAAGAAGGCGAAGCTCCAAGCTCTTCGGGATGAGAAGGATCGCCGCCGCAGGGAGAAGGAACAGAAAGATGCTGAAGAAGCCCTGGTATGTACCTGCATTATATTTTAAATTTACAAATGCAGGTCAATTAATTGGAACCGGGCACACCATAGGCACACATGACACAACAATCATACATTCAGCAAACTTGGTGATCAAATCAGGCACAAGCATTCTCAGTATGAGAGACATGAAATAATCTCTTTAATGCTAAAACGGCTGAACAGATTTGGATGGAATTTTGCACATGGTTGACCATGACCTGGATTAGAATACTGTTTATCCAGATATTCCCATGGGATCGAGACTTATGTGGGTAAAACCGCAGGGCTGAGCTAGTAGATACAGCTGCAACATCACACAACCTATATCGCACCTTTGGTAGAACAAGGGCACAATTGCAGTTTTTGCAATTTATTATTAATTTTTTTTTTCTTTGTCGCGCCAAGAGAGTAACAAAATGGCGCCAAAAAGACAACGCCACTATTTCCATCTGGCGGGTCTTTGTCCCTCCAGTTCAAAGGGCCTTTTTAAAGCATTTCTGCATATTTAAGTCATTTTGGCAATTTATGACAATTATGCCCTTGTTCTACCAAAGGTGCGATATGCTAAACATTATAATTTCTATTCAATCCGAATATCCCATGCAAATAAAAGTGATTAGTTTTGACCTATAGCTGCTATCTGTTTGTGTAGCTCATGGAAAGCCAGTAGTTGGTGTTTTGTCAGATTTGGGAGTTTATGTAATAATATCTTATCAGCATGCAACCTGTTCTCAAAACGGGGAAGGAAAACATCATGAGGAAACCGGTATGTCCTAAAAGCAAAAAAATCAAAGACCTCAACTAACCGGCACTGGGTTCACGTGGTAGATGACCCACTCACAGAGAGGATGCCTGTGTTAAGTTATAAGATCCATGTACTTCCAACTTGATTCTAATTGGAGAACGGTTGTGGAATCGGGGCCAGAATCTGTTATATTTATTGCTAAAACGAAACCTGTAAGTTGAACACAATAAATTGTCTCTCTCTCAATAAATTGGCTAATCTTTCAAGTTCCATGAAAGCACTACAGTTATCATGCCTAGCCTTTTTCCAACTATGTTGTGGTTGGCTTCCAGTCTAACAAAATGCAGCTGAATACCAGTATTTTACATGTACCAACTGCCTATCTGATCTGCACAACCCAGTTACTGGGTTACATGATACCCCTTAGTAAAACTACTTCTTAGAAATTCGGGCTTCAGACTACCTGTAACAACTGTTTAAGTTCTACAAACGACAGCCGGGACCAAAGGTTTAACGTGTTTTTCTCGGTATGTGAATGGTAACCCATCAACAGATGGACCTCGGCCAGTGTTGTTAAACCTTGAAAATCGACCCGAGCAGCTGTGATTACTTAGCCACGGGCCTGTCATGAAAGCAGTAGAGTTAGCTATTGACGAACTGATCTATCTCATCCCAGCAACGTGCCTCAGCGGCCTCCAGCTTAGACAGCCGGCGTGACCTGGACGAGATGCTGTCTTCTCTTGGAGTGGCACCAGTGAAGGATGTACTCTCATCTCTCTCGTCAATGACGTCATTAACACCACCGCAGACAGCATCGCCTGATGCTAGTCTGCCACACACTGATAAGTCCAGTTTACCTGCACATGGGTAAGTGGATCTGTATAATCTTAACATTAACTATTTCAGAGAGGACAAAGAGACAGAGTTATGAAAACTGACTCCCAAAGATGAACTGAGAAGAAAAGTTTTGTACAAAAATATACACTACCCTTGTTTCCTCATCAATATCCAATATATTAATATAGTAATATGCAATAGAACTTATCAATAAAAGAAAAAAATAATAAGTTGTCTGAGCTGTCTCTAGATATAAAAGGTACCAGTTCTCCTATCATAGTCCGACTACGTGTAAAAATTCGTCAGTATTGTACAGTATATGTAAAATATTTACATTCAAAACCAGCGGCCTGAAGAAAGCGCCTGCCCTGCAAGTGGTATCGGTCCAGTCCACAGACATTCCACCTAAGGAGAATGTTACCTACGCGAAGCAAACTCAGACCACGGCGACAGGCGTCAGTGAGCTCCGCGATGGTAAGCTTTACGTGTAGTCTATGTAGCTAACATTTTTGCTAGACTTTTTATTTTTTATACTTTTTGAGTTGACCGTCTTTGGATTCTTTTTCTCTTTGAGTTTTTGCAAACACTAAGAAGTAAGTTTTATGCAAACAGTCAAGTATGTACGTTTGTTTTTGGAACTATGTAAAGGTCTATATGGAGAGCAAAGAGTTTGATAAGTTCCCTTTAACCATCTTAAATTAAACCTGGACATAGACCATAGTTTCGACAGGATTAATGATCACAGTTTGATAAATGATCAAGCTATTTATAAGCATTAACAAAATAGATTTTTGTTACAATGGGAAACTTCTTTTATTATTATCTCACACTTTTATTTACTCCAGATAAAAACATTAAAAATTTATTAATAATGGGTTTTGGATCGTTTCTGCGTGTACTTACATAATTATTTATGTTTGTCCAATAACATAATTTGAGAGTTTGCATACCCATTTGAAACATAATATAATTTCGTTTAACTGTGATGTCTGGGTGTTGGTTTAACTATACTGTGTCATTTGCAAATAATAAATTTTGTTGTCTGCTTATTTTAAGTGTACTATACTACTACTACATTTATACAAATTAAAATTGCCCTTAATTACAAAAAGCCCAAAAAATAATTACTCAATAGTCAATAATTATCCACTCCTCTGAAAGAAATCGACATCTTATTCAATATCACAATTTAATAATTGTTTAAAGTGTCTTGGAATGTATTTGCAAATGACAAGAAACCCTTGTAACCAATGACATCCCTGTAGTTTTTAAAACAGTATTTACTTTTCATTCATCTATTTTGATTTGGCCTTTGATATGCTGTCTGAGTTTATAATGAGATAAAAACATTCAGATCTTGTATTAACATGTTAAATTATTTATTTGTGTGTCTTTCTGTCCTGCCTCCATTTTGGTAACGCTTCTTCGTAAACAAAGTTACAAAAAATAAAACATACCAAGTTGCTTTAAAGTATTTACTGTAACAAGTTGTATTTTTATTTTGTACTAACTGTATTTTAAAGGGATTCTTATGCTTCTCATAATATTTCAATTTAAACTTGCTTGTACTACATCAAAACAAATAAATTCAGGCAGCATTTATTTGCGAAATTTTTATTTATTTTCTCAGCTTAACATGTTGTGTCGTCTTTCATTACCCTATCAATGAATTAATGATATAAATTAAAAGTAAATACTGTATGAGACTTGTGGTGCAATGTTTGTGTTTGTGCTACCATAAAAAAAGGCTGCTCTTCCAATGCATCACCGCTTGCAGGATACAACGAGGACTGGTGGCGGCCGCGCAAAGGTAACTTGTACCTTAATAACATTGTTTTACAGTATATATTTGTTTGTCCACGAATATGAACTGTGATTGTTTTAACTTAAATAGTTGTTTGTGTTTTTATATATAAGTAATAATTATGTATTTTAAACCATAGACTTTGAGAGTAAATAAATTCAATTGATCAACTTGTAGAGTTAAATTACTTGAGAAATCTTTAAGATGAAATTGTTTCTATCAATGCATGATTATTTTAAAACACTTTATGGAATTCACTTTAGAAACATTATTATATTAGTAGATCATCCCACGTGTAAAGTAGACTTTAGTACACTTTATTTTGATTTTGGTGTCATATTCGTGGACAGTATAATCAATGAGCCCCTCACACGGGCGTAAATATAAAATGCATGCCCAGATATTTGTTTACGTGAAATGGAACAAAAAATATTCATTTAGATACGTAAAAAATGTTCTATTTGCGAAACAAACTTCATTGGCTTACTAAAAGAACACCATATTATTATTATTTTTACTGCCGTAGAAAAAGTACCTACACTGTTTATATTTTGTTCTCATTTTAATTGGATTTCATTTATTTGAAATGGATTAAATGGTATTAGACTTATAATAAATATAAATAAATAAATGTAATAAGTTTTGTTCCATTTGAACTTGTAACTAATACACCTTTTTGAGATATTATTTGAGAGCGTAGCCAGATTGTAAAATAAACTCTATGAATAAGGCATAGCGTTGATAATTTGACTTTAATACCCTGGCTACCCTGGCTACGCCCATTTTGAGTGTGGGTTTTGACCAAGTTTGTCCGAGCATGTATGTATTAATGTTTGCGCCGTCAAACTAACGTCACAGTGTGCTGCACTTTACTAAACACTGACCGATGATGTGACTGACGCTAGTTTGAACATTAAGGCCGTGGACTCGGGAATAGGGGCATAGCGTGATCTTTTGGTCTGTTGTTTCACACACAGTACTTGCCGTATTCATCTAGGCCATGGCCACATAGGACTTGCATGTGCTCACTACAAACTTAATGGACTAATATCAATTCATTGTGAATACCATCCATACCATTTGTTCAAGAATCATTTACATACGTTTATGTAAATATGAATAATATATTTATCAAAACAAAAATATTCAACGGTTCTTAAATATCTAGATAGTATTGTAAAGATATGTATTTTATCACTGAATTATAACTGACAGAATATTTTTATTTTTTGTCCTTTTCTAGCACACGCAACCGACTACTACGGTAAGTCATTATTCCGCCAGGACGCTTTCTGTCGTTTACCCTTAACACTACCTCTCTCTTATCATGTCGGTTAACACGGTGTCGGTTGTATATTAGTCCTCATCTCGGTCTAGTTCTGTATATATTTAGTCTAGGTTATCCTTACTATCACGCTTCTAGTTATTTCCTACTAACAAATAGGTGCGGTACTCAGATTACTTGATAAATAAACTCAGTTTAGCCGAACATCTAGACCATTTAATCCATTTCATTTTATCAAGAAATCTGTAACGTTTAGTCACTAGAGGGGGTTTGAGTGACACTACTCAACTAAAACATCATCATTTGATGCACGTTTAAGAGTTTACACGGAATTGTGGCCTTCCAGAGTTCTCCACTAGGTCTCTCACGGGAGACCTATATAACGGCCGCAGAGATATACAGAATATAATATGTGTATATGAATTATGGTGGTATTATGGGGTCGCCGTATCATTTCACGCTGTTTTACCCTTCGACTCGACTAACATACACTGCACAGGTCCTAACACACGGACGCGCGTTGCGTGGCCGCCTGTTGCTGCAACAAACGATACAGCAACCACGTGACCACGCAACGCGACACGGTCATGCTGTAAAATATATAAGCACTAGCTATTTCTATGTATAGTTTGAAATTTTTATTTATATATTATGGTCGAAAGATACTGACATTGTTTTTTTGTTTTTTCCTCCCTTTTCAAGATGAGTACAATCTAAACCCGGGTTTAGAGTGGGAGGACGAATTCACAGGTAGGTTTCAATTCCGAATCATACAAACAATCATTTTAACTAAATATTGCCCTTCGTAGAGCCTGTGCCTATCACCTAGCATGGTTTGTTGTCTATCTATACTATTATGTAACGCTATTTATGACAAAGCTAACAAAAACATAACGTAGCATATATTTGTGTGTGTGTTTTAATACAGGATCCTTCATTTCTAATTTAGTTGACGGTCAGTCAGTAACTTGCTAGTAAATAATCGTTGTATGAAAAATCTGGACCCTTTGAAATATAAATCAAACGTAATATATAAATGAAAAAATGTGCTTTTCTAATTAAATACCACAGCAAAAATACTATACTTTTACTGCTGACAGTCAGCTGTAAATAACCCACAAAATTCTCCCTGTATTACGTTACATACATTCCGAATTAATTCTTCATTATTTATAAATAATACATTTAAATCCATAATGCATGTGACAGAAATACATGTTGTGTATAAGTATGCATGACAAAATGAGGTCATCCATATGTTTGTAATAGACAAGTATTATTTTTATTTATTTTTTTATTATGATGAAACATGTACCTCTCTTGTGGAGAGCTCGGGAAGTTATTTTGCATTTTTTTAATATTCCAAAGCTTTCTGTCACCAAATATTTAACGCTTCTAGGAAATTTGTGTGTTTTAGTTGCACAGTTTTAGAGGAAATAAGTAGATCACATAATTCGTTCATTAAAACATGTTGATTTACTAGCTTGTATATGTGTAATAGAATAACTTTCAGTTTCTCTTAAAACAAGAGTATTCCTGCCGAATATATCAATTCAAATTAAGTCAAAAATGTGGTGCAGCTGCATGAAAATTATCAATCAGAATATGCATAAAAGCCTGTCACAAAATGTATCATTGTGCCCATCGCAGTCTTGTTGCCGACTTCTTACGTTGGCATACAGAATAGTGATTACAGTATTTTGTTATCAATACATTGACTGCTACTGGAATAGGATGGATTATCACACATAGGCATTTTCACTTCACAATCAAATTTATTTTCGAGAAACTGAAAGCTCTGAGAATATAGTTACAGTAAATCTTTTCTCTTTATACGCTGCACATAGAAGGTATTTTAACGAACGTGGTATGAAAGACGGGGTCCTACAATTGTGTGCATGATGAAATTATTGTTTATTTATTAAATAGATAATTAATGTAGATACTTCTAAATTTCTGCTAAAGTCAATCGTCCACGAAGCTATTCAAAAGTAACGTGTTACAAACTCAAATCAACAGTGAGTAGCCAGAATGTCACAGCACTAGTATTTGGTTGCATCGAGTACGGAACGCCCGGCGCCCGCGCCATTGAAATACTATTGCTGTGACATTCTGGCTAGGTACTCATTGTTGGTTAGAGTTTGTAACACGTTACCTTGGAGTAGCGTCGTGAACGACGGACCTAAGAAAAATGGGGACTACGTGTCTAGCGTAAAAACCCTATCTGTTTAGCAGCATGCATCCCGAAATTTTATAGATTTTTTGATAATCTGTGACAGTTATTTTTTAAATTATGGTTCTGGTTCTAGGGTTTAGTTCTGTAGGTATTTACTGGTAGTTACAGGTGATTTATGTTATTTATCCTAGAAATTTAGGTTTTTATAATCAGAGCGGAAATAACAAAATAAGCTCTATTAACGTGATAGTAAAGTTTAGGTTGGTATAGCATCGCTAAGTTTTCATAGCTTGTTTTAAAAGCATTTCTATCTTTCTAAAAACTAATTTAATTTAGAAACTTGCTGTAACTGTAGTCTCATGCCATTGCTTTAGGGTTGAAAACCGCATGATTTTAGTTTGTTAAAATATTTTAAGTCTTAACAAACTGCGTCATGTGGTCGTGTGATCATTTAACATGTAGTGATGACGCTTATAATAGCTAATAATCATGAACAGATTAAAATTAAATCATTGACTTACAATATTGTTCGTCTAAGTAACAGTGCGTACTTTTGATAAGGCTGAATATAACATTGGATGACAGTTTTCCACATAAATTTACCACGGTAAAGTTAAACCATTTACAATGATTTAAAAACATGTGAAAATAACTTAGCATTCACGGTAATAACAAAAAAAATATGTTCCATATTTCTATTCAGCCTTTGCTATCGTACTCATCAGTTTACAATGCCTTAAATATAAGCAGCTTTTGTTAAAAATAATACATTCTTAATCAAACATAACCCTGCTGACCGCTGTGTTATTTCTACTACAAATTAAATTATTATTAATGATTGTCATTAACATGTAAATGCAAAAAAAATACGAACTTTGGAAGACCAATCCATATACATTCCGTGTTCAGAAAATCAAAATTGCTGCTTATATTTTGGGTAATTAAACGTCCTAGTGAGACATCCATTTACACTCAGTAGTTAGGATTCGCTACACCAGTAGAGCAATAGTTATATCTATCTTCATAACTCATTACATTATGTGTTTCATGAAGTTATATAATGGACAAATCTTTTGGTCGATATTTTTCATGAAAATGAGAATACAATTATTTTTATTGAACAAAGAAAACGAAAATTATGGAAAATCCATTCAGAGAAATACGAGATATAATAACTTCATGAAATTCAAATCTAACTCAAAGTACGGCTGATTTATAAACCAACGCAAGCGCGTTGTTAACTATTGTAGACTTTTAGATATCAATTTGAGCTGATGATACTTCTTTCAAAGATACTGGCATGAATTGTTAACTTTCGCTTCAGGAATTCATGATTGAAATTGCCTAAAATCTATGGTGTATATTGGTGTATATCCACGCGGGATATGTCATTCATACCTACTCTATTCCAAAATGTTATCAAATTCAACATTTTAAAGTTCCAGCTGCCTTTATCAAATCTTCCACATAACGTGTCCTCTCCAACTTTTCTTGCCATCGCAAAATCACATGAAAGTATCTTCATCAAGCATTTGAAAACTCCCAAGTATCAAAGCTCAACCAATCACTCAAAAACGTATGCTACTCAAAAATAAATCCGCCCTACCGCACATACACACCCCCCCCGGCAAGGGCCATTCTTATTCACCGTCCAGTGCTTACATTCGACGGCGACGGCGCGCGGCAAGGCGATGAGGAAGAGGCGGCATTCCACGGCAAGCTTCCCCCCGGCATACTGCCGCATGGCCTGCCTACTGTCAAAGAAGTGCAGCCGGCGGTGACGGTGGAGCCGCAGGAGAAAAAAGATGAGGAGAAGGAGAAGAAAGGTTAGTGTGACTGAGTTAATCCGTAATATTGTCAAAAAAATTATAGTTGCTCTTCATTGATTCTGGAATTTATAATTAACTAGTTGCGCCCCGCGGTTTCACCCGCAAAGGTCTCGATCGCGTGGGAATTTTGGAATAAAAAGTATTCCATATCCTAACCAAGGTCATGGTCTACTTATGTGCCAAATTTCATCCAAATCCGTTCAGCCGTTTTAACCTGAAAGCGTAACAAACAAACAAACTCACTTTCGCATTTATGATATTAGTTAGGATTTACTTAGTTTGAATTTCAGCACATTATTTCAGAAAAGTAGTATACAAGGCTTAGCCGCAACCAGGCATTGATGGACTCACGTATATGGACCTCGGCCCACATTTTCGCGATCGTCAATGCCTCTGTTGCAGGCTGCGACAGTAATGTACTATTGTTTGAGCAAAATTGGTTGAAAAAAACCAGAGAAATTGAGTTTCAACTGCTTCAGAATCAGGCATAACATGATAGAACAGAACTACGAAATAACTCAATTTAAAGATGTGGAACAAAATGTCCTCATCGATCAAAAATGACCCGACACAACATTGGAAAGCTTTTTCACGACTACGATTTACTATGGTCCAGTCAGTCTCTATGACTGCCTTTAAATGTGTATCTCTTTTCTTTTACTATAACATGCTGTGATTGTTAGTTCGCGAGCTGAGCGCGGACGAGAAGCAGACCATCATGCTGTCGTCGGAGTTCCAGCGCTTCATGTCGAAGGCGGGCCGCGTCATCGAGCGCGCGCTGGCCGAGTCCGTCGACATCTACACCGACTACACCGGCGGGGGAGACGCGGAGAACGCTCTGTGAGTACACCTAAACTTTTTTTTTTTTTGGGAATTTATCATTTAACTTCTCTCGCTCTGGGCGGAGCGAGAGGGCGTGTCAGACTTTTACTAACTAAAACCCACCCGTGTTCCTTCCGTTGCCTGTGTGCCGGAGCCGCGATATCCCTTTCAGACAAACTCGCTACTCTGGCAGGAGTACACCTAATCTACGTTCGCAATCCATTTGCCAAACATGTAAACAACACGAGTTTTGGGAAAAACAAATCTAATGCCTACACTTAAGGTTCAGTTTTCACTACAAGTTCATTATTTTTTATGACTTTTTCAACAGTTTTAGTCGAAATCAACTTTATTTACACTATTATAAAGTTGATGTTTGTCTAAGTGGAAAATTCGGGTTTGTTTACATGTTTTGCAAATAAATTGCGAAAGCAGATTACCTTTACAGCCTAGCTCTACGAGGATACAGACCAAACCGGAAATTATTTACCGTCAGTTTCACATTACACAGTATAAAACACGACTCTTAAAACAGTGAGGGTAAACATCGTGAGAGAATTTGCATATCCTAAAATGCAGCCAGCAATCCACACTAAGCCCGCGTTACTTACTACACTCTTTCAATAATTGTACTCCGGAAATAATACTCAGAATGTTTTTTTAGGTATGATGACGAGTATGAAATAATTGGTGACGTAGATTTGAAGTGAACCTAACATGTTTCGCGTTTGAAAATCTATAATCAGTTCTTTCTTTTCAATAAAATACCTTTCCCAAAGCTTTCGATAATTTAAACTTGTTGCAAAAGCTAACAAGTCTTTTGATATGCTATACTTAGGTCAAGATTCACAGACAGCACTTTGACTTTACTTAGCAAAATAAAGTATAAGCGCTCTGTGGGTCTCACCGTTAGTAACATTAGAGAAACATTTGATAACAATGTTGAGAGGTGTTTTTTTATTTTACTTCGAGTGTTTGTTTATTGATTGTTTTCAACCTAACAGAAATACTCACAATGGCCTACGATTCTATCATAACTTTATAACACAAAAACACTAGCATTTACGGTCAATCTCGTTTATTTTTACTGTTCTCAACTTAACAGAAAAACTCCCCAATGACTATGAAAACCTATGATTACTACCAAAACCAACACAACACCTTCAAAAGTTAATTGATCTAAGGAGCAAAATAACCCAATACTTCCTTCCACACAGCGACGACAAATCCGACGCGCGCCTCTCCCTGGTCCGTACATTCTACGACGAGCGCTGGTCGCGCGGGCGCTGCGTGACGTGCCTGGACTGGTCGTCCGCGCACCCCGAGCTCATGCTGGCGTCCTACCACAACAGCGACGACGCGCCGCACGACCCTGACGGCGTGTGTCTGGTCTGGAACACCAAGTTCAAGAAGTCCACGCCCGAAGATATCTTCCATTGTCAGTCGCCGGTTATGAGTGCTACTTTTGCTAGGTAAAAATATTACGTTTTTAAGCTATTTTTTAAGGTACGCTTGCATCATAAATAATTAAATGCGTTTAACGTTAAACACGTTTAGTGCTAAACGTATTTAATGATTTGTGGTGCAAGCGGACCTAATTCTCGACTTAATTATGTTGATTGTTGTGATTAGTTGACTCAAACATTATTATTATTAATTATTAAAAGCCTGTGATGTCCCACTGCAAGGCAAAGACCTCCCTACTCTCTATCCACTGTAACAGAACAAAAACTATTGTTAAATAGACTTTCACAGAGAAGACATCACATAACAAAGCTGAATTATAAATTGTATATGGCAGTACAAGTCCATTATTTTTCGATTTTTAGTCCTGTTCAGCTAGCTGCAGCTGTTCCTTGCCTTTAAGACAATCTGTAATATGTCAATACTTCTTACTTAGTTCGAACATACAAATAATGCATATAACTTAAACAGCCCTAGTAAAGCTTTAATGTTGTACGATATTTCAGCAGTTCTACAACAGCTATCTCTGAATGTATAACTGTAATAAATAATGCTTGTTTATTTAACCAGGTTTCACCCTAATCTTATCCTGGGCGGCACGTACTCGGGTCAGATAGTACTGTGGGACAACCGCGTGCAGAAGCGCACGCCCATACAACGGACACCGCTGTCTTCACTCGCACACACCGTGCGTATACATTGTTGGATTAGTACAAAATTGTTTAGGAATGTGTAAAGGAGAAACTTTAGAGGTTTCCTAAATGTGATAAAAACATTATTATAAAATAAACTCACTTTTCGTGTCTTTCTGTGTGAACGTGTTGTGCTTCCAAACTATACAACGGATTTTTGATTTCACCATCATTTTGAGAGTTTATTCTAGGTTCATATGAATAATATACTTGCGTATAATAAAGACCGCACGAAGCAGTGGCGGATCGCTAGTTTTCATCTAGAGTTGACGTAAACTTCCTAGACGCAGCTGGCTGTTCCACTAGGAAAGGCCGTATTATGTGATGAACTGGATAAGAGGTCTCCAGATAAAAAAAGGCTATACCTACTTTATACTTACTGTTCACTGATGTATTGCCAACCTTAACACAAAGCATCGAAGTCCCACGGATGAAACGCAGCAACAGAACTTACCCTGCGATCTACTTTACAAAAAGCTTTCGTACTTCTAAACATGTCTCTCTTGTCACATCAAGTCTATTATAAAATCTTGATGTTTTATCTTGCAGCACCCCGTATACTGCCTCTCCGTAGTAGGCAGCCAGAACGCTCACAACCTGATCTCGGTATCGACGGACGGACGCATGTGTTCGTGGTCCTTAGACATGCTGTCTCAGCCTCAGGAGACCTTGGACCTGCAGCATCGGCAGAGCAAGGCAGTAGCTGTGACGTCCATGGGCTTCCCGCATGGCGATGTTAATAACTTCGTATTAGGCAGCGAGGACGGGAATATTTATACTGGTAAGTTATTGTTAATAACATGTGCTCCTAGTCTCTGCACATGTTGTCTCAGCCTCAGGAGTCGCTGGGCGTAGTGACATAACATCACTCCTATAATCCCCGAAGGGTTAGGCAGAGCTGTACCTATAGTACACCCACATTTCGCCAGTTATGTTTAAGTCCCAGTAATAGGGGGTGAGCCTATTGCCATCAACCGAGCACAATTCCAGAAGCAGGACAGCTGCTGAGAAATTTCTAATGGGAAAACTCAATAATACCTTGCCTGGTCTAGTATAATGGATAGTTACGATGGCTTAAAAAAATATTTGTTTAATGACTCAATACTCAATACGTTTATTGCTCGGATTGATTAACGTTTACGCGTTGATAATTTAAGTAATCTTTGTAATTTGAAAGTTTTTGATAAAACTTAGAACATGATATTTCTCCAATGGTCTATAACTGGAATATGATTTGTCATAGCGCATATTTTCGATATGACTCAAAACAGATGGTAGCAATTATATTATTTTTCTTATCTTATTCGTCGAAAAGCCGTCACCTGAGCTGTCATGCAAACATAAATACAGTAATCTCCACATTTAATTTTTGTCTTAATTATAGCATAAGAGGTATGCAGTCACGAGCACTAATACTCGTATGTATATACATACTTTGCAACTTTCAAAAATGAGTTTCTCTTACTGTGGTGATTATAATTTAATGTTGTTACGAACATAGTTTTTTGGAACCCATATTAATATGAAATAGTTGTTGCTGTCCAAAGCTATTTTCTTTTGGAATATTCCACGAGAAATTTGTTTTTGAATTTTGCTAAGTGGATACATATTAGCGCTCGTGATTGTACAGTGGTTTTGTTAATTTACCATGGCATCTAAACCGAATTTCTTCCCAACCACTATGGGCTTGGGTAATCTTCGTGTTTCCGAATTAGCACGAGCCACAGAGTAAATCTCCCCCACAGAGGCAATGCTTTTCAGTTTTGTATTGCAATGCTCTGTAGTAATGCACTATTATTGCTATTATTGCGCGTTTATATGACATTTTCACTATGTAGGGTAACCTACTCCGGTCCCAGATCTGCATCTGTCTCAAAAGATTTATTTTTTTAAATAATTTGCGACAAGTTCTTCCATGGTTGTAACAGCTATATATTAGAGCTCATTATCGCGCGCTCGTATTTCCGAGACGATGATTCCCGAAGCGCACTAACGGTAGTCCCCGCCAGGCTGCCTGTACGGGCAGCGCGCCGGCGTGACGGAGTGCGTGGAGGGCCACGCGGGCCCCATCACGGGCGTGTCGTGCCACGCCGCGGCCGGCGCCGTGGACCTGTCGCACCTGTACCTCACGTGCTCCATGGACTGGAGCGTCAAGCTGTGGAGCCAGAAGGTAGGTAGCCTTTACATGTCTCAGGACGCATTTTTTTATCTACTTAATAAAAATCTTCATTCATTTATTATCTGACAGACACTGCACAGCTAAACCGCTGTGTCTAGAAACATTACATTTTGCTCAAGAGCTCCTTATATAATGAAAGGAAGCCCTGAGGAAGGAGTTTTGAAAGTTCATCCCTAAAAGGGATAAATAGAGAATTAAAGATTGTATGGTAGTTCGCCATTTTTGCCGATAGAAAATCCTAGTGCACACGGCTTTTGTTCAGATAACTATTATCTGAGGAATAAAATCTAGAGTTTGACAGGTTTTTTATATTAGAACTGTTTTGCATTAAAACAAAACATAATTATGTTATGAAAAACATTTCGATTTGAAGAAGCTGTCTTAAATTTTACCTATAATAAGAATAAATATACTTACAGTGCCTCATATGATACCTTTCAACACAGCAAGAGTCGTGGCTGCAACCTCGATCTGTCACTCATGTCAAGTGTCAATCATAGAAGTTTAGTCTTCAAAATTCAACAGCAAGCACATTGCTTCAATGTTATGTTTTTCATAACATAATATCTGTTTTGTTTAATGCAAAACAGTTCTATTATGTTTCCTTCAAAACATAGCATTTGATTTGAAGACCTGTTTGATATCTGCTGGTGAAAGAGTACCTGAAGGATGTAGACGCTATGTGAATTAAAAATTATATGGAATGAACGAATGTTTCGGTACATATTATTTAAATGTTCCAATACAACAATTAAGAGTTTTCAATCTATTTACCCTAGTTTATGCAAGAATGAACACATCTTCCATAAGATGTTATAGATTAATGGCAAATTTATTTGCCCTATTTAAGGTGAACATGAATTATTGAGTTACACTATAATGATAATAGAAAATCAATGGGACTAAACTGAATAATAATCTCATCAATAAAGGATAGTTGGATTACTCATATCCATAATTAATACAAGATAAGTTACTTACTTGGAAGTTATGAGATCAATCAACTGTACAGACATTTTCGAATCTCATAGATAAGTAATTTTATAAAGATGTGGAAACTCAAACTCAATGTCATACATACATGACAAAGTTAAAATTTCATTGAAAATGAAATTTAATTAGGACCTTTTACTAAAATAGTCTATGTATTTAGACTGACTAAATTTACTTCATGTAAATGAAGTCTCATCATTTGTTAATTAAATTAACTTGAAATGTGAATCATGTACACAAACATAATTTAAATATTTTCTTAGAGAATTAAATATTATCCTATAATAAATCTACCTTCTCTCTTACAGAGAGGAGACCCTTTGTCCACTCAGTAGGAACATTATAGCCTGAGCATTAAACATTCTCTTGAGAGGTAGCCTCTCTCTCTCTTTTGCTACTTTACAAAAGTAATTTTTCTGTAAGCCTAGCGGCTCTTCCAGTTTTATTTCATCTGATGATCTATTTTCCAGTCAGCCTCCCGAAGGCTACCACAGACCTTATACTTCCTGGAGGCTCCTCTATCTTAGTCTGTATAAAAATGAATTTGGTCCATTCTGAGGAGAGACAGCATTGTCTTTTAAGGCAAGGTTAGCCCCACCTGTTGTTGTAAACCAAAATCAACAAGAATTATGGTAGATTTTAAGTAAGCATTTTGATTGTCAGTGTCTTTGAACCATACTTTGGCCTCACTGTTATTCAAAATCTAAAAGTTGTTGTGAGATATCTTATAATATTAGGTTAAGCATGTAAATCCATCCATCCATCCATAATCATGCCAATCAAGGTGTAATTTTTTATCCCATATGAGTGACTGGGTAATGCTTTTGAAACTTGCAAGTGGACAAAATCTGTTTAGATGCGATCAGGTTATTAAGGACTAATGCCATGCAATCTACACTATGACATTCACCTCTGAATGAGCCTTATAAGTTATTAGTATGGATTATCTCAAAATACATTTTAGCAAGTACTTTGTTCCTCTTTCGACCCCTTGTAACCTGACTGCCCCCCAACTTTCCAAGAGTTAAGAGTTGCAGCTTGTCAGGTCTAAGAGGTTCTTACATGGATCCTGTATTGGTACTGGGTCATAGAGTGATGTTCAGCTAATCTGCTAACTTCGTCGTTTTGCGAGATAGGTTCAGGAGCGCTAGGGAAACGTATCCGTCGCTCATCCTTGAATGTACGACAAATGGTCTGTTGTCGGAATGAACTAGATTACTAGAATATTTGCACGCTACTCTAAGACTGACTTTTTTGGCTGCTTATTACTGCGCGGCAAACATCTCTCGCAAGTTCGAGTGCCATTTTTATTTTATTATTTTTTGGTTTGGTCCAGTTCCTGACAAGAGTAGAATAGTCTTTGTAATTTACACCATACAAACTACAGATATAAATGTAGAAATTTGTATATGTAGAGTTGCCCGTTCATGTGGGCTTACCTTTCCTCCACAGCAAATGTGGACAGGAAGTGGGTTACCTTACCATGTGTAGAGGAACTGAGCTGTGGTCAATAGCCTCTGGCCACCACATTAACTCTTGGCAAACCAGTGGAGCAACCTTTTTTAATTTCTTTTGGTCTGCCCCTTTTCAACTATTTTCCAGACAGGGCCTTGTAACTGGTATCAGTTCACAAAAAGGCCCATATATTCTAAATCCTGACTGAGTGAATTTACTTAGGAAATTAACTTGTCACCCAAGCTTTGTTAGGACTTCCAGTCTCCGAGACATAGAATAAAAAATTAACAGGCTTGCAAATTCTCTACCACTCAGTTGGCTGCCACTGCAAATGTCCAGGGAACTGAACAAATGCCAAAGAAGGGCATGCTTTTAACTACCAACCTTGTTTTTCAACTTCAAAAGACTCAGGAGTGAGCTAATACATGAACAGCTACCCTTCATTCATTAATTAAACATTGCTTCCATCTTACTTAGTGCAAACAATAGGCTATTTGATTTTAATATCATATTCTTAGAACTCGGCATAGATTAATATTATGCGTTTAATAGCAATTTGCAGAATTTGCTCAAACTAGAATTGTTCTAAATATATTAATATTTAGAACAATTCTAGTTAAATAATAATATTCAGAACAATTTTATTTTGAGAAAATTCCACAAAGTTCTATTTTAAGTCAAATATTTTCAGTATTTGACTTAAAATAGAACTTTGTGGAATTTTCTCAAAATAAAATTGTTCTGAATATTATTATTTTCATTATTTGACTTCCTGATATGATCTTATCATTCCCAACCTTTTACATGGTTCTTTAGGCAGCCTGAATCTTGTCAACAACATGAATCTTGGCCTAGTTATTCTTGATATGATCCTCATTTACCATGTTTATTTTTATTTTTATATAAGAGCTATTTCTTATAAAACCAGCTTCAACTAAAAATATTGTCAGTTTTAAATTGTTTAGTGGCTGTATTTGTTCCATTTCTAATTCTGATAGAGCAAGCTAGGTCCTTGTCCAGATCATAACTATAATATTTTCTTAATTATTACAAAATACAGCAAAGAATAATACAGTATTAACATTATAAAGTTGTTTAGCATTTTTTAATAGTTATAAGACTTAATGACATGTTTAATTAGTAATTTTAATGTTCTCAATGCAGATCAGAGTTCACAAGACGTACTGAATCTCTTCAACTGCATACCACATGAGAGTATTGCACTCTATTTTAATTTTAATACACTTCGGGATGGGAGGGAAAGTAGGATACAATCCCAGTGGGTAGGTTGCTGCCCAATTAACCAGTCCCTGTGTACCATGCTTTAGCAGCTAGCTCCATGTGCGCTAGACCTATATTAGACATCCCATCCAAAAGCCCCTCCGCAGGGGCTAAAGAGTTTTTAGTTTTTTTACTGGCATAAGTACTCATTTACTTCTAATTCAGTGTGTCAAACACATGGGCTGGGTGAGCATACAGGGCTTCTTATAACGGATTGCTTTTTATGATGGAACGTCGAAAACAAAAATAAAACTGCTGGAATAGTTTTACCTCCTCAACGCATTCTGTATTTGCTTTAGGAATTACCTAATCATCATATTTTACACTGAAATCTTTAAGTTGTAATATTTCTGTCTGTTTAGACATGACCGGATTGTTTAGAAAACAACAATGCACTTCTGAAGTAGATACTAGTTGGTACAAGAAGCGGTTTAGAAGTTTGTTGATAGTGTTTCTGAGTAAGGTTAGTGATATAATGTAGAAATAGTGTCATTGTTAATAGATTTAACACTTACTTGTCTACTCATTCAATTGTAAATGCGTAGGCCCAACTTACAAGAAATCGTTTCGATCTCCTTGCCATTGTTCGGCAGTGGGAAAAGTGTCTTCTTCCGAGGATGAAGAGCGTTCTTCACCACTATCGCATTTAGGAGAATTGCTGCTCTCGTCCGCTAAAAACGCGGACGGTTGCTTGCCGCAGGCACCGGCGACAATTTAGATTTAATGTGATCTTTCGATCTACATTTCGGCATCTCGCTGGCTCAACGATCCGCGTAACACTATATATCACTTCCCACAAGCACTATTATTCACTTTCTGTAAAGTTTAAAATAAACTTTACTATTTATAAAGAAAATAAACGAAAGAAAAAAAATTCCGTACGTTGGCGGCAAAATTTTTAGACGCTATGATTGACACTTGACATGAGTGACAGATCGAGGTTGCAACCACGACTCTTGCTGTGTTGAAAGGTATCATATGAGGCACTGTAAGTATATTTATTCTTATTATAGGTAAAATTTAAGACAACTTCTTCAAATCAAATGTTATGTTTTGAAGTAAACATAATATATAAAATATGTCGAACCATCATAGTTGTTCTTCTGAAAAAAGTTAATTGATAATTGAAAAATCCGAATTAAACCGAAGCCGAAACAGAATTGTAAACAAAGTTTCAGTCGAACATTTACAATAGTTAACACAGTCTCAATAGTTTTCAAATTGCGTTATATTACCTGTTTCTCCTCGTTTCTTATCAAGAGTGTCAACTAAAGACCCCATTGACAGTTTAGTATTAAATCCTCTCTTAAATCCACATAATGTGTTTGTAAACCCTTCCTGTATGGCCCCAGGAGAACAAGGCGCTGTACTCGTTCGAGGACAGCGGCGACTACGTGGTGGACGTGCGCTGGTCTCCCACGCACCCCGCGCTCTTTGCCGCGGCCGACGCGGCCGGCAGGATCGACCTGTGGAACCTCAACAGGGACACGGAGGTACGCGCGGCTACACCAACACTTTTAGTTACTTACTTCGCCGCGGCCGACGCGGCCGGCAGGATCGACCTGTGGAACCTCAACAGGGACACGGAGGTACGCGCGGCTACACCAACACTTTTAGTTACTTACTTCGCCGCGGCCGACGCGGCCGGCAGGATCGACCTGTGGAACCTCAACAGGGACACGGAGGTACGCGCGGCTACACCAACACTTTTAGTTACTTACTTCGCCGCGGCCGACGCGGCCGGCAGGATCGACCTGTGGAACCTCAACAGGGACACGGAGGTACGCGCGGCTACCAGTTTTCACACTTAAAACTTTCTCGGCAACTTTTCAAATTGTTATTTTCCGTAAGAACCTCTTCCGGACTATTACGAACATATTAAAACAAAAAATACGCAAATCGGTGAGTCGTTCTCATGTTATGTGCTAACCAATGAACAGTATTTTTCATTTCTATTATATATATAGACTTCGAGGAGCTAGTGGCTTAGTTATAACAGACGCACGGGTCGATCCACTAAGTTAAGCTACGGTTGCTGGAGTAGGTCCGTGGATGGGTGACCATCTTTACATACTGAGACTCTTCCGTGCTTCGGAAATCTCGGTAAGCCGTTGGTCCCGGCTGTCATTCGTGGGTCTTTGACCGTCGTTACGGGTCCTCAGATGCCCGAAAGTCTGACAACCAGTCTTACCAAGGGGTATCGTATTACCTAGTTACTGGGTTGTGGAGGTCTGACAGGCAGTCGCTCTATGCTAAATACTGGTATTCAGCTGCATCCGATTAGACTGGAAGCCGACCCCATCATAGTTGAGCAAAAGGCTAGGCAGATTGATTGATGAACAGAAAGATTTTGTGTTTCATGAACTGTTGCCAAATGTAATTGTTTCCTCCACGTCCAGGTGCCAGTAGCGTCGATCCAGGCGGAGGGCGGCGTGGCCTTCAACCGCGTGTCGTGGACCCCCTCGGGCACGCACATCACCGCCGGAGACGACGCCGGCAAGATATGGGTCTATGAACTGGCCGAGGTCATACTTTATTATGTTTCTACTGTCATTCTTGTTAGGCTGAATAGTAACACTCTTATCTATCCACAACTCAAAATAAGTAGTGGCCCAACTTAGGACAGAATGGGTATCTTGAAGTAGAAGAAAACGTGTGAGATGTAGAAGGATATTGCGAGACAAGCTCAACAAAATAAAAGATCAGTCCTTAGTAGCAATAAACAGTAAACTGGAAGGAAAATAGCACAGCTTCTGCTGTGTAACCATTCAAGAATTTTCTAATAATGAGAGTGTTATCACACTGACGATTTTCCAACGTTTTTCTAGCGAGGCGATCTGTGAACATGCTATCCGCGGGTGCGTAGCGAGGTAACCGCGACAACACGACTTGTTCTCCGCATTTCCACATTATTGTATAACCCGATTTTTATAACTGTGCGCCTGTCGACGTCAACATTTTACAGTGTTGTGGCTTAAATAATAACAATATCAAATTAACGAATAATAAGACAGAACTGTGGACACGACACGAGTTGTTTAGACCGTGTTAACAGGCGTCTGGGCACTGAGCAGGTAACCGGGGCAGGAGGAGGTAAACACTAACAACCTACGATTTTGACAGCTCCAAGCGCACAGTTATATAAATCGAGTTATACACTCGCTTGTCTCACTCTCTCTTGAAAACTCACGTCAATCGCTTTCGTTACGGAAACGCGGCGAGCGTGTTGTGCACACGTAGCGTTCTCGCTACGCACACGCAGCGAGCGCATTGAACAAACGCCTCGCTAATCACTCGCTCGCAAATCGCCAGTGTGATAAGGCCCTAAGGACTGTACGCCAACGAATTACACCAAGAGCTCAAGACTTGGTGTAACTCGTTGGCTCCAACCACCAGCACAGCCAATTAAAAGAGCCGTAGTTTACCCTAATAGCTTTAATTGTGTAGTTCAATGGAGTTCGCCTTCATTTTCTATTTATTGACCATCCACTTAAAAACAAATTTCCATCACACACAGCACGTCTCCCAACCCCGTCACGATGAATGGTCCAAATTCGTCTACACTCTCCAAGAGCTGCGCAACAATCAAGCTGACGAAGAAACCGACCGGCTGAGCCTGGCCGCCAGTGGCCCATCGTCGCTTACCAGCCTCACCAGCTTGGCCAGCAATCCTTTGAGGTAACTGCTGGGTCAGCAGGCAAGGCCGCACTGGCCCTTGTGAGTGTCCGCTTTGGATATGGTAGTGTGATGTTGAGACGAGAATGTTGGTAACTGATGGTAAGGAAGGTTGACAGAAGGTTGTTAGAAATAGGAATAATATCTTGTGTAGACGCGAAGACCGTATCATACGCCCCCAGCTGTAGCTTTATATTGAATGCTTGCAGAGCATATGATCCGTCATGGTTGAGCCTTGACTGGTTGAAAGTGTGGCTGATACTGTAAGTGCATTTTTTATTGCATCGAAGTGGTTTTTTCTTCTCTGCACGAAGTATTATTTATTTTTCTATGGCTGTTCTTCTGTGTAGCGCGATGCGTGAGCAAAAAGAGATTAATTAAATATCACAGAAATTTTATTTAAAAAATAGCTATGCATCTCGCTACACATTATGGACAAATATGTACTTGAAACACGATTTAAAATAACCTAGAAATATGTGTCTTAAAAGAAGGTTTAGGATTGAATTGGCTGAATTTTGTATGGCTGTTACATTAATTAATATAATATGTACGATGGAGTTACAGGATGAGTACTGATCTAATGCAAATAAAGGAAGATATTCAATATTACATTAACATATTCAAAGCTTGTTCAGAACTGAATAGATGTGATGTACAGACAGATTGAAGAGTTCTATTGAAGCAATGGGAGGCGAGATCAATGTTTAGTTGCAACATACAAATACAATTGCACTGATTACAATGTTAGATAGAATATGTATTGTTGTTATTTAGAACTCTGCTTTCTCCATAAGAGACTTATTATACATAGATAAATGAGTAAGTTGTCAATCACTTATTAAATGCAGGAGCTATTAGAACACGCAATTCGTATACTACGTGCACGTAAGTGTTCGTGTACATTACTTAAGTCCGTAATAAAAATAACAAAAAAATTATGTTGAATGTTGTAACTAAACATGTATATTCTAAAAACATCTCTCAATAGTTAGAAGAACAATACGAAAGATAATCATATAAATGTTGAATGATATGTATATTAGAACCTCTATTAGAAGCAGCTGAAAAACCCTTATAGATATAAAATGATGTTATTATGACACAAAGTAAAGGTGACTATTAATATTATACTCTTTCTGAATTTTTAGAGTTGCTCATACAATATTTATTTAAATGTTATAATACTTAATACGAGCTTACAATTACTTACGTAAGATTCAAAGGCGATTTTCCCCTAAAGTATTTTCATGGTCTTTTCAAAATAATACTATTAAGAAATATATATTTACTCGAAAGTCGCGATCGTTCCTGGCAAAACGTTTTTGAATTTTACGTAAGTGTTACTTATGCTTGTGACTGTACCTATTATTTTTTGAGTTGAAGTATGATGATATTGAACTTATATTAACCAGAATATGCTAAAGAAGAACCAGTACCCAATCATAACATACATCAGTTAATCAATCATTATCACACACACCCACACATCCCGCACATCCACCCCCCACACAAACAAACACACATACAAACACTACACACACCTGAACACGATACAACAATTTTGTAACATCCTAGAACCTTAACATTTTCTTTTATATTTTCTCATTTTTATATGATGTCTCAACACATTGTAGTTAGTAACCCAAGGGAAGTTGCGAGGTAACCCCATCACAAGTATCCTTATAACTTACCGGGGCTGTCTAAATTTTGTGCTGTAGAACAAATGTTTGAGAAACAATAAAAACTTTTTATTTATTTATTTTTATTATTTACGATATAATAAGTAGGTATTTAACATTTTAAATGTGTAACTACAGCATTCCTTCCACCTCTATTTTGTGTCATAACTTACTAAAGCAAGTAGGGATACTTCTTATTACTGCTAACTTAAAGACAACATGAGAATGTAACAGGTAAAGTAAAGCTAAGTTAGTTTAGTTTTGTGTTATATAACTAAGTTATCTATATCCATATCGCTTATATTCATTAAGTACAGGTACCTATTTATAGTATTACTCAGAACTAAACAGATATTGCTTTATTGTAAAAGTTAAATCAAATAAACAATTGCTTATATAAAATTGTTTCTGATTTATTTGTGATCTATTTAGGTACAACTTTGAGGCTAAGTTAAGTTACAAATCAAGATCATTCTAAATGTGGGTAACGTCGCAAATAGCTGTCAGATATTTACCTGTTTTGATTAATTTGGCAATATTACTGTATGCAAATATGAAATATCGCTAACTAGTGAATTAGAATATTAATAATGAACTGCAATTATAACACTGAATTTGATGTTATGTTTTATGTTAAAAGGCATTTGGAAAGTTTCCAAATACTTTTTTACATCTAAAAATAAATATGATACTAATTCGATAAATGTTATGATATTAATTCTTGCATTTCATAATCAATATGTTAGTTCACTAGTTAGCCATTTTTCATATTTCCATACAGTAATTGTAAAAACGTACAAAAGTAATTCCAAATAACAGCGTCTATTTGCGACATTGTCAACTTTCAGAATGCACGCTCTTAAGTTTACTTTAAATTTTCTGTACCTCTTGGTATTTTGTGCAACTTCGTTTATTATTGTCTGTACTACCCCCCACATATTTCAAAAAGAGTATTCTTCTCCATTGAACAATTTATGCAGGGATACTAATTTTTGTTTAAAAAAACAACTCCATGTTCGATAATTCTTTATTTTTACTGTGGACTAAATGGTATAACAAGTTTCCCTTTAGACATGTTGACTTCCTGCCAACAGGAGCATGTCAATGTCTTCCTGTCCATAATATCTGTATAGATCTTGCCAACAAGGTGGTCCATCTCATGTTGGGCTATCCGCGCTGACCAGTCTTTGAACACTTCTGAACTCTCTTCCCCTTGTGCATTTAGACCTGGGATGAGTAAAATAATTTATCAGATATTAGAATCAACAAAATTCCTGTGTGTTGTAGCATTTATTGTCTTAGTAATTCATAAAGAAAGAAAGAAAAGGTTTTTTAGCTCATATTTTTTGCTGTTGCAAATATTGCTGTCATAGTGTTCATAAAAACAGGAGAACTAGGTGATTTCATTTGAAAAGGTAGATGAACTTAAATGTATATAGTTATACCTGTAACTTGAACTGCCTTGTATCTGGGTACTTCAGCCAGGTATCCTTGAACACTTTCACACCCCTCACTGTGAATTACTTTCTGGTAGTCAATCACCTTTAGTTTGGGATTTATGAACACCTTAAAAAAAGCATGGATATGAATAGAAATTATTGAGTTTAAAGAGTAGTATATTCTTTGCTGTTGGATATCAGCACAGAAACACATGTTTTACATTGAGACAGAATACTCACTTACAGTGAAAGGTACAACCTCCATTCCCCTTAGTCCAGCTATTTCCCTCGGTACATTCGCAATTTGCTTTATTGTGTGTCTCATGGCAAATATTCTCAAGTTGACTCCTATCTGAGGCGCCGACATACCGAGGCTACCGTACTTATTGATTACATACTCTAGTTTCTTAATAATGGTTTGTATTTCATTAGTTTTAATTTTATCAACAGGAACCGGTTCAGAAACTTTACGTAACATTGGGTCACCGATTTGCACGACATGTTCATACGGTGGAGTTGATTTGCCGTGTGCGGGGGCTAATCTGGCATACCAATTGAGTACTTTTCTCGTGACTCCCATCTTATAAAATGCTAATACAGTCTATATTTGCAGTTTCCAACTCGGAAGCCTTCTCGAGGCTTATCGGTATTTACTTTTTCAGGTTAAAATATCAGCTGATTAACGCGCAACTGCCGTAACATGTTATGACAGTTGTTATTTTCCCGTAAGGTATTTATTCATGGTTGATGAGATGTGTTCACACATGGATTCAATGGATTGGAGAGACAAACTGGATCACAAAATGATAATGGGTGTAGGATATCTGTGGAAGTCCTTGCATGATAGACCAGTGAAAATATAATATGAAATTGAGTTCCCAGACTATTTTTCTTATTGTTATTTTTGTTGGTTTGGTGGTGGTGGCCAGCGGCAAAATAGCAACCAGCGGCTGCAGTATTCAAGTGCTAGAAACTGGATGCTGAAATGAATCAAAAAGCGTTTACAATCTTCAACATCGATGTAGTACCTACATCGCTAAGAAATACCGGATCATGTTACTCATTCAGTAGTCCACAAACCGTTCGTGTAACAGAGGGATTTATTGATGACAAGGCAGCTTTCCGAATTAGAACGTAATCACTCACAGCGCTGCGCTGTCATCAATAATTAGCGTTCCGATTTAGATCGCACGATTATGACACCTGAGGGCTGTCAACAATTCGGAACGCTCGTGAACGAGCTCACAGTGCTCGGTCAACGTCAAACTTGCTTAACATATTTCTTTGTGTTTAAAATACACATTTCTTCTTCTTCGTTGGTTAGGTGGCCACGGTAGCCAAAAGCACAATTTCGAAAATGCCACGTTAGTCTAAAGTTATGATGCGACTCACAAAACAGCACAATTGTCATCTTTGATCTTTGACAGCGCTCACGGTGATATTAGTAAAAGGCATGGCCGGTGTTATCGCAAGCAGTGTTGCCACCTTAGCCCTTTTCGGGATAGATCTAGCACTTTTTACTGTAGGTAAACTCGTTTTTTATGCTTTAGCCCGAAAAGAGCAGTCTAGCCCTTTTCAAGCGATACGAAACTTCGCACCACGATTACCAAGTTATTAAACAATACGCGTCATGTAGTATAGATTTCGTCAGTTCACACTTTATGATCACTAATTCGATATATTTTTAGTTTTGCTATGGTAACATCGGTAACCCTACCTACTCTTTCTGCTTCTTTACTGGGAAATTCCCCAAGTTGGTTTCTAAGTATAAACCGACTAATTTAGGATGTAGTTACAAATATAATTAGATTTTGCACTTTCTGAAATTAATACGTTTCAAATAAACAATTTTTAACCCTTTGCATTTGTATCTATGTTTTTAGCCCTTTCTCTTCCTCCTCTTTTAGCCCTTTCTCTTCCTCCTCTTTTGATGGCAAAATTAGCTAAATCTAGCTATTTCTAGCTTGTCCGACTGCCCCTTTTCAAAAACCAATGTGGCAACACTGATCGCAAGATGGCTCAAGTCTCGACGTCATCTATGACGGTTCACGATACATCGCTACCGCGCTCACGCTTATTCGGTACGGGCGTTAGCACGCTCAAATCGATTACAGCGTAACTCGGAATGCAGCCAAAATGTATTGACATTTCACATGACATTGAAACGGGGAAAAATATGTCAAACACGAATTTTTGTCTTCGTACCGGACGGCCACGACCGGTTTCTGGGTAGATTTATTTATTTTAATAATAATCTATCTTCACTCTTCATTATCATTTCATACGAAGCAGCATATTGATTGATCGCTTACTACTTTTTACGAGTGTCGGTGATTTTCTAAATGAGCTGCTGTATTATCACTAGATAAGAGACGTTATTTTGGCAAGTTATATTTACAGATAACGCTCGTTTTCGTAGGTCCAAAGTAAGTAATTATGCAATTTATGTTATCTGTAACGTAATTATATTCCATGTGCCGTATATATTTGTATAACAAGAGGTATTTTGTTTAGTAATGTCCACACAGTGTGCGTTTAGACGGTTGTAACTTTGTTTTTCGGTCTGCTTGTGATAAAAGGTTAATAACTGTTTTTTTTTGCCAATAAAGGAACATAAAAAGCTATAAGATTCTCACATTGTTCAAACTGAGCAATCTTACTACCACCATACTAATTGGATAGATAAACTTGTCAGATTCACAGTAGTTTCAGAAAGTGCTTGTAAATCATTTTTTTTTATAGCTACAGATTATGCCGGAGTATTTGTAGCATAATAATAGTAGCAAACTGGTTACTTTTTCTGCTTTGAGTGCTTTTGCTGTGACAATTTTGCAACTTGTAAGTTAGATAACTTTGGATTAAATGTATAAACTACTGTAGTAACTTTGTACTTGATCAAATAATACTATTTTTTGTTCTTATTTAAAAGCAAGAGGCCAGTTTAATTTAAAAAGTTTTTTCTCTAGAATTTAAACAAAGCAGCTGTTCCTTTGCTAGATCAATCCAGATAAATAGAATATTAATAATATTATACTAAGAGCAAATTCAAAATAGAACTTTTATTTTAATTGGTGATGGTACCCATTGGTAATGGCCTTTATAGTAAAATATATGTTGGTTCATGTGTGAATATTTTCCATTTAACTGAGGGTAATCTGCAATACAAACTCCTTCCACAGATGTTTAAGCTCAGTATCAATCTTACACGCCCAGCGTCACACTATATAAAACGCACAATGTCTAGTCAAGAACAAGATGTACTCTTTGAAACACTTAACAATGCGGGGATCATCACTTTGAATCGACCCAAGGCATTGAACTCTCTCAATACTTCCATGGTATCAAAACTACTACCACAGCTCCAAGAATGGGAGAGTAAGAAGACATTGGTGATTGTCAAAGGTGCTGGTGATAAAGCATTCTGTGCAGGTGGTGATGTAAAAGCTGCCATTGATAAAGTTGAAGGGCCAAGGTTCTTCCACACTGAGTATAATGTCAACTATCTCATTGGCAAATACAAGATTCCTTACATCGCTCTCATGAATGGCATTACAATGGGAGGTGGCCTAGGGTTGTCTGTCCATGGCAGATACAGGATAGCTACAGAGAAGACTGTGATAGCCATGCCTGAGACGAAAATTGGACTGTTCCCTGATGTTGGAGGATCATATTTCCTGCCGAGGCTGCAGGTCAATTTAGGTTTATATTTGGGATTGACTGGTAAGTGAAATTTTTCATTATATCTCTGTATATTTAATCACAGTGCAATAGTTGGTGAGCAAATAACTAGCTCTCCACTAATGAGGATGCATTTACATTAGTCTTAATTGACCAATTATGCAGCAGCACGTTTGTGATCTATTTGTATACTTGTATTGTACTGTAAATGTACACATATCCTGCTGTACAAAAGTGCCTGTAAACACCTTAACAATATTACATAATTTTTGTAATAAGTCAATAATTTTCATTACATTTTCAGGTGATAGACTAAAAGGATGGGATGTAGTTAAATCAGGCATCGCCACACACTACGTACCCAGCAAGAGGCTATATGAATTAGAAATCTTGCTGTCGCGGTCTTCTGATGAAGTAGAAGTTAGCAACCTCCTGAGCAAGTTCCATGAGCCGTCAGATCAGTTCACGTTGTCTGATAACATTAAACACATTAACTATTGTTTTGCTGCTTCTTCAATTGAAGAGATTGTTGAAAGGCTGGAAAAGGTCCAGAATGATTGGTCTGTGAAAACTTTGAAGGTGAGTGGTAACATAGCAAAGGATATAAACGTTACATTATTAATACTTATTAAGTAAATCAACTTTGGCAATGTTTCCTGTTTTTTGTTATTACAAGCCACTTGCCAGTTTCTAAGATACAGGGTGGATAGTAAAATTATCAAAATTATTGGTTATCTGTCACCAATATTGATAAATTTATCAGGCTATTGCTGAAAACTTCTGTCAAACTCTGAACCTATAAAAGACACTACCAAACAGTAAGAATATTAAGAAGAGACAAGAATATAAGCCTACTAGAAGAATCAGCAGATCTTTTTCCAAGCCAATATCTTCAAAACCTGTTCGTTTTTCAGACCCTCAGTCAGATGTGTCCTGGCTCCCTGAAGATCACGCTCCGTGCACTACAGCGCGGCGCACAGTTGGACCTTGGGCAGTGCCTCAAGATGGAGTACCGTGCCGCCTGCCGCGCCACTGAGAACCACGATTTCCCTGAAGGTATGCCTCAAAAAGATTGTTTAAAAGACCCACGATATTTTAATGGAAGTCTATCACACTTGTCGCTTGTTCTACCTTTGAATGTTAAGACAGACTGTCGTAACATTCAAAACTAATTTTAATTCTAATTCAATTGTAAAGTAATTAAAGCGGCTTACATACACTGTTGTCGACAGTGTATTTCAGCCGCTTTTTAATTACTTTCCGGGTTTATCTTGGACATAACTGACATCGATGAAGGAAAACATCGTGAGGAAACCTGGACTTTATAGTCTACTAGTTTTTATTCGCGGTTTCGCCCGCACTGACGCCGGAAATAATCCCACGGGAACCTACCGAGATAAAAAATATGTTATGGATTAGGAGATGGATACTTTTTCCCGTGGGACTACCGGATCCCGTGGGAATATCGGGATAAAAAATATATTATGTCCTAATCCAGGTCATGGTCTACCCATGTGCCAAATTTCATCCAAATCCGTTCAGCCGTTTTAGCGTGAAAGCGTAACAAACAAACTCACTTTCGCATTTATGATAAGTCTGAAATCGCCAACACGTCTTGAATAAGCGTGGTGATCAATGAACGGCCGGAAACGCGGAACGTTATGAGAAGAGGCCTTTACCGTGCAATGGGACAATATTAGGCTGGTATTATTATATTTAAAGCGTCGGGGCGTTTTTCATTGCGTTTAAGAAAACCTTCTTTTTGTAGGACTTTGTTTCCTTCACTCACCTATGTGGCAGACTCTTTCTAAAAAAAATCTTGGTGAAAAGCATACTGTAGTTTAAAAATAATAATTTTTGATTCAAACATTTATCTACTAGCAGTTTTGTTAATTGTTTTTCAAACATTTTGATTGAAGTTCTTCATAGTTCATATAGTCTGTGACTTATCTTATCATATCTTATCTAACAAATGTGAATGCCAATTTGACTTGCTACTTACAAATTGCGTGCTTTGATTTGATTATTTGAATATACTAATTTTAAAACAACATAAAGATGTTTTTTATTTTTTATCAATGTTGTATTAAACAATAATTGTTGGAAAAAGTGGTGACATATAAAGTTGAAAATACAGATGAATGTGTTAAAATCCCTTTTAGTGAGTGATTGCGTACGAATTTAACCCAAACAGGGTTTGTTTACACTTTCATCAGATACTTTCGAAACAGAGCATAGTTTCGTACGATCGCTTTCCAGTAATAAGAACCCCTTCGAACCATTTTCCACTGATTTCATTTAAGGTGGATCCGCAAAGGTAGCCCACGAAATTATTTTTTTCTTGTATTGTAATGTATTAATGACTAGCTGCGCGCTGCGATTTCACCCGCATAAGTCTCGATCCCGTGGGAATATCGGGATAAAAAGTATCTTATGTCCCAATCCAGGTCATGGTCTACCAATGTACCAAATTTCATGCAAATCCGTTCAGCCGTTTTAGCGTGAACGCGTAACAAACAAACAAACTCACCTTCGCTTTTATAGTATTAGTTAGGATTCTAATGATTATAATTTTGTTACGGTCGCGAATCATCTTTTGATCAATATACAACCTGACCTGCAAATTGCAAAAAACGTACCTATGAAAATTTGAATTTCGCGGTCTACCACTGAGGATCCACCTTAATAGACAAATCCAGTTGCTCATGGGAAGTTTTTAGTACTACAGAAAAATATGGGCACTCAAAGTAACACAGGGTTGGAAAAAAACAGTTTAAAAAAAAAAAAAAAAACAAACAGTTCAAAATGTTTTAAACAAGAGTTTCTTCCTTTTTTTCTTTGAGCGATTTATCAAAACTATTATCAACACAAATCGATCAGGCCCAATATAATTCATTTCTAATAGCATAATAATCACAACAACGTAATATTAGTTATAGTTAGTAAGTACTATTATACTATCTAATCTGTGAACATACTTTTTGTTTTTGTAGTCAATCTAAGTATGTAACACAGATTCTGAACCACCCAGTACACTCTGTACGTTCAGAATTGCGAATTCCGATTTTCGTTCTTATATGTACCTTACCTAAAAGTGTAGTTAAATATGGGGAAGTTCCCAAAATTATTGCGGGGAATTGTCTCGTTTCGACAAGCGACGGAATATAGATATACATTAATAGGGACTATATTCAAATAATGGGAAACCCTAAAATAGTTGCGGGGAATTACTTCATTTCGACCGGCGCCGAAGTTTATAAAACTATCTAACCTTCTAAATTTCTTTTAGAGCTATTACAGTCCTAAAAATGTATAACTTTTCATTTATTTCCATTAATTCGCGATTTAAATCCACGTTTTTTGCTCAATGTTTAAAACATTATTTAAAACTTGTTTTATACTGTGATTTTATACACTTAATAAAAAACATCGTTTTATTTCAAACTGTTTTAAACATTGTTTAAAATAAGTATTTTAAAACAACTTGTTTGATTTATGCCAACCCTGAAGTAACCAGAAGTAACATAATAGAAAATCTACCTTCCTTTTTCATAGGAGTACGTGCTCTACTGATAGACAAAGACAACAGCCCTCAATGGAAACCCAAGACCCTCGCGGAGGTAACCGATGACTACGTGGAGAGTTACTTCAAGAAACTGCCTCAGGAGAAGGAGCTGCAGTTCTTCGACTCCAAGCTGTAAGCTTGTCTGTCACTGCAGGTTGTAAGCGAATTTATATTATTTTGTTAATTGCGGGTACTGATATGTGTTCTTTTAGGTCTTATTTGAAGAGTAACAAGAAAGAAGGTAGCGAACGATCGCTTAAGTTGATATCAGACTCTTTCCTTTATGTTCATTTTTACCTTTCATTCGGCATCTTTCACTCGAAGTGAAACGTCTGAACACAAAATGAATTCATTAGTGATCCAACGATGTTGGATTTCGGCACTAGGCGAGTGACACGGAACCGAATGATCGAAAAATTATGAAAGGAGCAGATGAACGTTTATTTTTATATGGTTTTGTCGGTGTCTTGTGAACGTAGAATGAAACAAAAAGGAAGCGTCTCATACCGGCTTTAGTACTCACTTGTGGAGGCTCTTTTAAGGTCACAGTAAAAAGTCTATGTCCACAGCAATGCTTACCAATGCATTTAGCTTGCTTGTATTTTAATTATAATACCCCTGACGTAACATGCGGTATTTGGATAATATTTGCATAGCAAAAACGGCAGTGAGAATATATTATCTCTTTATTTGTCATTGTGATGCGTAACGTGTGGCAGAGCATTGTCATAAATTCAAATAGGTCAATTCTAATGCGATTTATTCATAAATAATGGCCTAGTGTCTGGTATACAATCTGCGTTCTTTTTTCGAACTTGAATTATTAAGTTTTTAAATGTAGGGATAATTTATTTTTAACCGTAGAGGCATAACCACTGCCGTTTCGGTCGAGAAGATATCAAATCTAATCTGTCATCTCTTATACCTAGTTTCCTGTGTCAACCTGTATATTCTTCTTCTAGTATAAATAAACACATATCAGTACCCACTGACTTCGACTGATAAGAAATATGGTGCAAGAGGTAATGCAATTATAGCCATTTAATTATAGAACCAGTTTTATTTGTAAGTCTTCCATGTATGAGAGTTCCTTAATTTTTTTATATTATCATGTTTTAAAGCTATTATTAGTCGAAAGATATGTGAAGAAGATTATGTGACACGGGGATGCCTCTTTTTCATACATTCTTGGGCCACTACTGCCTACCGCCTACGCTTCCGCAAGACGTGATACAATAGGGATGACGACAAAAAAAATTTTTTTAGTTCGTCTTTGAAATTATAAAAAAATATTGGACACATATTTTTTTCTTGTTTTACGTAATCTAAAGATTACGGCGATACATTGAGGTAAAATGTGCCATGACGTCACGAGTATGTAGATTTTATACATACTGGTGACGTAGAAACCCCCACTCCCCAACTTAAAATGCGTTTTATCTAAGTATTTTTTTATTAATATGATAAAGCAAAAAATACGTGTCTAATATTTTTTTATTATCTGACTGACAGACTAATTAGATAATTTTTTTTTACCGAGGACTTATCCCTAATGTATACATTTTAGTCTCCTGGCGGTGGTGTACAGTCGACCTCGATATTGCTTGACCACCCTTATGTTGAATGTCACTTGTACGTCACTAAACGAAAAAGTCTATTTGTCTATGTGACAATTAGATATTTTCAACCAGTGACGTTTCAAGTTACTGGGAATTGTTGTGAAAAGTGGTAGCAATTACGAGGTCGACTATACAAACGCTATTACAGTAAATTCTTTCTATACCCGAGTCGCTTTAGCATGGCAATAGCGGTCATTGTCCTTTCCCTAATATCTCTCCGTAAGAACCCAAACAATAAACTAAGTATGTATGGTTTTTCGTTATTGGAATATGTTGAAGATCACGATATATATTGATTCAGGACGTTAACGAACTTTATTTCAGTTTTTGAAATAAAGAATGCTAGAAAATGTAGGTGGGTCAGTAACCGCGATTGCCACGCTAAAAAGACTCGAGTATAGAAAGCTCTTGAGTCTCGTAACTTCAGAGGCTGCGCATTGAATCGTTGAGCCTAGAACGTATTTTCTTTTTTTTTTCTATAAGAACGACTTCTGTACCAAAATGTAGTGTATCAAATGCACTACATTTTGGTAAACAAAATATACGAGTAGTTTAACTTATAAGTTGCATTCGTGTGACACAAACAAGCTTTGTATTTAATCCAGCCTGAAATCAGGAAATCGCATTATATGTGTAGTATAGGTACTATATGCCTTAATAATTAGTTTCCAAGTGCAATTCAAATATGAAAGTCCTTATTAAGTGACCAGTTCTCTAAAATTGTATACTGTTTATACTTGAATGTTATAGTAGTTAAATTAATATGGAATTTAGAAGCCATATTGTAATAAAAATGTTTCATGAAATCTAATATAGAAAAGGCAACTAGGTTATATAACTGAATTAATAATTTAGCAAATTAAAAATAAAATATGACTTGACAATGTGCCTTTTTGTAATGCTATTTAATTATTGTATATAGATAATAATTTTGTAGAAGTCTGGAAGGTAAATTAAAACCACCTTATTGTTTTTTTCTCTGAGATAATATCTCATGCTTTTGTAAATCAGTCAAATCAACGCGCCTAACTGTAAGGACAATACAATTTAATGCATTTATTATAATTTTATACAAACACCTTTCTATGCACTTTATTTGAATGTATGTATATTTTGTGTAAAAATGTAAAGGTTTTGAATGTGTTTGTTGTCTGTTAATGTTAATCAATTAAAGAGAACATTATGTACTTTGTATATTATCTTTTATTTTTAAATATTAAGTAAATAAAATCAAACTAATAAACAAAAAAACCCATATGGTTTTTTGCAGTGTTACCTAATTAAAAATTGCAAAAGCTAGAAGCTGTGTGATTTCTTGCAGTAGCCAATATCTGCGAAAAATGTTGTATAATTGTTTGAATGTGCAGCAACTCGATTTTCTCAATACAGTACAGAAAACGCTGAATAAGAAGACTTAACGATCTGAAAGAGAAGAAATAACGAACCAGAATGCATTATTTGTAATAATTTACAAAATTAAATTATAATTTATAAGTTAATAATTTAATCATGTTCAAGTATGTTGGAAATTATATAAATAAATAATTATCAATTAGGTAATCAATCAATAAATCAATCTTACACCATATGTAGTAGCTATGAAAAATAAATAGTATTAATTTCAAAGTGTACTTACAGATACGTAGGATTGGTACGACAACGCAATAACATCGAGACCCGTCAGAACCACTGGTTCCTGAAAATAAAACAAAAACACTTATAATTATTATAATTTTAAAACTTTTTTTTAATCCAAAAGATGATTATTCAAACTCCGAGACTCTTAGATCTATTTTACGAACGACGAACGATACAAAGCAAGGTAAAGTTGAAAAAAAAAACATACGTGGTGAAAAGAGGTTCCTCTTTGAAGAAGCTAGAACATAAAGTCCGCGTCACGAGACGCTATAAATTTTGTAAATAAAGAACTTCTATTAAGTTACGTAACGACAATTCAATCAACAACAAATAATCCCAAATTCAATCAACTCAAAGTAGCATAACCCGAACCCGACCAAGTGAAATTGCTCGTTAGTTTCGTATTACACGTGTATTGCTTTGAGTTGGTTGAATTTGAGATTATTTGTTTTGCTACTTAACTTAGTAGAAGTTCTTTGTTTACAAAATTTATAGCTTCTCGTGACGGGGAGTTTAGTGCTATATGTATAACATTGTGGAACAAGTGTTTAACTGTTTGATCATACCTGTGCCTGCAACATAGCGATGACGATCAACTTCCTGACGCGCAGCGACGATTCGAGCCAGCAGTTCTCCCAGCCCGAACTGAACATGGCAGTTGGGAGGACTTCTGCCTGAATATGGAAAACAAGGTAAGACCTATGTTTTTATTAAAAACTTCAGATGGTTAACGTCTTATTACAAAACGAGTCCATAATTTCTCGCCAGTTATTGTATTTTGTACTTTATTCAGAGCATGGTAAAGTTCTCAACACAAAATTGACAGCTTACACTCGGCTTATGTGGCGTCAGTTTTTGAAATTAGAATTATAACTTTGTTGAGTGTGTCGAATCAAAGTTCGAAATTAAAAAAATACTCGATGGTTTAAATTAACACTGGATCTAAAAATAGAAAACCTTGTTTATTTATTTCATAAAACATAACTTAGTACTCTAATCTATCGTTGGTTCTATAATATCTTTCTAAACACAAAAAATGTTTCAGATATATGAAATACGTTTTCGCCACTGTGCAATTTGGGTGAGGTACGTATAGTAACTTCGTTTCTTCTGGGAGAATTAGCAGCGTCTTACCTCAACGGTAATATCACCAGCGTTCCACATGAAGAACCCAGTGCTGCACAGTATCGTCAGCGCCGACACCACTAATGTTAAAGCATTTGTCAGGTTACGGTCCGAGTTCTGAAAGGTACGTTACGTTGTCAAATCAAATCTTTAAGCCCGTGCGTTGTACACACACGTTGGGCACGGTTGACAGACACAGGGTATATGGCGCCGTCGTCGCCGTTCCGTAGCGCTGCCGTGTCTGTCAACAGGCTTCCATAGTGATCTATACAACACTGATGATCGTGCATACACACGGCGAATCAACGGACCTTACGGCCCTACAAGTAAGTTCTGACTTTTGTCCACAAGCTCAAACCTTCGACCTAGTTTTTGTACATCCGAACCTTATTCCGACAGACGTAAAATTCTTAATTCAATATTGACAACTTAGATTCGGGTTTAAAGTCAGTTTTGTACTAAGAACGTTAAATTTATCGGAATAAAGTTCGAAATCCAAAAATGGCTCGGAAGTTGAAACTATGGTCTAAAGATAAATCTTGTTTTGTAATAAGTCATCATAGTCAGACATCTCGTATTAAAGCGAAGTTGTCTACTGTGCGCTTTTATAATTTATAACGTCACGATATTATCGTGGACGTTCCCGTCCACGTCCATAAAATGTATGTGTGAAATTTAAAAGCGTCTTCATATATTTCCATACATTTTACATTCCCTTACAGTCCCAGTCACGTTAGAAATTATAAAAGCGCCCAATACCTACCACCATTTGATACATCAAAACGATTAGCAAGGTCAGATTGAATATAATCTGACCACTGAACACGTCGCGGCATATTGCTTGTATCTCACTGGTACACCTACGAAACAGACAATTTAAAAGACACTGTACCAATGTTGAGACCAACTCAGTTTTAGTTTTCTCACTTGAGACCGGAAGCAAGGCGAATGGCTTTCTACGAAGTAGGTAAAAGTGTCTCTATTCGCAAAGCAAGTAGTTCTAAAGCGACAGTAATAAACAGCAAACAAGAAGAGAAAACTTAAATCAAAATTGAATAAGTAAGTATACTTCAACGTTTCCGCATGCATTTGAATGCCAACTTTGAGAGCTCTCTCATAGTCCTGCTCTTTCTCCCTCTGTGTCAAGTAATCATCTTCAAAGATATCGCTAAGGCTTCGGAAGTAACTGTTCAAGTTCTTGAACTGGTGGCTGACAGCGATGGTCAGACATATCACCAGTGAGTACACCGCGAAAATGCGTGTCAAGTAGATCCACCAGAATATGTAGAATATTATTCTCACGATGTTGCTTAGTGCAGATCTATCCTCGACGTCTGGCCAGGCAGTGATTATTGTGTTGAATGTTTCTCCTAAAAAGAAATATTATCAAAGGATTAATTGCATCCCAGTTTTGTTTATCTTTAATTTCATTCTATATTTCTTATGTCGTCTACTGCTGGATATAGGCCTCCCCAAAGCACTGCCACTTCGACCGGTTCTGTGCTTTCCGCATCCAGAGGATACCTGCAGCCTTCACAAGGTCATCGGTCCACCTTGTGGGAGGCCTTCCGACGTTACGTCTTCCGGTACGAGGTCACACTACAGAACCTTTCGGCTCCTTCGGCCATCTGTTCTGGGAGCAATGTGTCCTGCCCACTGCCATTTAAGTTTGGCAACTCTTCGGGCTATGTCGGTTATTTTTAATATAATTATAAAGAAAAATATCAACACTCACCTGTACGTATTACCCTTAGAACAGCTTCAATCGTGTACATAATGAGAGACATGACACAGTTGAAGATGAGAGCCCAAGAGAAGAATTTCGACCTCTTGATCATCTGCTCCTCAGCCTCCAGATCATTGTAGATCTCCTTCAGTTGTATCCCCAGCTTGTACATGACATCTCTTATCTGGCTTTCCTGATGAGTCATACGAACTCGAAACCCAGTGATGATAGAATGAGAGATGATGAATAGAATCAGATCAGAAGTCTGTCGGGCTGTCAAGTTCTTCTGCGTAACATAAGCACAGTATTCTGAAAGAATCATAGCGAAAATAGACCAGTTTCCGAATTTACTTAGTGGTCGCATTATTTTCATGAACGCGTTCGGAAAATCTAATTCCTCCACCCAAAAGTTTGGCAAACCAAATATAAAAACGAATTTATTGAGATTAATCAGAAATTCTGTTGTTTTTGTGGCTTTATAGCTGCCAGTATATTTCTCCATTTTCGTTTTGGAAATTGTAGTATTTTTAAGAGTTTAGAGGCTAGAGAATGTCGTGTGTCTGAGAATTTGCGAACATAAATATGTAGGAGCAGAACCGCATTCATAATTACTGCAATTCTATTTCTAATGCAGACACGTATTCGGTTGGCTAGGAAAATAATTAATGATCGGGGCAACATTATTACGAAAGCCTATTGTTTTTGTAATATTAGAAAGTGGTGAAGGGTGGTCGTTTTAAGGTGATTGTAACATTTGACTTTCAAAAAGTGTTGATTCTCAGTCAACTGCTCAAAACTGATAAACAAGGCGACATTCAGTAACCAAAAGGAACAACAAAACTTGGAGTAGTTACTTAAACAGATATTTGATTTTTATGAGATAAGAAAATGAATTAGGAGGGAAAGGTTTTTAGATACCTCCCTGTAAGTCATACGTATCGAGTCTATCGAGCTCTATTCATAATAACACGAAATCAATTAATTGGTTAGATCATAGACATAATTGCAGGCGCTAATTAGACATACACACGTACATTCAACCACAGTCTACATGTGGCCTACAAAAATGATGCCCTTACCGCTACGAAATAACAGCGCTGTCAATGCCAATTTGCCACCATGGACATGTGGTTTACTGTACAGTAATAACGGAATTTATATAATTGTCATGTCATTTGATCATACATTTTACATTATGGAAGGGGTTTCATTGAAATTAAATTTGAAAAGCCGCTCCATTTCCTATTAATTATGTTTAACTATATGTGATTGCTTCTAATTTCTTGCCTTCGTTACCAATAAGCATAAGGCTGTATCCTAATACAAGCGATCGAGATTTTGCGACCATTATTTTGTCACTCATTTTGTTCGGAAAACCGTAAGGCGAACTCGTTGGTGTTCGTCAAACAAAATGAATGCTCCAATCACGAATTTACACGCTGATCGCTTATATTGGATACGGAGTTACGAAATTGTGTTTACGTGAAAGCGCAAGCGGCGCGTGCTGCGTGTTTGACCGTTTTCGATCTCGTGTTCAGCAAATCCAAAGACCTTTAAAAACATTCTTAAATTCTAGTTATAAAATCTATTATTGATTATTACACAAGACCAATGTGGAGAAATTGCAGTGTAGGTAGATATTGTTTTCTTGTAATAAGGCACGATGCGGAATGACATAAGTTTGATGAGTCCCGAATCCTTTCTATTATTGATGAAACCAGTAGTTTGCTTGCGCGGAAAACCTCATGTATTTTACTTCCCGCTACTGCTTCTCACCCAGTCTTCAGACGCAGAAAATGTGCGATAATTAAAAGACGTTATTGCATGTTGAATTCTACTTTATTTGTTCTTATATGATGACGATAGTTTCAAGTAGCAAACTACCTTTATATACCCATCATAGAACATTGTTACTCCGCGTTCATACCCATAAACACGTTTTTGATACTTGTTTTCAACAAGTTTCGTAAAACACGTGTCAAGCTAAAACATTTAGTGTATAAAACATGTATTGACGTTGTTTCAAACATGTTTCGTTAACTATTCTGTTCACCTTTTTGACATTTTCACGAATTTTCTACAAGACAACTAAGCTTTACAGCTTGTTTTAAGTGTAAACTATATCTAAACGAAAACAGTCACACAAAATGTAGATTACATGTTTTATATCTTAGTTAACATAAACATGGGGTTTGGATAGGAAAAAAAAATGGTATTGGTAATCATAATTATTTGGCCGATGTAAAGAACGATAATGTGGGTATTTACCACTTTTTATTTTATCTTTACTTTGTTTCAGACCAGTGAAGTAGATTCTATGATCTAATAATGAATAATCTTAAGTACATATTAATTTTTCATCTACTTCTTTGTTAAGTTAAAACAGCACTGAGAATACGGAGTACGACGACTTTACGATCTGCAATAAAACAAAATAACGTGTCACCAATTGATATATTTAAATTAGTAATCGCTGCATGTAAAGTACTGGTACTCAACTTCATCCGGTTAGACTGGAAGCCGACCACAACATAGTTGGGAAAAGGCTAGATGATGTAGATGATGATGATTTATCTTAACAATGTGAGTATAGTTTATTAATTATAGGTCAGTCATGTTTATACTCACCCTAATATATGAGTGATACGAAAGATCTATGTATCCAAGGCCTTTGAGGACCACAGGTCGCTGCGAACAAAATTAAGTTAAAATTACGTAGGAAGTTCTTGTATCCTAGTTAAAAACTATAAAAGTGGAATTATTGGTAATACGTAATATGGGCTGGTATCCGCAACTCCACGTCAAAGCGTGTATTTTGCGTACGGGCGGGAAAATCGCATAATCGATCCTAGGCAAGTGGCATGTTATAAGGAAATCATATGTAAAGTTTGTTTACTTATTAAAAGCATTATTGGCAAATTATTAGATTTTACTCTAGACTTCTGACTTAGTATTTAATTGTAAAGTGTGAAACGAGAGACCTAATTATCTACTTATTAAACCTACAAATTAAAGTTCAGCTTACCTGGGCTTGGGACATAGTGATTACAACTAGTTTTCGGAGGCGCACTGAGCATTGCCCCTGGCAGTGGTGCCATCCAGAGAAATATATCGCCGTGCCCAGATGGGAAGCCTGAAACACCACACCCTGTAGGATAGTTTGGGTTAGAATCGGAAGGAAATAGGATGATCAGGATCAGGATTTATTGGAAAGATATGTAGGGGATATTATAGCGGACAAGGATAAGGTCAGTTATGCAATAGCTGGTCAAAAGCCACAAGTTGAATGGTAGTGTAGAAAACTGTCGTTTTCGATCCGCAGAATAAGGGCCTCTTCTGTATCAACTTGTTTCGGTTTACTGAAACATTGGACATTGATAACTCCATAGTACCAGTAATAAATTAGAATCGATTAGATCCGATGTCAAAGTGCGACTAACGAACCAGGTCTAGTCAAGATGAGCGTTCTTCGAGGTATTTTTTTAAAATACTGCGACAGTCAACATGCACACAATTCATCAGTTAGATTGTGTTGAGCTTACCTCCACGGTGACGTCTCCAGCGTTCCACATGTAGAAGCCAGTGCTGATGAGCACAGCGGACGCAGTGAATACCGCGGAAAATAAGTTCAGAAGCGTGCGCTCCGAATTCTGAACAAAAGAACAGTATTACACGGGAAAACTTAATAAAGAAAGATGTATTAGGTAGTTATAATATTTAGCAAGTGAACTATATCCGCATCTCCTGTACTTCGTGCACAATGGTGATGGCTACCGAGAATCTGAGATCAAATTAAACATCAGTTCAAGATACCAACAACAATAAAGTTCACGAGTTTGAATGCTCTCAGAAACTATAATGCGCGGGGGGTCTAGAATCATGTGCTAATAATTAGCGCGATGTCCCATATACCGTGAATGTATTATTGTTGATAAACTTTGAGATTTGAGTAGGTACATACCGCCATTTGAGCCATTAGCACAACCAGCAGACAGATGTTGAAGATGATTTGTCCACTGAACACACCGCGACACACAGTTTGTGTTTCCTGAGTGCATCTGAAAATCAAATAACCATAAATAGTGCAATTTTTACTGGCAGATATTATAGATATGGCCTAGCAAAGGAGAAACAGCGAACGAAAAGAAAACGTGTCATAACTCATAAAAGAAAATGTCATTAAGCAATGAAAACATAACAGCGAGGTCATAAGTAGGGGGATGGTCTTAAAAAAGTACCAAAAAATTTGTAAATTCGCAATAATTAGACAATACGGAATCTAAGAAGCTGTTCATGCATTTCTTAACAAGCCTTCCTTGTTTCGGGGTAGGTAGACCAAGCTTCTGAAAGTGAGTTCTTCAATATTTACCGTAATGTATCCGAATGTAGCTTTATCCCTAATTTAAAACCAGCCTCATACTTTTTTTCCTTCTCAGCTTGACTAAAGTCGTCTTTTCCAAATATTTCGTTAAGACTTGCGAAGTAGCTCTGCAGGTTTTTGTACTGATGGCTGAGGCAGGTAGTCAGGGGGATGACCAGCATGTATACTGCAACGATCCTGGTGAGAAAGATCCACCAAACTATGAAGCAGAGAGCTCTAACGACGTTAGCCAGGTCAGACCTGTCCTCAACATCTGGATATGCAGTCACTAGAGTCGTGAAAGTCTCGTCTGAAAATGGGAGCGGAGACGTTAAAAATAAGCGTTTTTTTTTTTTCAATTTTCTTCAGGCTGTAGTTTTGTGATCAACGTGTTATCATGATTTCTATTGTAAATCTAGTTGGTTTTGGATAGTGTTTTCTTTTGTTCTAGTTTAGTTTGGAGCGAAATAACAGTCGCAGACGTTTTTTTTTTTGCGGCAACATTAAAATAACCATTGAAATCAAACGGGTTCGGACATTGGAACTGAGGGCGTGCCGTACCGTATTGGTAGACCTCCCAGACTCCTGCAGCCCCATACATGACCATAGACAGCATGCAGCTGAACAGCAACGCAAACAGGTACATGTACGTGCTTGTGAGCATTTGTCTCTCGACCTCCGGGTCGTTGTAGACCGCCTTTAGCCCGACGGTCAGGTTGTACATCACCAGCCTCACTTTGTCCTGAAGCCTCGCCATCATCACACCAAAACTACACAGCATTGGATGCGATAAAGCATAAACCATCAAGTTAGATTTTTGCTTCTCGGTCAAATTTGTCTGGGTAAAGAACGAACCCAACTCGAAAAGTATCAGCAAATATATCAAGCCATTGTTGAATATTGTAAACTTGTCGTAGAATCTAACAAATCTTTTGGATAACTTCAGCTCTTCTAACCAGAAGTTAGGAAGACCAAAGAAGTAAACTACATAGCAGAGTTTGTGGAAGAAGTCGGTTGTTTTGCTGCGTTTGTACGTCGTGTTGTCCATGGTTGATCTCTCATTCCGAATGACTACGTAACTAAAATTCACATTTTGTTATACTGATTTTCGTTTAATTGGCGTGATTTTTGTAATGACTTCCAATCAAAGGGTGTTAGGGTTGTCAAAAACTATCGAAATCATATTATCTATTTGACGAAATTTTGTAAAAAATGTTGGTGTTATACAGTGTGGCTCCCTGCCCTCGACGCGAAAACTGATACCATGGATTCGGTGCATGATTCTGAAAACCATTTTTGTCGGTTATTACCAGTGATCGGAGTAGGTAGATTGATTTTTAGTACTTGTATCATAAATGCACACAGAAAGAATAACATGGATAAGCCATTTTTCCGGAAAGTAATTCCGGTATTTCCGGATTCGGAGTCGTCGGCGGGCGTACGCATTGTTCTGATAACCGGTTATTGTACCACCCATGATCCTTTGTTCTGATTGGTCGTTGGGTTTTGTCAAATCGTGACAAAAAAAAAATAGGAAGAATAATAAAGAATAAAATTGCTCATTTTATTACAATTCCTACCTTTTTTTTGAGGATGGCAAATCATCAAATGACTCCTTCCACTCTGGCAGAATACAATTCCTACATAAGTTCCGGTTTTTTTTTAATAATCCACCAATTCCGGAGGAATGTCCATAGTAATATATACGTTTCGGATCAATGACCCCAGTTCAATCTACCTACTCCGATCACTGGTTATTACAAATTAATCAGCTGTTCCATACATTTTGACCGCGTAGGTATTGCACTTTTCTATGGAACAGCAGATTTTTTTTTTAATAACCGACGAAAAATTTCAACGCAAGGGGTTTCAGAATCATGTACTGAATCCATGGTATCAGTTTCCGCGTCGATGATGCCACTCTGTATAGTATGTCGTATATTGCAAATACTAAAGTGGGACAGAGCCCACAGTTGTTTACAAAACAATTAACTGATTCGATAACACGCGATATCCCGCTTAAAATACATTAATTAAACCAATCATGTGACCAAATAAGCAAGATCAAAGTTGATTGATTGATTTGAGTATCAAAGTTTGTTTTATCATAGAAACGCCCCAGACGGGCAGAAACGAGACTGTTTTAAGGTGTAATAAAATAAAATAAACCTTAGAAATACGACTTGCAACCCTAGACAGTTTATCAGGTAGATTGTTAGAAATTCTCAATAGTAAAATCATTTCATTGGGAATTTTGAAAATTATTCAAGAGCCCCGTAATAGAGCAATTTTCTGTTATTTCATAGAAAATGACAAATTATGTAGTTATCCACAAATTATTGTATGAGTGAGTCGATCAAGGGGGTAGTAATGCAATTTTGTCACACAAATATTCAAGAATTTCATCAGTTTAAAGTCTGATGAAATTCTTGAACATTTACTAACTCATTTTTTTAAATCTGAAAATTGTTTTCAGCAGCATGAAGTCGGTATATGTTGCAATTTCTTTACTATTCGGGAAAATCACCAAAAAAACATTGGTCTAAAGCCTAAACTGTGAGAACTTGTAATATTAACAATAAAATTACTGTAATTACAAATTGTATCATATTACTAGTACCTATGTATTTTACTTCAGTGATTACGGCCCACTCCTTCTCACAGAAAGAGGAGGCCTGTGTCCCTGGTCCCTGCAGAGTGGGAAAATTAAAGGCTGATTATGCATTATCTATCAATATTAATCTTTTTATTTAATAGCGTAAGTATTTCATTGGCCTGCTTTAGGCTCCCTTTAACGAATATGTTTATTCGTTAATTTCCACATTAAACAATACTTTATTGCTATTTTTCTGCGTAAATAAAAATATTGGTAATGCTAGTGGTAATGGCCTGCATCTTATCGATTCCCATGTGGTATAGAATTATAATAAACAATGTTGTAAACATTAACTGAGCTTGCTGTAGGTTTCCCTTCGTGCTTACTTAGAAATTATAAAATTTTAATTGGATTTTATATAGACCATGTTTAATTTTTTCGTTTAACAATTTAACGAAATTCAAAAAAAAACTGGTAAACACGTCACCTAATACTGTTGAGCGTGCCCGTCTGCTACCTGTGGGAGAATGAGAGTCAGGCTCATGGCTTCAGGCGCTCCCGTCATCCACCATAGGCACCATGATGGATGACTCATCGTTTCGGCTCGCTACGTGTCTCCGCTTGGGCGCACCTTGTGTTGCTCCGCATCGGTGTCTCTGCGGTGAAGCTGTTGACAGTCTCGGGCACCATGGCCTGTCCTGTTACAGGAGCGCAGGTCGCATTGCACGGCACGCCAGCATCAACGATATTATTCGTCGAGCCCTTGTCACCGCCGGCGTACCAGCGGTAATAGAACCAAACGGCTGGGTACGTGACGATGGGAAGAGATCAGACGGCATGACACTGTTGCCTTGGAAGGTGGGTAGGCTTCTGGTGTGGGACGCGACCTGTGTCGACACCCTTGCACCATCTCATGTTCCTAGCACGGTGGGCTATGCTGGCGCCGCTGCAGCGGCTGCTGCATCCTGCGCCCTCAAGCGGCGCAAATGCTGTAACCTTGTGGGTAACTACAGTTTTCAGCCGTTTGGGGTCGAAACGCTCGGTTCGTGGGGTCCGAGTGCGTCCTTTTTAAGGAAATTTCTCGCCGACTGGTCGACACTTCACGCGACCAGAGGGCTGGCTCATTCTTTGGCCAAAGAATTAGCATTGCCATTCAACGTGGCAATGCTGCCAGTCTTCTGGGCACTTTTCCGGATGACAGCGATGCGGACGAATACTTCGACGCCTAAGCGTCAGGTCACACCGGAATGGCAGCGGCCGGCAGCGACGCGACGAGCACTTTCAGTGTGAAATAATTTTAAACTTTATCTACATACTTAAAAGACCAGTATCGCTTGAAAAGCTTGAAAGGTCTCAATGGCCCGTGGTGACGCGAGCGGCCGCGCGCCACGCGCATGTTGTCGGTGGTTCTGCCTGCGGCTGCCAGCGGCGACGCGATGCCACTCGCGGCACCGCGGGTGGCTGCGTTTATGTAATGTAGAAACTAAACTAGTCAAGCGGAGACTAGGCACATGGGAGCTGCAGGTCACGCGAGGCCGCCAGCGACGACGCTGGCGGACGCTGGCAGCCGCTGGCAGCCGCTGCCGGCCGCTGCCGGCCGCTGCCATTCCGGTGTGACTCGGCCCTAAGTGTCCTTTTGTTTTTTGTATCTATTTGTATAGTTAGTTATTATATTTAGTACCTAGTGTAAATTGTTATTAATATGATATAATAATATTTGTATATAATCCTGTATAAATAAAAATAAAGCAACGAAACTGAAAATATTTAACGCCACGACAAAAACATACCTTATGGTATGCTTCTAATAAATATTAGTTAGTGAAATATCTAAATATCACGTTATTTTACCACCTCAATTCAAAATCAGAAAGCCTTGTTTGTAAACATAAGTAGATAATTTGTGGGAAATTAACATTTTCACGTCACTTGGCAAATGTGTTCGCTATACCATATAATGTTGCTGCTCATATCTTTAACACTGTCTTGACGCCTTTACTGAGATATGAAGAAGTCTATCCTGAATAAATTAAAAATGTTTAACCCTTTAGCGTTAAATTATAAGCATTACTGTATAAACAAGCTATCTTCCAAGTTATTAATTATTCAACACAATTGTTACTATATAAACAACTTCCAAGCTATGTTTTGCTTATAATTGAGTGTCTGTATAGTCAATAAAGCGTCGATAATAAATACAACTTTATTTCTTGTGACAATGAACTTCTTTAAAAGTAAACCTCAAATACTGTCGGAAACTCTGATCTATAAAGAGACCAGCTCAACTAAATTAATCGAGAAGTACAGCAAGTTCTGGTTCCTATGCTGTTGTCCAGACTTCTGGGTCAATAAGGTCAACTTCTCCGATTCTTTCGTGAAAATGTACCGATCAGCGATGATCCTTATCCATCTAGTCATGGTCGTATTCTGTACCTCGTGTTTTGTGTCTCTGTGGACTCAACACGACCTGTCGCAGAGCCAGGACTCTGATAGGCTCGCCTATGCAGCATCCACACCAATCATCACGGTATTCTACCATTTCGTGATCTTGTTCTACACTCGTGACGTCAGACAGGTGCTGTATAAATTGGCGGTGGTTCTGAAAGTTGATCATGATGATAAGAAAGCTGAACAGGACATGATAAAGAAGTCTAAACTGCACAATGGGATATTTTTCTCGTCATGCGTCTGCAATATGGTGCTGGTCGGGTTGTATAATTTTATACAGGCTATTACTACGGGTATGTTTTATTCCTACATAAAAGAGTTTTCATAAAATTATCACGACGTCACTTGGTTACAGCAGAGATTATACGATAAGTATGATCGTATACATACTATAGTATTAAACTCTAAAGTGCGTGTCTAGTATAGAAAGTGCAAAAAATTAAAAACTCTCAATGTAAAGGTGCACACGATTGTTTTTAATCCTCACTCGGAATTAACAGGAACCACAAGACTACGCTAGGTCTATCGTAGCTCGTAGCAACAAAGGTCGAACTACGACGTGGTTCGTAACCGCAAACGACGAGCTACGTGCGTCGTAGCTCGAAGCTGCAAAGGAGACGCAACGTCGTCGTAGCTCGTATCTGCAAAGACTACGCTATGTCGTAGCTCGTAGCTGCGTTGGACTACGCTGCGTCGTAGCACGTAGCTGCAACAGAGGAGCGTCGTAGCTTGTAGCTGCAAAGGACTATGCTACGTCGTAGCTCGTGGCTGCAAAGGACTATGCTACGTCGTAGCTCGTGGCTGCAAAGGACAGTCGAACCTCGTAGCTGCAAAGCAGGAGATACGGGACTCATAGCTCTTAGCTGCAATGCTCAACGCTACGTCATAGCTCGTAACAGCAAAGGACAACGCTACGCACTACGTCGTAGCTCGTATTTGACGATGCTACGAGTGACGTAGCTCGTAGGTGCAAAGGACAATGCTACGGCTGTTGTAGCTCATAGCTGCAAAGCTAGATTTTACGTTGTAGCTCGAAATATTAAATAAATAATCATACATAAACATATTAATAAGCCTATAATGTTCCCACTGTTGAGACATAGTAACCTGTGTCTCAACAGTGGGAACATTATAGGCCCCTCTCTGTGAGAGGGAGTGGACCGTATCTACCTCGCGGGCCCAGTGCCCAGTCACATGTCTTCGATTTTTTGGTTCTAGTACGTCTTTCCATGCCGGAAAAATATCTTGAATATTGCCCATTAACAGAACTGGTTTTCTGGTTGTCAGATGCGACGTTCATCACCTGTATATCAGCATGGCCGGACATCGAGGACCGCTCAACCCTGGCTGGGGTAATGCGGGTCATCGTGTACTTCATCTGGTTCCTCCACGTGGTGCGCAACATGGGCGTGTTCCTCATCATCCACACTGTTCTCCTGTGCTTGAGCCAGCAGTACAAGAACCTTCAGAGCTACTTTGAGGATTTGAATAAGATTTTTGATGAGAGACAATTGAGTCAGAAAGAGAAGGAATTGAAGTATGAAGTAAAGTTTAAGAAGGGGATTGAACAGCATGTGCTTACACTGTGGTGAGTTCTTGTGTCTGAGTGAAAATCTTTTTGTCTTAGTAGACGTAACGCTTTTCAATTTTGGTCTTAAAGTGTTTGTGTTTAATTACTGTAGGTACTACTTATTATTTTACTAACAACCTTCAATTAAGATTTTCACGCCAGACACCTGGTAGAATATGAAGGAAACTTACTATGTATATTTGCCTGCTTATTGTAATCTTGCAAATAAATATTTTTCTCTTTCTTATACACATCCAGGTAAGCAACTAAGCAGTACCAGCAAACCTGCATTCCGTTTTCAAGTGTATAAATGCCAGTGTCGGTGTACAAGCACAGGAGATAGTTCTTCTATTTCTCTGGATAGTAGCGTATTGTGATGCCTCTAGTATAGCAGCTAGATGCCCATAGCCGATGCTGAGCACTACCATATATCTTATCATCTTATGCCTCAAGCTGAGTGCCCGATAGGATTTCCCATCGGCAAAAATTACGATTGTCCATACAAACTTAGATCGCCTATTTTAGCCCCTTTAATCTTTCCACTAAGGAAGCTCACTTCCGTCTAGAGCCAATTGTTAAGGCTGTGCGATGTCTGTCAGTAAATGAATTCAAGATTTTTATTAATTATTAACTCTAATGGTGAATCCGCAGTTGTAGCTGGCGAAATTAAAATTTTCTTAAGTTTTTTGGAATTTGCAGGTCAGTGTCAGGTGCTCTTTTATATAACAAATCTAATTTAGAGAGATTTAATAACTATTACAATGATTATAATTCTGTTATAGTCGCGAATCATATTTTGATCAAGATACAACCTGACACTCACCTGTAAATTGCAAAAAACGTAAGAAAATTTTAATTTCGTGGGCTACAACTGCGGATCTACCTTAAGGTGCTTCCTCACCGCCGGGAGCATTCGCCTGTAACGTAACGTAACAGAGCCTATCAGTGAGTGAGGCAAATTAAACATTAGAGTGCGCAACCTGTAATGATACAATTCGAGCATTACATCAGTGAGGGAGGAGAACCGAGCATTACAGGGCGGAATGTCTGTAATATTTTGATACAACTTGTAACATCAATGCGCACCATTCGTTACACTCAGTGCGTCAGGGTTCAGTATTGTAACGTAATGCTTAAAATCGAATCTGTAACGTTACATTACAGGCGAATGCTCCCGGTGAGGGAGCACCTTTACGTGATTGCTTGTAGGTGTGTGAGTGAGTCTCAGCGCGATTTTCAAATAACGTTCAGCTCTCATGTGCTGCTCTGGTGTGGCCTGCTGATTTCTATTCTCCCTGAAGTGATGGTAAGAATAGTAAAGTTTCAGCTATAATGCTTTTGTTTATACTGTTGCTCTGAAAATATATGTTACCTATTAAATGTGATCGGGACAAGAATCATTCATAAACACTGGCTATACACATTATCGCTTAAAATTATGAAATCCCCAACATCACAATAATTTTAATGCATAGTTCATTAAACCCCTGGTACAGTAATCGTATTTGTTTCTTAGAACAATGATACTCATTCGCTGACGATGCTGGTGACGAACGCGCCACGGGTGGCTGCCGCGCTCGTCGGCCTCGGCTACTTCATGTGGCCTGCCGGGGATATTACTGTTGAGGTTAGTACTAGTAGTATTCTCTGTTATAGCCTATAAACTTGTTGCAATGATATTTTACTTTGTTTTAAATAACGTGAAAATTTTCAGGCTTCTAATCTGCCCCACGCTATGTACGGTTCCGGCTGGCAGAGTTGCCACGACAGGTCCTCTCGAATCAAGAAGCTGGTCGTGTTGGCTATGATGCAAGCACAGGTTCTAACACTTTCTTACGTAGTAACTTAAAACAATGTGAGTAAACAATGTGCGTAACAAAACAACAATGTCCTGGAGACGCAAGAGATATTATAGAACACAAGTGTATGTGTGCAGACACAGGTGGACTCCCTGTTCCACTGTCACTTTTATAGTCCAATGGGACGGCAACCCAACACGGCCGGGGGGGACAGATCAAGCGTTGGGGACTTACCACCACCTCTAAAGCAGTATTATTTTACTTACTTCAGTGGGGGAAAGAGATGGAGCTATAAGTCCTGTAGAGCTTCTTCTCTTTCACACATTGAAGTAATATTAAAATAATACTGCTTTAGAGGCGGTGGTAGGTCCCTGGATTAACTATTTACCTAAATAACAAAAAGTTTTGTTGCAGACACCCATCGAACTGAAAGCATTTGGACATTTGACATTCTCCTATGAAACCTACGTCTCGGTGAGTACGGTTTGAACTTAAACTACGAAATGTTTATAAATAACGTTTATTAATTTCAGAATTAATTTGTTTCAGATTGTGAAGATGTCATATTCTCTTTTCTCTGTATTGTACTAAACTTTTTCATAATTGGTTAAATCTTTTTTTTTATTAATTAAATATTCTTAATGGTAAGCGGTACCTACGAATCAAATTTTTATGCTTGATATTTAAAAACCTACCTACTCAAAATGTTATAAATTCTTATTTTCAATAAAATTCTGCGCAAATACCTACTTAGGTTTAAAGAAACTTTATTCTCAATAAAAACAATTACATGTCACTTACTTGAGAACAATAACTAACACATAAAAAAAAACAAATTTAGACTCGACAACATCCATGAACAGAAATACTAATTAAACTTAAAATTAAAACTAAAACCTGTCCCATCCAAAGCATTCATTTTTCAAATAATATTTGATTTGCAATCAGGCAATGGCTCAGCTGGGTTTTGAATGCATTAAATGAGTGCAGGTTCCTTATGCGTGATGGTATTTTGTTGTATAGCTGTGCTCCCTCAAATGTAAGCATTTTTTTACCATAGTTGGTCCTAGTTTTTGGTAAAACCAATAAACTTGCTCGCCGAGTGCTTCGTTGACTAACTTGTTTGTGTTGGGTAAGTGTGATATTTGAGTGGATGGTTTTGTTTAGAACTTTTCTGATAAAGATGCATGTGTTATATATATATAGTTGTTTTATGGTCATTATTTTTGTATCGCTGTATTTTTTTTTTGTTGCTGTTAGGTACGGGTAATTGAAGAGCATTTTTACCAGTTTATTTTGAGAAATTTGTAGTTGTGACAATTTTGTTTTTGGAGCACTACCCCATACTTCGACCAAGTATAGTAGATGTGGCTTTACTAGGGAATTATAGATAGTGTGTCGCAATCCTTGTGGAACGCATCGAACTAAATTGTGCAGAGCTCCGACTTGTGTCGAGAGCTTGTTTTTTATATAGTCGATATGAGCACTCCACGAAAGGGAGCTGTCTATTCTAAGCCCGAGATATTTTTCGCAAGTTTTTAGTTGTAGCGGCTCATCATTTACTGTAAGTGGGTTGAATGGAGGAATATGTTTGTTTTTTGCCTTATATATTACGTAACATGTTTTGGAGGTGTTTATTGTTAGAAGGTTGAACTGAAACCAGGTAAATAGGGCGTTTAAGTCCTCCTGAGCTTGTGAGATGATGGCATGAATCGAATACTTAATTTGTTTATTTTATAAGGAAGTCAGTATCTAAAGCCTCGTGTCTAATATCGAAGAAAATATACTGCATTACGCCTCGTGCAGCCGGGTGCGACGCGCCAGCGCGACTCGGCTCTAACATAACAATTTCTAAGAAAACTTCACGGTAGAAAAATTACCGGTGTCGCGTCGCGCCGCCGCGTCGAACCGGTCTGCAGGAGGCTTAATGCAGTATATGTTATTCGATATGGTGATGTGTGATGAGCCGAATTCCGACACCAAAAACACGATATTTCGTGTAGCTGACTTTATGTACCTAATGCAAATGACACAATCTTTTTCCCTAGCTACTTTCTTTAATTAAGTACCTAATTTGGACACCATTTAAGGATCACCCTTGTCAAACAAGTGTTCTGTAATTTCTTTTTCACTCAAAGAACTTGTATGGCTTCCTATTAAGTAGATACTTTGATTAGTTTAATAGGTTAACTTTGTATGTTTACAAATGAATAGGCTTTGTTGTAAATTCTATGACGTAGATACCATTCTAATTGGATGCAATTGAAACCGTTTGTTAGAAGTTTTAGTCATTAATTAGAATGATTAGAATGCAGTTACCCATATGCATTTGTTTTTTCAATATATTCATGGAAACATTAACCCCATTATTGTACTTGATACGACAAATAGCACACGTTAAACAAAAGAAAGTAAACTACGTAAATTCAAAATGGATCACCCAATGAAAATAACCAAACCAAACGAAATGACTAAACTCTTAGATAAATTAAATACGATCGGTTTCCTATTTGGGATAAAAGATATCTGGATTACAGATATCCAGCTTTCCAGTAAATTCATCCACATCTACAACAAAGTCGAATACGTGATAGATATTATCAATGTGTTCTTTGCTATGTCCATTATAGGATCTTTCTTTACTCAAAATGATTTGACAGATAAGCAGGCTACGGATCGGCTCATGTTCAGTATAATACTTCCTGGCAATATGGTTATGTACTACATCTCAATGTTGTATAAGCAGGAGAACAGGAATCTTCTGTATTAGATAGTAGTCGTCTTGAAGGAACGCCAGAACGATGCTGGCTTGGAACGCGAGATGATTAAGAAGATAAAAGTGTTTTCGATGAGCTTATGTGGTCTTATTTGTACTGTGGCTGTGTCGTATGGTTTTCGTGCTCTGTACCAAGTGGTTACTGCAGGTGGGTTGTGTTTATTTCAAAGGAAAAGAAAGTTTAATGGTGCCTCTTTAAGATTATTCTGGTGCATGCTATGTAAGTTAAAGTTTAAACTAGTAGATAAGTATTATGCTTTATGTATGTCGGTGAAGGAAAACATCGTGAGGAAACCTGGACAGCAATATAAGTCTGTGGGACAATAATAGGCTGATGTTATTACCTAAGTAATTACTAGGAATCTTTTCAGGTGAGAATTTCATCACAATAACATCAGCATGGCCGGACGTTCACGACAAGTCCACCGCAGCCGGAGTGATGAGGGTCTTCTTCTACTTCTGGTGGTTTCCGTTCATAGCCAGGGTCATGGTCTCGTTCTTAATGATGGTCACTATGATGTTAGCCATTTGCTACCAATTCAAAAACCTGCAGATTTACTTCTATAGTCTTGATGATATATTCAGCGATGAAACGTTGAGTCATGCAGAGAAGGAAGTGAAGTATGAACAAGCTTTTAAACTTGGCATACAGATGCACTCGCTAACTTTGTGGTAAGTAAAGCTACCGTTACGGTTCAACAATCCAATAATTTCAAAAATATTCGAATGGTTCATAACAGTAACGATCCATTGTACTCCCTTGTGTCATTCGTTAGGCTCGTTATGCCTAACGAACATGTCAGACTACCACTAAGAAGGCGGTATCTTTGAGTTGTCGTTGATACTGAAGAGCGTTCATTAACACGCTTTTATTAGGTCGACCTGTATGTAACTAACTACTGGAATCTTTCAACGTAATTTTCACCAACTTCAAGACGTTCGATTAACTTGAAAATTTCCACACGTATCAAGAACCGATGACAATACAATAATTTAGTATCTTGGAACTGATCTGATGATGGAGCCAGGAGATGGATAGTGGAACTGTTTAGTAGAGCGCTTTGTTTAAATAAATTTAAAGTATACACCACTAAAAAGTGCTCCACGCTTTTTGATTTAATCATTGGATACAAGTCAATTTCATTATTTTATCATTTTTAGTCCGTGTAAAAAGCGTGTTGTTTAGTTTTTTTTAAACTACAATTTTATATTTAAAAGTTGACAACGTCGCAAATAGCTGTCAAATATTTATCAATTTTGATTATTTGGCAATGAAGTAAGAAATGGAAGTAAGAAATATGGTTAACTAGAGTACCAAAACATTAATTATAAGTTACAATAAAATTATAACACTGAATTTGATGTTTTAAAATATAGAGTATATGGAAATATAACACATCGCATCGCATCGCTAACTAGTAAGCAAGAATAATAATAATGAATTGCAATATACAGGGTGGCAGGGACATCGACGCGAAGCCTGTTATCATGGATTCAGTCGCAGCGGGGTTCAGAATCATGTACTGTATCCATGGTATCAGTCTTTGCGTCGATGTCCCTGACATGTCTGTATACAACACTGAATTTGATGTTGTAACCGTTTTAGGTGTAAAAAAACCGGCCAAGTGCGTGTCGGACCACGCACAATGAAGGGTTCCGTACTTGGGATGAATTTGTCCCAAGAACAAACCTAATATTGTAGTTGAAAAACATGTTCTCCCATACGGAATGTATGGGAGATCATATTTTTCAAACTGCAAATTTAAGTTGGTTGATTATTACTCGTTAACGTGTACAGCCTACTTAGCTCTGATAGTTTTCCTTTTAATTTCGTTATAAATACTACTGCTGTGAATGTTTTCACAAATCCAAGTACAACCATTTAGCTGGCAGGGGGGGACACTGAACTCTAACAAAAAAAATCTGTTAAAAGCTTAATATTTCGCAATCGTATCCCTGAATCCAAAAATGATTTGCACAAACTTATAATATTTTTGAACGAGCTTTCTAACGATACCCCACAACATGGGGTAGATGAGGAAAAAAACATCCCCACTTTACGTGTAGGGGAGCTAACCTAAAAAAAAAAAAACTTGATTTTATTTTACCACTTTGTCGGCATGATTGTGTACACATGCCAAATTATAGCTTTCTCGTAATAACCGTCTCTGAGCTAAGCCGAGGACAGACAGACGGACAGATAGACAAACAGACAGACAGACATGGCGAAACTATAAGGGTTCCTGTTTACTACGGAACCCTAAAAAGGCATTTGGAAAGTTTCCAAATACTTTTTTGACAGCTAAAACTAAATATTCGGTGTTATGATACTGGCATTTCATAATCAATATTTTAGGTCACTAATTTTAGCCATGTTTCATATTTAGAAAGAAAGAAAGAATAATGTTTATTTGGACACAGTCTGTGAAACACTAAATACAAAATAAAAAAAGTGAAAATAATATTTTAACAATTCAAATATTGCCAAATAAATCGAAACAGCGTATTTTTTTTTTAATTTTGTGCATATTTATTTTTGTTATCAGGTGTAGGAAACAGCACCAGCATTTCAATAAGGAGATGTTCGCCACTGAGATCATTCTGTTTTTCAGCATGCTGTTGACACAACTTGCTTCTTTACTGGTGGGTACCGTGCGCACAACCCCGTAATTCGAGGCTTAGCAACAGCTACGCCGCGGCACTACTACGATTCCATGGCTTCGCGCTTTAGAACTGTTTTGCAAAGGTTCTTGTGTACTACTCGTTGATACTATTCGTATAACCGATCAATTTGTTTCGCCGGCTAAATAATAATAATAATAAAGAAAGATATAATTAATCTAAAAATTAAGAAATAAAAGATATAATTGAATAATTGGAATGGATTTTGGACTAGACGAATGTCGAAAACTTAATATAGAAAAGGGTAAGATTGTAGCAGGAAATTACTCAACAGATTCGGAAGAGGTAATAGAAGCAATGAAAAATGAAGAACTGTATAAATACTTGGGATACAATCAAGCACGACTTTTAGAACACAAAGCTATCAAAGATAAACTCAAACAAGAATATTATAGAAGAATTCATTCATTATGTAAAATGTATCTAGCCAGTAAAAATTTATTCAAATCCATAAATACTTATGCTATACCTATACTAACTTATTCTTTCGGCGTGGTGTAATGATCCAACACAGAATTACATGCAGTCGAAACTAAAACTAGAACAATTCTTACACAACATAGGTATCACCACCCTAAATCAGCAATAGAAAGGATCATTATTTCCAGAAAAGAAGGAGGCAGAGGGTTACTTTAAATATCACACCTACATAAAAGACTTAGAGAACCTAAAACAATTTTTCAATAGAAAAAATAATACCAGCCAATTGCACAAAACAATAGTAGAGATAGATAAAAAATATACACCACTGAACCTTAGCGCAGATAATATTTAAACAATAGATAAAGCGAGACATCTAGAGGAGATTATAAAAAATTAAGGCAGAAAGAACTACACGGAAGACACCCTAATGATTTATACCAAACACACATTGATATAGAAGCTTCCAACAAATGGCTGGAATTAAGTGGATTATTTCCAGAAACAGAAGGATTTATGCTGGCCATTCAAGACCAAATCATAAACACCAAAAATTATAGAAAATATATAATTAAAGATAACACAGTAAGAAGTGATTTATGCAGAAAATGCCACAGCAAATCCGAAACTATACAACACATAACAGGAGCTTGTAGCACACTCACCCAAAACTATTACACTCATAGACACAATCAACTTGTTAATATTATACACCAAAAACTCGCCACAAAACACAATTTAATGCAGGATCCATACGCACCATACTACAAATATTGACCTACTAGAAAACCAAGCTTACAAATTATATTATGACCGCACTATAATTACAGACCATATAATTTATAACAACAGACCCGATATAACACTTGTTGATAAAGAAAACAAACACACATACATAATAGATATACCAGTCCCAAACACCAATAATATACAGAAAACTATCGCCGAAAAAATCAGAAAATACACAGAACTACAAGAAGAAATTACCAGGGTCTGGAAAATGAACAGAATAACCATAGTCCCAATAGTGGTATTAACAACTGGTATTATCGCGAAATACCTATTTATCAGTTTAAATACAATCAATCTCTCCAAATATACATATCTTACACTACAGAAAGCAGCTATATTAAACACATGTCGCATAGTACGGAAATTCCTACAATTAGATTTAGACAATAATTTCAATGCAGTACAAAACCCTAATCTATCTACTCAAACTTAAAATCTCACCTTGGTTTACACCCGTGAGATTTTAATAAAATACCAGGTTCTAAGAACCTGAGAAAATAAATTTTAAAAACAAAATAATAATAATAATAATAACCTGGGTCTGTGCAGGTAAAGTTTACTTTGCCAGAACAGGTCTAGGATGAAGGGCCAGACCAAGAGAGATACAGAAACCCGCAGGGCAGCATGTGGCGAGCTGTTGGGCAGTAGCGACCCCACGGACCCTGTCTCCCGGGAGAAATATAGTTCCTCATCTCAGGCTTGCCTTTATTAGCCGACTGGAGTGAACACTGACGAGGAACAGAGCTCCCACCTAAGTCTTGCCTCAATTGGCCGGTTTAAGTGGAGATTCGCAAGAGCAATCGTGCTCGGAGGAAGGAAGTATTCCAGTAAGTGCTCGTAGGGATCTTGACCATCTTCCGGGCTCTGGGATTGTTCTGAAAGCCGTGGCATACCTCTCCACTCCTGAAGCACCTCAGGACATGTTGCCCCCTTGTCGCTACGTCACTATGTGCTGGCGACAGTTTTTGGGGGCCCATTATTGAGTGTGCAAGACCCCCGGCAATTTTTTCCGTGTACATATAAAACATTGATCAGGCAGGGGCCATAGTTTTTCCATAGTTCTAGGTCACCAGCCAAAATTCAAAATTTCAAAATTCTAAAGTCTTTTATTCAAACTAGGCTAAGAATCAGCACTTTTCGACCGTCAAAATTACATAAGACCAAAACGCCCACCCTTCACCACTTCCTAGTGCGTTAGCTGGGAAGATGAAGTGGCGCAACAAACCCCCCAGCAGCACAGCTGTCTGTTCAGTTAGAAGAAAATAAAAGATTCTTTATAATAGTATTCAAAATCATTTAAATTACGCAACACAAAACATAATTTAAATTACTTATTAGCCATATGTTAGCTAGCACACGCCAATATACCAAACAAAATCATCGAGAACTATACTCAGGCAGAAATAAAAACTAAATGTAAACAGAACTTAATATCTAAATAAAAGCCTCCAGGCATAAAGGGCGTGCCCGCTTACATATAGTTGTAACTGGAAATTATAACTGATAAACTAGGACCATCGAGGCTACATTTATAAACAAACAGTTAATTACTAATAACAATAAATAATATGATCAATTGTCGAGGTCACTAGCTAACCACATATTGCAGTCAACTTAAGCCACCTAAACCCAAAGTCCAATATCTTTGTTTCCATATCCTGGAATAGTCCTACACCAACCGGGGGTTGGTGCCTAACGGGCCTCTGTGAGTTGGCTTCGGCCCAAAAGACAAAGGTTCTTCCAAAGGTCCGGGACCCCAGGGTCCCGAGAAATGTCAAAGACCAAAAAAAATTATAATAATAGAATCGGAAGTGCCGTACTACGGGTATGTGTCCGACTTAGTTCTCGAAAATTGAAATATCATATTGTACTGGGATCGATTCATCATCACTGACAGGACTATTTGTTGCCAATAAGCCTGATATAGGGGTGGTGGATCGAATAGAGCGGCGCGCAATAATTATTGATATAACGGTCCCGTATGACGGGAACCTCGTGAAAGCCGACAAAGATAAACAAATCAAGTATCTTGACTTAGCTCACGAGGCTGTCGACATGTGGGATGTGGACTCAGCGATCATTGTGCCAATAGTCATAATCAGCCAATGGCTTAATTGCCAAGAGCCTCGACTAACACTAGGAGGCTCTCGTTGGGCAGCTGGTTTCAGAAACCGCGTACTCCTGAACACGGCTTGCATTGTTAGGAGGTTCCTCTCTCTGGAGCCCTGATTGCCGGTAGCTTAGACCCTGTTCTCGATACCGGTGGATTAAAATTTTTTTATTGGATTTTTTTTTTATTGTTAATAATGATAAAAAAGGAAATTAATAATATATTCTTTATTTCGGACTACACATACAGTACACACAATCCATAAAGGTAGTTAGGCACACCAGACATCAGTTCCCATAGCAGTGAATCACTCTACACCCTAAGCTGTTTCTAACCTATTGTGTTATTGATTTAGTTAATAGCCTTGTCACCGTTTGCAATTATTTATTATAGGTACATCTCTTTCGACACGACGCCTTTCTCCTTTCAAGTTAACGTTTATCTGAAGTGGCCTGGTGCTCCATTCCAGAAATATGTTTTTTTTAGTTTAACCTTTTTATATAAAATATGTACTAATCGTTCGTAAGCCATTCCGTCTGCATAGCTCTAACCGAGCACACCTCCTAATTACTGTAAATATTATAATTAAAATTTATTTTAAACTAAATCACTGCCGTACATATTTGACTGGCACTGCCGGGGCCGAGCGGCAGCACGAAGGAGATCAACACCAGCAGACGAGAATCGGCATGGGATCGAGCAGTAATGTAATGTGAATAGATCTTTTCGCTTTTTATTCTTCCCTCCCCCCTTGTCCATCCCTTTCCTACGTTATATTGGATAAAAATCGCCATTTAACGTCATTAGTTAGTTTAATCAACCTCTTGGACATAAATCGCCATTTGCGTTTAAATTTTTTAAATTCCATTTTCTTCTGTTAACATTACATTGGACAAACATCGCCGATATAACGTTTTTTGTCTATCCCTTTTCTACGTTATATCGGACCAAAAATCGCCAATTAACGTCATTAGTTAGTTTAATCAACCTCTTGGACATAAATCGCCATTTGCATTGTGTATAAGTTTTTAAAATTCTATTTTGTTTTTATTAACATAACATCGAACAATCGATCGCCGATGTTACGTTATTTGTTTGCTTTTTAAATGCAAATAATCATTACTTTAATATTAACTAAAACTTAGAATATTTTTTTTTTATCTTTATACTCGTATAGAAATTAATCAAATCCAGATAATCCCGAGGGAAATCCTGGGAATTATTCCTAAATTTTACGGGGATAAAAACTATTAAATCTTTTTATTTCCAACTGTGAATATGTAATTAGAAGTTTATACGTAGAAAACAACCCAGCGCAACAATTTCACACCAATATCATTACCTAACAAGTAGGTTAGTCGGTAAAGGAGCAATTCTCATTAAAGAACGCGAAAATGTTTCCTCTTGGGAAGCACTGAAGGAATTGCTTGTTCAGCACTTTGGTGACCCGAGATCTGAAGCGTGTTAGAAACCCTTAAAAATAAAACATGGAGAGTGATTCTTTGATTTCTGCCACCGCATCCAGGTGATACGATGTTCCTTAATATCAACAAAAGTTACTAGTACTATGATAGATCGAGTGAGTGCAGCTTGTTATCTTATTTCAGGGTGGTGAACGTAATTTGACGCAGCTGTCTACGATGTTTTTAATGTCGACATCAACTTGCTTGTCCTTGGGATTCTTCATGTGGAATGGTGGTGATATTACTATAGAGGTAAGTAAAATGTTACATACAACATACAGTTCTGACTTATTATGTTAGGTAGATAGGTACTACTTTCTTTGGAAACTTGCACGGGTGCTACTTATTAATAAAAGTCCTGCAGACCGTATTTCGGCCATGGCGACAAATCTCAGCGGAGACCAGCCGTTGGCGCACTGTCACCGTGTTGCGGCTAGATACCGTTACTGGGGCTGGTACTTAATACCTTTTTTTTTTTTTTTTTTTTTTTTTGTTTTCGGGGGGAAACCTTCAAAAGGCGCCCGGGCTCTGGGGAAAAGACCGGGGAGTGTGGGATTTCTACCTCACTAAAACCACCCCGGTGGTCACCATCTACACATGGAAGGGGCACCGTTACCTCTCAAAAGACCAATCCGGAACCCCCTCTGTGCAGCGCCTGTTAGGGCACATCTCTGGGGAGACTGTAAAGGGGTCTCCCCGAAACGTAACTGTGCAAGTGTGCAAGGCAGCACGTGACCACTGTGCGCCGTCTTCCCTGAGGTCACTTAGTGGGCGGACAGAGTCCCCACTCTGAGCACCCGTGATCCCTAATTCCAGCCTGCCTTAAAGGTTGCAGGCGGGGTTTCGGCGTGTTAGGCGTCAAGGCGGTTGCCTCCCCGACGCCTTCTTCTACGAGCAGGATCAGCCCTCTCACGATCCCGCTCGGCAGCCTCCTTCTGAACCATAACGGTCTCACAGAAGGAGACCATTTCTCTCCAGTTCTCCGACACCGCCAGCATAGACCCAATTACTGCCGGCAGAGACAAATCTCGTCCAATCCTGGCGACCAGGACTCGTCTTTCAGCAGCCCACGCAGGGCACTCCTCGAGCGTGTGCTGTGCAGAATCTAAGCCGCTGCCGCAATGATGGCAATTTGCCGTGGCCTCTCGCCCAATCCTGTTCAGGTACTCACCGAAGCAACCGTGGCCGGTCAGCATCTGAGTGAGCCTGTAAGAGATGCGCTCCCCTCTTTTCAGCCAGGCTTCGAAGTGCGGTAGGACGGCTTCGACAACGCGCTTACGCGAATATTGCGGCTGTTCGAGCCGCTCACGCCACCGCTCGAGCGCGTGTCGCCGTTCCTGCCGCCTCAGCCGTGCAACAGCGATACCTGGCACGCCATTCCCACTTTGGCGGATGACACGGATTCGGTTAAAGACCCTCGCGTCCATGTCCGCCAAGATGTCCAGCGGCGGAAAGCGTGCCAAGAGAGTTGCCGCCTCAAAGGATACAGTTCGGTATCCTCGTGCGATACGAATAGCCATTTTTCGCTGCAGGCTGTTGATTTTAGTCCTGCAGCGTCGGACGCCTGACAGTCTATTTGACCAAACAGGTGCCCCATAAAGTACCATCGATCGCACGACACCTGCATAGAGGCGACGCACTTCTTCTCGAGGTCCACCGAGATTGGGTAACAGTCTGTGCAATGCACCCACTGCTTTTCCGACGCGGGGAACCAGGCGCTCGAAGTGCTCTTCGAAGCCCCATCGACCGTCTAGGGTCAGGCCAAGATACTTAATGTATTGACCCACCTGGACTTGCGCATTTCCAACTCTGACCAACGAGCTGGGTGGTTCTCTGCTCCTCGGTAGTTTGTGGAACCAAAGCGCCTCAGTTTTATGAGGCGCTATCTCTAAGCCCAGCCCGCGGATCGTCGCCACGACTTTTGCCACTCCGAGTTCGGCAAGGTGGATGGTCTCTTCGAAGGTGTCCCCGCCAGCCAACACTAGGGTATCATCCGCGTAACAAACGACATTAACGCCAACGGGGAGGTCGAGACGCAGGACCACATCGTAAGCGAGATTCCACAAGAAAGGACCTAAAACTGACCCCTGTGGAACCCCACACGTAATCTCCCTACGATGAAAGCTTCCATCCCGACCCACAAAGCGAATATGGCGGTCGCGAAGGTAGGCTCCAACGATGCACTGCAGATAAAGAGGCACTCTGTGATGTACAAGTGCCGCCCTAATCGCATGCCAGGGCAGAGAGTTAAAGGCGTTGACGATATCCAAACTTACCGCCAGCACCACTCCACCCCTGGACACCGTCTGTTCCGACAGCGAGCGGACGCGTAGGATCGCATCCGCAGTAGAACGCTGCTGCCGGAAGCCATACTGGCAATCGGCGAGGTCGGGACCAACACGCGATAGATGTCCGACGAGCCTTTCGGCAATTATTCTTTCGAATAGTTTGGAAACCTCGTCGAGCAGGCAAATGGGACGGTACGCAGAGGGAGACTCTGAGTCCCGGCCTTCCTTCCTTAACAAAACCAATCCGGCCTCCTTCCAGCCGGAGGGGAACACGCTTTCATGGAGGCAGCTGTTAAACAACCGTCTTAGGCGATCCCCAGGGCAGCCAAAGCCAAAACCCAAGCCCGACCAGGAATACCGTCCGGGCCTGGTGCTGTGTTACGAGCCCCCAAACGTCTCACGGCTCGTTCTAGCTCGCCTTCGGTCACCCCCAACTCGTCAGACCAATCTGAAGACGATAAGAGTAGCGGAGTACTGTCCCTAACTACTGGAAAGAGCGTGTTTACAACTCTCTCCAGTAGACCCGGGTCCATGGTTTCTGTGATAGGGGGCACCCATGGACGTAATTTGGCCATGACCAACTTATAAGGTCTTCCCCATGGATCCCTGTCCAGCCCGTCGAGAAGCTCTCGCCAGGATCTTGACCTGGCATCCGCGATGGCGTGTTGGAGATCCATTGTCGCCTCCCGGTACACTCTATAGGCTCTGCCTATTTCCTCCTCCGTGGCTCTCGGCTGTCGTCTGCGTCTGGTGCGCTGATACTGGTGTCGCGATCTAAGACAGAAAACACGCAACTGCGCGATATCTTCCGACCACCAGTAAACCGCTCCAGGACGCTGGGCACACCTGACCCGGGGCATGGAAGCGTCGCAAATCAACGCCATCCTATCCCGGAACCAGACCGCCTCTTCCTCCGGATCGGGCGGGGCCCGCTGGGAACCATGACTATTTTCCGGCCATGCCGCAACGTTAGCAGCTGCGACGAGCATGTCTCGATTGAGCCGCTTAAGAGCCCAACGCCGCACCGGTGGGTTAGAATTTGTACGGCTCAGGCCGTTCAAAGGGCGAAGTGTAACTTTAAAAACGATGTGGCGATGGTCAGAAAGTGTTACTATCTCCTCCGCCACTTTCCACTCCGACACCATGCGGGCAACCGAAGGAGTTGCCCATGAGAGATCCACAATTGACTCCCCCTGCCACCGAACGCATGTGGAAACGGATCCCTGATTCAGAAGACGAAGGTCAAGCGACGCCGCCCAGTCTTGTACTGCGTGTCCCCTCGGTCTGTCCTGGGTGCTCCCCCAGGCTCTGGAGTGAGCATTGAAATCCCCCAAGACGAGCACCGGACGGGGTGAACATTTGCACCGAATGCAGTTCGCAACCCCGTCGAGATATCCCTCGAATTCGACGAGGGAAATGTTGGGAGACACGTAGCAGCCCACTACGGCCAGAGGTCCCCATTCCACTGCAACAAACCCTTGCCCCCTATCTAGTAGGGAGCAGTGAGGCCCACTGCTTCCACCAGCCCAGTAAACAGCGACAGAGTCCACGTTGTCTCGGAACCAGCGAGGATGATCACGGAGGCCGTAAGGCTCAGCTACCACCGCCAAGGCAACCGACCACTCCGCAATTGTCTGCAGAAAAAGGTTCTGCGCGTTGCGGCAGTGGTTCAGATTGCACTGGAGTACTTTCAGGGCTGGGAAGGCGAGGTGTCCATTTCCTCCGCAGGGCCTGGACCCATTGGTGCCTGCGCCGACCCTTGCGATGTGGCGGGGGTAAGCGAGGCCTGTTTCTTGCGCGGAGCGCATTTCTTACCCCCCAGCCGATGATCCGCTGGAAGACCATGATCTGCACACAACGGACAGCGCATGGTTTGCGACTTGCACTCTCTTGCTTTGTGATCTCCCCCACAAGCATAGCACTGGGTGCTCCGGTCAACCGCACCTGTGCAATGACGGCGGACGTGCCCGGGCTCGAGGCAACGGAAGCACATCATACGACGCGCTTCCAAAATCTGAACCCTTACTGTTGTCCAACCTAAGCGCATGCGCTTGTCGGACGCCAATTTCTTTATCGCCACCAGGGGGCCACGGACCCAGACGTGTCCCAAGGAAGCAGGCGGACGACGGATTTCGCCCACTTTTACATCTTCGGGGGAACAGCCACCTACTTCGGCAATAGCAGCTGCCACTTCCTCAGGTGTGACGGCATCATCGAGGTCCATGATCCTCGCCTCAGCTCTTTTGGTTGGGCGTGAAATCTTCACATCGAATTCGGTGAGGACCTCTCGCATTCGGTTGGCGAGACTGTCCGCTTTGGTAGAAGAGTCGGCGCCAGCGACAGTAATCACCATACCACCATCTACAGCCCTTTTCTGGCCGACAGTGTCAATACCCACGTCGACTAAACGAATTCGCTGCCTTACAGCGGACATAACCTGACCGATATTGGCAGATGACCCCTCTCTTACCGAAACTGCAATAGCCGCCGTGGCGGGAACCCTAGGCAATTTCACTTGCTGTTTTTTCATCTTTACAGAAGTTGGCGTCGCTAACGTGGCAGGCTTTGCTTTCTTAGCCTTCCTCCCCATCACAGTAGTCCAGGCCTCCGTCTCAGTCATCGTTGCATCCCGCAGAGCCTGCGAAACTTGTGTGGATGCCGCAGACACAGGGGCCAACTCCACCACCGGAGCGGCAACTTTGCCTTTGCCTTTTCCTTTACCCTTTCCTTTCCCCGATTTCTTTGCTGGGTTAGGCTCCAAGCGCGGCTCGTCAATTGGCTGCGCCGGAGCAACCGTTGGTGAAGCCCTCCTTGCATCGGCGGCGAGTGGCGGACGCAAGGGCTTCTCTGGGGGCAACCTCCTCTCTATAGCGGCTAGTTTGGCGTCTACCATGCCTCCAATTTCTAAGGCTATAGAACGCCGAAGCTGGGCCTCCGACTCATCAGCTTGAAAAGGTCTGGCCACTGCAGCGACCTGACTCGGTCCCATCGTAGAGGCTGCCACAATGGGGCTCGCCATACGTTCGCCCTGGCGATTAAGCAGGGTGACCTGCGCTGTCAGTTTCTCAACCTGTGCTGAGAGACCGATAAGCCGAGCTTTCAAGTTAGCGTTTTCGTTCTCCAACCTCTCAACGTTGACCTCAACGGCCGATCGCGTGGCTAACTCAGCCACCGCAGCCTGCACTGTTACCGCTGCCAACTTGAGGCTGTGAACAAAGCTCCCTTTGAGGTTGCGTGATCCGTTTGCAACCTCCTCTATTGTTCTAATACTGTCTTTGATGCAGGTATTCAGTTCCGCCGTTGGTTGGGCCTGCATCGCCTTGGCCAACATCTCTGGTTTTGGCAGGTTCTGTTTTGCAGTTGCCCGAGTCTTCGCTTGCTTAGTTGGTGGACTCGCAAGGTCAGAGTCCCCGCCATCCTCTCCTCTGCCAGTCAGTGGCTTGCTAAGACTTAACGGCTTAGCAGGCTTCTCCCTCGTCGTGATCGGCTCGCAGCTCTCTGACGTCTGCGTTCGCTTGCGCATGCGGGACTGAGACGATCTCGTCGACGTTTCAGAGGCGTATGACATTTGCGAGCAAGAAGATTCGCAGGAGTCACTCACCACCTCTACGGCAACCGGGGTAGGCGGGCGCACAAATTGTGCCCGTGTTATTACCCTCTTTGTCACTTTCTGTGCCTTCTTCGCAAGAGTATTCTTTGATACCTCTGTGCTGGACAAATCTTGTGAGCCATACTCTCTCTGATTGCCAGACGGCTGGTCGGCGGTAGTCTGCTCTTTAGGTACCGATGCCACGGATGTGCTAGGAATAGAACTCAGCGACTCCTCATCACCGGTAAGTGAGCCACCTTGGCTCAATGCGCCCTTAAAGGACGGATAAAAATTCGATGGGAATTTTAAGCGATCAGTGTCCCCCCCAGAATACGAATTGGGACTGACCGAGCTCTGCTCGGTGAGGGATTCTCCTGCTGCGGAGCAGCAGGTACCCTCCTGGGGTAGTTGTTTTGTTAGATGCGCTTTCATAATTGTTGCTGAACTCAGCTTTGCCTTTTTTATGGGGTGGGGTCCCCGGGTAGTCGATTTTTTTAAGGGGTTATCTCCCCACACCTCCCCATAGTCTGCCAGTCATGCCTGCCTAGCAAACTCGTCACCTCACAGTCGTCCCGTGCGACCACTCAACATCCAGAACTAATGTCCTGTCCCCAAAGCCACTGGTACACCTTCTTAGTTACGTTTGATGATCAAACGCGTACTAGAAGTGAACCTCCCTTCTTCAGCCTGACCGATTGGGCCCTGATCCTCAGCACTTGACTAATAACCCCACCCCAGATTCGCTCCACGAAGATTTCGAGGAACGAATCATAAGTCACGTACCGTCTGATAAGCCCGCTCCGTGAGCCATCGCACGGCACACGACGAAAATCCCCATCCCGGATTCGCTCCTTTAACAAAAATTAAAGGAACGAATCACAAGTCACGTATCATCCAATCACCCGCTCCGTGGGTAATTGCACGGCACACGACAAAAACCTCAACCCCAGACCCACTCCGTGAAAAAATCGACGAGTGAGTCGCACATCACACACCGTCCGATAGAACCGCTCCGTGGATCATCGCACGATGTACGACGCAAACCTCCCTATTCACTCTCCAAAAGCTCGGAGAGTGAATCGCGCATCGTCCAGCAACACGAACACTGTTCATATCCCCAAGCGGTGCGCCCCTCGCAGAAGCCCGATGTTATGGACCCTGCCCTGTGTCTCTCTTAGTCTGGTCTCTCACTTGGACCTTTCCGGCATGAGTGACTCTACCGGCAAAGCTCCAAGATCATTGAGACACGCAAGCCCCACCACGACGACAACGTGAAGACACCTTCGGTGGGGTGGTACTTAATACCTACCTATTCTCACAGATTAATACAAATGGTTCACTCAGCATATTAGGTATGAAGCTACAAGTACGCGGCGGGCTCGTCTTGTTGGGCTAATTCAGTGAGTGTAACGTAGTCAGAAGATCTAAGAGTTACGCGATAGAAAGAGAGGTAACTTCCGGGTCAATATAACTGTAGGTAATTAGCACTGTAATACCTGAATTGCACTTTATTGTGTCGTAGCAAGAGTCGCTTTTTATTTAAATGAGTTTGCTGAGTGTACCTACCATCTGTATTAATCAGTCGGTCGATTCTGTAAAAATATTAACGTGAAGCTTAGGTGAAGTGAGCGTGAAGTGAGCTGTCACTGCCACAGAATCGACCGGCAGGATGCTAGGGATTAACACTATTGACAGCTCACTTCACGCTCACTTCACCTAAGTTTCACGGTGATATTTTTACAGAATCGAACGGCTGTGCTATTATTCAAAGTGTTATTCTTATTGGTAACGCGAAATGTTGTTTCCTTTTCAACCGACTTAAAATAAACGCGGAGTTTTCAAATCATCAGAATCTTATAGCGATTGTTTTAGTGTTCCGTACGTCCGAATGAAAAACAGAACCCTTATGATCACTCGTGTGTCTATCTGTGTCTGTCCGTCTGTCACAGCCAATTTGCTCCGAATCTAATGGACCAATTAAGTTGAAATTTGGTAAATTTATGAACCAAACACAGACGTGTAACGTAAATAAATGAATTTTGTCTCGTTTGGGAGGTAAATAAGAAAATTAAAAAAGGGCGCTCTATATCTCCGAAACTACAGAGACAAAAATTTTGAAAAAAATTATACAGAAAGTAGTTCTATAGGTACTAATAGATTACGTTTTCCTGTAATCTATTAGTACCTATAGAACTACAACTACTATAAGAAGTCTATGGTTTTAAAATAACATGGTAAATCTCTCAATATTGTGCGTACAAACTTACATTTGTAGTTGTAATGTATGGGAGACCATGTTTTCAACTACAATGTTAAGTTTGTTCTTGGAATAAATTTATCTTGGTTGGTTTTTTTACATGATCCTGGTTTACACTTGGGTATCACTTCTGTAGTCCATATTTTTTTTGTGATATTACTCCTAATTTTTATCTTTTTCGATTTATTAAAAATTACTTTAAATTGCAGGCATCCAAGCTATCAGAAGCGATGTACAGTTCGGGCTGGCAGAACTGTTATGGAAAATCTTCCGTTCGCATCAGGAAACTGGTGGTCAACGCCATGAGACAGGCTCAGGTGACCCAGGTATCATGTTTAGGACTCAACGATGCCAGTTGAGACCTAAACATGCCTCGGTGGAATCTTCCTCTTCATCATAATCACCATCAGCCAGCAGTCCACTTCTGGGCATAGGCCTCTCCAATTGCAAGTCATTCAGCTTGATCGATCGATCGATCTCGGCAACTCTCATCAAGCTACTACCACCACCTAGCCTGAGGGCGTCCCACCTTACGTTTGCCGTATCGTGGTCTGCACTCCAAAACACATCTACCCCGGTTAATATGGCCGGCCCATTGCCACTTCAGCTTACTTATTCTGTGAGCTATGTCAACAACTATGGTTCTCTGCCGGATCACCTCGTTCCTGATTCGATCCCTCAGAGAATCTCTCTCGTGTTTCAATGTTAATAGGTCATCGTGGTAGAGGGAGACGTGATGAATCAATTAGCTACCATCAGGAGTCCCCAAACTTTTTCAGTTTGCGGCGCACTTACAGGTTTAGTATTTTGTCTCGGCGCCCATAGCTAATCGAAATTGGGTACAATGATAGGCAGATTGATGCTTCTCATAAACTCATTAAGCTGATGAAGAAATTCTAGCTGAATAAGTAATCTGTTTTAACATTTTCAGGTCCCGGTGGTTTATAGTACTTTAGGAGTCGTGGAATTCTCATACGAGTCATACGTCACCGTAAGTGTATACAGTACAGTACTCATTCGAAGTCCCTTTTTTCATACCATTATTTTCTACCTAACTATCTAAGACAGATTATATCTAACTAAGTTAATTATTATTAATCTGTATTTTAATTCCAGCTTGTCAAAACGCCATACACCGCCGTATCGGTGTTCTACTGAATACAGCAGAAAAATCGAGCAAAAAGGAAATGTAAACGTTATGCTTTCTTCGCTATTTAATTTTAGACTCATTCCTCTTTGTCAAATAGGTGCCCAAGTGTTTTAAAAGCAGGTACTTATTTCATTTTTTTTTTCGTATGATCTATAAGCTTTATTCAATTAAAGGTCCATTCACACTTATCAGGGTCGTGCCCCACGACGTGGAACGGACCGTGCTCTTTCCGGAGCACGGTAAGTTCTTCGGCTCAAAAAAATATCGGTATGTAAATTTTATATGAACTCGGTCACACACGTCGTCTGTGTGCGGGCCGGCGAGGAAGCTTCAGTCGGTGGCTGCCACAGAGTACTCTATAACATACTGAAAGTGGCTGCCCTGGGTGATCGCTGTGATTAACTCAAGACAATGTTTATGTTCTTTCTCCAGCTTACCTACTGACAAGTTATATGAGTTTATATAATTGTTTATTTTATTTGACTTTATAAGTCAAGTTATTTAAATTTAATTTATTGTTGACATAATCTACTCATCACAATGTTTTTTTTATTAGTTGTATTTGCAATATGTGGTTAGCTAGTGGCCTCGACAATTGATCATATTATTGTTATTAGTAATTAACTGTTTTTTTATTTATTTTACCTCGATGGTCCTAGTTTATCATTTATAACTTCCAGTTACAACTATATGTAAGCGGGCACGCCCTTTATGCCTGGGGGGTTTTATTTAGATATTAAGTTCTGTTTACGTTCTTTTTTTTATTTCTGCTTGAGCGTAACTGTTCTCGATGATTTTGTCTGGTATATTGGCGTGTGCTAGCTAACATAATGGCTAATAATTTAAATTATGTTTTGTGTTGCGTAATGTAAATTATTTTGAATATATATAGAATCTTTTTTTTGTTGTTCTTCTAACTGAACAAACAGCTGTGCTGCTGGGGAGTTTGTTGCGCCACTTCTCTTTCACAGCTAATGCACTAGGAAGTGGTGAAGGGTGGGCGTTTTGGGGGACTGTCTTATGTAATTGACGTTCGAAAAGTGCTGATTCTCAGCCTAGTTTGAATAAATGACTTTTAAATTTTGAATTTTTGAGCCACGGCCCTGTCACGTCCCGTGTACGACCCTGATATGTGTGAATAGATATTAAGGAAGATTTTACTTTTATTGTGACACCTACCTGCGTGCATACACACACTAGTGAATGAAAAAAAAAAAAAAAATTGACTAACACAATTATCAAGAGATGAGGACCACTGGGTTCTCATCTTAACGTTGAACCTTGAGGCATCTCACATGGCGCAAATATTATTTCGGAAACAAGACCCAATAACCACAAAGTAAAATTTACTTTGTGGTTATATTTAATATAGATACCTGTAGCCCATTAATACTTACACTTATACTAAGGGTGGGTAAAGTATTTGTCACTGAAAAAAAAACCACCCACTGTAGAACGTGCCACGAACGAACGAACCACTGTTGAACGAAGACGCGCCCCGCTCAGACCGCTTCGTACCAAAGTACAGCTTACAGTAATCGCGGAGTGGGACTGTGGGGTGCGTCTTCGTCGATGGCACTATATCTGAACCCTACGTGAATGCCTTTGAAGTGGTAGTCGTGGTGAGCCAGACGATTGACCATGGACCATAAACAAACTTCTCCTTGAGGCCACAATCATGGCAGTCAATGCCGGATTAAGATTACTTGATGCCCTAAGCAATCCACGCCTGTGGACTCCGCTAAGAAAATTACGTAAGTATTAGGTCCCCACCTATGAAATCAGCGTTTTGAATGGAGAATTAAAGAAGTTGCATTTTTCATACTAACATTTTCTTAATTTATATAGCAACCATGAACACGAATGTTTTAAAACTTTTATGCACTAATGTTTAAAAATCAAGTTAACGAATATACCACTTAGAGCGACAACAATAAGTTTTGGCTAAGATAAAACAAATAGTGGTCGTTTCTGCTAACAATATGAGGAGTCATTTTTAAGGCATTTTTTATGTTTATAAAATTATAAGTAATAAGGTTTTTTTACTATTGGTAGGTATAATACCAAGCAATTGATGAATATTTTAAATCATAGAAGTGACGAGGTTTTCTATTTGTGAGAAAAGAACGCCAATTTCATAGGTAAGGACCCAATATTTATTACAACGAGATAGATAATGACGTACCTTAGAATATGTACGAAAAACGAAAGAGAAAGGCACGTGGAATAGGTATTACAATAAAAAAATATAAATAAATAAAAACTTTTATTTCCATAACTTATGTACAATCAGCAATATAATGATAGGAACTACCTTTTAAGCAAAAAAATGCTTGTATTAGGTACTTCCGTTCATCCGGTTTATATTAACAATACATAAGTGAGAAATTTACCAGTAAACAATAACAAAATAAAAAATAAAAAATTAATTACAAAATTAAATCAAAATCAAATTAAAATTAAAATCAAAATAAAAAAAAATATATATATAACAATTAAAAATTGAAGTTAAAATCCAAATCAGAATCAAAATTACATTAAAATTAAAATCTAAATCGAAATCAAAAACAAAATTAATAACAAAATTGAATCAAAATCAAATTAAAATCAGAATCACAATTAGAAAATTTATAAATATTAAAATAAATCAAAATAAAATTAACATTAAAATTCAAATCAAAATTCACATCAAAATAACAAAATAATTGTGTGCGCATAGGGTGTTTATGTGAGTGTGTGTGTATTGTGTGTGTGTGTGTGTTTGTATGTTTGTGTTTGTGGCCATGTATCTCTCGGATTATGTGATCGTATGTAGGATTGACTTGATTTCTTCGTAAATTTTGTTTGCCAGCCATTGAGTGAGTGTTTTTTTGCAGTCGTGGTATGTCATAGAGTAAATGTTTTGTTCTTTATTTAGAATATTGTATATGCGTGACGATTGTTTTGTATATTGTCTCGTGGCAAATGTGGTTTTGACTGGAGTTTCTGGAGCGACATTATTCTTCCTCCTAGATTGTGCCCTGGAAGGGATGAAGGGAAGGGATTTATGTTTTTTTAAAGCAATCTGAAAAATATGTAGTTTTCTAACTGACAAAAGATTCGAGGTTTCGTAAAGGCTTTCAGTGGGGAATCTCAGTGGTTTGAAGAACATGACCTTCAATAGCGCTCTCTGCGCCCTCTCTAGCTCCAAAAATTTTGTTTTTGTTGCGCCGCCCCAGATTGGTAGACAGTAAATTATTATTGATTGGCCTAGGGAGATGTAGATTTATCGAATTAGATCCTTAGTAGCCACGTGACGGAGTAACTTAAAGGTCCATATTAGTTTCCTGACTCTACCCATTATTAGATCTAAGTGCAAATGCCAAGATAGTCGTTGGTCGAGCATAACACCAAGGTATTTAGATTCATGACCCTGTTTATTTTTAGACAAGTACAGGTGTTGTTGGAGGAGTCGGAGCATGTATGGATTTTAATCTGGAGGTCTTGTGATGGTTGAAAACGATTGTAGATGGAGAAAGAGATGTAATTAGTCTTTGAGACGTTCAATGTTAAAAGGTTGCGATCAAGTCAGGCAGCAATCGTAGACAAACCACGTTCGGCAGTGCGGCCAACGTTGTCCCATGATTCTCCCGAAAAGACTATTGCTGTATCGTCGGCGTAAGAGAATATATGAGCATCTTCTATAGACAAATTACACAAACTGTTTATATAAACAAGGAACAATGTTGGGCCTAGCACACTACCTTGTCCTACTCCGTATGTGACGAATTCCTCAGAACTAGTGAACAATCCTATTTTGACCACATATCTTCTCTCACTCAGGTATTCCTGAAATAGCTTAAGTGGGACCCCTCTTACGCCAATGTCTTCTAACCTGCGTAGAAGTATGGGCACCGAGACTGTATCGAAGGCTTTTTTGAGGTCTAGAAAAACTGCCAGGCACCTACTTCCACTGTCTACTTTTCCAGTGACAATGGAAGCAAGCGCCGTGACTGCATCTTCTGTAGACTTGCCTTGTCTAAAGCCAAACTGCAAGGGTGATATTATATTGTTTTTCGATAGATATCTATAAAAACCAAAGCAAAGTTTTTATTTATTTATTGTAATGCAATTTGCGACTTTTACGGGCATTACATTCGCGGACAATAGTTTTAGCATAATTATCTGCCTCTATGTATAATATTGATAAAGCATCGAGCCTTTCCTGCAGCATCGTCTTTATTTTTTATTATTTTCAAAAACCTCTCGCCAACAAAACGCGCGGGTTTTCAAACCGCCTTGCCTTTCTTTCATGTGCTCGCAAATATTTTTTCTATGCTGTTTATGGTGCCCCCCCGAAACGTGATGCCCTAAGCAATTGCTTAATTTGCTTATGGGCTAATCCGGCACTGATGGCAGTGCCTCATTTATGAGCTTGCTAGTAGCGGTAGGAAGATCATGTTTGCCATTACTAATTGTTACACCTGAAACCCAAATGCATAAAGTAGAAACCCAGTCGAAATAGCTTGCAATAACAGTACAATTTTTGTACCGGTTAAAATAAAAGGTACTGAACCGTTTTTTTTTCAGGTAAAGGATGTATTTTTTTATTCGATTAGCTAATAAAGTAAATTAACTGAATCGGTAGCCTAAAATGAAAAAATGAGAATACAAACTTTGATGTAAACGTTATTATTCAAACAAAAATAAATATTATACAACGTGTCCCAAAATTCAACGATAAGCGGGCACCAGACGGTGGACCTCCTCAACACTACCCAAAAAAAATTTTTTTTTGGAAATTACCAAAAATACATTGAAATCCTTCGGAAATTGACACCCCTTATGATATTTGTAACTACCATGACCATAATCTTTCTTTAAATCGGCAACCTAAGTAGCACTGCTATCCATCACAACACTTAAAAATCCCAGAATGCCTGTAGGTTTTACACAAAAATCAATCAAAATTATTATTTTCTTTAAAATTTTCAAAGTTTTTTACTTTCAGTCCACAGTCATCGTGGTGTAAAAAAAAGTACGGGCACTACTACGGCAAGTTTAAAAAAAATTGGCGCAACTAATCAAGATTCCAAATGTATATTACTCTAGGCAAAATAGCTACAAAAAAAAATGCGTACTATTTATAAACAAGATTCCCTGCCTTGTCTGTAGATTTTTGTGTAAAAACTACAGGCATTCTGGGATTTTTACGGGTTTTGTAATTTCCAAAAAAAAAAGATGTTTTATTTTCATTAATTTTTCTTGGGTGATGAGCAGGTCCACCGTCTGGTGCCCGCTTATCGTTGAATTTTGGGACACGTTGTATACATCGATCGGTAAATTACCTGTTTGATTAGTTTGTACCATTGATATAGAATATATATGTCAATAGTTTGTACCGGTAATTCACTAACCGTCAAAATGACGTGACACTACTTCCCCGCATTCCGAGTTTGGCTGTAATCGATTTGAGCGATTTGAACGGCCGTTCCGAATAAGCCTTAGCGCGATAACGATGTATTGTGAATCGTCATAAAGGACGTCACATGCGCCATCTTGCGATAACGCCGACCATGCCTTTTACTAATATCACCGTGAGCTCTGTCAAAGATGACGGTTGTGCTGTTTTGTTTTGAGTCGCATCATAACTTTAGACAAACGTGGCATCTTCGAAATTGTGCTTCTGGCTACCGTGGCCACCTAACCAACGAAGAAGAAGAAATGTGTAGTATAAACACAAATAAATATGATATGCAAGTTTTGACGTTGAGCGAGCACCGTGAGAACGTTCACAGGCGTTCCGAATTGATGACAGCCCTCAGCTGTCATAATCGTGATATCTAACTCGGAACGTCAAATATTGATGTCAGCGCTGTGAGCGATTACGTTCTTATTCGGAAAGCGGCCCTTGTGTCACATCAATGTCAAATCTGTTCTGTCATCTGTGTGTCAAATCAATCATTGAAAAAGGGCGCTTCGGGCGCTTGTGTTAATTAATTTTACTAACATAAATCAATTAATTATTTATTATTTTGTTACAAAAATAGATTCTTAATTTTTGTGTCGAAACATATAACTGGTATAAAAATATCAGTAAATCTCGAGAAAAAATTTGAGGTTATATTATTGTTTTAAATCCAAAACATCGACTGGAATCAATTCAATATTTCTAATTTCGATTATGTATCAACCTATTTTGAACGTGATATCGTAAAAATAAAACATTAGAAACTAGAAGAAGTAAATACAAAGATAAAAAAGTGATTCTTAAAATTCAGTTATTTAGAAATTGCTGTGTGCATCTTTCTTTCGTTTTTACCATGATGAGAACGTATACCCGTAAGCGCCCTCACCACGAGTTGATAGAAGATGTCCAGAAGCTGTGTAGACTGTGCCTGAACAAGGCTGTAGAAGCCATCCCCATATTCACTGAGGACCCAAACAATATCTGTGCAACATTAGCACTGAGGATCATGATTTGTGTGGGACTGGAGGTAAGAATTAACAGTGTTATTAGTCTAGGATACATCCTTTCATTGATCATATTCAAAAACATAATTTGTAGATAAGAGGTTCATTATTTCATTAATTTAGAAAAAACTAAAGCCTTCATTTTAGAGTTATGCTAAGGCTTGAACTGAAACCCTAGGTTTCAACTCAACTTTCAACATTAACATTAATCTAGTTTTTAATTGAGATTCATGATTAACAACACTTTCACCACTAATCACTAAAAGTGTTTAGAACTAAACATATAGCATAATTTTGTTTCTGTCAATTGTTTGGATATGGCAGAGACAGATAATTGTAATACCAGCCTGTAACTGCACCACTACAGGGCAAAGGCCTCTTCTCAAACAGGGAAGTCACAAGCATTAATCACCATGCTTGCTTAAGGCTAACTAGGGCATAAATCTGACAGATCATGTGTGACTCCGGATTTTTAATTTGTCTGTGTGTGATGTCTGGTTTATACCTTATTAGTAGACTTTTTTGTCATAGTTGGGTTTTAGTTTTTATATTTTTATTTAATTTATTTTGGGCTTATAATATATCACATATATTTTTGAAATGTGCTAAGTAAGCCCTTTCAATATAATTGATACCCAACATGGCATAATAAAATAAAAATAAACCTGTAGAGGGCGCCATATTCAATTGAATATGTCACATAGTCTATAACCAGCAAACAATCAAGACGCTTACAACGCTACCTCATTTGTCAAATTATGATGAGTAGTTTAGAAGTTATGAGGGAACAGATGAACAGTCATACATACATAGCAGTCAAAATCATAACCTTAATCTTTTTGCTTTATCATAGCCGGTTAAAAATGGGTTGTATTTTGCCGTAGTCGGGTAAAAATGAAAATGGGTTGTATTTAATAAAAGTTGTAGACTGTTGTGAGCTGCATTTACACTATAATAACAATCCTTTTATGATTTCCAGGTGAAAAAAGAAGAATGCTTACCTAATGTAATCTGTACCAAGTGCTTCAATGAACTCAATAAATATTACGCATTCAGGAAGAGGTGTGAAGTGACATATCAGAAACTTAAATCTCACGTCCTAGCCTATCAAGAGAATCTGTACAAACAAAAACTATTGAAAGAAGCAGAACAGAGAAAAAAGATAGAAGAAGAAAATGAAAATGGATTGAAGTTCGTAGTCACATTTGAAAAAGATCAGTTTCCTGAAGTTAATGTATTGAATCTGAATGGTGTAGCACAAGTTAATAATTTTGCAGACGTATGTTCATATGATATTGATGGGAATTTTGTTGTTTGGTGAAAGATACAAACTTATTTTTTTTTCTTTATTTTAGCAGAAATTACCTGACCCCACAAAAGTAGATAGCTCAGTAATAGAAATTAATGTGATAGATGAAACTGAACAAGTAAGTACATATTCATACACTATTCTGAATCTATACAAATAATAATAAGTAGTTACTACTAATAATTAGTTGCTTGAAATGAGCTCCATTTTGTTGGTTGGATTTGGATTCTACGGCAAAATGATGTTCTGGCCACTAACACCAGAACCACTGCCTAGATGTTAATAACCATTTCAATACCGAGATTGGTACAAACGGCACAATCAGATGGCTTGCGAGATCACCAGACCTCACCCTTTTAGATTTTTTTATGGGGATAATTATGTTTATAATCAGATTTACTAAAAATCCAACAACAAACAAGGCAACTGTAAACCAGTTAAGAACTGATTTCTCACTACAATTTTCAATATTCATCACAACTCGCTATTCAAAGTTACTGGTAAGTAATGAATTCTTTAAAATAATAAATTTGTGTATCCAACAAAATTGAGCTCATTTCGAGCAATGAATTAGTTAGTTTACCCTTTTTTTCGTACAATTAAATTAAGTTAAGATTTTATGGTTTTCCTTTCATTTAATTTATCATGTTTTCTAGAGAGATTTGATCCTTTTGATTGACCCTATCGATTGATGCCATAAAAGTGCAGGATTTTATTTTTGGGATTTAAGCCGTTTGATTCCTGAGTGTGGCAAGCGAATTTTCGAAAATCTTGGAATGCAGATTTGTTCCTTTAAAAAAATAAAGGAATGTTTCCTTTGACTAAAATTTGCTATTTCCAGTATTTAGAGTACTTTCTCTCCAGCACGCGTAGCATGACAACCATAGAAACGGGTTTGTCGACGGAAGAATAGACAAAATGACAGATTGTGATTGTTCATTTGTCATTTTGTCTATTCTTCCGTCGACAAAACACGTTTCTATTGTGATCATGCTACGCGTGCGGTGAGGTTAAAAAATTCCACCCTGTATAAGCTATTCAACATACTACAGCTATAACAACAGCAAAAAGAAGAAAGAATGCTAAGCGAAAACGAAGTACTTAATAGCAATGCGACGGGTTGGGTCGGGGGAACAAGAAATTTCACGCGGACGAAGTCGCGGGCAGATGCTAGTGGTAGATAAAGCCACTTTTGAAGTATATTCACAATATCCATAAGCCTCCTAAAATATTATTGCAACCATCGTGTCTATGTTATACTACAATCACGCTATACTACAATCACACAACAGTTACACTCCGTCAACATTAAATGTTTATTCATTATTCTTAAACTGTCTATTTTTCAGCAGTCGCAAGATGGAGAAACATATAGCCCTGATTTAACAGCATTCTTATCAACCATGCTTCTAGAATTGGGAATTCTGACGCAGCAGGAAGATGGCCTGGTCCACTCTAACCAGAATATTACCTCTCTAGAATTGGAGACTGGGGACGGCAGTCAAGTCATGTTAGAACTGATGGAGGAAGATGATGTGGAGGAACAGGTACTTACTCATAATTATTTATTTATTACTTATTTATAAGTGTGCATATTCCGAGATTAAAAATTGATCACATAAAGCAATAGATGGGGATAAGTAGAAAGAGTGAAGTGAGGCCTTATCCCTGCTGTGTGGGACACAAAAAGCTGATAAAAATAATGCGCTTTAGCTATAATAGCTCAGCTCAAATTCACTCTTTATGTGAGAGCGAGAGAGAGAGAGCGATACAAAACGGTGGGGAGAAGACTTCAAGGCGCCAATAGTTTGGGTAATTTCTTTTTACGGCGAAAATAATGGTAATTTAAAACAGTATCTGCTTTATAGTTAGTTCAGTTAGTATGCAAAGTTTCATGATCTAAGTATTTTTTGAATATCAGCGGTTTATTATTGTTCGGTTTGGTAACTTTTTTGTTACGTTGTAAACGTCCCCACACTAAGAATTTCTTCTTGTATCGTGGGTGCGTTTACAAACATAGAAACTCACATACACTAACACCCAGACCCGGAACAACTACTTGCAGATCATACAAATATTTGTTCCGTGCGGGGATCGAACCCGCGACACGTTGCGCAGCAGTCGATCGCTCAGCCACTGCGCCAACCGTGTCGTCTACTACTACTTGTACTTGTACTTTGGTTTTATTCTGTCGAGAAATTTTTATAGAATCGTGTTTTCAAATTCAAATTCAAAATAGGCTGAGAATCAGCACTTTTCAAACGTCAAAATTACATAAGACAGTCCCCCAAAAACGCCCACCCTTCACCACTTCCTAGTGCTTAGCTGGGAAGAAGTGGCGCCACAAACTCCCCAGCAGCACAGCTGTCTGTTCAGTTAGAAAACTTGATTCTATACAATAGCAGTTACGCAAAACAATTTACATTATGCAACTTAAAACATTACAACTCATTAAAGAAAAAACTGTAATGAGTAGATTATGTAATAATAAGTTTAAAAAATTAAAAAAATAATAAATTGACTTATACAGTCAAATATATAATGAACTAACCAATTATATGAACTCATATAGTGTCATCTAGTCGTTGATTTTAAAACACTTTTTTGTTGCTTCGGGGGGGGGGGGGGGGGGGGGACATTGGAGCAGCTTAATTATTCCCAAGCCTTTTGGTCGTCTAAGTAATCTTTAACTTTATAGAAACCTTTTTGACATAGTTTCTGTTTAATAAATGATTTAAATTTATTGAAGCTCATTTCTTTAACATGGCTTGGGAGTTTGTTGTAAAAACGTATACTTTGGCACTTAAATGAATTACTAATTTTTTGGAGCCTAGTCCTGGGCACAATAAATAAATCTTTGTGTCTAGTATTTATGCTATGAATGTCGCTGTGTTTAGAATATAGATTAATATTCTTTTTTACATAAATCAGGTTCTCATAAACATATTGAGATGCGACTGTCATTATGTTTATTTCCTTAAATTTATCCCTCAGTGAATGCCTACAACTAAGGTTATATATTGCTCGAATGGCTCGTTTCTGCAGCACAAATATAGCCTGAAAGTCGGCTGCATTTCCCCATAACAAAATGCCGTACGACATTACACTATGGAAATAACTAAAATATACTAATCGAGCTGTTTCTACATCAGTCAAATGACGGATTTTATACACCGCGTAGGCTGCAGAGCTTAGCCGCTTCGACAATTTGGTTATATGTGGGCCCCACTGCAGCGTCGAATCCAAAGTAATAATACCTAAGAACACAGTGGTGTCCACAAGATCCAATTCTGTCCCATTTACATTGGTTTTCACCTGCTTAACGTTAGGTGTCAGAAATCTAATACATTTAGTCTTTTTCTCGTTTAAAAGTAAATTATTAACACTAAACCAATGCACTATTTTAGAGACAGCATTATTTACATCGTCAGTAACTGTCTGTTGTCGCTTAAGTTTAAATATAAGTGATGTGTCATCTGCAAATAACACTATTTCATGACTGTTCTTTATAAGGCAAGGAAGGTCATTAATGTATACGAGAAATAAAAAAGGGCCAAGAATTGAGCCCTGCGGAACTCCCATAGTGACAATAGAACCCGGGGATCGCTTGCCATTAACGTCCACTCTTTGGATCCTATTATCCAAATAAGAAATAAGAAGATCCAAAGCAGTGTTTGTAACACCATAGTGATGCAATTTCCTGACCAATGTATCATGAGAAACACAATCGAAAGCCTTAGATAAGTCACAAAAAATACCTAGGGCATCATGTGACTCCTCCCAGGCCTCAAAAATATGTGCAAGAAGCTCAACACCAGCGTCGGAAGTCGAGCGACCCCTTGTGAAACCGAATTGTTTACTGTTTAATAATTTATGACTATTAAAATGTCTTTGCAATTGATCTAGCATCAATTTTTCAAAAAATTTACTAAAGGTGGGGAGCACAGAAATTGGTCTAAAGTTCGAGGGGTCAGCTGTGCTGCCTGATTTAAATAAAGGTATTATTTTACTACTCTTCATTAAGTCAGGAATTACACCACAGTCAATACATTTATTAAAGATAATTGCTAATTCAGGCGCTACAGTGTTGATTATGCATTTTGCAACCTCTACGGAATTTCCCCATAGATCAGCAGTTTTTTTAACATTGAGTGTATTGAAAGTTTTAATAATATCTCGAGCAGTAACATAGTCGAAATTAAATTCATTGTTACAATTATCAACATTTTCTTTCAATAGTGACTCGGCAACAGTGGGTGAAGAATTTAAAGATTTAGTGGTTGCGACTGGAATATCTGCAAAGAAATTTTCAAAAACTGTGGCAACTTCTAAATCCTTTTTCAATAACCATATTGTTTACATTAAGGCTGTAGTCACTACTACGCTTACTGCCTTTTCCTGTCTCATTGTTTATAATTTCCCAAGTCGTTTTTATTTTATTTAGACTTTTCTTAATTTTTGAGCTTAAATATCGACACTTAGCTTCGCTACAAACTTGTTTGAATAATTTGGAATAATTCTTAACATATTGATAAAATTCTTTACTTTTATTATAATTTCTTTCTTCGTACAGTTCAAAGAGTTTGATTCTACTCTTAAATATCCCCTTAGTTGCCCATTCACTGAAGGTTGCAGAACCATTAACTGAGATCTGCTTTGGTATAAATGTTGAGTTAAATTCTGTACAATACATGGCAAAAAAGGAATTGTACAGTTCATTAGGATTATCACAATAAGGCAAGTAGGATAATTTACTATTAAGTTTGTTTTTAAAACTCTCCAAGCGACCTGCAGTTTTTGGCACAACCGTGATAACTCTCTTAGCCACTTTTTTATCTTGTTTACTAAATGTAATCAGCTGGCCACAATGGTCAGAATCCAGTTGACTTATAATTTTTTTATGAATAGGCGATATGTCAGTAAATATATTATCTAAGCATGTACTTGAGGTGGCGGTTACTCTAGTAGGCTCCAAAAATAAATTATTAAGGTTATATGACTGAAATAAATTTTTAATTTTTAGGCTGTTTGATGAGTCCTCCAATAAATTAACATTAAAATCACCACATACAATTATATTGTTCCCTAATTTACCAAGTTTTTGCAACACATCATCCATGATACTCTCAAAGCAATCATAAATCGATGACGGAGGCCGGTACACGCTCAATACAACAAGCTGCTCCAACTCCACACAAGCTATTTCTATAGTCCGCTCAACAGAGAGGTTTACAATATCCTTACGTTCTTTGAATTTAAATTGTTTAGTTAAAAGTATCAATGAGCCACCATGTATTGTATTTTCTCTGCTGAATGAACTACCAACCTGGTGATTACTGAAATTAAACATAGTACCTACTTCCTCAACTTTACCATATACACATATGGTGCAGTATTTTCGATATACCGGAGGATCATGCTAAGAAATTTGAGGTAGTATAGACTGTCTATAGGGCAAACGGACAGCGAAGCGCCAGTAACTTCGGCCGAAACTACGGATTTCGCTTAGGGAGTTGGCCCCTTGAGTGACACGAACGGTTTTGCCACGAAAACTATACTTTTATAGTCACACAGACAGACCTTATGTTAGGTAATAGGTAATACGGGCTGGTATCCGCAACTCCACGTCTATGCGCGTATTTTGCGTACGGTATGACCAGGTCAGACCACAGGTTTCAATTATTTCAAGCATTTTCACAATTAGATAAGAAATTTTTACAAAATACTGTTTTTTTCGTGCACGAAGCTTTAATATCGTAATTATTATCAAATGTGGTGGGAGGTTGCATGTTTGTCATTCTCTCATGTCTGCTAAATTCTAGGTACAAGAGGAAGTAATGGAGGAATCTCAAAATACATCGAAAGAAGTAGATGAGTCATCGCAAGAAAACCAATACATCATAAAATATATTACGTCAAAATCGGCAAACCGCCGTGGTCGCCCCAAGAAGTTAGACAAAAAGGGGTAAGTTGTTATAAAGTCTGAGTTGTTCTTGAATAGGGGTAAGACACATTCTTACTAAATACAGCTGTGTGCCCAATGGGATATCCTTTCAGTATAAATCACGTACTTCCATACAAACTTTCATTTCCTATTTAACACAGTTAAGGGATGAAAGTTCAAACATCCTTAATGAGTGCTTACCTTCGTTGTTTAATGAACTCTTGTGCAAAATTTCATGCTTCTAGTCTAGGCCCAGCGGTTTAGGCTGTGCGTTGCCTGTCAGTGAGTGAATAAATTTAGGAGATTTTTACAATACCTATTGGTTCGGGTAGTCGGACACCTGACATTCCTGACAACCAGTTTTACCAAGGAGTATCGTGTTACCCAGTAACTGGATTGTGGAGGTCTGATAGTCGCTCCATGTAAAATACTGGTATTTAGCTGCATCCAGTTAGACCTGGAAGTCAGCCTCTAGCTTAAGAATTTTTTGGTTAATATTTTAAAACTAATCGGGCATTTGCTAACTGACTAATCCTTGAGAAGAAATTCCGAAACAAACTCGAGAGGCTATTGTTTCTTTTATTTTAATTTCCGGACATTATATTATTACGAAATCATGTGAGTCAAACAATGCAAGGCCATTTAAGGGGTTAAGCTTTAAGGTAGTCCGCGAAATTCAAAGGAGATTTCCGCTTTTTGTAGCGACGTTGGTTGTTTATTCGGAGAAAAATCTAACCAGCATCAAACTCCAGCTAAATAAAAGTGACAAAAATATGGAACTAGGAACCACTGAAATAATATTTTTGGACCCCTCCATTTAGGAGAAAAATTATAAACTATTTAATGTTAGTATATATATTTTATTTGTTGATGGCAACTCAAATAAAACCTCCCGCTCACTGAAAATGTCTTAATTGACAGATGCTTCTATTCATCTGTCAAATATAACATTAATTGACATCCAACACTATAAAGTAACGATTACCTAATTATAATAATACTAATTCATTGACTTATTGTAAATCACAAATTTTAAAATTAATATTGTACTTAGTTAAGAACGACAATTGAATATTTATACACCGTGTACTTTGTGGTAGAATATATAGAACTAACAAAAATATTAGCACCTTAATGTAAAACTACATTCTTACAAATAAATAAATTTCGATTCTGATTCTGACACTGATTGACAGTAATGACAGTATCATTTGTCAATTTTGAGAAGTTTACAATTTTTGGGTTGTGTTCAGTTTATTACCCTAGACATGGTATAATAATATACTCCGCCAGGTATAGCATTCCGAGACACAGTGACACAAGTCTACATCACATCTGTGTTACCCGAAGTTTGTAATAATAACTCCCCAAGCATCTTTATTACCTGTGCGAATCCGATAAAACAATGAGGTTTTAATTAACAATTACGTTGGTTTACGTTTAAATTGAATTTTTTCGTTTGTTTAAACAAACGAAACGACAAGTTAAATGCTTTGTATATATTTTTTAACAGAATGGTGACTGAAAATATTTCCTTAGTTCATGTTTTGTTGCAATAAAGTGGCAACTGGATAGTGACGTACGCATGTGTCACTCCCGGAATGCCAGACCTTGTTTTATTAGACTATGATCCTAGATAATTAGAAAGGTTTGTTCATTTTAGGAGTAAATTCACACTAAATAAAACAATTTTTTCTCATAATTGGAGGTCTTTAAGAAATTATGATATAGTTAGAACCATTAGTTTTTGGGATATCTATCCAAATATATTTAACTTATTCTGGTTAGAATGATTGCATAATAAAAACAATTTTTGGACATGTTTCTTAGGTTTTTTGCGATTCCGCGGGCTATATTAGCGCATTCCCTATACGTTTCCTCCTCCTTTACCCCAGTTCGGGCGCGTGGTGCTCCGAGTGCGGCAAGCGGCTGGCCACGAGCGGCGCGCTGACGCGGCACATGCGCACGCACTCGGGCGAGCGGCCCTACGCCTGCGACACGTGCGGCCGGCGGTTCGCGCAGAAGGAGGTCATGCTCAGGCACGTGCTGGTGCATGAAGGTACGTATCTCTACTGTCGTTACTAACCATCATATTTTATTTGTAGACTAGCTGTTCGTCCGGGTGAATTTTGTACATTCCCTTTGGAACTTTAACGCCCCCTCCAAATTCGTTAAAGTGTTGTTTTGGAATATAATGACTACTATCTTTATTATTATAAGCGTTTTTGCAAAGTTTTAAGTTTCTAAACTGAAGGAATAAGATTTTTCATACAAACGAAATTCCCTTTTTTCACCCCCTTAGGAGTAAAATTTCCGAAAATCATTTAGTGAATGCCTACGTCTCATAAGGAACCTGCTATTCAAATTTCGGTGATTCCCGTATTTTCAATTATTTTCGGGTAACTTTTCTTTCCCTAAATACCACATTCGGAGTACTTATAACGAACGTAAAATAAAGAAAATTAACCAAATCGGGCCAGCCGTTCTCAAGTAATGCCGCTTACCTACGAACAGAATTTAAGTTCCATTAGGAATTTCCTACCGGTGGCTTGGTAGTGACAATAGGCTAGACGCTAGAGCTATATTACTTGCGAATTTAATTATTCGGTTAAATGTAGATGTAACCGTGTAACTAAACACCTCTGCCTACGCCTTGAGGGTAAGCATGCGTGATATTATGTGTATGATAAGTACAGATCCGCAACTTATTTATTAAGAGTACTGCCACATTACAAACATTAAACTTACTAATTAAGGCGAAAGCGTCAAGGTGTAGCCTGCGAAATTCAAATTTTCTTACGTTTTTTGAAATTTGCAGGTCAGTGTGAGGTTTTATGTTGATTAAAATATGATTCGCGACCGTAACAAATATGGCTTTACATAATTATAATCATTACAATCAGCAATACAACTCCTTAAGTAACCACAATCGTCAAATGTCAAATAGTCATTCAATGCGATTATATGAACGTAGAGAGTTGTATTGATCATTTTTAGGGTTCCGTAGTAAACAAGGAACCCTTATAGTTTCGCCATGTCCGTCTGTCTTTCCGTTTGTCTGTCCGCGGCTTAGCTCAAAGACGGTTAGTAATAAAAAGCTGTAATTTGGCATATGTAGGTATACATATTAATCATGCCGACAAAGTGGTTAAATAAAATCTAGAAAAAAACTGTTTTTTTTGTTAGTCAAGTGTACCCCCCCCCCCCCTTTTTAGCTAAATGGTTGTACTTGGACTTGAGAAATAATTCACAGCAGTAGTATATATAACGAAATTTCGCTGGCTACCTTAGCGCATGCCCCTTAAATAATGTTTCTATTCTATCTAGTATTTCTCGTAAACAGAAGAGCGGCCGCATAAATGCTCGGTATGCGACAAGAGCTTCACCCAGCGCGGGGCGCTCGTGGCGCACGCGCGTGCGCACGCGCCGCCCGACGCGCGCCCGCTCGCCCTGCACCGCTGTGACCGCTGCCCCAAAGTGTTCCTCTACGCCTCAGGTCAGATGCTCTGCTGTACTCTCACAGAACATGCCTGTGTGACTACATGTGTATCACACGCCCGGCCGCCCGACGCGCGCCCGCTCGCCCTGCACCGCTGTGACCGCTGCCCCAAAGTGTTCCTCTACGCCTCAGGTCAGATGCTCTGCTGTACTCTCACAGAACATGCCTGTGTGACTACATGTGTATCACACGCCCGGCCGCCCGACGCGCGCCCGCTCGCCCTGCACCGCTGTGACCGCTGCCCCAAAGTGTTCCTCTACGCCTCAGGTCAGATGCTCTGCTGTACTCTCACAGAACATGCCTGTGTGACTACATGTGTATCACACGCCCGGCCGCCCGACGCGCGCCCGCTCGCCCTGCACCGCTGTGACCGCTGCCCCAAAGTGTTCCTCTACGCCTCAGGTCAGATGCTCTGCTGTACTCTCAAAGAACATGCCTGTGTGACTACATGTGTATCACACGCCCGACCGCCCGACGCGCGGTGGGGCGTTTATATAGTCACTTCTTGTGTCTATCTGTGGATCGCTTAGTTCCTCTAACCTGCATTCCGGTCCTGAATTAAGTCATATACAGGGTGGCAGGGACATCGATGCGAAAACTGGTACCATGTATTCAGTACATGATTCTGAACCCCCCCGTGCGTTGAAATTTTTCGTCGGTTAAAAACAGAATAATGTACTGAAGTCATGGTATCAGTTTTCGCGTCGATGTCCCTGCCACCCTACTGCCACCGTCCCTATCAGATTCACAAGTGGCAGTGGCCTTTGAAAATTTATTTTCGGATATTCCCATTTCAACCACAAAATCTCTAAACTCATCACCTTCTGTTGCTGAGTCTTTGCTAAAGGAAAATGTTCATGTTTGCGATTCGGAATTTATTTTTGAACATATTACCTGTAGAGACATCATTAAAACCTTTCACACTTTAAATGTAAAAAAGACTGCAGATCTGTGGGGTAATTCTGTAGAAGTTGCTAAGTCTATTATTGATATTGTAGCACCTAGTTTAGCTCTTATCTTTAATAATTGTATCGACTGTGGGGAGTTTCCTGACCTTATGAAAAATAGTAAAATAATACCTTTGTTCAAATCAGGTAGTACATCAGACCCCACTAATTATAGACATATTTCAGTACTACCTACCTTTAGTAAAATATTTGAGAAATTAATTTTAGAGCAATTGCAAAGATTTTTTAATAAACATAAATTATACATAGCAAACAGTTCGGTTTTACAAGGGGTTGTTCTACTACTGATTGAGTGTTGAACTTTTAGGACATATGTATAATGCATGGGAAGACAAATGCGATGCCTTGGGCATCTTTTGTGATTTGTCCAAGGCATTTGATTGCGTTCTTCATGAAACGTTAATCAGGAAACTCTGCCACTACGGGATTCGGAACACCGCTCTGAATCTTCTTACTTCATACTTGAGTAATAGGATTCAGAGCGTTGACGTTAATGGTCAAAGATCTCCTGGATCTATAGTAACAATGGGAGTCCCACAGGGCTCGATTCTTGGTTCTTTCTTTTTTCTTATTTATATTAATGACTTGCCTTACCTCATAAAGGATAACCATGATATAGTTGTTTGCTGATGATACTTCACTTTTATTTAAACTTAAACGTCAGCAGCTGGTTACTGACGACGTAAATAGCGCGATCTCAAAAGTAGTTCACTGGTTCAATGTAAACAATTTACTTCTTAATGAAAAAAAAACTAAATGTATTAAGTTTACCCTACCACACGTTAGGCAGGTGAAAACAAAGGTGTTGATAAGGGGCGAAGAATTGAATCCTGAAGATAGCACAGTATTCTTAGGCTTAACTTTGGATGCTAAGCTTCAGTGGGGCCCACATATAGATAAATTTTCAAAAAAGCTAAGCTCCGCAGCATATGCTGTTAGAAAAATCCGTAATTTAACTGACATAGAGACAGCCCGTTTAGTGTACTTTAGCTATTTTCATAGTGTAATGTCGTACGGTATTCTGTTGTGGGGAAATGTCGCCGACATTCAAACTATCTTTGTCTTTCAGAAAAGAGCCGTTCGATCAATTTATAAATTAAGCCCGAGACACTCTCAGAGAGAAATTTAAGGAAATTAATGTAATGACTGTGCCTTCTCAGTATATTTTTGAAAATCTTTTATATACCCATAAAAATGTAAAATTGTATAAAAAATACAGTGATATCCATAACATAAACACTAGGAACAAACACAAATTTGTAGTACCTACAACAAGGCTCAAGAAAATAGGTAGCTCGTTCAGATGTCAATGTATATGTCGGCGCATCAGCGTCGTCGTTGCCAGAGTCACACATATTGGTTTGCACCAATATATCACACAAATACACAGCAATAGGAAATAGCAGGAAAATATTTAAGAGAGTACAAAGAAAATACCTTACTTCAACTTAGGGTGTTTATTCCATGAGCAGCTCACAAAGAATGTCTTTCCATTCATATTACAACAGTATTTATACACAAAATTACCGCCAAACTTTGCCGCCAAATTTTAGCGCGAAACTTTACCGCCAGAAACAATTTACATAAATCAAGCGGATATATGAGTCAAATTATGTCCTTTAATAATATAAACTCTAAAGGAAATTACATTTTAAATAATTCAAGCGGATATCAAGATAAATCCATAATAATATTAACTCTATACAATGTTAAATAATTCAAGCGGATGTCAATATAAATCCTTAATACCAACATAGAAACTTAAAATAAAGTCAACCGGAAACACAATATTTTAAATAAATCAAAAGGAAGTAGGTAACATAATATAAACTTTTATCAATTCGACCGGAAATACAAGTATTAATTCAATAAATATCATGGCAGTCAGATCAAGTGCAAAATAATCAAAACAAGCTTAACATTAATATCAAATAATGGTTTGGCGCCCATATATACGTTTTTATAATAAACTTCCAAGCCACGTACAAGATCTAAGCCTTAATAAATTCAAATCATTCTTAAACGTAAGTTGTGCCAGAAAGCGTTTTATACCATTAAAGATTACGTTGAGGACAAAAAGGCCTGGGATTAAGCTGCTCCAATCTTTTTTTTTATTTAATTTTTTTAAATCATATGTACCACGATATGAATATTTACTTTGTGAAGTATATTATATTTATTTTTATATTATTGTGAACATGAGGACTATGTGGATCATATTATTTTTTTTTTTTTCCTCAGTTATTTTCAATGATAATCTGGCAGTTCGAGTACTTTATGCGGCCTACCCAAATGTCCTTTCTTTGGTATTGTTCGTCGAGTCGTTGAACTCTTAAGTTCTGAGTTGAGCTACACGATTACTGACAAATGCGTGCACTGACTGGTCAGGTCTACTCAAATCTGTATGGTTCTTTCTTCAAAAGACCATTTCAGACACAAATCTACATGGTCCTCAAATGATCTGACCAAGACTATTTCTGGGTTTTATATACACATTGACATTAATGAATTTTATATATACAATGACATGAATATTTACTTTTTAAAGTATTATATTGTTTTAATAATTGTGAATGTGAAGACTATGTGGGTCATTCTTTTTTATTTTTATTTTCTCATTTAGTTTTAACATGGTCTGGCAGCTTGAGTAATTTATGCGGCCTACCCAAATGTCCTTTCTTTGGTATTGTTCGTCGAATCGTTGAGCTCCTTAAACTCTTGAGTTGAGCTGCACGGTCACTGACAAATGCGTGCACTGACTGGACAGGTCCTCTCAATCTGTGTGGTTCTTTCCTCAAAAGACCATCTCAGACACCAATCTACATGATCTTCACATGATCTGATATCAAGATTATGTCTGGACGTTAAAAGAGACTGTGACCTCTGAGTTTGTTTCGGCCTTTCTTCTCGGAGTAGTCAGATAGGAAACGCCGACCTCATCTAGTTTAAAAAAATATGATTGACGTGTAAAAGTGTTTTGTCCAAACCTACTTACAGAAATAAAATCATTTATAATTTATCCTGTATATGGGTAGAATCCCTTAGGGCTTCTATGGGATTTTCACCACCTTATTGCTGTGTATTTACATCGACTAATGAACTACTACTCCGCCAGGTCTCAGCCGTCACATGATGATGCATAACGGCCGAGTGTACGTGTGTGGCGCTTGCGAGCGACAGTTCAAAGACAAGAGCTCCTTACTGCGACACCTGAAGAACGCCAACCATACGACCTGAGACAATTCGCCCACTTGATGACGCACCGTCTGGAGGAAATGACTCACAGCTTGAGTAGTTGATTATTTCACAAGTATCTGTTCAAGTTCAGCAACTTTTGCAAGTGCAACTGTAGTACTTTTTTAAAGGTGCGTTTCGTTGTTGATAGCTGTCGGTTACGGCAGATCGCTGAGGGCGGTATTAAGAGTTGGTTCAGACTTGCAGCCAGCTTTTTGTCTCGTTGACGATAAGTTGGTGTGACGCTTATCATTATATCCATAAAGATCGAATTAAATTAATAAATTAAATGATTTAAACAATGTGATCTAAAATGTAATAGTATTAAAGAATTTATTGTGGCAAATGAAATCAAAATTCAAAATATTGTAATAAAATAATCAAATTATATTAGTGTAAGATTAATTCAAACTTATTGTGGATTAATGCAATATGAAGTGTTGTATGTGATCATACAGTATTTTGTTATGAAAAGGAAATTTTTTTAAGAAATAAAACACTACTATTTATTTACTTAAATATTTTTATTGGAAAAAAATTTATATTAAATCCAAGGCAACGTGGTATTGTAAAATTTTAAGAAAATAATGACAAGAAAATATCGGAATACTGGTGCAAGGCCGCGGCGCCGCTCGTCCGACCGTCGAGTCGTCCGGCCGACCGTCGGACCGACCGGCCGACCGTCGGGCCGACCTCGGACCTCAGACATGGACATGTGACGGATGGCACTTATATTAAACAAAACACGAACAATTATATTTTCATAACATTTTAATTTTCATAAAATCCAAGTCGACGCCACCGCATTGTAACTTATGGAATGCCTTCTATTCACTTAAAATTATATACTCCCTACAAGCATACATTTTAGTATCTATTTCAAATTTTGTTCAAGAAACAAGTGGGAACAGTTTCGTAGGCCGATACATTTGTGTCTCCGGATGCGTCACTCGACGTCACCGATTATAATATAACATACATAATATATTGGTCGCGCGGTCACTGTCTCGTATATAAACATAATATCAGGATAACAGACCGACGTAATAACCGTTGAAACTGAACTGAAAATAATAATTACACTTGCAGCTCTAACTCCTACATCTAGATTATAAATGATTATAAAAATAAATAAGGGGCGTCGCCCCCTCCCTTTCACCGCCTCGCGTTCCACTACACACGCAGGACATTGTTATAGTTTGAGCAAAACTAGTCACGTTGTGTATGAACAACGTCACAGGTGTTTGTCGCAGTGCGTAGCGCAGGTTAGCGCTCTTAGCGCAGCTAGCACAGTTAGCGCAGCTAGCACAGTTAGCGCAGCTAGCACAGTTAGCGCAGCTAGCGCAGACCGCTAGTCCCGAGTGCCGAGCGGCGAGCCACGCTCCCGTCTGTCCACACCTTCACACACACATCCGCCAAACACTAAAATAATCAACAGACAAATTATAATAACCGAATCAACTACCACAAATAAAAATATAAGCCGCAGCACACAGCAACTATGACTCGTACTAGATCTACCCGGTACGACACTTAACTATACATTTAGATGAATAAAATCCAAATTATTTTCAAAAATGATTATTATTAATAAAAAACAATTCTGTGTGCTTTGATTTTATGATTTATCTGGTTATTGTTAAACATACATCGCTGTAGCAAGTGATTCCTAGAAAGTTCACTTTAATAGGTTATAGCACAACGGTCTAAAATAAAATTACTAATATGTAATAATAATCAATATTTACAGTTAGTTTCGACTACGACGCCCGACAAGTGCGAGTGTACGTACACATATATGTAAGCACCGCTGAATCATTTGACCCTTTATTAGTTGACAATCTCTTGACGACGGCAAAAGATACATATTGCCTGGACGGTGTATAAAATTATATAAAAATATCGTTCGATCATCAACGTACTATCACGATCGTCGCTCGCACGCGGTCCGATGCGCGGCTCGTCATTGTCACTAATCAATCTCAATTATTTTGAGTGTTTTGATTTTGCGAAATAGAACGGAATGTTTGAAAATACATTTTTGGCACTTCAGATTATGAATGGGTCGGCCCGCGTGCAGAGCGCGACTCAATTATAAGCTTTACGCGTACGGAGTAAAGCCTATAATTGCTACACTTATCCGCTTACATCTTAGACGGCCGTCCACGACCTGGGGCGACTCGAGAGCTGATCTATGAATGCGTAGACAATTACAGAGTTAGAATTACAATGTTATTATACAAGAACAAGGTGAGTTGTAGGAGAGAGGAGAGGATGGGAGGAAGAGGTGGAGTGATCAGCCCGGGTGTCGCGTGGGGAGGTGTCTACATGTTCTCGAACTGGTCGACACGTCGCTTGGTGTTGCCCTTGCGGATCTCGCGCAGAGTCTTGTATTTGTCGCGGCCCTGGCGCACGTTTTCGCGATGAATCTTGTCCATGGCTGTCTCCATTGTCTCGTCGCGAGACTGCGCTAAGTCTTGCTTTAGCGCCTGTGGAGAAAATCAATGGTTATTAAAAATAAAACAGTAGGTATATTTTTACAAGTGTGAAATGTGGATGTAGTAAGAATACATTTCTGTCTACCCCTTCCGTAAATACAGGCATGTGCCCGATGAGATTTCCTTTATTACAGAAAAATTACAAAATTCCATACGAACATCTATTTAACCTTCTTAAGGGACAATTTTTTGAAAATCATAAAAAGGATTTCCAAGAAGATTTTCTAAGAATTTCTTTCGTTTATATATGGAACTTTTATGCAAAGTTTCATGCATATAGAGCCAGCGGTTAAGCTGTGTGTTGTCAATCGGTCGATGAATGAGTTTAAGATTTGTATTAAGCAAATATCAGGCCATTCCGTCCCCTGCAGGGCGCGCCCACGCCTACCTTGAGCTGGTTGTGCAGCCGCTCGTTCCGCTCGGCCAGCGTGCGGCGGTCGGCCACGGGGTCCACCAGGTCGTCGGGCGCGCGCGCCAGCTCGCCGCCGCCCGACTCGGAGCCGGCGTCCGACGCCGCGTCGCCGTCCGCGCCCGCGTCCGCGCCCGCGCCGCGCTCCGACACGTGGTGGTGCTGCGGGGTCGTGGCCGCGGCCAGGGCCGCTGCGGCCTCGTCCTGCGACACATACACACATCAACTCCAACTACAGAACGGCACCTGTAACGATCTTACGCACTCCTTTTTCCACGTTTAAGTTTATACATCTGGTCACACGCACGCCGGTTGCGAGTACTACGCACCTGACCGTTCTAGAGAACATCGCCAATAAAATCACTATTATGTCCTCACTTCTGCCTTGTAAATACCTTTTGTAAGTCGCCTTCCATTCAACCTCACACCGTGACGAAACCATCTAATCATACTCTTTGCAACTTGTGAACAACCAGACGAGCCTGAGCATCAACTGGTTGATCACAATTGCATAAATAACACCATTTACTTTATTTCCCACATTTACTCTCCCTTCCACATTTTCTTCAATCTTTCCATTAGTTGTAAACAGACTCCCCAAATATACGACCTCACTTGCTCCACAATATTATCATTTATTTTCACATCACCTCGTCTTATTCACATGTATATTCCTATCTTTCATCTAGTAGAGAAGGCATTTGCACTCACTCACTTTCAAATCTGTCAGACAAGAGATCCATGTACAAAGGAGCCACGGTGACGCTACACAACCCTCGACATGCAGAATCAGTTCATCCATGCCTCATTTAACCTAACACAAGCACTGGAATTCTTGTATAAAGATTTCAGTGCCCGTACCAAGCGCCCATCCACACCGTGATGGATAGTGTCGACCACGGTTCTTCCCTCCCCACACTGTCATAGGCCTTCACTAAGTTAACGAAAGCATAGTAGACTTTCTTGTGTTTTGCTAGATGTTTTTTGGCTATACACTGGAGATTAGGGAGAAGATCTGATCCATACAGCCCATTCACTCTCTAAATCCTGCCTGCACATCACATATTTTCTCATCTGTCTCTAATAAACAGTCTAAAATTTAACTTTTACGGCACAATGAGGAAACACATTATTTCTTAGAAACGTTTGACCGTTAGGGACGCCCGGATTTCACCCGGCACGGCCAGCGCCGCGAAACAAACAGAATCCGGTCGTGGCCTTTGTGATTGAACCAATGGATTGATGGCCAAAATCTGAATTAGATGTTAGGAGTGATTAGGCGACATTTCCACGTGCGGGAAAATCGCAGCGTTAGTCTCGCCGTGCCACAAAATTGAATCGAAACTCTATGTATCAATCTCCACACGACGACATCGTCGCGGCGATAATTTGATGGCAAAGCGTGACTATCGTGGCGATTCTCCCGCCCGCGAAGACGGCTCCTTAGTATTAAATGTGAATGTGTAGCATGACCTAAAGAACTATTGAATTTTTATTATTGTTATTTTTAGGGTTCCGCGTACAAAACTGAAAAAACAAAACCCAATACCAAAGTCAAGATACCACGCCAGCTTTCACTTTCTGATTTCGAATGTTATTATAAAGTTTTTCATCGTGAGTGTTTTGCATGATATTCGGGGGTGCTGATACAAAATGAGGTAAACATAAAATTCAAAATGGCGGTCAACAAGAAATTAAAAAAAGAAATCTTTTTTTTTCTTCATAGGTGTGATGGGTTTCAGGGGATCTAATAACAAAAATTAATCAAATAAAAATCAATGACGGGGCTACAAAATTTTGCCAACTTACTTATGGATGCTGACGCCGAAAATGAGTTTAAAATCCTATACACCGGCCCCAAAAATTTGATGAAATTTCTACATTGGTTTCAATTTCAAGGTTTTCGGGGCTCCTGATGCCGCTTGGTAAATAGTTTCTGTGTATATAGGCGTTAATAGGCATACATACCAGTGCTTTTATATTATATTGTTCTCTATTCATTTATTGTATGTATTGCTGTTGGTAACCCAAATAAATAAGTCATCTGTAAGCGAGCGCGTCTCACCTGCTTGCGCCGCGCCTCCTCGACCTCCTCCTGCAGCCGGCGCGTCTCCGAGTCCTTGATCTCCACCTCCTGCTGGATGCGGGACACTTCCTCCTGCTTGGTGCGGATCTCGTCTTCCAGCTTCTGACGCTCGGCAGCTTCCATGTTCTGTTGGACATTCAGTTTTAGTGACTTTTTAGAAAATATGATTAAATTACTAACTATCGCCTATTACGTCAGTAATAAAGGAGAAACGCTATTGAAAAACCGTTAACCATAATGGTGCCGTAACAATTCATTGCGCGAGCTTATTCTGCGCTTTTAGGACAGTCAACTCGTGTTAACCAGTAACTGGGTATTGGGTTGTGGCGGTCAGGTAGGCATTCGCTTTATGCAAAATATTGGTATTTAGCTGCATCTGGTTAGACTGGAAAAAAGGTTAGCTGGGCTTAGGATAGATAGATGATGATGAACATACCTTAGTCTCCTCAAGGCGCTGCATCATAGCCTGCAGTTCATTCTGCCTCTGTTCCAGCTCCTCCTTAGCGGCCTGCAGCTGGCGCAGCTGTTCCTCCAACCGTCGGATCATGTCCTGCGCCTCAATAAGGTTCGCCTGAGAACGCTCCATCTCTTCCTGCATCTGTCGCAGTCGGTCCTCGTACTCTTGTTGTTTCTTCTCCGCGCGTTCGCGGGCTGCGATCTCCAGTTGGAGTTTTTCTCTGGAATTTGAAATGTTGATGTTGTGGTTATTGTGTTTTTGAGCTTTTGTTGAAGTGTTAAACACAGTGGGGTTTACTTATATATGTTTCTTAAAGTTAAGAGACGTTTGAACGTCAAAATGTATGGTTTAACTGTAGTTATTCATTTCTTAACTTTAAGCAACGTTTATAAATGAAGGAGTTAATCTGGAAGAAGAGACTTGATAGACTAAGTCGTATTGAGAGTGTTTTGCAACTCAGATGGACAAATATTCTTATTTACGATTCTAGCGAAATACTTCTTCGTCGTGTCGATGGCACGACAGTGCATTAAGTCGTATTTTACTACTTCAAGTTCAAAACTACCAACCTCTGCGCCTGCTTAGCCAACTTCTCCTCCCTAGCCTGCGCCTTCATCTGCTGCACGTCAATGGTGTCGGGCTTGCGCCTGCGCATGTACAGCTCGTGGTTGCCCATGCACAGCGCCAGGATGCGCTTGTTGACGCGCACGCGCGGCGCGAAGAACACAAAATCCGGTGCCTTCTTGTCGATCGGCTTGATTATGAACTTGCGGTCGTTGAACGAAATGTTCCTGATCTCTGACCAGGGGAAACCGATTTTTGGTGTCAGTCTGGAATGTAAGAAGTGTAATGTTAGTTTTTGGAGTTTTGTGAAAATGTTTGTTGGGTATTGTCATCGAACTGGTTTTAATTGCTCCTCAGTTGGAGAGAGTTGAATACTTCTAAAGCCATTAATTACATGATGCCAGTTTCTTGATTGTGGCATACAATAAAATTGAAGCAACAAATGATTTGCATCGTCCCAACACTGCTTGGAGACACACAAAAATTAGATCGCACCATATAAATCAGGCTTTAAGATTCTTTAACATGATAGACTGTCGACAGCCACTAGTTTTGGATCTAGATTCAAATGTACGCGGTGCTGGGGAATATTCTCTAAACTAACTTCAAGGCATAAAACAAAAGAAATAAGAAAAATAAAAAAACCCGTCTGCAACTAAACAGTTCAAACCAAGATCACTTTTTAAGCAGTCTGGTGCAGTTGGTGGCAGTTATTTTAGTTCGATGTCAGATTTGATTCCACCAACTGCATCAAACTGCTTGAAAAGTGAGCTTGTTTTGAACTTTTAAGTAGCAGCCGGGTCTTTTGTCAAAAAAAAAATTCATTTTTATTTTCGACGTGCCGATAGACGCCTCATGTATTAAAATTCATCCGACCATTAGGATGGTTTGAAGGTATAAAGAATCCCACGTAAAAAGATACCTTGATACATAATTTGTTTTCAAAAGATTTTTTTTATTTTTTGTTAACTTAACCCTGCCTTTGCTGTCGCACAGGCACAGTCGTGTAAAAAGTAGCGTACTCACTTGTCATCCTTCTCGTAGATATTGAGCCCTAAAGCATCGACTCCGAGCCACAGTTCGGTGTTCTTCTTATTGCGGATCTCGAAGTAGTTAACGCCATACATCTCCAGGTCCTGTGCGATTTTCAGGTACTCCATCATGGCGTCCTCGCGCAGCATGCCGCGGTGCTCCTGCCACCAGTTCGTGATGCTTTGCTCCCATTCCTCGCGGGACATCTGTATAATAACACGTTACTATTAGTTAATTTGTAAATACATGACAACAATGTACATTGCGGTCGATCGATATCGATAAACGCAATCCTGCTGCTGTGCACAAAAAAATTTAGATCTTTTCATGGATGAACAGTTGAAAGGATCAAATTACAAATTCTTAATTTCTTGGCCTAGGCAGCGTCGTCCTCAGTCCAAAGGCGCTTTAGAAATGTCATCTACAATGGGAAAAGCCAGTTATTCAAGGATCAAGCAAGTGCAGCTTGTAAAATCCCCATTTCCACCATTTTTAAGCAAAACATTATTGATAAACGCATCTTGCAGAATCCTTGCCCTATTTTAAACGGAGCGAATGTTTAAATATGTTAGCAGCAGATCTTATACACCTTAAACTTAAACTAATACAAACCTTGTGCTGGTCGGTGACGCGCTGCGGCAGCAGACGGTCGTTGGCGAGGAAGCCGGGCCCGTGCACGGCGGGGTTGTGGTCGCCGTGCCGCGCTTGTACCGCGTACGATGCCAGGAGCACTGACGTCTCCGGCGGGCAGTATATCTCGTCAGATAGAATCGCGTTCTTCACCTGTTTGGGTCACAACAAAAACATGTAAAAATTGTTGGGAACTAGTCTGGCTAATTTGAAGTAAATACGTGTGTAAAAGTAAAAATTATAAAACAGGACAGTTTATAATTTCCCCGGACGATGTGGTATGTGTACAAGCTTCGGAGCGCAGAGCAATTTAATAAAAATATTTATGCTTCTCCTAAAGTTAAAATGTCAAATAATAGATTTAATGAACTTTGTGAAGATCTAGAGACGCACAAGTAAGCCCATTTAATTTAAGGCGGAACGCGAAATTTATTCAACGAACACCCGCATTGATTTCGAATTAGTTTCGATTATATTGAGGACTTTCTTTTTGAATTCTAAAGGGTTCCAATTTAAGTCGCCAAATAGCGTGCTATCCTGAGAAAGGGGTTACACAAATTGCTACCGTGCACCTTGGTGATTGACCCACCATGCCCTTCCGTGCCTCAGGATCACGGAAACGGCAACAAGTAGGCAATTACCAAGAATATAGAAATACATAGTCGGAGGCCTCTGTCCAACAATGGGAAGTAGGGCTAAAGACTACTATCGAGGTAATGGCAGGTTGCGAGCCCTGACCCTTCAGACATTAACTATAATTTTTATTGTGTCGGTAAACACATAAGTGGATTTACCACATAGAATTATTCTATTAAGTTTGCTTTACACATGTAAGCAAGATGTTTGTTTGTTTGCTGATTGTATTGTCAAATAAAACAACGTTAGCAGACTACAGCAACCGCTAGTATGTTGTAGGAGTTCCTGAAGTAAGAGTACTTTTTATATTTAGTCTAAATAAGGATGTAAATCACGTAAATCTTTGCAAATAATAATTAAATAAACTAAACACCGAGTCACACCTACAAAGTCAAAACTCTTATCAGCTTGACGATATTCATCATAATGATTGCAAGTAGTTTTGCAATCCGACCACGTGGTGTCCCACGTTCATAGATCCCACGTTACAATTATCGGCAAGAGAGCGTTCTATTTCAGATGTTTTGAGAAGCTATACGTTGTTTGCTTATTCCGAATAGGTGTTCCTGTTACGGGCGTAAACATTACACATTGACTTTTAAATACGAGACTGGCCGACTAGATCTTCTTCTTCTTTTCGTGTGGTTAGTGACTAATCTGGTGTCAGGGTTTTAAAGCCGCCCATAAGCCACTGACTTGGCTTCACATGCCGTCAAAAAATTTCTCTCAGGCATGCCGGTTTACTTACGATGATTTCCTTCACCGTTTTTGAAGCAAGTAATAATTATACAATAAGCACATGAATCCGAAAAGTGACGAGGTGCGTGCCTTGGGTTCGAACTCGAGACCTATGCCTTGGCAGTCCAACGGACACACCACTAGGCTATCACTAGCTCATAGATATATAGATAAATAAATAAAATATGCTTGCCCACAGGTATTAGTAACAGATATGACGCCGTCGGCTGTACAAAGCAGGGCTAAAAAAAAAATGTGAAGTGCCATATTTACGGCCGGGTACTGAAAATACTTGAGCAGTAAGTAATATAGTTTTTCTTACCTGAAGGTAGAACAGTTTGAGTGTGATCTCCTGGATGAGTTCGTCAGCCACATCCTCGGGGTAGAATTTGGCGCGGAATTTGAACTGCAGTGGGTTTTCTTTCTTTACGTCTTGTTGCATCACCTGTAAGGTACATAGAATGTTAGGACAAGAGATAAGAGTCACAGTACGGCCACAAGGCCAGTAGGTTGGGAGGAGGAGGTTGTTTAATTTAATGAAATATTTCGAAACTACGCTATCGGCACATGTAATACGTCAGTAAGTTCTCTGCACATACTGCTGTCAGAATGTTTTTGCAGTGCATTATTTTGCCTTATTCAATATTTTTAATGACATTTTGGAATGGTGTAAATCTATAAAGATGGACACAGATAAACCGGTTCTTTGAGACTGAAGGACGACCCAGTTGGACCATGGTAAGCTTGCAGTCTTTCTATGTTCACCAGTAAAGCACACTAGACACACACACACACATAATAAAGGGCGTACTAGTACTAATACACGTTGAATCTTACCCATCTCGAGAACGGTAGCGACCCTGACTTCGTTGTGTGCCACGTAATCCAGGGGAAGCGTTAAAAAGGCAACAATTAATTACAATTCATCGCCATTTTCTGGCTTTCATTAAATTTTTAATACACACATAAAACGACGGATTTGCCTACAAATATTTATTTATTTAGCATAATAATTAGCAAAATACTAAGTACGTCATAATTAATCATTAAAATAATCTTTTTCTTCTATTAAATAAATTAGCCATAAAAATGTTGCTACGATACGGAAGGACAACTTATTCAAGGTAAGCTTATTCTTAGCTTTTTCTCACGGTGAAAAATATGTTATAATTATGCAGTATTTTTTTTTGAGCTTATGAGCAATCTAAGCTTTATTATATCTAAGATTATTTATGTACTATTATTTCATCTTTAAGTCTTAATCTAGCTAGCATCATCAACTACTTAACCGACACTTGGTCACATGACACATGACCAGGCGGCGTTCCATAAACTGTACTAATTAAAGCTGTTAGTTTAAATGCCGCTTAAGAACTTCTGTATACGATTGTGAGTCATTGTACTGCAAGGACCTTTGACAGACCTATAGAATACTTAATAAACTATCTCATCGCACCAAAAGGGTGACCATACTGACCATCGTCTTAATAAATCATCCCATCAAACGTGTCCAACGAACAACAGCTGTAATTGCCAGTCAACCGTTTAAAGAATGTAGAACGAACTGTTAATGGGTACTCATTTTACACCCAGTTATGGCTACGTCAAATTGAAGGTATGTGTGTATATTCTTAAGTGGGTTAATTTAATAGAATTTCATCGTTTAAGATTTCTGTTAATGAAAGGTCAGTGACCGCTATGGGACAGCTGTAATTTCAGTGACGACAGCCCTGAATTTTTTAGAGGAGTATTCGTAGTTGCTTTTCTCCTTTTTTTTTCTCTGAGCGGCAAGGAACCTTTAATGGTCTTACAGTGAACTAAGCAGGGTTTTTATATAATTCCGTTTATTTTATAATTTTAGTTTTCGCATTGAGAAACAGAATAATGTACCAGAGTTACCTTTCAATTAGTTACACTACACTATAATCCAATAACTTACGAACTACATAGGCGGCTATGTAATAACTTGTTAATACTATTGTTACTACACGACGACAAACTCCTATACTTTATGTAAATGTCTACACAAAATTGGAAAATTAATTTCCCAAACATTTCAAAGAAATACTTCATAAAATACACGGAAAAGAATTCCGGCACATTATAGTAACCGAGATCAGCGATAAGATATAGCGTTACGAGATATGAAACACGACTACAACCAAGTGTTAATCGCTAAATAAATATTACTTCACTTGGCACCCAATTGGATACTATGGGAAAGCCGCTGATCGTGACCTAAGGTTTAGGACGATAAGCTGTATGTTCACCTAATTAAGTTTAATACCATATTAATTGAGGAAAACATTATGTGTAGGCGAATAGCTAAAGGCGTATGTTAAGTTCTATATAACATATTAAGTCGATTTTTAGTACAAACGTAAGTTGAAATAAAATACGGTACGGTAAATAAAAAATTATATTGAACTTTTTCGTGCCTGTGGATTTAACATTAACTATCAAGATTCCCAGACTTAATAAACATTCCTCAATGAAGGAAAAAAGAGTTGATAACTTGGGTTGATATCTCTTAGTCATGCCAATACTCTAGATATCTGTTTCTCTGCCAAGGATTAGTCAATAAAAGAAGTTACGTTTTTAATATTTTCCATAGATAACGCTAAATTAATGTTGAAGACGTGAGCGTAGTAACAACAATAGTAAGTTTAAAAAACAAATACATCATTGCTAATGTTTTCTAAATATGTTTTAAGAATCTTTGAGAATTCGCACGTTCACTTCACGTAAAATAACTTGTCTTCTGATAAGACGACTTTTTCAGATGTTGAAGTATCAACCTTCATATTAACTTATGTTTACAATAAATTATATAATTACGAGTATCATTGATATTATAACCTGTTCCTCAAAATAAAGCTGTTAAAAAAACTGCAGTAGAATGCTATATTATCACTGAATAACATATAAAGATAGCACGTAGCTTTAATTTATAAAGATATCACGCGGGCAAAGCCGCTAGCGGAAGCTAGTCAACAATAAAGATATTTAGTATCAGCATGACCAAGTCACTTATCTCCATCTAATTCATGTCACGGTGATGATGATTTAACGAGATCATAATCTGTCGTCACTATAATAAAATTGAAAGGATTTTTGTGCATATAAAATATCTTTAGATATTTTGATAATTTCAATAGCAGTACAGTTAGTAGTCCATAAGCGCTTCATTTAAAAAACTGTGCACAAGTCGGGGTAAACAATTTTTTCTATACTTCTGCAGAATATGCTCTTCTGATTTTATTGGACATAATTCCAACGGCAAATATAGCCATATACGGAAGAATTTTGAAGCAATTCCTACCGGGTTCAAATTCCAGTGAAGGGAGAACTTTTTGCTATTTTTTAAAACAAATGTTAAGTATTTACTTTATTTATTTATTTGGTCGTGCCCATGTTATTTAATTATGTAATGCCGTAATGTTAAGAAATAGTATAGATTTGAATATGTTTGGCCGGAATTAGTTGTATGGGTATCATAGTTTTGAAACAGGACTAAAACAAGTGTTGCCTTATCTGATGCATTAACCAAGCCCTAATATTCCATGCCTAACAATAACAGTAGTTAACGAAGTTAAAAACATAATTATATAACTTCATCAGATCCTCATACATTTTCCTAAAAGTATCCATTTTTGAACGCATTCCACTGATTCCACAGATTTGCAGATTGACCGAACCGAATCGCCTAAGTAAACGTACCAAACCAACTCAGTTATGAATTGGTACTATTGAATTATTATAAAACGAGAATGATACTTATTAGGTTACAAGTAATTTAATATACTGTAGCGTGGACTGCTACTATTACAGGTAAAATAGAACTTATAGAGACTTTTGATATTGAATCAGAGTCGCAAAACGCGAATGAAGATTCTAAAAATGATAGTGAAGAATTTTTTATTTTTGCTAAATTAAATTATATTACAAACATCAAGATTATGTAGACAGGCAGAGTATATTTCTATAACAGAAGATAAATCCGCCTTAAATAATATTGACGTAAGAATTGACGTCACGGACACTTAAGATAATTCTACTCCTACCACACACTTGATACACCCAGATATAGCTCCTTCAAATTCAAGAGCATCCAGTACATTATTTTGATGAAGAAGTACTATACTTTATCTACTGTTTCTAGCTTTAATACCGGAACAGGGTGCCTTTCAGTAGTTCTAGCATGGTCATTTACGTATCATCTAGCTTCAAGACCCGGTCTTACCAGATCATCGGCTCTGTCGTAAGCAGCTTCTTCGTCTTCTTCCTCGGGTGTCATTAGTTTCTTTACAGCAAACGAGAGAACCTTGCCAGTTTTCTCCACAATTGACTCAGGCTTGGAACCACATAAATTGTCAGTAAGAATTTTATAAAACCGAGTCCTATATTCGTGTTTGATGTCCAACAGATATATTCAAATCAAGTTTTGCAAGCTCTGTATAACATTGGGAATCTTTTATTTACGTCATAATTTTTACGATGTGGCTTGCAATTTGGAAACACATCAAGATAAAAAATGTGGCAAAATACTCTCCAATTGATGTCAAAAAGATGCGAACATTACGAGAGTAGGCACTCAATGGCCTTCTGCCACGACACTTTAGTTAACGATGTCGGGCCGATAAAATGGCTAAGCACAAATATGTATATGTGTTCTGAGATCAGCGGCTCAGCGTTGTCTTAGAGGCGCGTGCGTTGAGCAACGAGCGTCGTGGGAGCGGCGAAAGTACGGTCGTCGACCCCGTCAATGATCGGCGCACAATCAGCTGTTCTTGTGCGCGAATACCGATGATAAAGATTGCATTGGTGTCAATCAATTTTAATGGAATGTTTGGATTGTCGCATAGGCGGTATCAGATCAATAAAACACACCCAATCAAACACTTGTTGCAAATATTTGACGTACCTACCCGTGGGGATGGAAAAACATTGCTTTCGATTGATTTTCTGTACATAAATCAAAATGTCATATCCAATATCCAAGAGGAATGTTTTCCATGGGAAAACGCAAAAGTTTAATAAACGAAGACGCTGCTATAGAGTGAATTCCCCGCAAACGCGATGCGTACGTGATTACATCAACGACAGATTGGACACGAAAGCGGCTTTTAGATACTCATACTCCTCAAACTGCGTGTAGATGTGTGTGTTCCTGCCTCGATAAGGAAACTTTGTGAAAATTATTTACTTCAACTTCGATGAGGTCATAATATGATAATTGGATCAGTACTTCCTTTGGATTGTTTAATCACGATTGTGAATTCTTACTACATATACTTCGAGAGAACTTCAATGATGCGGTTACAGTACAAGGAAAAATTGAAAATGGAAAAAAACATAGTTGGGGATTTTATCAATAAGGTCTGATCATGAATGCATTCGCGCACGCATCTCTGTATCGTCCAATAGGCGGGGTGTTAGACAGAGATGACCATGCCGTTGTCTCTGTCTAATATAACCCAGTTCGCGGACGACGCCATGGCCCACCACCTTGCTCGACCCTTCTCTCAAGTGTTGGATTGGCACAATTGCGTTCATTAAGAGGAAAATTCTTTAGTGTGGTTTTTAGCTGGAATTTTATCTCTTACCTTAAAAATAACCGGTGAAATACTGGTAAAAGTTAATATATTGGGAACGAGGGAAAACCCTTTTGGAAAAAACTCGTAGTGCAAACAGAACTTTTAGATGCCGAGTGCTAGTCTACTGAAGCTCTTTCAATTCATCAAAAGAACAGTCTACAAGCTGCAATATTATAAAGTCGTAAACATGGCTGAACTCGATACCCCGTGAAGTTCACAGCTCGCCCCAAGTACACGTCGACCGCAAATCGGGTTCTCTATACACCGCGTATGACACCCGAGACTATTGTTATGCATTAAGGAGACAGGCAAGGTCGTCTACAGATGCCGTCATGGCACTTTCATCCGTCTACCGTACAAACTTATAGAAAACCTCGTTAACCTACTAAATGAAGTCATCAAAACTGTCTCAGGAGATAATTATTCGTTGTAACTGTCATGTGTCATCCATCAGTTTGTGAATAAACTTTTACATTGTAAAATTTTGCATAATGAACACCTGTTTAACGTAATCAAGGGCATGGTATTGTATGGCGGATAGTCGTGATGATGGCACCTGGTGGCTGGCATTCGGCGTGGGAACGAGGTCACGCGGGCGCACTGTTGCGCTTGGCTGACCGCGCTTCATGTTCGTTTGAACCTGTCGACTATAGCTCCGAGATAATAACAAACATACTCTTGAAGTACCACCAACACTTCTATAGTACAACCTTAAATTCTTAAGTCAAGTCATACGTGAATAGGAATTCCGCCGACAAGTGTAAAGAAAGTGGGCAAGCAGTGTCGGCGAGCGGTCGAAACGGAACTTGGCGAGTTAGCAACCGGCTGACCTAGCAACGTGTCAGCGTTGATGCATGATACGAGAAGACGACAGCGAACAATCAAAGAAAACGCCGACATGAAAGGAGTTTCTGAATAAGAATCAATCAAACCAGGTTCTGACAATACAGAAGTTGAATTAACTGTGGAATCTGAAGGAAAAGGTCAAAAGTACAATACATTATTTTTGGATTGAGTGTCTGTAGCCACACCCTTTGAGTACATGCCTGCTACTCGATTCTTACTCAAAACACTAACTACTCAAAGTATTGTCGAGAAATGTTTAGCCACTTCACCAACAATATCGCAAGACTTATCAGAACTCAAGACACAGTCGAACCTACAACTTTGACATCACACAACCAATTGCCAAAAATGTCTTCTGGATTCGCAACGATATGCTTCAAGGTTAAGCCGATAGGAAGGCAAATGATTAAGTAATCGTTGGATTCGAGGCACTCTTCAGTATCTATGATAACATTCCGGCGACGCTCGGCGTCATGTCGTGTCGTGACGCAACGTCGCGTCACCGCACCACCGCAGGGATGGCACCTGCTCTCGTAATACATTTTTATTGTTGTAGGTACGCTTTGAAATAAAAAGCAAAATATCTTTCTTACGAACACTAATATTTAACGCTAAAGTCATGAGAACACCCAAGATGAATACAGTCGTCGGTAAGGAATAAGTAAAAATTATCCAATAATTCAATGCTCTAATTTGAACGATTTACAAGTTTTAGATAGAGCCGAAATGGACCATCCAAATCGTATCTTCCGAACCGAATGACATACAGTTTAGGCAGCCCTACAGATATCGAGGCCATGTCTCATACTCGACGATAATCATAATGATCGGGTGCGACAAAAAGCAGCATTCCTGGCATGTCGAGAACGAGATCGCGTGCAGTGGACGTAAGTCATGCTGCTGTGCGAGATACAGTCTTCACTATTAACTCATATTTTAATCATTAGATACAGAATGGCAACAGGCACCATCGAAAAGCGTTTCCCAAAAACAAACATAAAAAACATTTCGGATAAATTAAAGTAAAAGCTACTTCTCAACAATGCAAAATAATATGTCATGTAAGTGACTAGATAAATATACAATGTTTATTTATAAAATCTGTGTTACTACGTGACACACCTGAGATAATTGTAAAGACTAACAATGAACAATTTATTTTAATGATGCGTAATGGCCAACAAAAATACTGCAGTGTCTCATTGCAAGCATCGTTTGCTCCCACAACGACTGTTTAATGACAAAATGATATCAGAATAAAGGTTTAATTATGATAATTTAAAGATGTTATTGCTCTTAGAAAGTGAACTGCGAATAGCAAACTGTAGATTATAATATAGCTGATGATTCTTATTTGCATACATGTAGAATTTGGAACAATGTGTAAGGAGACTCGTTTTTTGTATGAGAATGATCTCATCGCCATCCATGAGGACTTGGGTAGACATTGTAAAACGATTGTTACAACAAATAAAGTCACATTGGATGACTTGGAAAAAACATACTGGCAAAAGAATGATTCAGTATGTCACTAACGTAATTTAAACTACTGAGAATTCAGAAAGCGCAATGGTAATGTTACTCATGCAAATATTAAAGGAAATAGCAAGTAGCTAAATTCACCTATTTCAGTGCAATGCAATACGATAACGAGGGATGCGATAAAATGCATAAGTATAGTTCAAGTACTTATAGAACAATGACTTCGCAACTTAAAGTCCCTCATATTTAATGGTGAACATTAAATTCAACGTTATTGCCTGCATGCATTACTTCTTGAACATCTCGTGTTCTCGGTACTTCACTAGGGACATTAAAGATTCTACATACGGTACAGTAGATAGAATCATTGTGCTTGGTCAGAAATTATCATCAAATGAAATTTAAACATTTGTCAATAGCTCATGAGGAGTACTTGATACAAGCCAACATAACTCTTAAGATGTACGAAGGCGAATCAGCAGTTGTACCTACGGCAAGCAGGCGTTCGACCGTGGCATTTTACCTATGAGAACCGGAATCTGACACATGAATGTCTATGGCAAACACCGAGACAGATGGGTGATAGGTATAATAATATGACTAAACCGACGTGTGGGAGGCTTTGTACACAATATCTACGCAAGCTATAAAATATAAACTGGAATGCGTGTGTAAGTAATCCCAATCTGATCAAACATTTGCAAGCGTAAACACGTGCAAAAGCGATTTGCGACTGCAATACAATCATAACCCCGTCGATTTAAATAATATGCCGGAAGAACTTCAGCTATTTATCATTAAACTCATCAGAGTTCAATTAGATCATTGAGTGCGGTTACAACTCACAAGTAAAATTGCTGCTATTAAGTTTGCTATCAGATAGGTTTCATGAGAAACACTCGATAGAAATCAGATAATAGATGACAGATAGAAGATTTGTTGATAAAACTATAATTAAATTTAGCTATCTACACAGCTGTACTATGAAGACCATATGCATCAACAGATAAAAATAATTTAATCTGAGATATATATAAAGGCAGATATTTAAATGACAGTAACTGCCGATGATTAATGCTCTGCAGGTCCGCATGCATACCCTATCTAAACCCGTACTGATCAAGCGGGGAGTAAGACAGGGCGACACCATTTGACCGAAACTTTTCACAGCAATCCTAGATCGTAAGAAGTTTAAATTGGATTAAAAGTTATTATTAGATTCACTTACGTGCTTTTTGGTGAAAATTTTGGTGATCTCATGGGGTTCATGAGAAAGACCCAAAAAATGGAATGAAAGATCTATGGAGATTGACACAAGAAAAGAGAGGCCTGTGCCCAGCAGTGGGTGAAGCCGGGCTGTGGTGATGATGATGATGAATGCCAAGAGAGTATTAAAACAGAAATTGACTAGACAAATCGAGTAACGGAAAAGAATAAAAATTGCCGAATTATGGGCCAAAACTTGTTAAGTTTCAGCAGCCTAACTGGAAATAAATGTATATTTTATCGATACGACTTCCTCGATTAATACTCAGCCGATAGAATTCTTAGTACAATCAGTTACTGGTACTGAAGAACTATCGTGAGTAATGATTTTGGAATTTGTTTAATTAATACAGTTCGGAGTATCAAAGTTATCAAGCAGCGTTTAGTCACAGCGACTCACGCCGGAAGCCACCAGATGAATCAACACGCCCATGCAAATATGTTCAAATTAATTAAGTATTTAGCATTGTTTGAAATAATAAGTGGAACCTTAATTTTGATACTTCTATGTTTCTAGCCAAGGCGAGCGGTGGCTTATAGCTATAAATAAAGAAAAAAGGTAAGTACTATGGTAATGTAAATGCCCATAATATATATTATTGTGGGCATTTACATTACAGTCTAATAGCACTTAAAACAAGTTGGCAGAGGAAAAGAAACCGAAAGGTACAAGTTTCTTAGCACATACACAATGCCTCATCAACAGGAAAACTTGAGGAAATAAGCAGTACCTACCTACTTATTGGTTATTTTCCTACTAAATTCTATATTTTAATGACCCCAGTACAAGTAATATATGGGGGTGACATCATGAAGCCGTCATCATCATAAACATCTTGAGTCATTTATTGAGCATGTTATGAAGAGTGTTGATGAAAATTAACAACACGCTAAAGAAGATAAGATTACAGATTATATAAATAGGCTCAATAGAGATGGGAACACTCTACAAAATGACGCAGAATTTGGAGATGGTAAAATGATAACTGCAAATTGTGAGTCCTTGGAAGTTGACATTGGATACAATGCGAAAACTGACGTTAACGATTAATTAATAATTGGAAGTATTCTACTACTCAGGGACAAAATAAAGATATAACCACGATAGGAACATAAGTCATACAAAACTCCAAAGGGTGGGGACGTAAATATGTCGAGTAGAAAAGCGATTGCCACACAATGATTATCACATGTCGCGCGAGGCCGCAGGTACCGGTTACGTAAGTGCGATACACGACATGTATTTATAATATAGTATGTGACTCCACTGCGTAACAGCGGAAACCCTTAAACAGAGTGACATGTCCAGGAGAATCTAGGTTGTAGCACTTGTAACTTGGTCTGACAGGTCTATTAGTTTAAGATACTTTAATAAATTGTAAGATTGTGAAGAATCGTACTGTTCAAGGTAGACGGAGCAATAGTGTTGATGATTTGAATTTAGATGGATCTAAACACTTCACTCGTCTTACAAGCTTCTGACCCTATCCTACGAAGTTACCTTGAGATACTCGGATCCCATGGTATCGATTCAAAAGTTATATAGTCAATTTTATTCTGATTTACACACTGTGTTACTAGATGATCTGGCGAAGAGAAAAACCTGCGCTAGCTTCCGCGCACGTAATAGAATAGAGTCACAGTACTTGTAGGCAACAGATATTAAGTTGTCACTTCTTGCATACAATTGCAATCTTTGTATCTGGCACGTTGCTGTTTTGAAACCATTTCAACATTAGGATTAACTTTACTATCTATTGATGATTATCAAAATTAAATGTCATTTCTAACGTTCAAATGATAATTTTGATTAGTAGTCTTTTACTGAATGTATAAAATAAATGAACCAAGCGGAGGCCAAGGATGTTTTCATGGCCCGATATAATTATTGTGATGAGAGCCATAAAAAGAGTTTTTATTTGAATAACTAGTTTTAACTCGAATGTTCAGTTTCTTATTCAAACAGCTTTTAATTATAATAATTATAGTATTAATAAACATTCCAATGATGATGAACAAACATTACAAGAGAAAAGTAACAAAATCAAAACCAATCCTTTGCAAGTAAGTTTATTAGAAATTATAAATCATTGAAAGCTGTTAATTCGCTTTCGAACTAGGTAGTCACACCACTGCCGTTTTAAGAATGAGCTGTCGTGGTAGAGAAATGCAAATGAACTCAACAGCCAGTTTTAAAAATAAAATGGTTTCAATCTTGAAACATTATTGGCAGAAAATAATACGGTATGCAAAACGGAATTAAGTAGCTAATAAATTCTTGATGCTAGCCAATCCGGAGCCAGCACGGCACGCGAAATACGGATACTTGGGCAAAAACTCAGTGATGACGGGAAATAGAGAGATATATTATCAACATTATTGTTAGGCTCATATTATGCTTATTTTTATAATAATCAGCGTCATTGACATTACCAAAAGTTTGCCGTCCGCCTCGCACATGTATCAAATATAGTCAGGATCCGATAACCACGCGATTGCCGGCTTCCGACCATGAGTCATACTACCGCGCTAGCCTACAGCCAGCCCGTCCTTGTGATATCCAACCGTTTTGTTAACAATGCTTTATAAATTACATCATAGTTTATGACAGTTTAAATCAGACTTTAACGGATTATCTTGTAGCAATCCAGATGTGCGGACCGATATTCCAGAACATTCCAAAATTATTAGCTTTTAAAGCTTTGGTCCTTCTTCCAATAATTATTCAAAGTAAACATAATGTATTCATATATCAGCTATAAACAATGCACAATTTTTCATCTATAAATTTCTGCAACAATGATTTTCACTTTTTCAGACAGCACTTCAGCGGGAATTCTATCATATCAATAAGACCTTATCAGGAATAGAGACGCCTTCTAGAGTTCAATAAATTGTACTTATTTACGCGAAACAAGCATTTATGCTACCTATTCGATTGAATGGAAAGCCGTTTGCTCCATTCCACTGACTCACACTTCTATTGGTTATAGAAAATTAGACTGTTGTAGGTGCAGAGAAACAATCGCTCGTAATAAGCCATTATATATTGATGTTATGTTCAGCTCGTACTTTATTCCCAGTTTTATGTATCTCAATTTTACAAAATCTTATATAGCTTATTTCTATAGCTGCGAAATGTTTTTTAATATCTATGTCGCAGTAAGATGGTTATTAGGGCACTCCTACCAAATAGGTTAGGTCGAAATTGATCAGAGTAACAAAAAAAAAACACTACATGGCGAAAAATAACTTAAAATTTCGGAAGTCGGTGTCTTTGGTTTTGTATTTTCGTTATTTGCCACCGACTTCCGAAATTTTAAGTAATTTTTCGCTATGTAGTGTTTTTTTGGAAAAAAAGCTTTGGGTAAGTTTGTAATTTATCTAAGTTACAATAGCCTAATGTTGACTACTCATCACCTTTTACAAAATATTGCTTTTCCCGAAGCAGGGACGTTAATCGTTGAGGAGTTCTTCTGGTACTTTACCATCTGCTCCACTTGTCCATATACATTGTGACGAGCATAAATTGCTTGGTATTCATATTAATGTAATCGAATCGCAACTCGTGAAATACTTATTATTTAGTAGTTCCGGTGGGCATCGGTGGTCTTCATAATCAGTTCCACTTCACCAAACGGTGCTTTCCAAGAGCAACTGCACGTGTTATTATAAAAAATACCCAAATCGCTATAGGTGTGCTTATAATATTTGAAGAGTTCCCTCGATTTCTCCAGGATCTCATCATCAGATCCTGACCTAATGACAATGGGACCATCTCGGAAGTATACCCTTTCAAACAAAAAAAGAATTTTGCAAATCCGTCTATAAATGACGGAGTTATGCCCGAACATACATAAAAAAAAAAAAAATATAAACAATCGAATTGATAACGGTTAATTAGGTTAATTAGGGCACTCCGACAGTTGGGAACCGCTTTCATATAACTATATTACACTATACAACAGGTAAAAAAAACCCAGTCCGTTCCGTGAGGGTGTTGTTAGGTATCAAGTTGTTACTGAGAGTCTATTTATGTGTTTATTTTCCCATTTTTCTCAATGGGGAAGTTTACCGGGTCGTTACATGGGGCGCGGGAGGCCGTGCGTCGTTTAGCGGGTGTCTATAAGTCATATCATATGACCCCTGCTTAAAAAAAATCTTTAATGTATTTGGGGTTATTTTGGTACTAAACATGTGAATTTTAAATGGCAATAACTTTTTCTTTTCAATTAAGTATAATAATAAAATAAAAAACATTTTTATAATGTAATTGTATTGTGTTTTGTATTTTTGGTATGTTCCCCTTTCGGATCGGACAGTTTTTTTAAACATATTGTATAACTATATCCCTAGGGATATAACTATATTACGGTTATAACCATCTTACTGCGACATCTATCTTAACATAGTTATCTCCAAATGCTACATCAAACCTGTCAGACACTTTAACCAATATTTCATTACATACAATTGTGTAAGATTTCTATTGCCATGACAAGTATTTGCTGCAATTACATAGTTTTAGTCAGGTTTTCTTTCTGCCAACAGTGAAAACCGCTAATGTTAGCTAAACGACTGCTCACTGTCACACATGTTAAGATGACCGCATGACAGAGAGGGATAGCCACATATACCTACATCTGTTTACATTGCTGACCGCGTGTGCATAGGAGAAATTAGCGACACGCAGCCGTTCAAGCGAAAGGTTTGTAAATGTGATTGAGGTAAGTAAGGCCGAGTGTCCATTGAGTCGTATCGTCAACGATGGATGAATTGAATGAGAGCGAATATTTGAATAAAGTGAATCATAAATATTGGAATGTTGTAAAATGTTATATGTTTAAAATCTCACTTGCGTGTCTGAAATCCTAATTTTCTCCACACACGAGCTGTCATACAATGCCAGATGCGTGCCAAAGTTCATGGTGCCAAGCTTTTATGGCGTCGGGACATGCTATAACAATGCGAATAGCAATGCAGATTTTGCGTCGCCCTTTTGATGAAGGACATAAGACTTCGCAACATAAATTACTTAAGGTGGTCGACAATTTTGCCTACATACCAGGTGGCAGAGACTGGTTCTTGCGCTGCATAATGAGAGGGATATAGATAAGTAAGAATAATTTTAGTAGAAGCTGAATTTTATGTTAGAGAAACTTGTAGACCTAAAGAGGGCAACTCGGGAAGACTGGATACGGAATCATACAACTTTGCACTACAGCTATGAATATAACGATAGACACGTGTCCTCTAGATTTCCCGTCTATCAACGATATAGTTATGACTTCAGTGGGCACTGTTCCTAAATATATTATTTATCAACACGCCAACTGTCGGTGCGACAATTCGGTATATCAAACATTGTCTCTCAATGAGGTTGTTTATATACAGGCACGTGGGCTGCCGGACAAGGACCGGACGCAGGATGGTCGATTATTCGGCTGTGGGATGACTCGAGCCTTTGAACAGAGATAAATTGCCGATGGTCAACCAGAGTTATAGTGTTATTGATCTGAGTGTGTTGAAGGTAGTTAAAGGACAGCGCGCTAACACGATAATTCTGGCGTTGAAATAATTTCTAGGTGTTGAATGTTGATATAGCCAGAGTGCGTAAAAAGTGGCTTTCTTTCCGAAAAAAAAAAAGATGAATGAAGTTTTTGGAAGTAATTCAAAGGCACAAGTAAATAGCAATTTATTATGAAAACGTTATTCATACGGAAAATATTAATTCTTAACGACTGATAGTATATCATAATAATCCTCTATTTTTAGACGAGTATTATTCATATAAATTGTTTCTCGGATTATAGCACTCGTAGAATTCAATTTAATGAACACACTCTAATGTAATGAGAGTTTGGAAAATAATAACCGGATAGACAATCCTTATTAGTTTGTGTAATCTTATCTGAAACCATGTAAAGCTAAAAGCACAGTGATAAAGGGCGCTCCTAATTCCGGCTAGAGAAAAAATTTAAACCTGTTGACATAGAAATCATAAACACAAATCATTTATAACAGTGGTAACTCTAAAATGAGAATAGATATTGATGTATAATACAATCATTATGTATCAACGAACGAGGATAACCTTGCAGTTTTGAGAGCTGCAGACAGCAAAAAAATTAACTCTTTTTACGAGGATCGATTGAAAGGTAGATTCAAATGTACTAAATTGCCTACTGAATATTCATCGATGTCATTGCTAAACGCTTATTGGACGGAAGAAAGTAATATAACCTCTTTGAATATTCATGATATAAATCATGAGTTATGCACTTAAAATCGACCAGTCGACCTTACTTCTAAAATAAGTATGCTCTATAATTATATATTCGGTAATGTTGAGCACACGTTGACATTGCAATACGGGGTCAGTGTCACGCTGAGGATAAGAGTAAAGGAAAACCATTTCACAGAATCGTTTGTTTGTAGCACAGCATGACGGAAACGTGTTTCGAATGAATGAGAAATGAACGTCGCCAAGGCAGTTGAAAGGAAATGGGCGTTTCATGACGTTTGTGCACATCGACCAAGACTATTTCGAGAATATAATTTGGAATTCGACGCAATTAAAATGATGATCGCGGCATCAGCTTTCATCAAAGTGATAGTTATCAAGAAAGAGAAAGACCAGTTTATCGAGCGAGTATCTCACAAATAATAAAGAAGAAACAAAACGATCTTGAACTTGTTAGGCGCACTGGTTGTTCTAAAAATAATCGTTACATAGCATTTGGTTCGCAGCGGGCAATAGCCGCCCCCTCACGACTTGCAGTAAACACACACAAGTAGTATCCAGCCACATTAGTGATGATTCTGCAACGCAAACAAACGCAGATTCATCTGTAATTTATGTAAACGGAGCGGTAGATTCAAACGATGCTACAGCTAGATTTATTTCACCGCTTATGAAATTTAATGTTGATATTTGCAAATTAATATTAACCAACTATTTGTGATTCTCTGGTCTACTTCGGACTGCTATCGCGTATCGCTACTACGACATCGCGAATCTTGTTTCTATTATGACCGCATTCATTATGACCTCGTTATGTAATCAGGCTGCATTTGTATGAAATTGTTGACTAATAGATGAATGCTCTATCCTTAAATTAATTTCTCTCAAGTTTGTCTTCTCTCTATAGATTTAGAGATTCATGTTCTACTTTGAAAATTGTGACGTTTAATTTAAGCGATCCATCTTCTGAATCAGGTAAAACCAGCTACTAACCTTTTTGTAGAGTTTGATCCAGGTGAGGTCGCCTTTAGAGTCGGTGTACTGGAGGCCGAAGAACCAGACCTCTCGCAGGCCGATGGTCTTGACGACCTGGTCAAACAGCTGTTTGCCAGTCGTCGTCTGCTGGATCGCGAACTCCAGCTCCGCGTCCATCGTCGTCACACGGACGTTCATCTGGAAATAGAGAGGCCGTAAATATATGCTTCAAATGTGGCGTAAACGCGAGATGTCAAAAATTGTATTTGAATAAATCCTGATCCTATCGGATAAGGGCATTATAGGGTTAGGGAGGAAAAGGTTTCCTGGTTACTCATGCGAAGAACATTGGTAAAATACACTTTCTTAGATACGGAAAAAAACAGTTAATGCAAGTGTTAAAATGATTTAGAAGACACTTTAATGTTCATCTTATGTCCTAAAAAAAGATCGTGGGTGATTTACAATTAATAATTACTCTTGAATGTGCATCAATATTAATTTACGCGTGAATCGCACATATTTCGCATATTTATGCAGCACTAGCGCCAATAGGCAGCAACATCTTTAATCTGATGGCATATTTCTTCAAACATTTATTTAAACGGCAAAAATACTATATTCTATTAAACTTTATAACTCGTTTTTGTTGTTTTCATATTGTATAAATGGATACGTGCGCCCTTGTTCCGACGTAAAAGACCTTAAGCATCAAATTGAATATGGCAAAGAAAACAGTGGAACGGACGCAAACGGCATTGTATACAACAGATGTGTGCCAACCGACTTTGTTGTATGTAGCTAATAGCGCGTATAATGGAACAAACAACCTTTAGGTAACTTGATATATTGGACAGACGTGATTGATAAAATATGTAGCTAATAAGGGCTAGATAGAATCGATTTAAGCATAGTAAATGGATAGCTGAAGCTCTATATGGGGTGTCCGGGACATCGACGCGAAGCCAGTTACCATGGATTCAGTACATGATTCTGAACTGTCCCTGCCACTCTGTATATTTATTTACTGTGATTTAAGTGCTGACGAGCGTAACGATAAGTAAGCGATAGATATTGGTGAAAGGTAGAATAGAGACCAAAATAAAATCACTGTAATTATGAAAATTAAGATATTTGAAATTTAAAAGGTTTGACAATGTGAATATTAAAGTGTTTTCTGACACAAGTCACTAATTAAAAGCTAGGTAGGTCCTACATTATTTTTTGTGGTTTGCGTTCGACTGAGTCACGTTAAAGCGTATACCTTTTTATAGAAATACGAATACAGTTCCCTCATAATATACACTACCAGTAATATAAGGTCAGATTCGTTTATTAAATACATAGCCAGATGCACTAATGACAACAAATTACTCATCAGTCACCACTATCAGTTACAAACAAAAAAACTAGGAATATTCACCATATTCAACTAGAAAGCGATACAAATAGATATAAAAAGAAAAGAAAAAGAAAAGATAAATATCAAACCACATCGCAATATAGTTTCATTCATAGAAACTGAAATAAACAAAAATAAAAGGAATCATAACAGAAATAGGAGGAACGTAAACGAAGCTATCTAATATTGTACAGTTGGTGGCGTGCCAAGCGGATGCGATCTTCCGGGCCGATTATGTCATGGTATTACACTGTCGTACTCTATCAACGTCCTTTTATGATCTCTTTAAGTGTAGTTCGATACTTTATTTTTATTAGGACTATGACAAGAGGGTGTTACTTGAAAGGGTTGCTTGATATTATGGTGTTTTAAAAACACTAAACAAGAAGACTTTTTGTCCTGCACCGGTGGTGTAAGAATGTTTCCCTCTAATAATTGGGTTGAAAAATAAATCTTAACCCAGAAACGAAAAGGACGATATATCTTTTAAATAGACAACAGCTTTGATCGAAATTGGGCAAAAACTTGGGTTTTTGAATCTTGGGGTTGCGGTTGACGAGTCATTCCACGACAAATCGTACTTTAAATGAGGTTTCACGCAACGGTTCTAGGCAACGTCCATAAACCATCCTCAAATGAAAATTCTTGCAAACGATCGCAATCCACGCTACTGAAAGTGATAAACAAATAGTCTCTATTTATTTTGCAATTTCTCAGAAAGCGCTACAATATTTTTTCATTATGGCCAAGGTCTTCGTTTCCTAGAAATTCTGCATCTATCCACTTCTGAGACAGATGGGAAGGAGGACGGGCAGAACAATGGGTAAGGTTGACGTGGCCGCGAAGTATCGGGAACTTACGACAATCCTTGATCTAGTCTAGAATATGTCTAATCCGATCATTCCTAACTAAATAAAGGATTTTTTCTACCACGGTTTAGACAGAGAGAGAACTGACAGTTTATGAAGGAGACCTTCGTTAGAAGAGTATTGGTTGAACTAAAAACCGTGTGGACTGTCATGACGTGTGGATGTCAGGCAAATGCATGTGTTGAAGACAATATTGTTTTGTAAATATCATCATCATCATTTCAGCCGAAAGACATCCACTGCTGGACATAGGCCTCTCCCAAGCACCGAAGCCAAATCATAGATCAACGCGGGAGAGTCCTTTTTCCAGTTCGCCAAAAGCACGAAAGCATAAATATTTATAATTGAAAGTAAGTGAGAAGATATAAAGTTATAAATAAACTGAACAAAAATAGACTAAAGTACCAGAGCTAAAGCATTCACAGTAGCCGATGACTCTACATCGGATCCTAGTAATGAAAACATAATTACACTAACAATGCTAGCTGCGGACGGAGATATTATCTGCAAAGTGGTAACAATGGATGTACACACCGTTCATTCATAGTATAGCTCTAAGTACGATAGTAATGGGAAGAAATAAGATTTTAGTCATATCGAGCATTTGTATGTATTGACGATTTCATAAATAGAGAAATATAATTTCGTGTTTGATGCTGAAGTTGAGACCGTCGATGATGAGTATACTGACATATTTAACATTTTCATTTGGGAGACCGTAGAAGTAGTAACTAATCGATTAGGAATTCATTATTGAACAATTTATCGCCCACTTACAAATCATGACTTAACCTAGATAATAGAATATTTTGAATTGATAATTTCATGCTATCTTTAATCGATTTTTAAGTACATGATAACATAAATAAATACTTTGAGTGAAGGTCAAAGTTCAAAGAGCTGCAGACCTGAATATAATCAGAAAGCGCAGCTTGGAGTCGTGCCAGCGCAGAACATTAAGAGCAAATAAAAAGCAGCCAACCAGGATCTTTCATGTTTACGTTCATGAGTGGGAAATCTTGTTACCACTGATTTAATACTAACTTTCGTTATTTTATTGCTGTTTATTATTTTTACATCCAAGTACAGTTGAAGATGTTCATATTTTTCACGATCCTCCAGGGAATGTATCGACTGATTAATCACAACCATCAACAACGATACTTATAAAAGCATCCTTATTTCGAGGCTATTATTCAACCTCGGTTATTCTCGTATTCCCCTATAATTCATAGCTTATCAACTAACCCGCATGGTTGAATATTTAAAATTGTAACACAACCTCTCCTAACCTCCAGTAATAAGGTTAAGGAAAGGACAATGATAGCGTCCATAAAAATAACTTGAATGTTCTCAATGTCGTTAATTTAAAGTGAACTAGTTTCTACTGTGAAATGTATGTAAATGTGATCGGTGTAAAGTCGCGACTTTGCTTTACAAATGATGCATATTTTACACGCTTGGAGAGGATTTCTAGACAATTCGTCATCATTATGTCAACGCTTGTTTTAATCTGTTCTTGTGTGTTCAGTAAATCCTGGCTAAAGCACAAAATATATGTGCTGTGTGAAGCAGAAATAAACTAAGACATACCCCGACTAGCTCCAAAATTAGAAATAAATGAAGTGGCTTAAATAAGATGTTACTCGAAGTTCGGTGCCTAGAAAATAATCAAAAGTCTGACTTTTGTAGTATGATGTAACTCAAAAGGTTTAAGTAAAGAAAAAAAAGTCAGAAGGTCATCTGTCACTTTGAAATATTTCCTCTACCGCAAACGAAGTTAGTAAACCTGTTTTATTCATAATTTTAAAATTATACGTTCATAGATGCGTAACTAAAAGCTAATGAACGTACGGCACGGCCATCAATGTCACATGCTGATGTGGTCTAAAGTTTTGAATATACCATATCGACGAAACTGTCACATGGCAACGGGAACAGGCGAGACAAGTCCCCATATATAGATGACTCTAATTGCTTCCGATCGGTGTAAAACCTGTCTGTCGATTGTGATAGAGGATAACCTAAATATCAGGTTCACAATTTTGAAATTTTCAGTTTCAAATTCGCTTCGTGGATGATTTGATATAGCAGCTAAGCAATAGCTTAATCTAATCAAAATTATGACATACTTTCTAACTAACGGAATTCAGGATTCCTTTTCTGGAAAGTAAAAATTATAGGCATTCCGAGTCCAAGGACGGCATGATAATGAAGTAGCTAATAATGCAGCTGAGTCATCTGGGCGAGATTGAGAAACTAACGCGAGATAAGAAGGCGGTGTTGCGACTAGAACGTTATCGCCTGTGTAAACGACGGATGTTTGTATAAGCTACGACCAATTTGCTCGCTTTGCTTTGCACGCGAAACTTGCCTTCAAGAAAGTGAGCATGTACCTTCTTATATCCATTATTATTTGGTATAGGTTTGAAGAAACAGAGGACAGAACAGTTGCAGGGTGAGTTTTTGTTTTGTTTAGAAAATATGCTCATGATAAGAAAGATATTGATACTGTAGCGAGAAGGCAGAAGACGTTTCGCCGACAGATACAAAATAGGTACGTTGAGCATCTTGATAAAGCAACCTGTTACAAACTCTCGCGTGTTGGCTATTAGCAAAGAGCTATAGAGGCTATGAGATGCGCCATTAGTTTGCTTAATGTACGACTATTACTTGATTAGAAAATCTTGAATAATGGTAGACATAAACCACTAATCAGCAGTGAAAATTATTTCGTATTATAATCACGGTCCCTGTTAGTGTGTCATGGGGCCTGCGACAGGAAAACGACCGCTTCTTAGTAGGAAACTATAGACAAACGTCAATTTGTTGGAATAATATGGGGATATAAGTGGGTTTAAAATAATATTGGTCACGGATGCACCATATTTATATTTGGAAAATGAGTCATGTTTAATCGGTAATATGAGGTCTATAGCTTGTGAGGTCAGTGCAACATTGAATAAGGGCATACATTTGAATGCATATCCTTTTATATATTGTTATACATGTCAATAAAATTAATGTGGTTTTAATTTAAGTATTGTGAACGTGCGTGTATTACATATTTCCATTTTCCTTTCGTGACACTAATACGTTGTTGAGTGAATCAATACTTTAAAGGCCATGTTGGGCAGTAATCACGTATTAACTGTAAATCCAGTAGCATGTCAAGGAAATCCTATCCACATTCCGATCTTTTCTTGATATCCTATGAATAATTCGTTTTGGCCTCATGGTGTAGCAGTTTGTGTTGGTTATGTTCTTGTAATTTCATTTGGGTTTCCATGTTATGATTATTAAAATTAATCGATAAATTAGCTTATCGTACACTACACACATCGTATACACTACAGTATCCATTTGAATTCCTATAACTTCGCGGAATGATAATCACGATTATCTTTTACGATCAAAAAGTTAAACTGAACTCTATCATAAACAATGCCAAAGATAACTCTATCTCAAAATCCTACTATGTCTAGTTTTTCGGATTTTCGTCCAGATATCGATCAATACCACGATATCTAAATTAAAATTACAAATAACTGTTTCTTTACTCTGCCGCCGACGTTTGGTGGTCATGACCACATCTCTACAAACTAGGGAGACATGACATCATCTAAATACACAAGTAATGTAATATAGATAGTGCTATGATAAATGTGAAACGCGTATGGCAACCATATGTGCTGCGGATTCTAATAATATCTATACAAGCGAAGGATTTAATAATGCTTAAAAGACGCTTATTATATGTCTACCTAAGTTGGAAGCTTCAAAGGTCGCGTTGTCTGCCTCGACAATTTTACTTCTTTTATTTGGTTCTAGATTAGATTGATTTGCGTCATTATTGCAAAAGTCTGGATCATTATTTATCAGAATTTTAATCTTTAACCAAAGCTTTGCTTATTCATGTTATCGCAGTGTACTCTTGTCAGCGGATGTAAGGTCTATAACCTCATGATCATGATCATATTATTTCATATTAAGACCCGGTAGGCCTATTACTAGACGAGGACCACACGCCTAGTTCTCAACATTATTTAAATTAAGACATTGTATAACATCTGCTTTCAAAATCGAAACAGCATGTTGGCATGAACATCTTACTCCAAACAGAAGCGAATTTTGTTTTCATCTCACTACTACCGTGAAACCTTATTATACATTTATTTTAAATACACCTGCCAAACATGTTATTAACAATAACATTTTTACAAAGACCCATTATATTGTTTCACAGCAAAATATTCAAGAATCAAAAATATGGTAGAATGATGTCCTTGCTGTATCTTAGCTAAGTAGGAAGTAACATGAGGTGACCAAGGTGAACTGATGATAATTATGAAGATACATTAAATATACTTGTTGTAAGTACATTTGACGACATAATTATTAACTTTGAACTAGGGTCGCGAGGTCGGCGCGCGAAGTGAAAAAGTTGTAAGAACCGGTATTTTGAATACTTGTATCGTAATTATAAATACGGGAATTAAGATAATTATGTGATCAAATAATAAATTTGATATTGATTTGTGCAATGATATCACAAAATTTGAAGGTGACTTGAAATTGCAAACCTTTAAAATTACAGTTGTATTAGCTACGATTCAAAGTCAAACATGTTAAGCTAATGCAATAAACCGTTCGATCTACAAAAACGTCGGCATAAACGTACCTTCAAAAGCTAACAGATGATATAACACATGAGACTATTAGGAGAACTACTGAACGATTAGCAGCATTATGAGAAGGTAACAGAGAACAAAATTGGATGTAAAGTAGTGTGGACAAAAAATCCCGCCGTTCTAAGGCAGGAAAGGAAGGTGGCCAAGGGGGATAGACCGAGGGTGGCGTAACAGGTGCATAGACAGATGGATGTAACACGTGTCTACAATGTATAAGATTAATGCTGATGTAGCACCTTGCGGAAGATCCTATATCCTATTGTTTTAAAATACTGAAGTCATTAGGTATGGCGGATCTGTAGAAGAATTGCTTTTCTGACGTCAATCGCACCGTATAATCAAACAAATAAGATTTATTTGGTATTGTGTTCTTTGGATTCTTATAGGAACCAAATTCCAAATTTAACCACAATATGCGTCAAGTGAAAACTTAACAAAATGTTCACGATCTTGCTACCTGACTCAATTAAAATGCTACACCTCCGCGAATCTCACGAAGTTTCGTCAAAAGCGAGACTCGAACAACCCGAGGTGATAGAAAAAGAAATTCCGCTGTGCTTTAGAAATCGCAATAGTGTGTGAGTAAGTGAAACGGAGTGAAACGGCACTACATGGTCATGGAGCATATCGACCGTCAAATTAAATTCAAGTACAGGCTGTAATGAATGAGGGGCTTATGGCTTAATGGCCTCCGCTAAGATCGATCGATGCATGAAGTGGGGTTAAGTTGCTTTCAATCTAGATTTGGGAGGATCACTCCTCTATAGAGACTCCATTGTGACTCAGAGAACATGTTTGGCTATTGGATGATCATGAACACGTTAGGGACAATCAGAAACCAAAAGCGGGATCTTTACTGATTAGGTTGCAAATATCAGAATAAGAAGTTGATCCTTGTCTTACTTTGATCAGTGCCTAATTAAATCGGTAGCCAAAAATAAACTTGTTTAGCGGTATTTATTGTAAAGAATAAGTCGAAGTCATGAAGTCGAAATGAAGTCGTGAAGTCACGTGCAGCCACTGTGATAACGTGATGTTGCAGGTACTTATATACAGGTATCAATTATTGTCTCTACGTTGCATGTCTTGTCACTAAGGTTCTATCTATTGTATGTTCATTAAGCAAAACATCAGCTGCTGACCTTACTATTGAGGACCTTATTGTTCTTCTTCCTTTAGTTATCATCGCTGCCATATTGCAATATTTAAATGCAACGTTAGCTTTGGATCTGCTCTTTATTTGCTAGCTTAAAACTATTCCTATGCTGCATGTTTATTTTATCGCAATTATAAAGAACTGCCTTAATATATTTTTTTCCCTTTTACACCACGATATGCAGTTAATTAGCTTTTTTTTTTTGTTAAACGTGACCGAAGGTTCAGAGTGAGCTGTAACGAAAACTGGCAGTATTATTTAAATTTTCAAGGCTCCAAGAAACACGGCAGCTGAAAAATTGCTAATATTCTGATTTTGAATAACGAAAAACTTACACGGGCAACTGAACTTGACAAATCTCAAACTACCGATTCTGTGATGATGAGAATTTAAAATATTGATGATCCCGGACGAAGTAAACATCTTTGGTCCTAACAAAAAAAAAAATTGAGTAGCTTGGAATATTTCCGAGAATATTTAGAGTGCCAAGTCTCTCCATGCTAAACATAGCAAATTATTTAATTTCGAAGCTGAGCAGAGTCAACAAAAACTATTTTAATAACTATAAAATGGTAAAACAAGAAGTGATTAAATGTTTTTTCTGAACCCTAACAATCTTACAGATGAGGAAAACCTTGAACGTCTTCATACATTAGTAGTACGTGATTTAAGTGGCGCTGATGGAGCAAGTTTTATAATCAACTGGTGTTACAATGCGCCTAACGCTGTAATGAGCCATTTTAATGATAAGTCAGCATCTGCATCGCGTGACGCAGATACACAGGTAAAGTTTACGTGAGATCTAGTAGTACTTCAATATGTACTTCTATGTATTTTAACAATTTGTTGACCAGTAGGTAACGAAAACGTACAGCATTATAACGGCGATAAGATAAAATCCATTACAACTCATTGTGTTAATTTCGATAAAAGTAATCGAGAATTCTCACGTTTATATTGTACTACATTCGTATCGGTGATAAACACATTGAAATTCTTTGTGGAAGTTTACCTAGTCGTAAACCATTCGAGAGTACAATCATCAGAAACTTAGAAGTTGATTCAAGACAAAAGATCCCAACGAAAGCGAGAGCACCAGACCCTTGGCGAAACAGGAAAGTGATTCTATCTCGCTCCGATACGCAGGAGGGACAGGGATAGGGTACAAAAAGACGGTTACGACCGTTTGCATGATGCAAAATAAATAATAAAGCCATGACCGACTCCATCTTGGAGTTTGCGGGTTTACGCTGCGATGACATCACCGTAACTTATGATTTCAGTCAACATGATTCTCAGCGATCTGTACACTAATGTAATTTATTCATTTGACGAAACGTTCGGCCAAGGTGGCTCCGGCACCTGTTGCTATGCTGACTTCACACTTTTTGTGATCGTGATAAGCAGTGACGCATACGGCCACTTGTTTGAGTTACTACTTAATTATGCAGCATATGACTAATGCACCTGGACAGGACCTCAGACTATGGTAGGAGGACTTTGGACGACGCAATGAGAAATCAGTTTTAGAGGAGGCCTAGGACTCGAAGGATTTTTGTGTTAATTAAGCACTAGAAGATTCTCTCTGTGGTTTTTGCAAAAAGTATTTCAGACGTCATCTGTCGTGATGGTAGAGTCGTCCTTTGGTTATGTAACTGACCTGTTTGCCGCCGGCAACCATGGTGGCTGATTTTAGGGTCACACGCACTGGGTAATGTCACAAACACAAGGCTGTTTATAAGATCCTGTGGTAAAGCACATGAGCCGCGTCTGTCGGACGCGGCGGTACAGTTTGAACTGAACGGTCGCGGTCGCCGCGGGGATGCGCGCGCGCCCCGAGCTCAAGGCCGCCGCACGCGCTCACCTCACGCACACCTCACCAGCACACCTCGCTCATACCGCCTACAGTTTCGCTACTTTTTTCCTTGCATCTAAATTGAATAGTGATCCAATCGATGAGTCTACTTATGACATTACGTGTAGTGCAAGGCGCGTGTTTATTGTGCTGAACTCAATTAAACGCCATATATGTAAGTAGTTTAAAATGCAAATATTTCATATTTTGTGTATAAAAAGTGATAAAAGGTATAAGAACACTGATTATCTTTATCTTGCTAATTTTAGACACCTGTGCTTGTTTATTTTGTTATTTATGTGCCAAAGTTCATCGGTGCGCGAAGTTTTTATTGGCTCCCAATCATTTAAATTATTTGATACTACTACGTGCCTATTCTTGCTTTACATGCAGAGCTTACCTTTGCTGTGTTATTTAACAGCTAATTAACACTTAAGTACATATTCATAGGCAACAAAGCAGCAGCCTTTTTGTGACAAGACTAAATTAGGATTTACGGAATGTTAAATACATAATTAATTAACAAAATAATCAAACAAAATCATAACTTGGTTTCGGTAGCATGTTAATTATGCTTAGCCACAATCGATTATGGTAGTGCGTATAATCATTACTTTTTTCCTGTTTTAAATAACTACTACAACTACTACTACTTTTGATGCTTTGTGTAAACAGGAACGTAAATTAACTATAATAATTTTAGGCGAAACTGAACGTCTCTCTCTAGTCTCTACCAGTACTTAGTACCTACCTATTACGGAAAAGATTTTTTATATTAAAAAAAAAAAAAAAATATTTCGGTAAGCTCATAGCTTTCGATTTTTAACTAAATGTAATCTGGCATTTCGATTAATACATAGTTTATTATATTTTTAACTAACTACATTCAAATTCATTATTTTTTTATTTTTCGATAATAGGTATGTTGTTAAAATATAAATAATGAGCATACTCACATTATTCACATTTGGTGACAATTTGATGTTGCCTTTTTTATCCACACGATACGTAGACATGGTAGAATTGGTTCGCCTTCCTTTTTAACAGAACTTGCCAGAAACTTTTTGATACGGACACTTGTTTATTATAAATTACCACTGAATTTCAACAGCTTTTCACATTTTATTATGAATACGTAGTTTTTTAACCAATTCTGGAACACTATTTTATGATAGTCATTAAAAATATCTCCCGAATAAAATAATATCGACCGGGAATTGTTTCTGCGTTACAGGATCGTGAAGGACTGACACATTTTACTGAACTTCTGTACAATATAGCCACTAAAGGAAAAATAGAACATTTTTCCCTACTGATTGTTCCTATTGCTAATTTTAGAGCTTATAGTATTGTTAATTTTAAGTTTTTACAAACTGGTTGCTATGTATGTTTCGTTTCGTATCAGTACTATGATCTATTCTGTATACTGTGTAGGGGTGCATGCGATACCGATGCCGATATACCGGCGATATTTCGATATTTCCGATACATCGGTATCGAGTTAGTCCTTTTAATTTAACCATCCGTATCGGTATCGCCGATATGTATTCATAAATATCGGTATCGGAATCATATCGGCCATAAGATGTGTATCGATGCATCCCTAATTCTGTTGTATACCCGGCAATGCCAAGAGAATGACTGAATGTGCGCTTCGATAATTTCTAACGTGAAGATGTTATCTTGGACGTCCACGTCACGGCATCACGATAACACACGAGAAGTAATAAGTATGGATATAAGGACTAAGATATATGAAGAAAGAACAAGAAAAAAGAGAAGCAAAATGCTGTGGAAATCCGTTCCTTGCGAAGCATGTGTCCCGACTATGATAGGCGGGAAAATGCTGTGATAAGGCAACGGAACAGAATCATGTACTTCTTCTTCGTAGCGTGTCGATGGCAAAAAAAAACACGAAAAGATTTGTTTTTTTTAAATTAGTTTGGCCCAAAACTCAGCAACGCGAATACCGCTCGCTGACGCAACCATTAGGTCCCCACGTGTGCAGGTGACAGGGCTTGCGATGCAAGATGGGAGGTGAGCCATTGTCTGTGGAGAGACGCCGCATACACATCGGATATCTGAGCGGACTGTGAACCCCCACTTGTGGAGGTTGTCCTTGCTGCAACCTACTTGGGTACGAAGTCTATTTAAGTTTTTCCAAGTAGGCCACGGTAACTTGTGGCCGGATGGGAGGCTCTCTGATGGTTCGGAGAAGAAATCAGGAGGCTTAAGCAGTTCTTTCCAAAGATTTTGCTACTTTTTAAGCCTCTGTGGCACTGGGTTAAAGTTGTACATAGGATGGCGTGGGTCATCTTGTAGCTTCGCTCTCTCGATGCGGCTGGCTATATTCCTGCGAAGTCCTGGAGGCGCGATGCCAGTCAGTCATCATGTACTGAATCCATGGTATCAGTTTTCGCGTCGATGCCACCCTGTATAGTGACCTAATTGGTGATAATCTTCAGAAAGGTCAGATGCGTAGTAGTTGCAACCGGCGTGCGTGTATGACCAGCTATCTGATTACGCAACACATTTTCGCAAACGATTCGACTAATCTATTTCATTTTGACAGTTCAACAACATTCATTGCGTTATTTACTTTGTTGAGCAGTTATTTTTTGGAACTTATGAAGCAATGGATTAGCAATCTGTTTTAAAACGATTTAGATTCTGATTGATCGGGTATTACGTAGTTAGGGTATAGATGGATATACGTAAGCGAAGCAATAGGAGTATGGTACGGTCCTTGTGTAGCAGGTGGCGTTCTGTGTTTCTGCCTACCACCAGGGAAGAAGGCGCGACTATATATATGTGTATAATATGAAGACGCTTTTAGATTTTTCGGCCGCGATAACGCTATGACGTCCACGTATTTCCATACATTTTATGGACGTGGACGTCCACGATAATATTGTCATGTCTTCGAAATGATAAATGCGCCCACCGTCTTCAGTGGCTGTCGTTGGTTTCTTATATTGGAATACCATTGAATCTATTCTGTTAATTAATTAAATTCGATATTTTAATTTTTGCCTTAACCTACCAGAGAGTCACACCTCTCTGGTAGGTTTTAATCAATGCAAACATTTCATCCGCTTCTATGGTTCATGACCCGCTTTAAGCCAACAAGATAAGAGGCGCTCCACTTCACATCTTCAGCAGTGATGCCAGAACTTCCCAAAAGGGACGATTTTTGTCCGTTTAGACATCGTTACGTCTCTTCGATGTCCGTTCATATATTCAGTCCCTTTTCCGTCCCTTTTCAAATAGCCAACTACAATAATTTACTTTCTACAAAAATGCGTTTAAAATGCAAATAACAAGACGCAGTTTTAAAAATTACAAAATTGCGTAAAACTTGTAAGTAAAAACAAAACGCGCGACGTGTGAGTGCAATTTCAGACCACTGCTGGCGAATATCGCCAGCCATCCTTTTTCCACGCGCAGTGATCCCGTATCGCTTGCCTGTACCTTCCACGCACACAAACAAACACAATCATTCGGTTATTCTTAGTATCCTTGATGCTAATTAACATAAAGTTCAGGAATCAAGGATATCGTGAAGTTTGAGCCGACATGCAAAAACAAAATAAAAATATTGAACATCTTAATTTTTTTTTTTCACTTTTTATTTGTTTGCCCTAAAAATATAACAGTACTCACGCCTTTTTAGGTATAAGTACTTTTTTCTCATTCAATCGTAACAAATTATTAATATTTCTCCAGCCGTCCTTTTTGACCAAAAATCGTCCCATTTCAGGTAGTGAATCGTCCGAAAGTCGACGCAGGTACTGGCAACACTGACTTCAGTGATCTGGCTAACCTAATCTTATCGGCTCATACTGAACTGTAGGTCTGTACAAAATGTAGACAATCAAAAGGACACTGGACTTTTGTCCAGTCCGGAGAATTTACAACTTTCAGAAAAAAAGTATGCTATGTAGTAGTTATGCTTTATCGAATAATCCGGACAGGCCGGACGGGACAAATCCGGTCGGTTGGTGATATGGTGACCCTACTTGCACCCAGCTTTCAGCGGTAGTCTCACATGAAACTATCTTTATTCATGTCGTAAACACGTAATCGGCGGAAATGAATCGCGGGCGGGCTTATCTAGAGCCGTTCAATGTTTTGTCAGCAACGTACAATACGAGTACACACAGAACATTAACATCACACCAGTATCCCCCGAAGGCATAGACAGAGGTGTGTAGTCTGTAATTCTAGTGGGTGTTTATAGACATCCTCTCGAGTGACTATGTTTATTTAGCAATATGGGGGAATATAGATAGATCCCTCCGAGTGAAAGTGCTGTGCTCCTGACCAGACGATGGCCTAGTTGTTGCAGTGCCCAAAGGCTACACCAGCACTCTGAACATAAAAACACCACTGATGCCCCGATTAACGTGGCCACATAATGTAATTCTTCTTTTCGAATCGATGGTTATCCATCGAAGACCCAAGAAGGTACTGATTCTTATGAATTAGTACTTGGATCAGAGTACTGATTTCATATCCACAGATTAGGAAGGAAAATGTACACCCACATTGGCGAGCTTATTACCATTTTGTTAGTATTGTACCGTAAACTATCTCCATGTCAGTTGGATGGTTCTAAGTTAGCTAACAGGTAGGTACATAACATGGTCCGTGGTATGTGTCGCGGGTGCACCGGCCATCGTCCGCTAACCAGATAACGCGCGCCCCACTTTCCCGCTTCCTTCCTATGACACACTTGAGCTAGGCTTCTCTTACTTACATTATATCACTTGTTATTAGATTTACGACTGGTGACCCTTCGTGACACATAACTTGCATTTTGTTAGATCTAACAAAAAGGTACAAGTTTTTTGACAAAATGTAACACTAACAAATTTGTTACAAAAAGGAAAAGTTTGTAACAAAATGTTACAAACTTTTTTAGTAAATTATTAATATGGACGTCACACAAAACTTACACATCATGCATAAAGTTACTATTCCAATCACACTACAGATAAAGACGAACACATTTAGTAATAATAGCCATGGACACAGACCGCATTACTGAATGAGTAATTAATTGGTTCATGTCTGCAGCAATTATAAACACATCCAAGATCACATTTCGTGATCCTTTTACTTTATGGAGTATTTAATACACAAGTCCGTTTCTCAAAGGCTTTACTACCTTCACAAAAATTCGTTAGCAGACTGTCAAACTCAAGCTCATGTGGAAAACTGTCCGACTAGAATAACACCAGTCAATCAAAATTTAAGTAACTACATACTTCCCATAACTTTTGACAGTTTCTGTACTAATTAACCTTCAGAAACCAGGTGTTTATAACTAGGGATGCATCAATACACATCTTGGCCGATACGATACCGATATTTATGAATACGTATCGGCGATACCCATACCGAAACGGATGGTTAAATTAAAAGGACTGAATATTAAAAAAACAAATTATTTAATCATATTTAATAAACTTACAATCACAAAAAATATTGTATGTTAATAATGAAAGTGTCAGATTTTTTAACAAATTATTTTCAAGTTATACGATTTCGCAAGTCCGTTTGAATGAGGCCTGCTGTAGAAAATCGGATGCGAAAGAACCCATTTCGAAATTAAAGTACTTTTGCCCCAGTCTTTCATACGCGTTTACTTAGGTTTTTTAAACGCGCGAAATTTGAAATATATGTGTATCCCAAAATCAAAACATCGCCGATATTTCAGTATCGGTATCGGATGCGCTGTATTTATAACGTAGAATAATCTACAAACCTATCTAGGTCCTCACAAGGCACCTAGAATGTGTCGCTCACACACCACAAAAACCAAGGAGAGCAAACTAGAATGCAATCATGCTAATGGAATTTACTTCATATAACTACATTTTAATAGCTACACTCCACAGTAACTTGTGTCAAATGAATGGTGAGGTGTAGGTGACCTTACAAAGTTTATATTTTAATGAACTGGGGACTATTGTGTATATATTACTATTAAATTGAGGAAATCTATTTAAAGGACATACATGTATTTAATAAATAAAGAAAAACTAGCAATTCCATTTGTATTAAAAAAATTACAAAATACATTACTACAATTATTTAACATTAAGTCACCAGTGCCTCATAAATTATCTAATTAGAAATAAAATAAACCAAACAACACAGGCTTGCAAACAAAAAAATTACAGGTTAAAAAAAGGGGAAACCAAACGCAAACATCTGGACTAACCGAGGCATTATCATTCGCGCCTAAATCAAGCGCGTTGCTAATATAACCCAGTATCTGGAAAAATAAACAGATACAGAAACAGGGTTAGTATTTGTTTGGTCATACATATTATATACTAAAATGTGTTTATAATCTGTGAAAAAAAAATAGATGAATGGTGATAACTGATAAGAAAGACACCACAACACAAAGAAAAAATGGTTTGACTATCCCATAATTTCATAATTTTGATTGAACTCGTTATCTAATTTCAGTTTGAGTAACACAAATGATTCTGTGCCTGGCTATTTTTAAAATAATTATCTACATGAATGTATCCATGGGCCTTGAAAGGAAGAGTATAATCACTCAGTGTCAACCAGGATGTGATGATAACAGAGTCAATGTCATAGTGAACCTCATTTAAAATATTGAGGCTGAATCACGAATACCCCTGCCATCTCATTTTTTAAACCAGGCTTTATTTTATTACTTGAGTCACAGTTCCATTTTTAAAAGTCCCATGTTAGTATTGCATAGTTATAGTCAAAAATGAATTTATATTTTAATTAGTAAAAGGAGGTTTCATCATATCAGAATGGTTTGAATATGATCAACACTGGCACGTTTTTACAATAATTTACTAAATAAAAGAATTTAAATAGTATGATAGTTGTACAAAGTATGTACTTCTATGAATGATTTTTTTTTGTTAAAACTACTCATCAGATTGTGTGGCAAAACTATATTTTTATCTGAATAATGTTTAAAAGCTTTTCTTAACTTTGTCAGTGTTTATGAGGCAAGAAGTACTGTGATACTCACTAACACAAACAAATACATAAAATAAGTGTGATTGCATTAATTTTAATACAACATTAATCAGACATCAAATAGATTGAACTGGTAGAAATTGACACACTTTCTTATTATCACAAATTCATTCACTTCTTGAAGGTCATTAGTGATAACATCTTACACACATTCCTTCTTTCAGAAAAAATGACTTTTTTGATGGTGGGTGCAAGTAAGCTATAAAACATGAATCATACCAATTGAAATAAAGTGCACTTTTATATGTTATTTTATTATTACTTTCTATTGTTGAATATCTAAAGCATTTTCAGGCTTTTATTGAAAGTCTATAAAATTGATATAAAATATTTTTTATGTTCGCGTATTATGTTTCATAATTGTAATTTAAAATGAGTGATGATAAAATACAAATAGGTACCTAATTTAAGTATGTCATTATAATCTACACCTATTTCTCATTGGACAAGATTTAGATTTCAACAATACCCAAGCAACCCAATATGTACTTGTTGTTATCACAATTTTAAACAAGATAACCCATAATGTAATTCCTTTATATTACGAAATACTCTTATCTTCTACACTAGACAAGTACTTTTACTTTTCAATAGAGATATATCATAAATATTTATAATGTCACCTCAATATGATCAAGAGTTACACATTTTACATTTATAAGCTTTAACAAGTTTTTGCCCAAATGTTTGTAGTGATGTTATTTGTTGAACATTTTCACTGTTGTCAATGTAGAAAGTCAATTTTGTATGAAAAATGTCTCCTCAAAGCTTATACAGCGTCATTCATGTGTCGTCTGATCGCATTGCGATGGTGAAATCAGTGGGCTCACGTACCCACGACCGACACAAACTGTACAACTTAGCACACAGTAACCTAACTCAGTTATAAACAAATCAACGTAAACACGAGTACTCACCGATTTCGGCATGTTGGCGGCTTGGGATCACAATCTGCAACGAGACAGAATAAATGTAACGATAATTTTGATCACGTATATTTCCACCGCCGCTGACGGGTCCTCTGCCGCGTGACATTACTTATGAAATTGTGACTGAACGCCTACTTGTATGCACGCAGAACGTTCATTAGACGGGCTATTCAGTGCCGTTCTATACATTTTCACACAAAATAATCATAATCGAACGATGACAATAAAATTGTAGTCACCGGGCAGTCGGCTGAGCTCAGAAAAACGTTAGATAAAAATTCGGAATGTTACCCCGGAATATGAAAGTGGGGTTTGGGGTGTATATAAAAAATATGTTTAGATACTAACTTACCCAGTAAAAAGAAGAATATCACCTAATAATCCACATAAGTAGAACAACACACATAAAGAATGCACACACCCTTGAGTCACAAAAATATCGCGATGTGACAACTGCCTGCGTGACGTGGTAGCCGATGTTGTTATAAAAAAACTGTCATATTCTTCTTTGCTTTTCTGAGATAAAATTATGTCAGCTTTGACGATAGAACAACATAATTAAATCCATTGAGATTCTAACTAAAAGCTGCATTGACAAAATATATTAAATGGTGCTAAATGAAAACTGTAGGAAATCCTAAATCTACCAGAAGTTACAACTTCCTCTGCTGTGGCAACATTGTCATGTGCCTATTTACGTAGTATGTTGTAAAATAAATATTTGATGTTTTAATCAATTTCTCTTATTTTTAGGGTTTCACTGAGTCACAAAGTATCATTGTCAAAGAGTATAATAATAATAATCATTGTTATCGCATTGCTGTTGATGAATACATCATTTGAATTGCCGTGGCGATAATATCACTTTCACTAAGTTACGTTACGTTTATTGAAACGGCGATCATTTCGTTCAGAATTTCTAAAGTTCGCCATGGTTCGTCAAATCGCCAAAATCATTATGCTGTTCAAGTTTTTTTTTATGATTATTGTATTGTTTACGTATTTAGTCTAGAATCTGGATTTAGCTTTAGTTTACATATTTAGCAGTCCCCGGATACGGTGAAGATGACTATACTATACGACAATACACCATACAATAATTATTTATTTGGTTTTGAGCGTGATTGATTTAGGAGAAGCTTTAAAAATCAGTATTAAGCTTCCAACTAAAATTCAACGTTTTCAAAAACTGTAGTTATTTCAAAACGTAAATGTCTTTAAAAATAAAAGTCATCAAATAAATGTCAGTGTCATCTATCAAACGTTAACAAAGCGTTGCTGTTTTGGAAATCATAAATAATTTAATATTACGCTTGTAATATGAAAATAATATAATATACAAGTTTATTATGTGTTAATTTGATGTTAGTTTTTTTTTAAATAGAATTTAAGTAGGCGGTAACCTCAAATAAATGGCATCAACGCCCTTCCGGAGATTGTTCCATTGGGGTCCAATATCGGTTCTATGTGAGTTTATATTATTTAATTGCAAAATTTAAATGATACTTAGTGAAACGTACTTGGGAAATACCTGATACTTCCTAAAACCAGGGATAAGTCAAATACATTAATAACTTCTTTCGTATATCGGGAACATGTGAATATATGACACGAATATAAACAGTTGGTTACTGTTACTACGGTTGTGTGTGTCATGATGATGGTTTTTTAATCAGATGTTTTATAGTGTCGATGTCCTTATTTCCGTAACAATTGTCAATTATTGTAAGTTTAGTATGAATATAAGTAAAGAATGCTAACATGCAGTGTGATATTACATGATAAAGTAATTTAACTACTTATCCTTCTATGTTGTAGAGCATGCACTTTTCCTGGAACCTAATTAATATAACTCCACTCAAACAAATATTACAGCATTGGTATATTGTACCCATATTTGCAAAATAAAATATCTTTATCTTTACATTCAAGCTTTTTTAGATGAACTTTTTTAAATGTACATTTTTAACCATGTTTTATTATTCATAGATATTATTTATTTAGTTTTTTATCATGTAATTGTGCACACAAATATCTCCAATGGCTATGACTACATACAATTTTTTATTTCAGGTATAATAAAGCTAGTAACATGGGCTATGGTCCACCTGCTGGGCATGTGGTGGCCGCCGCACACCTCGTTGGGTGCAGCGCTTCACGCAGCACTATTCCTTGCATTGGCTGCTTCCACACTATATTACTTCATGCAGTCACTCCTTGAGGGACCGGGTTTCATTCCTCTAGGATGGAAACCTGTGAGTATGACTAGAGAAACAGTAAAAAAAAAAAATGTATTCCATGATCTTAAATTTGAATGGAATAAATATGAAAGAATCATGTCAGAATCACTAGGATTTTTTTTTGCCAAAATAATCTTTAGTTGATTTATTTGAATAATAATTCTTGTTATTTTCAGGAAAAAGAAGAGGCCACACATAACTTACAGTTCTGCACAGTTTGTAAAGGATTCAAAGCTCCGAGGTCACATCACTGTAGAAAATGTAATTATTTTATTAATTGGAAACAATTTTTGGTGCCTACTTCATTGAATATTCAGACCTCATGATTTATCATTTGTCTATGTTTCTCTAGACATGCCTCATTATTTTCCCCATACCACAGATTACTTACTATTACTATACAGGTACAATTCCTACAAAAGTCACCAGGCAGGAACACAAGACAAATGTTGTAGCAACATGGATCTGTTCCCTAAACTTAACACCGTATCTGTCTTGCTCCAATTGTATATAAATTAATAAATTATTGCAGTATTTGTTTGCAACTACAGTAGAATAAATGTCAAGTAGTTGTCATTAGCTGGTTCACCACTGGATGATCCAAATTTGTATCGGCGCTCCACGATCCACAATTATGGTGTGCCGATCGTGGATCGGAGATTCTTTCGCTCGATCCGTTTTAGGAAACCCGCGATCCTGCCGCGCGCTTCCGTTCCGAGCCATGTTTTAGCTAGATTAAGTTCAGTTGAACACACGCTCGATATGGATCCATACACAACTGTCCACAATGCAGCAAATGACTGAGGTGCCTTTGAGCTCGGATTGCGCGCGCCACGTCCACACCAACCGCGCATTTGGATCGCGGTCCTGCTGCGCCCGATCGAAGCGCACTGGATTCATCCGGCGTGGACTCAGCTAATGAGCGATATAACTAATGTCCTCAGGTGGCTACTGTGTGAAGAAGATGGACCATCACTGTCCATGGATCAACTGCTGTGTGGGTCACAACAACCACGGCTACTTCACCATGTTCCTCGTCTCAGCCGTGCTTGGCTGCTTTCATGCTTCCGTTGTAAGTAATATCAGATTTGCTACTTTCGCGAATTATATTAATAATTTAGTGATATTTTCATGTTTCCGACCGCGACATAGCACTAGCGTAGCCCGCTAAATTCAAATTTTCTTACGTTTTTTTCTATATGCAGTGCAGTAACAGGTTTGTAGTAAAAAAGTTAGAATGTCTTAATAATCTTTTTTGTCGTACTTCTAGGTACTATCAATATGCATGTACCACGCAATAAACCGTGTGTGGTACGTGCTGAATGGCACCGGCCGCGAGCCGATGATCTACCTCACGCTCACCACGCTGCTACTGACACTACTCGCTATCGGCATGGCAGTCGGCGTCGTGTTAGCTGTAGGAGTACTCTTGTACTTACAAGTAAGTGTTACTCTTATATCAGACTGAAATTCACAGTTCTGTGCAAAGCCTACCTTTTTATACGGAGAAAGAAAAACTAAAATAGCTCATTCATTACCTTTTCCTTACTATATTACTAAGGACGGACTGTAAAGTAAAAACTAAATGCATTAGATTTAAATTACCTAATGTTAGAAGTAGCGAATGTGACATCATCTTGAATGGATAAAAACTGGAATTTATTAATCAAACGGTTTTCCTAGGAATCACGCTAGACGAGAAATTACAATGAGGACCTCATATAACATCTCTTGCGGGGCGGCTAAGCTCGGCCGCTTATGCGGTTAGAAAGATAAGACAGTTAACAGACGTTGAAACCGCGCGTTTGGTCTATTTTAGCTACTTCCACAGTATTATGTCGTATGGCATTTTACTGTGGGGTTGGGCTGCTGACATTGAATCCATCTTTATCTTACAAAAGAGAGCTGTCAGAGCCATTTATGATTTTAATCGTCGCGAATCTCTCAGGGAACTATTTGGAAAGATTAATATTATGACGGTACCTTGCCAATTCATTTATGAAAATATTATGTATGTAAGAAAAAATCTACATATTTTTAATAAAATAAGTGATAGACATAATTTTAATACTAGAAATAAAGATAAAATAGATCAACCATTTTTCAGATTATCTAAAGCACATACATCTTTTATGGGGTACTGTGTTAAATGTTACAACAAAATACCTTGTGACATTTTACAATTAAATGAAAGAAAATTTAAAACTCATATTAAAAGTACACTTTGTAAACAAGCATATTACAAATTAGAGGATTATATCCAAGATAAGAATGCTTGGAAACATGCTGGTCCAGCTCCATAGGATAATCTAGAATCTAGACAAAATCAAACTGGTTGCTAATTTAAGTTGTATAAATTATTATATTTTATTATATGACATTGATTTTACATTCTGTGATTACTTCCTCACACACTGACTTATTAATTGTAACTTTTATTTGGAAAATCGTCTACTTTTACCATGTTTGTAAATATGTGAGAACCATGTATCTATCACATAAGTAATTAATTTATCTGTTGTTGCTCTCTTTAAAAAAATATTTTTACCTATATTGTGGTATAGTAATTAATTATTTTTATTTTTAGATGCATCGTCTTCATATATAATTATATAACTAATGTACCTACATATACAAGATATTGTAAAACATTTTAAAAGAGTAACGGTGGAGTTTCTTGCCCATTCTTCTCCATACGAAAACTACCTTTTGGAAGGGGCGACTAGAATCAATTAATTTTTTTTGTAATTTTTGACGTTCACAAGTGCCTTGCAAGGGCCTATTTGAAATAAATGATTTGACTTTGACTTTATCTTTTTAGGTATGCACTGGTTTATACTATAAAGTGAGCCTGTAAGTGCTGATAGTTTATTTTTATTATGTCATTTTAAGTAATGATCTATTCTCAAGCCAAGATACTTTTCACAGGTTTACTGTCCTTTCGCTAGAATGCTCATTACAAGTGAATGCTCAAGTCTATCAGCGCCTTTAGACAAATCAACCATTTATAATTTTATGTGATCTCTAGAGATGGCAAATGCATATTAATTATTGTAAAAACACATACAAATGTCAACTTAAGAAACATTTACATTAAGTTCATCAAAACTGAACTTGCATATTTCAACTATAATTTTTTTTTGTTACCGAGAGAACTGAACTTTATTTAATCAAAATAAAGTTTCTGGTATTAAAGAATTACAATATCATATTTTGTTCAAAGGTCCGTGGAATCCTACGTAACCAGACCACAATAGAAGACTGGATAATGGAGAAGGCAGTAGGGCGCCGCGAAGAGCAGGGACTGCCTGAGTTTGTGTTCCCGTACAACGTGGGTTGGAAGAATAATATCAAGCTGGTGTTGTTTGGAGCCAAGTACGATGGTATCAAGTGGCCTTTGAGGGAAGGGTGCGGGGAGTTTGATCTTACGGTGAGTTTAACAAAGTTTTATGTGTTTGGTTAATGTGTTCACTTACAACATGGGTTGGAGGAACAATGTGACCCTGGTGCTGTGTGGAGCTAAGTACGACGGTATCAAGTGGCCTGTGAGAGAGGTACGCAACCCTCTCTCACAGGCCATGTATGATCTTACAGTCAGATTAAGAATGATTTTATGCGTCTTTAATGCAGATCTATGTTTTAGAAATTTAAGACAATGTGGTTTATCTGTTTGTGGTTGATTACTATAGCTCAGAATTTTACTACAACTAAGTTAAACTATAGCAAAGCAGTTCACTTACTTGGTAGTGATGAAATCGTCATTATACATTGTATTATTTAACGTCCAATGTATCCTTAAAAGGTGAATGTAAACTAAAATGAAACTACATAAAAATGTGATCGTAATAGATTTCTAAACTTCTTAGGCGTATTTAAACGCTACTGATCGATTGTAGCAGCTTTTTAGTAACCCTTACAGCGAGAGAAATGTATGGCGGTCGGTCACAAACCCTTTAAAATCGTTACTTTCAGCCACGTCAATCATTGCATTTCAAACCTTATGTCAATATCAATAAAAGCCACATCTTATTCCCAGCGTGAACAGCAAGCGCAGAAACAAGACAAGCGCGTCCGTTCGCGCCTGTACACCGCTACAGAGAAGTACTCGGGCCGCTGGGTCCCTATCTGCAGTCGCCCGCGGGCCGCACTCAACGCGCCCTGTACGGACGAGTCCAGGTTGCCGCTAAGACCCGGGGATGTCATTAGGGCTACGAGACAGAGGCGGTAAGTCCTGGCCTGGCCGAAAATACTACAAACTGCTACGCCGAGCAGCAGCGTTGCTATGTTCCGGTTAGAAGGGTATGGGTGGACCGCCTGCCTGATAGCCACCTAATATAATCATAAAAAAGAATATACTTTATTTGGTTGAAGCTTGACTTTCTCAAATAGCTACAACTGTTGCAGATCTAACCAGTTACAAAACTCTGTCCCAGATTATAGAATGAATCAATGCAACTATTCTTCATAATTTTATATTCATATTCATTTATTTGTTGTAAAACATAGGTACATTATAAGTTCTTATTTGGTAATACATTAAGGGCGCTATGTTTTGCCTCTAGGGCGTACAAAAGTAGTAAATACATGCATATAATTAAAACCCGAAATTAATATAAATCTATGAACCACAAATAAACAAGTAAATAAATTAGATCATCTATCGCATTAAGAATGTTCATCAATCACACTGAACAATGTCGATTAGATAATTAGACAAATTGTAATAAAATGAAAATTGTCAGCACTTAATTATTTAAAGAATGTTAAAGAAATTGAATGATGTCATAAATTAAAATTAAATGTCACTAAGGGAGATCAATAATAATTGTTACATATATGAAATGTCAGAAATTTAATAACATCTTTCAAATATTCGGTAACAATATTTTTATATATACAGTGTAAACTCCATGTAACGTCACTCTATTTAACGACAAACTCCCTGTAACGGACGCCGAGCATGTGCAACCTATTCGTGAGCAAGACAAAATTGTGTGCCGGTGTGATGATGAACGATCTTCAATACGTAAAAGTGGTTAGTCAAAGTATGAAAACCGAGACCCTATCTGTGCACCGTAGCACAAGTAGCGGCGGGAGCTCGGTGGACCTTTCACCCTTGTGAAGTGAGTTTTTAGTTTCTAATTAGATTTAAGAGGTTTTAATTGTGTTCTAATTAGTTTCTACTTAGTAAAATTAGTATAAGGAATCTTATGTGAATCTTATAAGACCAACAACGTAGCATTTCTCGTGATTTTAATGTATAAAGAAAAATGTTAGTATATTTACGTAGATTTGAAATGAGGTTTTTTATATGTAAAGATATCCTCAGGATCTTAGTGTCAAATAAGAGGTCTAGGCTCAAAACTACCTGCTGCGTTCCAATTCTGTAAATCGGTCCACGGGTTTTAAAGATAATAACAAATTTGTATAGTGAAAATGTTCAACAGAGATATTTTAAGCATTAATGTTCTAGAAACTTTTTAGTACATAGAGATACATTGTATATTGTTATGTGTTATGACAGAGGAATATAAGAGCTATGTTTTGTATAAGTTTGAGGGTAATCCGACTTAGGGAACTATTAAAAACAGAGCTCCAAAGAGCTGGACCATAGCGAAAATTGTAATTAGAATGGTCTCAAAAATCAGAGGCCTCGTTAAGGTAACGTAGGCTTAAGCAATTTTGTATAAAAGACGGGCCATTGGGCCATAGGGACACAGTCGGTTCCCAGCTCTCGAGAAGAAAACAACTTCGAAATAAATAAGAAGAATAGAAGAAATCTTTTATTGAAAAAATATACAGTCCACTTCAGTCTGGTCCATCGAGCGGCGGATATCAAGAACGAAGAAACCCGCCACAGGATCCTGGTCCACCAAGCTGCGAGGAAGAATCAACAAAGAATCCGCAGCAAGAGCGAAAAACGGAACCGTCAGTCAAGCGGACGTCACCGAACCGACGTCACCAAGCCGGCGTCACCGAACCGACGCCACCAAGTAGGACGTCACATACCGGACGTCACAAACCGGACGTCACATACCGGGCGTCACATACCGGACGTCACATACCGGACGTCACATACCGGACGTCACAAACCGGACGTCACAAACCGGACGTCACCGAACGGACGTCACAAACCGGACGTCACAAACCGGACGTCACAAACCGGACGTCACCGAACGGACGTCACAAACCGGACGTCACCGAACGAACGTCACAAACCGGACGTCACCGAACGGACGTCACAAAGCCGAAGAGTTGCCGACTGAAGCCGTGCCGGACCGTGCCGACCCGAACAGAAGAGGATCGACCGAGCCGAGCCGGAAAGCCGCCGACCCGAAGCCGAGCCGAAGAGTTGCCGACTGAAGCCGTGCTGGACCGTGCCGACCCGAACAGAAGAGGATCGACCGAGCCGAGCCGGAAAGCCGCCGACCCGAAGCCGAGCCGAAGAGCTGCCGACTGAAGCCGTGCCGGACCGTGCCGACCCGAACAGAAGAGGATCGACCGAGCCGAGCCGGAAAGCCGCCGACCCGAAGCCGAGCCGAAGAGCTGCCGACTGAAGCCGTGCCGGACCGTGCCGACCCGAACAGAAGAGGATCGACCGAGCCGAGCCGGAAAGCCGCCGACCCGAAGCCGAGCCGAAGAGTTGCCGACTGAAGCCGTGCCGGACCGTGCCGACCCGAACGAAGAGGATCGACCGAGCCGAGCCGGAAAGCCGCCGACCCGAAGAGTTGCCGACTGAAGCCGAACCGAACGTGCCGACCCGAACCGAACGTGCCGACCCGAACCGAACCGAAAACTGAAAAAAGTCGGGATCATTCAAGATCCGAAGACACCTGAAAAACCAGAAGATTCCCGAAGAAAAGTCTCAAAAGACTTAGAAGATGGTGGTCACAAGGAGCCAAGGGGACGCAGCGGAGATAGAAGAACAGCGACGCACCCAGTTGCAGCAAGAGGCGCGACGCAGGGAAACGGAGCTGATAGAGCGAGAACGTCTAAGAAGAGTCTCACTGGACCCGCCGGCGTCACCTTTCTCCAAGCCAGCAGACACCAGCACAGCAGGACCTTCCGGGATTCAAGCAACAACAGCCGCGGTTCAACGAAGACTGGGATCACCAAGCAGATCGGTTAGGTCACAACGATCGACGACAAGTGTAACCACGCGGCTACGGATAGCGGAACTGGAAGCAGCAGAGAAACTGGCTACCATAAGAAGAAGGGAGTTGGAGCTGGAAGCGGACCTAGTCAAGAAGCGATTAGCCGTGGAGGTATCAGCTATCAACGACGATGAGAGCGTGCACGAAGAAGGACCCAGCCCTCCCCGTGAAGAGCCACATCAGAAGGTGGACGAGTGGCTGAGAACAAACCCCCTCAGCACACGGGGGGAGGAGGCACGGGGTAAAGAAGGAACCCGCGAAGAACAGAAGCAGCTGCGATTCGAGGTTCAACGTGCAAGATCACCGACTCCGACAAGGAACAGAAGCAGCATCGACCACCTGGCAGCCACATTAGAGAAGATGGCGAGGCCCAGGCCTCGACACATGGACCTGCCGACCTTCTCCGGAGCAGCCAACGAGTGGTTGCCGTTCAAGGCAGCAGTACGAGATACGACCAGCATGTACCAGATATCAGCAGCAGAGAACATCCAGCGACTGAGGAGCTGTCTCAAGGGAGAAGCAAGAGACGCCGTGGCCGCCCTCCTGCATACGGCCACCGATCCAGACATCATAATGAAGACCCTCGAGCAGTGCTTCGGGAGACCGGAAGTGATCATCGACAAGGCGCTGGAAGACCTCAAGAAGCTGCCAAAACCGGGTACATCAGCTGCCGAACTGAACAGCTTCGCGATCAAGCTGCAGAACATCATCTGCGTGCTGAAGACGATCGACCGAAGAGGATACCTATTCAACCCCCTGATGACGAGAGAAGTGTTGGAAAAGCTGAGCCCGCATCTCCGATCCCGATGGTGCGACTACGCCTACGATCATGAAGGAACAGCGGACCCGGAGATTGTCGTCATGTCTCGTTTCCTGATACGCGAAGCGGACAGAGCGTTGCGGTACACATACGCTCCAGCTACATGCGCTGCAAGCCAGAAAAAGGAAACTCGGCCAACTATAATGTTGAAAAGGAAAGCCAGCGTGTTCAACACTACTGCAGGAGCGGAAGAACAAAAGGATAAGTGTCCTAAATGTGAACAAGCTCACATCCTGACGCAGTGCCCCAAGTACAAGGCACTGGCGATAGAAGAACGCTGGAGGTTCTTAAAAGAAAAGGGGATATGCTTCAAGTGCGCCCAGAAGCAACACAGGCGCATGAGCTGCAAAGCCAAATCATGCGGTGTGGACCAGTGCAGCCGACCACATCATGCGACCCTCCATCAAGCGAAGAGAGAAGACCCAAGGCCAGCAGAACCACCAAAGGAAGAAGCGGTCATGTCAGTGGCACCACGCCTAGCTGCCGGACCAAGAGCAGTCCTGCTGAAGATGTGCCCTATCGTCGTATCCGGACCACGGGGGGAGGCAAGGACATACGCCCTCCTGGATGAAGGAGCTACCATTACCCTCGTCGACAAGGACCTGGCAGAGAGCATCGGAGCAGAGGGACCGTCACAACCACTTCATCTGAACGGGGTCAACATGTCGCAGCAAGAGACGGAGAGTCAGCTGGTGAACATACGGATCAGAGGCCTGAAGAATGACAACAGCTACAAGGTCAGAGCGAGGACAATGAAGAATCTTCGGCTGCACCAGCAGTCTATTCCGGACACGCTGTTGAACTGCGAGCACCTACGGGACCTGACATCAGAAGAGGTGTGCTACGAGAAGGCGCGCCCCGGGCTTCTAGTGGGAACAGACCACTGGCAGTGCATCGTGTCCCGCGAGCTCCGAGTCGGCGGCCCTGATCAACCAGCTGCATCAAAAACACAGCTAGGATGGGTGGTGCACGGAACAGCGCCACGCAACGCCATCTATCAAGAAGGTAACGTGCTGCATGTCTACGAGTCCGACCGAGCGACGGGAACATGCAGCCAGGAACTTCATGACTTAGTCGAAGGCCACTTCAAGATCGACTCACTCGGCATACAGGGGAAGCCGAGAATCAAGGAGGCAGATCTACGGGCCATCGAGATAGTTGGAACGACCACAAAGAAGACTGACACCGGGTACGAAGTGGGACTGCCATGGCGACGGGACGACGTCACCATGCCGCCGAGCTACGGGCAAGCATTTCGTCGGCTGAAGAAGATTGAGCAGAAGATGGACGCAGATGCAGAGTTCGCGGTCGAGTACTCCAAGCAGATCACCAACCTGCTGGACAAGGGGTACGCGACGCTGTGCGACGGATCCGAAGAGAAGAGCGCCATCTGCTGGTATCTGCCACACTTTGCCGTGCAGAACCCAAATAAACCCGGCAAGCATAGGCTGGTGTTCGACGCGGCAGCAAAGAGCAACGGCGTGTGTCTGAACGACGAACTGCTGGAAGGACCCGACCTACTACTGTCGCTGCCAGGAATCCTCTTCCGATTCCGAGAGAAGACGGTAGCGATCACAGCGGACGTGCAGGAGATGTTCCTGAGGATCAAGATAAGGCCGGAAGATCAACCAGCGCAGCAGTTCCTGTGGAGAGGCAACGAACGAGAAGAGCCTCCGAAGAAATACAAGATGACCAGCATGATCTTCGGCGCCGCAAGTTCCCCCTACATGGCCCACCATGTTCGGGATTACAACGCGGATGTGTACGGGCAGGGGTGTCCACGCGCGCTGGAAGCAATCAAGAGGAGCCATTACATGGATGACCTGGTGGCCAGCTACGAAAATGCCGAGGAAGCTTGGAAGGCGGTCGAGGAGACGAGAGCGGTACACGCACATGCTGGATTCACGCTACGAGGATGGAGCTCCAGCGACAAGACGGTGTTACGCGACGTGCCTCCGGAACTACACGCCACCTCTCCCACACAACTGGGGGGAGAACAGCCCGAGAGCAAGATCCTGGGGCTGTACTGGAACGCGGAACGAGATGAGCTGGGATTCAACACGTCAATGAATCGAGTTCCAGCCGAAGTACGTGCAAGAACCCGCGCACCAACCAAGCGTGAAGCCCTCAGCGCGGTGATGTCCATCTACGACCCGCTGGGATTGCTGAGCCACTACACCATACGATCGAAGATTATACTGCAGAGCTTATGGAGACTGCAAATAACGTGGGACGAGCAGGTGCCGAACGAAGAAAACGAGCTGTTCGCATCTTGGCTCGCCCGCCTGAACGAGCTCACCCAGCTCCGATTGCCGAGATGCTACCTGACGAAGAAGTACGAGCGCATCGACCTACACATCCTGTGCGACGCCAGCGAGCAAGCCTACGCGACCGTGGCCTACTGGAGGGTGAAGAACAGCGATGGAAGCGTGAGCGTCACGCTGGTGGCCGCCAAGGCCAAGGTAGCACCTCGTCGGATCCAGACGATACCCCGTCTGGAGCTGCAAGCAGCGGTCATCGGAGCAAGATTGGCCGACACAATCAGGAAGGAGCATCGCATCGACATCGGCCAGACGACCTACTGGACCGACTCCACGACCGTGGTGCACTGGATCCACCACGACATGCGGCGCTACACACCGTTCGTCGCGCACCGACTAGGGGAGATCGCCGAGCTGACCAAGAAAGAAGAATGGCGTTGGCTACCTACAGCCAGCAACGTTGCCGACGACGCCACCCGGCTCGTCGACACACCCATTAACGAAGCAGATCGTTGGTTCCAGGGGCCAGACTTCCTATTCCTGCCGGAAGAGCAGTGGCCTACAGCGACGACGAACGAGCGAGAGGATGAAGAGGTTCTCCACATTACCGAGAAGACGGAACAAGACAGCTGGCTGCCAAACTCAGCCCGCTTCTCCAAGTATGAGATTTTGGTGAGGGCCACAGCGCGAGCAATCGCCTTCACCGACATCTGCAGGAAGAGGGCAACAGCGATGGAACATCGCCACATCCAGCGCGCCGAGGCCGAGCTAATAAAACAAGCTCAAGAAGACAGCTTCGGGGAAGACTTAAAGAAAATCCAGTCTGCTCGTCCACTAATGAAGACGAGTCGATTGTATCGACTGGATCCAATACTGGAAGATGGTGTCCTGAAGGTGCGGGGCCGGATTGAGGCCTCCTCCGCGCCAGCCGAAGCGAAGCGACCGATCATACTGGACGGTCGCCACCAATTGACGAAGCTCCTCGTTCTACGGGAGCACTGCGCTGCGGGTCACGCCAACAGAGAACGCGTGACGAACGACCTACGGCAGCGGTACTGGGTTATACACTTACGACCCACGGTACGCGCCGTAGAGAAGAACTGCGCCTTTTGTCGAAGACGCCGAGCGACGCCGCAGCCACCAGCTACAGGGGACCTGCCACACGCCCGCCTCGACCCGTTCCACCGCCCGTTTACCAATTGCGGGGTGGACTACTTCGGTCCAATGATGGTCAAGGTGGGGCGCCGCCGAGAGAAGAGGTGGGGCGCACTTTTCACGTGCCTCACTTCCCGCGCCGTGCACATCGAGCTCGTCGCATCGCTCTCCACCGACTCAGCAATCATGGCGTTGAGGCGTATGGCTGCGCGCAGAGGCTGGCCAAGACTAATGTACTCCGACAACGCGACTAACTTCCGTGGGGCGGATCAAGAGCTTCGCAACGCCTACACCGAGTGGATGCCTGCCCTGCAAGACGAGGGGCTGCTGCATCGAATGGAGTGGCGCTTCATACCTCCGGGCGCGCCCAACCAAGGCGGCGCGTGGGAGCGAATGGTTCGCTCCGTGAAGACAGCTCTCAGCGTCACTCTCCGAGAGAAGGCACCTGCAGAAGAAGTACTGAGAACTCTATTAACAGAAGCCGAGTTCTCCATCAACGCAAGACCGCTGACCCACGTCAGCGTGAACCCCAGCGATCCTGAAGCCCTGACCCCCAACCACTTCCTGTTGGGGTCATCAGATGGGCTGCCAACGACGGGGCCCTGTGACGAGGTCGACAGAAGAACCTGGCGAGCTAGTCAAGCGCTCGCTGACCACTTCTGGCGACGCTGGCTACGCGAGTACCTTCCCACTCTGGTACCTCGCGGCGAGCCACAGAACGACGTGCGACCGATGCAAGCTGGCGACGTGGTCCTCGTGGTCGACAACACGCTGCCCAGGAACACCTGGCCGATGGGAGTCGTCGAGCGCACACACTGCGGACCAGACGGCGGCATCAGGGTCGTCGAGGTGCGAACCAGAACCGGGACCTTCCGGCGCCCCGTGAGCAAGCTCGTCGTCGTGATGAAGATTGAAGAGGCTACGCGAGCTGCGCCGGGGGGAGAAATGTAACGGACGCCGAGCATGTGCAACCTATTCGTGAGCAAGACAAAATTGTGTGCCGGTGTGATGATGAACGATCTTCAATACGTAAAAGTGGTTAGTCAAAGTATGAAAACCGAGACCCTATCTGTGCACCGTAGCACAAGTAGCGGCGGGAGCTCGGTGGACCTTTCACCCTTGTGAAGTGAGTTTTTAGTTTCTAATTAGATTTAAGAGGTTTTAATTGTGTTCTAATTAGTTTCTACTTAGTAAAATTAGTATAAGGAATCTTATGTGAATCTTATAAGACCAACAACGTAGCATTTCTCGTGATTTTAATGTATAAAGAAAAATGTTAGTATATTTACGTAGATTTGAAATGAGGTTTTTTATATGTAAAGATATCCTCAGGATCTTAGTGTCAAATAAGAGGTCTAGGCTCAAAACTACCTGCTGCGTTCCAATTCTGTAAATCGGTCCACGGGTTTTAAAGATAATAACAAATTTGTATAGTGAAAATGTTCAACAGAGATATTTTAAGCATTAATGTTCTAGAAACTTTTTAGTACATAGAGATACATTGTATATTGTTATGTGTTATGACAGAGGAATATAAGAGCTATGTTTTGTATAAGTTTGAGGGTAATCCGACTTAGGGAACTATTAAAAACAGAGCTCCAAAGAGCTGGACCATAGCGAAAATTGTAATTAGAATGGTCTCAAAAATCAGAGGCCTCGTTAAGGTAACGTAGGCTTAAGCAATTTTGTATAAAAGACGGGCCATTGGGCCATAGGGACACAGTCGGTTCCCAGCTCTCGAGAAGAAAACAACTTCGAAATAAATAAGAAGAATAGAAGAAATCTTTTATTGAAAAAATATACAGTCCACTTCACTCCCTTAAGCGTCGAAATCAATTGGCTTTGGTTGGTTTAGCTTGTCTTTCATACAATGTTTCACTCTACATAGCATTACACCCACTCTCAATAACGACAACAATTGAGTAATAAAAAGTACCTTTTAAGTTGCTAAAATTAGTAAAAACTGCGCAGCTGTGTACGATCTATTGTCGCTTTATTATCCTAGCCCGCAATAAACTCGACTGTCGGCATCATGCATACCGAACTTTCTAAGAAATTCGTTCTTTTGTTTACAATTTGGGATTGCTTGTACGTGTAGACTGTTGTTGACCATGACTCATAAGTAGGAGTCATGGATTATCTATACCTTATCATATTCTTAGTTGCTCACAAACTTTCAAACTGTAAACATGGCTAATAAAAGAAAATCACTGTGTATTGACGAAAAAGTTTTACTGATACGCGCAATAGAAACGGGAGAGAAGATAAGTGATGTTGGCAAACGCTTTGGATTTAGTCGCTCTACCGTGTCCACAATATGGAAAAGCAAAGAAAAAATCCTCCACGCTGAAGGCGAGGGAAAATCTTCCAAAAAATTAAAGAAACCTATATACGAAGATTTGGATCAAGCTGTACTATCATGGTTTCACCGACAGCGCCAGAATAATATGCCTATCTCGGGACCGCTCGTGAAAGCTAAGGCGGAGAATTTTGCTGAAGAACTTGGTTTAACTTCTTTCAAAGCATCAGAAGGATGGCTCGGAAAATTCAAGCAGCGTCATCATATCAACTATGGTAAAATAAGTGGGGAAGCACGAAGTGTTGATACAAATGTGACTCATGATTGGATTAACAGAGTGTGGTCAAAATTCATAGAAAAATACGCCCCAAGTGACATTTTCAATGCTGATGAAGCAGGAATTTTCTATAAGTTAACTCCAGATAAAATTCTGAAATTTAAAGGGGAAAAGTGTGTGGGAGGAAAGCTTTCCAAGGAACGTATTACGGTGCTCGTGGCTGCTAATATGGATGGCACAGAAAAAAATAAGCTAATGATAATAGGCAAATCGAAAAATCCGCGCTGTTTTAAGAACATTAAAAAATTGCCAGTGACGTATAAAGCTAATAAATCAGCTTGGATGACCAGTCAGCTTTTTGAAGAAGAAGTGCGAAAGTGGGATGCAGAATTGAAGGGACGAAAAATTTTACTTCTTGTTGACAACTGCCCTGCCCACCCGTTTATATCAAACCTTCAAAACATACGAGTTGGCATTTCTTCCTCCAAATACGACTAGTGTCTTACAGCCAATGGACCAGAGTGTGATTAAAAGCCTCAAGGGTCACTACAGAAGGAAATTATTGATGGAGCTAGTCGAATCTGAGGGTAAAACTTCTGTTAATATGCTGCATGCAGTAAATTTTTTATCTAAAGCCTGGGAAGAAGTGACACCCACAACTATACAGCACTCTTTTCGACATGCTGGACTTTGTACCAATTCTACGAGTGATGAGGTGGAAACAGAACCTGAGTTTGAAAGCGACGACGACCTTCCATTAACTGAGTGGATTCAACAGTTCAACATGACAGGAAATACGGTAAATCTTCAAACCTACATCGAAGTAGACGACCGCCTGCTTACAACGGCTTCACTCACAGACGAAGAAATTTTGGATTCAGTGAGAAAAACTGAGGATCAAGAACAAGGCGATGAAGAAGATGAGACGGATGAGCCTGAGCCTCCGCCGAGCATTAAAGAAGCTCTGGAAGCAGCTAAATTATTGGAAAAATACTTCCTTTATAACCAAGATGCCTCAATATTGCTAGATATGAATAAAATAAGTAAAAAAATACAACAAAATTACTGGTGCAGCAAAAGACGTCAGACAAAAATAACAGACTATACGCAATAGCGTTCATATAACATTCTTTTTTATGCACATAACTACTAACAATAGTCGGAAATAAACTTTATCTTTTTCTAATTCTGATGTTTCTTCTCTCCATTTAACGACAACTCTCTATAACGCCATAAAATGCACAGTCCCTTCAGTGTCGCTATATAGAGTTTACACTGTATATAAGTACATAAAAAATTTATAAATGTGAAAGTTTGTATGTTTGAATGTTTATTACTCAATCACGCATAAACGGATTTGGATTAACATCACAACAGATAGTTTATAACCTGGATTAACATATAGGATACTTTTTATCCTGGTAGTCCCGTGGGATCATTTCCGACCTCCACGCAGACGAAAGCTAATATATATATATATATTTGTAATAATCATGTTCTCGAAAACGGCTCTAACGATTGAAAACCAATTGATTGAGTTGAGGGGTAAACCCTCAACTTTCATTGAAATTGTTAGAGCGTTAAATCGATCTATCTCATGTCAGGGAAAATTCGTTTTCTCTTTTTTCACCCGAGCAGAGCTCGGTCGACCAGGTACTCTTTTATAAAATGCTATGAAAGGAACTGCGTACAATTCATGCTTTGGGCTTCTTCAATCGTTTTTTTTTTTTTAAGTCTGTTGTTTTTGCTGTGTAATATCTTAGTCTAGCTACTACACAAGTCACCAGTGTCACTTCCCTCCAATCTAATTCATCCTTTCTTCCCCCAGACACTGGTTATTCGGCGAGAAGCTCGTCGGCGACGGCGAGACCCCCCGGGGGCCGCGCGGCTGGTTCCCGCGCGACGCGGCGACCCCGAGCGACCTGCTGCACAAACACAAGCCCGACTAGCTGCGAGTGTACTTGGGCGATTGACTGGTATGATGAATGAATGTATTATTATGTATGGAGTAAGGAATAAATGGAGTGCGTTTTAGTGTAGGTCAAAAGTCAAAAGAAAATTAAAGATTTTAAAGAATTAAAGAAATTTTACAAAAAAGTAGAAGCATTTCTGTGTTTGAATTGGAACGTTCAATTATACTTAGCTACAGGGGCCGTACTATGCCCCGTTAGAGCCATTATTGTTTCAGTGACTGAGAAGTAGTGATATGGAGCTAAACGGGATGAATTGAACAAACTTTTTTACGCGACAGAACAATGATGATTTTTACAATTCATATTACGGCTTAAAAACATTTCAGCTGGTCTTTCGCGTTACAGAATTAACTCAAATGGCGCAAGCGCACATAACTTCACCCTAGACGACTCTGCTAATGTGTAAGGTTACTAATGCGCCGGCTCCGTCGCATAGTCATATGTGGGATAGTCACATATGTAGTCAGGCGTCTAACACTTTAGTACTCCATTTATTAACTACTCTGTGAATAAATGTGTGTATGTATCATGTTAAACATGGTTAGATTTAATTCATGTTTAATAGAAGAGATCATAGTCATATTTTATAGTATTTGTGTAGCAACTTTACATTGGCATCATATACAGTGCCTAAATCATGCACGACATTTTAATACGAATATTTTTTTGCTTACTTTTCTACAATGTAAATTATTTTACCAACAAAATCAGCGCTTACGGTTATGAAACATCAGTATCAATTGCGTCAAATCTAATTCAATCATTTTGTTAGGGCCAAATATGACTTCAGAAAACAAATGTTCCTACTTCCGTTTCAACAAACAATAATTTTCCAAAACCATAAATAAGATCTCAATGAGTTGAATTTATTATTTTTACTTTACACGTGCTTTAGAAACGTTTATGTAAATAGATAATGCACTATGGATAGTGAAAGGTCACAATGGAATGGCTTCACAAAAATATATCTTTTTATATCTTAATCAAATGCACAAAATTTGGATTTTATTGAATCCCTTATAATTTCATGAGAATTAGGTATACATAAAAGATGGGTTCTCTGAATTGGCTTGACTAAAAATGAGAATAATTAGTCAAATTCCTAAACTACTTCAACATTGAGAAAAGGAGCCATTCATTTTTATAAAAGTAATGACAAAGGTCAACAGATGGCGCAACAAAGGACTACAGTCAACAAGAATGTTAGGTATGCAGACTGCTACACTACGGCTTGGGCTTCTTTAGGTATTTTGTGTATGTGATAAGTAAGTACTTCATTAATTGACTTAATTGCTCTGTGTGATTCTTCTTTTTAAAACGTTATTATGCACGATATAACTATGAATATTGCTTGCAAGGATACATATATCTGGTCTGCATACCAATCTTTTGTTTTAGCTGTATTTTCACATTGATTTTGACCACTTTAATTATGCGGTTATGTTCAAGTTGATAGTTTTGATGGCATTTAACTATTTAAGATCTTTTTGTAACAATTTATCAGTCATAGAGTATGAAACCAAGTAATTGTTATAGGATTTTTTACGGTTAGGGTCACATACGGTTGTTTGTTGTTTTGAGCAATTTTATAATATTGATATTGTGACTTAATAGTTGTGATTGTAAAAATAATGTTTTGTATATGAATAAAAAATGTATGTAATATTGTTGACTTTTATTTAGTAGTCAGAATTAGAATAAAACAAAGGCGATATGTGTAAAAAATTTTTATTGTGCATTAAAAATAAATTATTATTATCAAACACACAAATGCACTATTCCGAAGCATAAAATTCGTTCTCAATAAGTTAGCTTACAATATAAATGATATACACTACATCTAACTCCTAAGAATGTTAGATTATCACGAATTCTTTTTAAATTAATAAATGCAATTAATTTGTTACACTCACAGTATCTCAAACTTTAAGCTTCAAATTGTTGGAAGTTATTTTTTCTCAAGAGTTTGTATTGAGCTCACACACGTCCACACTCACGTTCTTAGGTACTATATTACGTATTACGAGTATATTATTATAAAACTTATTATTTTATTTTGACGGCATCGAGTTAAAAATATATTGATGGAATACAAAAACGCCATGATTGAGTACAAACTATGATCGACTAAAGTTGGTATTGCTTAATCGACTAAAAGGACCAGATGACTAATAGCTGCATCCAATCAAATACACGTCGGTATTAGTAAAATTCTATCAAAAGTAGGCCTTATCTCCATAACCGAGCTAACAATCACCTGGTCCTTTAGTCCAAACTTTATAATAAGACTGGACATACAACAGATAATATAAAAATCGACTAAACAAAGAGGACAAGACAATACTTCTAAAACGCCGTATATCCAGCGTGTAGCCGATCATTCCTTCATGTCTCTAGTACTCATTATCGTCGTCAAGTTCTCCCTCGGTGGAGTCCACTCCGACCTCTTCGTAATCCTTCTCCAACGCAGCCAGATCCTCGCGAGCCTCGGAGAACTCTCCTTCCTCCATACCCTCGCCGACGTACCAGTGGACGAAGGCGCGCTTTGCGTACATCAAGTCGAACTTGTGGTCCAGTCTGGAATGTTCAAAGTCAGTTAGAAAGAGTTTTGTAAAAACTAAAATATTTCTTTATAATGGTTTGGACACCGGTCTAAAAAGAAGTTCAAGAATGTAACTGAAGTGAAAAGATTGTAACTGGAGTTATGCCATACATATTTTAGACTTTATCAAGGCCACTCTTCACAAAGCAGATACATACCTAGCCCAAGCCTCGGCGATGGCGGTGGTGTTGGACAACATGCAGACAGCGCGCTGTACTTTAGCCAAGTCTCCTCCGGGGACCACCGTCGGGGGCTGGTAGTTGATGCCCACCTGCACACCAAATCATACAATTTTAGCTCAGTTAAGTTGGACATTCCTAACTAATTAGTTGAGGTTATAAGGGAAGTCATAGACGCAAACATAAAAAAAAAATCTTAATAGGAGAAGAGAAATTTCGCTGGCATGTGGTTATACCTTGAATCCTGTAGGGCACCAGTCCACGAACTGGATGGTCCTCTTGGTCTTGATGGTGGCAATGGCGGCGTTCACGTCTTTAGGCACGACGTCACCTCTGAGTAACAGAACCGATATAAGAATAATGTTTACATGATTTGTTTTTACCAAATGAGAATTTGGTCCTTCGGGTAGTGACTATAAGTAGTGTAAATTACCAACCTGTACAACATGCAGCAAGCCATGTATTTGCCGTGACGGGGATCGCATTTCACCATCTGTAACAGATGATGAGATGAGATGAGATCTGAACGGTCCAAAGCACTGTTTGAAAGACTCCGCTGTTAACACAAAAAATAGAGCAAAACTCATAATATAAATTATTAGTTCGTTACCTGGTTCGCTGGCTCGAAGCAAGCATTGGTGATCTCGGCAACAGTGAGCTGTTCATGGTAGGCCTTCTCAGCGGAGATGACAGGCGCGTACGTGGCGAGCGGGAAGTGGATACGAGGGTATGGCACCAAGTTGGTCTGGAACTCCGTCAGGTCCACGTTCAGTGCGCCGTCGAACCGGAGAGATGCCGTTATTGAAGACACGATCTGGAAAAGTGGAGACGGTTAGTTTCTTACTTGATAGGAAACAAAAGGTAAGAAAGATTAGATTTTAAAATGATAACCACATTTCAAGAAGTTCAATTCAACAGACAGACAATCCTGCAATAAAGGGTAATGTTATGTCACGGTACAGCAGGCAAATCTTTTAAACACCAATCCAAAAACTTCAGAGGAAAGACTCAAAAGGTGATAGTTATGAAGAGAAATGAAATACTTCTGCCCCCCATGGTCCAAATGAAAATGCGTTGTGGGAGCATGCGGGATATTATTACAAAGTAAATTCAGTTTTCTTAAAGGACTTCAATTTATTTTTTACCTAATTTCTCTTTGGAAATCACTGAAATAAGTATAAATAGTCTTTCTCCACCTACCTGTCCAATCAGCCTGTTGAGGTTGGTGTAGGTGGGTCTCTCAATGTCGAGGTTCCTCCTGCAGATGTCGTAGATAGCCTCGTTGTCGACCATGAAGGCGCAATCCGAGTGCTCCAGCGTTGTGTGGGTCGTCAGGATGGAGTTGTAGGGCTCTACTACTGCGGTGGACACCTTAAAAGGAAATATTGGTACTAAGTGATTTGCGATTGAACGAAAATCAACACAAAAATTAGCTAACAAACTGTCAAGCGCGTGTAACCTGCTGTGATTGGTTGCGTGAATGATCTATAGCCAAAATTCAACGCAATTCAAGTGAGGCCATAGCCAAACGGCTGTGACCTCACTTGACTTGCGTTGAATTTTGCCGCGTCAATCATTTTCATTCCAGAAACGGGACGTAAGCAAGTCGAAATCTGAACCTAACTGATGCTAAGGATACTATGCCGCACAAATGACAGCTCATTTCACCTTAGTTTTCAAGATGACATTTTTAAAGAATTAGACCAGCTGATATTTGATATCAGCTGGTCTAATTCTGTAAAAATCTCGTTTCGTACCTGAGGTGCGGGGTAGATGGAGAACTCGAGCTTGGACTTCTTGCCGTAGTCGACGGAGAGGCGCTCCATCAGCAGCGACGTGAAGCCGGAGCCGGTACCGCCTCCGAACGAGTGGAACACCAGGAAGCCCTGCACAGAAAGGTAACAGTTTTATTTTGGTAATAAATAAATAATAGACATATAATATTATTCTTTATTGTATTATAGGTACGATACGGTCCTTACTATGAGAAAGAATAACACACAGCATTAATAAAATAATGTGGTCCTTATAAGACAGATCTAAGGAACACATTGTTTTATGAACGGCCCAGAGGCCATGGTCTAGCTAGCAAAAGTAAAGGCGTCTCACAATTTTGTATCATATTTACATATAGCCTTTTATACGACCCCAGATTCTTGCAAGATAACCTAACTTCACTGAGATACCATTCACCTCTCGGAAGCTGTCGCAAAAATCAATAGAAGTTGACAACATAGAATATGTTATTCACTGCCCCGCTATCTAATTACGCAACACATTTTCGATTTGCAATTGAGTTAAATTGGTTTCGTTTGACTAGAATTGCTGTCAATTTACAACTTTTGAAAGCATTCTAGTCAACCGAAACCAATTTGACTCAATTGCAAATCGAAAATGTGTTGCGTAATTAGATAGCAGATCTCACATCACACATTTAGTGTGGTCATAACAATGAGATCATATCTCATAAGTCGCTTTTCGTGTCTTTGTACCGCGTTGTTCTTCTAAACTATGCAACGGATGTTGTAACGGTTTTCACCATCCCTCAGTGAATTAATTCTAAGGACCTAATGTATTAATCTTAATTTATTACACATTAATGCGAACGTCACCTACACTTGATTTTTCTTACCTACACATAAAATAAGAAATCTCGATGTATGTCAAGTCGTTAAACGGAACGTCGAACGGGTCGCTAGTTATTAATAAGATCAAGTATTTATGTGATAGACTGAGGCTTGCCTCAACAGGTACCATCACATTGTTAGTGAAATTAATTCTATAACTCCTCACCTGGAGTCCAGTACATTGGTCGGCGAGTTTCCTGATCCTGTCGAGGACAACGTCGACGATCTCCTTGCCGATGGTGTAGTGGCCTCTGGCGTAGTTGTTGGCCGCGTCCTCCTTGCCAGTGATAAGCTGTTCCGGATGAAACAGCTGCCGGTATGTGCCGGTGCGGACCTCGTCTGGAAATGAGGAGTTGGAAGTTAGTTGCTTTCTTGTGGCATTTGGGTCAGAAGTCAGAATTAAAAAAAAACCTCATAATTAACTGCCATAATTTTCTGACTTAGGATGGAACTTTATCGCATAAGTAAGTGCCTACCTAAGTATTTTAACGAATAAAAAAATATCCACAGCAGTAGCTGTTTGTTTCTAAGAACACTTTCAAAGTCTATTAATACATTTCTAAGAATATTGTGTTTTAACTTTACAAAAAGAATGATACAATACAAGACTGAAACTATCCCGAAAAAACGCAATAAAAAGAAATGATTCAGGCAACAGATGGCCCATTCCCGGAGTTAATTTTCTTGAATCACTAATGAGTCACCAAAAAACAAAAAAATAGAATAAAAAGCAAATCAAGAGTATCCTGTTGACGAATTTAATTGAGATAAATACTGTATGAGCTTTGCCACTTGAGAGCTAATTACTTTCGTCCAAGAACGGCTGCCGATAAAGATACGATAGCAAAGAGCTTCTTAAGTGTAAGCTCGTACAATAATATTGAAACTTCCTGCCTTCAAATCTGAAGTGTTATTCTGAATCATCTTCAGAAAACCAAAATTTTGCATGAGTTGTCTAATGTATCGCTAGAAATATCAAAGAGGGAGAGAGAAAAGAGAGTCAAAAGGTCTTCAACATTTTAATCGTAAGATATCATTCTGCTTGATATATTGAACCTGCACTTACCAATTCTTAACGAAGTCAAGACTTCTGAGTTAAAGACCTATCATTTCTTCATTCAAAGAGGTCAATATCATTAGGAAGTCAACATCCTAGACTGGACTATATCCCTTAATAAGCCTATGTAAAATAACTCGTCTAGAACCTAGTAGTTTTTTCTGTAGGTCATACCTCCACTTATGTTTAATTTCATGTTATTATACTGACATTATGCTTTTACGAATGTATGAACTTCGTGTTTTGACGTCATTCGATAATTTGAGATTATTGTATTCAGTATTCATGTTTTTGGTTTACTGTGTCTCAAGTAGTGTTTGTAAGGTTCTGGGTTTGATTTTTGTTGGGCAACGTGTTCTTCTTTTCATGATTTCAAGTTCCTACTATAGTGCTATACTATTTAAAATTAGCCATACTTGGGAATTTTGTCCGAGAATACCATGGATAGGTTACGGTAGGATATGATAAACCCGGTAGAATAGGCCCTTGGTCCTTAGGTACAGCCTGTACATCATGAGAACATTAATATTGAAACTTAATACATCCTCCTCGAAAGTTAACCCTCGAGATCTAACAAGTAGCTAAAAGAATTACTAATTTCCTTGACAGATGTGCTTTTATAGTGCTGTAGCGTAATGATAGACCGTCAGTCGAAGTAATAACGGCGCGGGCCGGGGTTCAATACCCGCCGGCTATTATAAATTTCTATTACAAGCCGACGAGAAGCCTTCAATTTAGAGCCTCACGGTTTCTTTAATATTGTTTTTTGTATAGGTCTTATTTTTTGCGGGATTAGTAAACTAAGAAAACTGAAGGATGGCTAGCTGGATAGACAATGGTGCTGTAGAATATTCATCAAATTCAGATTATCCAGATTTAAATCTTTATTGAAGGTTTTAAAAAACCCTCATAAATCTATTTGCATCAGGACTTTTACATTGCAGACAAATGAGATGAGAAACACAGATGATTAAATGAGAATAATAAAACGTTAATGTTCATCAATATCCATGAAATACAAATTAGAAGCCACCTACCAATTGACTAACAAAATTCTTTCTTTCGAGACAGGACTAGCCTTCCGTACAATCACCATTCCTTATCTTTGCTTAGGTCATCTTCCATCTGCTTGTACTCACCAACAACGGTAGGTTCCAAGTCCACAAACACAGCCCTGGGCACATGCTTGCCCGCGCCGGTCTCGCTAAAGAAGGTGTTGAAGGAGTCGTCTCCGCCGCCCAGGGTCTTGTCCGAGGGCATCTGGCCATCGGGCTGGATGCCGTGCTCCAGGCAGTATAGCTCCCAGCACGCGTTGCCGATCTGCACGCCAGCCTGGCCGATGTGGACTGAGATGCATTCCCTCTGAGGAAAAAGAAAATAAAGGATTTGTTAGTAGAGCTTAAAGCTTATGTATGAAGAACCAGTCTACTGGCCGGCTGTCTCCTTGTTGAGACACGTAGGTATACAAAAGGACCAAATATAAAGTTATGGTGGTAGCAGGAGGATTATCTTGCGAAACCGATGATTAACAATTGGAAGTTACTTTGCAGAAATTAAGGTTAGAGACCTTAATTTCTACATTTACCGCTGTTGCGTATTTTTAATTAATTGTTTAATTTAGCGAATTCGTATATTTATCTCCCTGTCGTACTTTACTTTCTTTACTTTACTATAATAAGTAGAATTTTTCTATCTCCCAATTCGCTTAGTAATACGTGGATCTTATTCTCCAACGAAACTAATGGAATTAGGGTACGAGGTGGTGGGGATCCCATCAGAGCTCAGGGGGGCTTTTACCTAGGTATACCTGCTTATATATCATTAAGGGTACTTTAATACCCCATTGCCGTATACTTTTGTAAAGTACACGAAACATTCTGTTGACAACTTAATGATATCAGTTTGTCGTATTTGTGGAAATACCTAGGTATAGCGACAATTCCTAATGGAAAAACGATGGTGACCTTAATCTAGGTGAAATACTTTGTTAGATTAAAAGTTCAGGTTCCATTTAGCTTCATAGTTTAATCAATCATGATTTCTGTGTCAAACAAATACCTAGTAGGTACTAGGAATTCAGACTGATTTTCATAAAGACGTGATTCAAAACATACATTGATCACTAACTGAAAATATGAAAGTCTAGATAATTTCAGTTAGTAATTTTCCTATCACATAATTTGTTGACTCCTTTTTAATTTATTTTTACAATCCATTTAATTGCTTTACCAATTTATTTGTCTAGCTAATTAGCAACTGAACAAAATAAGGTACTGATTTAATATGTAAGGTACCTACATAAACAAAAATGTTTCATTTTCTTACTCAAATTTTTTTACCCATAAATCGAACAACGCACAAGGCGTCATAATACAAAGGCCTCCTCACATGAACGAAAGCATCAGAACAGAATGATAAACGTTGGTTCGTTCGCCACGCACGAACCATAGACACGCGCCAATTACTTGAATCGACGCCCTATTTGTGATTAATGGTATCAGGCCAAAGATATATAATGTAGACCTACTAAATTGAATGTTTTCGATACGCTTCGAAATGCAGCATTTAATACTTATGTGTTGGAGTTCCAAATCAAAGAAGAGAATACAGTATCGTGTGTGATAAGAACTTATCTAGCGTGTTTCGTTAAACGATAAAAAATATGACGAGTCATCATTGTCTCAAAGTGACTTTTTGGGTCTATCGAAACGTGATGGTATGTTGCAAAGCTTCGAAAGAAGGAGCATTAATGCCTTTAATTTATAGTTAATAGTGTTTGCAACTATACATAGTACCTCTTATATGATTTTAGGAAGTTTAACCTAAAAGCGGCTAAGTAGGTACTAAGTTTATCTTTAAACAATCTAACTAACATACAAACATTGCAAGTTGAATAAAAGCCTGAATCATAACATGGAGATTCGTATTTGAGGAGTCCTTCAGTATTTACGAGACTACCTACGAGGTGAAATGTGGTTAATACCTATACCTACTTTCGGGTATAGATAATACCCTATATCCTACACGTATCCAGACTTTACCCCTGTTCGATCATAAAACAGGGATTATCCTGGCTGTCAGCGGAGGCTTTTATATCCCGAACACGCCAACGTAAAAGTTCAATGTTATTTTTTATCTTCCTGAAATATGTGTCGATATTAACGAAATGGATGGGTTCACAGGCAACAATCGATCCAAATAAAAGTTCCGTATAGTAGTTTGTAAGGGTAGGTAGGTAAACTCTTAGTGTATTGACAGGTGATACCACATAGCTGGCTGCCAACGACCGCTGTTTTAGCAGCGCAATATTCCAATTTCTACCTCACAATGTTTGAATTTTTGAAGTAGGTATATAAGTAACATATTATTCCTAAAACTCATTGTGATGATTCGAAATATATTATATTTTACATAAACCTAAATTCGTTGTTTCCTATTGAGAAGAGCCGGCAAGAAACTCCACGGATACTAAAAACTCTTTTAAAAACAATTGGCTTTTACAATGTTTTAAAATTACTATTTTAATTGGTATGGACAGTATAGTGATGCACATAAAAAAGCAATTCAGTTTATTGGGTAAAAGATTCACAATACTATAACAGGAAAGGAACTAATCATTACTAACGCCATACTTGGATAAAATTCCATATTTGTGTTGCCAATACTAATTAATGCGTAGGTGTACTAGGTAATCAATATGATATTATTACGTATTTCATTAGAAAACGTAAATGGTATTCCATATCGAGTTATCTTTTGTGACTTCAAATGAGATTTAGAAAAAAAAAACAAAAAAGATCAGAGATACATACACCTATCTACCTACTTATTGTGACGAGCACGACGTACCTTCGTTTTTAACGATCTGCCTGTCTCATTGATTTTGACCCCAAACTGTCCCTCAAATAATAAACCACAATCTTTTCAGGCTGAAGCGAAGTTGCCCTGAAATCTTCAATAATAGATAAACCACCTCTACAAGTTCACAATGTTAATAGTTTAATGTTCGTGGAACAGGGGGTTCTAAAAAGAGAAGGCACGGTATGGTACGGCTCGCCATAAATGAAGCCTTCAGTTTTCAGTGAACTTCGGTAGCTTGATACGTGGAGGCGTGGTACATATGGTACACCGTAGATCAAAGTACCAACGGTAGGTTTACTACTTCGAAATATGATAAAATTATAAATGGGTCGAGGCATTTTGCAGGACAGAGTTCACACATGACAATGACATAAATTATTTAAGTTAGTTAGGTTTACAGACAGACGCATATGTTTAGAAAATAATATTTCATTTTATTTCAAAATAACGATTTGCTTGATTTCTATAATTATACATGAAGTAATTGAAAAAAATATAGTATATATATATATATATAGTATCTACAAAAAACCGGCCAAGTGCGAGTCGGACTCGCAGACGAAGGGTTCCGTACCACCGTACAAAATTCAACACTACATTATTTTTTTAAATACGAAAACAAATTTATTATATGGGGACCATTAAATTTAACTTTATTTTATTTTTGTTATTTGTTGGGATAGCGGCCATAGAAGTAGGTACCTACACACTCTGTGAAAATTTCAAGTGTCTACCTATTACGGTTCAAAAGTTACAGCCCTGTGACAGACGGACGGCTAGCGGAGCCTTACTAATACGGTCCCGTTCCGGTTCCGTAGCCAAAGGGTCCCGTTGGCACCCTTTGGCTACGGAACCCTAAAAAATAGAACTACGGGAAACTAAAACAAAGTCAAACAAAACTGAAATGCACCCATGCCTGATAAGAGCCTGAAATAAACCAAATAAACATACCTAGGCACTCAACCTACCCAAATTCAAAACAATGACCACGACATTTTGTGAGCTGTAGCTAATTTATGTCTAAGCTAAGCCGTGTAATTTGTACGGTATGGCAGGAAATATCTCATGCAGTGCAGTGTCATTACCGCGATAATAGCCGCCAATCACCCGGCCCGTTACCCTACGTGACACTTGACGGCATAGATATGCACTGTGCAGAGATTTCAACGATAAATACATTGATCCGATTGATTGCTTTCGTCGGTATCGATGTTTTGTTTAGGGATGGTCTGAAATGATTAATTTTCTAAATCATCGCAGGGGATGGTTATAAACAATGAATTTTCTGTTTTACATGTTGAATAAGATGCATAAAATAACAGTGACAGAAACTATAATATCATCCTTAGAGACTAAGTGGGAAAAATACGTATTATTGAAGCTAACTCAAAAATGAATAAAGCAAAGTTAATAAAATTGATATGGGGGTACCTCTGAAGTATGACCTACTAAACAAAAAAGAGACATCAAAATCAATTCATAATTTTCGGAGTAATTGCGTAACAACAACAAGAAAGAAAAAAAAACTGTCGAATTGAGAACCTCCTCCTTTTTGACGTCGGTTAAAAAGTAAGTAGTGTTGTGTGTGTGTCTAAAGCATTAGTAGATCGAACCATTTTTACTAAATGTAACAAGAAAAATCGATGGGTCATTCATGCTTGTCTCGAAATTGAGCAACAATTTAAAACTACATCAATGTTTAAAACACACAAGACATAAAAATCCAAACATGTAATTCTGGTCGAAAACAAAGTAGAATTACCATTTTTACATACAATAACGAAACCCCACACGACTTACTGAACAAAACGATTCGATTATTCGTCCAATTACAATTTAATTCAATTCTACGATTGTTTAAATGGAAGTATTATTGGAATCGAATTGCTACAATAAATATCTGTAAAAGGAAATACATTTGTAGGCGGTTAATTACGAAGCCACTGAGAACACCCACTTTTAAAGTTAACTAGAACGTATTAACAGCACCTACACCGTCAATTATTTGGTAGTCTACTGAAATTGCTTTAATTGAATCAATTTTAAACCGGAAATTACATGAACGTAGGTAATATCTTTAAAGTTTATAATAATTTGTACCTACTCTTACATAAATGAAAAGATTACAAATATGTAGGCACACACACTCTTGAAGAATTTCTTAAGCATTTGTCTGTCGCAGTATCTCGGTATTTAGGTAACTAAATGGATGGATTTTACATATTTGAGTCATAACCCTATTCAGTTACTTATATAGCAGGTACCTATATTCGTTTTAAATCTTTACACTTTTTCGATACGAAACCAAAGAAAGTTTTGAGCGAAAGTATTGCTCTAAATTTAAATACTGCTTTTATCACGAATCTTGTACGTGATCCGTGATCGCGTCATTGAAGTCAGAAGTTCAGTGGTCATGCTACGATTGACAGAGACAATAGATCCGATCGACATCTCAATGATCCATAGATCCTTGAGGATCGTTGAAGCGTCCTACCTAGTATTTACATCTTGTTGTCAATGATTTTTATTGTTTTGTGTGTCATGTCAATCATGATATACTGAAGTTTGTATTATGTCAATTACTTAGGTTAGGTACATATTGGTTTTTTTTCGTCATCTTCAAGAGATCTTTTTCTCAAGTTTGTAATTTAGGAAGACATGATTTTAAGACCTAACAAAAAATATCTCAACCAAAAAAGTTGCTTTATTACATAAAAACTCTAAATGCGTCTATTTGCATTCTAGTAAGCGTGTCTGTTTTAAAATCCGCACAAAAAAAAACTTAACAAAGCGAGCCCATCCGTTACAGTCGATTATTTTAACCATATGTAAAAATAATAATAAACTTCATTTAAAAAAAGAATCCATAGATTCTAAATAATCACGGCATTGACGCCTCAGTTTATATCCGCAGCCCTATAGGTACTTGCGGATATCAGTATCCGCCCTACGGAAGTGAGCTTCTAGGGCGTCGCGAAAACTAACCCTTCATTAGGACTTAAGTTTCCCGCCTGTTATTAGTTTAGGTACAGGCATAGTCCGTCGAAGGGTCGATGTAGCAAATCTATACTTTTATAACACAAAACACTTTAGGATTGAAAATTATTCTGTAGTTTGGGGTTTGGAGTCGTTTGGAAGCCTTAGAGAAGCGCAGAGACAGAAGGCTTAGCGAAGTACAGAGGTAATCACAGCTCTTTTGGCATAACGGTCAAAGGGTTGATTACCAAAACCTATGGGCTAGTCTTAACTTGGCATCAGCAGATTAGAGGTTTCAGTAAAAAAATAAATACAATTAGGGGAAGTTGCTGGCTATCCTCTCGCCCTCTTAGACATTTTCCTTGAGCCCGATGGGTGCCAAAAAGATCTTTCTATTCTTTATCGGTTTACAATTAGGTATCTTAATTTTACCATAGTGCAAATCCACAATTTCAATACCAAAAGCATGCCCCACGTGCTGTCAGCAGACGGTGTCGCAGCCTATCATTATCAACACGATTGCAGTCGACACGCTAGGCGTCGGGTCAACGAACCTATACTAATTTCCACCGCCATTTTGACAAGAAACCAAAAAAAACTGACCATTTATAGTCTGTGGTTCCGCAGGTCATTGGTTTTATTTATTGTTTTGAAGTTTGTTTGTAAACAAACGCCTTGTTTATTTATAATTTTTTTGAGGTCGGTAAAGAACGGTAGCCGGTGATTTTTAAATTTGTTGTGACTTCTACGAATTGTTTGTGCCACGGCGAATGAAATAAAAGTTTTCCACTTTTGTTTTGGTCAATCTGTTTGATCCTGCTTGCTATCTTTCAATAAAGAATGTTTTAGTTTTTGAAATATATCATTCTTATATCTATTAGATTTCGCACTAAATAGTTTTCTCCCGCATCGCACAGCGTACCTAAAATACGCGTTCGTGTAAAAAAACAAAACAGAGTATATTTTCCCATGAATACGGAACTCCATTTAAAAGACATAAAAAAAGCGAAGAGTTAGATCATTTAGGCAGCATTGTCTGCAAAGTCACTGCCGGCGATGTTCGAAGCTGACGGATTGCGCAATGACGACTGACTCATTTGGTTACTGGTGCTTTTATTATGACAAAAAATCTCTTGTACAAATTCCTTTCTGTTTCAAAGCTGGCCGTCATAAAAAGCCTTTTTGGTGTATATGTTACTTACTTACCTACTATGTAGACCGTTGGTTCCAAAACAGTAAGTAACAAAACGGATTTAATTTTACCACGGTCTAGGTTGTAACCTCAGTCCCGCAAAAAACTAGTGCAAAACTCTAGTCAAACACGCGGCATGACAAATAATTAATTACCGCGTTATGACGTCACAATTCCCAATGTTGTTTCAACATTGTCTCGTATTACCGAGGGATGTGTGACAGGGAGGGACTCATTACGTCATCGGCGCGCCCGGTGTGACTCAGTACCTAAAAGCTCTACCTAGTATTTGGGTGGCAAATTAAGTACTTCATGGAATCAACGCCATTCATACAGTATTCAGTTTCAGATTACGAGATACTTAAACTTAATTGCAGAAAATAATAATAAAAAAAAACCATTATCAAAAATCCAATGAAAAGCTATATAGTCTACTTCTGACCGTCTATAAATTTCCCTGAAAAGTAAACTTAGTGTATGCTGTAAAGCCTTGGAAATATTCTTTTGTTAATAATTTATTTATTTGAAATACAAAATAAGCTGCATTAGAGAGAAAGAAAAAGTTATATTAGAATTGTTTAAAAAAATTGTTTATAACTTATAGGCTTACTTGTAAGAACACTCAAAAACGACTACTATATAAATAACGATAATATATTTGAATGACGATATTTTTTTTTTTTTTTTTTGGATGGGAAATCATCAAATGACTTCTCCCGCTCTGGGCAGAGCGAGAGGGTGTGTCAGACTTTTACTGACTAAAACCCACCCGTGTTCCTTCCGTTGCCTGTGTGCCGGGGCCGCGTTATCCCTTTCGGACAAACCCGCAACCCCAGCAGGCATTGGTCTTTCGACCCCGTCGGTTGGTGCTGACATCTCTTTGAGGCGCGCGTGGAACACAACGCGCCGTCGACACGGGCCTGGTCCTTATCGGACAGCGAGCTGCCCATTGCTCACCGTCCGCAAGCCCGCGCCTACGGTGGCCGGAAGTCGGCTCTGGACTCCCGACGCCCGGGGCGTCTCCTGCGGCGACTAGGGCCGCGAGGGCGTGCAGCTTGCATCTCCCTCGCGCGCTCCGCCTCCTCCTTCGCGAGCATAACTGCTTCGCAGAAGGAGGTGACGGCCTCCCATGCACTCTCGCTCCGGACCATGGCCTGAACCAGGGCCGGACGCGAGAGATCGCCGCCGCCGATCGCCTCCGTGAGGACACGGCGGTGCTCCGCCCAAGCCGGGCAGACCTCCACCGTATGCTCCACCGTGTCCTCCGGGCGATCCACACAGTGGTGACACCCGGGCGTTTCCTCCCGCCTTACGCGGAACAGGAACCTCCCGAAACAACCGTGTCCGGTGAGGACCTGCGTCAGGCGGAAGGTGAGGACGCCATGGCGCCTCTCAAGCCACTCCTCAGAGAGGGGACTTATCGCCGCAATTGTGGCGTGCCCGAATGACGATGACAGTCTTATTCTTGAAGACATGTCAAGCAGAGCGAATTGTAACTATTTCAAAAACGTACCTAGATCAGATTGCTACAATCTAGTGCATATCTATATCTATATATTGTGCATACGGTTCTCCCATTTCAGATTAGTCATTTAAACAAGATGAAATATAAGTATCGGGACTTAAATTACATACATTATCTACATTACCTATGCTTCTGTATTCATGTATCAAATGACTCGGCGAACTTTATGGCCTAGACCGATAATTTTTATAAATTAAAAGTATATTAATAGGTATAAAACTCGTTCTGTGAAAATGGATTTTCACGTTGCGGAGGCCAGCTTTCAAAGTTTTATTAGACAGATAAAAATTAGTTTCAGTTAATTTGAAAACGAATGGATCGAATTGTCTGTTTTCATGATTATTCGTTCCAGTTACTATATAGTAGCTTAGTTATTTTAAAACTAATACATACCTGTTGAAAAGTTTACAACCAAAAACTGTTGATTACATCATGACCAGATATTAAATATATACAATGTGCCGAGTCTCCCTTGGAAGATAATCAATTAATTAAACTGAAAGGCGTGTCTAATTACCGCCTAATTCACTATTAAATAAAGTATAGAACAACATAGCAACATGCGCAGTTTAGTTAACAAAATATTAATTCAGTACCTAGGTAATTTATGTACATCATCGTAGCGTGAAGATATAGTCTCACTTCACATTTCGTCAAAATGTTATGTATTTTCGGTATATGTACCGAACCACTTGGATATGCCTTGTTTCCACGAAGGGTTGGGCAGAAGTGTACCTATAGTACACCCACATTTCGCCAGTTAGGTTTTTAAGTCCAATAGGGGGCGAGTCTATTGCCATCGACCAGGCACAAATCCAGACTCCGGGCTGCTATTGAGAAATTCCTGATGGTAAAACCCTGTAACACTTGCCCGACCTGGGAATTGAACCCAGGACCTCATGCTCAGCAGTAGCGCTTGCGACCACAAGATCAACGAGACAGTGAACTAGGATATAGGTATACTAATTAATTTATCATACTTAGTCTAAAACAATTACCTGCCCTAACTTTGACAAAATTACTCTGTATTTGTGTCAAACTACATTTTAAACGTTCTTAACGTGGTTATAATTACAAAATTATAGTAATTTCAGTTTCACAAAGCTTTTTACAGTATGTATCGCCATACTTACGCCATTGTAATTGTAATTTAATAAGGCTTTGCGTAGTAAAAAAAGTCCATCTGGTAGTTGTTTACCACGGTGAGCCAGTTTTTGTACAATGATTCACTTTTAATTAGAAATGTAATCAACAGTCGTATGACAGTTAAAACTCTGCTGTGTTGAAAGATCAACAGATGGTTGGTTGGTATTGTCACCCCTGAGTTTGTTTCGGCCTTTCTTCTTCAGAGTAGTCAGATAGGAAACGCTGACCTCATCTATTTTTTAATCTATGTTTATTTTTTCTATGATTGGGGTGTAAAAGTGTGTTTTCGTTTCGTTTCGTTTCGTATCTTTGCAATTAGTTTTATAAGTTTTATATAAATCTTCTTCGGGAAGTGCTCATAGCGTGCACAAATAACTTACTTTTCTATTTTAAGGTTGATTAATTTCGTTATGATTTCTATTGAAAGTTATAGAAAGTTTTCTTAGATAGTTACTGAGAATATTTGACATTTTCCATTTCACTTCAACGACTATCCAAATTCGCCCTTGTTAACCTTATTTCAAACCATATGTTTAATTCAGGTGTACATTATGGTGTTTTCTAATGAATAGCCCAACATAATTAGTAGCAAGTAATTAGGCGCGCCCGTTCGGTTCAGTCATATTTCTATTAAATTTAGTTTTCAGTTTTAGTTGGCTACAAGGGCAATAGGTAGTCACGCTTCAGGTTTGTCGTTGTATTGTATTGTGCTATATTATTAAAAATATTACTTTAAATTAAACGAATTATTGGGACTATATTTGAGTACCTATCTGTGCAAAGGCTGCTGAGAGATTATCCCGAATTCCGATAACATATTAACCCCAATTCGTTTGCTTAGTGAAATGTTTGGTTGATCAACTATTAACTGTCTGAAAACATAATTTTTCGGCCGTTAAATGTAGATGAAGTCACGACAAAAAATCTTAGTAAGCATGTAGGTCCACCATGTTTTTTCGGCCTTCACATCTAAAAGTCAGTACAAAAAATCTTGCTAGTACCTACACTGAAAAGTAGTACCTATTAAAACATACATAATGAATGCATTGTTTCTGCAAATGATTCAACAAAAATGTTATGTTTGATCATCTCCGAAACAAGAACTAAAATTACAAACAGTAGTTAGAATTTATTAAGTAGACTTTGAAAAAAAATACAATTATTCACACACAATATGACACTACAGAGACAGGTTTGATGATTTTTTATTTATTTCTTCGAAACTTATGACTTTATGACTCAAGGAATAACAAATACATAGTTTTGCTTTACAAATCCCTATTATGGAACAGGGTGAATCATGCCAGTAATTGGATAATAGCGGGACTGTCTGCCCGTCTGCGCCTACGCATCGATTGTTTTAATCGATGATAATATGATGCTGATGAGGTACCTGCATTGTATTCAGTTTTCGTAAAGCTTCATTAACTTTGATTTCTTAAACATTGAATGTACTAATTAGTACTACATAGGCTAATAATGCAAGAGGACGAATATAACTTTTTGACGTACAGTTTTGCTTATCTACACGTTGAAAGTGTTCGTGATGCGTATGCGTTGTTTTCAGACATGCAACAACTGCAATTATGTTTTATTTATAAACAACTCTTTCTAGTATTAGATACCACATTCCTCTTTTCTTTTGATCTAAAAATATTGAAACTAATTGATTATATCGAAATCACGAGAAGCTTCTAAATTGATAACTTTACACAACGAAGAGGCAGTAATAACCACTTTCTTTTTTTTACACTTTCTCTGCCGGGAGCCCTCCTGGAGGGTTCACCTAGTCGCATATGGGATGCCGGGATGCCTTACGGAGGGCTCATTTTAAATGAAAGTTTTTCTTATCGAATACAGCATTGTAAACCGTGAAAATAAAATCTTATGTATATTTTAACAAGATTTATACGTTGGTTTTAAAACCCACAAACTTTTTAACATTTTTTGTTCACGGTTACAAATATTCACGAAAAATTTAAAAGGTTGGAATCTACTTATAGCGACCAGACACCCTGAAAACATTATTTTACTTCGTTTTACAGTGTATAACACGGTTTTAAACCTAATGCTGTTGACCGTGCCCGTGGTTAACTTTAGCGCAAACGTAATGCCGGCAATCCTCCCGGACGGTTCACTTCCAATATGTATGGCGGCATGGCGTATGAGTTCTATGAAAAGTGGGTGGAGTTGAAAGTGTGGGTTAACGAGTAAGGTACAGCATTTTTGGTTCACCTCTTGAAATGTAAAATAAAAGTACTTCAAACTAATTACTTACCCACATAATTTTTCTCAGAATAAAAACCGGCCAAGTGCGTGTCGGACTACGCACAATGAAGGGTTCCGTAGTTGGGATAAATTAATACCAAGAACAGACTTAACATTGTAGTTGAATAACATGGTCTCCCACACGGAATGTATGGGAGATCATGTTTTTCAAACCGCAAATTTAAGTTGGTTGATTATTACTCGTTAACCTGTACAGCCTACTTAGCTCTGATAGTTTTCCTTTTAATTTCGTTATATATACTACTGCTGTGATTTTTTTCACAAGTCCAAGTACAACCATTTAGCTAGAAGGGGGGGGGGACACTTGACTCTAACAAAAACATTCAGTTAAAAGCTTAATATTTCGCAAATAGATCCCTGAATCCAAAAATCGTTTTTGAAAGACCTTTCTAGCGATACCCCACAACATGGGGTAGATGAGGATAAAAAAAAAACATCCCCACTTTACGTGTAGGGGAGGTACCCTAAAAAAAAATGTTTTTCTTGATTTTATTTTACCACTTTGTCGACATGATTAATATGTATACATATGCCAAATTACAGCTTTCTAGTACCAACCGTCTCTGATCTAAGCCGCGGACAGACAGACGGACAGACAGACAGACAGACAGACAGACGGACAGACAGACAGACGGACATGGCGAAACTATAAGGGTTCCTTGTTTAGTACGGAACCCTAAAAATGATAAACAATCATGAACTCAGCAAACTCAAACTCAAAGCATTTATTTCAAATAAACCAATTACAGGCACTTTTGAATTGTCACGGGGTCGGTCAGTCAGAAAGATGAAGCTAGATGCTCATTCCAAAGCGTAGTAGGTACCTATGGAGAAGAACGGGCAAGAAACTCAGACACTCTTTTAAATCATGATATGGTTACAAAATATTGGTTACATCATTTATGTTGAAGTTATACATGTGAGAACAATGCAAAACGTTAAAAGCGTCCATAACAAAAAAAAAAAAGTCTAACTGTGTGCCAACATAAAAGAGGAAGTCTAGGCTACATAGATTCAATAATACTTAAATACTCAATAAGTGACTAAATTACTTCCCGTAGATACTGTCCACTGCTACCAAGGCTCAAATTGTGTACAATTACAAGCCCGTTACATCTAAAACCACTAAGTTACGCTTCGTTCATTGAGCTGTTGAAAATAAAAGCTTTCCAGTTAACGCGGTGGTTCCACTACAGACAGTACCGTTTGGTAGCCTGCTAAGTTGTGTTTTAGTTAATTGAAGTTGCTATTGATTAACGATTTAAACCTCCAAAGTGTATTTGATTATTTTTGGAGGCCGTCTTTAAAAGTATCATGTCATGGTTTGATTGGACAATGAGATCGGATAGCAACTTGACTACAATTTGTTTTGGATAAAATAAGATCTTAAGCTCTTCATTTTATCTTGATTTGAATTTAATCATCGTCATAAACAGTAATTATGAATGATTCTGAACAACTTGTAGAGTATGCAGGGCTACGCCAGTTGAAAATCTAGCCTGAAATCAATCCAATGCCAGATAACAAAAAATTCAGATATTGATTTTTCATTGATCCTGTGCCTCATCAGATTTGCTATAACCAAATTATAGAGACGCACAAGAAATGAATAAAAGACCGAAATGATCCCGATCCAAAATAACTTATGTCCGCTGAACCGTAACTATAAAAAAATGTAATTTTATCGACAGATACGATAAAAAACTCATTTGGACGTGTTATGTCACATCACTAGCCAGTGGGGTGTCAGTATCGATATGTCTATACACGTAAGTGGACGTCACATTTATCTATGATTACTTTTATTATAATATTATCATAAAAAGTAACACTTCAGAACAATATGAATATGATAGGGTGAATTACTGTAGGGTGCTATGATATTGAAATTAGTAGTGTAATTAGATCAGATTAGGATTAATTATTTTCATTGCTTCTTTTTTGTAACACGAAATTCGACATCGATGCTACCTAAATTAAAATAACAATACAAAGTGGAGTTTTTCTTTACTTTATCTTATACCAACTTTTTGGAGTTATCAGGTTTTAGAAGTTATTTAATTTAAAAAGCATTTTTTTTTGTCGTGTAGCTGTAGGTTGCCTACCTACAGCTATCACCGAATATGTTACAGTACCTACCTTCATATGTAGTATTGAAGACGCTTGATAACTAATGCAAAACATCACTGAATGGTCTGAAAAGCCAAAAGCCTTCACCTTTTCAATTGCCAGTAACAGTTGGCTCCACAACAATTAATATATTGATCGTTTGAATCAATAAGCAGCGCGTATTGGTCAGTGGCTGCATCCATGCAATATGCACAGCACTTTATAGTTTCACTTTTTGAAATTATTTATTAGTAGATTTAATTGTTTAGTATTTGGAGAGTGACTGACCAATAATCAATATTTTGTTTTTTTAAATTAGTTGGTACTTTAATTAAGACGAAAAAAGACTTGAGTTGCTCTTCCATCGGAAAAGTTTTGGAAGAAAGTTTACTATTTTGGCTATTTTTCCCAACTTTAGACTTAAAACCTTTATTGTGATTTTTACTAAGTAGCATTTGAAATTATGTGAATGAAGATTATAAAGACACTATCCGCACTATTCAATTTCAAGTTTCTAAAGAAAAACATTAAAATAATCTTATTGAAAATTATCATTCCTGTGTCATACGCGTTATCATCGTGGGAGAGCTAGCTAATTGCATTGTCATCCTGCCACTGACCACGACACTTGACAATCGTGGATCGTCAGTAATACGTGACACTTGTTACACTATAGTTCGATAAATAATTAATAAGCAGCAGCTTTCCCGTGCGATAACAACGCGAGCTTGCATGTTGGCATAGCAATGTCTATAGGGCCAGAGGTATACAAGCTAATAATTGTTCTGGTGGAAATATGAACAGCTGTTGTCATTGATAGGGTAGGTACTACAAATAAGATCAGCATTGTTCATGGTTAGGTTTTTTTAAATTATTGTAGTGTAATTTATTTATCCAGCATTTAACAAGTCTTGATGGATATTTCAAAGTTTGTTGCGCCACTTCTTCTTCCCAGCTAACGCACTAGGAAGTGGTGAAGGGTGGGCGTTTTGGGGGACTGTCTTATGTAATTTTGACGTTCGAAAAGTGCTGATTCTCAGCCTAGTTTGAATAAATGACTTGTTTTTTTTTTCTTGATTGATTATTTGTGGAAAGCCGAAACGCGTATTTCTTAATAGGATTTTAGCAATTCTGATAAAGCCTCTACAGTCCCTTCTAATAAAATAATTGTATCGGTGGTCATAATTAGGTATGAGCAGCTTTTGTCATTGATATACATTAGTTTAGGCTTAGGTTTTTCTTTTTGAAGTGTATGTAATGTAATCATTGATGGTAAATACCTAATAGGGATGATGCCTGGGTAAAAAAAATGAAATTCTAATTTTTAGGTCAAAGAATCAGCATTGCCATCCAACGTGGCAATGCTGCCAGCCTTTTGGGCACTTTTCCAACTGACAGCGATGAGGATGAATTTTTTGATGCCCAATGAGCTCTTCCTTAATTTTATTTTTATTTTTTATTTCCTCTGTATACTTGTACATATGTCAATACTTACATTTTATAAAAAAATTGTAGCATAAAATTAAATTAGTCCGTTAGTCAGATTATAAAAAAATATTAGACACGTATTTTTTGCTTTATCTTAATAATAAAAAAATACTTAGATAAAACGCATTTTAAGTTGGGGAGTGGGGGTCGCTACGTCACTAGTACGTATAAAATCTACATACTCGTGACGTCATGGCACATTTTACCTCAATGTATCGCCGTAATCTTTAGATTACGTAAAAAAAGAAAAAATACGTGTCCAATATTTTTTTATAATCTCAAAGATGGACTACAAAAAAATTTTTAGTCATCGTCCCTATTGAATGCTTGAAGTTTGAGGAAAGACGTAACGCGTATTTCTAAATGAAATTTGAAGTACCGCGAAATAAAGATTCATTAGAGAGAAGTGTCGATGGCAGTATATGTATATAGCTGTTGTCATTGATACAAATTAGATTAACATTTTGTTAATGCTTCGGTATGTTGGGTGTTTATTTTTTAAACACATCCTTGATGGAAGATGCATGCTTATGCCAAGACAAAACGCATTTATATTAAATGGGATTTACATAATATCTTAGCGGCTGGCTTTATTGGCCTACGATCTTGAAAGTACCTGAAACTGACACTTTCATATTGATGATCTAAAACGTTTCCGTTTTGCTACCAAGCAATCAAAGGTGTGCAATTAGAAGCTTTAGAAATCAAAACTTTAAGTTAGCCTTAGCTTCCATCAATCTAATCATTCTTCCTTACAAACCTTAGGAAGCCAGCCAAGTCAAGTGAGTTCAAGCTATGATTACTATCACAGCAGATTGATTCAGACTACTTTAAGACCTGGCCCAAGTACGATGGTCGTGGAGCGTGGAGCTTGCGGTCAGCAGCCGGCAGCCGGTCAGCCGTGACCGACCAGCTCAGGTTATAATGTCACATGGAAATTGAGATAAGCTAGAACCTTGTTAGTGTAGAATTTGAAGATGTTATGATTGGAAATACCGTGTTAAGTATATCTAAAGCTACGTTCAGATATGTTCTTTTGTCGTCCAAACTAGCATTCTTGGATCGCGACGCTGTGATACGAAACGGAGGTACGGTACAGACAAAAGAACATATCTGGACGCAGCTTAAGAATGCTCGCACATTAGGTACCTACTTTTGATACTCGAAGTTGATCAAGTCGGCAATAACAATGTATATAATAGGCGGTTAATGCTTTACCTAACTATAATTTTCATAATAGACAAAGGTTTTCTACTTTTCACTACTTTGTAAACTTTTTTAGACTCTAATTTTTAACCAATTAATCGACGCTGGCTCTACTTATTTACCGGAATTTGTATTTAAATTCTAAGCTTTTAAATATAATTCTATGAAACCCCACATGATGTTGATAAAACCGGATTTGCAAAAATAGCAAAATAGCACCGAAATTAGTATATTTTCCGGTAAATTGTTCATACATGTGACAATGAGAGGATTTCCTACGAATCAAAACCGCAACGAAAAAAAAAATTATATTTGTGTAATGATTACAATCTACCTCATTTAGAACTATGTAGATGTATTATTATTGGAATTTTTCGGGTTTCCTATATAACACCAGTATTTACCTATTCGAAGTTATTTACGTTAATTCTATTAGATATCCTCTTTTTTTCTGATTTGTGGCTAAGTAAAAGGGACGACTGTAGGTACTCGCCTGTTTTCAGAAATACTACAACAGAGATACTATTATTAAAGTATCATGAAAATCATGGTTTCACATGCAATAGCGGAGTCCTTAAAGTTTGAAAGAGCCATACTAAAAAACATTTTAAAAAAAAGGTTAAAATGGAATCCATTATATCATCCGTGTTACAAGTTCATGTTTGACTGTAATTTGCAACATGAAGATCGCTTCATTACTCAACTGTTCCAAAAACTGAAACTTTTTCCCGAATTTCTTTCAGAACATACCTACATATTTTTCGTGACTGAAGTGATTTTCAGTGTCTGTTACCTAATTCAAATTATCTTGAATCATGATCTTGAATAATAAAAAAGTTTTCGAAGAACTTTTCGTTGCGGCTTTATTTTAAACCGAGTTTAGTTTACATATTTTTGGAACAACATTGGAATCCAAATATGGTTTTAATTAAAATGTTTTGTAAAATAATAAAAAATAAAGCGAGATTATTGCCAATTACAAAACAAATAAGTGAAATCCTGTAATCTAATGAAAATTAGGAAAAATAACTTATTTTTTTTTTAATACCTAGCCAGAAGAGGCACCTCATTTCTGAAAATCTGAAAAATTCCCGAAAACACACTTCAAATATATCAACACGAGGTAATTGATGTAAGATCAATTTCATAAATTGAAACACTTTTTTTCAACAAACCTTAATATTTGTACAAATAAAAAATAATTATAGGACTCACCATTGTTGAAGTTAGGTGGATATGTTTACAAAAAACGTGAAAAAGGAGCTTGTGGCGTGGCGAGTTCGTGAGGCAACGCGCTGGGCCGGACTGTGCCTGACTCGGCCTACACGCCGTTTTTATATGCCAAGCTATGCGCACACCTATTCTGGAGAACCTATAAAACTATTATATGGAACAGAGATCTTGGAGCCACTCCTTGTGGTTTATATTTTTCATTTAGTAGCCGAATTTTAAACGGGGCGCACCTCTTGGTCGTTTGTCTGCCAGTCTAGCATTGAGATAGAACTTTTACACTGTTTTCTTGTCCATAGTTTTCCTCTTTAACATAAACTTGCTTTTGAACTATCATGCTTTATACTAAATATTTTTCAGACCTAACTGGATTGATTCGATTTTTTCAAGTATCATATTTACTTATATATTCAACATATTATATGTAACGATAATGTCCTCTTTGTCTTTAATTGGGATCGTGTATTTCCTATAATGATCCTACAAAATGTATAACACAAACATTAGATTCACTTACGAACATGTGTGAACTGTGGGTCTAAGTTTTTAAATACTATCCAAATATAATTATTTAATTTTATCGCCACATTTCTAATGCGTATTGTTAATCAGTAGGTATTTATAATTTCAGACAAAAAAAACGGCCAATTTTCCTGAAAACTTTTCCTTTAAAATCATATCACGTTTCGTTTTCCTACCACAAGTGTGCTAAAACATTCATATCGATTGACTTAATTTCTGCAATAGTGGTCAATCGGTCATCGTATCCAGAATAGGTGGTCTGATTCACGCCGAGACAGTAGTATGTCCAGACGATGCCCAATTTTTCAGTCTTAGTCTCAAACAGAAGCAGTGAGCCAATGACTAAAGCCCCGTGACTAATGATGTACACAAATATGTTTAAATGTCAAACTAGTGAACTGTGGAGTTTTATCTACGATGCAAACAAAGGGATTTACGAATATGTGGTATTGGATGTATCGATTTAAAACTTTTGAACTAGTTCAGACGAATTTTCACGATCACTAACTTCTTGGTATTTTTTTTTTTAAATCGCTGGGTACAGTGGACACTTGATGAATGTAAATTACAAAATGTTACTTTCTGGACGGAAAGAAAACCTTTTCATATACAATTTTTTTTCAGAATGACTGTAGTTGACTAACCAAAATTTTACATTAGATTTTATACATACAAAAAATTCATAGATTAGTAACACACTCAAGCGAACTTATTTAGAACTTACTAAATACTTGATTCGATTATGAAATCAAATCATGGACTCCCTATTCAAAGGGTTTGGGATGAATGGGGAAGAGACAGCATGGGGGAACCTTGACCCCTTGCCAATTTTGTATCAGTACTACACTGCACATTTTTATTGGAAAGATAGATATTAAATAGTTTAGATATTTTTATTCTTCGAGATGGGTTTTCATTTGTGTTGCTGTACCGCAATTTTTCCTGTTGCTGTACCGTAATTTTTCTTTTGATAATGTTGCGTTGTTGTTATTTTTAGTGTGATATTTTATTCATTAGATCAGTTTTCCTAGTAGTATCTGAAATCATTTTGTTATTTTTATGTCATGATGATACGAAACTGTGCAAATTAATTATTTCTGGTGACTCTGATTAAATTACCACCTCAACGAATTAAGGGGGAACAAGATTTTAATTTGTCTTGAAAACTCTTATTCATTGAAAGCATTATAAGTGAAAGGTTACACAAGTATTGACAAGTTGAAAACATGTTAGCACTTGAATGTAGCACGATATCGATAACCACACCCCAGAGCCCCAGACAGTCCGATCTAATTAAACGAGGGTTGTGTCATTATCTGACATAACTACATAGAGAGTATCGTAAGCATTACCTTTGCTGTTAAAGATTTAAGTGTGTGTTTTGAAAATGGAGTCCTCTCAAATGTATGTTCCAGGTCCAGGCATTCAATGGTAAAGATTTTGTTTTTATTACCTAACTAGCTTCTGCCCGCGACTTCGTCCACGAGAAACCACCGCGTTGCATCCCATCGCCCGCCCGCTCTATCTTCGCGTTGGCGTTGTTAGCGTTATTTGTTTTTTTTCTTTTTGCATGGCTCCTAAGGGTCGTAACGTGATGTTACATAGCCTATAACCTTCCTCAAGAATTGGGCTATCCAATGCAAACAGATTTTTTCAAATCCATCTGATAGTTCCGGAGATTAACCCCTACATAATAATACAGGCTGGCAGGGACATCGATGCGAAAACTGTTACCATGGATTCGGTTCATGATTCTAAAGCCCAGGGGGCTTTAGAATCATGAACCGAATCGTTAAAATTATTCGGTTATTTAAAAAAAAAACTGCTGTTCCATACATTTTGACCGCGTAGGTATTGCAAAGTGCAATACCTACGAGGTCAAAATGTATGGAACAGCAGTTTGCCTAAGGAACAGCTATTTTTAATAAAATAACCGACGAAAAATTTCAACCACTGCGTTAAAATTTTTCGTCGGTTATTAAAAAAAAACAGAGCAACGCAGGGGCTTCAGAATCATGTACTGAATCCATGGTATCAGTTTTCGCGTCGATGTCCCTGCCATTATTATATGCTAAGTTTATTTCATAATCAACAGGTATTAACAAATAAGTTGTAGAGGCCTACGTACAAACTTACAAATAAACAAACTTTTACCTCTTTATACGAGTAATATGCATAACAATATAGTAAGTATAGAAGTATAGCTATAGTATTGACTGACACATTAAAACTTTTCTCATAACATGGAAAAGTTTTAATGTGTCAGTCAATAGAACTGATTACTCCACCATTACACCTACATTATCTACGTATACCTAAACAAGGAAGGTATCAAGATACTCATACTACATCCTAATTTCTATCCGACATGCCTTCACCTGCCTGCCCTGTTCCTGTGGTTACCAGGCAATTAATCATCGGAACAGGCACAAAACACTATCAGTAAGCTACTGTTAGCCCGATCGCCTAGAGATTGGTACCCATTGTACAATCACTGACCTAATTGAAGTGTTGCTATCACTAGCAAGAAGGGCCGATACTTTACAAGCGAAAGTGTAGGTCAAAAGAAAAGGTTTGGTAACGAAATAACTATTAGGGAATAATAATCCACAAACTTATATCCCTTTCCTTCGCCTCATAATATTTATTAAGACAAATCTCAGTAAAAGCGTGTAAGTACTCTGTGTTAGATCATGGCAATCTGTAGATTACATAATGTCCAAATATTTGGTTGTGAACGCTAGTCAACCATAGGAAACTCTTATCTAGTACAACTCTGCTGTACAACTCTGCTGAAGAATCGGCCACGGGCTTTGAGTCCATGACTACGAATTCTACGTTTCAACGTAGAATGCACTCGGACCAACCCATTCTTTAGAAAAGTACAACCTTTTCGTAATTTTTTTGACAGTCCGTAGACGGTCGTATTATTGCTCTAACATGGAAAAAAACGCTACGTACGTACAAGGTACTATTATAATATTAAAAACCTTTAGGGAGCTTCGCTGTCAACAGGCCTATCGGCTAATTATTAAATCGATATCAGCTGAAACATTTCATAGCTGCGGTGCTCAATATGCATAACTTTAAAACTGCGTAGTATATAAACACAAGAATTTTTCTGACGTTTTTAAATGCCATAAGCAGGAAGAATTCCCGTCACGCTACCTCTGAAGGGGACTGAAAATAAAAGAGTTTCATATCCCCGAAACCACGCGATGTTCATGAAAACTAATATAAATATTATAGGCTGTTTTTATGTATTGTTTACTTATCTATTTTTATTTCCTGAAGGGGAGAGAGGAATATTTTCATGATAATGTTTTCGTGGATCGATGAAAACTTCAAAGCCAATGGCGATAGATACAACTTGTACAGCACGATTATAAATCGCATTGACGATTTCCAAGGTAATATTTCTTTCTGAGTTAACGGGTGAAATTACAGACACATAAGAATTTACATAGTGGCAGTGGGCTAGCCATGTTTATCAAAGGACCGATGCGATGGCCGGTGAAACAAACTAGTCTTGAAGTGGAGACCACGCATCGGCGAGCGTAGTGTATGGGACGCCCCTCAGCTAGAGGGGCCTACGACCTTAAGAAAATAGCGGTGGAGGACAGGATGTTGTGGCGCAGCCTGGGAAAGGCCTACGTCCTTGTCCAGCAGGGGACTGCGATAGCCTGAGTTGATTGAAGAAATTAACTCTGTCCTTAGGGTTGACAAAACATGTCCGAAAGGGATATCGCGGCCCCGGCACACAGGCAACGGAAGGAACACGGGTGGGTTTTAGATATCCCGTCCTAAAAAAAAAAAAGGTTTAACAAAACAGCATCTGTGAAGATTTTGATGTTGCATTAAGCGGTGGTAACCACTTAACACCTTTCGGGGATCAGCTAGTAGGAAAAATTATGAAAAGACTTTTACTTCCAAAAGTTGTTAACAGATTGATCGGCATCATGTCTTGTTCAACAATATGGATCTGCAAGTATCAATAAAGAGCAGCAATTGATTGTGCAGATGTCAAGCGCCATGTGCGCAGCGATTGAGCTCGTTTGTACGATGCTGTGGAGAAGAGTACGAGTTATAAGAAAATAGTGAGTGAACAGAAAATATTTGGTTAAGAAATTTGGTATGAATCTGGAAACTAACAATGATACGTAATCTCGAATGTCCATTTGAATGTAATTTATCACACAGAACATCCCTACTTACTAGTGTCTGGCGGCTAGCATCAGAATTCTTCATTATCAACATTCAGCCGAAATAAGTCCAGAACGCAAGAGCGTTTATTCTGGAAGTGGACAACGTCGCAAATAGATGTCAAATATTTCACTGTGTTGATTAATTTGGCAATATGAAATTTGGCTAACTAGTGAACTAGAATATGAATTACAAATAAAACACAATATTGGATTGTGACAGAACCGTTTTAGGTGTAAACAAGGCATTTGGAAAGTATCCAAATACTTTTTTTTACGTCTAAAACGAAATATTCGGTGTTACGATATTAATTACTGCATTTCATAATCAATATCTTAGTTTATTAGTTAGCTACGTTTCATTTTTCCATACAGTAATATCGCCAAAATAAATCAAAACAGGTAAATATTTGACAGCTTATTTGCGACGTTGCCAACTTTTAGGAAAGCACTTCAGATCGCTTCAGATCACTTGTCATTAAAATTGGCCTGCCTCAAACCGCTGCTCACTTACAACTTACACCACTTACTTTGACAAAAACGGCAATATTTCAGTGGTAACTACATAGTTTGCTGTTTAAAGTCCGTCTGTAGGTCGTTGAGAATTAATTGCACGCCTACCACAGCACACTGTGGTCATTTTGTGGTCACACTGACGTGGTTTGCTTGGTGTTGCCTTATTTGGAACTTTTGGGTTTTGTAAACTAAATTGTTTAAGAGTTCGGTTCTAAAAATAGCTGTAGTACAAGATTGGTCTGTACTAGAGTAATATACGAAGCTCTGTAATATATAAATGTTGTAGAGTAGACCATCTAATGAATGACATAGAAATATTATAAAAGCTCCCAGATGTCCTTTAATTGTAATAAGGTAAGACATTAGGCATATTTTTTTATACGAGTTATTGGAATTAAGAACTGGTGGACTGGTCTGGTCGTAGGGAACGTACTACATATTATTCGTGAATCTTTAGAGCCGTTAGAACAACCATTGAATATAACGCTAGTAAAACCTACAACCACTACGATATTTAACTCTGATTAAGTAAGTATGACAATTCGGAGGACATTTCTCTTATGTGCTGTCTGTCAGTCAATCAGTCACAAAACTGTGTTCACTACAATATTGTGCATCTTTATCTGTTGTCTATCTTTATCGCTTACTAACGCTGTCAACAGTCATGCATCGATCTCTATATAGACTTTGACAGTGACAATAACAATTGAACCACGAGACTTTGTCAAGTACACTTTAAATTATGGAAGAAATACAAAATTATGGGATCAGAAAGTATGTCACGCGTTTACCCTTCTCTACTGCACTAGATCACATATACTTATGAAGCGTTCGACGACCCTTATTTACTTTACAATCATTACAAACAATAAAAACAAATTACCAACACACGGTCATTAGGGTAATCCGTCCCACCATTCACTTATTTCAGTAAATAGGGCAGCGATAGATCGTTTAAATATATATCCATATTCCTGATATTGAAAAAGGGGAAAGTATCTTTCATGAACTAAAACCACATAATATCAATTAGTCATACTTTCTACACTGTGTTTATGCACGTCTGTGTGGATACCCTGCACCCAAACTGTTGCTAAGCCAGGAGTGGTAAACCTGTGATTGAATGTGATGATAATTTTCAGGAGTTTCAGGATGTCATTTGAGAAGAATCGTGTGGTTATTAAAATGTTATTCTATACCCGTTTGGTTTTTGTTGCTTTCGATCAGGAATGAAAACCAGTACTTTTTTGTATTTTCTTCTTACTTCGCAACCACAACAAGTACCTAGGTTTGATATCTATTAGGTACCAAAATTGTAGGTACTATCTCGTCTCTAGCAGCATCGCTTTGTATTAGCTATTTTGTCATTTCAATAAGACTGAGATAAGTTTAAAAGCTTTGCAATTTTTTCTCAACAGAATGTTGGCGATCCCTGCTTGCCTGTAATCGGCAATCGTATTGTTTTACGCACGCTGCCCAGCGCTGGGTTCGGCGGTACCGGCCGTGAAATCACCGATGATATCAAGCTACCTAAACCCATATACTGAGGCTATGTATACGTCGCATGCCGTACGCAAACGAGCCTATTATTGTTTGTTGTGATTGGAAAGACGTTCTATACATCTGTGCTGTGGTTAAACGTGGATTAAGTATACGTTGTTTATTTGGAAGGTTGTTATTATTGGCTATAATGTAGGGAATGGTCTAGTTTATCTAGCTATCTAACCTATAATTTAAAGAAAACAGTTAAATTACACCTATTAAGGTTCTAAATTACGACTGATCTACTGTAACACTGCTGGCAGTAGAGTCCGACGGAATCTAGTTCTCGTTTTTGGTTTTCGGCCGAAATATCAATTTGTCTCCTTAATTTTTATGATATTTTATCAGCTGAATAAGATCAAACAGCGTCCTTGGTACCTATTTAGGAATAAAATAAGTAAATACAATTCATTGGACATTTAAATTATCGTTATTATTGTTATTTTTTCGATTGGTTCCCCCTCCCCCTGCTGGGCAAAGGCTTCCTTTTTTTTTTGAGTGTGGGAATTTATAAAATAACTTCTCAGATCTGTGTGTGTGTCTCGGGTGTGTCAGACTTTTACTGATTAAAACCCACCCGTGTTCCTTCCGTTGCCTGCGTGCCGGGGCCGCGAAATCCCTTTCGGACAAACTCGCAACCCTGGCAGGCATTGGCCCTTACGGACCCCGTCAGTTGGTGCTGACATCTCTTTGAGGCGCGCGTGGAACACAACGCGCCGTCGACCCGGGCCTGGTCCTAATCGGACGGCGAGCTACCCATTGCTCACCGTCCGCAAGCCCGCGCCTACGGTGGCCGGAAGTCGGCTCGCGACTCCCGACGCCCGGGGCGTCTCCTGCGGCGACTAGGGGCGCGAGGGCGCGAATCTTGCCTCTCCCTCGCGCGCTCCGCCTCCTCTTTCGCGAGCATAACTGCTTCGCAGAAGGAGGTGACGGCCTCCCATGCACTCTCGCTCCGAACCATGGCCTGAACCAGGGCCGGACGCTCAGATCGCCGCCGCCGATCGCCTCCGTGAGGACACGGCGGTGCTCCGCCCATGCCGGGCAGACCTCCACCGTATGCTCCACCGTGGGGCAAAGGCCTCCTAAAAATACAATTAGGTATCTCTTACTATCGATAACAATTTACTAGTCTTTAGGTACGTAAGATAAAATTCAAAACACCTCTATCGGTTTTCTGGCAAAGCTTACCTACGGGTAAGGGAAGGGCGTCGCCAAGGGGGGCAAAGGGGGCAGCTGCCCCTCCTAGACATTCATTCATTTCTTGTCAAATTATAGGCATTTAAAACTACATAACTATGAAGCCAATTTTGTTTATTTGGACGACATTTATTTAGTTTTTTAAAGTTCCATATCTCCTATCTCAACTTACCTCCCTCCCTGAGCCATCGGCTGGTGACGCTCTTGCCTATGGGCAGTAACTAAGAGCAGTCTCATCCATTACACTACCTATATATAAATAACATCAAAGGAACCTAAAAATTTGATGAATGAGAATGTTGCCACTGGGTTAAGAGCGTTTATCCTAAAAGTTGACAACGTCGCAAATAGCTGTCAAAACATTACCTGTTTTTATTAATTTGGCAATATTACTGTATGGAAATAAGAAATGTGGCTAACTAGCGAACTAGAATATTAATAATGAATTGCAATTATAACATTGAATTACACGTTGTACCCGTTTTAAGTGTAAAAAATCGCGTTTGCAAAGTTTCGAAAAACTTTTTTTTACATCTAAAACTGAATATTCGGTGTTACGACATTAATTATTGCATTTCATAATCAATATTCTACTTCGCTAGTTAGCCACATTTCTTATTTCCATATCGTAATATTGCCAAATGAATTAAAACACTGATATATTTGACATTTATTTGCGATGTTACCCACTTTTATAATATCAAACTGGAAATACAAACTGCCGCGCCTGATAGAATAGTGGAATCATTCATTCCAAATCAATGTAACACGCATTGGTATCACAAAAGTTGCAGGAGCTGAACAACACAGATTTTAATCCTAAATAATTGCTTATTGTTCTTGTTTGGAAATGGGAAGAACATAAAATGCGAAAAATAGAACAAATAAATTTATTTATTCTTAAAATAATTGCAGCCACGTACCGATAACTTAGAGTAGGTAACTTTCGCTTACAATAACATTTGGTTCAGGGCGTAACGTCAATGGCACTAACAAGTGATATTAAAGTTACTAATTATGCTAAACTTTACTTTGTCTTTATTATCTACATCACAACATTGAGCTATTGTTAACGTTAACTTATGGTTTTAATTAAGGGTTCACTAGTCGAAGGCACGAACTCGTTGGTGGATGTAACTAATATGCATTCTAATTATTAATTTATCTAGTTTTTATTTATTTAGTGAAATAGACGATGATTTATAACGAAAACGAGCGTGTAAAATTTAATAAACAATCCTTTGGGCGTATAGATATCATGAAAAAACGACTGAATATATTTATTTAAAATTTCATTATTTGTACTATTGAATAAATTATCTATCCCTGTACGGTTTCTATTTTGCCATTTCCTTACTACATACGGTATTTATTTACGCCCAAAGATGAGTTAAAATTAGTGTGAGAAAATTAATGGAAGTTTCGACGCTCATAACTTCCAAACCAATTTTTTTTTCCTATTCTGCTTCCATGCAGGGCTAGATAATGGCAAGAAAAATTGATATAATTTTTAGTTTTGAACGTACACTGTCAAAAACAGACGAATAATCACCATACTACGTTTGTATGGAAGAATGACCGACTAGCGGACCCTTAAGAATTAAATTATTTATTCCAATTTGGACAATGACAGGAAATATAAGATACCTAGGACCTAAGACAAGCTAGTCAAATGTACCTACTTGGCAAAGAGCTATTTTTTTACATACATCCAGAAAAACAGACATTGCACATCGAAAATGTATTTACAATTTAACTTTGCTAACACAGATGACACTCTACCGCATCCTATTGGTCAAATAATGATACCGGACGAACTGGAACACAAAATCGCCCCTTACTTACAAATAGTTTTTAAAAACAAGTGAGCCTTGCAATAGTCGTATATGATATGTAACATCTGACATCTCACCTTGGTAATAAGCAACATTAAGGTTTTTTGTTTTGTTATTTTTTTGTTAGCCATTTTAGTCCCACTGCTGGGATTAAAATAGGCTTCCCTACTCTCTTTGTCCAGAGCTGGTATTTAAGGTACCAACCTTAAAGGGGCCGGTCTCATCAAGGTCGTTTTTGACGGCCAACTCTAGCACCGCGCGCGCTCATTGGTCAAATCAAATAGCGCGCGCTTCCCGGCTTGCTGTTACACACTTCTGCCTCTTTTCACGAAATCACTCCCACAGATTGCAGGAAAGCGAGAGGGAAGATGTTACACATAAAAAAATCTGTTGGGAGATGCAATAAATTGGCCATTGGATACAGATGCCAAGAGTCGTAACACTTTCTTAGGTAACTATGAGGTCTTCGTATTTAGTACACAACATAGTAATTAACTAATTGCTTATTCGTTATATAATTGTAATGGTACCTAAGTGTCATCAAAACATGACACTGTTATATACAATATAATTTCATCTAATTATGTACAAATTATTTTTAATAATAATCTACTTAAAATTAATTGACAAGTATTTTTTTCGAAATCTTTAAAAAGCTATAATGTTACCTAAGTCTTCCTTGTCATAGAGAAGGTAACTGTAGAACACAACGTAACTACTCTGTAGGAGTCGCAGAGGTCAAGGTCGAAAAAATACAAAGACGGTTTCCCGACTTTTCCGACTCCCCTATAGTAGTCACGAGTTAGTTCTATTTTGTATTTGTTGAGGGATTTTTAACACCAAAACTTGACCTAGCAGTTTGGCACGTATAATGCCAAACAGATAGAGAGCCAATGTCATGAAGGTACTAAGCATGTCCTTGGAGCACATATTTGAACACATTAATTTACAGTTCTTATATTCTTCTTCTTTATATTTACTAATGAATTTTCGACAACACTGTAAAGCGTCACAATGGTCCTATTTTAGACTGCGAGGACCAAGGGTCCTCAAAAAAGTACTAAAACACTGACTTCATCAAAGTTTTTTCTGAAGAATCCTCCAAAATCTTCTCATGCAGCATTAACACTGATGCCCGATAAAATACAAGCTCAGGCTCACTGTTAGAATTTCAACTTACGGCGCTGAGCCGAGCGATGAAAATTTATGAGCGCGCTTTTGAAGTGTTTGTGAAAACGGGCTCCTCCAAGTTGTTTCTAGGGACTAGTTCTGTCTCCCTTCATCATAGGAACACATCATCAGCTCCTTCCTGCTTGCCGGAGATCAAGTAGCTCCTGGAGTTCTTGTACGTGAACAGGTACGGAGCCCGTCTCGAAGGACAGCGGAACGAACGCAGCAAGATAGGAGGCTCGTTGTCTGACTTGTTGCCGATTGGCTCCAGCAGGTTGTTCCACAGGAGGTTGGCGGCTGGAAGAGGATAGAGACGTAAGATTTAGTTTTAAATGATAAATGATATTTATTTCTGTTTTTAGTTGGTCCAAAAAACACTATCATCAAAAATAAAGATGAGTTCCGTGTTTCCTATTCGACTAATCTGAGAAGAAAAACCGAAACAAACTCAGAGGTCTCTTTTATAGTCCAGACATAATCTTGGTCAGGCAGGATTAGGACCATCATTCCTTTCGACAAGATGAGCACGTCCATGACACATTACCATCTTCTTCATCTGTGTAAGTGTTGTGACTGCACACGGAGTGTTACCACCTGCACCATAAAACCGAAAGACAAAGTAACATATTGAAAGACATCGCGCCGTAGAAATGTTGTCAAAAATGAAGAAAAGAAATGTCACTTTGTATAGAAAGAGATAAAATGGCTACATTTCGTAGAGATGAGGTAGAAGCAGGCCTGCTATATTAACCAATCTTGTGATTTCTTGATCAAATCACCAAAGACACTAACTTTGGTGATGAACAAGTCTTCAGTGGTAATGATTACAAAGTGTTTTGAGAGTTTTGCGTGTGGATGTAGGACTGGTGGATGACGAGTGGTAGCGTCGCGTTGAACACACAGGATATACAATATACAGTACCTAACGCGTGGCCCTTCTGTGAGAAGTGGAAGCAGTCGTGTGTGATGTAGGACTGGTGGACGACGAGTGGTAGCGACGCGTTGAACACACAGGATATACAATATACAGTACCTAACGCGTGGCCCTTCTGTGAGAAGTGGAAGCAGTCGTGTGTGATGTAGGACTGGTGGATGACGAGTGGTAGCGGTCGCGTGGGCGGCAAGGGCGCGTTGAACAGGCGCATGAAGGGCTGCACTATCACTGTGAAGTCTTCGCGGGTGTCGTAGCGACCGCTTTCTACCTGAAATGTTACAGCAAATTGAGAATACTGATATCTGAAAATAGGCTAACGGTCTACTCGTTGCAATGAACTTGGCACTTACAACATCATCACGTTTGCCAAAGTATTTCCAGTGACAAAACAATTTAAATAATAATATCTCTTACCCTTCCAATTAGAACAAACAATGCTGCTTGACAAAATTTTCTGTAAGGATCAAATGCAATCAAATTCATTACTTTTGCAGCATTCGGTCACGAAGCCCTATTAGTCAACATGCCTTCATGCCAATTTACTTTAGCCGTCCTTGTTACATCTTTATACATCCATATATTTTAGTTGGTCTTGCCTCAAAAACCCATAAAGAAGGCACAGTTTTTCCAAGTCCTATAGTCTTACCAATGCAACTTCAGCCTTTTGATACAGTCGCGCCATCCGCACGAGGTCGTACAGCTCGTTGCCTCCCTGGCGGTGGAAGCACGTGCAGAACAGCGAGTGCATCAGGCGACACATCATCGGACGTAGCACGCGGATCGATACTGATACATCTGGAGTGGGACATAAAAGTAATAGTGCAGTTAGAATAGTGTACTCATTGGAAAATTACAATGAATATGTTCTTCTGTCAAGAGAAGACCGATCTAACACCTGGGCTGGGTAATATAAGATAGTTGTATTTTCTATGCATCAAAACAATAAGAGGTAACATCCAAGGGCGGATCCAGGAATTATTTCTGAGAGGGGCACATGGACCAGACAGATAAGATGTGTCTCCCATATCTTGCACTATGCTGTTTTCAGGATTCATTCTTTTTCAATGATGATATAGTATTAGCCTACTTCTTCAGCGTTCATTATTGAAGCAAGTTCTTGATAGATATGCTTTCAGGCCAGTCCATTCAGACGATTCGACTTTATGTTACTTAAGCCGTTAGGGGGGGGGGCACGAGCCCCACGAGGCCCCCCTGGATCTGCCCTTGGTTAGAGCACGCAACATTGGACATGTGAAAACGAAATATGGTTTTTATATTGATTGTTGAGCTAAATGGTACTGATCGACACGCCGTGTTCGTGAACGGGTGCCGTCAATAGGGACTCTATCTAGGCTGCCACGGCTTATTTTAATTATTAAATTGTTTAGTATGGCCCTTTTAACATGCACGTCTTTCTACATCATTCTCACATATTGTATAATTTCAACATGAATGATGTAACCAAAACCAATATTTTGATTTAAAAGAGTTTCCACGGAATGAATGAATGAATGAATGAATGAATGAATGAATGAATGAATGAATGAATGAATGATTATTTATTTGTTAAACACAGGTACATACATTTGGTCTTCAGTTAAAATTCAGTTGGCTCTCTATGTTTTGCCATCGGCGTACAAATTTTATAATTACAGTAGGTAGGTAGGTAAAATAACATTAAAATTAAATTGAAAGTCATAATAAATTAAGTATTTACAAATTTAGTAAGGTACTTTTAGATTAATTAGTATTAAATTCAATAAACAAATCACACAATATAGTCAAATTATAATAATATTATTGTCATTAAGGAATTCATCTACAGAGTAACGGAGTTTATTGAACGTTCTTCTACATTAGGAACCTACTACGCTGTGGATTGGGCAAATAGCTTCATCGTTCTCACTGCGACCGACTCCTAGGCAATTCAAAAGGGCTTGTAATAAATGCCAACTTCAAAATCCTAAGCAGATATAAGTGAAGAATTAAAAAAACTTACCCAAAACTGGTACCAAGTTCACGATAGTCCTCGGCAGATGTTTCTGCAAGTAATCCAACGCTATCGCCAGTTTCTTGGCATGAGCAGCTGGCGACCAGGAGACAGGGTTGAGGCAGGAAGCGGAGCACAGGTCGTTGGCGCCGATGAACACTGTGACCATCTTCCAGTCGTTTGCCATGTCTATGTCCGGAGATGATTTCATCCGAGCTACTACTATCTGGAAAGTAGATTTAACATTTTGATTGGTAGGTTTTAGTCTCATTATGACTAACCTTATCTTAAAAGAAGTCTATATTACTGATTTTACATTAGAATAGAAAAGATTAATTCTTGTGCAATGAATGTAGATACAAAAGGTAAGTAAGTTATAGTAGTTACAACTTTACAAACGAAAACAAAAAAACTGGACGCAAAGGCCAGTTTGAAGTCAGTAGAACCCAAGGACCAAAAATGTAATGATTTGAAATGATTTTATTTTTCTGTAAATTGGTTTGTGCAAAAAAAAATACAATTTAATAATATTTTAAAACTAGATGAGGTCGGCGTTTTCCTATCTTACTACTCTGACAAGAAAGACCGAAACAAACTCGGTGCTCACAATCTCTTTTAAAGTCCAGGCATAATCTTGGTCAGATCATGTGAATAAATGTTATAAACGCTTGCTTACTCCAAAAATCTTAGCAAACGATTACAGTTACAAAATCAGAATACGCGCTTGTATCAAACTTACAACATGTGACATGCTTGTGTCACATTCACATCAAGTGATCGACCACTCGTTTAATCTTCACATACTCGTAGAGTTGTGAAAAAATGAGCAATCTACACACTCCACGGTAAGTTAACAAATTCCAAACATTTAGAACAAAACACGAAAATATATGCAACTTTATTACTGACGGGTACCTACAATAATTGTCGCCTATTCATTAATGGCTTCACAAACAGGTGCAAAAGCGGCGTTGACCTGGTTCCATACAACTCATCTCATCAGGGTCATGGTGGTCGTTTATGGTATTTCTTTTGTAACGCATCGTTTATGGTGGAAAAAGGCTTGTTCTACTTAGCGGAAGATGCGATTGCTAAAATTTTACAGTTTCAATGTTTTGAGGAACATTTGAAGTAAAGTTTCCCAATAGGAACTTCAGTTAAAGATGTGGAAACAGATAACATGTTTATGATGGTAAATAATGGTTTCCTTTAGTGTCTTTGGTTGGATGGTTTCGTTAATAAGGAAAACACAAAAAATGCATAAAGTTGTTTCGAAAGTTATTATTGCGTGTTGATTTTTGTTAGGCAATAGATGCTGGTCTCAATTTTGATTCGAATTTGAACCGGGCCAGGATCAAACTCGGAATTTTAAGACTATAGTTTTACTGCAGGTCTGTAACTAGCTCAACGTTACTATGCTGGTATTTATCATAGGTACTGCAAATTGATATTTTGCTTAGCTAAAGCCCGGTGCTCGTCGCTCCTCTAATATCTATAGCATCGCTTGACTGACGAGTGCGGTCTAACAGACGCAACACATTAATTTGTGGGCACACAAAAATGTGGTTATGTTGAGGTTTGTGTCACGCTCCATAAGTTAAACAAAAATTATTGGTCACACGCATTTGTATGCGTCCAAATTGGCAAATAAGTACACACTCAATGTGTAGATGTAGTGATAGTTTGATGTTTTACGCCTAGACCAAGTTTACTTATTATACGCACCAATACTTCAGTTGAACGCACTTAATCATTGAAAAGTTTGTGCAATGTGCCGCAGTACGAGTTATAATTTTCAAAAATATATGCCGACTTGTGTCGCACGTAGACGTATAGATTTGAATGTTATGCGATTTTCCTCTAACAGGCTCATTTTCCTCTTCGAAATGGAGTCTTATTTTATAATAATAATAATAAATAAATTCATTTATTTCAGGTAAATAACACCCATAACCAAATAAGCTCAAATACCAACAGCAAGATTGTAAATAATTGTTCTCTAGAATCCGGTTCGATACACTAACCTATGGGCCCTATGCCATGGTATTCTTAATCGGACACAAATCAAAGGCGGTCACTTTAGGTATCCGCTTCGTCGTTTCTGTGCAACATAATTTTGTGTGAAATCGCCGTGCTTACCTTAGCCTGCTTCAAAGCGTCTTCATCCGACGCCACAGGGAAGGCCACGTTGAACTTGGCGTTCCTGGTGAGCCACTCGCCCGTCCCCGTGGAATAGCCTCGCAGGTTGGGGTTGAACTCCTTCAGGATATTCGGTAAAGTCAGGTACTCTCGCCATGATGCGTCGCCGCCTGGAAAGTGATGATGATGAGTTAAGAGGTATTAAAAGGATTGGTGAAGAAAGGCACTTACTGCTAATACAGCAATAAAAGATTTTTTGTATGTAAGTCTGTTAAAACAGCGGATTTATTTTGGGTTATGAACCACGATCTCTCGCTCTCCTGTCTGGCACCTACGGCCTTTCGATTCAGTTTTAACTGATAACTCGTGCGGCACCGCTATATGACCTTTATCTGTTTAAACTTGTTGCAATGTAGAAAATAGTGATCACCATCATGACTTAGTTACTATTCAACTCACACAATTGAATTATAGCACTGCAAACTGCAAAGGAAGTGTGAAAAGTGCATAGAATTACATGATGTGATGTCAAAGTGCTTTTATGTAACATCAGGTAACTCCGGTTACATCTTCTATGTTTACTTCATTCATAATACAAATCACGACCTGTTGAACTGTTTGTTTGTCTATACACTTACTATAGTTGGCATAACGCCATGTTTTGATCCCTCTCGAGAGTTATCTGGATGTAGTGTTAGCTTCGAGACCTTTCAAATAAATGAATAAGTTTTCAGTGCAATTAAGTACTCAAAGCTTGTGTTCGTTTGCTCGCTAGAAAGTTAAAATCTTGGTATTACCGTAGATTACAATCTGTATCGCTATACGTGACAATTAAATTCTCCATTCATCTGAACTTTCAGTTTAGAAAATAGGTCATCTGATAACCATTACGGTTATGATCGGTCTATGGGTAGTGTGTAAGCGCATTCAGGAAATCGCTGCGGTCAGGAGCAGCTTAAGTTAACCACAGGCAGTAAACTGATTGAATGTTATGCTAAATCATATGGCCTATGTTACGTACAACATGTACCTACAAGGCATCTAAAGTACGTAAGTTTTGAAACCAGTGTTTCATAAAAGAAATAGTCCTGACTAATGAGGGTGAAAGCATATTTTACAAAAGCTGTGCCTGTGCGAAAGAAGATATAGTTAAAGAAATATTGGTGTTTTGAATTTCCACCATGATTAACTTCAATGAATAACATCACGGAATCTTTATTCACAAACACTATATTTAAAAAACTGGATTATAACACCAGAATATCCCTCTATCCTCCTTACCCCAAGCGCTGGTCTACATAACGGTGACCCAAGCGGCCGTGAAATTAAGCTGACGTTTGCAAACAACTATATCGCCCACGTAACATGAAGAACCAAGACTTACCAGCACACCAAGAAACTCCTCGATACTCCACAAAGGCTCCTAGTGCAAACTCTTCAAGCGCCCCACTACCAGCCACCAAAGAGTCTCCTATCGCTGCCACCACATCGATGTCTCCGGGCCTGAGCCGGTGGACCGAGGTCGGGCGTTGAGGACTGCGGCCCCAGGAGAGTGCATCCTCGCAGGGGAACGGTACGGATGAAGGTATGGCGCGCTGGCGGCGGACGTGCGACTTGCGGGATGGGTAGCCGACGTGTAACTGGAAATAAAAGATTATAATTAAAAGATTATCATTAAGTAATGGGCAAAGAGAAATATTTGGAGTTCATGGCCAACCTTCAGTTATTGGAGAGGCACCAGACAGAGAAGAAAAATGAACAATTAAATGCATTTCGAATTCGTGATCCACATCCTCACACTGGATAAACGAGTCATCTTTTGCGGATGTTGGAATGAATGGAGCAAAAAATGCTAATCAACCAATGGGATCCTGCCGTTTTACCGAAAAGATTTTGCCAAAATTTCACTACCCGAACATATTTTAACAACCTTTTTTTATACCAATGCAACGTTTGGAATGATTTTAGTACGCACATTTTCGTTTGGTCTAATTTTTACTTGGCAGAATATTATCAAGGATAATGTCATTTAGTCATTTGGTCTTTAATCAAATGATTTATTACAGCACACAATCTTTAGACAATAAACGTTTGGTCAGTTAGTTATGTAACTAGTTAGAGTAGGTTAATTATTTAAAAAAAAATATTAGGTTAGGTTAAAACTATGACCTTGAGTGCCAGAGACGACTAGATTATATAGAAAAAAAAAATGTAAAAAAAAACAGGCTACCCGAAACTGAACTAGTTAGACGAGATTAATTATTTAAAAAAAAACTCGTAACTAAAAAAAAAACATACTACCAGAATAGTTAATATTAATATTATTATCTCCTTTATTTCATTTATATACATATAATTTACATTTTTAAATATTTTTATAAAAAGAAAAGGGAAAACAAAACATTTAAAAATATAAAAAATAGTAGCCCACCGGTATCGGGAACAGGGTCCAAGCTACCGGTGGTCAGGGCTCCTGAGAGAGGAATCTCCTAACGATACGCGCCGTGTCTAGAAGTACCGCTTTCTGGATCAAGCCCTTGATCCAGCTGCCTAACGAGAGCCTCCTTAGATGTTGGTCGAGGCTCTTGGCTATTATGCCATTGGCCGTCACGACTATCGGCACAATGACTGCTGTATCCACTTCCCACATGTCGATAACCTCGCGGGCCAGGTCGAGATACTTGATCTGCTTATCTTTTTCAGCTTTCACGAGGTTCTCGTCAAGCGGGACCGCTATATCAACAATCATTGTGCGACGCTCTAATCGATCTATCACCACTATGTCTGGCTTATTGGCAACAATAGTCCTGTCAGTGATGATAGATCGATCCCAATACAACGTGATATGGTCATTTTCGAGAACTGGGTCGGGCACATACCTATAGTATGGTACTTCCGATTCCACAAGACTGTATTTCAGAGCAAGTTGCTGGTGGATAATTCTGGCCACAAGGTTGTGCCTATGCAAGTAGTCTCCGTTAGCCAGACGAGAACAGCCAGAGATAATGTGTCGGATTGATTCCCCCGGACGGTGGCATGCCCGACAGATGTCAACCGTGCCGTCCTTCACAATATATTTCCGGTAGTTGTTCGTCATCATAACTTCATCCATAATCGCAAAGACAAAACCTTCGGTTTCCCCAAAGAGATCACCGAATCGCAGCCAGGATACGGACGCTAATAGGTCTACATCGGGCCCATGTAAGGCCCGGTAAAAACGCCCGTGAAGCTCTTTGCTCTGCCATACCTCCCTGCGGTCATTAGTATCTAATACTATAGGTTTGCGCCAGTTCTCGTTAGCCAAGGATAGCGGGGTAAGGCCCTTGTCCACTGAGACCACATCTCGGTGCATCCCCACGTCGGCTTCTAGGAAGTATTCCCTGAGACTGCATACCTCACGGTTATGCAGGGTCTTAGCATTTAAGAAGCCTCGACCTCCACACTTCCGCGGGATATACAGTCTCATCACCGATGAACGTGGGTGATGCATCCGATTTATGGTCAGCAGTGTGCGGACCGTCCTATCCAGGGCGTCAAGTTCCGTCTGGGTCCATTTGAGTATGCCGAAAGAGTACATCAAAACCGGCATGACCCAACCGTTGAAGGCGCGCACCTTGTTTCCGCCTGATAAAAGACTATTTAATACTTTATTCAGGCGGCCAAAGAAGCGCTCCTTCAGCGATTGCTTCATGTCAGCAGCGTTGATACCTAACGCTTCCGACATACCCAAATACTGGTAGGTTTCGATTGAGGAGAGGGATCTTAGGTGTATGGAGTCCAAGAGTTGGGTTCCCCCGGATTCCACAATCCCCCCTCGCTTTACATGCATGACCGCACATTTGTCCACACCAAATTCCATCCTGATGGCACTACTGAAAGTTTCGGTTACCTTCAGTAGCTCCACCAGTTGCAAATTGTTGGGGGCAAAGAGTTTCAAGTCATCCATGTAAAGGAGGTGAGATATAACCTGACCACCTCTCCTTAATCGATAGCCTAGTCCTGAGTCCTCCAGCAGTGTGCTAAGAGGATTCAAGGCCAGGCAGAACCAAAGTGGACTCAAACTGTCGCCCTGAAATATACCTCGCTCGATCCTTATCGGCTCGCTATTCCATATTAATATTATTATTACCTGTTTAAAATTTGTCCCAAGTGGAAAAAACACCCTTGTAATAAAACGTTTTTATTTTGCGTAAAATAAGTTATTCCAACTGAAATATTTGACAACTTAAAAATTGGTAAAAGTACTAGTTGGTAAACAAGTTATTGTTTAAACGTTCACTTGCAAAGCATTAGGTTTGCGTTACAATTATTTGTGAAGAGATTTTTTGCTAAGTAATAATTTGGCAAATGAAATTATGCGGAAAATTGTTTGGGAAGTGAAAATTTGGCAATTTCTTTTCGATGAAACAAAGGAGACCCTTAACCAAGACTTTGAATTATTTTACTTTGACAGTGACCTGATGCTAACCCTTGGGGCTTGTCAAGTTCGCTTGGAGCATTGTATTTTGCCTTCTCATTATAGTATGTTCGTCCAGTATTGACATACGTCACACCTACATACACATCACATAGATACTAATGTTTGGCTTAACTGTAATTGCGTAGTTTAAGCACATGATTCATGTTTTCTTTTCATTACACAACCAATTAACATTTAAGTACTTGTATTTACGAATCATAAATTTTATTCACGTAACTTACTGCTGCTAGCCGCTAGGTTAACGGATCTTATAATAGAATTTTATACTACATGACAAATAGACTATATAAAACATACCAGATAGAAATAGACCAAACAATTCATTAACGACGATTTATATTACAGTGGCGAGCAATGTGCAAGGTCGGTCATTTCATTGCCGCGTCCTCATAGCGCAGTTTTCCAGGCCTCAAGTGTAAAGTTACGGTAACAGCGTTGTGTTGCACACACTCGTGCGCACATTCGGCGCCTATCTTGAATTTAAAGTATGTAGAGTTACGTCATTGAACGCATTAAAATGTGAATCCTTGGGGTTTTTTTTATGTTGAAGGATTTGCAAACGATATTAAGTATTGCATTTTGAAAATATGTATCTGGAACATCATTGCATGATTCGGTGTTGTCTTGTTCCGTATTGCCTACCAATCGTAGTTTTTTAAATATTTATCAACTTCATCGTTTCAGACTTCTAGTAATAAAAGTTATAAGATTTTTCGTTTTGCTCGCAATTATGTCAGACAGAAAAGGTGTTCGCCGACCCCACGTAAGGGCAAGAAGATGATGATGTCACAAGGAAATTATTTCTGCTGTGAAATCAATAGATATATCTGCCACATGTAGACGGTTACTTGTTATTTTTGGTTATAAGTTACAACCCATCACTGAATGATGTATAAATTTAATCGTTAGACTATAAAATTTAACATAAGTTACGAGTAATAAAGATTTACAGTCGTAATAAACTAAATTGAATACGCCCTGGCTGTGAAGAGAAATTAAATGTACTCACTCGTACAACGATTTGTATTCAGAGGGTTTTGAGACATTCTGACGGACAAAGATTACATTACCTAGGAATATGGAAATTCTGTAAGGAAATCTCTATCAATCATACATAACATACACAAAATCACGCTTGTAATACCCGAAGTGAGTGAGTGAGTGTAGAGGTGCATCTATAGTAGGTACTACCACGTTTCGCCAGTTATGTTTTTAAGTCCCATATAAGAGCGGACGAGCCTATTCCAATCAAACGGGCACAAATCCAGACTCCGGGCTACTACTGAGAAATTCCCGATGGAAAACCCAATAACTATTTGCCCGACCCGGGAATCGAACTCAGGACCTCATACTCAGCATTAGCGCTTGCGTCTAGACCAACGAGGCAGTCAAACCGATCTACAAGAATAGCAGTTGCTTTTTGTAAATTACATTATCCATTAGTCCATTAGCTAGACAATGAAACTTCTAATACTCTGATTAGCTTATATGATAGTAAGTTTATCTGTTGCATTTACTCCTTCAGACTGTGATTTAAATGTGGGATTGTACAACTGAAGTCACTCTTGCCACAACAAAGCGCTATCAACCCGAGCAATAAATAACAAAAGCGTGCAAACAATGTGGCACACTCATGATAGTATTGCGAACTATTATTTAAGATATACCTACGTGAGATGACTCCGACACCCGCGCGGCGTGTTTACATAAATGCTGAGCTTTTTACCCTGCTCGTGATGGCACTCGATGTATTTGCCAATTCTCTTTATTATGCTACGAGGAAGTGTGCCACATTTGAAGGTGAAGAATAGTGTACTCCCTTTTGCCAATTTTGTAATGCTCGAAATATGTTAACTAGTAGTCGTTGACGCTGATTTGTGATTCATAATGTTGTTATTGCGTTGGAAAACCAACTTATTGGTGTGTTAGGGTAAACATTCGATGAACTAATGTTATTGATGTACAGTCTCATTATTCAATATGTGTCAGACATTGGTTAGACCGCTGAATAGTAATAAATAAATAGGTGTTCAATCTCGTTGCAAAATGTTAGGCTAAAGTTTAAGCCTGTGTATTCGTTACAAGTAAACACCTGTGGTTGTCTTTGGACCTTCCTTCATCATTGAAGAACTGCGACTCTTCAATAAGTCTCCTTGGCAATCAATATTGATAGGATCAAAGTGCTGTAGTTAATACTTGAACAAGCGTCATGATTTTTTATGACTCTAACTACATCCATTTACTTCAATCAAATCTAACCAACTTGCGCAGCATAACAAACATGAAACACTTGTGCTAATTCATTAAATTCACTTTAAACCAATCGTCAAATTAATTCAATCTAATCTACTTTGCGCCTGACTCGACTTCGAATCAATATTTCATTCAAACAGCAATTACCTACTGTGCCTTTTTAGGTGCCATCTAATTCCTGTCCACATAACACTCAACTAATTGTCACTTACTGGTTCGTATGTTGAAACTCGTGCGCAAACTGATTGAGATTCATTTGGCGCGTAATGAGAAAGCGTGCGGCTATCAAGCGACGCTTTTAGATGCGCGCACGCAATGTGCGGACGCGAGCAGACCGACAATTTTGTGTAGAAGACGCTGGGATGGTGGCTTGTGTTTTAATTAATTAAGTACATATTAAATTATTATTATGTAACTGATCAGGTAATGATTGCTTAAGTTTAAGGCACATGTTAGTAAGGTACTTGTGAAATACAGGGTACCTACCTACTCACCTAATTAGGTACTTTTAAATAAATAATCATGCAAAATTATTTAATATAATACATTTACTAGACAAAAAACATAATTAAAAATAAAATAAAAAGCATTCCATTCACTAAGGAACATTACTATAATAAAATTATTAAAACTACTCATATTATTCAAAAACATTCGGAAGTAGGCACAAATGTCAACAAATTAAATTAACCGCCAAACAGGTTTTCAGATAAATATCGCCTTAACGTGAAAGTATTGGAAATGCTCATCACTTATTATTGTGTCTATTGTCTACAACTCAAGAAGCGCTTAAAATAATAACAGCGGTTACAAAAAACGCAGCGTGTCGAACGCCCGCCTGTAGACATCCATAGGCCGAATTTAGTGGGTCAATAGACCGACATGTGGGTAAATCGTTTGCTCGATGAGAGATAACTCAGCCGTGTGTCACAGGGCTGCGCGTTTATGCAAACATAACTTTATATTTATACATAATTTGTAATAATGTTTTAAATATAACAAATGATAGAGATAAGTATAATCAACTTTCCATAAGGATTCTAAATGATGGCCTACATTTAAATATAGAGAAACAATAAGGCTACAGGTGGAATAAAGTATCCAACCAGAGGACCAAGCCTAGCCACCTTGAAAAATAAACCGGCCGAGCAGTGGAGCAAAAAACGTCCAAAAACAAAAAGCACCTACCCTACAAAAAAACACGTTTCTTGTATAATTGTCCCTCTTTAATTATTCACTTTTATTATAATTTTTTTAATATTTGTTATTATAGCGGCAATAGAAACACACAATCTGTGAAATTTCAACTGTCAATCTATTACGGTTCATGAGATACAGCCCGCTGACAGACAGACGGACGAACAGCGGAAGCTTAGTAATAGGGTTCTGTTTGGCACCCTTCGGCTCTAAAAACATCACTCTAACAAAATAATTTTCTTGAGACCAATATAATCAGAAACACTGCTGTATGACATGTAGTGTAGTAGAGTAAGAATATTCAAATTCTGTGATTCTATTCGTAATATGTTATTAATTGAGACTTTAGTCAAAGTTCAACCTTTCTGCAGCCTAATCATTATGAACATCTTGATCACAGCTAGGCAGCTTTTGAAGTTCCGCGCTATCCATAGCTAAATCAACACGCCGATTATAAGAACACCGTTGGTAACCCTACACTCGGTAAGGCATCGAATGCAATTAAATGCGTACCTGCCTAGATAATATTTCAATTACGTGTCGATTACATAAGGCTTACTACAAAGAAATAGTATGATGTACTATTGACCCTAGCCTCTTGACTAGCGAAGAGGCGACTTTACACCGAATGTAGAGGATATTGATAAAATGCTCGCGTAATAGAGAAAGTTTAAAGAATCTGTATGGAACAATATTATGATTTTTAGAGGCATTACTCATTAGAGTTTGACATATTTCTATGAGTTTGACCCTGTATATCTGTCGTAGTAAGATGGTTGAAGCTGTGATATAGTTATATCCCAAGGGATATAGCTCTTACCCGTAATATAGTTATATGAAAGTGGTTCATAACTGTCGGAGTGCCTTAATTTTGTTACTGCCACCAATTTCGACGTAGCGCTCGCCGGCCGCTATCGCGGTTCCGCTCGCTTCCCTCGCTCGGCTCGCGCGTAGTTGGTCACAGTTTTAACCTTAACCTATTTGGTCAGAAGGCCCTAATAGTTATATTACTAAATCGGGCTCATGTTATAGTTATATTCATAGTAAGACTGTTATGAACCGCTTTCATATAACTATATTACGGTATATAGCTATATCCCTAGGGACGTAACTATACCACGGCTATTACCAACTTACTGCGACACTCGTGCACCTACTACTAGGACAAAAAGTAGGTCCATGAGAAAACACCCAATAAAAGTGCTTAGATAGAAATTCTAGAAGTCCTACAATGTTTACCAGCTCTATACCACCTCAGTCATGGTTTTTCGCTTTGAGGATGTTGTTAAAAGGCAGGGTCTTCGAGAATTAAGGGAGCAGTGAACAAAAAAGTAAGGGAAACAAAAGTGGTTCTTGGCATTGTGCTCTGTCTCAAGTTCATGGGGTCTTGTTCAAGAAGACTTTTATTTTTACTTGACCACGGTAGCTTTACCGTAGTCAGGTAAAAATTAAAAAGAAAAGGCAGTAAGGTAAAGCGAAGGAGGGATAAGATTTCAACAGGCTATGTATGTAAGTTCATCTGTTCGTTTATAAATTCTAAACTCCTCGTCGTATTTTGACAAACGAGGTGTCATGGAGCGTTATGTTGTTCCGCAGGTTATAGGCTTTATGACGCCATATACAATCGTTGTTTCGCGTATCTCAGGGGAATTTTTGAAAAAAAATATTGCGTGGATTTTTTATGAAAACAATGGTTTACATAGAGAAAACATTTATTTAGTACCTAACTTGTGCTACCTCCTAGAGCATTTACGACGGCCGTCATGCGGTTTGGCATGGAATAAATGAATGCCACTATATGAAGTGTAGTGTAATGTTCTCCCATGCTTCCAAGATGACAGTTTTCAGCTCCTGCAAAGTTTCTAGAGCTGCGGTTGGTTAGTTAGAACACGCTTCATCAGCTCATCCCATAAGTACTCTAAGTATAGCATTCATACTCGTATCTGGGCTTCTTGCTGGCCATTCCAATACTGCGATACTGTCATGCAGGTATTCTCGAACAATTCTTGCAGGGTGCGCCCGTACTATCATGTAAAAAAAAAAAACCCTGCTCACAACCTCAGTAGGTATAAGGCATGACATGAGCCTCAAGGCATGACAAATGTATCGGTCGCTATTAAATGGTGACAGCCGTGGTCTCATCACAACCTCAAGGCCTTCGGTGGAATTTCCCCCCCAGACTGTCCATGAACCACCGCCAACTCAAGGTGAGTTATCAATGCTTTTCAACGCAACATTGCTTTGCAATGCAAATGTTCGCATGCAAACTGTAGGCGCGCCATTCTGTGAGCTTGTGTCAGTTTGGGACCATTGGCTGGCTTATGAGGTTTCCGGCCACGTTCTGAGTCTCCTCCTAACAGTTCGAGCAGTCAGTCCTTCAAAATCTCGAAGCTGTTCTTGGACCTATTCTGAGGTCAGGTGACGATTACGCAGGCTGGTGGTAAAGATAAACCGATTTTGTCCTGCTGTAGTGACCCGGTTTCGTGGTCCTCCTGGACGGCGCTAGAAGCCACTAGTCTTCAGGTATCGATGGTAAATTCTTTGAACGGCATAACGACTTACATGAAGTTCTGCACTTACGTTTCGCTAACTAAGCCTAGACTGAAGAACTGATAAACTGATGTGAGCTTGCGCGGCTACTTCAGGTGCAGTATCCTTAATTTAAACATCAGAATAGGTAGGTACTCTTTTATGCAAAAGAAAACAAATAACGAAATAACCTATAATCAAAGGAAATAACTATCGACATAAAGATGCTCATATTTTTTATATATTTCACAAAACTTTACGCTAGCTTGAAACGTTTACGCTGAATGTTATCGCTGATTGTTTTATGGTAGTAATCAAACAAAATAATGAAGTAAGATAAGTGTTTGTTCTGACCTAAAATGTGCAGAATTTCCTCGCTCTCATTACAAGCGGATTCTGTTTATTACGAAGTACATTGCATGATTAATAGTAAGTAGGCAGTAGGTGCACATGGTACGGGCTCATCAATATTAATATTTAATTAAATGTCAGAGTTGTGGTTAATCTTGACAATTGATTACTAACTGTGTTTTGTTTGGCTTCTATTCTCAATGTTCGTTAAAGTTAAGATTTCCGGGACCGGCTAGAAAGGCTAGAAAGATCTGAGATGCTTGTCAACATTCAAAGATTGCTAAATCATGTGAGAGTCTTTTGTTAGTCAGAGGAACATAATCTAGGTTGGAAACTTATTGGTTATATTACCGCATATTGTTATTTACTGAAGCTGAGAATCTATCGAGGTCCAAAGCACAGCACAGCTGTAAGCTAAGGCAAAATACAAAAAATACGTCAGAGAAGAGGCTGGAGTAGGTGGATGAAACTGAAGACTGAAATAAAGATGTTTAAGAATTAATTAATTTGCATCAATTAACTCAAAGGTACTAAATAAATCAATAACGAAACTGCGAACAGACCACTCTGGAAACGGTTCACTGAATGAAACAATTTTTCGTCTCAAGTTCAGATTTTCAATTAAGTTTTTATTCGCTCGATACATGCAACATTCAGTCACGAAGCAGGTATTGAATGAAAATCACACGCATTTTATTGAAGTTTTCACTGATAATTAAGTTGTTATCGATCAACGCTAATGAAGCACATTGGCTGCAATCGAGGCTTCGAACAATGATTTGAACGAAACAATAGTTGAGCCTTGGTCTGTGACTATCCTCTTCTTTGGTTGTCGAAACATATAATAATGCGGCCAACTGTCCCAGATTGCAAACTGTCCCACATATCATAAAACGTTTAGTTCCCACACTGGTCATCAGTCAGTCGTCTATTGTCATAGACTAAACGCTATTACCTACTTAACTGTTACCATAAAAACATTCAGTCGGTGAGACCAAACAGTTTTCATGAACACCCGAACAGTCACAATCACGCAACAATATAGTTCACCAATATATTTATACGTTGGAATAGTTCACACAGGAATATCTCACGTGTATTAAAAACGACTGTTAGTTTAAAGAACAATTGTTGTCTTGTCGTTAACCAATACGCCAGTTTCACACGATTGCAATACTCGATAGCTATAGTACTTATAGGTAATCCGTGAGAAATGCGATTGGGAAAATGGTCGAACATTTATTAATTTCACGTATCTTGCAATAGTTGCTTAGCCGGTGATTTGAATTGTATTTCGTCATGTAGGAAAGATTTAGCATCAATCAATCAGGGTGATGTTCGCACAGTGTTTGTATGTTTGTCAGTCACGATACTGGTCACGACTGAAGTAAATCGGTTGCTCGATCAACAGTGACAGTAGAAAACTGGAGTACCGTCGTGATTAATTTGTTCTTGTCTTCGAACTTCCTCGTACAAACGAGAGAATACAGTTGGTGGAATAACGTGGATCCAGATAAGCCCCCCCTGTGAAGGTTAATTTTGAGACCCCATTAAGATCCCAACCTTGTTATGCATCATGCAGAAAACATGCTCGTGTTTCGGAGAAGGCACAGAATATATACAATAGTTTTAACAGGCAAAAGCGAAGCGTCCTAAGCAACAGACATTAACATGAGTGAAGTGAAAGTGCTATTGGATTTTTCACATCAGGCATTTCTCAGTAGTAGCTCCCGGAGTTTTGATTTGTGCCCGTTTGATGGCAATAGGCTCGCCTCGTTTTACATGGGACTTAAACATAGCTGGCGAAATGTGGGTGTACTTAGGTACACCTCCGCCTATAACCCTTCGGAGATTTCAGGCGTGATATTATGTTAAGTTAATGTAATTTCTTCTGAAAAATCGTAAAAACAAGGAAGTAGCACCAACTCACAATATTTTACCTCATATTACTTGCTGGTCAGTCACCCCGTGGGATCTAGTTCCATTAAAAAGTTATTACAACGAAGCAAGAACAAGAACGGAAACGACATTGGCATGCATGTACTAGCAAATGTTTTATATAACTGGTCAAATATTAGCACAAACGTATGAAGAACTGTGGATCTGTGTCGATGACCAATTATATTATTATTCATGTAACATTAGATAAGTATTCTATCAACGAAGCAGTTTTTGTGGGTCTGGGTCGTGTAATAGTAACACATGGTTCATAATTCATTAGTATGAAAACCTGTAAGTACACGAAGAACTTTAGAACTTGGGCACAAGAAATAAGAGTTCAAAGTTAGTAGGTCAAATACGAGATGCGGCTAATACTTAGTTACCTAGTAGATTAAACGGTGAAATACAAGGCAGTAATTAATTAGACAGTCGCGTCGCTGCGGAAAATTTACAATTTCCAACAAATAAAGGTTACAAAAACATACGACTTCGTGCATAAAGAAAACAATGAACATCAGCATAAATGAAGCTGTAAGCAATCAGTCACCCTGTGAAAGCTGTCGGTGGGGGCGAGAGGTGAAGTGGTGCGTTGGCAATAGGCTAACCACCTTTGTCGTAATCATCGCGGTGTCGGTGCTGGGTTAATGGTTAAAGATCATAACTTTAACCCCGCACTAGGAAGAAATTTAACAGCAATCTACATAATATAGACATCTTAGTTTGAAAGAAAAATAAATCATTCACAGAGACTTGTGGCTATGATGATCATTATTTGATGAAAACTACATAAAGTATAATTTGAAAAAAAAAACAGGATTTTCAAACCAAAAAGAACAAAAAGGTAGTGGATCAAATTATTAAAACCAATAACAAGACAGGTCGTTCTACAGGACAGACCTAAGCACCGAACCCTGCGGGACCCCACCACTAATCTCCTTGAAATATTAAAGAACGCTGCCGTCAGTTACTGTATCGAATGTTGGAGGATAGCAAGCCAAGTTTAGCAATGGGCTCACAACTAGTTTTATTGGTTGCTGGAGAGTATGTTTCGCCACTTCTTCTTCCCAGCTAAAGCACTAGGAAGTGGTGAAGGGCGGGCGTTTTGTGGGAATGACAAGTAATTTTGACGTTCAAAAAGTGCTGATTCCCAGCCTACTTTGAATAAACGACTTTTGATTTTGATTGGTTCTACATAAAAGCTTTTGGAAGTTTCGAAAGAAGGTTTTGCAGGCGTTGTAGTAATGCTTTCAACACGACAACTCTATCTACAAATTCACACAGTTTGAGTATACTTACATTTATCAAAAGTGCTTGACAGTTTTGTAGAACTTGCTAACATAATCACGACTAGACAAGTGTGTAATCGCTGGATGCAGTCACTTAACTGTGGTATAGTGTGGTGTAGTCACTAGTCACGTACATTGCCGTAATAAAGACGTGTTTCATCCGTTTATTGTCAAAAATTGAATCTCACAACTAGGACGCGGAATGTTTTATGTTCTATGATGTAGGTTACATCCTAGAAACCGCTGTGTGTCTTGCAATATCTCAGATAGAGTTGGTAAAGCTCCGTGAACTTAATTAACATTGTTTGGCAAATACGGATGTTTGATTTTTCACACATTCGGCATTCCTACATTTCTAGCTCAACCTGAATGTAACGCATTTGTTTTGTCGATAGAGGATCCAGGGCAGAGTTGCAATAAATCAAGTCGCCCGTCAATTGTACTTCTACATTCTTCACTACATATCTACTGGGGATCACAGAAGTTTGCCACAGCATCCATGCTTCCGCATTGTGATGTGAACCTTGCCGGCGGCGGCAGCGTCGGTTCTGTGTACAACTGCTTCGTCGAATAGGCAAAGGTATCTACTACTTCGCAACTATCCTCATAATAAAGGTTTAAACAGAAGTCATTACTGATCCTTGTTAAGCAAGCATAAACTCGTACTAGTCATGGTGATGAATACTGGCTTGGTCATTGCTTAATTTGATTCGCAAAAAATACAAGTTAGCTAAGCAACAATCTAAAACCACCGCATTACTTAAATATGTATGCATGTACAAACATCCATATAAAAGGCCTACAAAATCTTATAAAATATTCAATGCTTAAAATATCTTTAAAGATGTCATAATTGTCCCAAATTATGCTGCGTGTACGCGTCTGACCAAACTTGCTAGACACAGAGTCGCCAGCAAAAAGTGTGCTCGTAATATGCAAATGGAGAAGTGGTGACATGACGAAATAGCTATTTAGCCTCTCCCCGACCTTGGCAAGTGTTAGGAGAAAGGAAGCGCACTGAACTCTTTCCTAATCATAGTTCATACTCGAGTTACATGTTCTATGCTTTAGTTTATATATGTATTTTTGCATTCGCATTTGAAATCTGAAGGTCAGTTGCCAATAAGCGATAAAAATTAATTTTAGACAGGTGTCTGTGTAATCTCAATCTGTAATGTAATAAATGATGGAGTAAAAAAACTCGGCTTAAAGTGGTTGCCACTTAGTTGCTTGCAGGAAATGTAGCATGTAAAACGTGAAAAAGAAATACACAAGCTATACATAGTACAGGCTTCTGGCAAGATAGCACCCTAATTGCGTAACACATTTTCAATCACAATCTGAATGATTTTGAAGGATATTGCTAATCCATTGCTTCAAATGGTCGAGAAATTTGTCTGTTGAACAACGTATATAACGCAATAAATGTTATTGAACTGTCAAAATTAAAGCCATTGGTACTGTTTATGTGCTACGCAATTACCCCGCTAAATGATTGCAATTTCAATAAAGCTATAAAGCTTCATTCAAATTGCAATCATTTTCAAAATCATCTACGATAGTATACCCGAACCGCTTTAGCGTGGCAATAGCGGTCAAGAAATAATAGCCAATCGTTAGCACAACAAGAGGTTTATTCTCAACAGAAAAACTTCCTACATTTTCTAGCATTCTTTATTTCAATAACTGAAATAAATTCCGTTAACGTCCTGAATCAATATCTTTCGTGATATGTTTCAATAATGAAAAACCATACATACGTAGTTTATTGTTTGGGTTCCTACGGAGAGATTTTAGGGAAAGGGCAATGACCGATATTGCCACGCTAAAGTGATTCGAGTATAGTGTTCGATAATTCAATTTCATTATTCTCGCTGACTAAATAAATTCCTTAAAACTTGTCGATAGAGATTGCGCCTCACAGTTTACCTATCGTTAAGTTCAAAACTGGTTGGATTACAGTTTACACACTAGAACAAGTTTCTTTAATCGAGCATCGCATAACGTTAACTCAAATGCTCCAGTTAAACAGATACAACATTTGCATCTTGCGTCCAACACTTGAGAAATTAAACTACAACGTAGGTTCTTCAGAAAACATGGAAACGTTTATATAAAAGCAACCTATTGCTTTTATATAAACGTTTCCATGTTTTCTATTGAATAGAAAATGTCAGCTCTCGACTTTTGTTGTAGGTGACTAAAACTGAAGACTTTTCATGTAGAGAAGCAGACAAATAATAAAGTTAGTAACATCTCAGAAATTACACAAATAGCATACAAAAAGTTACTTTAGATCATGCTAGGGTTAGAACACATGCTACCATTACTAAGAACAGGGTCAAGATTAGGTACCAGGAAGTTTTAACTGAAACAGAGAAGATTTAATTTTAACAACGCAAAGCCTCACCGTCCTTAAACTTAACCGCCAGCCTCGAACCTCGACTCTCACACCAATTTATTAATCGATTCAAGCAGTTATGAAATTGATGTACGAGTGTGCTTATAACCTTAGCGATAATATTGTGCTGAATATTACTTAATTATTTTAAAAGAAAAGAAGGAAGAAACGAATTCATTTATTGTTGGTACAGTGGGCTCCAGAGAAACCTCACCCCTTTGCATTGTTTTTTTACATTGCTACCTACTAACTAATACGATTCAAAACTCTTTGCATACGATCTGCACCTGAACTAGACCCAGGCTTATGACAAGGTGCTGATATTACTCGACATGTTGAGAATACCAAATTACATTATTCCATTAAAAAAAAAAATAATAACTTTGACGCAACAATTAAATTCAAGCTTGTTTGTTGTCTCGCAGTATTTAATAGAACATAATACAACAATTACATCGTAATATTTTAATGACAATGTTCAATTCTGAAGACGTAACACACAAGATTACAAGATAAGTTATATGTTAATAAAATACGACGTATCGTAAGCTGACACGGGCACATTGTTCACACGCTTAAAATCACTTAAAATGTAGAAAATAAGCTATCAACTTAATCACTTAAGACTTGCAAACCAGTCACAAGAACTAATGACCCGATTACATGGGATTTCCAATCGCACGACCACAGCCATGTAACAAATAGGATACACCTGACGATTGACAAGCTAAAATATCGAATTCCAAACTTACGTAACAAACCAATAGAACTAAAAATAACATTCGGAAAGTTCAATCATGATGGTCGTTCGTTTGTTATACAGAGATACTAGTACTACTACTTATTAATAAAAAAATTGGCAAATGTCAAAGAACATTCAGTCAATCAAGAATTAGCGTTTGAAAGGGCACGGGCTAGAGAAAACAATCATTACTCATGAGAATAAGATGTTTTATTAGCCACAGATGTACTTTCGACGCGGGCCGGATTAGCATAAGATACAAGTTTAGATAAGTGATAGAGTTGTGTGCCGCGGTAGTGCTCGAGATTGTATCGCGTTTTTTGTTTAGATTTTTTTTAACATTCGCGTGATTGCCTCTCAAAGACTGTATGTACGTCCAGCATCTTAATTTATTCGTAATAGAATTATTGAGTGGTAGATTCATCAGTAATAATTCGTTCTTAGTTGTCAAGAATTGTTTTTTTTTGCCGATTGTTTTCATAGAGTCAAGAGCTCTACCTAACACTGAAACCCTGCATCAGAATGAACAAACACTCACACTACATGTCCTCCGTAGAATACATGGTATAAGACCACACACTCAGGTCTTCGTAAGCATGTCAAGTAGGTAGATGGTACGACTAAAGCTTTTATTTGCTATTCAGAACTCTCTGCCAATAGGAAAACTAATAGTCATACTGTCGATATTAGAAATCGGGACACATATAGATGAAACAAGCAAAGTTAATTTTCAGGAAACGAAAACTCTATTAAACGTCCCAATAATTATTGCTTCAACTCTTGATTTATAGCTTTCGTGTAAGTAATTATGACCACAATCATTTACTTTATGTACTGTTTGTTTTATCTAGATTGTTTTAAGTAAATCAATCAAATAGGGGAACGATTTTCAGGTCTCGAAGACTTTCTTTATCTTTAGTTAGAAGAATTATTATAATTTATTGAAAAATAAGACTTCGTAGGCATTATCTAGGTATCTCGCGCAGATGACAATGTTGGAAAAGTTTTGCGACTACTTTTTAGACTTCAAAATTATATTTATGACCTGTCAAAGGCATTGTCACTTGCCAAACCAAGTCTAGGGCTGTCGTCAATTACATTTAAATCCACAAACAGCGAGATAGACAATTTTTTTTTTACTATGTTTAAAATTCTTTCTCCGTAGCTTTTACGCGGTACTTACGCAAGCCCCCGGCATTTTTATTGATACGCGCTTAAAATTACGAAAATGCTGGTTTGTTGGTCTTATTAATGTTGATCTATTATAGGTATCTATTTTGAGACTTCCCGTTTTACCGGTCTTTCGCTGTGTGGAAACATTGAAGATGGAACTTATTTCATTAATTGAGTAATAAAACTGTAATAGGCAGTTATGACCTCCACATAGAATTACGTTATGATTGTAAATTATAGAAGTAAAGGTGTTTAGTGTCCAAAGAAGATTAATCAGTTATGTACAGATTATCATCTATGTACAATGTTACGTTAAACCATTGCTGCTACGTGCCTGGATCTTAATTCTTCATCGTCTATGGCCGCAGCATTACCTTCCATTACTATTTTCCGCCTCTTTATACGTGTGTCATTTTCAATTCCCTCGACATCAGCAGCCAAATTATACTTCATAATAATTATCATCTTAAGATTTATGTCAAGAAGTATGTAATTTGTACTTTTCTTTCTCACCAGGTGCTTGAACTTAAATAACGCCTATTACTTCCCAATTACAGGTTTTGGTTTCTTCACTTTTACGTCATGCTTCTCTATTTTGCGTCGCTTACACAAAGCTTATTTTTTCGAGTTTTCAGAATACTTTAAACACCTCTTCATCTTGATAAAATAAAGACTGACCTATAACACACGTTTAATCCACGGCTCGATAACGTAACGTACGACCAGTTTACATTAGATAAAGCATCCAATACGGACGTGAGAATGTAGGTCGAGCAGCCGGCCTAACTCGAATGAGGCTGTTAGCCGGTGGAGCCGGTGGAGCTGTAGTGGGCCTGCTACTGTGTTCCGTTACCAATCTACAGAAGCCCTATTACTTTCTTTATTAAAACTGTTTGAGTGATAGCTTCATGATTGACAGTTTTTTCTGAAACATTAATAGTACCAACAGTTTAATACACCTCGTTTTGTTCTTCAATCAATACATGGGGCTGCTTCCATGTACCTCTGTGTGGTTTAATTCCAGCTGTCTCATCATTGAATGGTTCCAGGACCTCAGATAGTCTTTTATCTTCACTTAGATAATCAAAAACTATACAAGATTGCTTTAAAAAAACAAATAGGTGTAATTTGCAGTCGAAGCTTTTGCTTGTGCATTGACCGATCCATTAACCTTTGCTAACCGTTCAACATAAACAATTACTAAATAACTTTGAAATGGGTGTATGAGTATCAACATTCTAATATTGGCTAAGAAGTTCTGTGGGAAGGATTCAATTCATGGATATCAGCTACCAGCTTTCTCTTTTGTTTCGTTTTACACAATTTCTAAGCTAGAACAAGGAGGTCTAGCAGGCCTAAGCAGCCCTAGACGAGCCCTACGATAGTGTCGTAAGATGCTCAATGGACGTCGCGTCGTAGCGTACGACAGTAAAAGTTACGTGGTCCATTGTCGGCGTAACCATAAAATTTAAATTTATTATCTCCACCCGTATAATTATTTGCTAAACTACACTTTTGCCAAGTTACCACATAGTCGTTGATCAATATACATAATTTAATACGTAGGTACGTCAATCACGGATTGCAAAATTTTGCTTTTTTGGAACCTCTCTAATCTTAATGTTTCTGCAAATTGCCTACTTGACATCTAAATACTAATTAAAAGAATGATTTTAATTTTAAATGTCGAGGTTATTGGCTGACGAAAGACATCAAAGTAAATAAATACTGAATGTTGCTCGTACAGTGACAATTACGACAACTAACAATTTGTTTGCGAACCTCAGCACCTTGGTTTGCGTAGGTAAGAACATGTTCTACGCCTACACGTCTAGCTATTAATTTCACTAACGAGTCATCGATATAAAAGCGTAGATTTCGTAAACAATAGCTTTAAGTAAACAAACAAGCACTTAATTTTGTAGGTTTTCGGGATCGTATGTATAACTTATAATATTTTTTTTAATGACTATAGTAGATAATATTGTTGTCAGGTACCGGTACCTTCATACCTACTTCCGTAGGTGTAAATTGAGTCGTATAAACGTTATAACAAGGGCTTTGCTAAAAGCTTTGTAGCTTTTGATAATACGACTTTGTCGCTTTTTGCAAATCAATTGCAAGTAATATCAAAAGCTGTACATTTTCTCGTAGTAAAAAAAAGTGTAAGCTTTTCTTCATGATTAAATCAAGAATTAAATAATAATATTAGATTTAGTTCAGAAGACTGTTATGCTATGTTTTCAAAGCTTCCACTGTCTCCTAACACTGCGCTGTGCTGTTGGGCACAATGATCAAATATAATTTAAAGTTACCACAAACCAAAGTATGAGTACACAATGTGGAGAGCAAATGAACTTTTGGGTATTGATTAATGAACACAGACTATCCTAAGGTATTTTGATTACGCATAACCATTTAATAGGTGCGAAGATATATCTTATACAATAAATTAATAGTGCTGAGCAATGATCATGTAAGAGAATAACATGACAGCTTAAAAGTTATTTTAAACCGTCAAAACTTTTCCAATGGCTGTAAGTACATTACAAGTTCGATTCATTCAATAGTTAGGTGTTTTTGTTTTTTTTGTTAAAGTGCTGAAAGTTCTTATATATTACGTTAATCTAATAAAGTACGTAGTATATATTGAATAAGTCACAAGTTACAGAAGGCTCCTTTATTTACCCTAAATTCGCTACTCTAAGTTAGAGGCAATAGTTAAAAAGTAAAAGAAGTATGCCATTCATACTAAATTAAAATTAATTGAGTCTAACAGCGCTCAAGTGTGAAGATTGAACATGTGATACTGTCGCTTATTTCTCTTAATTGACGGAGATTATTGCTCGTAAATATTATGTATTTCTAAAGAGCTGCAATAAAGCTGCACTTATATTCAAATTCTGTCGTAAAATGTATGAAAGTGTATTCATAGTGTAACTTACCACATCACTGAACGGCGCGATCAGGTTGCTGATGTTGAACGCGAAGGCTTCGCTCACCAGCAATAGATGAACCACGGCCAACCACATCGTGGTCACATCACGCACCACTCATCACCACACTACACTGTCACCACACCTGATTACTATCCTAGATACAATCTAGATAGAAAATTATTCTTTCATTTTGATGCAAACTAATATTTAATTTAACAAAAACAAAAAATATTTATTTTGCTATAATTCCATTTTTGAATTTTATTTAACCATAAATAAAAATTTTGACATTAGTTTTTTTATTACTTTGTTTTTCGTACGCGTCTGGACGCGTGCGGAGTTTGGCGGGAAAATGTGGGCGCATGCGCGGCGGCGCACCGCGCGCCTCATATTGCACAATAGATTAACGTTTGGCCGACCTTAGAACTTGTCCCCTAGAAGGCTCCGCGGTGGATATCGCAAGGATTGACTAATGTGGAGCGCCAGCGACGGGGTAGCAACCTGTTTCTAATACAATCTAAGAGCGTTGACATTTTACCACCGTCCACTGTTGACATTTCTGGCACACGCTGCGTGCGCGCTTCAAGGCTTGTGCAGACCAGCGCGACTTGTCGCGCGACGCGACACCCGTTATTGTTATACTGTGAAGTTTTCTTAGAAATTATATTGTTCGTGTCGCGTCGCGCGACAAGTCGCGCTGGTCTGCACAAGCCTTCATACTAATGAGCAAATAAGTTCAAATTGCGGTTGCTATGTTATTTTCCCTTTCAATAGTGCACAAATAAAAAATACTCTAGACGACGAGCAAAGTTATTTGGAATAATAAATGTAAGTATTGTTAATATGAATACCTAGATATAGTAGGCAGACACCTTTAATAAGTACTTATAAAAGAAGACGAGATAAGATAATATCAATGAGTATGACAATATGCATAGAGTGAATTGAGGAAAACATAAACTAAATTAGTTAGGAGTCCGGGCTGCATACTGAATGGTTAGATTTTACCACCTCTACCGAAAGCTTTGCCTTGAGTGTAGAGGAGAAGAGCCCTACATGTCTTATGCGAGTTAGTTTCTCCCTGCATTATTAAGGTATATTTATCGTTTTGCTGAAAAAACGGTATTTAGTAGCAATTTAGCAGGCCAGCAACCAGTGTCTTAATTAGCGACTTGCAAAAGACAAGTCGTAAATTGTGTAGAAGCCTTCACCGCGCTCATAAATTAGGACAAGCATTACATTTTGTACCTACCACGATTAATTAGACAAAATAAACGTACAGAGCCATAAAATTGTTAATTATTATATAACAACGGATAGGCTTTCCGGTCACACGGCTTTAAAAAATTACTGCCAATGAAATTCGCAAGTACCAGTGGGAATAGAGAGCGGAAATTATAATGTAGGTAAGTACCAACTACCTACCTAACTAAAAGGAAAAACGATTTGAATAATATCCGTAATTACTCTTGTCAATTATATTATTTAATGATTGTCATGTAAAAGTTCAAAGTTAAAGAATATGTAGCTGCTCTTCATTAATTTCTTTTACGTAAACTAAAAGTGTTTTTTTTTTAAACTTCTTTTGTTTTTGGTCTAAAAAAACTGCTCTCAAAATAAATTGTTTTTAATTTTTTAAGGTCTACGAAAAATATAACGCCTTTGCCGCCTACCCAAATCAGTTATCGGGAGAATGAAAACTAACTTAGAACAATGTTTCCGATTTAGGAATTGAAAATCAGCCCTAATCAGATATTTCTAAATAATGTGGTCATATCACCACATTACAAATATTATTACCACCATTACGAAACAGTTAGGTATGGTAAAAGAGGTTTTACCTCTTTCATTGTTCTGTACTATATCAAAAGCATATATTGCATTTCCAGTTGAAAGTGCTGAATGAAACTAGGTACAAACCATTTCTTTCAGGATCGTTCCCTTGGGCTTTCATCCTTGGATCTTTCTGAAAGAAATTACCTAATGTTTAGTTTCAGTATTCCCTAGTCAATAATGGTTTTCAGGCGTTTGAACGCTCCAGTAAACTATACGACCAAAGATTTTATGCGAATTTATTTTGATCGTATGTAGGCAGAGTACCTAGTTTAGAAATTATAGTAACCTAGAATTATCCATTATACGCACTCTGGCATTACACGATTTCGTATGATTAGGTGTAAAATAGCGAGTTAACACTGGCTGCAAAAACCAGTTCGAAATTCAAACATAATCATGGATTACTTGAGCCCTAAGCAAACCAGCCAGTCTGTAATTCTATACTAACTCCACTTATGTCTATGGTTTCTGTTCATAAATAGGTCTACCGGAAAAAGGATAGGTTTCCGTATTTGTCTTAGGTCTAAGGTGGTCGGCACGGACTTTTGTAAAAAGTGCCTCGTTAGTCTCTAGTGGTCGTAAGCACTACTGCTAAGCATAAGGTCTTGGGTTCAGTTCTCAGTGCGGGCAAAGTTTATTGGATTTTTCTATCAGAAATTTCTAATTACAGCCCGGAGTTTAGATTCGTGCCCGGTTGATGACAGTAGGGTCACCCCCTATATACCTGGAACTTAAACATAACTGATGAAATGAGGGTGTGAGTCTATACAATATGTATATGTGGTATATACTTACGGTCGGCAACAGGCGGACTGCGGTCATATTATTATCCGGACCGCGAAACTTTGGAACTTGGACCGCCAAATATTATTATATAAGTAATCATCTTTAACAAAACTTATTTTTTTGAAAAACAAATACCGTTCGAGATTAATGGATGCCCAACTTGAAGATACTCTTCGCATTATCTGTTCCCCGCGTGAACCAAACTATAAAAACCGGCCCTTTGTGTTTTACAATAATTATCTTGTACTTAAATTATTTCAACCATAAAGTATTGAAGTTTGACGACCCGGTTGGCGCAGTGGCTGAGCGATCGACTGCTGCGCAACGTGTCGCGGGTTCGATCCCCGCACGGAACAAATATTTGTATGATCTGCAAGTAGTTGTTCCGGGTCTGGGTGTTAGTGTATGTGAGTTTCTATATTTGTAAACGCATCCACGATACAGGAAGAAATTCTTAGTATGGGCAACGTTTAAAAAAAACAAAAAAAAATGAGATTTTTTTTCTGGACCTCGATAAAGAATTTCTTTAAAATGACTTGCCAACCCCTGGTCTATACGTAGGTTCCCCTTCACTACACCGCTGCCTTCACACCCTTCGGAGAAACAGGCGTGTGATGTTATTACGTTTCAGGCATACCCTGCCTGCCACCTTGCGGATTGGCTTATTCTATTACCCATGATGAGCTTCAGGTTCGATCCGATATGAGTTTAGTTATCAATATATCGTGTCGCGTTTATCAGGCTTCAATTAGGGTATCCGTATGGATTGAGGAGCCATGTCTCATATTAAATTTAAACGCGGGTAGTAACAATATTTAATAGTAAATTAGCTGATTTTGTAGGCCCGATCCTAGAATTTGTAGTAAAACCCTTAAAAAATTACAGGACGTTTAAGGTGGCTCCTCAATTCAGACGTCTGAATTGAGGAGCCACCTTAGAACTTGAAAACTAGCCGATGGACATTTTTGATGAGAAATGAGAAAAAGATTTTTAATCTCAACTTAACTCAAAGCATTTATTTCAATTATACCATTTACAGGCACTTTTGAATTGTCAAATAGTCGGTCAGTCAGAAATATGAAGCTAGTTGCCCATTCCAAAGCGTAGTAGGTACCTATGGAGGAGAACGGGCAAGAAACTCCACGGACACTCTTTTAAATAAAAAAACTGTTACAAAATATTGATTATATCATTCATGTTGAAATTATACATTTGATAACAATGTAGAAAGACGTGCCCGTTAGAAGCGTCTGTAATAAAAAGATAAAAACAAAGAACAATTTAAAAAAAAAACAGCCATGGCAGCTAAGAGATGACCAGTCCCAACTGACGGTGCCCGTTCACGAACATGACGCATGGATTAGCATTCGGCTCAACCATTTTGAAGGGAGCTAAATAATCCAACACACGCGCCACCATCAGCGAGACATCTGAGTGAGCATGACATACTCACAGCCGCCAGGGCACATTCAAGTCAATGCAAGACATACTATCCGGTAAATGGTAGTTATTTAATTAGTACATAGTACTCACACCTGTGCTATGCAATTATATAATACAAAGGAGATTGAATTTATACAATACAAAGATGGTCTTACAATCTTCAGCAGCTCCAACAGTATTTTCAAATGTTAATCAAGTAGTTGTGGTTGTGGAGCAGAACCGGCATTGAGCCAAGCATTTTTATCAGCGATGTAATCCGCCAACTTATAATATGCCTGCCTGCATACTGCGTTTTATACAAGATTTGAATTTCATCTCATTCAGTTGAAGAATGTGGGGAGGAATTTTATTGTAACACTAGCTTTTGCCCGCGACTTCGTCCGCGTAGAAGTTGAAAATGGTTCTAATAGGATTTTTATTGGTTTTTTAATAATTATAATATTTGTCAATCTTTATTATAGTGTAGGGATATATTATAAAGGTTAAACAAGCCTGAAAAAAAAAATGTTATATTTTATGAACACGAAGGTCGGCCTTTGATCTGGCGACAATTACACGGGTGTATTATCTTTTTACAACGAAATCGAAATACTACAACTATCGCAGTATTTCTTTGTAAACAATGTTTTTTGTTTTTCTTTTGGGTGCTAGAATTACCAGGCTCTGGAGCATGCCACATACAACTGGCCGTGGGAGAAGCAGCTTTGCTCTGACATGCTGGCAAAATATGCAGCTAGAAATGGAGGAGGAACTAGCATAATTTTGGACTAATCAGAATTTTTACCTAAATTTAAACAGAAGTGTTATGATGATTGGAAGGAATATTTTGACAAGCGCTCTTTAGACAAAGGAATCTGGTATAAAACTATGCAGAGTCAGCCTTTTCGTGTGCCCTGGTTTGTAAATAGTAATTTAAGCCGAAAATTAGTTGTTACGGCTCATAGACTCAGATCTGGACACATTCCATGCAATAAGCTTGCGTTCATGATGAGGAAAACGAACTCTCCTAACTGTGTGGAGTGTGGAGTTGTTGAAGACTTACACCACTTATTGATGGACTGTGTTCGGTATGAGTCTGGGTGAAAGGATTTGTTTAGGGTCTTGAGGTTGAGCAGACTTGAAGTAGGCACATTCAATAAAATCTTGGCTCAACCAAATGGCGATGATGCGAAGAGTCTGTTTAGGTTCATGGCCCAAATATGAGTAATATGTATTTAGGCTACGATGGGACTGACATACGCATTGCGGTTATAAATGTCCCTAAAAAAAAAAAAAAGAAGCAGCTTTCCCTCAATTCTACTCCCGCTACCTTAAGAGTTTGACCTTGAGTTTTGTCTATAGTCATTGCGAAGCATATTTTGATGGGAAACTGCACTCTCTTGAATTCGAAGGGGTAATTTGATGGTTTTAGGGAAATCCTAGGAATAAATACAGACCTCTGTAAAGCTTAGAAACCTTCAAATGCGGTACTAATATGTATAGTACGGTGACTTTCGAGACATTCCAATTTTAAAGAGTATTTGCATTTCAAGCACCAAGCCTTTATGTGAGTTCAACCTTTTTTGAATAAAATCGGATTGACTTTTCAAACATGTGTCAAAATAAAATGTAATTTAAATCAAAAGCACTAAGGAGTATTGATATCAACTTCGAAGCAAATCACTACCAAAATAACTTTCTACCCTGATTTAATCCCGTTAGGGGATGAATTTCAATAAAGTACGGAACAGGTCTTCCATTAATTCTGTTAAAGAATGTTTATGCAAAATTTGAAGTAGATTGGACCAAGGAATCACGTATACAAACTTTGCCCGCCTTTTTCACCCGCTTAGGGGCAGAATTTCGAAAAATCCTTTCTTTTCGGTTGCTTACGTTATACAAAGAACAAACCCTCCAAGTTTCAGGTCTCTACAATCAGCGGTTTAGGCTGTGCGTTGATTCGTCAGTCAGTCATTCAGCACAAAGCATTTTTATATGTATAGATTTTAAACAGTACCCTATGAAAGATGAGTCTCCCTTAGCCCAGTCTGAAACTTGGTTGAACTGATCCCTATTTCTTGTACTATAATTATGTCTATCACCTCTTTTACTAAGAAGATGTAAAAAAAATCTTACGTACATGATGTTTTCATAGATACATTGATAAGGTACCGTCATGATGTTAATATCCTTAAACAGTTCCCTTAGAGAGTCACGCCTTGAGGGTGGGAAGCGTAGATAATATATGTCTCTGATCGCTCTTTTCTGCAGAATAAAAATAGACTCGATGTCTGCAGTCCGTCCCCATCATTTAAACACTTATAAGGTGATATAATATTAACGTTAATATTAAGGCGTAGCCAAACCAAACCGGACATCAACCTCTCCTAGTCATTCTTTGAGTCACTCAATTTATTTGTTAAGATTTACATTTATATTGTTTAGAATGTTATATAGTTTCAAAATATGACCATGAAACTTAAATCCTTATCCGCTTACTCCACTTGTAATGACCAGCCTTCTTTGGATGTTTCCGTTGAGTCACAGCTGTACCAAGCCCAACCTACCCGTGTGACCGTAGAATTTGAATCATCTGTCGTTGCCGTGGTTTATACTAAGTTGCGCGGATAAACCATAAGGAGGTAACTCAAAGAAGACACTTGGGTTTTTACGTTAGCTCCGTGTAGCAGATTTCAAGATTAGAAATGTTGCAAGCAACAAAAACATGATATTTTGAAATCACCTACGATAGGTATGCAGTGCCCAAAAATGCAGAAACCAAAACTACTAATTTATAAAAGAAACAAACTCAATTTTATGTTTTTAACCAGATTTTTGAAAACTAACATTAGAAAGTACTGGCAAAAAAACCATTTCCTTTTTAACTTTACCTAGCTAATAACATCTTAACGATCACCGCCTAGGATTATTGACACGACATGATGAAATCACGCGTTTTGAGGTTTTTAGCAAACTAGGTACACGTATGGTAATTATTTCCGCCACGTTAGATAAAATATTGTTACTCAATCATATTGAATTTAGCCGACAGATGTGTAATTGTAGGTACATTACCATTCTCTCAGAAGAAAAACACTTTTACGTAAAAATAACAATAAAATTTGTGCTTGTAAAATAAAAATACAGTACCCTTACTTATATAGGAACGCCTGTATGCCTCTAAAGAGTAGGCAATGGCCTACTCTCCTGCCGGAGTTTGGATTTGCCCGGTTAGGTAATGACCTAACCGGGCAAATCCAGACTCTGTGTTGCTAAGCTGAAAAGTACTGAGAATTTCGTAACAGGAAACCCCAAGTCCGCTTTGGCCGAGCTGCGCCTTGGCAAGACATGGGAACTTGCCGGCAACCCGACAACTGTGCATGGGGCCCTGTCGGATGGGCCCCACAGGACCCCACGCGGAGCAGTGGCGTTTGCGACCACTAGACTAACAAGGCTGTGAAAGTCTACAATGTCATTTGTTAACTAAAATACAGGACCGCTAAAGGTGCGCCCGGTGGGATTTCCCGTCAGCAAATGAAGTATTTCCATACAAACTAGAATCCCTACTTAACCCCTTTAATGTTTTCAAAAATCCTTCTATAGTTCTCCTTTGGAATAAGGAACTCTTGTGCAATTCATGCTTCTAGACCCAGCGGTTTAGGGTGATTTGATACGGGGTATCACAATTTTTGCAAACTAGTCTCTTGTTTGAATCTGATTTTATATCTCATTAGCAGTGATCGGAGTAGGTAGATTGATTTTTAGTACTTGTATCATAAATGCACACAGAAAGAATAACATGGATAAGCCATTTTTCCGGAAAGTAATTCCGATATTTCCGGATTCAATTAAATATTGTTAATGTTGGTAGTGATATTATTACTACTCAATTCAAAATTTAAAGGAAGGTATCAAAACTAAATTAATTCATTATTTATCTGTTGAATAATAAAAAAAAATAAAGAATAAAATTGCTCATTTTATTACAATTCCTACCTTTTTTTTGAGGATGGCAAATCAAATGACTCCTTCCACTCTGGCAGAATACAATTCCTACATAAGTTCCGGTTTTTTTTTAATAATCCACCAATTCCGGAGGAATGTCCATAGTAATATATACGTTTCGGATCAATGACCCCAGTTCAATCTACCTACTCCGATCACTGCTCATTAGCGACCCGCTCCTGCTGCGTACGGTTTTTACGACTTGACAAAACATCGATATGTCTTAGTTAAACGTAACTTTAATATTAACATATTATACACATAAACCTTCCGGAATAAATTCTCTAAACGATGGTGAAAACCTCGACAAAATCTGTTGCGTGGTTTAGAAAAATAACGCGGACATACAGACAAACGCGAAAAGCTAGTTTGTTTCATAATATAGATGTCTCCATTGTGTTGTTTGAATCCTAACTAGGTATGTACTAGTAAAAAAAAATGCGAAAGTGATTTTTTTTGTTTTAAGTAGATGCTGGCAGGTAATAAATATTGCTGTTGTAACTAATTACTTACCACTAAAAGGCGAGTGTACCAACGTTGAATTACAAGGATTTCTTCTTACGTTCTCTGTGTCGTGATCATGGAGATTTTTTTACAGTCGTAGCACGTGCACATTTTTACGCTTGATTCGAGTGTACAAATATTTATCCAAAGTAGGTTAAATACACCTATTTTGTCTGATAAAAGATGTCGTGACCTGGTTAATAAGGCAAAATGCGAGTGATCTCCAGTAATGGAACCTTTGGCAAAGGTCAGAAAATAGGGTGGACGAGGAAGCTGGGGTATATTCAGCATTTCAGCAGTTTGCAGGGCGTGGAACAAGGCTTTCATAGATCATGAACAATGCGCAGAGCGGAGGACCGGGTGCTTTTGAATGATTCAATGAATGATCTCTTTATTGGCTTGAATATACGTTCGCCCACATTGAATATGTTGGATAAGTCATGTTGCCAACGATAGCTGACTTACTGAACTAATACGGTAACCCGTCCCATGAAGCAGGCAGGCCCAATGCTAGAAAATAATTTTAATGTGTTTTTGGTAAATAACACCTACTTCTAATAAGGAAAATCGTAATTTTACACAATATTTATTTATTGAAATGTTTTTATTGAATTGATTAATTAAGAAACTGGTTGTTTTAATTTATGTTATGCACGGCCAATCGCGCTAGGCTAGTCGGGTCATGTCGAAGTCGAGGTCATAACGGATTGTTGTAATGTCAACATTATGTCACTTGCCTAACGGACGTGTGGCCTCTAGACTCTAGGTAGGATAAGCTTAAATGCTCAACTTTAATACATTATTTTATTTAACAAATGTTGAATGAATCTGTTTTACATTTACCATGCGGGGTGGTGGTCAAGTGGTGATTAGGTGATTACCTAGGTTCTTAAGGTCATATGGTAATATCGGCAGTTCATCGCAAGAGGTAAACCTGCTGGAGACTCCAACAGACCAGGGCAGCATGCAACAAAACGGAGGAGGCCTATACTCAGCAGTGGGAGGAACAAGGCACCCAATGATGAGGATGGTGATGAGTGCAGGAGGGGTCGTAATATGGCCATGAGGAACCTCTTGTTCAACTGTGAACTTCTATTACGCTGATATGACTGTATTCGGAGCGGTCGTAATATGGCCCTGAGGAATTCCCTGTTCAACAGTAGAACGGACTTTTATATGCCTACAAGCTGATATTAATTTCGATAAGTGCATACAAATGCATTTGAAACGCATGTAATGACGCCATACAGTCGTAACAGCAATCCAATAAAGGGAATGTAAAAGTTATGAATGTCGGTCCTTAGCAAGTTAGCATACCTACCTACATCATATTCATGGACAGCCGTATGTATCGCTGTCGCTTCTGGACATATTATAACATAACATAACACCACGCCAGTTTCTGTTCGCAAGCGCTACTCCTGACCATGAAGTCCAGATGAGTTCGATTCAAAAGTCGGGCAAACTGCTATGGGTTTATCCATTAGGAATTTCTCAGTGGCAGTCCAGAGGGACTTAAGACATACTCGTAACTGGCGAAATGTGGGTGTTCTATATGTAAACCTAAGCCTAATGGGTTTAAAAGCGTCCTTTGTTTTATAAAAGTCTGAAAATAAATCTACTGCCATAAAGCTATGTCAGCAACATGAACTGACTTAGCAGGTAGGTACTTTGAAGAAAAATATTTGGTCCCTCTATTTAATATCTTAGTATCTAGTCTAACCGAGACTGCAGCTAAAGATATTAAATTGAAAAAACCATTCCGATTCGGAAAAAGGGCATTTAATCACAAACAACGGTGTTAGCAGTAATTAATACATGACATAAGGTGTTCCATCGATCACTTTCGCAATACATTACGCGATTAGAAAGTAGCTGACAGGCTCGACGGGGTTCCTACTGACATACCTTAAAAGACCTAAAGAGTTTGCACAGAGATGTACTCAAAGGTATGTACCTATCGTGACAATAATAATGGCAGCAAATAAAAATTATTAAGAACATTATAATGGACTCATTCTTGAATGTAGCTTTATCTTTTTTCTTATCAATTAGATAGTTGCGTAGTTTTTTTAATTTAGGTATGCTAAATTACGATTCGTAGCTATTCCATGGCCGTGCTTTTGAGCATCTGCGGCCTATTGCAGAACACGCAGTTTTTTATTAAAAAGTGTTCGACCTGGAAATTTAATCAGAAAACGCCAAGGTCAGAAGCTGACTATCACTTAAGCCTAGACAAACCACTAATCTGACTGTCGAAATAAAATTCATATCAATTAATATTTAGTTACGCTGAGTGTTATGCACAACAAAAAATAGGCTAAAACTTGCCTAAGACATCGTGTCAGGCATGAAAGATGCACACTATCGAGTATATTTGAAGATTAACAACAGCTTTAACATTTCATTTCATAAGTCACAAACCATCTTTGATATCTACAAATTATGAAATGAATAGGTATCAAATTATGATGATGTCAAAAGAGCAAGCATCAAATTACATAATTAGCGAATCAATTGCTCAGAGATAAATAGCATTATAACGATTTGGTGTAGTAGGTAATATCATTGGTTTGTTTGAGCTTTCTGACTCATCTTCATAATTTGACATTTCATAACATCATCTTCCTTTCAAATTTATAGAATTAATAAACCGGCCAAGTGCGTGTCAGGCCACGTACAATGAATGGTTCCGTAGTTGGGATGAATATTTACGCATGCACAGGATTGTTTCTATCGACAGCAAAAATCAATTTGTACATCATAGAGTATTTAAAAAAAAAAACAAAATCGAAAATATTTCCACAAAAGACATGCATAACTAGGTAAGTATCTAACGACACCCCAAACAATGGAATAGACGAGTAAAAAATCATCTCCGCTTTACCTGTGAAAGAGGTTGGTACTTACCAAAAAAAACTTTGTAATATAAAGGTGATTACTATATAGGTACCTATAGCCATTTCATATTACAGCTTTGTAATCTTACAAAGGGTCTCCGAGTTTAACCTCGGACAGACAGACAGACGGACTTGACGAAACCATGATTCATCTGTCAACAGATAAAAGATGAAGATTCATTACTGCTGACCCTGAACCCCTAAATAACACTAAAGAAAGAAAGTTTAGGTAGGTACCTACTGGTTTAATGGCTGGCAATTTCGGTGGCGCCTACCTAAATACCGCCCATCCTCAAGCCGTCCCTGGCTCGTCAGTTAACAATTCGCACCACGGCCTTGCGTGTGAAAAATCCACGCATTAATTTTCTTCGCAAACCACTTGACTTAACTAGGTTGAACGTGGCACATCAATCAATTTTTCTAGTCATAATTTCAGCCTGAAGCTTTCTTGCTTCATATCACAGGGTAATAAATAACACTTCCCACACCTACGATTGAGGAAAACAAGCACATATCTGAGTTTATGTTCTATGTTCTGTTAACCCGAGCGTGAAAAATAAATATCTACCTAAATAGGTAAATTGGCTGTGCTAGCGCTCGCTCGTTTGTAGGGAATGAAAAACACAGAACATACAGGGTGGCAAGGACACCGATGCGAAAAAAAAAATCTGCTGTTCCGTACATTTTGACCGCGTAGGTATTAATAATAATATAATAATACCAGCCTGTTACTCTCCCACTACAGGGCAAAGGCCTCTTCTCACACAGAGAAGGCACGAACATTGATCACCACGCTTGCTCAAGACGGGTTGGCGATTTCAGACTTATATTAACTATAAGTCCAGGTTTCCTCACGATATTTTTAAAGTTATAAGTCAAGGTTTTCCTTCACTGACATAAGTGAAGGAAAACCTTCACTGATGTCAGTAATGTCCAAGATAAACTCAGAGAGTACACATGAATTGAAAAAGTCACATTGGTACTTGCCCGGATTTGAACCCACAACCTCGCGCATGAGAGGCGAGGCCTTAACCACTGGGCCATCACGACATTTTTATAATAATATAATATAACTTTTATTTCAGACAACTTATTCCATATTAGTAGAATTCATGACTATAGCAAAACAATTACAACAAAAGAGATCCATAAATGTCATTGACGGATATGACCCTCTGTACTGCATAAATAAACAAAAACAGTGAGATCGCGGCTCAAGGCTCCATTGACTATCCAACTACACAAATCATGGACAGTAAGTATGCCACTACATTGACATCATGCTCCCCAGCCGATTAACTGAGTTACTACACTGACGTGCAGCTCAATGAACTGCCTGAAGATCATGCTGTCAAGTCGTGCTGCAAACACCAACATTAAGGTGTTCCGGGCGTCGGGAGTCGCGAGCCGACTTCCGGCCACCGTAGGCGCGGGCTTGCGGACGGTGAGCAATGGGTAGCTCGCCGTCCGATAAGGACCAGGCCCGGGTCGACGGCGCGTTGTGTTCCACGCGCGCCTCAAAGAGATGTCAGCGCCAACTGACGGGGTCCTTAAGGGCCAATGCCTGCCGAGGTTGCGAGTTTGTCCGAAAGGAATATCGCGGCCTATATAGGTGTTTTGCGGTCAGTATAATATTTGACAGAACGGTTAAAAAAAAAAGTTGACCTTTGGGGATTATCAGTACATACCATGTCTTCAATAACTGATGTTATTGCAGCCTTTTTAGCAATTATTTATAACTATTGTGTTGCGTCTGGTGTATTTCCTGATCTGATGAAACTTAGCAAAGTGATTCCACTGTTCAAGTCTGGCAGCACAACGATCCTACGAATTTTCGGCCTATTTTGATATTACCTACATTAAGCAAAATTTTTGAGTAATTAATTTTGAAACAAATGTTGGAACATTTCAATGCACATAATTTACTACATCTAAAACAGTTTGGTTTTTCAAAGGGTCGCTCAACTACAGACGCGGGCGTGGAATTAGTGAAGATCATATTCGAGGCCTGGGAGGAGTCGCAAGATGCTCATGGCATTTTCTGCGACTTATCCTTCGATTGCGTACATCATGATATACTCATCAGGAAGCTGTACCACTATAGTATGAGGGACAAGGCTCTCGACCTTCTGACTTCTTATCTGAACCACAGAATTCAGAGGGTCGATATTAATGGCAAGAGATCTGCAGGATCTGCGGTCACCATGGGCGTTCTGCAAGGTTTAATTCTAGGTCTTTTCTTATTTTTAATTTATATAAATGACCTCACCACATAAGGGATAATCACAAGACCGTATTATTCGCAGATGACACTTCCCTTATTTTTAAATCAAACGTCAGTTAGTTAACTTTGCGTGCCTCGGAAAGCACGTTAAGGCGTTGGTCCCGGCTGTCATTCGTGGATCTTTGACAGTCGTTACGAGTCGTCAGAAGCCCGAAAGTCTGACACCAGTCTTACCAAGGGGTATCGTATTACCCAGTTACTGGGTTGTGGAGGTCAGATAGGCAGTCGCTCCATGTAAAATACTGGTATTCAGCTGTATCCGGTTAGACTGGAAGCCGACCCCAACATAGTTGGGAAAAGGCTAGGCAGAGAGAGTTAGTTAACTTTAAACAAGTTAACGATGCACTCTCTAAAGTTGCACATTGGCTTAATGTAAATAATCTTCTCCTGAACGAAAAAAAGACTAAACTCATTAAATTTTCAACGCCAAATGTCAGGCAGCTAACTACCAATGTTCAAGTTAATGGAATACAGCTGGACCCTGTTGAGTCGACAGTTTTTCTTGGAATCACTATTGACGGTAAATTACAATGGGGCCCACAAATAGAAAAATTGTCAGGAAGGCTAAGTTCGGCCGCCTATGCTGTTAAAAAAATTAGACAGATAACTGACGTCGATACAGCCAGAATTGTTTATTTTAGTTACTTTCATAGTATTATGTCTTAAGGGATTCTTCTCTGGGGAACCTATTCGGACATTAACTCTATCTTTGTTTTACAGAAATGGGCTGTTCGAGCCATTTACAACCTAGGTCCGAGATATTGCCTTCGAGGAAAATTCAAAGAAGTAAATATTCTAACTGTAGCCTCACAATATATATTTGAAAACCTATTGTATTTTAGGGGTATGAGGAACAGGGTGTAAAGTTCACTCATCCCCCATAGAAAAGGGAGGATCCTCCGACCAGACGGGTGTGATGTCTGGCGGGCAACTGCCCCGAGATTGAAGTCGGGAAGCTTGTATATATGTTTATCGCGCGGTAAACTCTAATTGCGCGATGCAGGATTTGTGTGACGTCAGGATGTTGTGTGACGTCAGGTCTTTGATGCGTAGTTCGCATGTAGCGATGTAGATGCCGCTACATCACTCCCCTCCGGAGACCGGAGGTCGATAGTGGGCTGAGTCTTGAATATTGCGATTCTTCACAGTGCCAGCTGTGGTTCCAGTGAGTCGGAACCGGGTGCCGCATAGTTCGCGGTGAGTCGGAACTGTCTGCGGTGATTCCCCAGTGAGTCGGGGTGGCGCTGCGTCTTGATCCAGTGGGTCGGATGTGGTACAGCGCCGGGTTGTGGCTGAGGGTGATGACCAGGAATGCGCGTTCGCTGCATGCTGGTGGTCAGGATACCCGTTGAAGCCGTGGGTGCTGACTGGCTGTGTGACTCGCCTCACGAAAGTTTGCGGGAGTGATGATGATGATGACGTCACGCTGAAGTAGTTGCACGAAGGCTGCGTTGACGATCACGTCGGGGTCACCAGTTTAGGGGCATGAGGAACAGGGTTGTAAAGTTCACTCATCCCCCATAGAAAAGGGAGGATCCTCCGACCAGACGGGTGTGATGTCTGGCGGGCAACTGCCCCGAGATTGAAGTCGGGAAGCTTGTATATATGTTTATCGCGCGGTAAACTCTAATTGCGCGATGCAGGATTTGTGTGACGTCAGGATGTTGTGTGACGTCAGGTCATTGATGGGTAGTTCGCATGTAGCGATGTAGATGCCGCTACAGTATGTACACTAAAATATATAAAATTTTAAGAAAATGTCCGATATTCATAATTTAAATACCAGCAATAAACACAACCTTACTGTACATCGCACTCGTCTCCACAGAGTAGGCAACTCGTTCATGGGTCAATGTATACGCTTTTACAACAAACTTCCCATTGACATTCGAAATTTACCCATTAAACGATTTAAAATTTGTATTAAAACCAAACTTTGTAAAAAAGGGTACTGTAAAGTTTCAGATTATTTAGAAGATAAAAAAGCTTGGGATTGAGCTGCTCGCTCTGCTAAACCTTGTGATAACACCATAAAACTTGACATCAGAATTATTTAGTAAAATTATTAAAATTTACCAGTTTTATTTAAACATTAAAACAAAATGACATGATTACTTTGTAAAGTATTATTATTATTTTAATTACCTATTGTGAATGGGAGGACTACATGGATATTTTTTTTTTCATTACTCCTTTTTTTTCCTATCTCAGTTAGTTTTAATGATGGTTTGGCAGTTTGAGTAGTTTATGCGGCCTACCCAAGTGTCATTTCTTTGGTATTGTTCGTCGAGTTGAGTTCCTTATGTTCTGAGTTGAGTTCCAATATTACTGACAAATGCTTGCACTGACTGGACAGGTCCACTCAAATCTGTGTGGTTCTTTTCTCAAAAGACCATTTCACACACTAATCTGCATGGTCCTCATATGGCTTGACCAAGACTATGTCTGGACTTTAAAAGAGACAGTGACCTCTGAGTTTGTTTCGGCCTTTCTTCTCAGAGAGTCGGATAGGAAACGAGGAACTCATCTAGCAAAATTTAATATGTTTTTATTATGACGTGTAAAAGTGATTATCCTATTTACAGAATAAACGATTTCATTTCATTTCATTTCAACGATAGTATAGCCCTTGCCGAAAACCAAACTGTGCAAGTGTGCATCATGCATTCTGAGATGACCAGCGAGGTGAGTACTCGTATCGATCATCCTGTCAAACACTTTACCGATAATAGTGGCTAATGAAATTGGTCTATAGTTGCTCTTGTCCGCGATGATGCGATGATGATGGTGTATTGCACTTTTCTATGAAACAGCAGTTGTTTTTTAACGAAAATTTTCATTGCTGGGGGATTTAATGGGATGACTATTTAGATCTCGAATTAACGACTATAGAGATATATGGAATAAAGAGTCATTAGAGATGCTGTACCACGACCGCACATACATTGTCTTAAGGGTAGCACTCGGAAAAAAAACCCTACCTATGTCATGTCTGTTAGTAAATTATGTCTATTAAACAACTTATTTGCTTTACACAAGCTTGTGGGATGACGAATAGACGACGACGAAGACGACTGGATGATACTTACATAATTATTATACCACCTACCTGTACCTGCTTGTAGGTTGTAGCTTGTGGGTAACCAGGCAACAACTGGGTATCCAATGCTTTCATAAAAATAAAAGTTATAAAACTAAAACCCAAATACGACAACAACGAAGACATCACACGCAGACAGTTTTTTAAATTTTTTTATTAAGATAATCGGCATTTTGTTTAGTTCATCACTTTTTGTCCTCTAGAGTGCTCCATATTAATTTATTGTGATGTCACTTACCCTGTCACCAGCGGACGATGAAGACGCTTATCGCCAACGATAGGTACCTCATTTGTCAAATTATGTTATGTAGTTCAGATTTTATGAGGGAAAAGAAAGATGAACATGTCATAAGTCATAAGTCATTTATTTCATAACAATATGGAAACATTGTGTTGAAAATAATATAAAAATAACAAATTGCAATGAAATTAAATTAAAAATAACAATTAATACGTTGAAAATATAAAACAGTACATGGCAATTAAATTACATTAAAATTACAATAATAACAAAATATAAAGAATTACAGTGAAATCAGATTAAAATTACATAACATAAAACATTATAATTAAATCAGATTAAAATATTTAGAAATGTCAATAAATAAAAACACTAATAGTCAATTGAGAATTCAAATACAATAAGATTATAAATAATAAATGTCAAATTAAATTAAATCAAATACAACTTTACAATAATATTACAATGTCAAATGTCTTCCATGAATTCATTGATACCATAATAGCCTTTCCTCAATAAATGGGCCCTCTATTTATTTTTAAATAAGTTGACACTGTAAATACTTTTCAATTCTATGGGCAACTTATTCAAAGTCAAAGTCAAAGTCAAAGTCATTTATTTGCTTTAAATGCGGTTACAAAGGTGTTAATAAATAAGTATTGTGCGATGACACATTTCGCCATATTTTGGCATGCAAATATGAACAGTAAGGCTTATTTAAATAAGCAGTTATCTATAACTCAAGTTGAAAATATTTACTAAACCTGAAATTATTTCAAGTAAATCAATCTTCAAGTTACACAACAGAAATATAGTAATAATAAAAAAGTATATGTAATACATTTGGCACAACATAAAAAAAAAACAGATCAAAATTATATCTACAATCGCAGATTTAATAATATATTCTAAGTAAAGTCTACAATGCATTCCTGAAATGATAGGACCGACAAGAAGTTTTTTTTAGAAATTCACCTATTGAATAATAACTATGTGAAATGAGCCATTTTTTTAGTACTACGCAGAATTTTCTGTAAGGAAGATCAGTTATGAAATTTGGAATTGAATTATATTATATAAAATTACTGATTGATATCGTGGGCTGTGATGCACAACTTGCAATTTCGGTTGAATGTTGTTGGGCACATCTTTCCTACGTGTACTAGCTCTAGTAATTCTCTGCTCAGCGTTCTCAATTTTGTTCAAGTTTTTAACAAAGCTAGTCAGTAAAACCAATATATAGAGGCATGGCACTGTTAAAATATTTAGTCTTATGAAATGCTCTCTACATGATTCCGTCTGTTTCATGCGGAGCATTGTCCTAAGAGCTCTTTTTTGAATGACAAATGCCATTTGAACATTGTACTTGTAACTGTTGCCCCAAAATTCGATGCTGTATCTGAGCTTGGATTCTACCAAAGCAAAGTACACACTTCTAAGTTGAGGCAACGTTAAAACTTCTCTCAGAGTTCGGATAGCGTAACATGCCGAGCTAACTGATTTAGTCAAAGCTAATGTCTCAACCTTCCAATTTAATAATGTATCAATGTGTACACCCAGGAACTTGACACTATCAACTATTTCCACACTGTTTTCACAAGAAACAATGTCCAACTTAATGTCATTCCGTACAGTGGGCTTAAATAATACACATTTTGTTTTACTTACATTAAGTTTCAGATTATTTGTGCTAAACCAGATTTCGAAAGCTTTCAAAAGAGCATTGATCTTACATTCTAATTCTAGTGTATTGTCTGCCGAAACTATTGCATTTGTATCGTCAGCAAAGATAATTAGTTGTGCGTCATTAATACATTTTTTGATGTACTCAACTAAATCATTCAGGAATATAATAAAAAAGATTGGACCAAGAACGGATCCCTGGGGAACACCACGGCACACAGTAGCTAGATCAGATCTATAAGTTTTTTCTTCTCCATCTATTACGGAGTTTATCTCTACATACTGCCGTCGGTTATGCAGATAAGAGCCAAGTAGTTCCAAAACATTCTCTCTTACACCATAATGTTCTAATTTGGCTAGGAGAATACCATGGTCCACTGTGTCGAAGGCGGAACTGAGGTCTAGAAAGATACCAGCTACTTTTAGTTTATTATTTAAGTTACAAATAATATTGTCTATTAATGCCTCAATGGCATCGGAGGTTCCTAGTGATGTTTGGTAGCCGAACTGTTGATCATTTATTATACCATACATCTTTAAATGCTTTATAAGCCTATCCTTTATTATTTTTTCAAATATTTTTGATAATACAGGCAAGAGAGAAATAGGTCTGTAGTTTCCAGGTTCCGTCTTTGATCCCTTTTTGAAAACCGGTATAACTCTTGCTATTTTAAGCTGATCAGGAAGCAGGCATGCATACATACATACCGGTCAAAATCATAACCCTCCTTTTTGCGTCGCCGTGGTCGGGTAAAAAGAGAGTCCGTCTAAGAACTGTGCTGTGTGTTCGTTCACGTAGCTGGTGAATATAACTTACAAAACTTTATAGATGAGAAGGGTCCATAAACAACTAGCTAAAGCTACGGAGGAGCTAACTGTTACTAATGGGACTGACTCATCAACAAGTACTACGATAACTCGCCTGCAATGTTACCTGCACCCAATGCCCTCTTTTTCGTTCATTCAATACATAACTACAAGAATAACTCTTTACAAAGAATGCCGAACCCTTTTATGTTCGGTAACATAATGATGTGTCAGTAAACGAATTGGTAATTTTCCTACTATTCCTGACCACACCTTTGAACCAGTTTAACATTTAAATCGCTCACTTTGGTTAGTATATAACTTGCGAGCACCCGGTGCAAACCAATCGCACTTTTTGAGCCAATTGTGTAAATTACTGGGTGACCTGGGTGCTTAGTATTTGGTGGCAAAATAGATTTCCTTTCACGTTCCCTTTCATGTATCTATTCTCAAATATTTTTATATAAAATCTCATTGTGATAAATTAGTTTCTGAACTGAAACCGATGACGTCAACTGTCATTGTCAACAATTTGTCATGAAGTGCTAATGTCACTGAATCGCTTACTGGATTACTCGTCATAATTTGTATTTGTCTAGGTTTTCTGAGAATCCTAAGCTAAAATAAACGTAAAACATGGCTTATTTAACACAGCCAGATTATGTGAAGTATATTTGTTCTTGTGGACAATTAAAACCCATCACGAGTCTTTATTTCTGCCGGCATTGCTTGAAAATACGTTGCGGTTTCTGCATTTGTCATGAGGTAACCCACTTTTGATGTATTTTTCTGCATATATACATAATAAAATGTGCAAATTTTTATTATGGATATATTAGAAATATCTAGGTTAGTATGATTAAATGTAACATAAGTTTTAAATGTGAGAATTTGTTATAATTTATTCTGTAATTCTTCAACTTGACACACCTTTCCTTTTTATTACTAGAGTAGTCATTTATTATGATTTTGTAACGATATATAACAATCCGCAACTTTTCGTGTTGTTTTTGAGCCATATGAACCTGATGTCATCTTGTCCCTTTGATTAAAATATGTGTTGATTAATTAAAAGAAAATCTTTATTTGTAATTTTGTATAGCCTTGCACATCCCTCTCAAATTAGAAATGACAAAAACATTAAACAAACTGACTGGCTTGTTACACATCCAAACATTGTCTAAACTAAGCTTCAAGCAGCTTAGTATTATAATAAACTACCCCACGGCGTCAACGTCGCGTGGATGATTGTAAATACCCCACAGGAATGTTGTGAATATGTTAATCAAGATAAACTATCTGTTTGCCAAATTTCATCCAATGTTTATGCGGCGCATGCCAGTAAAGCTCCTACTTTGTTTTATAATATTTATGTAGTGATATTCATTTACGATATAATTACCAGTTCATATTATGCATTTAATTGTATATCAATTTATCTAGTTTAATCCATACCATTTGTGTGTTTGTCAGAGTCAGAGTTAGCCAGCCTAAAAAGTTAATTTCACTTATTTAATCAGAATATTTTTCAGTCTACCCACTTTGTATAATCTTGTTTTTTACCACAATGTTCTTTACCAGGTCGACTCCCACTACTGTGCAAACTGCCTTGAGAACATGCCATCATCTGAGGCCCGTCTCAAGAAGAACCGTTGCAGCAGTTGCTTTGACTGCCCCAGCTGTTTCCACACCCTGTCCACACGGGCCACCATGGCCCAGCCTCGCCAAGTGCTGCAGGACCCAGCAGCCGCTGGAGATGCCAAGGTGGAGAGCAAACAGCCTAAGAAGATGTACTATTTGTCTTGTTTTAACTGTAGGTGGACGTCCAGGGATGTTGGGATTCCAGATCAGCCTGTTGGTAAGTGAAGTCCTTTTTATATGGGTTTATAAAATTATATGAGTTTTGACCAGAATTCTGCCGGCAGCCGTAACATATCCACAAATCGTGACATATCCTAACTAATATTATAAATACGAAAGTGAGTTTGTTTGTTACGCTTTCACGCTAAAACGGCTGAACAGATTTGAAAGAAATTTGGCACATGGGTAGAAAAGGACCCATGTTTCCAAGACCTAGAAAAGGAGATAGGATAATATGATGTCATTGTTTGTGAAGAGAAAGAAAAAAAGATTTGTTACTGCAGCTGTTGTATTAAACCCAACAGGTCTTTCCATAAAAGTTATCATTTTTCTCAACATACCTAGCTGTTTCTCTGTTAAACAAAACAATTCGATCTTACTGATAAGCTGTGAAAATATCTTACTTATTCTTATTTATACAGAATAGCTCAAAGGTGCTTTATAGACTAATGCTAAAGCAATATTCCATAGTTTAAATTTCCGTAACACAGAAACAAACACCAATAATGATTCAAATAATTGTTTAGCATCTGGAGGTTGGCCAGAGCGTACAAACCCGTACGCAGCGCGCGTCAACCAGCTTCTGGACTACTACAAGGCGATCGCCATGCAGGAGAAACAAGAGAAGATCGAGCGGGAGAGGAAGAAGTTCAATATCAGAGGGAAATATATCACTCTTACTGTAAGTGTCTCAGTTACTATGATGGAGATCCAAAAAGTGTATATGGAAGTTCCAAAGAACTAGAAGCTCAACCTTAGAGTACACCTTCTTCTTAACTATAGACTACAGAGAAATATTGCCTAAAATATTCTAAAAGAAACTTTAGCAATTGCGGTATTGTGCGAAAAACACTTTAATTGTATGCAAAAACAAATATCAGTGGCGTAACTTCAGATCAGAGGGCCTTGTGCAAACTTGAAGTTGGTCCCCCCCGTCACCAATCTCCCTGGCGTTTTTTTTTCAAACTATTTGTCAACCTTTGTTGTTTTCTTCAGATGATAATAATAATTAAATGGAACATTTGTATGAAATCATCCATCAATTGATAATCGTGTAACCCTAGTGCTGTGCGAAAATTGTAGCACATCGCCTGGGATGAGGTAGATTTTCTCTCGACCATTCTTAAACAAATAGGAGTTACTTGGTGACTTTATTTAGAACAGTTTAAGGCTGCGTTTCCACCAGAGATGAGCGACGATGCGTAGCGAGGGATGTGTGTGAAACGAATAAATAACTTAGTTCAAGCTATGACAGTGAAGCAATGTAATTGGTTAGTTTCACACACGCTTCGCATCCTCGCTCATCTCTGGTGGAAGCAGCCTAACACTTAAGGCAAGCTAGGGTGTAAGAGCGAGCGAAGTGATCTCGAAAATTTTTGCATCTAGACTCGGACTCGTTAGTTTTTTTTTACCATTAGGCTGGGGGCTTATTGACTTAGTTGAATCCAATCCCGGCTCAGATACTGAGTGGGCCCCCAAATATCGCGGGCCCTGGTGCCCAGCACCACTTTGCACCTTAGTAGCTACGCCACTGTGCAACAACTATTTTTCTTCTTTAAATTAAGTAACAAAGCTGCAAATTAAAATAAATACCAGCCAAGTGAACATAAGTGGGTCAAAAGTTACATGCTGAGGGTCTTTTGTCTCTAGTAAGTTTCCCCTAACAATAACTTTTTTCCAGTTATACAGGGTTATTTTAATTTGGCTACCAAAACTCCGCAGCGCCGATGGCTTCGATATCTAGACCCGATAAAATAAAAAGATTTGATATTTATTTGGGAGGTTAACGACCGACAAATCTAACATCACTATAAATTGGACTTGTTCTTTACCTAAAGATTTTCAAACTTAACATCAAACTGCCATTGAAATCCACCCACCCATCTATCACAGACCCTTCTTTGAACCCATAAAACCAATTAAAATGCAAATAAAACGACGTCTAGGACAAGACGGGTCTCACAGCGCGATGGCGCGCAACATCACCGGGTTACATTCGAACGAGAGCTTCGTGCCCAACGCTACTGGAAATCCAGAAATATAAGGCCTTTTGACCAAAAATTGTTTCCCGCTATGCCAACATTCATGATGTGGCTTGTATGCTATCGGAAGTTTATGCTGATTTCCAGGCTTTGTCAATTCAATTATTCATGTTGCATTTATCTAAAAATTACGCGGGTGAAGATATACTCGTATTTAACAATCCTACTTTCTAGGAACTTGTGCAAAACTGATTGTCTGCTTTCAAATGAAATTATGTTTTTTTTTTTCTGTCAGACGATCTTTTAAGACACTTTACACGTAAATTTTTCGATCAATATTTTAAAACTAAATGGCGCCGTCTCACTCATTCTGAAATTCAATAGTAAATTAAATAATATTAAAAAGTAGTTAACTAATTCAGTTTTAGCACATTAATTTTCAAAATGTGTAATCCATTGCAAAACGAGAACAACTGCCGACAAACTGTTATGCAGTCTTTATGTAAGTTATTGCTAATACAGATTTTGAATAAATAAACAAAAAATTTTTAAAAAATGCCGTCGATTTTCATTCACTCGGCTATTATAATATCTTGTTTGCAATGTGTAGGATAAGACGGGCCTCACGGGCGCGATGGCGCGCAACATCGCCGGGCTGCCGTCGAGCGAGAGCTCGTCCTCTGCCATCGCCAGCTTTGTGCCCAGCCAGGCTAGTGAGGAGGTCGATGAACTGCCCGACGATATCTTCACCAAAGAGGTCAATTTGAATCAGAGTTAGTATTGTTTAATTATTTGTCTCTAAATGTTTCAAGATGTTTTAAAGTAAAATGGAGCTACAAAATATGAAATGATTTTTTAAAATGTTTTTCATATTGACACAAAGTAAAGGATAAGGACTATACGCAGATAACACGACACCATAGTTAATATATTTTCCAGTCCTTATTTGTAAAGTTATGTTTTTAAGCATCGTATTGCTTAGGCCTGACCCTTTAATATATAAATACTGCCCTAATACAAACCGATCGCCGCGAACATTTATTCCGGAAACCCGAACGTGCCCTCTGGCGGCACGTCGAAGCGTTCGAATTCATCGAACAAACGATCGCACCGATCGCTTTCTATTCGGACACCCGGTAGGACTTAAACTTCTAACTAAAAATAAAATTGTATAATACTATATTTTTATAGTAACAAGTATGCCGCAACGCCTGGCGTCTCCCGAGTGGCAGCCGGTGTCAGTGTCGCGCCTGCACCCGCTCGCCAAGCTGCTGAGCGTGAAGCGCAGCCAGCGCTGCCGCGCCTGCGACCACAACCTCACCAAGCCCGAGTACAACCCGGGCTCCATCAAGTTCAAGATCGAGCTGCTGGCCTAGTAAGTAATACTATCAGTAACAGACAGTGTCAGTGTCGCGCCTGCACTCGCTCGCCAAGCTGCTGAGCGTTAAGCGCAGCCAGTGGTGACCATTTCACTGATATAATCCATCTCTCAGTAATTCGTAAATCTCCAATGAGGCTATATGCCACTAATTTAGATTTTTCCTGCTGGTCAGTTTTAATGATTATTTATATATCCATTGTATCCATGTCAGTTTACATTTAGGAAGCTATCAGCTATATTCCCCACCTTCAAGGTCAACCTATCTTTACCAAGAAAAAAAACCTGATCTAAAATCTATGAAAACCTCCAACAACGGACTTTTCCACAGCTACCACGTCCCCGAAGTAAAAATAATATCCCACGAGCCAGTCAAACCTGGCCAGAAGTCAGCTCTCCTACTGAAGCTGACCAACCCCACGGGACATGAGATGCAGCTGCGGCTGCTGCAACCCGAAGACATCCCCCCTCAGGAGGAGAAGGAGGAACCCAAGAGTATTGAGAAGTCGCTGGAAAGGTCGCTAAACTTGGAGAAGGTGAGTTTATGTATTTATTTATACATCTTGTATTTTGGAGATAAAAACAGAAATCGTGACACAAAGCATTTTTCAGAAAATAATTACTGTTTGTTTCTCTAACACCCAAACCAAATGCGTAGCATAATAAATCAACAGTCTTTAATGTTCCTCTCCTCTCTGAGAGAGCGAGCGAGCCGTAATCTAGCACGCAAGCCGAATGCTAAATGATATTAGCAAAAAAAAAATGTATCATCGATTGGTAGCTTCTGATGAAGACCAAATCCTTTAATGGTGACATGCGGTGATCATGCGGCACATCCATGCCGTTTCGTATACGTATAACGTTCTTGACACGGCACGAAGTTGTGCGGTCAGACCTTGATTGTAAAAAAAGGATCTTGCGGTTGACATTGAAAATCATTACGCGTACATCACAATTTCAGGACACATCATCTTTCAAAGCCATCGAGCGAGTGCCTGTGTATGAGGCGACGAGTTACGTGACGTCACCCGACGTGACGCTGACGTTAGCGCAGCGGGACGACGCAGCCGAGTACGACGACGACGCTCAACACGATACTAATGAGTGAGTGTTCATTAGTTATTGTTTAAGGCTCGCGAAACCTCTTAAGGCGTGATCGTCTGTGAAATTTTAAATCTTAAATTACTAAAGGTGCATCAGCAACGTTTGCAAGTGTGTTGTGGGGAACAATCAATTTTAGGAAGACTAGTTGACTTTCGGGCTTCTGACGACCCGTAATGACTGTCAAAGTTCCACGAATGACAGCCGGCCGGCACCAACGGCTTAACGTGATTTCCGAGGCACGGAGGAGTTTCGGTACGTAAAGACGGTTACCTATCCACGGACCAACCCCGGCAAGCGTAGGTTCACCTGATGGATGGACCCGTGCGGCTGTTCCTACTTAGCCACGAGGTCCTCGTATAGTTAGTGGGCAACAACGGATAACAAAACAGTTATTTATTGAACTTACTAAAAGTTATTGAAAGTTAGTTGTTATCGTTATCATTGTTTAAAGTTAGTTGTTATCATGTTGCAAAATGTTGCTCTACAAAAAGTAACTTGGGTGTAGATTCATCTGTAAATTACCACTACTCCTCAGGATATCGAAGTACGAGTATATATAAACACAATACAAAAAAAAATGTTTTTCTTAACTCACAATAATTATTTCAAGTTATTACACTACCCGCGGCCATTGACCCCGTAATCAGATGCAGTATTTATACAATGAAAATGCGAAACAATACAATTAATAATCGAAAGTACACACAACTTTAAGTATAATATAATACCCAAAAACCGTTGACATTATCGCAAATCACGATGCACCATTAAAACTAACCCCAGAACCATTACGTATTTATGTGCATTGCGTGTAGGGCTTTTGAATAAGAGATTCGACTGCGTTTGGAAACACTCAGACATTCCCGGAGCGTGAACGTGATCACACAGCTAAGCATAGTCATAACAGTTACCGAATAATCTTGCTTGAAAATTTCTACCAAAAAAAGCATTTTAGTTTTGCAGCCTGCTAACATTTTTAATTATGGCTTGAAAATTTGTATTCAGTCCCAACTTTCATTTACAGTCCAGAGTAGTGATAAAGTGAAAAACTAATAATTTAATGATAGTTGATAAAATACTAATTTCTAAATTAACTTTGTTTAAACGTACATACTTACCACAAATATGCAGGACACACAGGAGTTGGTTGTTACTAAGAAGGACCGGTAACTATGAATAATTCTTACTTTATTAGGGATCTCGTGCGCAAGACGGCCATGAATCCGGCCAGTCGTGGCCGTCTAGTGGTATCGTATGGTGTGCGGCTAGTTGGCCGTTGTGACCAAGTGCGCGATTCCTATCGGTTTCTATAGTTTACCTGGTCGCGGTCGTGGCCGTCTAGTGCGCGACATCCCTTACTCTGACGGCATACATAACAAGGGCGAGAATAATTTTCTCTTTGTCTTGATTAATTACGGTTAACGCTAAGAAGAATTCTTATAAGTAAACTAGAATACAAGTGGGTACATCATCCAGAGGAAAATTACCATTATCAGTAAACTTGGAAAACTAGTTATTGTAATTTGTCCTCATTATCACATAAAATACTGCTGCGTCATTCTAAGGAGTAAAGAATTCCTCCATGCCTCCGTCTTTAACACCACACACACCCTCCACTGAGTAGTGTCTAGGTCAACCACCGATATTTTTTCTAATCTCATTGATAAAAATCAAATAAATACTTTCGTATGATGTTGCCACGTAGGATTTGTTTGCTGCGCGAACGACACACATAAGACTATGTGCTGTTATTATAATTTATTTTATTTATTTACACTTCTATCATAACAAGATATCCCAAAGCGATAGGGTGATACTTACCTTATACTTATTTTACAAATTGTAACACAAATAGCGGAATTCGTTCAATGAACAGGATTTTTTAAAATTATAATTATGATGATGGACCGTGGAGTTTCCTGCCGGCCCTTCTCCATGGGAAACGACCAAACGAAACCGTGCTCCTAGCCTCTGACGTTTAATAAGTGCCCATATAGGTTTATCTGAAGCTAGTAACTAGACGTAAAAATTAAATACCCCAGAATAGTGTCAAGACAAACCGCCCTGGGCTGGGGTCCTGCCGGCCCCCTCAATCTTAAGAAGTACTTTTAATGATATCCCAAACACGATCAAAATATATTCAGTTAGAAGCAGTTTAGAGTTGAAGGCTAATGATGAAAATTTTTGGACAAATGAACTCCCTATTTATGTACGATTTATTAAAAAAAACCTTCCCTATACAAGGCGGTGTGCTAAAATTTTGGAGCTCGCTACACTCGCTCTTGAATTATATTCTTCTAGCTCTCAAATTTTTCTGCATAACGTACGCATGTCGAAAAAACGCAAATCCTTTTTCCGTAAGGATATTTAATGGAAATCTAACCCGGAATTCCGAGTCGAGGTGTAAACAATTTTGAGCTTGCCTTGGTCGATCCCCTACATTATTGGTTTTTGTAAATAGCTTATTGAGGAGATGAAAATGCACGTCGCTGAAAAAAATAATTCTGCCGGTTGCGAGGTCCATGGTGTAGGTAGATTATAATTACGCACGTAATATTTGTTTTTTTGCTGTCATTACAATTTATGTGCATAAACTGAGAAGACCGGGGGCCCTCATTATGTTTTGCCGTCCCGGGCTCCCGACAGGCTTAGTCCGCCACTGATTGGAGCCTATCCTTACTAGACCGCCACTATGTGACTCCCCCGACTCGAAGGTTGGATCCGCCCTTGCTTAATTTTCTTGCTCCCAATTTATTTGGGGTCGGCTTGCTGGGATGCTTTTTTTCTTCCACACTTCTTTATTAAGGCGGGTCGACGTCGGCTACGGACGCGTCACATTCCACGCGCGCGCTCATGTTGCGAACGGTTCGCGTGCAAGGATCCACACATACGCAATTGAAGCTCACGCGCACGAATCGTGAAGTGAAGGTGTCCATACTATGTTCCTAAGATCACGCGAATCGCACTGTTCGTTGCTCAGGTGTGGACCCGCCTTTAGTCGTTATCTCGGTAGCCACCCCCTTTCTACCCATATGATCTTTCACACAGTCCATCTCTCGTTAATTTGAAACCACTCACCTTTTGTTCCAGCATAATAATGTGGCGGAAATCAAACAAGCTGGCGCTCCGTCTCGAAGTAGTGACGGGCGCGGCGGCGGCGGGCGGCTCGCGCGGCGCGGCCCGGCTCGCGCTGCAGTACTCGTACCGCAACACCGTGCCGCCCGCCGCCGCCGCCGCGCAGCCGCGGGACCACACCCTGTACACCACTGTGTTGCTGGACTTGGGCACTGTTAGCTCTAACTAGTCCTTCATTTTAATTATTTATAAACTTAATTATACGGTCAACCACGTGTCAGTAGTATACTTGACATACGAAAAGCAGATATATCAGACCCTTCACTTTTTGTTCATTTTTGTGTCTTTAATTTGGCGTCTTTAATTCGAAGTAAAACTTCTGAACACAGTCATTGAATTCATTAGTGAACTGATCTCACGGTATTGGGTTTCGGCACTCAGTATCTTTCACTCGCGTAACGAATGATCGAAAAAAAAAATGAAAGAAGCAGATCAATTCATTCCTATGTAATATTCTCGGTGTCGTGTGAACGTGGAATGAAATAAAAAGCCGGCCAAGTGCGTGTCGAACCACGCACAATGAAGGGTTCCGTAGTTGGGATGAATTTATCCCAAAAATAAACTTATCATTGTAGTTGAAAAACGTGTTCTCCCATACGGAATGTATGGGAGATCATGTTTTTCAAACTGCAAATTTAAGTTGGTTGATTATTTCTCGTTAACCTGTACAGCCTACTTAGCTCGTTCGTTATATATACTACTGCTGTGAATTTTTTCACAACTCTAAGTACAACCATTTAGTTAGAAGGGGGGGAGGGACACTTGACTCTAACAAAAAAAAACAGTTAAAAGCTTAATATTTCGCAAACGGATCCCTGAATCCAAAAATGGTTACGACAAACTCATCATATTTTTGAAAGACCTTTCTAACGATACCCCACAACATGGGGTAAATGAGAAAAAAAAAACATCCCCACTTTACGTGTAGGGGAGGTACCCAAAAAAAAATATTTTGCGTGATTTTATTTTACCACTTTGTCGGCATGATTAATATGTATGCATATGCCAAATTACAGCTTTCTAGTACTAACCGTCTCTGAGCTAAGCCGCGGACAGACAGACGGGCATGGCGAAACTATAAGGATTACTTGTTTACTACGGAACCCTAAAAATGAACATTCACTTGAGCGAGCAATGAATCATCTGATATCAGCTTTACTGCTACGAAATAAAGGTCTGTCAATGTCTGGTTGTTATTTGACCTCTGTTTTCAAACAAAATCACAGTTATCTTTATTATTGTTACAATAAGGTTGCTCTGCTCTCAGAGGTACAATAATTGTGAAAAGAGCAGGCGGAATGTATGATACAACTGTATTTATTGAAGAGGGTGTATCTGTTAAAGCCTTCATATTCAAAAACTTCTTATTAAGTTAAAAACTATATTGTTCAAGAATTAACTTGCCATTTCATGGCAATGAAGTGTATGAACAATATAGTATTTATAAAGTGTTACAAATTTATATTGTTCTTGAATAAGAGGGGAACTGTATTCTGCATGACATAGTAACAAGAACAAAGCATTATATTTTTTTGTTTAATTTATACTTACTTTGGCTCGAGTTATAGCTACCGAATTATTTTTGTTAAGTGTGCAAAGTGTATTATGGTTAATTGATAAGTTTCAATAAGCCACAACTCGCTACGAGTACAATATTATTAAGAAACCAGAGAGTATGTTGCTATTCAGATAATATGCTAAGTCACGCGAACTTCGAGAACACGAATAAAAATCGAGAACAAAAAAACCAGATATAAGTATTAGGTACTTTTTATTTTAATGTTCATGGTCATTGTACAATACTTACTAATAAAAAAACCTAATAGCCCCCAATATGTCAACTCAAATCGATGTTAATTTTCAAAAAAAATATCATGAAGTAAGATTGATTAGTATGTAGTTGTTTCGAGACATTTTTAAACGTTAAATAAAGAATTCAGGCTAGCCTTGCTTTTGAATAATAATCAAAATATGTGTATCTGCTTGTGATGTAAACAGTAGCAAGGTATGGCTCCCAAATGTTAACAAACTTCGTCGCATCGATTTTAGACCATGACATACAAAGAAATAATATTATCAGCACTGAAGTAGCTAGAAGTTGATATAACCTACATAACGAAATACGAATACTAAAACACTTGCAAAAGTATAATCATATGTTTAATATCGAATATTTTACATTTTAATGCATAGAGCAGCTAGATACACAATAACATGTGCCTAAAGATTGCTTTTAGAAACTAAATGAAATTATTCATGAAATTCCAAGTGTTTGGAGATTTTAGTTAGTTATTTATTTTTTATAGGCTTTATTCAGGGTCAAAATAAAATAGATAGCGAAACTCCAGACACGTGATGGTTTCGATATCAAAACATGAAAACGAAAAAAATATATGTTACCTATCACGTGTGCAGAGGTTCGCTAGGTAATTTGATTTGACCCTGCATATTAACATATACATATTAGGTTAAGACGTTCTCACTACTAAATAATTGTGCATATTACCATTAGCTTTTGAAAGTTAGCAGATTTTGTATAACATTCTACTGCAAGTATTATAACTTGGTTGAATATGTTAGCTGAAATAAAAAAAAATAACACAAATTCATTATATTGTTTTTGTTTTGCCCTAACTACTAAAGACCACAGGACTTACTACTCCAGCAGTGTAATGTAATAACAGCTGCAGCAGTAGGCTGCACTGCAAAATAAAAAATTAAACATTTCCAACACTTTGCAACTACATGTAAGGGGAATCAAAAGATACTGGTAGGTACTTAATAATACACAAAAATAAATTGAATAAATCCGTTTATTAACAAAAAACATATAAAATAAATGCTCAAATCCTGTAACTAAATACTCTCTTAAGTTAAAATTTGTCAAAGTAGATGCTCATCCTGTGCAAGGACTATCTTTAACTTGTTTCTTAGCTGAGTAAATGACGTCATTCATACCTACACCATCGTAACTACAACCCACTAGAGATATCGGCAAATTGTTTGCTGCTATGTACTCTCGAATGTTATCAACCCTCTCATAGTGCCCAATCACATATTGAGGTATACATTCTTTCAAAATATTGACATGTGATGCTGTAGGCTTTACTCTTATGTTCAATATCTTCCCTACCTCACGCATTGCTACTCCTAATAATGTGCCCTCAGAGACATCATCCCCAAACTTTTCCTTGAACCATCTACCTCCGAGCATAACTGTTAAAACAGTTCCATTTTGATCTGGCATACAACAAGAGTCAAAAACGACTCCTAGAATAGGAGAGTTCTCAATAGGTGGCACTAGGAATCCAAATGCAGGTTGAATAAGTGGTTCTTCTATATCAAAATACAAGTTAACTATTCCAACCGTTACAAATGGAATGTTATTTAAATTATTTGCCAGCTCTGGATGTTGTTTTTCCACTAACTTAGCGAGAGCATAGGCTGGTAGTGACGAGTAAATGTGATTGACTGTTAAAGTACTTCCATTTGAAGTTGTCAATTCTGCAGAGCTTGAATCTATAAACTCTATTTCTTCAACTTTTGTATTTGTGTTAACTGTCACATTATTTTCAATTAAATAGTTTTGTAAAGTATCTGGAAACGTTTCTAGGCCACCTTTCATTGTGTAAACATTCCATTTCTCTTCTTGTGATTGTTTAGCTAATTCACTTATCTCCATATCTGAATCAGATTTCGAATGGAACATAGACTTCATCAGCCCTTTTACAACTCCACCATGGGTTTGCTCATATTCAAACAATGTTTTCATCAGAAACTTTACAGATATTTCCTTCGCGTCTCCGGCACAAATCCCACATATCATCGGCGATATAGCGTAGTCTGCTAATTCTTTACCAAAACGTCTTTCAACGAAGTTATAAATTGAATCGTCTTGTAATTCTTTGTAAGGTGATTTTATATCATTGAACAGTGCATAAATGAGAGGCTTTGAGAATGGCTGATTTTTCTTGAAGACACTTATTAAACTTGAAGGTAAGATGTGTAGGTGGTCGCGCACGTAAATCATTCTGTTCTTGGCCGCAGGGTGGTCAGGTTTGATGGGCACGATGTGCTCGCTCAGACCTAGATCTTGCATCATATTTAGGGTGTTCAATCCCTGCAAGCCCTTGGGTCTGATAGTTCGCGGACCTTGTTCGAAGACATAATCCTTGGTGCGGATGGATTTGATCCACCCGCCGCAGTTATGACTCGCTTCAAAGAGAAACAGCTTTAGTTTATTGTTACTTTTCAAATTATTTTTAAGTAAATAGTAACCTGTAGAGAGGCCTCCTAGCCCTCCGCCCAATATAGCAGCCATGGTTAATACACTAAATGTTTTTGAAAACTATAAAAACGATTCACAACCGAAAACTTTCGACAACACAGAGTTTCGTTTGTTTTGACATTGTGTAGTGTGCTTGCCTTGTCAGTCTGTATGAGTTGACATTTTATTTAGACAGTGACATAACATGACAACCCTAAACAGCTGACCTTTAAAAACACGGAAACGGAAAAAGGTTCGACTGTATTTTTTTTATTTCGTATAAAATACTAAAAATTACTTCAACTATTTCGTGGACAAAATCGTGTGCGTTCGCGCAGCGGAATGTTGTTGAATTTAAAGATATTAATTATGCAGATATTTAGTGTATGACGTCGTATAATTGTGTATGGTAAAAAAAAAATTGTGTACGCAGCCATTGTGGAGAAATTCACCAAAAACTGATTCCGCTGGGCGAACGTTGTCCTGGCGGAACTTATTTTAATCCATAGACTTTAGAAGAAAAGAGGTGTGTCCAAAAATTAGTGTGTATTTGTGTGTAATTGTGTATGTATGAATAAAATGAGTGCATGCATAAACTTCGGAGAAATTCAAGTTTCCGCTACGCGAACGTTTGGCCATTAGCTAGTTTTCATATAAAGCGCTTACATAGAGAGCTGTAGATTTTTACATACGTTGTTTTGAATTTGTTTATATTTGTTTAAAAAACAGATTTAGAAAAAATCGTAGGGCTTAAAAGATAAAAATATAAACGTAAAATACACTTAATAGGTCTTAGTTCTTAAAGTATGCACTTTGGGGTCTAGATTTTCACGGTTATACAAACCTTGTAAGTATCTGAAACATGTTGCCAAGTATCAATGATGTTCCGTTAGTAATTAAAGAGTTAAAGGACAATTTTACCATGAATAGATCACTGTTTACAAAACAGTCAAATATCACGACGTTCTAAAGGAATTGCATGGTAAAATGTATGCCAAAAATTAGTTTATTCATTCAACTATTCACATGCAAAATTTCATGTCATTAAATTTAGTAATTAAAGAAATCAATTAAAATACTGACGAAGCATCGAAAACCTACATAACCCGACCAAGTTCGGATAGCTACAAAAAAGCGTCCATGCAATATATTTAGGTAACATCCCAAAATTTACCGTATAATACCGGTATTGAATTGGTATAGGTGATAACACAATTGTTGTTTCGATATAATTTAAAGGTCATTTATTTTTGTACACCAAATTTTTGTTCAATTGTTCTGATTTTTCAGCTCCAGAATTGACTGGAATAATTCCGGAGTTCCGATAGGTATTCACATTTTTTAAAAGTTAATATTTTGATTTAATTATATTCTTGTGAACGCACGTAATTTAACGTCTGTGGAATATTCCACAAACTGCTAGTCGAACAGGACGCGCGCGGCTTCCCGCTTGAAACGGTACTTCCATCCTTGAAGAAAAGAGAGGGCAATAATATGTTTTCATTGGCCGCGGCCCGCGCGTATTCGTTTTTGCTGTTGAACTTGAACCTGATTTTGTTTTTTATCCCCAGTCACAAACAAATGTGCAGTCAAGGACAATGTGCGTATGCGCTGTTGTTTTGCTATGCATCGCCAATTCTCGATAATAATAATATTGACAAAGTGTGTTATTAATGTTATAGTGTAACAGTGAAGCTTAACATAATTATGTAGTAGGAATATTGAGTCAGTGATAGTGAGAAGCTGATCACAGATATAAGGTAAGATTTTATAATAAATCAATAACTATACACTTATTCATTTACGTAGTTTATGAGGCATATAAATTATAATAATTGTGTTACGTTAACATTGGACAGACACCATAAACCCAAGTTAATATCTACAGATTGATCTAATTCTATTTAGAATTTAAATTCATAATAATAAATTATACTAGACATATTATAATGGCTTTTTCACTGTTCGTGCTGTGCGTCTGTGGAACTCACTCATTCGTTACGCGATAGCCCTTCGTTGGTAGTTTTGGAACATTTTTTGTCAATATAAACTGTAGTTTAAGTATATATTTATAAGTATGTATCATTTGAGTATATATTATGTTTATGTATTTGTTATTTGTTTAGTTTCTATCTGTAGTTTATTTTATGTAGGTACCTATAATATTATAATTAGAGTAGTTTATCTTTTTTTTCCCCCCTTTCTTACTATGTACACTTGTTTTCTGTCCTGTTAAGAACTATCTCTCTTTCGCTCTAGGTTTGCTGTCAGAGAACTCATTAATGAGTTAAGCTCGCCTTTGTACATTATATTTTTTTATTGTAAAATTTATGTATTATTTTGGTGTGTACCTTAAAGTATAATAGTAATAGTAGTAATATATTATAATAAAATCGTAACCAAGTAGATGTTTTTCCTGGTTAAAGACAAACTACTGAATAGAAAATTACAGAATAACTACTGAATTAACTAAACGACCGACTAGATTGTAACGAAATGTTGAAAATAAATATTGTTATTGAATAATCACCTTATATTTATTACCAATATGCAAAATACATATACGTATAAGGCAGATGTTTATTATTGACTTTCTTTTTGTGGGGTTATGTGTAGAGATGGCAATAACGGCTGTTTTTCAATAATTAATTATGCATATGATTCTATATCACTAAGACATACTCCCCTTAAAAGGAAAGCAACTAATAAAGTATCACAATTTTTCATTATCTTTATGTAGTAATCCATGTACCTATGTAAATGTATACTTTTTATTAATGTTTCAGATTATAATGGCGTCTTAATCTCACTAGAAGCGAACACCTCAACGACCTAATTCTACAAACCAAACCAATTGATCCAACGCATCGCGCGGCGCTACCGACGCCGACGGGAGGAAAAATTTAAAATGGCCGGCAGAAAAAGTACTATACCGTTAAATAATATGAAAGTAGTAGTACGAATACATAAAGACACGTTTGTTAAATCTGTTCCTCCTGTTAGCCATGAAGTGTATGACAGTATACAAAAGCAGTTAGCTGAATTATTTAATTACCACATGAAGAAACCTGCCATACAATTGTCAATTAAACGCCATTATAATTATTTTTTTGACCACTGTGAAAACATACCCACCAGTAAACATTATTTTGATGATTCTGATGAAAACAATGTTGATATTACAGACGAATCTGATGAAGTTCAAGTAAAATTTCTAATGGATTATTATGAGTACAGAAATATAGAACCAACAAATCACAAGTTGTTAAAAAATAATTGGACGAATGAGCTACAAGACCACATATGGGCAAAAACGGATATTCAATGCACTTTTTCATTTAAAAGCAATTACGTTCCTTCAAATTTAAAGCTAAATAATATCAAATGTGATGGCAAATGTACCCAATGTGGAGCAAATATTGTAGTCACTATTGATCCAATAACTAGTAATTTCATAGATGTTACTTGTTTGCTAAGCCGATATAAAAAAGATTTTGTCCATGATTCGACTATAAAGAATAAACTTAATTCTGTAAGAAAACAAAAATTAGCAGTAATGTTAAAACATAATAAGGCATTAGCAGTTAGAGCCAAGATGGCAGACAAAATTATAGGCATAAATGATCCATGTGAACCTCCAACATTTCCGAAATTAAGTACTTTGAGGCGTATACGACACGCAGTTAAAAGGGCACTCCAATTCGATAAGAATACAATTCTCTCCATTTATGCTATGTCACAAAGTCCACCTTTTGATTCTTTTGTTCAAAAATTTAGTTTAGTCCCGTTTTTTTTATATTTTTGGACCCAAGAACAAGGTAAATATTATGATGAAGTATTAAAAAATACACACATCGTTTTATCCATCGATGCAACCGGTTCGATTTTTCAAGTAATTGCACCGCCAAATGTTAACGATAATTTAAGAACTAAAGAACCCAAACATACCTTTTTGTATGCCGTTGTGGCATACACTGCAAACACAAGTATACCTTTATGTTATATGGCGTCCCAGTCCCATACTACTGAAACCATAGCCACGTGGTTAAGCACATGGGCGCGTAACCGTAATACGCCGAATGAAATTATCAGTGATGATTCGTCTGCCCTATTAGGAGCAATATGTCGCAGTTTTTTAAACACCGACACAAACAAATATTTAGCGCAGTGCTTTTCGATATTAGAAGGTGAACATAATTCTATACCAGCATGTTACATTAGATTGGATAAGTCTCATTTTATCAAAAAATTATACAAACAAAGCTGTTTCGATAAAGCGACAGAAAAATGTAAATACTTCTATATAAATTGTATAAAAAAAAATCACTTGCTTAAGTCCTATGACGAAGTCAAATCAGTAATCAAAGATATCGTTACTGTATCTTTACATGAATATGTAACCCTAGATTTAGATGGGCATTCATGCAAGAAATATGATCAAGCTGTAGCGTGTTTAGCGAATATAAGCGAGTATAAGGTTGACATCCAAGATTTAGATAACTGTAACGATGATGAGGCATTATGTTCTGTATTAGCCGATGAAAAGAATGACACCAACAATGCAGGTACAAACCCACTCATTCAATATTACGACAATATTCTAGAAACCGAAAAATTGTATTTAATGTTAATTGACCCGAACGAACATAAAAACGAATATTATCTACCAGAAATAAATGATACATTAAAAAGACTATTGAGAAAGTTGCCAATGTGGAGTGGCGTTATGGATAAGTATTTTCGTAATGTTAGAAATGTTGGGAGTAGCTCAAATGTTGAAAATCATTTCAAAGATATAAAGACCATATATTTCAATACAAAGCAGGAGCGAATACGTTTAGACGAATTTTTAATACAACATTACACTTACATTAATGGAATGATCAAATTAAATAAAGCTAAATATTCTGAAACTGCTACTAAGATAATTAAGAATAAGAATGAACATATGATTTTAAATCAAGTTAAACAGACGAAAATTATAGGTGATTTCGAGGAGCAATCTATTTTTCAAGACAATCCTGTTGAAATAGAAAACTGAAGAGGTCTAGTTATTCCCAACACAAAAACTATCTCGTCGAAGCCTCTTTACATCTTACAAAATGGTAACGTATCAATATCGAAAGACATCAAAAATGTAGTGACTAATACCTGTGCATTTGACGCAGTGGCTCAAGCTTTCGCAGTCGCATATACTGACCGTATCTCTTTCCGTAATTTTATAGTTTCCTTGATTAGCAAAGATTCATTCACTCGTTTTTTTATCCTATTATCTAATACGAAAAAGAATTGCAAAACGTTATACGCAAAACGAGAAATTTTACTAAATCCATTGTTTAATGTTAATGACAATACACTTGATGCAAGACAGTGCCAAATTATAGATTGTGCATGCAATGTCACAAAAATAATTGAAGACATCTGTTTGCCATACTTTTCTGGAAACAGAAAGAAATGTTGTTCAAATAAAGAATGCCTTGTTTCCATAAATGACAGCAATTTTAAATGTAAATACCTACCTTTAAACATTGATATCATTAAGTGTAAAGGCATTGCCAAATTGCAAGAGTCTGTAGAATCTGGTATGAGGAGTGACAATCCTCCTATTTGTAATTTTTGTGGAATAGGCACTGTCGATTTTAAATATGATTTAAATGATTTAATTATCTTTGAACTACATAATTTGTACATAAATCTAGAGGACATACCTCGTAATATTGAAATAAATAATAAGCTATTTTTAATATTGGCTATTATTGAATATGTTCCACCTTTACAAATGCCAGGTATTGGTCATTACAAGGCGCATTGTTCGAGACCCCCGTACACTAATAAATCATTTCAGTGTTACGACGATTTATGTAGCAAAGTTCAAAATAGTTCCAAAAACATAATGCCTCATGCAATAATTTATACAACTGAATAGTCTAGTTATGTGATCTGTGATTTTATTATTGAAACTAGAAAATATGAGGTACACTTAGAAATGTTGAGGTTATTTACTGTATTTGCTACTCATTTAAGAATATTTTCTTGAAAATACCTTTTTTATACCAATGTTTTAGTTTATAAGCACTTTCTTAATGTTGATCAAATCTAAACAACTGAATAGTCTAGTTATGTGATCTGTGATTGTTAATCTGTGATTTTTTTTAAGCTGGTGTACATTATACTTAGAAATGTTGAGGTTATTTACTGTATTTGCTACTCATTTAAGAATATTTTCTTGAAAATACCTTTTTTATACCAATGTTTTAGTTTATAAGCACTTTCTTAATGTTGATCAAATCTAAACAACTGAATAGTCTAGTTATGTGATCTGTCATTGTTAATCTGTGATTTTTTTTTAAGCTAGTGTACATTATACTTAGAAATGTTGAGGTCTTTTTCTGTATTTGCTACTCATTTAATAATTGGTATTGAGTTGTAAATACCTTTTTTATTTTATAAGTACTTTTTAAATGTTGATTTATTTTTATATTAGGCAGACTCTCAAACCTAAACAACTGAATAGTCTAGTTATGTGATCTGAGATTGTTAATCTGTGATTTTATTATTGAAGCTCTAAATATTTTACTTACCCTTATATTCATAATCGTTTATTAAACCTATGTTAGTTAAAACACATTTAAGTTTATTGCTGTCGTTGCAAGCGTTTGTTAACGTTATTATAATTACTTATTTAAGTGTGTAATGAAACATAATTAAGTATGTACTTAATAAAAAAAAAATTTGTACACGGATATTTAAATAGAAAAGTACTTGTTAATTGAAGATTTGTTTTTATCGTAGATAGTTGGGTTATTATTAAAAAAATATTTTTAATTCAAGAAATGCAATTGTTTTATTTTTTCCTAACGCTTGTGTACGGAACTGTACCATATTAGTAAATACTATATTGGAAGGTTAAGAACGTCTCTTAGATATATGGCTGGGCCGCTTTTTTGTAGCTATCCGAACTTGGTCGGGTTATGTAGGTTTTCGATGCTTCGTCAGTATTTTAATTGATTTCTTTAATTACTAAATTTAATGACATGAAATTTTGCATGTGAATAGTTGAATGAATAAACTAATTTTTGGCATACATTTTACCATGCAATTCCTTTAGAACGTCGTGATATTTGACTGTTTTGTAAACAGTGATCTATTCATGGTAAAATTGTCCTTTAACTCTTTAATTACTAACGGAACATCATTGATACTTGGCAACATGTTTCAGATACTTACAAGGTTTGTATAACCGTGAAAATCTAGACCCCAAAGTGCATACTTTAAGAACTAAGACCTATTAAGTGTATTTTACGTTTATATTTTTATCTTTTAAGCCCTACGATTTTTTCTAAATCTGTTTTTTAAACAAATATAAACAAATTCAAAACAACGTATGTAAAAATCTACAGCTCTCTATGTAAGCGCTTTATATGAAAACTAGCTAATGGCCAAACGTTCGCGTAGCGGAAACTTGAATTTCTCCGAAGTTTATGCATGCACTCATTTTATTCATACATACACAATTACACACAAATACACACTAATTTTTGGACACACCTCTTTTCTTCTAAAGTCTATGGATTAAAATAAGTTCCGCCAGGACAACGGTGTCCGTTATGCTAGCGTACACCAGAACTGCAACGAGTTAGTTTCTATGCCAAAAAACTCTGTGTAAATACTGCCTAATTACTGTAAAAATAAAAAAAAATCTTCCTCTTTAGTTTAGGAAATAAACACCATTTTCACTATGTACGCTAGCGTCACGATCAAGCTAGCGTACACATGGCCGTACTCGAAAACGGCTAATTGTAAAGCAACAGATTTGGACACAAAAATACTGTTCTAATACTTCTCCCGCTATGCAAAATTTCATAACGATTGCTCTTGTAGGAACAGAGATATTGAACAAGACTTTTCAATGACATTCGGAGCTGGCGTCATGGCAGCGTACACATAGTAGTTCTTATAGAAAGGGAACTTTTCTTGTAATGAATGCTATATATATAAATAGTGCGTGAAATTCTGCCTCTATTAGTGTAAATACTTTATGCGAATTCGCAGGGGAATAAGTAAAAAACCCTGTTAATTTCTGTTCATAGTACAGGTACAGATATGCTCAAAGGTGCTTTGTCAAGTTTTTTTTAATAGAGAACTAAAACTGAAACGTGATGAAGTACTGAACTAGGAGTATGTACACTTCATTGTAGATATAGTTCTGAGTGAAAATTAAATAATTGGAAAAATTCAAATAACATTTATTATGCCAAAAACAATTATTTTTTAATGGCGGCCGAGTGCTCTTGGAGGGGTAGTTGCGCGGGTGAATTCCGGCGCGCGCGCCTGCCCCTGTCGTTTCCTTGAGGGGCCACTGTTTTCGAACACCGTGCAATGTCGTACTTGCAATGCGGTGTTACAGTATGTAATCATTTTAATTTTATTTATGTCAAAACACATCATGCTAACGTGTATTAGAAAATAATGCTATATTTCTGTTTTTAATTTCACAAATAATTCATTTTGTTCGCGACAGTACGTCAGTATATTTGTTCCTAGAACTTAACATAGGTTTTTTTGCTTATTCCCCTGCGAATTCGCATAAAGTATTTACACTAATAGAGGCAGAATTTCACGCACTATTTATATATATAGCATTCATTACAAGAAAAGTTCCCTTTCTATAAGAACTACTATGTGTACGCTGCCATGACGCCAGCTCCGAATGTCATTGAAAAGTCTTGTTCAATATCTCTGTTCCTACAAGAGCAATCGTTATGAAATTTTGCATAGCGGGAGAAGTATTAGAACAGTATTTTTGTGTCCAAATCTGTTGCTTTACAATTAGCCGTTTTCGAGTACGGCCATGTGTACGCTAGCTTGATCGTGACGCTAGCGTACATAGTGAAAATGGTGTTTATTTCCTAAACTAAAGAGGAAGATTTTTTTTTATTTTTACAGTAATTAGGCAGTATTTACACAGAGTTTTTTGGCATAGAAACTAACTCGTTGCAGTTCTGGTGTACGCTAGCATAACGGACACGGACAACGTTCGCCCAGCGGAATCAGTTTTTGGTGAATTTCTCCACAATGGCTGCGTACACAATTTTTTTTTTACCATACACAATTATACGACGTCATACACTAAATATCTGCATAATTAATATCTTTAAATTCAACAACATTCCGCTGCGCGAACGCACACGAAACCAGTGACGGGGATTTGCTGGGCCCTGTTAGTGCAGCATTTTCCATTTTTCCTCTTTTAGAAACTGCTTTAGAACATGTGTCTATGCGAAACGCCATAAGCATTTCGTAGAGGATATGTTTTTTGTTGTTTTGCGCAATAACCGCAGCTGCCCACCGCTGGCCACTGGCCACACAACACAGTACCTACACCTACGTTGACAAAGAATTTCCTTTTTCTTTATGAATAGTCAAAAGAAAACCTAAATTAAAATTTCGAGATCGCTTCGCTCGCCCTTGTACCTACACTAGGTACTTCTCAAACTTTAAGTTACTGCATACCAGGGCTCCCTTTAGTCAGTGCTGTGAAACTCCGAACAAATGGAATGTATGGAATTTGTGACCGTCTTTAGCCAACATTCAGAAACACACGTCAAAACAGTGTGACCAGATTAAATTTTACAAAAATACCGAAGCTCCTTAAAAAAATACTGAAATATACCAACTTGCACAGGGAAAATATACCAATAAAAATACTGATTTTCAAAACATATTTTTATTTATTAATCATCATCATCATCGCAATAAATATTAGAATTATATTTTAACATTCTGTTTGATGGGTTAAAATTCACACATCTTTTATACCTTGTTTGAGTTTTTAAAATTGCAGATACATTTTTGTTTATGAATCTGTTTCTTTGTTCCGTTTTTATTAAATTAATCTGTGAAAATATGCGCTCGCATGCAGCATTCGACACATGTATACATAACAGAAATTTACTGAAACTAGATATATTCTTGTATTTTAATGTACCATCACTGTTAGAAATTTTCCCAACTTCCAACCAAAATTGTTCACAAGAAAGGGGTGAGCCAGTACTCGAAGATTGTAATAAATTACTTACTTCGCGATCAAGTTTGAGTGTTCTATATTCTTCGTCAATTATCTGCATTTGTTCTGGCTGTACTTCGTATGGGAAAGTTTCCATAACATTTCTTAAACTACTAAATTCTTTATTCACGGCAGTGTGTGGGTCAAGAAATTTCAGTTCTCGGAAAATTTGATCTTCAAAAGGCAAACGTGATTTCAATTGCGTGCTCAATTAAATTAAAAAAGATTGGCACTTTCTGAAAAAATCAGCAATTTGTTCTTTCATGTTTATGTTTCCCCTATGTTTAATTAATTCTTGACCCACTTGAATCCCTAAGTACATATTATTCAATGGCAAATAATTCACACTAGATTTTGGGTCTAATGTAATTACGTTGTCCGTGCTTTTTATATAATTAGTTTTCATATAGCAACCCAAAATTAGTGATGGGTAACTCATCATTTTTATATGAGGTTGAGGGAGTACCTCATTTTACCTCGCGAGGTCCTCAAGAGGTACCCCTCATTTGAGGCGAGGAGTCGTACGTCGATGTATTCACCTCACGAGCCGAATTATGAAAGTCGGTTCATTCACTCACTAAGCTCACTCAATACTCACTCGCGAGTACTCGCGTCAATAATGTCAATGTCAATTTTTAAGTGAGGACGAGTGAACGAGTGAGTTGGTTCAATGTTGAAATTCGAGTAACTCTTTCAATTTGCGATCACGAGTACCTCAAACGAGGCACCTCATGAGTGAGGGACACATCTCTACCCAAAATCGACAAGTACATACTAGAAGCATAGCATCATCATATAATCTTTCAATGCACGGGTAGTCGCCTTGAAAAATTATATTAAATTTGTTTACAATCGGCAAAATGTAGTCTAAAAAGTAAAAGTATAATTTGTTTATATCATTATTAAAAGAATGATACAAAAATTCTGATGACATAATGCGATCACTCAAATATTGGTCTTGAAAAAACAACTGCAGTGCCCTCCATTGCTCAATTATTCTATTAACACAAGCATGAAGCGATAGCCATCTTATATCATAATGACGCAGTAGTCTATGTTTTTCAGTGTCAGTGAAATTTTGGAACTCAACAAATTCTCTTTGACGCTTGCTGCTTTGAGAAAAATATCCATATACTTCTTTTACTATCTGTTCTAAATTTCTAGGTAGTATTTTGCAAGCATTACTAACACTTAATGCTGCAGAATGACAAACACATTTCATGAATAAGCACTTTAGGTTCACTTTTTTAATTTTTGTAACAATGCCAGAGTGTTGACCAAATATCACATTCGTAGTATCAGCAGCGAAACCCATCATGTCTTTTATATCTAAACCTAACTCGGATAACTTTGATGACAAAGCATCAAATAAACGATCTGCAGTCTCACCACTTAAATCAACTAAATCAAGAAATTTGGTTTGTACTTTACATTTGGTTTCAGAGAAGTATTTGATTACTATCGCCAACACTTTGATTGTGGTGACATCTGTACTTTCATCGATTACAATTGAATATACTGGTTTACCTGACGGAGATACAGTACGAAGTATATCTTCAATCATAACTTTTTCAAATTCGGGTCCTAAAACGTTATATGTAATAGCTGCTGCTTTGGTTCTCTTGCAGGAAAATTCTTGTGCAATTTCGGAGTCAGGAAAACATTTCACTAGAACATCACTAAGATGGTCCATAGCTGTAAAAGAGATGTTGTGTTCTGAAAGAAAACCGCATAAACGCAGCTCCGCTTTCTTGACTTCGTCTTTCAGTGGTGCCTTTTTGAAAAATGTGTCAACCTAGAAACAAGTAAAAACATAAATTATACATTATGATCATACACTAAATAAAGTACCTCCGAACTTCTCAACTTTTGGTACAGTAATTCTAATTTTACTAAAAACTAAAAACAAGTTAAGCTTACCTTTGACTGTCCTTTATATTTGTTCAAGTTCGATTTATGCTTTTCAGTATTTGCATGTTGTTTTATAGATACTAATCTACTTTGGAGTTTCGCACTGCACGCTTTACAAAACGCAGCGTACTCGTCATCTTTATAACGTGAAGGCCACGAAGAAAACTCCGGAATTTGTTCCCATTTAGCCAAATAACTTTGCTGAAAACTAGACATGTTTTCTGGATTCTGAATTGCGTATCAGATAACAGCGTAATAGCATGAAGTAAAATGACAACAAAAAATCGCGCGCTCTATTTATATTACGACGAATACGTACAATATAAACTTAGGGAAAATCCCGAATTATTGAAACTTTCAATAATTCGGGAATTTCCCTAAGTTTCAATTTGAAAGTTTGAAACCAAACCTTCAAAGATTAAGCCAAGTGCAGAACAGAAAATAATTTTGTGACTAGTTGATTCGATACTATTTGTAATTCTAGGGGGTCCATCTGTCATGTCCTATCTGTAACTTACTGATCTTTGCTCCAAAATGAAATATAAACTAAATCCGGAAATTCCCCTGAACATCAATGTACGCAGTTTTTTTTTTTTAATAATTTTATGACTTGGCTATGGTATTGCCATAACTTTTTTTCCAAAATATACCCAAAAAATACTGGCTTCCGCCAAAATACCTTTAAAAATACTGACTCTTGGAAAACTTACTAAAAATATACTCAAAAAGTATTAAAATACTGAATCTGGTCACACTGCGTCAAAATGACATGATGACCAACATTACATTACGAAGTGCTCGCAAACATTCTGCCTTCGCGCGAGTATTATTGTTTGTGTTGTGATTTTTTGCAAAAATAAAATTATTCTATTCTATTCTAAAAAAAATCAGTTAAAAGCTTAATATTTCGCAAACGAATCCCTGAATCCAAAAATGGTTTTCACAAACTCACAATATTCTGAACGACCTGTCTAACGACACCCCACAACATATGGTAGATGAGAAAAAAAAAATATCCCCACTTTACGTGTAGGGAAGGTAACTTAAAAAAAAAAAACTTGATTTTATTTTACAATTTTTTCGGCATGATTAATATGTGTACATATGCCAAATTACAGCTTTCTAGTACCAACCGTCTCTGAGCTAAGCCGCGGACAGACAGACGGACATGACGACTATAAGCATTCCTTGTATACTACGGAACCCTAAAAACGCGACTATCTTTTGACACGGTAAGGCGAATCTAACGATTTAAATCTGCTGTCATCATTTTCATGACAGCCGTTACTGCGGCCGTCAAGTGCAATCGCATTTATCTTAGGGTGGCAGGGACATCGAAGCAAAAACTGTTACCATGGATTCAGTACGTAATTCTGTATAAATGAGACCTTCTAATAAATGAGAGTCAAGTGCGGACACCGCTTTTCTAGGAAACCGTAGCTTTACGACCTCATCTAGTTTTTAAAATTGTCGTGTAAAAGTATTTGTACAACAAACCTACTTACAGAAATAAAATCATGTAGGTACTTATGTATCATTTCTATCATTACGGTAATGAGCTACATTTCATTCAATTAAAACTAAGTACTTAGTTTTCTTTGTAAGTATCTACCTCAGTCGCGTAAAAACGCTGTTAAATTATATTCTTCAATCGTCTTTTTACATAAAGTAATATCATTGCTTCAATTAGTGTAAAAAACCAGTAGGTACCTATGTTCCAGCAAAACGATGTTTTTCCAAACCAAGCACAAAGATTATTGAAAAGATAATTCACAAAAGAATATCTAACAAAACGGTTAAATCGCCAGTGTGTCACCGCAAGCAGGAGGCGTGTAACGAGGACACAGTTGCTGCTCCGCGACAGATAATGAATTCCAATTTCATACCTATTGCACCCACAACGCATTACCCGTACAAGGGGACACACATAGAGTGGCTCATACGAAAACTATTTGATTTTAAGTAAGCAGAAAGTATACACGTTGGTAGGGACGCACAATTCCGACGTCGCCCAGCTGATAATGATGATCATGACCTATGTATTCCTCGTAGAGAAAAACGACTTTTCTTTGTTCTCTCTGTTGAATTATATGGTAAGCTAACCCAACATTGGCCGACATTGAGAATTTGAGATAGTTTTATATCTAAGAGACGAAATGCCAATGCCTTTTGTGTGGATGTGACGCATATTTTCCCCCAAAATTTTATTTCGTGTATTTGTTCTTTCTTTGCGTAATGTTTACCGCAAATAAAGGTTCCATTCCGTAGCCGACCGGAGGCGGCAGCAGCATGCCAGCAGCTGACGTGTCGCCACGACACGAATGGTTTCTATGAACTTCTATTAAATACCTTGCGTAGCTAGCGACAGGTCGGTTTCATAGAACTTCATAGTACCTAGCCAGTATTTTCTTGTAAAAGCCTGGGCTGGTGTTCAAATTAGCTGAAAAAGTCAGTTATATGAAAAGTGCTTTTAAAAAGAGTGTAGGCGTTAATTAAGCACCGGCCGAGACGCGTGGTAAACATTCTGTTTAACAGCTCATTAGAATATCCAATTACTTACGTACAAAACGTTCTCTATAAATCCGATTGTATCACTCAAGCTCTAAATAAATTCCATCCAACCCTATAAAAACCGTTGGATAGCGAAAAACCCCTTTATTCCATCCCCGGACTCGCAACACGTCACAATGAATCAAGCTATTCGCTCTAAAACATGTGCGAAAACTCACAAAACAGCTGAATTGAAAGTTATGAAAATTCTTAACAAGATCGATAGTTTGAAACTTAGTAATTCGTTTATTGCGTGTCTTGATATCCCTAGAAATAGTGAGAATAAAGTTTTCGGTAGGAAACCCACGGGTTACGTTTTGTGGAGTGCAGTTCTTATATTCGCATTTTTTATCAGTGCTCGATGGGTTTACGTGGAACTACTAGGAAGTAGGGTAAGTTGTTTTACTAAGTTTCAAGAATCTACTTCACTATTCAACTGTGCTTTTACAGTCATTTGTTTTTCTATGACCTTTCCCGCCCCGCTCATTTCAGAACTGCATAATAGAACTACCGTCATTCTCCAAGTCAGTCTTCCGTCCGCCAGAAGACTGTTCCATGTGCATAGGAGTTGATGATGTGGTGCGCCTCGCGAATACTACTGCCGAAGAGTTTGAGGACAAGTACGCGTACAGCACCACACCGGTCATTGTTACTGATGCTACGCACGGATGGAAGGCGTTGGGGGTTGGTGGATATTTTATGACATTTTGTCGTTTCTTTTCAGGAGAAAAAAGACCGTTTCATTTGTGTACAACACTGATTGGTACAAATTTGACTTCCACGGTGTTGGAACTCAACAAGCGACAATTTGGAAAATAAAACAATAATGTCAATAATGGAAGAAGAAAAAAAAAAGCGAAAAAATAAAAAGATCATAATAATATTCTTTAATTTATTTTATTTTATATTCTTAACTCATTGCGGTACGAATTAACCAAAATATAATATCTGATGCTGTGGTAAAAATGTTAGCCATTCAGAAAGGCCTAGGAAGCACCGGACGTTAGGTTTACATCGCCACTTCGTTTAGGCCACTTTATTTCACCCCAATATGGTAACAAGATGACATTCTCATCCCACAGGAATTCAACTTCAAATTCTTTGCTAATTTCTACAACGACGGAAAAATGGGGAAACAAATCAACGACTGTTTCTACTTCGCGTACAAATCAGGTCTAAATTCACTCCAAGAAGTGTTCAGTATGGACGAAGCTAGAGCCAACCTGTCTGGGCTACCCTGGTACGTGGGTTGGAGCACTTGCTATGACCAGGAGACGAGGAAGCTAAGGTCTTTCTATGACAGGCCCTACTTCCTCCCCAAGACTGCTGAGAGCGATATGGTGGATTGGATCTTTATGGGCGGACCGGGGCAGGGCGCTCATATGCACGTGAGTAATTCAAATTCAAAAGTCATTTATTCAAAATAGGCTGAGAATCCGCACTTTTCAAACTTCAAAATTACATAAGATAGTCCCCCAAAAACGCCCACCCTTCACCACTTCTTAGTGCTTAGCTGGGAAGAAGTGGCGCAACAAACTCCCCCGCAACACAGCTGTCTGTTCAGTTAGAAAAACTTGATTCTATACAATAGTAGTTATGGAAAATAATGTACATTATGCAACGTAAAACATTAAATTAAATTATTTGCTATAAGCCAGCTAGCACACGCCAATATACCAATAAAATAATCATCGAAATCTATACTCAAGCGAAAATAAAAAGTAAACAGAACTTAATACCCGAATGAAAGCCACCAGGCTTAAAGGAGGTGCCCGCTTACATATAGCTATTAAAGCTGTAACTCGAAGTCACAAATGATAAACTAGGACCATCGAAGTAAAAATAAATAATATAAATATACAGTTACTAATAACAAAACCATGGCCAGCAAAACGACCAGTCACCACAAGCACGAGCATAACGCAGAGATCGGCCATTAGCCCCATCGCCATATTTGAGGAAAGAAGGCAACCCAACCCGACGCTACCGCAAACGACATCGACATAAAAAAAAGTATGAAAATACATAAAAAAAATAAAAGGAGCGCGCGAGAACGAGCTTTGTCAGACTCTGACTAAAATAGGGTTGTTTATAAAGACGAAATGAGTTTGGATAGCATGTAGATAGATATATAGATAAAACATTTATTCAGTGCATACAAAAGACACACAAAAGCCCAATTAAAAGATAACAAATTACATGAATATACATATAGATGTGTTTAAAAAAAATCGGCCGAATTTGCACGTTTTTTCCTTTGTAACAACTATTTTGCTGTTTGTATCCAGGTGGACTCAGTGAAGCACATGTCGTGGCAGGCACAAGTGCGCGGCCACAAGCAGTGGCAACTGGCCCCGCCGCCAGAGTGCCTGTACCAATGTCGATGGATTACATTCACTGTCGCACCGGGGGAGATACGTAAGTCTGTTGTGCTCTTGCTTCACTATTACTATCAAACCAGAATCAACTTGATTTCTGGCGATATTTTTATGTTTTACCCATATACACCATTTACAAAAAAAAAACCAAGCGTTATATTCTATAATCACAGGCGAACAGCTCTTGGTTAAATTTAAGTACCGAATGATTCAATGCTTAGTCAATTTTCCCATCTGTTTGCAGTGGTGGTGGACACTAATCGCTGGTATCACAAGACGAACGTGCTGCCTGGTGATATAAGCATCACTATCGGCGCCGAGTACGACTAAGTTTTAGCATGAGGTCCCATAATAGATAAAAGTATATACCTTCTCTTATTTCATGCACCAAATTTTAAAACATAACATGTTATTGTGTAGTAATTTGCCTGCCTGTACCATTCGACCTACTTACGTTACGGGAATTTAAAATGAAACCAGTAGTATAATGCTACTAAAAACCTTTAATCATCACCGTAAAGCTATATGTTACGCGACACTCAGCGAAGTACTAAGTTGATAACACTGAATAGGCTGGAATGGCAATCAGTAACAATACAGAGAGCGTCTGACATAAACAATTACACTTTGGATCTACAGTTGTACAACATGGATATTTTAACACTGCAGCTAGATATCCTTATTTAAACAAATTAATAAATAATTATTTATTCTTATAGTTTGAATAAAAAAACTATCATTTTTATTTTAAGTAATTTATTAAAAAATATTAACTTAAAATTGCAATCTATCAGCACTGCAGATATTATATAAAATCGATCGATCAAATGTTCACGGAATACGGAGGTCGACATAAAAATATTTTAAGTACAACAATTGAATCATAATGGGTTACACGAAGAGTGGCCGTTCACACTTTATAACTTACAAAAAAACTGGATTAAATAAAAAATATTTATTAGCTAGGAAAATACAAAAGAAAATTATTTATTTGTAATCTGTACCCTTGGTGTTGTAGTAAATAAAGTTTAATTGGGAATCTTGGAATTTTCTTGCTTATATTACTAGAATTAAGTAAGTTTTGATACAAGAAAAAAGCACTGGATATGCTTGATACTACAGAACACTTATTAATTAATAGAACAACTCTTACTCACGTAATACAGAAGATAATAATATGATACTCATTATAAAAGCCCAATAAATACACAGATATTTAAGCTGCCTAGCCACACAGACTTTCATAACATTATATTGTGAGGTGACGTAACATCTACTACAAACAGTTAAATGGGTACATCATTACTCGGTCTCATTTTGTCGTGATTACTCTTCCGTCGTGCCGGCCGAGTCCAGGATGACCTCGAACGAGAACGGCTGGAAGAGATAACCTTCACCTGCGTAGAACTTGCTCTGGAACTCGACCCTGCGGGATAAGGGTTGAATCAGAAAACTGCATTATTTAACTCGGGAGAAAACATTTACGCTTATAATAATAAGCCGGTAATGCGCTTGTGATTGTCATAATATCTTTCTTCGCCATCAAAGCACATTCATTTGGAATACATTTGTCAAATCATTCCGAATCCTAATCAAAGAAGCTTTGACAGCAGACCGATGGTAAACTAGACTTTTTTTTACGTGTTTCTGTGACGAAAGGATTTTTTTTTCTTTCTTCTCGATTACGTTCATGATGAACATAAAGCACAGAAGGAATTTGGCTTGCCCTACGTCTTAGTTATATTAGTAAGGCTAGGTGTCTAATATGTAGGTTGTATATCATCGTACTAACCAGTGCAGACGCAGCGTGTGCAGGAAGGCGGACAGGCCCTCCATGAGCACGAGGATGGCCACGGAGATGGCCGCCCAGCCCGCGAACACGATGTACAGGAAGATACCGCCTTGGAAGTCCGTTGACATTAGACCTGTAAGGAATATTATAATGTTAAGTCTGCTTTACATGGGCAAGGTAAACTAATTGGAAAATAAATACATACTGTATCTATTCAAACTTAGAATTTAAATAATCAGAGCCTTCAATTTGTAAGTGGCACTACAAATTCGCATCCACAAGTACGTTTTCTGATTTATTTGTTTAACTTTTCATCAGATAGTTTTGTACCAAATCATATAAATGTTTTCATTAGTGACGATACACTTTTTTATTTGATATTGCGATATAGCTATGACAATAAACCCGCAACGATATATAAATAGCCAAGCAAAGAGTGTGATATTTTACAAGCTTTACAAAACATGCTTTCAAAGTGTTTAGAAATTTCAAAGAAAATTACTATTTCTTTGTTTATACCGCGAATCAAATACATCTCAATTTTATAGTGTCTTTTTCAATACAAAATATTTTACGTCTTTTAAAAAATGAGCCAAATATCTTACCTTTCCTAAGCAGCATGTTCCAGGCGACCTCAGCGAGCTGTGCGTGAGCTAGCGACAGCGCCCACAGACGTAAATACGACGCTGTGTGCGAGACTGAACCCAACACGTACTCGATCGTGTGGATGCCCTGCGGATAGTGTATATTATTATAATACTAATTTTACTTGTAGTTGCTGAAATATTTTCTATCCAGTTCCTACCCTCTTTAACATTTTTATATTTAGGCAATTGAGAAAAAGGGACAAACAGCCTCGGCTTGGATATCTCTCCCGGCTCGTTTTGCCTCGGCTAAGATAGCCAAACAAAAGTAAACCTAAACTCAAAGCATTTATTTCAATTAAACCATATACAGGCACTTTTGAATTGTCAAGGAATCGGTCAGTCAGAAATATGAAGCTAGTTGCCTGTTCCAAAGCGTAGTAGGTACCTATGGAGAAGAACGGGCAAGAAATTCCACGGACACTCTTTTAAATAAATTGTTACAAAATAAGGTCCAACGCTTCTGGTTAATTTTTGTATAATACGATTTTCGGAGAGCTCAGTCCTGTTTGTATAATAACTCCATGGTTGCAATAAATTTTGTTAACTGATGCTAGTCGAAATTAGCTTTAATTTTTATTTTTTGCTCCTATATCAGTATTATTCGTTCTACACAATATGTATCTTAAAAGAGTAGTACAACTCTGTCTAAGTAGCTTCTTTCTTGGTTATGTACACCTATAATTCGTGTATACATTAGCACCTTTCCTTTTGTAAGCCAATGTTGAATGTATATGCTGTTGGTGTTTTTTCCCATTATATTATATTCACTGGTCCGTGACACTATTCTTGGAGTATCCTAGAAAAGTAATTGCGTTACGGTGCAGGGATTTTAGACTACAATCTCTCTATAAGTAATGGCGATTGTACAATGATGTGTAGCTAGGTATGGCGCAGTACCTGGTGGATGAACACCTCGGTGATGTCGTCGTCGTGGTGCGGCGCGGGCGGCGCGGCCCCGGCGGCAGTTCCGTTCTCCGCGGCGCCCTCCACGGGCTGGTGACCTTGACGCTGGACACAATAATGTATACGTTACTTTTGTAATTCTGAAGGAAGATTTATGGTGTTTGGGTTAGGGTCCAGTAGCACCACAAATATGCAAAGACTTTTAACCCTAAACATGATTAATGATTTGTGGTACAAGCGGGCTTAGGAATTTAAAAAAAAACTCCAATACGAAAATTTTATGAAGGGATCAAAAAAGATTCTAAATATTTTGAGGTTATCAAGTGGCTGTATTTCCCTAAAAAATGGTCGTACTGAAAAAAAAAAGGTTTTTACAGCTCGAAGTTTCCAGTTTAGAGATCTTACGATGAAATTGTTTTTCAAGCAACGTGTTCCGCTCAATCCTAATGAATACCGAAAAAATCAATTATCGAAATTGTTTCGATTCTTTTTTTTGGTCTACGAACTTGTTTTTTTTTTTCAACTTAACCACTATATGGATCGGATAACTTGTTCATTCAGCTTTAATTTGCTTTTTTGAAAAGTTCAATACTGCCACTTCTCGCTGAGATATCGAACTTTGAATGGAAAACGATCGTTTTGTCTTTAACCATTAATATCTCAGCAACCGCTGATCGCACAAGAAAATTAAGGAGGGTTTTGAAATCTTGAATAAATTTCCCACAAAAATCAGCTACGGTTTTTCGTTTTTTTTTTTTAAATTCTTTTCATTTATTTGAAAAATCAAGAAAAAAAAGCTTTTGGTGGCTTTTGGGATACTCAGGCGCTAAGTTGGAAAAATCGAGAAAACCAGTAATGTTGAGTGTGCCTGTGTGCCTGAACACGTTGCTTGAAAAAAAAATTCATCGTAAGATCTCTAAACGAGAAACTTCGAGCTTTAAAATCCATTTTTTTATTCCAGTACGACCATTTTTAAGGGAAATACAGCCACTTGAAAAAACTCAAAAAAGTTTGGAATCATTTTTGATCCCTTAATTTTTTCCGCTAGGTATAAAAAAAAAAGTATTTGTCTTAATGTTTGTCTCTCAATTACATATTGTTAAAGCTTACCGCAAGCTATCCATGAACGCAGCATTAAAATATTACAATAGTATTATTATTTACTTCAAGAATAGATAAACAATATAGGTGATGGATGGATGGATGTAGAAAATTGTTTTTCTTTATAACACATACATATAAATTAGGATAACAAAGGTAATTCATAAGATGAAAGTTGTTATAGATAGCAGTACAAATAAGTCGTGTAGCACTTACAGCCCTCTGCTTCTGCTCCTTCATGATGAAGTAAGGTTTGCCGAACAGCATCACTGGCACGCACATCAGCGCCAGGATTACGAAGAACTGCACAAAAAGAAAACATTATAGTGTAATTTTTTAAATGATTGTTTAAACGTCTTTGACATATCTCGGGACCTTGGGGTCCCGGACCTTTCAAGGCGTATGAGGGGTCGAAGCCAACTCGCAAAGGCCCCTTAGACAATTTCAAGTGTTGAGACACCAACTGACGATTATCCCTGTATGCAATATGTAAGTGCACTCTAGGACAACCCGCGGTTGGTGCAGGACTATTGCAGAACATGGAAACAAAACATATTGGGCTATGGGTTTGGGCGGCTATCTAGGACTAGAATAGAATAGAATAGAATATTCTTTATTATGCACACCATACAAATTACAGAAATAAATTTAGAAATTTTACATATAATTTTACATTATTTCCATTATTATAACTCCAAGTGCTGTAACAATAGGCAGCAATGCTGTGTTTCGGAGTAAAGGCCATGCTTGAATGTGCACTTAAATTGTGATAAATCATATTTATTTTGGGAAAATTACACGTAATTTTTTTTTTTTTTAAACTAGATGAGGCCTCATTAAGATTTAAAGATTTATTCGCAGTACATAAATTGACTACATAACTGCTTTTCTCTAAGGTCCCTTTTGCAGGTGTGTAGGGGGCAGTAACCATTTACTAGAATGTTGGCCAACAAGTGATGGTTTTCCACTTCACACATGAATAGTTTGAGTAAACTTTACAAGGTACTATTGGCGCGTGGGAAAAATCCGTACTAAAACCCCCGTCTTGTATTTTTTTTTCAATACATTCCACAAAACAATTGCACAGATGTTTACCAACACCGCTACCTCGTCGAAGTCATACGAGCGCCAAAAGATGCTTGTAGCACTTTACCTCCGGTTTTTTAACATATCAGGGTAACATTTGTGTTATGCCATGTAACGTGAACATACCTTCTGTATGCCCATCTGTCCCGCGAACATAGTGTCGTCGCAGACGGTCCGCGTGTTTTCGTCATGTTTGAACAGCATCATGTTGATGAACGTGATCAGGATTGAGGGCGCGCAGTATGCACTGGTCTTCACGATCTCTGTACAGAAAATAAAGTGTTATTGGGGGAGATTTCACAAGGACGTACAGGTTGTAATGGGCTGCTGTAACATAATGGTGAAATATGGGTGTACTATGTATATACCTCTGCCTAACACTTTGGGGAAAAACAGGCGTGATATTATGTGTGGGCTGCTATTATATACGATGGAGTTGTGATCTTTGTTTCTGTTAATCATAGCGTTATAATGAGAAAGGGGAATGGGCACGGACAATAAAAAAAAAAACCCAGGGCCAGCGCAAAAATTGTATATCTCAGATTTTAGATTATAATTAATATAGTTATTCTCAGTTGTCATCATTGCCGAATCCAGTGGCTAACTTGCTTTATGTTGTTGCTTTATTTTTCATTCTTTTTTACCTATCGTGGTATAGTAATCTTATTCTATACGTAGATGCATCGTCTTCACACATATATATATATATATATATTTTTTTCTTTTTTAAACTTTGCCCCACACTAAGAATTTCTTCTTGTATCGTGGGTGCGTTTACAAACAGAAACTCACATACACTAACACCCAGACCCGGAACAACTACTTGCAGATCATACAAATATTTGTCCGCACGGAACAAATATTTGGATCGAACCCGCGACACGTTGCGCAGCAGTTGATCGCTCAGCCACTGCGCCAACCGTGTCGTCAATTATATGTATAATTAATGTATACAAAATATTGTAAAACCATTTTAAAAGAGTAACGGTGGAGTTTCTTGCCCATTCTTCTCCATACGAAAACTACCTTTTGGAAGGGGCGACTAGAATCAATTCTATTTTTTTTTCAATTGACGTTCATAAGTGCCTTTTATGTGCCTAATTGAAATAAATTGTTTGACTTTGACTTAACATGTTTTTTTGTGCCCTTTAAAGTTGCGTAGGCGCTCAAGGCAAATTATGTTTTTTTTAAACCTGTTAATAATTGACATTATTTCTTATGATCATTATATGTATAGGACTGTAGAAAGTAAAAAATACTGGTGTTAGTACTAAAATATATACATATTAAAAACAAAAGTAATGTAGTTGATTATATTTAATAAAACATTATTAAAAAAAGTTTTACCACAGTCATCTTATCACTAAGCATAGTAACCGAAAATAATGATATCATAACCACAATATTACTTAGTACCAGTTACCAGTAGTTTTAACTTTAAGCAGGCATACATAAAACGATACTCATAAGAAATAATGACAATTAGGCATTGATAGATTTTACAATAAAAAAAGCATAATTTACCTTAAGCGCCAGCTAAGTAACTACAATGGACAAATAAAATATGTTAGCCACTGAATTCAGAAATGATGACAACTAAAAATAACTATACTAATTTAAATTTAAAATCTGTCATATAAAACTTTTACGCCGAGGCCTGGGTTTTTTGGTCATTCTCCTTTCGATGATCATCGATGCTGTTTCGTCATTATTATAATTTTTTTAACAAACCGCGTGCCCCTGACTTTGAGCCCCTAATTTAAGTTGTATTGTAGTTGTTATATTGTACACAACTCACCAGGGTCATCACTTCCGAAGTAGGGCGGCGTGGAGCCGTAGGTAGTCCACTTGATGAACATGAGCAGCACCATGTAGAAGAACAGCAGCAGCAGGAACATGATCTGCGGGAGGAACTCCACGTAGATGCTGATGCGGCGCTTGAAGTAGCTGGGGGAAGGAGCCATAAATGAATACAAGCTCATCATCTAACCTAGCCTTTTCCCAACTATGTTGGGGTCGGAATCCTGTCTAACCGGATGCAGCTGAATACCAGTATTTTACATGGAGCGACTGCTTATCTGACCTCCATATCCCAGTTACTGGGTAATACGATACCGCTAGGTAAGACTGGTTGTCACACTTTCGGGCTTTTGCCGACCCGTAACGGCTGTCAAAGTTTCACGAATGACATCCGGGACCCGCGGCTTCACGTGGGTTCCGAGACACGGACGTGTCTTGGTATGTTAAGATGGTCACCAATCTACAGAACAACCTCGGCAAGCGTAGCTTAACCTGATCGATCGACACAAGCTACTCTCTTTTAAATTAACAGATATCGGTAAAAAGTGGCCTATTGTAGTATACGACAGATTGCGGCACAAAGAATGAATAAAAATAAAAATTAAAATCTCGGCAAGTTTATGGGCGCTTTGAACTTAGCGTTTGATACTGGAATCACATTCTGCCTCGTACGAAAAAGTCAAGCCCTATAAGAAAAAAAAAATATGTGCGAGCGAAGGAGACATTGAACTAAATACGAATTTCACCAATGTAACTGAACGCGATCAGCACATCTAAACCGAGTTCAAGAGTCAATATTCCAAAGACAATAATGACACTGACAGCTCTTAAACGCAGTTCAGATATGCTGATCGCGGTCAGTTTCATTTTCTACCTTAATCTTTGAGGTGGACATCTGATTAATTAATTTCACGTTTTTTGGCAACATACAGTATGACATTATTAATGTATCTATCTACACACGCCGTAATTGCCCCTCTACAGGGCGCCGCTTCTCGATCGAATATAATATAATGATTGAGGACGAATATTATGTTTCCTCTAGATTTTTGCCTCAACCATAGATTAATATAAATGGTTCATTCCGCATTTTAGATATGAAACTACCAGTAGGTACGCGGCGGGCTCGACTTGTTGAATTCAGTGAGCGTAACGTAGTCAGAAGATATAAGAGTTACGAAATGAAAGGCAACTTCTATGAAATTTCCTGAATTGCACTTTATTGTGTCGTGGCATGAGTCGCTTTTTATTCAAATGATTTTGGGGAGTAAACCATCTCTACTAATCTGTTTCGCCATTACTAAAATAAGATTGAAGTACTTGCTTGATGATATATCAAGCCGGCACCGGTCATCACGACGTATTTCTGTGTATTTTGTGTAGGCATTATATCCCGTTAAATCTGGGTAAAGGCCTGGGTCAGGCTAAGGTTATTATATTAAACTCACATGTGGTTCCATAGCGACATGCAGACACCAAACAACATGTGGAACACTCCGATGATGATGGAGATCTTCATCTTGTACGCGTTCATGAAGATGATCTTGTTAGCCTCGGCAAGCTGTTACACAACATTATACTTTGAATACATGACCATGAAGTTAATTTTTGTATGTTTTAAAGTTTTTGAACAGACAATTGATTGAAAACTATATAATTAAATTCTCAATCAAATAATATCAAATACTATTAGTTCTCAGAAAATGAGCCTTGTTAAAGTTTATTAAATCATAATTATTTTAAATCAAACATTCGAATATTGTTTATTACTTATAGCTCAATTGCAATAAATTTGCAAAAAAAACAAGTTCATCATCTTCAACAACAAAACCATTTCTCACCTGCCAAACCGGATCAATACCGAACGGATACGGAGTCTGCACATAATCCATCGAATCCGGGTTAAGTTGTAGCAACTTATTGGACATCAACGTAGTCTGGTTGTAGTTATTCCGCCATGCCGAGCCGAAGATGTTCAAACTCTTGGAGAATATGTCGTTGTAGATGAGCCCGGTGTACATCGAGAACAGGCCCATGAGTAAGATGATGTAGCGCCCGCCGAAGAATATGTTCCAGATCTGGTGGTGGAAAGAGGTTTGATTAGAGATAGTTTGAAAAGCTAGCTGATATATGGCATTTAATTGTATTCTGGTTCTCCCACAAGGTGGACCGATGACCTGGTGAAGGCCGTAGGAATCCGCTGGATGCGAGAAGCACAGAACCGGTCGAAGTGGCGGTGCTTGGGGGAGGCCTATGTCCAGCAGTCGACGTCCTTCAGCAGAAATGATGATGATGATGATGATTGTGGTTCTTTGTTTTGTAATGCTAACTACTTTGCATACCATTATATACAATCTTGTTCCCAGACAGATGTATTGCTGGGGAGTTTGTTGCGTTACTTCTTCCCACCTAAACCACGAGGAAACGGTGAAGGGCGGGCGTTTTGGGTAAATGTCTTAGGTCATACTTACGTCATTTTGACGTTGAAAAAGCCAAAAATTCAAAACAAATTTTAATAAAATGGCTTTTGTTTATGTGAATATCAGTGTTATTTAAAAAATAAATGTTGAAGAGATAAAGTATTGCTGATTGATTTTGTTTGATAAGAAAATTTTCATTAGTTTGTTGTTAAGAGATAAACATAATTATTATGTTTAGCTTTTAATATTATTCGTTTATTATATTTTAACCATAAAACTCCTTAATGTGTTTCCGCTGTACATTTTTGCAATTAATAATCGTAGTGTATTAAAGGTAATACAATAAAGCGAGATTCACACGGTGTGATTTAATAGCCTGTGCCATACCATAAGCTGAAGCAACAATAAAGTTTCACCGTCTAACCAGTGTTTAAACAATGCAAGCCATTTGTTGCTTCAATGTTTTTGTATGCCACAGGCTAGAAACTGGCATCATGTAAATGGGGCTTTGTAAAAGACATCGATGTTTTAACACTATTCACAGACTCAATAAAATTAAGCGTTCCAACGCACACACTGTTTCTTTAATATTTATAATTGGTTTTAAATCGTATTAATTAAAGAGCAAAAAAAATAATTACTAACTACCCTTTTCTACAAAATAGTATATCTCACCTCGCTGTCAATCTTCTTAGCCTGCAGAGGTTTCTCCTTGTAGCACATCCAGAATCCGAATATGGCCATGAGCGCGCCGTGGCCCAGGTCGCCGAACATCACCGCGAACAGGAACGGGAAGGTTATGATCGTGTATGGAGCTGTCGACAAAAGACTTATAACAAATACGGGTATTTTGATCGAGATCAACAATTATATGTATTTATGTTTTATTATAAACTAGCGACCCGTCCCTGCTTCGCATGGTTTTAGGGCTTGACAAAACATGGAGATATCATATTAATGTATTATAGGTACACATAAACGTGAAAACCGCAAATGTTGGTGAGAAACGTATAAAATTCCGTTGCGTAGTTTAGAAAAACAATGCGGTTACAGACAGACACGGAAAGCGACATCGATTTATAATATGTATACAGGCTGTATCAGAAAGGTGTGGTACAGACCACTAAACTGAATAAATTGTTCCATGGCACCACACTCTTAAATTTGACGACACCTTTCTGATACACCCTGTATACGCCAGAAGCAAAAAGGTTTCGGTAGCATCTTACTTAACATACTGCTAATTTATAGTTTTATACTAATTCCCATGTTGTGCCTGACCTGCACGCGTAGCATGACTACAATAGATACGGGTTTTGTCGACGAAAGAATCGACAAAATGTCAGGTTGTGATTGTTTATCTGTCATTTTGTCTATTCTTCTGTCGACAAAATCCGTTTCTATCGTGGTCATGTAGTGTGCATAAAAACATGGAAATCACCAATCTTATTGCCAAACGTAGTGATTATAACGACAATTTGTTCCACCATTGAAATATACCGATTTTAATTTATAACTATTTTAAAATGATATCTAGTTTTCGGTGGTCTAAACGGTTTTCAACAGGAGTGATATGATCATAATAAACCAGCTGGCTTGAAGTGAGCTGGCAATAATGTCAATCCCTAGCATCAGGTGGAATGTAAGTGTTCACGATTTTTACAGAATAGGTCAGCTCATTTGTATAACAAAGTATACCATACCAGGGTTGACCTCGCGGTAGGTGGCGACGCCGTACGCGTAGATGAGGTGCTGGAAGGCGGCCGTGAACTTGTTGGTGCGGTTGTACGTGGGGGGGTCCTCGAGGGTCTCCATGCGGTTCAGGATCGGCGGCACCGAGCTGCCGCTGCGCTCCTGTACACACATGCTTGTTGTAGCTGATAGGTACAGCAATCGAATAATGCCTCACAACAATAACTTGGAACCTGAACAGCAATGGCGTTGCTTTCGTCTGCACAAAATAAATATTGGTGTTTGTTTCTCATCTAAATCATGGTTACCACTGTTTACCGTCTCGCGCATGTTTTGGTATTATCTTTTTCCGTCAACATTAACAGTAAAACAATACAAAAAATATCATAGTGAATGATATCATATCATAGTAAGTCAATTAGAAGTATCCATACAGAGAAGTCATAGAGATTTGTCTATCTGTGGTGGAAATGGCGGTATTGCTACCTTACTCACATATCACGCATTTATTCAAAGTTTAGGCAGAGGTGTTTGCATTGCATAATACACTTACATATCGCAGTTATGCTTGTGTAATTGGGTAAGATCTAGACTGAAAAAATCTGAAACAAACACTGCCTGACTTGGGAATGAAACGCGCTTTTGACACTAAACAACAGTCCAATTCTAATTCTAACCTCATAAAACGCACCAAATCTATGCGCAAAAAATGACATTAAAAAATATATCTTTAAAACCCACCGTCCCCCTTCTCAAAGCCAGCTGTATAGTCTCCAGGTCAAGTGCAGGCACCCAGCACTCGGCGATCAAACACTTCTGAGTGACGTCCAAGTTGAAGAGGTTCAGCGTGTGGTAGATGGCCTTGATCTTGCGCACTTTGACGAACCAGTTCTTGATGTTCTTCGCTGCGGCTACCAGGACCCGGTGACGGTGGTCTTGGGTCTGGCCTAACACCTGAAGAAAAACAGAAATGGAATTAGTTTGATCATAAGACTTCTGGGTCCCTCTATTCAAAGTCAAAACATTGGACTATTTACAGGGATCTATTAGGGCATGGACAATCCTCGTTCATATGTGCAAGTTTATTTATTTAAACTTTTCGCACTCAAAAAAAGGTACAAAGGCGGAATTAATGCCTTAGGCATTCTCTACCAGTCAACCAAGGGTGGTGAAGAGATAAGATGGTAGGTGCTCTGTTTGAGAGAAACAATCATAAAAAAATATCATAAATATAAATAAAATATGTACTCAAGTACATAAATAGGTTATAACAAGTTCTCTTTATCCTTAAGTTATCTTGCAGTCACCTAGACTAGCAAATTATTCCGACATGAGCGATTGTTGATTCATTCGTGCCGAGACAAGCAAAGAAGAGTGCATCTTTGTCAGCTATTTCAGGAAATCCATGCGTTACCATTCTGACGCGGGAGAATAAGGTAAGATCGAACTGAATGCTCTGAAGGTCACTTTGTAATTATATAAGGGGCGGTATCGGTCTGTACAACCGCTGACAATGGCAGTCGACTACTTTTCACCCTTATGTAGTAATAAGGTTGAAAAGTGGTTCATCGCCAGTGTCCGCGGCGGTACATCCGTCTGCATGTAGAGTAATAAATAGGTATTTGTAGCATGTAGTGTGGTATTCTCTTTCTGAGCTAGATGTGTCATATTTAACTACGTCCGGGTACTGTTGATGTAGGTAGGTACCGGACATATTATGAAGAACCAACATTTCCAAATATACTACTAATGACGTACCTAACCAATCTAACCGGTGTCCTTGACTCCATACAACTGTCAAGACACGTATTGCATAAAGTTGTACAATAATGATGACTTAATGATACCCCTGCAGATTAAGATAATTACTAATTTAATCATCGTGTTACTCAGCAGGTGATCGTCTTCGTTAATGATACGTCATAAAAAACAGCTATTTTTAATCATTAAGAACAGCATATAGCACAGCCTGGTTTATTTATTTGTCCATTTTATTGGCGTACCAAAATATTTAGGTACTTACATAAAACTTTTAACAATAACAAACAAACATACAGGTGCTGATATGTTCGCTTATAGTGTTATCTCAATTGCTAGTATGTTTTTGTAAATATTTTCTCCTTTCAATAAATGCTTTTAAAGTAACAAAAATACCTAATGGTCACGTTCGCACATACCGGTTTGCTGGCGACCTCTAAAATATTCCATGATTTTGCGGTTGATAGCGAACATTGGCAGCAATATAACATTTAATACGTTCCCAAAATGGAAGTCAGAAGGTACTCAAATAAAATGGTATGGAATCTGAATAGATTCGATTAGCTTTTGTTTATAATTTTCATAGTATATTTCTAGGAAAATCACACTGATAGCTCATTTTCTACTTATCATGATAAATCCGAATTGATCCCAGGAAATATTTGATTTCGGAATCAAGTAGTTACAGCATCCATCCACTTATCTGTCTAAAAGACTCAATTTCTATGAAAACCTAATAATATTAACAAAACTTGCCGATCTTTATCAGTGGGTCGTATCATCGTGACTCCCATACATTCGACCAAAACTTTATCTATATGGGACACAATCTAGCACAGCCCATAAATGGCGTCGATAATAAACGTCAACGTTATAGCTTTATTACAATGGTGAAGGTTACACCGAACCACAAAGGTACATGACAACATACGATAAAGATACTAAGCTTCCAATGCTCGTCTTCGCAACGCACAAACCCAAGACTAAATTAAGTAATTAAAGTGGACGTCATGAACAACCCGATCCCCTCAGTTATTTTATTCTTTTGATATGAACTATATGAGAAGAGCCATCATCAAAATATAATTATGCTATTCAGTAAGTATTGGAGCTGACTGCTCAGGTTACACAGGACTCAGGACGCAATTAAGGATTGGACTAAACTTGTTATGTGGTCTTGTTGCATTGTGTCTAAATGAGACCTGTATATGTGTGTGATGAACTTGTCAAATGTAAAGAGAGCTTGGGTACAGAACAGTAAGTCATTTGTAATAATGGCTGTGTTGCCGACACAATGGCAGAGGATGAACTTAATGTTGCTGCTGTACTAATAATTAGATGCAAATTGTTGGTGCCATATAGTGGAGTACCATTGGTGATACGAGTATTAAGAAGACCTTACTAGTATTTATTTAGATGTTTCGTCAACGGTTGACGTCAGAACCCACTTAGAGGTAACAGGTAGTCATCGTTTAACGTCATCATATTTCCACCAATAAGTCTGAGAAATATTACAACACACTTTAAGATTTTATCAAACTTTTCCTTCAAACCATTTATTACTGAGAAATCAGATGACAGATATTGCTGATGAGTAGAACCGCTCCCGGAATAATTTATCACTATATCACGATCAGACAACAGATTTCTCTGATCAAATAAATATATGGTCATGTCGACGCAACATGTACAAAATACAGGGAAAGAAATATGACGACGTTCTCATCCAAATGTGGCATCAAATGTCAGTATGACACAATCCGCGTCCCACTCACCGGCCACCGCTACATGAACTCTATATTAACGTGCTAGTTACACATCATTACTACGATTATAGTGCAATCTTTAGCCTATTACCACGGTATAAATAACTATCAGTGCAGCCCACGTTTAAACATAACTGTAACTGTTGTATAGGAAATGTACGGGAAGTTCTTTGACCCATAGTTATCATTTAATGGGTTTCCCCATTTGATTTCCGTAATTATTATTTTACTGCAGCTTCATCATGAGTCAATAAAGGGGAAAAAAGTTAAAGATAACAATAATAATGAACCTATTAGCAGTTGTAATCCATAATCCTTGCAATATCCAGTTTAGGGTCATGATCTTACAGTCTAACGATCTCGGGTAAATAAGCAAAGTTTAAAATAGATAGTATGCTGTGATTACGTTTAACCTACAACGAAATCTGGGAAAAATCTATTTAAATTATAAACATTGAACACTGGCTCTTGTTATACAGGAACTCCTACTACAAGAGCCAGGGCTACACAGATGTTTGTGTTTTGAAGTGTAAATAAAGAAATGATTATTATAATTTATTTAATTGTATCAACATATAATATTCCATCAGTCTTCCTGCCTTTTCTCTTATCCAAAACAATACAAGAATAAACCATTTCGCAAGGTGGTAGTAGAGCTGACTGTACAGGGTGCGCCAGACGTATGAACATTAAAGTATCAGCCCTCGTAGAAAATACCAGATTGAAAATAGAAGAGACAGCAAAGATTTTACTCCTATATAAATAAATCTTTTAAGATCCGCCGACTCCAAGGGAGCCACGAGCAAAAGATAAAGTCATTAAAATCGCCACTTTTGAAGGCTACCAGCAGATAAAACATTCAGCAAAGATTTAAGAACCTAAATGGTAGGCTAGGTAGTTGTTCTTACCGTGTTCAAATCCTCGATCCTGGTCATAACACCCATGGCCATCTCCCTCCTGTCGGCAGGGGCTTCAGGGCATGGATACAGGGTTGCGCGGAAACCTTCGCAGATCTTCTTCACGCGCGTCTTGAGCTGGTCTCCTTGGAAGAAGATGATGAACACCGACTTGTACACCTGGTCCGACTGGAAGGAGAAGTGGGAAAGTTGGAACATGTGGTTTGAAATGGTGGTTACGACAGAGGGCTGGATTAATTGGGTAGATACGCATTATTACGACGAAAATTAATCCAGAAGCTCGTACCTATTACGGCTCTAAAGGGCGCTGTGAGATTTTCAAAGCTAGGCTCAGTGCCGATACTTAATAATCCAACAGCGCTCTTTTATTTAGGTTTATTTAGGTGTCACCTAGAGTTAGTGAAAAAAGGAATAATTCAAATGGATAACTAGGAGTTTAGTAGTGGTAAACATTGCTTTGAGTTTATAATTTTTCTCAAATCTTGAACATCAACTCCTGTTCAAACAAAACGATAGACTTCCTAACTGAAGATTGACATTATGGCATAAAACCTTTCATAGGTTCTTTCCAGAATATGGATACAGTTAGCACCATATCAAATGGTTACCTATCATTTTTCTCATTAAGCCCGACTATTGTTCCCGTAACAAATAAATTGCTTAAGTGCCTCTGTAATTGAGGAAACATACTTCTTACAGAGATCGATAAGCGTCGGTCGGTTCCGTTGTGAATCAATTTCATTTTTTAATTGACACGGTGGACAAGTTCGAGGACGAAGCTGAACAAACTAGGAAGCTGTTGGAATTTCAATATCTAGCACCTGTCAAAACTGTATTAGCTCATCATGCCATCATAGATAACAGAGCCATTATAGATAAGGAAAACTATCTAAATTACTTCCTAATTTATATGCACCTGAAATATTAACGGCTAAAACGTGATAAGAAACTATGAGCAGGTTGAAATACTTACGGAAGAGGGGTCTTCCAATGGTGTGTCGATCTCGGCCTGACGGAGGAACACATTGCCTCTGCAGGCGCGCCATAACATGCGTTCGAAAGCAGGGATTCGCTCACGAAGGATCACGCCAGCCACGAAACTATACAAAAAACCGAATTAGCAATAGTCCATTGTTGTCGCAGCAAAAAAGCGCTTTACACATTATTTTGCGAAAACCCAAAAGCACTAATTTTGCTGCGGGGCCACAACTATTTGCGGATTTGAAATATTGAACCATCGGTCTAAGGAATACGGTTCATATTTCGCAAGCAACTATCGACCTCAGATTAAGTAAGGGTATCTCAGATCAGTAACGAGAGAATTCTGTGAAAGAAACTTTAATGCATAAAGATAACGTCAAATTACAACAGACGTCTTCGATACTATTGGTACGTTGACTGATTAGGTATATTTAATTAAATCTTCCAAAGGCGTAAAGCACTAAGGAAGGAGTTTCCAGAAACAATAATAAACAAGGTTTATTTACTTTTCAACAAATGAGAGTTTACTTAAAAGTGAAGCTAAATATGATGTGTGGATAAATAAAACAAAACATCTGAAAGTCATTAGCATTAATTATACAAAACACGTTGATACGGTAACTCTCACGGTTGGCGAAATGAATAACTAAGAAAATTTTAAAACGCGAAATATTAAAGAAGTTCTCTCGTCATCAGACCGTGAGTCAAATGGCAATGAATAAAGGAAAATTACGCCCAAATATACAATAGACCACAATGTGGTGAAATTTTGATGAATTTTGAAGGACCATACTATTCTACTAGTCTATAGGCAAAAAAATCAAAATAAAACGCAGTCTGTAAATAACGTTGGATAAATTAGTGACAGTATTGGAACGAAAACAGAACAAAAATAAAACTGTCGTCAGGGAGAAGACGGAGTCTGGCTAGGCAAGAGGTACGAGGAGGAAGCTCCTCATACAAATAGCAATATTCTCAGACTCAGCCTGTCATATGACGCACTTGAAACGTGAAACATTCTTTTCACGTAACATTAATTATTTACAAACTGCACGAGCAGGAGACGTTGATATTACACAAAGTGTTCAACACACGTATCAGAGATGCATATTGAAATAGGTCGCACGTGTCATATGTAACATTTTACTGACGGAAACCGATCCAGAATAACGCAAATATTGAATTGTCTGCTGATTAGCATCAGCTGTTCGAGAACTGAAGGAAAATTAAGAGCCTACTCTGATTACTGAAAAGTTTCAACGAACTTTGCCCGCAACATCTGTTTGGCTACGAAAGCGGTAGTTAAAACATGCTATGTCTAAAATAGACTGAACTAAATACATAACCTATCGTTGTAACATTATCCACAACTCATAAAATTGTCTGCAGATTGTTTATAATAAAGGGGATTCCCGATAGAGTACTCCACGACTACCTTACATAATATTGTTATGATCAATCCATCGTCTACTTTTACACCTATTTTTGAACACAGACGCTTCGCCGTGTCTACGCATAGCTGGCCATTTTAAATATAGCTTGTACAAAAAACTTTTAATTTATTACTCTACTAAAGATTTTACAATTGAATTATGACCTTTTAATGTTGTCATCCTTTCTGTTCTATTTTTATAGCCCTCATAACATGCTGTGATAAAGTTTAATCAGTGCAATAAAACCTTATTGTACTTTGCATGGAAATGCGTCATTAAACTAAACAATATTAACATGCTTCTGCATTTGTTTAAGGACGAGTCAAGGATCACACAATATTGTTGATAATGTCATAAAAACGAAAGTTGGGATGTCTATAACTAAGACTGCGGAAGATGCTATGATTGATAAATACATCGACAATGGTGTAACAATAATTGAATACAAGATTCAGGTTGATATGAATGAGGAAATATTTAAACAGTTGGGAGCCAATGAAGTTGTTCACAAAAGAAATCAAATCATGTTTCTCGATATAAAAACACATGAGACTATCATGCAGCTGGGTTGTGCTAATAGCTACAATTCGAAGATAAGATACAAATCTCATCTGTCATCATTTTTCCATTGCGAATATAAGCGACAATAGAACATTCGTAATGGGTATCGTATCTTCAAACAATTCATCTGATAAAACTGCGCGGTGAAATCATTCTTTACCAAAGAATATTTATACGGTTGCTGATGGAAGTAAATAAATAAGATAATTGTTATGAAATTGTTATAAAAAATATTTTACTGTCGTAATTGCCACAAGATAAGAAATCTCAGAATTCAATCTAATTTCTACGTAAATTATTTCCTTTTATGTAATTTTGTTCTACAATAGCTTAAGAACCGCTAATTCTTTCATCAGGATGGAATAACTCATGTTGTATTATTATTATTTACAAGTTCATTAACAAACACAGATGCAGGTCTTCGTATTAGAAATAGTAATCCACCTTGAAGTTGAAGTCCAAATTGAACCAACCTAGAGATAAAATTATGGAATTACCCTTTTGCAAAAGTCTCTATTCACAGGCAGACAATTCTGAATTTTGTTATACTGAGAGTAAATATACAAAAAGATTAGTATCCTATTTGTTGTTCGTGATTAGAGCATGGCCGTTCCGTATAACGTTATGGTTGGCCTGAGAGTCATGATGTACGAGTTTTATTGCACTAACAATGAAATATAAGGAAAATACAGAGAAACAGTTCGCGAAGATTTACATTTATGCTTATGAGTAAAAACAGAACATCACTTAGCCACTATGAGTGCGAAACTAAATTTAGATATGCATTAACTTGGAGATGTTTTAAATTGCATTATGTCGATGAAATATTGGCACTACACTTGATGTTGGTGTTGTTCAGGTCAGGGTTAAATCGATTGTTATTCCGTAACCCGTATTGTCACCTATCATGGACGTGACCATCGGAGCATAAGTATTAAAGATTAGAACACGCCTCATCATGCTTTACTTTAATGGCGCAGATATGAAGCCATAATTATGGAGCATTTAGCGAAACATAATGTTAAAGACATACTCAAATAAGTAATGTCAATTCAGGAACCTCTAATTCAATTGTCTATTGTCACGCATCTAATTATCACTGTTTCGCACTATCATTAGGTCTACGGTCCTCCATAACGGGCGTGTGAATTCCCATACAATTGCCACAATTTGTACTCCTCATTAATGCTGTTAGTTTTTCATTTGGTACTTTAAATTGAAGGAAGTTTAAGCGGTACTGCGTCTCTTATTTCCAAGAAGTTACTGAATACCAGTAGTTTTATTTTATGTGTTTGGTATCAGCCAGTACCAGTAGTTTAAGAAAATATTCGTATCTTGGTTCATTTACCCTTTGAAGAAACTTTACTCGTATTATGCTTGTATGTAGGCGTAGGTTTATATCTTCAGAAATTCAGACTGTGAGCATGCTTACCGTCAAGAATTCCCCTTCCTCAGAGCCACTGACGTCATTCATCGTGTTCGTGCCTCTGCAATGTTTGCATGTATACATAGTAACTACCTCAATTATTTTTTGTTGTCCAATTGAAAGTTAAATGCATCATCTCTTTTTGTTTTGTCTTTATCATTCGTTATTATGTCCTACTCGTAGGTCTTTTAGGAATTAGAGAAATGTGTTTTTTTTAGGTAGTATCTATATCTACTCAGGAAATATATTTATGAGTTATGTGTCATAACATTTTTCCACAGAAACCTTTAAACTGAGTAGATATTATATACCTAAATTACGTAAGTTTGTATATTTACATTTATGTTCGTATTTTTTTATTATAATGATAGATAATTACGGTAGGTACCTATTTACTCTTAAAATGATATAAATACTGATCCTGACTGTATTTAAGTAGTGTACCTATGCAATTTTTCGGAATAAAATAAACAAATTTAAGAGGAAATTCTTTGAACATGCAGAATGTCTTCGAATGGAAAGAGCATTTCAAGTGAAACTATTGTCATCAATTTTGGTTAGATTTGAATATGTAATAAGCACATTTATTCACTATCACGTGAAATGAATGAGCAACGTCTGCACATATATACTTGGAAACTACGGTCGCGTAATTCAACTGGTAAATATTTTACAACGATCAAAATTGCACCTAATGAGGGTGACTTTAAAGATAACTTTGATTAAGACGACATTAACGAAAGCGTTGAACCAGCTCCGTCGTTTTGGCTTTGGACGAATTTGGTGTTCCGTGTCAGCCACCCAGAATAAGAAATTGACATAAAATGAATTTTATCGTAAAGTGTCAAGGAGTAATTTGATTTGTCAAGTATTTTCACGTAGATATGATGTAAGAGACAGTGGCGCCCGTCATCTTGGCGGAATTCCAAAACGTCTGTCCGTCTGTATACGTAAACGATGTAATTTACTGTTCTGGAGTCTGTCTGTAATGCGGGATATACAAATATACCTGGACGTTGAGGCAGATGGAGTTTTTTGTCCACGATGTCTCGTGACTCCTAATAGTAACAACAAAAAAGCTCGACTACTCGAATTTTTTGTCTAGTTTCTATCTAGAATATAAAAACAAGTATTTTACAATTTAAACATGTAAGTAAATATTCATTAAAATTAGCATCTCGTACAAGGTTGAGTAAAAACTTGGGTGGTGTACACTGCACTCATAATAGTTCAGGTAGTGACAAAAGCATAGGACACGTAAAAACTAAACTAGGTAACACACGGGAAAACCTTGACAGTTGCAACCGATTCCAAATGCATCTCTTGTCATCAATAAAAAATCTTAAAGCTATAAAATCATAGTAACTTATTATCTTCTGAAAAAAATTAATCCGCAGTAAACTTAAATCAATGTCTCCGCACTGACACTGAAATAGGGGTACACTTAAACTCGTGTTATGCAAATAACCCATAAAGTAAGTCGATAGCGCATAATTTATTACAAGACATGTGCCTGACTGTACCGTTGTGATTTAATGTTATTTACATGAACTATAGCGTAATTGAGGGTTATATTCAATCTTAGCCAGGTGTGTAATAGGCAGTCAAGGTTTTTAATTAATAGACCAGGCTGATGGTGTCCTTACACAACATGGTCGGGCCGCAGGTAAATAGTTATTGAACGTGGTCGATACATACTACATAATGGTTCATATATTCAATGAGGGATATCGAGAGACCGCTAAAACGAATTGTCTTGGGATAATTCCATATTTAGCACTTTGCTGACGGATTTGTGAGCAGAGTAAGATTATCAATACAAAGATATTATGAGAGTTGATATTTCTATCTCTTATATACAACCTCTTTAAAATTCAGCCAAGCACCGGCTGAAGTCGACTCAATAAAGGTAACTGCAAGATTGTCAAAAATATGAATTCACTCGAGCCACTTAATTACAAAGCTTGGTTTCTTAAAGCACTTGGAAGATTCCTGAGAATTCTTGAATGCCTAATAAATAAGAATTCATAACAATATCCTTATTGAAAAATATTGTAGGAAATATACCGGGAAAACTTTTAATTGCATTGCTGGGCGAAGCAGGCTGGTCAACGAAAACAAGAAACAATGAGACACTGCATTTTTCGGAAACCACTCGAACAAATAATTTATACACTGAACTCCTATAAATTGTAATAAATTAGTTTCACGAATTCAATGACTGTGTCATTGAGAATGAGTTCGCCTCTCAAACCAACAATGATTATATTTTAACATTCGATGAACTAAACTTAGTACAACTGAGTGACCAACTCGAGGATCTGATCTGATAGAACCTATACTCAGGCTCAAAAAGACACCGAGCTGCGAGAGCTGTCATTATTTATAGTATTTTTAATAACAAAGTACTTATCTAACACACTTATTGCACAACTGTACGGAAGAAGGATGTCACGAACACATTCAAGTGTCATCAATGTAATCATTACAACTAGTTTGTACTTTGATAATTATACTAAAAACTTCTATAACACAATTTATTACGCTATTGTTATATAACAATACTTCGTCAACAAATCGAGGTTATCAGGAACGTACTCTTTGAACAACGATAAAAATATTGGAAAGGAAGGAAAAGACTTGTTGAAATATTTTTTCAACAAGTCAAGCAACAACTTCTTTATTTGACAAGATTTCACAATTTCTGGGATTGCGGTGCCATTTCCTTCGAAAAAACGCCATGTTGACCCAGATCCGACGATTGGTTTGCGTCTTATTAGATAAGCTGCCAGTCTAAAAACGAATCTCTGCAAGAAGATTCGTTTTCAAAAAGAATGAATTCTCAGTTGGGATTTGAATTAACTGCATTACTTAGCCAACCAACAAAACTTACGACATCTCAGTGAAAAATTGCATATGCATTGTTAAATGCATCGAAAGCATCAAACAAATTAAAGAATAGGCAAATCTCCGGTCATGTTATATTTGACACCAAAATAATTGCAGCACTACCCAAATTTCAAGATCAACCAACCGGTTGCCACATCTAAACGAGTCAGGTGGCTTTCTAAGCAAACAAGTCTCCTAAAGGCTCTCGTCGCCGTGAACTTGATACAATTCTGTCAGGCAGTTGATACTTTTCGCATCAGCGGTAATAAGCCAGTCACGAGCTTGTGGGTCGACGTACTAGTAACGGTACATCTACATATAAATATTATCCAACAATTATGTTTACGAGAAAGCAGATTTCGAGAGCTGCAGACGGTTATTAAAGTAATTACTTATGTGCAAGTGATAGTGTTTTCTCTTCTGCATATAAAACTGTTGAAGACAATATTAATGTTGGTTCTACGTTGATTCTGGATTTGCTCTTAGACGATGAAATGACTAAGAGCAAACTCAAACAAACATGGGTAGGAAAGGACAAAAGAAAGGCAAGACAGACAATATTATTACGAATGGCATTAACTGCTTTCAAACGACTGTTGACGAAGACCTGGAATTTTCCCAGCGCACTAAATTTAAATGGACAAGGGAATAATAGATTGGACACGACCTAAACACTGCTACTTTAAATCTATTATTTCAAATCCGCCTAATAACTACGAAACTAATGACAGAACACCGTATATTTAGCGGATTCTGCAGAACTGTTTACACATAAAGATAATCTGAATAACATTTAAGTACATCGTACTATCAACATCTCCTGCATTTACTAGCGTCAAAAGAGTACTAGCATAAACTGATCAAACTAGCACAATAAACAATTAGCCAATCAGAGAAACAATATGGAGATTGTATGGCAACTAGCAACAGCCCATGACTCAGTCAGGGGGAGTACAACAAATATCAGCTTATAAACTTGGAGTGAAATACATCGCCTAGTCGAATCACGTGATGTGACAGCGGTAATGCAGAATGCGGCACAGAAGGATAATCCTTTGTTCCGAACAGGGAAACTAAAAAACATGACTGCCTTTAGCCAACTGATAAAAACAGTTAAGCTAAATTAGGATTTGAATACATTAGTAGATAAATATGGACCTTAGAGGGAGAATGAATACTTATTTTTCTTTTGCCTGACACGACATAATATGTATAAACATATTATGCTCATTACATCTTTTTCGTAATGTGATGCGAGGGCTTCGACCTAAAACTTCAAGGAAGAGGTAATTTTGAACGCAAGACATTAGACACTACTCATGGCATACAATGTAGTTTGGCTTGACATAATGATTAATGATTAACGACCATAGTAAAACTGTTTAGAAGTTTATAACGCTGCTTATACAAAGCGAGCTAGCCTCTGTTAAATTACATCCATTACTTGACTCGAACACAGAGATCCGCCACAGTAATTAGTAATGGAGCAATGAATTTCGTGCGCTCACGCAACCCAACAAACAAACAATGTAACGACAGTAATTCTGCCTTTCATCACTGTTACCGAACATCTTGGCATTGGATAAACCGGGACTAACCTAGCTGCTTCCACTTTAATCTTAAAATAATCACTTTAATCTTAAAGCAAGTCCGTACATAACCTTGTGTTTTAATGGCTATAAATCCGTCGCCGTGATTTACTTCAATCCAGATTTTATCTCGTCTAAGTACGACTTCTCAGATAGTAACAATCTCCAGACAAAAACGCTGTTATCAGACATCTTAATAACTCTCGATAAGTAAAAGTATTGTTATTGTTTGAAACATTTATGTTCGAGAAAGCTTGAGAATTTTTTGTTGGCATAACAAAAACATATCATGAGATATTAAACAACGAAATATCTTCACGTGTTGAATTCAGGAAGGAATTGGAAAATACATAAATGTTTGCAATCGTAATAATATTAATTAACAATATTGTTTTAAGAGTGTGGGAATGAGGCCGTGACGTGATCATCGTGTGATATCAGTGACACTGACAAGGAACTGTGACATCTTTTAGCAGGTATTGTGATGTTAAACATGCGTTTAATAAACATAATATGTGTGTTCCAAACGGACTGCGTCCATGGAAATGGTTTGTGACACGAAGAATTGTAGACACCGGCAAAACAATGATACTCCGGAAAAACAATGAGAACAATGGTAGAACACGATTGAAATCTTTTGGATATTGTAGCATATTTGCTCTACATTCAACACTATTATTAGTATTTCAAGGTAGATGTATAAATTCTTTTTACTCCTATTATGCAATATACGAAATTACTCGAGTAAGGTCGCCGTTCAATATGCCGTATTCTCTCGTAAACTGTTGATACACTTTGCAACAACAAAGTCAATTAGAAACAACCTCAATGACGTAATTGATACCTAACAAGCCCATATTGTGTTAGACAGCCAGCATTGTGTTACACAATGTAGGTATCTACTTGGAAAGACTAAGCAAATTTATCACAACCATACTCGATCGAATCAAGGTTGATACGGAAACTCCGTCTTTGTCAGACTTGTTAAACACAATTTTAAATCGCTTCAAACACCGTAAGATTGAATATAAACACTTTTTAATTAAGTATTGGCACGTGATAAGCGGCTGTTGGCTCTTAAACAAGCATAAGTTTTCTTGAATATTAGTCTAGCATTATAAAACATGTTCTAAATACTAGATTCTTGAATTAATTACACTTTTAAACTTAATAAAGCTTCTGTCCTAAATATGGACTTCCGTAAGCCGTTTTAAACCCTTGATAACATGTTTAAATGAATAACACGAGTTCATAATCAAACTAAAATATGACACAAAACATAAATTATTATCTAAGACACTCGTACCAAGACGCTGTTAGGATTGTCTATGTTGAAAAATATCATCGATCTCGAAACTTTTCCTATTCGTGCGGAGTCTGGAATAACTCTAGAATGGCGTCCCGCAACGAGCACATCTTGGTTCATTAATTAAACATGAATTGACACACACATTAAAGAAATAAAAAATTACACTCGTTTCTTTAATTTTAGATAATTATAACCTTTTTGATAAGAACTGTTTAACAAATAGGAAAAGTTTGATCACGAAGTGCCGTGTAATTTCAGCATTTACATTTTTCGCACCTAATTCCATTATCTATTCTTGAAGTCCAGTTACCTTGACAACGCACATGAAATCTAACGTTCTTTTAATAAAACAATACTGTGATATTGAAGTGAATGTTAGTAAGCAAGTGAAGGGTGTTAGAATTGAACTGTATGTTCATTTTGTTCCCAAGTCATGAAGACAACATTGAAATGAGTCAAGTTGATTTCAATCTTGTCTGTCACCATATTACTGTCGATTCTGCAACCATACATTTATAACATATACCCGAACCATATCTACCGCTAAACCCATCTACAATATAAAATACAAATATACACTACTAACCAAGGCAGGAATTCCAGGGATTCTTGTTTATCCCGCAAACTAGGGAATAAATCAAGCACAAATGTTTAGCAATACTGTACAGTTAGGACTACAAGTTAATATAATAGTCTAGTTATTACATCAACGTGTTGGTTATTTAGTTCAACAGCTTTGTAATCTTCTTGAAAGTATTTTAGATGTACAATTTGGAGAGGATATCACATGCATTAAGTTTGACAAAGGGATTCTCAGGGAGTTTATTACTTTTAATTGCAACAATTACTTTACTTCGTCAGCACTAAGCGCGCGATCTTTATATCTAAGTTTTTTCGAATTTTAATTATTATACTTAGCAGGAAATATTCTTCGTGTATCATCACGTGCAATATTAGTTCCATGAAAATGTTCACATAAACCGCAAAATTGAGGACTCACTTCAAGCAATTGATTTGTTGACAATTTAAATATTTACAAGATTGTTCGTCAAATAATAAAAGTGTCAAGTTTATGTGAACAACGTGATTGATTGCATCGTCTTTCGTGAAAGTACGTCACTAGGTCATTATTCGTAGGTAGCAAATTACTAACGTAGATATGATTAATCAGTAAAGTTAGTAGGCAGTAATTGTGTATCTTTCGTGATAATAACGTACGATATTTTATGATTGGACATACATTTTGACACGATAGACATAAAGACGAGCAACCAATAGAACCAGTAGAGAGTATAGCAGCAGCTGAACTGTCGGTGAACAGCCCAGCTGCGTCGAGTATCGGGTGGTGGTCAGTGTCACTCCAGTGCGTATGTACACACGCATACATACCCTAGTTGGACGTGGCCGATATGTCTGTTCGGGTCGTCGGATATGAGGGCGCGCGTCATCGACTCAGTGGTATTGGCACCACCCTCGTGCTACACGGAGGACAAACATAAACATGTAGACAAACATTGCCTATGTGACGTCACAATGAACGCGACAGATACGACATTTAAACCACACGATGCACACGGTTTCCTTGCCTGTTGTAGTAAAAAAGTAGCGCCATCGGGTCACTGCAAACACCTCATTCTACGCAGTGGTGTGCTGGTAATTACCTAGCTACCAACAAATTATATAAAAGCTTCATATGCATTGTTAGTTTGTGACTACTTCGTATTGTGTTCAAATTACAGTGTCGTTTATAAAAAACTAAAGAAAATATATACTTTATAACTCAGACTCGTCGTGATCTACATATGACATGAACGTATAAAAATCAAAATGGCATGCATAAAAATGACAAGTACAGGAAGCGTGGATGACTTTATGATAACGGAAAGAAACTATTTTGTAAACCTTGTCGACTCCGATAGCTGGATACGTTTGCAGATGGACTTCAAAAATAAATCATGTCGAAAACATTGTTAGTTCAAAATAAAAATCTCACTCAGGCAGCAATTGGTTAGCACGCTCGGCAAGGGAGTCAGGAGTATTTCACTAAGCTTTAGTAGACTGACACGGTCTGGACCGGGCTGGTTGCGGTGCTACAACTAAGCTCATTCCATCACACAAAGAAGTCAAAGAGAGGTGTTATGTTGATGATATACTATAAACCGGCCGACTCCAATGCTTGCCTGAGTGGTGATCGGTAGACTCCAGAATCAGCGTCACAGTACAAGCGCTGTAAAAATAATAACGCTCATGTGTGTGCTTTGATTTCCATTGACAGAAATGGAAATCAAAACGGTCCAACGAGCGCGTCGTAATCAATCTGAGCATACCCCAGCTTGAGAGCTTGCCCGCCCGCCATGAGCCCCTCCTCCCCAAGTAGGGTCACCTGTTCCTCCTCGCGCGACGGGTCCGCCATCTTGTGCACACACACGCCAACATGGCGTCAAGGTCAGACACACGTCAATGTCAATGTCACATTTGGTACGACTTACGCCCATGGAGGATTCGATTTGTGGCCATGAAATCATCTCTGTGATAGTGCCACGGTTAAATTGGATTTTGACTGAGATTAGAAATCGTTCATGTACCCTAGCACGAGTACAATCAAAGCAGACAGTAATGTATGCGTGCGATCAATCAACTGCCGACAATAGACGTACAAAAATATGACATTGACAATACGACGTCATTATTTCAAACAATATACCGAATCTAAACGTTTCAATTCATAAGCTCGTTGTTTTTGAAGCCCACTTCGTCGAATACATATAGAATAATTTTATAAAAATATAAATAATTTAAGACCCACGACCTTCGTTTAAGGAAAATGTTAACTTAAATATAATATTGGAAAGTGTTGAACATAAATTAGTATTTGATACTGTTGTTATTGTGCTTTAAGTTATTAAAATAAAATTAAATATTAATATTTAATGAGACACTGATCCAAAAAAGGAGAAAATCAATAAATAATAAACGATGATAAAATAAATAAGGACGACTGAAACATTGATCGTGGAGCTATTTTTTTTCTACAACAGCATGATTTTGTATCGGCTTCATACCTTTGCTATTGTGTTTTCAAGCTGAACTCTATCTAGTTGATTAGAAAGTGTCTATTGACGACATTCCCTTCGCAAACTAGCTTCAGTAGGTAATTACAATAACAGTCCATATTGACATAGCTTATAGGATGCCTGCAATAATGGCAGCTGACGTAATTGAACAAACACTAATAGATTACGTTGATAATTAATCGACATTACACATTTTGCGTAAAACATCACGAGGACATTAGCTGTGAGCTATCTTATCGTTGGATTCTAATACATTGGACGAAGCATCTAATAATTACGTTGGTACGTAAACAGATTAGTAATTTTGTGAATTTGTTTGAAGGCAAGATGTTGGTGGCTGTATCCGTGAGCTCTTAAAGTACTGTCGTCGATTCAACTTACCTCATCAAAGAAAACTTGTGTTTTTCTAAGTATGTGCTTGAGTTCTGTAAGCTCAAGGTAATTTCTCTTTAGAGCTTCTGCGTTCTGGTTTACCTCGCGGAGTTCATTCTCCAACTTTTCGAAGGTAGCCTACGGAGACATATACGATTATACATAAGGATATATAACTGTCAACGCAAGACATGATATTTAAACTTGTCCCTGTCGCTGGATTAAGTAAAGCTACGTCAGCAATAAGGCACATTTGATTTCATAAGATTCCGATACAAAAAAGTGGTGAAAACTCTTGCTCACCTCAAGATCTATCATCTCCCTGGGTTGTGGGGCCTCGGGACACTCGCCCGGGATCTCCAGCATGGGGATCCCATCCCGCCGGATCTCCTTCTCAAGATACCGGAGCTTTCGCTCCATCTCGTCGCACCGACGAACCTCATTGACGAACTTGCGTTGGAACGCGTTCACGTCCGGGTTTAACTGAGGCGAGAAAGATCAGGATAAAGTATTGTCTTCGATATAATTAACAGTTGATTTTAGTGTCGTGTCGTTATGAAATGTTTTAGATCAATGGAAGCCTTCATGATTGGACTGAGTAATTTATACGGCTTCGCTTCGCAGCCGTGCCTGTAGTACGACGTGCAGTTTTACATGTGTATTGAATCATCTGTATTGTGTCTATTTGAAGTCAGACTGAAGTGGTTATTGCTATCTATAGCCGAACAATCAAATAGTAATACTTATCTAATTCCCCTCAACAACTACTCTCAATAGAATATCGACCCATGCGGGCAGGGCGCCATCTCATTGAATATTGTCTGTTAAAGACCATGTGCTTGGTACTTAACTGGCATCTGTTATTAGGATGGTTAAATGTCGTCGATTTTCCTCCCAGATGTTTGGCATCCTCTTGATTTTTATCAAAGAATTAATAATACCCATGGAATCTTTTCCATCAAAAAGTTTTATTTTTCTAGTATGCATGTTTTTCGTGGTTCTCCCCATTTTCATGAAATTTTCCAACAATTCGGCTTTGCAAAGAGTCATAGAAAAACATATGATTCGTTTTTACGATTGTCGGAAGTTGCCGGTGTTCAAGAATGAATAACTGGGTGCACGTGTGAGAATCTTTTTTTATTTAGTAAGCATCTACTTAATAATTTTAATTATCCGCTGCCTATTGTGATAATGATAGTATTCTACAACTCGGCATGGTAATTCGGTCGCGATTTACTGAATAATGACCATGAGATAGTGATGCCTGATGCTCTGTGAGGTTATTAGCATCTATTATCTTTACAACCAAGTTGAGGTAATGTCAGATTTTTTAGGTTATAAATAACTAAAACACTTGTTTCTAGGACTTCAGTAAGAATGCCTCTTCTAAATAAGTGTTTTTCAACCTTTTTCATGACGCCTTAGTATGAAAAAAAATTCGCGGCCCCCTACCCTCCACTTTTTATAATCTGTATTTTATTATAATACAACAAATATCAAATACGTACAACATTCTTATTATTACGTATTGGCTAATTACATAATTAACAGATATATTACATCGCCAAACGCCTCCACGGAAAAACGATACGATGGATTTGTGGGGACAGCGTATCCCACTCGCCTCCTAATTACATCCTAAGTATATTTTAAGTAAATTGTAACTGTCGTATAGTTGATGGATTCATTAGGGTCATGGATATGAGGGATTTCCCAGTAGAGTAATTACGTTTTTATTTATTTTTTCTTTTACTGAGGCTTCGCAACCCGCCAGGGGGTCACGACCCACACGTTAAAAATCACTGTTCTAAATAAAGTAAGTACTGAACTTAAATAAAAATGTCAATGATGTAAGTCGAGTGATTACCGGAATTTGTCTGTGTCATTATATGACTAAGCGTTAAAGATTTATCAAAGGAGTGTGTAGGGAACGACACTCAATCATATAAAGATGTGTTACGCCAATTAATTCTACGCCTACGAAAGTACGAAGCAACGCCCGCCAGTAGATAATAATAGAACGTCTAGCTTAGATACAGATTGTAAATCTTATAAATATTAGCAGTCAGGCAGTCAGGTGACTGCATTTCTCTGTAATGTCAGAGACAAAGGAACAAACGAATGTTTTTGTCGCTGAAAGCATTCATCTTCCTGTGTTGGAGGTCAACCCGTTGTGGAGAAACAATACCATTTTACTTGAATGAAAAATGTACGATGTTATTTCAAGTGAGAATAGTAGATCTCACAATATATTTGTGACAATGGGGTGATGAAAAAAAGATGTTGGAGCTTGGAATATTGGTACATTCCAGATTTCAATGAAAAGAAAAGGTCAAATTCTTCGTGGAAATGCGGATATTTTTCCGCAGCAGGAAAAACTCCGATCGCAAGATACCTATTGGAAATCTCTAGCCATATCAATGAATTGGACCGTAAACATTGGTCCACCAATGTGAGCCAAATCTTAGATTATAAATTATTGGGTCATGCAATTTGTTGGCATTGGCTGGCCAATATGTGAAGTAACGATCTTCCGCAACGCGGTATTGACGCGGTGTGGGCACAATTGGCGCACGCGCCGCAATGCATGCAAAATGACTGAGTATCATCACATACATTTCGATTGAAAGAGAAACTAAGTGCAAAACCTACTTGACTTTTTAATAACGAGTTGAATTAATCAATTTTACTTTAGGAGGATGTTGTAACTATATTCTACCCAATTATTGACTGAAACTGATGCATGTTTGTATAATTTTCTTTACAGAATACCAGTTTGAAATTTGCATTTATTGTTTTACTTCTGTCCGCGTGAAATTTCGGCATCCGACCCACCGCGCTATTACTTAATTTTCGCGGAGCGTTCTTACTGACTTTTTTTTCTTTTTGCTCGGGTCTTATGGGTGCTAGCGTGATCTTAAATAGCCTATAACCTTCCTCAGGAATCGGGCTATCAAATGCAAAAAGAATTTTTCACATCCGACAGTAGTTACAGAGACTAACACGTTCAGACAAACAGAGACGTGGCGGGGGACTTTGTTTTATAATATGTACTGGTGTTGTTAACAATATTGATCTAAGAAGTCAATAAAATAAACATGAAGAACAGACTGTTTATCATGTATTCTGTGACAAACAGTACAAGTCATAAAATGAAATGTTTTGTATTTTCTTATGATTTAACCTAATTGTTATTACGATACTTTGATGATGATGATGTTTTTGTTAGAATGCAAATTGTAATGTAATAGCCACATTGATTTTAAAATGTTTAGAATTTTAATTGAAGTAAGTATTATTTTTACCTACAGTTTATGAACAATGACATTAATAATCCAATAAATAAATAAAAACAATACTTTATGGTCATCTGCATGTATTGTGATTCATATGAGCTATGTAATTTTAATCTAAACAAAGGTCCAGAACTATAAAAATCCATTAAAAGATTTGACTTCATTTTTTTGCAGGATGCTCTTTAATTTAATAATTGTGTATTATGTAAGAATAGGCCACTTTTCCAATGTCTACAAAAGAATGTGTTATAGTGACTATCTTGCTAAGAAGATGGTTTAATAAAAATATCTATTTATGTCAAGAGAATATGTTAAAGTGGTTTCCATCTAGGATTTCTCATTAGCAGTCTGGATTTGTGCCCGGCTGATGGCAATAAGCATGCCCCCTATTAAATGTGATGGGACTCAAACTTAACTGGCATAATGTGGGTGTACCTACTACAGGTACATCTCTACCCAATGCTTCGGAGGATACAGGCTTGATGTAATGTTTAGTAGTATCTTCCTGTATGGTAATAGTAATAAACAATTTATTTTTAATACCATAGTTTGGCAAACACCTGATGGTAAGTGATCACCGCTGCTTATGGACAACTGTAATACCAGGGGTGTTAATATAATAAACTGCACAATTGGCTACACCAACAAGGCTACTGTTTTAGTATTTGATTATGGACTCCATTTTGGATCCCCAAATAGATTATGACCAGACATTACCTGTCTACACTAATATTATAATGAGAAAAGATTTGTAGTTTGTTTGCAATAAATAAATTCAAAAACTACTAGACCTATTTAAAAAATTATTTCTCCAATAGAATGCTATATTACCACTGAGTAACATAGGCTATAATTTATAAAAATATAACGCGGGCGAAGCCGCTGGCAGAAGCTAATATTACATAAGAATGAATTAAGCTTGTTGTATTTAGGTATAACTTTATTTCATAAATGATAAGATTTAGAACACGTTTAGTTATGTTTCTAGGTGTGACCTTATCAACTAAATAATACACTTTATCAGAGATTGTAATGTAATTAACTTAATCAATCATACCTAATAACAATCACATTTTTTTAATCTATCACATGACTTTTTAAATTAGCAGTTTTATGTTGGCACTCATGACCAATGGAATCAATTATGAATGCAAATGTAAAAAAAGATAAGAATATGGTTTTTAACAAGTTTTAAAAAACATGCTCTCAGCTTTTTACTACAGTAATTAGTTCATTTGACTTTTTATCATTTTAATTAACCATTTTGTAAAAACCAAATGGTTGCTACTTTATACATATTATTATAATGAGCATAATTCTGACCACAATCTCTGTACAACAGCTCATTCTACATTGGCAACAAAAGTTCTTATTATGGGTTTTGTTAAAGCAACCCTGAGTTCTTTTAATTTTAAAAATACCTATCCCAAGTAAGTAATTATTCCAAGAGGGTAACCCATTGAGATATAAATATAAATCAAGGGGTTAACCATTAACTCTTGAATAGTTACTGATAACAAATAGCTGACATATTTACCTAGTTACTCCTATGAGTGTACTCAATAGAAGGGTTCTTAATTGACACTACTGTCTTCAAAGACTTGGTACTGTGTATTTACTCCAAGATACTTCTATTATCAACAGATAGTGCCTTTGTCAACATAACTCTATTACTATTTAGAGAATTTCTATTGAACAGTCAATAATACTGCATACAGGAAGCAACAATACAAAGCTATACTATAACAGGATATCATGTTCTCTAGTGTTGATAAACCATTAACAGAACAAAATATTCCAGTAGACTATGTGGAGCTATAAAATAATTAAAAAGAAATACGATTGGAAAAGATTAGAAACTAGTCTATTTTGTTAGTATTGTAAAAGGTCTGTTAGATAAATCAGTATTATCATGAAATCAGGGGCATGAAACTTCGATCAAAGTGAAACGAGGTCAGAGATATCCTTTAATGTTATACCCGTATCGGAAAAATGCAGGGTCTCCAAATTATAGTGACGATTTTGAGTAAAAGGGGCGTCTAACATGATCCACATGGTGGACTACTCACATCTCGGAACTGCACGAGTCCCAGCTCCCCGAGCTCAGACACGCATGCATACGCGGCTTCGCTCTGCAGGAAAAGTTGACATAATGTCATTTCTTCACTCCTAAACAACGACCCCATCTTTCACGGTTTTTGCAACACAACACAAAATAAAAATTTAATTAACTACAGAAAAGAGCTCCGTCGCAGTCTGCGAGCAGACTTTGGCAGCGACGAAACCAAATTACGTGTGGGGACAAATCAATCGATATGAATAACTTTCAGTGAACATTAGTCATCGTGCGCAATCTCTGTATAGTTACTTTACTCTTTGGTGCGCAACGCGGACTCAGTACTGGTTTAGGGATACCCATCGAAAAAAATTGCTTTCCCATCAACATCTGTCAGAATCAATCACTGAACATGATAATAGTGTCCGTCACACGAAAGAAGTCCCGCGGCAATAATTGGAACTAACTGTTATTATATATACAGGATATACAGGGTGGTAGGGACATCGACACGAAAACTGATAACATGGATTCAGTGCATGACTTTGAACCAAAAATATCTGCTGTTTCATAGTAAAGTGCAATACCTACGAGGTCAAAATGTATGGAACAGCAGATTTTTTTTTTTAAACCTTCACGGTATCAGTTTTGGCGTCGATGTCCCTGCCACCCTCTATATTCAGCAACATTCCTACAACAGCCCGTGCTCAGACACGGTTCTCTATTTAAGATTGTGCATTTTATTAACCAGTGCCTTATGATTTTATGAATAATAATATGATGTTTAGTTTAGATTTATATTAGATTTATAATTCCGTCGTCGCATGCCTGTGGCGCTGCGTCGGCGAAACTTCTTTTGTGAAATTTACTATTTGCCATGGGGGTGGGTAGAGACTAATATAATAGCTAATGATTTCCTCACTACTCAGTAAAATTATTGCATTTCACAATGTGAACTTAGATGGTAGATTTACAAAGACATGATCTTTGTGCACCCTGTCGGGCACAGCAAAGTAGGAGAGAGAATGAGGTCTTTTTTACCTGAGAATAAGGGATGCTGTGTATACATGGCAATACTTTTTACTTCTTTCTCCCTTTAAGAATATAGATATCTCTTTCACACCATTGATTATACGGTATACATTTATGAAGAAGGTCCGTGTTAACTTAAATGAAGGTTTGAAAATCAGGATAGCATTTGTTTTTTATTTCGTAAGAGTTTTGTATTTTTCCAGTTTTGTTTTTTCGGAAAGGATTCTGGTTTCTCAATTAATAAGGATTAATTATTGAACTAATACATATTATTTAGACACAACCACATGGATTGAAACTTACTACAAAAACGCACCATCATTTAAAATGCAACCAAAATAAAAGGTGTCATTTTGACAGACGACTCTAATCGTATTTCTCCTTTACTCTTTCAGTCTGTATGTAAATCTATTTCTTTCTCCCGTTGTGTATCCATATTCGTTTGATTTTAGCTGCATAGTAATGAGTGGGAGTAAAAAATTGAGGTTATAGATTTAGCTTGCAACGAAAATAATTTAGCAAATATAGACTATGAATAGACATAAATGTGAATGAAAATCCAGGCAAAATGGTGTGTAAACTTGATTTATTGATCTAAAGATAGATCCCGTGCACAGTTCTGTGGATCATTGCATTTTATTTATATTCCAGGCACTGCTCGGCGCTCAATTAGTTATCACACTGATTATGGTATCAGTGATACAGAAGTTGGGAAGTTATTCGTTCGCGAGATGGTTATTATGTTCACAAAGGCTGTATAGGTATTTGTACCCTACTAACAGCGAGTTGAAGAGTTTGGCGGGAGTGCCAAAGGAAACTTCGAAGGGTAAGAAGGGGGGTAAACATGAGTCGAATGGGAAGCCGGAGTCGTTCCATGTGCCTCGAAGCCTGGACATCCAGCTGGAGACGGCGCCCGTGACGGCATTAGACGTGGTGCACTTGAGGTTCTATACCGAGTACCTATGGATAGTGGACTTCTCACTGTACACTGCTGTAGTGTATATTATGTCAGAGGTAGGTGTTAATTTTTTTGCCCTACTAATCTTATACTCTACTGACCTATTGTTTTGTCCTATTACTATTCTATTCTCACAGATATAATTTTGTAGGCTTTAATACTTCCAGAAACTTGTGTAAGTTCTATTTCATTTTTCAAAGTTTTCATTAATAGTTTCAGAGATATTATTTTATCTTTCAGGTGTACACATCTGTATTCCCGCTGAAGGATGAGTTCAACTTGAGCATGGTGTGGTGCCTCCTAGTGGTACTATTCTCATTGTATCCTTTACAAAAAGCTTACCTAGAGATTCTTAAGGAATATTATTTAAAATTAATTTTGAGATAGATAGATTTTCAGATGAGAGACTACCCTTTTTTATCGAACTATTAGATTTATACTGACTCCCCATCAATCTCAGTGATTGTTGACAAAATGCTACAGTTATAAAAAAAATATCGTTAAAGTTCTAAATTCTCCCGAATATCGACAATCATAAAGTATTGTGAATATCAACTCTTTTTATACACAATACCTATTCTTTAACTCAAAAACCACAGCAAAATCCTCCTCAGCCTGACAAAGCAGTACTTCACGAGTGAGGAGTCAATCGGGGAGCGTTCCACGTGCATCGTGGCCTTCTGCGTGTTCCTGCTGATAGCCATGATGGTGCTCATTGTGAGTGAGGGCAACCTTGAAGTGGGAGTAGACCCTGCTTACGACAGTTTCTTTGAAAACGCTTCTAAGTTCCTTGAGAATCAGGGACTGTCTTCTGTGTAAGTTTTTTTACTTTTACTGCTACACAATGAAATGCTAAAAAGTGCCTTTTCACAGTGAGAGGATTCGTTTTGTTACATTGAAGTTAACTACAGATAAGAATTTTGGCAACCAGCCAGGTTCCAATTAAAATAATTCCCAATGTGAAAATACTAAAAATATTTCAAATGACCTTCAGTTTTGCTTTTAGCCCTAAATCAATAATACAGGTAACTAACAAATGAATAATTTTTTAGGGGCCCAGCTTCAAAGCTGATATTGAAATTGTGCTTGGCTGTTTGGGCAGCTATTATTGGAACTCTATTCACCTTCCCTGGAATGAGAGTCGCCAGAATGCACTGGGACTCACTTAGGTAAGTTCTGTTCATATTCTTGAATTATGGAGGAATTCTTAAGTGTTGTTGTACTGAAAATAAGTATTGAAAGAAGCTACAGAATTACTACCAATAATTTGGAGATGACAAACCTTCTCTTATTTCTTAACTGTTACATTATTCTATGTTTCCAGATACTATGGAGACAACAAAGTGAAATCTTTACTGCTTAACTTTAATTTCGCAATGCCGTTCGTGTTGGTTTTGTTGTGGGTGCGACCCATCACCAGGCACTACCTTACTGCTAGAGTATTTAGCGGTATGGAGAAACCACTGTAAGTAGTTTTTTTTACTTATATCATAGTGATACTGTGGGTAGTAAACAGTAAGATTACTTATTATTCTTTTTAATTAGCGTCCGACTGAAAATGATTTTTCAGCCGAAAACGAAAAGGAAGCTTTGGCTTTAGTCTTATTTTCCGCCGAAAACGAAAATGATTTAGACATCATCAGTCTCCTGCACTTATCCCACTTATATATATTTAGACATTAAAAAATATTAATATTTCTGGTGTACACTGAAATCTTGTTTGTTTTTTTAAACGTAGGGAGAGAACGAGCAAATATAGGCTTTAAAAGTAATAAAACACGATAGGCGAATGTCACTTGATATTGCCGAGCTTTACGTAGGCCGAATGACGCGCGACACTTCCCGAACTTCTGATTTTCGGCTAGGTCGAAGCTTCGGCTGATTTATATGGCCGATAACGTAAATATGGCCAAATAATTATTATATATTAATATTTTTTGGTTGAAAATGACCGAAAACGAAGCTAATAAATATAAGCTAAAAAATATGCAAATTCATCCATAGTAGCACACACTTTTTTGTGATTTGTGAAAATCCAAATAATATTAAAAATAGTGACCGACCGGTCACTATTTTTAATATTATTTGGATTTTCACAAATCACAAAAAAGTGTGTGCTACTATGGATGAATTTGCATATTTTTTAGGGGATGCAAGCAAAGCAAATATAATAATTTAAATATTTTTCTTGATACTTCCTGACTATGACTAGCTTATGTTAAGTATTCCTGTTAGACATATATATAATATAATCATTCTTTATTTCTTTTGCAGCATGACATCAGAAGCCTACGACACCCTCCGTCTTGTCCTCGTCGCAAGCACTGTAGTCATCCGCCTAGCGTTGATGCCGCGTCAGCTGCAAGCGTACCTCGACATGGCGCAGCGACGAATCGACGTACAGAAGAAAGAAGCTGGCAGGATCACGAACATCGACCTACAGAAGAAGGTAATTATAATAGCCTGTCTTTGACTAATATAATAGACCAATAGCTAGCATTGATGCCGCGCCAGCTACAAGCGTACCTCGACATGACGCAACGACGACTTGACATCCAGATTAAGAGGCTGGCAGTAAAGAAGAAGGTGGGATGAAAAACACGCTTGTTGTCTTGACAAAAAAAAAGTATATTTATTTATTGAGGAGCTCGTGGCTAAGTAATAACTGCTGCACGGGTCGATCCATCAGGTTAAGCTACGCTTGCCAGGGTTGCTCTGTGGATGGGTGACCATCTTTACATACCGAGACTCCTCCGTGCTTCGGAAAGCACGTTAAGCCGTTGGTCCCGGCTGTCATTTGTGGATCTTTGACAGTCGTTACGGGTCGTCAGAAGCCCAAAAATAAGTGGTATCGTTAATACGATACCACTTATTTTGCTGACCTCCACAAAATAGTTACTGGGTAATCCCAGTAACTAGTTTGTGGAGGTCAGATAGGCAGTCGCTCCATGTAAAATACTGGTATTAAGCTGCATCCACTTAGATACTGGAAGCTGACCCCAATATAGTTGGGAAAAGGCTAGGCAGATTGATATTTATATTTATTTATAAATATTTTAATTTAAAATTAAAGCTTGAAATAGATTGATCTCGACGATAACTGTCGCTAGCCAGTTTCTTACCAGTAAGTATTTTGATCAAGCTGATATTGAAAAGAAAATGCTTTCACCTACTCCTGATTAAAGCCATTCCCTCACGCAATAACATAAGTGCTGGGAAATGACGACACAAACCTTTATATGAAGTGCCAACACCATTTTACTGACATAGCAAAATGACTAGTCATAATTTTTACAAGCTTTCATTTATTATACAAGTTAAATAACATTTCTACATTAACCTTTCAGATCGCCTCAGTATTCTACTACCTCTGTGTTGTAGCTCTCCAGTATATCTGCCCCATCATAATGTGCCTGTACATGGCTCTGATGTACAAGACCCTAGGCGGCTACACATGGACAGGACTGTTCTATGAAACGGAGGGAGTTTGTGCTGTGGAAGACAAGGCTGTGGGAGTGACTGACAGTGTGGAGGGCGATGGCATTGAGCAGTTCCAGCTGGCTTGGGAGAATTTAAAAATGGTAAGATCAACAAAAAAAATCTGTTGGTAAAGTAATTTTGTACTCTGCATGGTAAATAAATTTTATGTTATTTTTCTCTGAGAGGACTCGTAAAAGACTCTAGTAAAATGCAATTAAATAAACTCAAGTCAATGACACACGCAGTGCTCAGTGAGACAACTCTGTTTAGCTCCTTTGTATCATACAGACCCAATGATTTAATAAGTATTTAAGAATAAAGTCGTCAAGTAACACGATGTAGTACTACATATTATTGGACAATGGAATAAGTTGGAATGCCACAGAAGACAGAAATGTATATTCATAATATGTGGTTACAGCCTGTAGTGGGAAAATATAAATGTTAACAATACCTAAATTATTACTATCGGGGCATTCCACAAACCCAACAGGAGGATAACGACACTTATTATTATAAGCCTGTGTTGTCCCACTGCAGGGCAAATGGCTCCCTTCTCTCTTTCCACTTTTCCTGGTCTACTGCGATTGCGGGCCAATCCTTTAAGGAGTCCAGCTCATCCCGCCAATCTGTCTGGCCGCCGCGTCGTCGTTTCCTGCTATTTGGGATCCACTGAATACTGGTTACGCTTTTATATGTTTTATAATCAACTGTATTTTTCCCGTCCTCCAGGTATTCACAGTGGACGTGTACCGAGGCGTGTTCGGTTTCGCGACGTGGTGGTGTTGCTTTGCGTGGTTCCTGACGACGTCGCTCGGGCTCGGCTACCAGACCTACTTCAGAATCTCGTGATACCCCCACACTGCAGTGCTTAGAGTTCTAGTCACAAGTTGAAGTTTGAGTGGGAAAATAACAAATTATTGGTTGTAATTGCAAGGCTAAATCAATATGGTCCTTTGTATATTGTGAAGTAACAGTTTTTTATAGGCTATACTTGCTACTCTTATTTGCCGAAATGTACAAAAGAAAAAGTTAAATTAACTGAAAATAAAATATGACACAATGTAAATAGCTTTTCAGCGTAAAAAATGCAAATTGGCAGTCAAATTGTGGGTTGTGTAATCTTCAAAGAATATAGAAATAGAAATACTCCTTGACCTAGTATTGAATGAAAAATAGTATTAAGATGTAACAGATGTTAGTACCCGTTTGTTACCACATTTTGTTTTATTTTTCTGTTCAAATTTTGTGGTTATTAAACACACATTGCACAATAAAGACCATTTTAAAATCAATTATTGCACTGAATCTACTATTTTGTTATTATTGAGATAAGATTGTTGATTTGTTTTTTGCGTATGATGCAATGCAACCTATGTATTGATTCCGCTTAGTTTTTTTTTTATGATTCTCATTCTGAGTCAATTCATCATTCATCCGCATTTTAACCCAATTCAGTTGATAATTTATTGAAACACTTTGAATTCTCTTTATACCAGCACCAAATGCTTCCAGAATGAAAGATAAAAAAAATAGAATTTAAGGCGCATGTTGATCTAGGAATGTTTTATTTATTTATTTGTATTGTATTGGACTGTTTTCTAATAAATATTGAAAAGTTATGTTTCGAGTTTTATTTTTAGTGAAAATAAATACATTTTAATAGGTAATTATAGTCATGAAACTACTCTCCGGGGTTCGACAGTTGCGGAAAACATTCTCTTTCAAAGTTCCGCTTTTCGGCAATGCTGGCTGCGGAAATCCGCAATTTGCCTTTTCCAGCTTCCTGCCATTCCAGAAAGATTACCAGGTAAAATTATAATTTGTGACTCATAAGCTTACACAACAGAGGGCGGTATTACAACTTCGTCAAGAAATTGATCATATGTTATAATAATAACTAGTTTTATTCTGCACTAACAATAAACCGACTCATTTATTCATTAGATACTTTTTATTTTCTTACATAATATTTAATTTATTCAGGAAAATATTTGGCTTGTAACACTAACCTATCGCCAGTTGTGTGCGAGGCCAGACACTGTTTGTCGATATCGATAATTGAAGATTTAATGAACCGTATTCATATTACAAGACATCTTATTCTTTTTTAGTTTCTTACAAGAGTGTGATTCTTATAACTCAATTATATCGTAAACTGTTACGAACACTTAAGAATATATTAAACGTCACTTATATATAATAAACCAAGTGTACTACACTACTCGTGGTTTTTAATGGCATGAAAGATTGGTGTAGCATAGTATTACTTTACTCTGTGGAGTATAGAATCATATTTTTCTAAAGACATTTGTGCATGATACATTCAAATAATAAGGAGTTTGTGTTATGTCTATAACTTAAATCACATTCAGCTGTGATTGCATTGTTAAACAATTAGTTGAAAAGGCGTTAACAGATGCACCTATTCTTAGGAAAATTGATATCTATTATAATTCAATCAATAATTGTAATCTTTAGGTTCAGTGTGGCATAATTATGTAGTGTGATTCTAACTAGAACTTCCAGGCTTCCACCGTAACGTGATGCCAACTTACCAACATTTAAATCAATAATTCTAAGAAGAATAATAATTAGCCACCACTCGGCGCTGTCCTGAACGATATTTTACAATACTATTATAATTATTATAATACCACTATTCATACGGTTAAAAACAAATGAACTATGAAGCTGCAATTTGATCTCACCATGTAACAAGCCGAGTATCATATCGTGCTGGTCAAGGTCAACGCTGTATGGACGGGGCCTTTCTGTAATATTCTGTCTTCCTTTCTTATAAGATATGTGACCGTTTATTAAAATGCTAAGTATATTATTTTAGCCTGAGAACCAAAGAAATAAGTAAATCATTTATTTGCATAAAACATGGTATGGAGTTAAAATATAATTATAATGGCATTAACATATTTAGCTAAGATAAAACATAGCATGGAAATTTTGAGAGTATTTGAAAATGTTACAAGGTACATAAACATTAGACACTAACAATGAAATTTTTTGATGACATTACTTCTCACGTTTATTGTGCGATTAAATCTTCTGATAAAACCCATTCATACCCATTACATGCCTGAAGATAAAATATACTTAAAGTTACAACAATTTCTAGACCTAATCACATTTGTCAAATCACCAAAAAAGTTACTGCTGACACAATATTCTGTCGATATATTTATGAACCACACCCATCGATATACATCACTAGACACATTACCATTAATTCTGAAAAACGCTGCAGATGTCATGTTCCAACCAATGACAGAGTAGCACGCTACGAGGGAGCGAATGCTATTGGTTGATAGTGGGAATATTCCAGAACATCCGAGTGACGTCGAGTGACGCATCCCCGCGCGCTTATAAACTCCTTGGTGAAATTCCGACGCCATATTATTTCGTGAATAGAAGCCGTCAATCGCGCACCTTTCCTGAGTTACTCTACGAGTTAAGTCAACGACTGATATAGTTAATACATAAAAAATCAAAAAGTAAGTACTTAAGATATCTTTATTTTACAACTAATTAGTGAGTGTGATGAATTAATAATCGCGTGAATATTAAATTGCCGTGGTAAATTCGGGTTGTTGCTATGAGAGACTTCGGCGGGAATTTCCCTCCACGTTTCTATTCTTTTGTGATTTTTTACAGAAACTCAAGTTACTTAGCTAGCAGTGCCCTAATCATAATGATATTAAAAGGAATAACGTAGATTTCAAGGTTCCGCGTGTGTGAAACATCGGTTTCTTTGTTCGTGTAGGAATAGGTGGGCACGTGGTTCTAGAGGCAGGTGTTTTATTCCAAGGTGTTTATTACTCACGTTCTAATTACAACAAAATTGAGTTTCCGCATGTTGTATCCTCGTTAAAATTTCCACACCGCCTTCTGGAACGTTCCGTCCCCGCACCAAATCGATTTTTCCTGTAATGGCCGCCGAGCCGATGCATTTTCCGCCTTGTAACGCCTAGCCAGTAGTGCTAAAATAACCTTTTAGGAGTTTTTATTATTGAAAAGCCCTTTATTTCTGATACCTATAGATATGGTTTCCCACGTGTAAATTCGAAGTAAGACTTATTAGATAAGCACCTACCATAATGGCGGCACTTAACCTCCAAATGCGGTTTTCTCGATGGCCATTTATGTATTTAGGTGTAAAGGTCGTTTGTCATTCGTCCTATTTTAACACTATTATTATTTGTTTCAGATGGCAGCAACTAAAGCACCCGCTGTAGGTATTGACTTGGGTACCACTTACTCATGCGTGGGAGTTTTCCAGCATGGTAAGGTGGAGATCATCGCCAACGACCAGGGCAACAGGACCACGCCCTCATATGTTGCGTTCACAGACACCGAGCGTCTCATCGGAGATGCCGCCAAGAACCAGGTGGCGATGAACCCTAACAACACAATTTTCGGTAAGTTTCCGCATACAAGTTAAGCGACTACGATGAATAATAATTGGAGTAGGCATTGTTTTGTTTGAATTAATTCGTAACCTGGAAAGCATTCGGACTGATAACAAACCATAAAAAAAAATCCAAATACCTATTTTACATTGGAAGCGATAAAGTATCACGATTGGGAACACGTGCATCGCGTGTGACTGCCCCTAGCGATAAGGGCGCATCGTGCGTCGCCGGGTTATGTACCGGACGGTTGATAGAATCCTAGTAACGGGAAACTGGTCACTCGATCAATACACACAGGACCTAGTTCATTCAACTGCCTATGAGGTCACTGATGAAACTAGGTCTCCATTTCAACTACATTTGAACAAAGAAACGTAAGAGAATCGAGAAACAGGTCAATTATTAAAGCTTAACACAGCCTACACAGAAACAACAATAGAATGCATTTGTAGGTGTTATGCATGAGTCATTGTTTGTATAGTTTTATGATCATAATTTCACTATAAATGACTAATCTCCCACATCTGGGTTTCAGAAATAATATTGTAATGTTTATAGATAATCTATCTTAACTATGAAGTTCGTAAATCTTGATGAGTCATCCAAACTCTTGTGTAGGGTAAAGTCTAGAAAGGTAATCTTGTGAAGAGCAAGGTCAGATAAAACGGATGCAATATGCATAAATATCTTGTAGGTATGTTAGAATAATTGCTTTTCATATTTACTACATTTTCGTGATGATATCCAATATACTAGACTAGAGTCTCTGAACATATTGAATGATAAAAGTATTCTGAGAAATTATTTCACAAGTATAGAATTAACATTGAATGGAATAGTATCTTCAACACTTTCTTTTGCTTGTTACAGATGCCAAACGTCTCATCGGCCGCAAATTCGAAGATGCCACCGTACAAGCCGACATGAAGCACTGGCCCTTCGAGGTAGTCAGTGATGGTGGCAAGCCAAAGATCAAGGTTGCATACAAGGGTGAAGATAAAACCTTCTTCCCTGAAGAAGTTAGCTCAATGGTACTCACAAAAATGAAGGAAACAGCTGAGGCCTACCTCGGCAAAACGGTGCAAAATGCAGTAATCACAGTTCCAGCGTACTTCAATGACTCACAGAGGCAAGCCACAAAAGATGCGGGTACCATCTCTGGTTTGAATGTTCTCCGTATCATCAATGAACCGACTGCTGCTGCGATTGCGTACGGGCTTGACAAGAAGGGGAGTGGAGAACGTAACGTATTGATTTTCGATCTCGGCGGCGGTACCTTCGACGTGTCCATTCTGACCATCGAGGATGGTATCTTCGAAGTAAAGTCCACCGCCGGTGACACGCATTTGGGAGGAGAGGACTTCGACAACCGCATGGTAAACCACTTTGTGCAGGAGTTCAAGAGGAAGTACAAGAAGGACCTCGCCACCAACAAGAGGGCCCTTCGGCGATTGCGCACTGCTTGCGAAAGGGCGAAGAGAACTCTCTCCTCGTCCACCCAGGCTAGCATTGAAATCGACTCTTTGTTCGAGGGTATCGACTTCTACACGTCCATCACCAGGGCTCGTTTCGAGGAGCTGAACGCCGATCTGTTCAGATCCACCATGGAGCCTGTGGAAAAGTCCCTTCGTGACGCGAAGATGGACAAGTCCCAAATCCACGATATCGTACTTGTAGGTGGTTCTACTCGTATTCCCAAAGTGCAGAAGCTTCTTCAAGACTTCTTCAATGGCAAGGAGCTTAACAAATCCATCAACCCCGACGAGGCCGTAGCTTACGGTGCCGCCGTCCAGGCTGCCATCTTACACGGTGACAAGTCTGAGGAGGTTCAGGATCTGCTGCTGCTGGACGTGACTCCGCTGTCGCTCGGTATCGAAACCGCCGGCGGTGTCATGACCACGCTCATCAAGCGCAACACCACCATCCCCACCAAGCAGACCCAGACATTCACCACCTACTCGGACAACCAGCCTGGAGTACTCATTCAGGTGTTCGAGGGTGAGCGCGCCATGACCAAGGATAACAACTTACTCGGAAAGTTCGAGCTGACCGGCATCCCTCCCGCGCCGCGTGGCGTGCCTCAGATCGAAGTCACCTTCGACATCGACGCTAACGGCATTCTTAATGTGTCTGCCGTCGAGAAGTCGACTAACAAGGAGAACAAGATCACCATCACCAACGACAAGGGCCGTCTTTCAAAGGAGGAGATTGAGCGCATGGTAAACGAGGCTGAGAAATACAGGACTGAGGACGAGAAGCAGAAGGAGACCATCCAGGCTAAGAATGCCCTGGAATCTTACTGCTTCAACATGAAGTCCACCATGGAGGACGAGAAGCTCAAGGACAAAATCTCAGACTCCGATAAACAGACGATCCTAGACAAGTGCAATGACACCATCAAATGGCTGGACTCCAACCAGCTGGCTGACAAGGAAGAATACGAGCACAAGCAGAAAGAGCTGGAAGGCATCTGCAACCCTATCATCACCAAGATGTACCAGGGAGCGGGTGGCATGCCCGGTGGTATGCCCGGTGGCATGCCCGGCTTCCCCGGCGGCGCTCCAGGCGCGGGAGGCGCGGCTCCCGGTGGCGGTGCCGGCCCTACCATTGAGGAGGTCGACTAAACATTCCAACAGATTATACAGCAAGCTTTTACTGATATTGCAGCAAGCTTTTACTGCTATTGGAGTATTCAACTACAGTACAGTGTCTCCAATAAATGATTGAAACTCGCTTAAGTTTTTTTAATCCAATCTACCTTTACTTTAATTCTTAGAGCACAACTGCCTAAACTTAGCCTGCATTGAGCGGGCTAATAGAGCAATGTCTGGAAATACCGCGATTCACACGGAACGCATTACACACTAACCTAGATAAAATACTGCGGTATACATAACATGTCTGATCCAATTTAGTCAAAGCCCTGATTGATGACTACATGTCGCACCCCTAGATGAAGACTCCGGCAACTCAAAAAACCACATTTTTCAGAAATGACGAAAAACTGTTTTTAGAGTATATAAGAAAGATATCAAAGATCTAATGAGACATTCATAAAGGTAACGTTTTCTAAAGCTGTTTAATTACCTTATTTGTATTTTGTCAGTTAAAAACCTGGAAAATAACGAGATTTTTTAGTTACTCTAGTTTTGCAGCGGGAGTAAGCAAATTTTTTGTGTACTAAGTCAAGTTATTTTACTTCATCTGAAATAAAATTGAGTTACATTACTTTTCAGCCAAAAAATAAGATAACTTTTGACGGGGGTTTTGAGTTATGCTATGAACGGTTGATTGCGACGTGCTAATCTTAGGAAGACAAGCTTTAGTTTTTATAGATCTAAAATAGTTGAATAAAATAAAATATGTACTCCAATATAAAGTTATTTATTTACTAAATGAATAACAAAGAAAAACTAAATACAATAATTAGTGTTATAAAATATTATGGCTTTTTTATAACAGTTATTACTTAGATACTACACATTTTAATGAAATTTTCTCCGCAAGGTGGTCGGATTTTGCGAGCAGGGATTTCTTTTTTTAGTTTACCCCTCGACTTGTAAGACTTGTCTGAATTTTCGAGGGTTTTGGCTATATTGACCTTCCATGTCTCCGGTTGCCTCACTTTCTTTTTACACTGTTTTGGTCCTTCTTGCACTAGAGTCTCATCACTTGGATTAATATTTTGACCCAGATTGTGATCCTCGTTGTTATTGTCGGCATTGTTATTTTCGTTGCGTTGAATCTCGCAATTAGGGCCAAAATCGTCATGTTCATTCGTTGAGTTACTACTGCTGCTGCTAGAGCTACTGCTGGAGCTACTACTCGAGCCTAATGAAGTCGAACTGCTAGACGAAGATGAAAGGGAGCGAGTTCGTGATATTTGTGAAATAGGCGAGTTACGCAAGGGAGACAAAATATTTTTTCTTTTGGGAATAGGGTTTTCATCGTACGGATCTACATCGGAATCGTCGAAATCGCTTTCATCGCCGCTATGAACTGGCGAGGCAGCATACTGCAGTTTAGGAACTCGCCGTCGTCCCTCAGCGTTTGTAGGCTGTTCATTAAGATTCGACGAAGATTCTAAAATGCTCGGTGATGCTGTGATGTGATGCAGCTGGCAACTTAGGCTCATTCATATTATTTAGCGTTTCTATACCAGGAAATAGAATAGGTCTTGAATCATCCATTGCTGCTGGTTGTACAGGATCCTTTTTTTCTTCGTTATTCATTTGTACCATGAGTTTTCCTCGCCCTGTCATTATCCTAAAAATAAATAATGTACAAATTCAATAATGAATCAAGTAAAGTCAATGAACTCAAAAAAACCCTCAAAAGCACGTATTATGTTTAGTAACTGTATAACAAATTAAAAAAATAATTGAACCTGTCATAAACAACCTATTTTCTCTATAAAAAGAACATAATTCACTGAATAGGCAAAAATAAACTAAGTTAAAGTTAGATTCAACAAAACTACGGTAAATCGAAATTTACCTCTACTTTCATGTAAATCTGAGGAAATCGAAATATTTAAAAAAATACTGCAACATAAAATCATCAAAACCCCCGTAAAGCAAAATTAACTATTACTTTTCACAATTAAATTTCAGCAAAACTCAATCAACTCAAAAAAATAAGGAAACTTACTCAATAAATTTCGTGTAAACTCCTGCAACTCAAAATCTGCCACTATTCAAATGTGCGGCACTTACGCCAACCAGAAGACAACTAAAAATAGCGGACTAGTGCTCGCGCCTTTCGGGCAAGGTCATTTAAGTAAAGCAGCGTTTAGCGCCATCCTTTATCAGCGGTTGAAGGTATCGTTACGCGAGTTATATTGATGTATAGGTATTCGAGTCAGGAATTCGATAAATCCACTAACTCAAAACTCGAACTTTTTGAGTTAGTGGGGTTTTTATCTAGGGGTGCGATGTGTCCATTTCAGGTGCTTTACGAATGTGGGTACCTAATGAGGTATTTCCGCTGAACCGTTGCGTTGGCGTCGGTCATTTCTTGTTCATTGACATCAACATTCAAGTTGGTTGGCGTCATTACTCAATCTATTCGAGAGATGAAACTAAAGTAACCTTTGGACTCCTGCCCAACAAAATCGGTAGTTTTCGTAGGTACTAGAAATAGCCAACACAGTGATATGATTCAAACGGTCGAGCATTTTCGTGGACGAATAAATTACCGAAATAGCCAGTCCAGAATTATCTTGACAGAGATAAAACGTTAGCACTTGTGTATCGTATGACGATCAATACAAATAGAACAGACTTATCGACTCTTGTGCAAGTTTTTTACAAAAGTTGTATTTATATGTAGGTAAGCAACCTGTTAAAACTTAACAAGGAATAAAAGCTTATTACCATCTACCTTCTGTAAGATAAGACGAGTCAACGATCTTTAATGATTCATGCTTCATTCTTGAGACGATGCAAATTAAGTAGGTGGGTAGGCTGGCAACTGCCATTAATAAAATATACTACTTAGTGGGTAGCCGATGTAACCACAGAAGGTCGATTCCATAGAAAAAAAAAAACCGGCCAAGTGCGTGTCGGACCACGCACAATGAAGGGTTCCGTAGTTCGGTATGTTACGATTTCCTAGAAGAGCGGTGACTGCTAACGTAGCGTCTGCAATTTACATTCGAAAGACGTCACTGAAACGACGATTATGATTTATGAAAGTTGGGTGTTGACACCGTAAAGCAAACCCTGCCCCCCAAAGATTTAAATCACTAGATTTGCCTTATTGCCTTCACCGTACTCAGTCACAAGAAAAAGACCATACTAACTAAATATCGTTTCTATGGACCATGACAAACAAGTGTAGACACTGCGTCATTGTTTGTCAGAGGTGTCAAAATGAAACAAAAACCGGCCAAGTCCGTATCGGACCACGCACAGTGAAGGGTTCCGTAGTTGGGATGAATTTATCCCAAGTACAAACATAACATTCTAGTTGAAAAACAAATTTTACCATACGGAATAGGGAGAACATGTTTTTCAAACGGCAAATTTAAGTTGGTCGATTATTACTCGTTAAACTGTAAAGCCTACTTAGCTGTGATAGTTTTCCTTTTAACTTATATATCGATGTTATTGTAGCATCCATCCTACGGTTATCGCAGTTAACTGGATAACGCTACCAGCTTCTATATCGGAGTAGGTATGTTATAGAGAGGTACCTACTTCAGCAGCGCTTTGTTGGCCGGTTGAATATTGATTTATATTTACTTATACATGACTGCCTGTGTCAATGTTGTTGCCTTGCTTCTGCCTAGTGCATATTGGAGAATAAGGGTGGGTACCTAAATACTAGCACTAAAAAAAACGGTCCTACGGTGTACGGCTACCTTTGTCTGAGTAGGTTGTTAAATAGTATTAGGCTAAGGACATTTAGGTTTTGTTAATAGGATCATCTTTTGCTAATTCTTTTGTAGTCGGTACATAGAAGGTATCTATATACTTCGTATTGCAATAGATTACACGAGTATCTGCGTAAATCTTATTGTTATAAACAGAAATAAATTATTGTTATAAATAGAACAACCAAGGTCGAGAGAATACTCGAGATTGTCACAGTCTATTAATCTCTTCGATACTTACACGATTAATTAAAATATAGTTATTTTCACGGACACGTAGATTTATACATAATCAGGCCGGGCGCGTACGCGGCGGACTCGACTTGTCGGGCTAGTTCAATGGGTGTAACGTAGTCAGAAGTTATAACAGTTACGCGATAGAGAAGCAACTTCTAGGTGAATATAACTGTAGGTAATTAGCGCTGTGCGATCAGCACCCTGATCACGGCCGTAAGCAGAAGGGGGCACCCCCGAAATGTGAGAAACCAGTGTTATCTAGAGATCGTTGTCACGCGCTTTATTTCTGATGATAATCCAAGTCGGTTGCCTTTTAATTCAATTTGTATACCTACAGGCTGGCAGGGACATCAACGCGAAAAATTACCATGGATTCAGTACACGATTCTGAAACCCTCTGCGTTGAAAAATTTCGTCGATTATTTAAAAAAAAATCTGCTTTTCCATACATTTTGACCGCGTAGGTCACTTTTCTATGAAACAGCAGTTAAAAAAAAAATCCCGACGAAAAATTGCAACGCAGGGGCGTTCAGAATCATGTACCTTGGTAGAAGTTTCCCCGAACTGGATGCCTACCATGATCTAATTAAAAACGATTCAAAAGCAAGGCATTTCAGTTTAGGTTCTTAAACTGCATCGCTTCAAAGTCGTACCATGACGTCCAATAAACTCAGCGGCATTTGGATCGTTAAAAGTGAATGAAAGATCGCAATCTGTGGCTGAACCGCGCGGCCGCGTTTGGAACGTTTTTGGTGAAAACGAGACAACGCTATTATTGTCATATAAGTTTGTTTCGCGCACATTATTTAGTGTCAGACACGTTCAGAAGCAAGTAAAATTGTATTTGTTCTTAACTCAGTATCATTACCTTAAAGTAAAACAGACACTCAACAGTTTTTTTAAGATTCCACGTTAATACGGTAACTATTGTTAAAATAATTCTTAGTCAAAGTAGATATTTATTTACCTTTTGCTATTTATTAAGTATAGGAAAATATATTTTTTATTTCGACCTAATAAAACAAATTATGTTTCTGTTTTGAACGTACCAGAGTAAACAAAGTTGTGTGAGTTGAGTTGGGGCATAGTGGGCATAGTGTGAGGCAGAATCTTCCTCAAAAAACTCAAATAAAAGTAGTTCATCAGAAATCTGTTAGACAAAAACTAATGCGGTTAAAAAAGGCATATAAAATAGGTATTTTAGACTTTAAAAGAAAGATTAAAGCTCACTTACATTGGTTTTTGTAAAATTCCACTAAAATAGCACTAAAAAACTTTATTTTCGTCAATAATTCACCAAACGTTTCAGTTTATGTTAGAGAAATAGTAACTTTTATTGAATCGCTTATTTTGACAGTTGAGCGTTTCAGTTGAGCTGCTATATGGACGTCATGGTACCAAACAAGAATGAATGAAACCAAAACTTGCGACTCAGTTTGGGACAATCGCTGTCAGATGGCATGGCCTAAATTGAATCGTTAAACTAACGTCATGGTACGAATTAGAAGAACAGTTCAGTTTAGGTCCTAAAATGGATCGCGCTAAGAGCTCGTGGTAGGCATCCTGAATTCCTGGTTACGGCCCTGATCCTAATTACGTAACACATGATCAATCACAATCTGAATCATTTTGAAGGATATTGCTAATCCATTGATTCATATGTTCAAAAAAATTGTCAGCTCAAAGACGTATAAAAACGCAATGAATGTCGTTGAACTATCCAAATGAAACAGATTGTGATTAATCGTGTGTTACGCGATATAAATTAGGGTGCTGAATTGCACTTTATTGTGTCGTAGCAAGAGTCGCTATTTATTTTAATGATTTTGCGGAGTGAATCGTCTGTGCGTGAAAGTTATGTGTTCTGTTACATAATTGACATAATGTCACGCCATGACGACACTAGGTATTCTGCGAAGGGGTAGACAGAGGAGTCTACATAGTGCCATAGTATGACAAAGTCATATATGTTTATGCCATTATAATCTAGTAAGATATTTAAAACAACCAATGACCACCCACTACACATACGCACTACAATAACTGCCCGATCTGGGAATCGAATAATGGATCCCACGTTCATGCAGTCACGATTGCGATCACTAGACCACAGAGGTGGTAGATGCAGCAGACGACAGGGGGGCCAGCACTCACGACAGGAAAGGGGCCACAAAATAATAATGGATCTTGCACAGCACAACCAGGATCAAGGCATCAAGGAATATCTCCAATTCTTTCTTATATCTATGCTCCAATCTGTTGGCCATTTATCACGACAGATACCATCGCATCGGTTAAAAGAATAAACTCATCCATTTTGCGATGACGTCAACAACCTTCCGGAATCTCTGATTCCAGCGGAGCGGTTGTAGTTGTTTAAAAAATGTTAAAATTATAGTATCAGTGGAATCGTCTGGAAACGTTATTATTTATAGCATTCTGAGAACTTTAACATCGAGTCTTCTAAAAATAGTGCAGAAAAGCGATTACAAGAGATATTTAGATATGTATTAGAGCTGGTCATTCTTGCTTTCTCCGCCTGAATTATCTAGTAGTAGGTACTACTATTATCTCAATACCTACGTATGTAGCTACCTACTTAGTAAGTATGTAGGTACATTTTTGTCTCGAGTAATTTACCACTGATATGATAAGCAACAACCTTCTCGACTTAAAATGATCAGTAAAAATTGCGTCATAATAATTTGATGAATCTGAAGATGGTTTTTTAGCGGGATTGACTGCCTAGAGTCCTCTCCCCGTTTTTAGGGCTAGCCCTTCGCCTCTCCGTCTCCCCCGCCAGCTCCTCATCCAGTACCTTAATTGCTTAATACACGATCGATCAGAATTCTGAATCATTTTGAAACATTGTTAATCCATTGCATCATAAGTTGCAATAAAAATCTGCTCAACAACTTAAATAACGCAATGAATGTCGTTGAACTGTCAAAACGAAACAGATTGATTAGTCGAAATTGTTCACGAAAATATAATATAGGATTACGTAATTAAATAGCAGGTCCTTTGGGCTATTTCGGCAGCTCTTCGGATATCTTTGATATATTAGGGATTCAACTATCAAAATGTTAACACCAGTGTGTCGTGTGGTGGACCGGTCACGGTTGCGAGTCACTCGTGTCGTTGACCTAACATCGCGCATTATAAACATTAGAGCGGAAGCCGCAATATCCCGTTTGTCCGCGTGAAGACTACTTACAGTCACAGCTACAGTCCTACTACTACGAGTACAATATTGTGTTATTCAAATAGTTTACCTACGAGGTAAACAGACACTGCAGAGTAGGTATTACGTTACTACGAGTACGAAGTAATAATAATAGTAAATTGACCCAATAAGAAGAATAAGAATCATTTATTTATAATTTATATTTTTTTGTAAATACCTACTTATTTTAATAAGCTATATGTATAGGTACAAAAGACATATATATAATAATACAAGAAAGTAAAAAAAAAATATATACCTACTTACTTAAAAACTATATTATACCAATACATACCAAGGCATAAAATACATCTATGTACTAATCTATCTTATCACTTTGACGCACTACCTAACAAATTAAAAAATATTCACAGTTTGCTACTATTAACAATGTATAATTGCTATTGACTTGCCATCGAGAAACGATATGTAATAGTACACTAATTTTTTCTTGTTACCCACTAAAAATCCTTTTTGTACATCTACTACTTAATAGATTATTTACGAGTACCTACCGTTCTTCATATGTTCATGTATTTAGTAGTAACATTAACTTGTATTTCTCATGATAAGTGAATTGTATTCTTTTTGAGAAATAAATGTCTTAAACCGTAATAGAGTTATTAAGTATTTTTTTTTAATTTTCCGATTAAGTAGGTACCTTATACTTAATTAGTGTCGGTCTGTAATTGTTAGTAATCTCCATTTGAATGTTTACGGTGGTCTCCAAACTAGGCGGGCGCCTGTATTGCTTGCGGGGACCAGCAGAGAAGTAATTAAGTAGTTTCGCTCATAATGCTATAACTACGATGCGGCAACGATGACCGAGAAAACTCCGTGAATGGATTCATATAATATATTTTTTATTTTAGTATTTAATCATAACATAAAACATCTTGCCTGTGTTAACAAAACTAGATAACCTACGCGACTGTTAGGAGTACCTACTAATAATTTTGTTTTTAAATCATTAACTTGATTTCGATTCCTGCCATTCACGTCTTTGAAGTTCTGCTTAATTTTTTAATAAAGGTTCGCGCGAACAGGCGCGACGCGACTCTAATAGAACAATTTTTAAGAAAACTTCACTGTAGAACAAAACCGGTGTCGCACCAGTCTGCACGAGCCTCAATCGATTTTCTTTGCTTACGGTAAATACCTACGTACCCAACGTACAATAAATGCAGCGGTGGGGATTCGGTTGACACTGAGCCTAGTTAGACGTTTAGGGAAAGTCCGTGATTGGTTACTTTCTGTAATCTGTGATATGACTAAGATTTAATGTAAGTCAGTCATAACATGACGAATAGGCACGCAATCAAACAAGCATCATTCTTAAGTTTGTTTGTATTGTTATCAGCCCACGAATGTTATGTTTATCTACCAGGAATTAAAACATTCTGACTAATGCTAAACAAGTCCTTTCGATAGCGAGTCGTAGAGATAAATTGCAATTACAATAGGTATTCACCTGCACAGAGGACTGCAGAGCTATCTTTTACTATGTGCATTGTATTGTATTGAAATCAGTCATCTAACCTAACTATTAAAAGAACTTCTAGTATCATCAATGTTGATGTTGGTGGCGGACTTCCTATTTATCTAAGGTAAATTCCAAATTCAAGAGTCATTTATCCAAACTAGGCTGAGAAGCAGCAATTTTCGAACGCCAAAATTTCATAAGACAGTCCCCCAAAAACACCCAAGCTTCACCACTTCCGAGTGCTTATGCTAGGAAGAAGACGTGGCTCCCCAGCAGCACAGCTGTCTGGTGGAAACATACTATCTATCCAAGGGCAGATCCAGGATTGATTGTTTTCTGGGAGGGGCCAGATAGATAAGAAGGGTCTCCCTTATCTTGCACTATGCTGTTTTTGGGATTAATTATTTTTTAATGAAGATATACTTAGTAGCTTACTTCTTCATGGTTCATCATTGAAGCAATTTCTTGATAGATATGCATTCAGGTTAGTCCATTCAGACGATTTGATTTTATTTTACTTAAACCATTTGGGGGGGTGAGGCACGTGCCCCTCTGCCTCCCCTGGATCCGCCCTTGTATGTACCTGCCAATTTAAGAGCTGTCCGAAATCAAAATTGCCAATCATACCTAAATATTATTTTTCATGAAATTGATGAGACTAGTATACAAAATATATATAAAATTAAAATAATATGTGTAAATACATGATATTTCCAAACTTTTTGTTGAACAGAAACATAAAATTATGTCTGCCTCGATGGTCTAGTCGTTGCAAACGCCACTGTTGAGCATTAGGTGTGGTCGTGATTTCTATTCCCGGATCTGGAAAAGGGTTTTTCCGTCAGATATTTCTTAGTAGCAGCCCCGAGTCTGGATTTGTGCCTAGTTGATGTCAATAGGCTCGCCCACTATTATTTGCCACTTGAACATTACAGGCTACATGTGGGTGTATGTACTTTAGGTGTACCTCTGCATTGCCCTTCTAGAATACAGGCGTCATTTTATAGTACTGCACTGCCACTGCTGCTGTTACTTTTAACATAGATATAAATAATTAATTGTATTAATACTTTTAATATGTGGCGGCATCTACAATCGCCACATGCGAACTACGCATCAAAGACCTGACGTGACACAACATCCTGACGTCACACAAATCCTGCATCGCGCAATTAGAGTTTACCGCGCAATGGATAATAATATATACAATCTCCCAACTTCAACCTCTGGGCAGTTGCCCGCCAGACACGACACCCGTCTGGTCGGAGAATCCTCCCTTTTCTATGGTGGAAGAGTGAACTTTACACCCCCATGCCACTAAAAATACAAGGTGAAAAAATATGTGCCTTCGCATGCAATTCCTTTTATTTTTGGATTTTTATAGGAATAGGTGTGGTGGTGTGCAAGGGTATGCAACAATACTTTTCGTCCATATTTTAGGTACTTACTTACCTACCTATCGAATGTGTTATCATCACTTATTTGTGTGATTAAATCGATTATTTTTATGCCTTTATAATTATTCTCGTTGGCGAAGTGGCGAGGCAGGGATACCTATCTATATATACAATAAAAACTAGCGGCCCGCGCCTGCTTCGGTTTTTACGACTTGACAAAACATCGAGATTTCTTAGCTAAACGTAACTTTAATATTAACATATTATACACACAAGCCTTCCGGAATAAATTCTCTAAACGATGGTGAAAACCTCATCAAAATCTGTTGCGTGGTTTAGAAAAACAATGCGGACATACAGACAAACGCGAAAAGCGACTTTGTTTTATATTAAGTATAGATAACGCCACACCACAACAGTAACTGATATTATAAGGCACCCAGATGAGCGCTGAAGGTGAATCTCACGATATTTTTATGCGAGTGAGTAATTATTAACGAGAATGGTCACGGAAGCAAGCTGTTTATTTTCTCATTATTTCCGCGTTTATACCAGAACAGACGACGGACATATTTTCTCACTGTGAATCAGTTTAAACCGCGTATCTAATAATAGGCAAGCTGAAAATACTATTTACTTCCGTCCTCGGAAAAAAATATTGTTATTTGTAGGTAAACTTACCACATAGGTAACTATACATTCCGGATATTGAATACGTGCCAAGATACTCGCTAGGGCGTTACAACTTCATCACTTGACGTACCTACCTAATTGTAGGATTAAACAAACTCTCGTGGGTTAAAACAAACCAAGAAAGGCTTCTTCCATCGTTTCTACTAACGATGGCAGAAGTCTTTCGTGGTTTTTTTGTAGGTATTGTTGTAGTTATAAATAAGCTTTTCATGATTATAAATATACCATTGTAACGTTGGTCAAAATCGCGAGCTCCTGTATCTTGTTATTGTCCCCAGCGTTATGGGTTAATAGCTTGAAGTGCCTTACTAATTACATACCTAGGTAAGCCTACCTAGAAAATGAACTCAATGACCCAGAAAAACGATGCAACTCCTGTGGTACCCGCAACAAAATTAATCAGAAAGCAAAGTCAATTCACTGTCAGATATGTCTGACAGTTCCGGTTCAACGCATCTTCTTCACATTTACCTATTATGTGCCTACTGGTATTCAGCTGCACTGGTGGACTAAGGGCGCGGCGGCAGGTGCGGTCCGCCCTGGCCCCCGGTTCTGGGAGGCCCCCAAAACTCGAGAATAACTTTAAAAAAAAATCCCAAACAAGACCAAAATATTTTCAGTAAGTAAAAGGCAGTTTGTAATTAGGGGCCTATGCATGGTGAAATATATACGTAGGTTGCAAAAATATTCGAGCTCGAGAGAGAGAGAGTAGCTGTTCTGTAACGCAGCCGCGTCCGTATGAATAAAGTATTACAAACACGATTACACCGCAGACATTTGAAAACTGTCTGCAATGAGATCGGCTCCGGAAGACATTCTTTAACAAAAACGATTGCAATACAGCTTATAAGTACTCGCTCTGTCTACACTGCAGAAATCAAACATGCTTGCGACATAACGCACCTTGGGCTAATATTAAATAGCCTGCCTACCTGCGAGCACCTTGGAAGTAGCGCTTGCTCGGCTCGCAGGCGGTTGGTCACAGTTCTAACCTAACCTAACCTAACCCATTTCACCCAGTTCACAATTTTTCGACACTTTATTAATCTAAGGGAAATAATTCTATGGGTATCTGCGTTAAATCCGCCTTTTCATTGCCTTATATAAACATATGCGCCTGCACTACAAACCGCTGTGTTGCCGCTGGGTTCGGACAGATTATTACTGCTTTACATAAGTCATTCGCAAGATAATGCAACACAGACTGGGTGGGGTGGCTGTGTTGCAACCGCCTTTGTATTTACGCATCCGGGGTAGGGTCAAATTTTAGAGCTCGCTTCGCTCGCTCTTCCATGCAAAGTTCGGCAAAGTAATTCCTATTTCTGTATAAATGTTCAAAAGAAAATTAATTAGGCGGGATGCAAAAAAAAACACCGCCCGGGCCCCCGACAGACAGTCCGCCTCTGTTCAGCTGCGTCCGGTTAGACTGGAAGTCGACCTAACATAGTTTGGAACAGGCTAGCCAGATGATAATATCGCTTCTTCTTAGGTTATGTATTAAAATAAATAAAACCACAGTATTTCAGTTGACATTTTTATTTTGGCAATGCAAACAGCGATAACACAACATACCCGACGTCGAATCCATAGTATTTGTTATTAGAACCGCGTTCAATTTGTGCTATTACAAAACAACGGGATACTCGTTAAATGACTACAATTTATTATCACGATTACATAATTTGATCGAATTTAATTGAATTTATCTTTCACTGTCTGCTACTGATGAAAAACATCGAAAGATGAAAGAAAATAATGTAGGTACAAGAAAATAAGCGGTCTTGCGACATAATCACGAAAACCATGAAGTTAAACATAAGTGAATAAAGAATCAACTGTTTACGATAGAAAAACGAGAAGATAATTAGATTAATTCTCCTATCTAATCATAATATTTCGTCGTCGATCATTATAAGAGATGCTATTTGTTAAATTCAACGTGAAAATAAAAAGGTTCACCCGGCTATCATATGGGATTTATAGTCAGGAAGTTAAGAATCTTAACCTTTATTGATAAGGTGCATTTTAATATTTTTTTAGTAGGATGGCTCGTGAACATAGACAAGATAGAGACCAAGGCCCGTTCTTAAATCTGAGAGAGATGTGATTGACAGAGAAGGTGAATACTGAAAAACAAGACGTTAAATGACAATGGACAAGAGAGGACAGAGACAAATGGACCAATGAGGGCCAAGATCGATGCACTACTATCAATGATTTCTAAAATAGAGAAAATATAAAAAAGCACAGGGAAGGAAGATGTATGGATGAATTCATTTTCCGTCGAGTATCTAGTCTCGCTTACGTCTGAGTGATCCTATAATATTCTGGTTCTATATAATAGATATAAACTTCTTTTCACATTCGAAGCAGACAGTGCTAGACAACCAATTTCAGCAAGCGAACACTAAATTAACTATTTTTCGAACTATTTATTTACATTACGAGTACAAAATGTTTTGTTACTATGCATCATCAATCAGCACACACGTCCGTGTTCCAGTTTCCTGAACTATAAGGCCTGGCCGGAGCCACATCGCAACCACTCCAAACCTACATTAACTTAAAATGTACATGTTTAACACAAAACTCATTAATGCAGTTAATTTTTAAATGGAAGTACAAAATACAACAACTTTGTCCAACGACACATTTCATGCATTGTCTATACCATAAATGCATATTCACCGGCTGATTAACTGTATTAATGACTTTTACCATGACATTTATTAAGCCTAATTTATTGATAATATTTTCAATAAATAAAAACCAAATGTATTGAATTCACTTATAAATCAAACCAACAATCAGGTACATTAGTTAATAAAGTAGATAATATAAATATTATTATAGCCGTTGCTGACAGTCAATATTATACTTATAGAACGATATGTTTCAAAAATAATCCGAAAATTCTGTCATTAACAAATCAATTCATTCGTCCTACGCATTTTAATAATAATTAACAAATGAATATATATTTTAACATCAACTTATTGCGTACATTTATCTAAAAATCTAAAGTTCACATTTAACCGATACAAATTATAAAAATGCGCTTATAACAACATTTTGTTATATCTTTACAACTCTATCGATAACTAGTCTTATATTTTTATTTTATAGAGTATTTGAGGTCCCGTCGTATGTCGCTTGATTTCACATTGATTTGAAAGCCTTCATACCATACCTCACCTAGCTAGTGCTCACTTAACCCAAGCCTATTTTCAAAACTTTCTTCCCGTTTGATATACGTATTTTCATAACTTACTTTCTTACTTTTTTTCTAGGTATTGATATTGGTTCTCGGAATTTTGTATGTGCGTTAAACTTGACGAAAAGTGTTGATATCAATTACAACGGATTTATGTAACAATCCCCGGTCAATCTTGAAATTCCTAGCTATTAGCAACACATAATGTCATGCAACATACGAACGGAACCGGAAACTCCTCTTGATCTAACTATAAGCAATAAGCGTTTACTTACAATATCAACAACTGGGATGTCATCAAGGCTTACAATTATACCTGATGCGGATTTCTTATAGGGGTCATTATCATCATTAATAAGTTCTTTAGAAACACTTGACACGTCTCCTATTTACATACGATTTTTCGATGGTCGTACACTAAACGTCTTAGTGGGTAATACAGTTCAGTCACTCCTTGTTCGGTTGTTCTGACGGTCTACATCCAGGCGATGGCCGGTGAGCCGTCTGACGACAAGGAGTCCAGAGACCTCCTGGTCGTCTTTCCGTGGGCCTGGTGTCAGTAAAGCGAGGAACTTGAGCATGGCCCGTCCACTCCTTGCAACTGTTGTTCCGGGTTCGTGATCAACTGCAATGGAGAATTACGAGAAACAGTTTTGTAAGTTCTTTATTCTTAAATTGAGACAAAGCTTTTGAAGGTTTTAGTTGTTGAGTTAGTCCTGTTTTAATTGCGGATAGGAGGACCAATAAATAGGTACTGGTCCTTTTGTGAAGGAACCAAAAAGTAGTTTTATAATTATACAATTTAAATGTTTTATTATTGTCTTTGGAGTGATTCAAATTAATTGGTATGGATATTATTTAACTAACTATGCTGTGTATCAAGTAAATCTGGCATTGATTGATTTTAATGGAGGAGGAGAGTATCGTACGATGCGGATGCCCTATTATATAGCTTGCCTGATTTTACTAAAGGTGTACTAAACATGATAATACTTCGAGGATACGAGTATACTATATGTCTGCATATAAAACTATAAGAAGAAGGTACAATATTCTGTTACCAAAAGGTTTTAATCAAATCAGCGTCAAGCACAAGGAAAAAAAATGACTCAGTTTTCATATAAGGGAGAAAAATGTGAACGTTGTCAAGGGTCTAGCTTTATACGGAGTTGTGATGTCAACCTACTGTTGTGGACTTGTGGTGAATGTGTAATAAATGTCTAATTTCATGAAGTGTGTTGCATTTATTCGAGTTTATATTTTATTTGAAGAGAAATAAAAATTTTTGAAAAGCACAAAATGGCGCTGCAATCACCGCTTTAAATTGAGCATGTGTTCGCACCATCTGTTGCATTTAAACTTTACAAGACAGTCATCACAACGCTTCGATGCTGATCGCGAAGAGTTATTCTCTATTATCACTGATCTAGGTATTGCAAAAGATATTTGGACTTCCTTCGTGAAATTAGACATTTCATCTAACCTTCTTTCGTCGTCTCCACTACTAAGGACAAGAGGAATGATCATACTTCTCTAATTTCACATACAGACGGTAGCAGTCCATCTGTAGAGTTGTTCGGCGACCTCGGCGACGGCGTTGGCGCATGCTTCGGCACTTCTCGGCCCGCAGCCATCTTGTCATGCAACTGAGCAAGACGCATGCTCATCTGTCTCCTCTCCTTCTGTTCCCTCTCTCTCTCCCATCGTCTTGCGCTGTAGCTTCGGATAGACGATGAACTGCTCTGCACAGAGGTTAGACTTGGACGTCGCGAACCTGTGCAAAAAGGACAGAATTAGAACTTCTTGTATATTAGAAGGGGACAGGTGATGCGTGCGATCTATGATGTAATAATTATAGTAAGTATCCTTTTGTGTATTGTGAAAAGCGATTGTTGCTTGTTTCTTTTCAGAGCTTTCAGAAATGTACAGCAGAAGAAACTTGTGGAAGCTAATTATTGTCGTCGTTATAAGTTGAATTAGATACAATTTTGGGATTGTTTTATTAACATAATATTTTAATTTGATATCATTATACAGTTAACAACATGTACGAACAGATACAGCAAAGCAGTGTAGCAGTGAACAAATTACCTATCTACATTTAAATACATGAGGAGACAACAGTCAGTACCTAATTATTAAGTCATGGAAGTTACATTTCAATTACATCAAAATAATATGAGCGGAGACGAAAATCTACGAACTTCAATCCAGTTTAAACGATCACTGGGATTGTGTAACAAAAAATGGTGTATTCTAAATACTAGGACGAAACATGTCCTCCAGGGTTCCATCTAACTACTTACAGAATGTTCGGAGGGAAAACACAGAAATAGCTAAATACATGAAATGTTCAAAAACTAAGAGACCCTTATGAAAACCCAATTAAACCTTATTATATTTTCAGGAGTTACTGTTGTAGTACCTGTCTGGAGTATTGTCAAAGAGATGTCTGAAAATAATAATAAATCAGTTTAATATGACAAGTGTCCTGTATATTAATTACCACATTGAGTGAGTAGGTATCGTTGGATAGTTGTGGTTATCCATTGTTGAACATTGTTTAAAGGTCCGGAATCCGGAAAAAGTTGGTGAAAGTCAACAAACATATCCATCAAAGAAATCAGTCTGTACTTATGTGTTAGTCAGTCTGTACTTATGTGTTAGTCAGTCTGTACTTATGTTGGGCTCCATCAAATACTTATGTGACTGAAAGCGACGCTTACATGCACAGCCAGTGAGGTGTCGACAGATATAAGCGAAGAAGCAGTGCTGCCCTCCAAGACGACGTCACTTTCCACCATTATTATCAGTATGGAAACGTCAAAAGTATACGAAGATACATATACATTATTGATATTTCTGCTACCAGTAACAATTTTGGAGAGTCAGATCGGCAGGGGAGCTGGGCCCATGAAACTGAAGCTTTCGCCCACCTCCGAATGTGCTTGCGAACAGTACTACATGTATGTCAATCGCAAAAAATGTGATCTTCGAGGAAAACTGCAAAGTTAAGCGTGTGATCTGTGACGTATTTTGAATTGATTGCATGATCGTGGATTCTGCATTGATGTCTGGTTGATTGAGTGTCACGAAGCCAATAGTTTGTGTCATATAGTGTTTGTCGAATTTTGCTAGATAAATAAAAAAGATTTTGGACAAATGTCGGTGTTCTTTTATTAATTGTGTTAATAGAAAATGGAATTAGTCGAAGCGATCAACTTCCATGCAGCACTGTGTAAAGTGTTAAGCAAATTGAAAATACATACATTTAATTCTGGCACACACTGCCATCTTCAACCCATGTTTTTGCATCTTCAGTTTCGTTAGCACATACAAATAAGGCGTGTGGGAAAGAGATAGACAGAAAGGACCATGGCCATCTTGCTCGCGCCGCCAAAACACTTCATCCTGCGACTGTCGCGCCACGTTTCCATCAAGCCCAGCCAATCACGAGTAAAGCCTCACACACAGTAAGCTGTACTTACGCCAGAAGTGTCAGGTACCAAATATGCTGAGAAGAGGGAGCTAGCTAGCCATTGGGAAAAATACATTAATTCTAAGAATGTTTTCAGAAAGTAAGGAGCATTTAATTCAAAGTTCAAAAACTATAATTATTTGAGGGCTTTAGACAGCTTTTGTATGGTTTTTTCGAAACTTGGTTCAGTTTCGAAAAAACCATACAGAAGCTGTCTGGGAAATAAGCACCAAAATGAAATATATAACTTAGGGACATTAATTGAATTGTGAACTGATTTAATTCTAATTATTTTTAAATAATATAAAGCGGATAAACAGGAAATTACATGGAATTGTTATTGCAATATTGAATGACGATGTAGGTGCAATTAATGTAACAGACTAATTAGTTAAAGTTTTCCTGTTTAAAATTAATTACAGGTACCTAAGCGGAATATTTCAGGCTTTTTAGAAATTAATTATTGTAGGTTATGACTATTTCTCATATTCATTATTATTGCATTCAAACTTCTAGCTGAAACCCCAGCTACAAGAAACACTATATTTGTGAAATCAGAAACCATTGATCTTTCGACAGATTATTCAAAAATACTGGAATGGGCATGTCACTAAAACATTGAAAAAAGATAGTTAAAAGGATCTTCGGGATGTATTCAGCATATTTGGTGCTATAGTGGTGGATCAGTCGCAGACTGGAGTCAGTCCTGGTCGCTAACACCGAGACGCAACATCTAACGGACACGACCGACGACGACCTCTCATGCGCCCGCGACCCTCCTCAATGCTCAGCCTGCTCCGCTCGATTCTGATGCTTTGATGGAACATTTGGAAAGATAGACAAAGTCCTGTGATTCATAGCAGTAGTTAAGTTCCGATGGCGTCAATTGAGTTTGAATTGCGGTTTGTGTGTCTGGGCTAGGATATGGTCAGCAGATACCTGCCCAAGGCTCAAAAACGGAGCTTTTTTTAGGGGACGTGGGAGATAATATCAAATTAGATAATGTCGAGATTTTCATTCGTTCTATTCCCCGATATCTATTTGCGCATATCGATTTTGATTTAGTGAAGTTAGTGATTTAGGTCCCGAGCGAGCGGAGCAGGCCCGCACTGCGGGCGGGCGCGGGAGGCGCCGCCGGCCGGACACCCAGACGTGCAGATGATGGGAGCGCGCCGCATACATTATCCAGATCACCTTTGGCGGCGCACTTAGGCGGGTGCGCGCCGCCGTCCCGCCTTACGGCCTTCAGGTGGCGCGAGATTAGCAAGATGGCCGCGGTGCGCGCCGCACCTGCGCGCGACGCCGACACCGCCACGCCGCCGCGCCGCGACGCGCGCCGCGACCCGCCGCCCGAGCTCTCCAGCTCCAGCGTGCCACTCGTGCAGCCCGAGCGCGACGACGCGCGGGACGACGCGCGCGTCGCGCTCAGCGTGCCACCTGCGTGCGACAGACGGACTTGGTGCACTTACACGAGCGAGAACAGTGCAGCACGACATAGCTTGTAGCGGGGAACTTACTGTTACATTAATGAAGAGGGGTAAGAATCTTGACAGCATAAAATTTTCAAGTCCAAGTTAGGTTAGTGCTTCAATAATACAATCTCTGATCTAGCTTGCTAGCTCTGTGAACACCAAAGGTTGGTGTGCGCAGAGTCGCCAATTTTCTTTGCTTTAATGAATTAGCTTAACTTTTGGCATAGTCTATATCTAGCTTAGCAATACACTGACTCATGCAAAAGATCTAAATCTTACCTGTGTCATTAAGCGAGTACAGACAAGGCGGCGTAAGCCTCGCGTCAGCCAGGTGCGTGGGGTGGTAGCGCGCCTTCGTGTACAGGTGCAACACCATGCACAGCAGACCTCCTAGCACGAAGATACCCGACGCCACGCCCAGCAGCGTCGGCAAGTCGGCCGTCAGCAACACCAGGTCTGGGACGAGCGAGAATATTAAAGTAGGTGATAATATTAAAGGTGGAAAAGGGAGAGAGAGACCTTTGCTCTGCAGTGAGACAATACAGGCTAGTAAGATAAATAAATTTAAGTTTAAAAAAAAATAAAAAAAAATGCCCTGCAGCAGTACATATGTTTCTATCTAGCTGGCCCCACAGCAACAAAACCAGCGTAGACTGTTAGCTTGTTGAATGTACCTGTCGAATTGAATGAAAATATTTTATGTACCACCACCACAAAGGCAGAAATGGCATTTATTTTCGGTTTCTATCAAACCCCCTCCGTTAACAGATTGATTAGAGACTTCAAAATGTTATTGGAGATACTCCTTCAAATTACCTATATACTCTCTAAATTATCCATTTATTTTCAAAAACCTTTGATGGTACAGCTGAAATTACATTTGAAAGTTTTTTTCTATCCAGCGCAGGCACCCAGGTACCCTTTCTATCCTTAGTATTTACAAGTGACCCGCCTGTCGTTGGTCTCGTAGTCGACTGCTGAGCGACTGCTGAGCGTGGGCTTTTGGGTTCGATTCCTTGGTCGGGCGAAGTGTTATTGGGTTTTTCCATTGGGATTTTTTTATTAACAGCCCGGAGTTTGGAAATTGGCATTGCGATACCCCCGGTGCCTCGCAAAGCACGTTAAGCCGTTGGCCCTCCGCCTGATCTCTCTCCGGTCGTGTCGCAATGCCGTCCCATCGGACTATGAATGTGAGGGAAAAGAGAGTGCACCTGTGTCTGCGCACACACTTATACACTATAACATCTCCTGCGCCGAGGGCTAGTTCTGTGCTTCTCGTATCCAGCGGATTCTAGGTTTGCATAGTCTGACGTCATTCAATTGATGCTCAAATAAATCCAAATGATCTCACTTCTCCATTAAAAGTTAGTATCGAAACAAACAACAAACCACTACCTTCGGTACAGAAGACCCTCGAGGTCGGCCTGGTGTGGCTGGTCTGATGGTAACCGGAGTCGCACTGGCAGTACGCATTGTGGTTGACCTGCACACACGACGCGTGCGTGTCGAATGCCTTGCACGTTTCGCGGTAGAAGCACTGCTCACCCAATTTCTTGGCTGGAAGGTGGAAGAAAATAGGTTTTAGTTGTTCAAGCTAAATGGATTTTTGATTCATGATAATGACGTCTATTGTTCATGGATTATTTTTATATGAATGGTGAATACAACAAATTACTTGTGTAGTCCTAGGGAGCATTGAAATAGAAAGTAATTATCGAACTGATAAGCGATCTGTTACAGCCCAACGTACCTCATAATAACCTTACATAAAGCCAAACAAAGGCAAATAACCAATATTTGAATATAAAGAAACACAGAGTTTCCGGCGGAATCGAACAAACAACTTGTACAACTTAGTCTATCACTTGTTTACCAAAGTTTCGAAACTTGCTCCAAAAGGGATAAAAGGGGACCTTCAAAGCTCTCGCCTGGAAGGCGTACCAATATTGGAAGCGATTGAACAATTTTGACTCAGCTGTGTATAATTTTAAGGTATCAGTTCCAAAAATACACGTGTCCTGAAACTATGAAGGTTGTATTTGAAAACACAATGTCAAATGTCTTTTGTCATAATTTTCTGATAGGTGATGCTATTGTTTTTAAGTAAGGTTGATGGAACGTCACAAATTCAATGTTATTCTTACACACACTCGTGAATATATGAGAATGATTACAGGTTCCGGTCAATAATAATGTCAGTTCAAACTTCAAAGATATTAATTGTATGCAAATACTGTTTGGTTAACGTTAACCTCGAAGACGAGGTTTATATCTTTTAGTTACAAAAAAGAATTATGTAAAGTAGAAACCGACTGTGAACATGCTTCAATTGCATGTTCGGTCTAAGTGATCACACTGGTGTAATTTCTAATGAGTAAAGTGCAAATTGAATTTGACGCAAACGTTTTTAGCCCTATGATGTCCCGTGGTCCTTTGGTTCGCACAGTATACAGAACTTGCTTGTTAAGCACGTCGTAAATTGATCAATTAACACCTTAGTGGTGTTGGTAGTCAGGCAGGCTGAGTCCCACATAATAATGATTATTGGAACAAAAACGCATTTTACAATTTGATTTCGTACGAAAATAGCTACATTCGTTAGCATTGCCAAGTGTGTAGTAATTCTATACACCCACCTTCAAGAGAAAGATGACAGTGTTTCAGGTACAAGCGAAATTACAGGAGGAATAAAACAAATAAAAACCAATATCAATGCACTCAGCATAAGTTGTGCTTGTGGGAGTGGTATATGCACGTGAAATTAAATAATCGGAATGACTTTTAAAGGTCATATATAAAATAAAATAACCTACATTAAGTCGTCATTTCCCATCAAACTACCCCTGAGAAGAAATGAAACAAAAAGAATGACCCACATAGTCCTCACATTCACAATAATTAAAGTAATATAATATTTTACAAAGTAAATATTCGTGTCAAAATGACACGAATATTTACTTTGTGTGATGTAATATTTATCATTTTTTATATTTTATTTATTTATTTATTTAAATCGAACACACGTGATTCATATTGTTGTTAGTAATACTTATAAAACTATGTTAGTAACATTTCTAATTAAAATAAATAACACAAACTAAAATAAAACAGAAATAAAAAATAAAACTAGTTTAAAAACCTATAATTATAGTCGCTTCCCGCTGCACCAGACCTGCAGCTGTGCATACGGGTCCAGTGCCCCAGGAACGGGCAATCAGGCTTATTCACTATCACCTGTAGAATGCTGTTGGTGCTCCCCCGAATCCTTCGCATCAGGGATGCTGTTCTTTTTCGCACAATAGCTTGAAAGCTATCTGTATCTGCTTCAGCAAACATGCCCGATGCGCTACAGAACCGCGGGAGCCCCAACAGCACCCTAAAAGCGTTGTTGTACTGTACGCGAAGAACGTTGTAGGCCCTCTGCGTATGTCTAACCCACAGGCTGCACGTGTAAAACGACTGGCAAAACGCCTTGAAAATAGTGAGTTTCACTTCTCTAGTACATCGTGCAAACCTACGGGCCAGCATATTACATCGGATCGACAACGCTCTGCGCTCCCTTTCCATGTCACTGTCATCATTTAAGTCCTCATTTAATATGTGGCCAAGGTACCTAAAATGTGATACTTTCTTAAGTGGTACACCATAGAGAAGTACCAGAGGAACTGTCTTAGGCTTTTTTGTACCTACCCTAAACACCACAAGCTCACTCTTCCGTACATTGTACGATAAACCATGAGACGTGGCGTATCTCTCACATACCTCGAGCAACCGTCTGAGTCCATCAATCGAGGGACTCGGCAGCACCATATCATCTGCATAACTTATTCTATTAATAATTTTCCCATCAATAGAGCATCCGATACTAGTGCTGCTGAGCTCCTCGTTCAACTTATTGACGTAAAGACTGAAGAGCGCCGGGGAAGTCAAACCTCCCTGTCTCACCCCACAGTCCAACCCATACGCTCTAGACAAAGCACCCGACCATCTGACCTGTTTGATTGGGTGGTCATACCAGTAGCCTAAGAGCTTAATAAGTTCATTAGGAAGACCTCGCTCGCGCAATTTCAATCATAAGATATTATAATCAACCAGGTCAAATGCTTTGGAGAGGTCCAGGAAAGCAGCATACGCAGGTGTGTTTCTATCAGTATAGTACCTGACCGTGTGCTTGTGCGCTAGAATAGCAGTTTCCGTGGACAACCCAGGTCTAAAACCAAACTGTGCATCATGTAGATTGAGCTGTCCAACTACTCTCCGCTCAAGCACACCGTCAAGAACCTTTGCTGTTACAGTGGCCAGCGATATTGGCCTATAATTATCTTTGTCTGAGACATCGCCGGTCTTGTTCTTGACTATGGGCACAACTATCGTCTTTATTAGATCAGTCGGTAGATACGAGTGCCTCACACAAAGATTATACAGCATCGATAGAACTCTTGGGATATGCGGACCAGCATACTGTAAATGTTCTATGCTGAGGCAATCGTGACCCGGAGATTTGCCCCTGGTCATCGACTGTATGATGTTCCGTATCTCTTTTGATGAGATACTAATCGGAACACCAGAAATTCCACTCTTAGCGACATAACCCTGCCCCTCTGACCGAAGCCGCGAAGTTACTTTAAAGTACCTCCTAAACATGTTCGCAATCTCCTCAGGCTCAGCCATGCCTTTTACGCTCACCGGAATCGCAGGTTTTGGGCTCAATCTCTGTGTGGATTTCCAAAATGTTTAAAATAGCTTACTCTTATGTTCCGTTACCAAAATATTCATCTTAATTTGTTCCTCATTATTCTGACAAAACTTTAACTTTTGTTTAAAAACTTTTCTTGTCTCACTCATTTCCACAAATTGCTGGCCCGTGTGAGGTTTTCCATGCCACACCCAGTTCAGAAAGGTCCTTCTCGCGAGCTTCTTTAATATCAATATGTATATAAAAATGGTATATTAAGGTGATGGTATATTTGTATAATAATTAAAATATAAAATTTTATGGTTTCATCACAAGCCTTAGCAGAACGAGCAGCTCAATCGCATTCACAAGCGTAGTGTAGTTTGTGTGTATAGAAAAAGCTTACCTTTAGCGCATCCCTGGGCCACGCCAACAGAGACAGGATGCTTGGGGTCACACTGACAGGAGGCGGTGGTGGGGTCGCAGTACACGTGCATGAGCTTGGGGTTGCAGGTGAACTCGCAGGGCGACCCAAGGTACATGCCCTTCTCTGGAAACGGAAAATATGGTTGGTTAGACGAGAAAAACAATTAAAAAAATTAAGGGATGACGGTGAGGTTAAGAACGTATGAAACTTCTGGGACTTATTTTAATCTTAGTTATTGGAAGAAAGCCTGACTCTATCATTCTAATACCATCGTGAATTCATGAGACAAATCCAGCTAATGATATATTATTTTATTTCTGTAAGTAGGTTTGTATAAACAGTTTTACACGTCAATCTATTTTTTTTAACTAGATGAGGTGCGGCGTCTCCTACCTGACTACTCTGAAAAGAAAAGCCGAAGCAAACTCAGAGGTTACAGTCTCTTTTAAAGCCCAGACATAATCTTGGTCAGATCATGAAGATTGGTATCTGAAATGGTCTTTTGAGGGAAGAACCACACCGATTGAGTGGACCTGTCCACCGTGCAGCTCAACTAAGAATTAAAGGAGCTCAACGATTCGACGAACAATTCCAAAGAAAGGAAATTTGGGTAGGTCGCATAAAATATTTTGAACATTACTCTCCGTATACAATAATTTGTATTCTAGCAACAATACTGAATCATAAGATTATACATGTGCCTCTACTAGTGGCTATAATATCCACGTTCGACACAAGATTGACGCCGATGTTCAAGCTCTAGGCTAGGCTTGGAAGTTTTTTTTTTTTTGTATCATCAGAATGATCAGGCCGAAGCTGGAAGCGAGCTTTACTTGGAATCCTAAACCAAAAAGGTTTTGGCTATCTTACCTCTGTACCTCTAACTGCCGAAACAAAATAATGCTGTTAACATTGTTATTATGGCGACAGACTTAGATAAGATGGGGTAGCTAGCTAGGTGGACATAGCACCAGCCCTACCACCTACCAAACCGAGCAGAAAATTAAAATAAATCAAGGAATCTTTACCAATGACTTTGAAGGTAAAACCTTGAAGAAACTTAAGCAGACTGGTAGGTACCTACGTTATTTGAAGGTGTTAATTTAGAACATCAAAGAGAGAAGTTTCCTTGTTATCAACACAGGCAATGCGATAGTATTGACACCACCATGGAAACGGCTCACGAACAAAAGTAATTATAATTTTTTATTATCACCAACATTTAAGAAATTAAAAAAGTTTGTAATAGCACCCCAGTAAGGGATATTGTCGTTTGAACTTTCTTTAAGGTTGTTCCTGTGTTTTTAAAATCTTTCGTATTTTGGAAGATATAACAGGGTACCTACATTATATATTTATGAGTTGGTGGTTTATTTTGAGACCGAGATGGGCTCTTTGGTTATAGGAATAGCAATATAGGTACCTCAAACATTGGTCTCTCAAAAGTTGTTATCAATCAATCTCTTCGTTAAAAAAAATCTAACAATAAAATAACGCGTCATCATACATCATAAACATCATACTAAGTAACATATTATACATATAGTAGTAAACAATTTCACAGTCCACATATAGATGTGGACTACCTACCATGCCTACCTAGCTATGCCTGTGCAAAGGTATCTCTTATTCTTCGCCACAACCCTCAATTCTTAGATAATAGTGACATGTCTACAAATCCCTAGCATCAATTACAATCCCGACTCGACGTTCAACCAGCAATTTGGTCCTTAGAGGCATTCCAGGGACTTCCAGTAGTTGCATTCACGTTAGATTAGCTGTATGAGTTTGCGTCTATTTGTAGACGTGCTTCGGTCTATTTCAGCAGGATTAATGCATTTATCCAAATCCTTTTAGTCGGTCAGGTGATGGCGACTTCGATTGCTGTTTGTAAGTAACGTCTTAATTCTAACTCATACGAGTTGACTCTATATTTGGATTTATAGTCAACTCGTGTGAGTTGTTGAGTTGGGTATGAGTATTACTTATCTTTCCACCACCCTTGGTTGTTTGGTAGAGATTCCCTAAGGCATTACCTAAGTTTGCCGTTCTTCCTATGTAGTGCACAAGGTTTTAGAAATAAATAAAAGCTTTCACATTGTTGAAATAACTATTGAACCAACAATAGTCATTCTTTTTACCATCGTAGAGCTGAAATCTAATCGTGAAGATGTCATTTGGCAGCCGAGTCACGCTAGACCTTCCAACGCCCTTGGATAGGAGAGATACGTTCGGAACTTAGGACCAAAAGAGGGCGTTGAGTCGTGTCTCAAGATTGAACCGTTCCTTTAGCCGAATCGGACTGTTTTATTTAAATGTTCAGATAAAGGATGAAATCATAAATCATTTATTACTTTGCAAATATAAAGGATGTCTTGTATCGCACCTATTCTAATAATAAAGGATTTTGAAAATTTTACTTCTCTTTAAACTGATTCCATTAACGATCAAGCATGCACAAAACAATTCTTACTAAACAGACATTTCCTCAACAAAAGAAAAATGTCAAGCAAATAAAACACTTATTACATATACACTTGTTACATAGGTATACAATTGCTGAGTTAATTCAACATAGCTTATGTTATACAAGTAAGGCGGAAACGGCGTCGGAGCGGAAGTAGGCTCCAGCGGAAGCGAACTCGACGTTCGATTGAGGACGCCGCCTCGCCTTGGAACTTCTCCATTATTGTTCTTTTTTTCTCTCTGGTTTGAAGTTTTGTAACAAATAGGTCGGATTAAATGTCAACTTGTATTGAACTGGACATAACTAAAATATAGCTTTTAGCGATATGACCGTCCATTGTGTCACCCTATGTAAAATATCTATATTATATCTATCTGGGGGCCTAAAACGGCCGCTTTGGCAGAATCATAATATTATCATTATTATGATTCTGATAATATGAATCACATAAACTGTCACAAACTGACAATTCATAATATTAACTGCGTTCAATTCATAAAACGCAATTCATCTGTTTGACGGTTTTATATTATATTGAAATAACATTTAAACTTTAGAAATAAAAAATAAATCCCATTTGATTAATAAAAACTGTAAATAAAAATTATCCGCCAAAATCACGGTCTTCATTTTATTCATGCGGCAATATTTACACCAAATATGATTCTGATATGAATTGAATTAAATAGAATATGATTCAGCTAAAATATGACATGTGTCGCCATCATAGAAATATTATTTCTTATATCTATAGTCACCATAGAGGAATTGCTGGGAATTGCTTTATGTGGCCGTTTTAAGGCTTGTGCAGACCAGCGCGACTTGTCGCGCGACGCGACACGAACAATACAATTTCTAAGAAAACTTCACAGTATTACAATAACCGGTGTCGCGTCGCGCGACAAGTCGCGCTGGTCTGCACAAGCCTTTAGGTCCCCTGCTATCCACATGGTGTACGTATCAAAGAGTATGATATTCTTTTCTATTCTTAATCGGAGACAGATTAGAGGAAACAAATTAGAAAAAAAACTTCTAACTTCAATTTACTTAATGTTTTGATTTGAATCCGTTTTCGTTTTCTGTGAAACAAAATAATATTCATAACAATTATGATGACCGGTTCTGTGCTTCTCGCATCCAGTGGATTACTGCGGCCTTCACCAGGTCATCGGTCCATCTTGTGGGAGGCCTTCCAACGCTACGTCTTCCGGTACGCGGTCGCCACTCCAGAAACTTTCGGCCCCATCGACTATCTGTTCTGCGAGCAATGTGCCCTACCCACTGCCAAATTCTTCGGGCTATATCGGTTACCTTGCTTCTCCTACGGATCTTTACATTTCTGATTCGATAACGTAGGGAAACTTTAAGCATAGCCTTCTCATTGGTCTTTGTAAGACTTTCAGCCTTCTAATAAGGAACATTGTGAGCGTTTCAGTGCCATAGGTCATCACTGGCAACACACTCTGGTCCAAAACTTTCGTCTTGAGACACCCTGGTTACCACAGTGTTTCAAGACGAAAGCACCAGAGTGTGGTATATGAAACGAGAAGATAGGACCGGTCGAAGTGGCGGTGCTTTGGGGAGGCCTATGTCTAGCAGTGGATGTCCTTTGGCTGAAATGATGATGATGATGATGATGATGAATTATAATGAGAACTGCATCCATCCCGTATATTATGTTCGCAACCCAAGCAATTGCAATGGTGCCATGGTACCACGCAATGGCAAATTCTGAATTCAAAACGATTGTGTCAAGGATGTTATAAATATAAATTAATAAAACACTCGAAGATGTCAAGACAGCAGTACATACATATCTACCTAACATCATCCTTAACCTTTCTGGGAAAAATAACAGGAGCAACAAGATTTTGTACGTTATAAAGTTCCAATAAAATGTTTGCAGCTAAATAAATCTTGGTGTTAAATTTCCGCCAGCGCTACTAGGAACCAATAACTACTAGCACGAAATATTTTGTTTGTACGAACGAGATATCCTAACAAAATAGTTCAAGCTATTCCAGAAACCAATAACTGTAGATCGAGATATTGTATTAGTACCTGATAAATACCTACGAGTAGTTGCTTCTCGAAGTGTCAAAATATCTATCTTATCTAATATATTAAATGCGAAAGTGAGTTTGTTTGTTACGCTTTCACGCTAAAACGGATTATCAGATTTGGATGAAATTTGGCACATGGGTAGACCATGACCTGTAAAAGGACATAGGCTACTTTTCATCCTGGATATAAAGGGGGTGACTACTGAGAAGGTGACTTACAGAAGTAAGGACGAAGAAGACGCTGATGTTGTACTGGCCCTAAATAAATCCACTTCAGATCCCGTTTATTAACTCTTTTTGTGTTTTTATTCTTTTCATGCGGTGTGTAATGCCCGTAAGGAGTAAATACAGTATTCTATCTATTGAAAAAGTAGAAAGGGTCGGACATAATCTGCCCACGTTGCCGAAACAGGCGTAGGCCGCGGGTGAAGGGATTATGGCACGTAACGTGGGCAGAATCTTACACCTGAAATGTACACTCACTCCTAACATGATACTGCGGGAATCCGATTATTCCTCTGACACACACTTTCGTTCACTGACTGGATTCATAGATGAACGAACTGATACAGGTTACTGAAAGCCTATCCAAATAAAATCTACCGGCAGTTTTTATATGTTATTTGAAATGTTGACCAGTTGATCAACATATGAATAATCCATCAAATAGTGAGTTATAACGCTCAGTTCAATAAAACAGGGAGTAATTCAAAGAAATAATAAGTATCGGCATTACTAATTCCATGGCTGCTTACTTTTTCTATTGTGCCAAATTATTTATACCCAACACGATTGTTCCACAAAAATTTTGCATTATGACCCGGGTGGGTCGTATCTCATTAAACTTCCAATATATCGTTGCTTTTACAACTGAAAATTATCGTCAACGAGGAAAATTTGATGGTACATAATTTTTTTTTTATGTAACTGCTTACTTTCGGGTCTGAAATCAGGTCTCCAAAGTTAACCTTTATTTACTTATTATTACTAATAATTACAGATCGCTATCTTCCACTTTTCGTCACTGCCATCCTCCTGTAATTATCGTTTTTATTTGGGTACAGTACTGCAGGTCTTTGCCTTCCATATTTCTACTTCAGCCTTCATCTAAATGTATGTTAATTCAACTTATATTCTAGACAAATTCTTTGCTGTATAACATAATGTAAACCGTAGCCATATGGTGCGACCAATTTAGCCATTACATAGCAGTCCATGTATGTATGTATAGAAAGGAACCAGGCCATATCAGTGTACACAAGGTTCCTAGACCGCAAGGCAGGCTGTTACATATGAACACATAATACAGCAGTCAAGGATTATGTTACAATAACTGTAATAAACGAGGTCCTTATTGTGAGCACCTCTTCATAACATTAAGCCTTTTTAACCCAAAGGGTTAGGTACTGGGTCGGTAGAGGTATATTGTATCTACACCCACATTATGCAGTTACCCGATACAGGTCCATGTGATAAGGAGAGAACCTATCCAATTGCTGTTGGGCGAGCAAGAATGCAAACTTCGGGATACTGGGAGTTTCGTAATGGGCCAAATTGAAGCCAACAGTACTATGTCCAACCCAGGGATTGAACTGAAGATACCACATCAAGACGTTAGGCTGTGAGCACCTTGCCTTGAGTGTCTTCATAAGAAACACTTTCAGATTTCAGTGAATGATCGTGTTGAGGCGATAGCCCTGAAATCATGTCATGCTCACTCAAATGTCTCGCTATTGGTGGCATGTGTGTTGGATCATTAACTTCCCTTCAAAAGGGCTGAGCTGAATGGTGCTGATCCATGCGTCATGTTCGTGAACGGCGGCCGTTAGTAGGGACTGGACATCTCTTAGCTGCTTATTTAAATTTTGGAATTCTTTTTATCTTTTTATTACGGACGCACATGAGTCACACGCAAGGAGGCAAGGATATCTTTGTTAACATTGTTCTCACATGTATAATTTCAATATGAATGATGTAACCAATATTTTGTAACAATATTTTGATTTAAAAGAGTATCCGTGGAGTTTCTTGCCCGTTCTTCTCCATAGGAACCTACTACGCTTTGGAATGAGCAACTAGCTTCATATATCTGACTGACCGACCCCTAGACAGTTAAAAGTGCCTGTAACTGGTTTATTTGAAATAAATGCTTTGAGTTTGCATCCCCATTTGGGTTCCCCAAATCAAGGTCTATAAATAGAGCTTGTCGTACGAATACCATTGAACATTTTTTATAGACTGTCAAGGTTAATATGGGTCACCAAATCAGTCTATTTCGAAAAAGTTGTGTCTGAAAAAGCACATACCACGGAATAATTTAAGTATTTAAGCAAAAACAGTGTAAGCCCAATTCTGTCCTGAGTAAATAAACTCAAAATGTTTGCTCTTTTCCTTCAACAGCTATGTTTGTTTGCAAAAGGGACGTAGGCACAATCCGTAACTAAGCATATTTAATGCAAATATAGGTAGGTATTTCAGGAAAAGCTCTTGTTCAATTCCTTTTGATATATATGGAACTTAGTGTCATAAACCCCAGAACGCTGAAAACTGCAAATTAATCCGTTCACACAGTGTAACGAAAACATACATAACTTCATCCACAAACACTTCGGAATTATAAACTCCCAGCAGTCAAACAAATGTAGTGCCGACAACTAATCTACAATTCGATTTAGCTGCCCTAACTATAGCGCTGTAGTGTAACTCGTTGCAAGGTCAGCAGACCGCAAGGCCACCTGTCATATCCGACGCCTGCTGCGGAACTGCAAAGGTTATAAGCTTATCTCTATCGGCAATTACATGAAATAATTAATAGAAGTTTTTGCTGCTTTAAAAAGAGAATTAAGCTTAGCTTTTGAACAAAAATTAAGCTTTATCACAATAATTATTGCTCAATTCAGACATAAAACTGTACAACAACTATTATTTGGTATTTACAAGAATATAAACAGCTCTTAAAAAACATTCTCGTTTAGAAATAACGGAACGCCAAACGTTTTATTTTCAAAAGCGAATGTGAAAAACAAAAGCGCAATGGTCCGCTTAACTGCGATATTGCTATAAAATTTTATGTAGGCGTTTTGTTTGAGTGCATTAATGTTGGGTAAAAGTGGGATAGTTGCCCCACATTTTGAAATTGATTTTTTTTTTCCTACAAATAAATTATATTTAAACCAATTTTTCAATATTATCGTACATTGGTCTATTATTTATTATATTTTAAAAAGAAATTCAATGCAGCTATTGCTTATACATATAGAAAAAAACAAAAGTTACAGTACTAGTTCTGAGTATAGATGCCTCTTATATGGGTTAGATGCCCCGATGCTGTTGTCACTATGAGGATAGTTGCCCTTAGGTATAAATCAAAGCATATTTATAATTAACAAGTTTTATTTTAATATTTAGTTATGGCACATTACACTTTGGTTTTAATTTTCATATTCTTTCACTAATCAGCTTCAGAAAAAAAATATTCTTCACTTTGATTTATTCTACTTCTTCACTTAGGTATATTTCACTTCTTCACTTTGGTATACAATTATTATTAGTTCTTATATTAATCAGCTTCAGAAAAAAAAAGTATTTCTACAGTTCAGTCTACTTGTATTTTTTCGTATTCATTCGTTTAATCCTACCGCATTTATTGCAATAGTCGCCGTACATGGTACAATCCTCATGTAGCCATTTTTTACACATTAAACATTGTATCCAATCTGCAGTTGATTTGGTCTTTTTATATTCTTCAGAGCATTCTTTGCATTCCCAATCCTTGTATGCCTCTGACTCAGATTCATCCGAATTATTTGAGATCGATATTTCATCACTCGACTCCTTGTATTCTATTCGTCTTTTCTTATTATTTTTTGCTGGAACTTTACTCTGAATCTTAGCTTGAGATCTCAGTTTTTTTTTATGTAGAACAATTTCACCTGCTCTCGCCTGGTCGATATCTGAATCAGATTCATTAGAAATATCCGAGACGGTCATTTCATCACTAGATTCTCTAATGCCCTTTCTTTTCTTAATACATTTGGCTGGAATCTTCTTTGGAAACTTGACTGCAGTTCGTAACACTTTCTTCTGTACATCAGCTGTAGCTGTTCGACATTTATTTTTACAACGTATTCCTGGAGTAGCTTTACCTTTCACTTTAGATTTCTTCGCTTCAATATTTTCTTTACTGTTTAAAATTGCAGCTGATTGTTTTCCTCTCTTATGAAATGGAACCGGAACAATTGGCACCGGCGAAGATTCTTGCACATATTTGCTTGGTGTTTCTAGTTCCTCAATGTTGATAATATTATTATTCTGTGAAAGAATTGATGGGCTTGAATTAGAAAATCTCCTATCTGGTTGATCCGTATTACAAGGAGAAACGTTGGATAGATTTAGACCGACTCCCAGAGTTTGTCTAAATCCCGAAATCGCATTGGAACTCGTGGCTGCTCGGGTCCACGCATTCCCAATAAGTTTTCCTGCAACTAATCGATTAATCTTTCGTTCCTTGTGTGACACTACCCAATTTTGTGTTTCAGCAGCAAAGAATGTTTTAAAAGGCTTAAAAAAACTGCGATCCAGTGGTTGCAGCGCTTGAGTGGTGTGGCTGGGTAGGCAAAATAAAATTATATCATTTTCTTCGGCAGTTTGAAGCATATCTATAGCATTCGTGTAAGATGAATGACCATCCAGAATCAAAATAATCTTTCCTATTGGTTTTTTAGGTACAAGATGTTCTTTCAGCCACTTGTGAAATAATTCAGCATTCACGTACGCGGATTTTCTATTCATATAGACTTCTGATCCAGGTGGGAGCCCATCCTGAAATTCTGGTTTCTTGTTTACTCCTTTAATGATGACTACTGGGGGAAGAAAGTTCCCCACAGCATTGCAGCATGCTATTACTGATAAAGTTTCACCTTTTTCACCAGAAGTTATAGAATGGACTACTCTTGCGCCTCTTGTAGCTATGACTTTTCCAGTAGAGTTATTTAACTGGACACCTGTCTCATCTACATTGTAAATCCTATCCGGTTTATCCAGTAAGTCATGCTCTGTCATTACTTTAAGCAGTAGTTCAAACATTTTGTTAACTTCATCTCGATTTAATCCCTGTGCTCTTGCAACTGATAAGCCTTCTGCCTGACGAATACTTAACTCTTTATTACGTTCTAAAAATGATGTTAACCAATGCGGCCCAGCCTTTCGAGTCTCTTTATCAAAATTGGTTTCTTTACCCAGTTTTTCAGCAAACTCGAAAGCTAATCTTCGAATCATGTCCCGGGTTGGAGGGAAACCAGCTTTTTCTAATTTCTGTATATGACTCACCAAACATTTTCGTTTACAAAATCAAGAAGTGGGTGTTTTCCTATAAAAAAAAAAAAAATGTTAGGAATAATACGATTTTTTTTTACTTAACAAGAACTTAGGTCATACAACTTTATTACCTAATGTCCGTTTTTCCGTATTTTTGTTAGCGAATCTTCGCCTCAATGTTCTTGAGGGAATCCCATATCTACGAGATATTTCGTTAATTCCTAGAATGCCTCTCGAAATTTCGTCTATTGCAGCTATTAATGCCTCTTGCGTCCATTCAGCTCGTGGACGAACTCCAACCTTTCTAATATATTTGCGAGGCATTTCTGAAAAGAAGAAATGGGAACATGAACAAACATCAACAAACATCAACTTAATCAATAGGGGATAGATGCCCCTAAGGGCATCTATACTCACAAAATACGAGGCGTCTATCCTTTTCAATAGGGATAGTTGCCGTAATTAAAATAAAAAAATCCCTTTAAAAAAATGACAAAATGTTACACTGACGGTAATATTCAAACTATACACTTGCAAATAATAATAAAATAATATAACTTACCTTTGGAAATGAAAAGTTCCACGCGTTTCTAAAATATCAAGATTCGTAATCCGCGATCTTTGTGAGCTAGCCCGTCGATCTTTCTTCATGAACACGCAACACGTCCGATCACAGCGGTTGCCGCTCGCACACTAGCGGGGTGGGGGGTGTTCTTTGCTTATAAGTATTAACTGCGATCATAGAACGTTTACAAGTCATAATTTGAATTTTGGGGCATCAATCCTCCTAGGGCAACTATCCCACTTTTACCCTTATACTAACCGTGGTACTAACCGTATATTCGGTGACAAATTAAGTTTAAGTAGTTTCTAACTGAGTGCAGGAAAACGGAACAAAGTTGCCGAGAAATCGAATGAAATTCATACTACGAGACCATTGTTACATAAAGAACTTAAGATATATTACAAATATACCGAAGCTGTTAGTGTAACTTTATAAAAAAATACGCAAATAAAAAAATATATAATTTATTCATTGAGAACCATTTTACGTCATCTAAATGTATTACATGTAGGTACAGTCACGAGCATAAATATGTTACACTCACGCAAGATTCAAAATCGATTCAGAATCGATTTTCTCCTAAAGTATTGATATTATATTGTTTGATGTTATGAACATAGCATAATCGCGACCACACTATTATGAAATAGGCCTCTTCTCAAAGTTGAAATTGTTATTTCACGAGAAAATCGCTTTTGAATTTTGCTTTACTGTAAGATATTTATGCTTGTAACTGTAATAATTACGTTAACCTACTTTGATGTTGTGTATGACATCCATCACTGTGAATTATGCTGGTACTCTTAACTTGAACTGTAGCCGCGTGTGAATAAGCTGTAGCTTATAAGTCAAAGGAAAACTACGATCTTGTACACTTGCTTGAAAGTTATTTGAAAAAGCTATGCATTTTTCATACTATCGCAATCAAAGAAAAGAATTGCTTCAGTGATCCCAGAGGTTGGTTACGTGTTATATTTTCTTCTCATATCGAGGAACTACCAACGCTGCGTAGCTTAAATACAAAAGACTTTGCAGACGAGATGAGAAACCTTAGGAGCCGTGTATCCAGTGTTACTTCTACGTACATATACAGATGTCCAAACACAGACATGTTTTCTTCATCAAGCCTTTTCCAGTTCCATAAAACAAAGGCTTCGTGTCTCGTAACACCCTTCCAAATGAGCCTAATTCAACCTGCACATACAGTGCCGAAAATACACTTTAGTAGATGGACATAAAGTTCACACTCCTTTGGCTATAAACAGGGAGATATATGTGTCTGGAACTGTCAGTTAATTTACGTTTGAGACGAGAAATTCGCAATATAGGAGAGTAGCATGTTCCACTTCGAGGGGACAGAATTTCAGGTATTCTACAAGAGTATACGTGCGCCGTTTAAAAAAGACGAGCGTGTTATTATAAATTCTTTGCTAAGTTTAAGAGGGGAAGTTTGAGTGGTCTTGAGTGGGGGGTAGTCGAACAATGTTGGTATTATAATGTGGGTGGATGTGCCTATGTTACAACTTTCTTAGGTATGCTTGAGATGAGTTTCGAAAGCCAAAGATGAAAAGAAAACACGGGTTCAAAACTGAGTCTAGAAGATTCTAACATTTCTAAGCTGTAGCAAAAGTACGTATAGATCGTTATATAACAAACTTTTACTACAATCAAATAAGAACGTTTGAAACTATTCAAACGAAGCTCCAGTTCAAAGCAAACAAATAATATAACCAGGTAGTTGTTTTGAAAATACATACTTACTCGTAAATACATTTGAGATCAAGTTTAGGTACCTAATTTCAGAAGCCCGGGCAATTTTATGGATTTAGCGCGAAGTTAATTACTTGTTTAAAGCTCAAAGAACAAGTTATGAAAACGGAGAAAAATCATTGAATGAATTAAGAAAACAAAAATGACATTAATCTTTAGATTGTTCGTAATTAAAAAACTAGTACCTGGGCGACCGAGCTCTGCTCAGGTGAATGAAGAGAAAACCGAATTTTCTCGAAATAGAAATTTGATTTTTCGCCCCCGTAAACCCCTATAATGCAACTTTCATCGAAATCGTTAAAGCCGTTTACAAATATATATACAAATAATGCTCATTTAATAGTTTAGGAATAGGATTTTCGAGAATTCGAAACTGAGAGCCGAGCTAGTCTAGAAAAAACGCTCATTGAGCAATGGAAGGAAGTCATCAAGATATTATCTGGCACGGGGCGGAAGACATAACCATCTATGGATGACAGAAAGTTCATAGTTATTTTCGAGCATCATTGCCCACCTCTGTAGAAAACCTACATTATCCAGTCATTAAAAAAAATTATGGAACAAAACCCATTAACCCCACTTTTGGCGTTGTCGCATACCACATAAAATATAGCCAATCATAGCTGAGAAACTGCCAAAAATACAGCCAAACAAAATTTAAGCGTTCAAATATGCCAGTTACATCTGGCACGGTTGGAATCGTGCCAGCCCAACATCCTTGGCACGGTCGGACGTGCCAAATGTACCCCATAATAATAAAGAGGACAATTGTATTAATAAATAATTTATTGTGGAGCCTACATCAGGTGTTACGATGTCGAGATTACATCGCCGAAGATTGGTGTAATGTCCCTTATTGATAACAACCCATAATTTATTAGGCAGGGGTGAAACAGAGGTAGAAACTATTGGATCTTGCGCATATCTCGGAAACAATAAATTACTATATCCTTAGTTCGATCTCAAAGGGAAACAAGAAAAACTCGCGTTTCCCTGTCAAAAAAAGAAAGGTGGAGTAGAAGCTGAACCTAGTAATTACCTACTGATTACTGAGAGTCACGGTAAGGCTGCATTAAAAGAGCCTCCACGAGCGAAGAGGTACTTAATTACGGCGCACCCGCAGGGCTGTAGGCGGCTACCAGCCTTGTTGACTGACAAATACAATGGTATAACCTATCTCATAATACTCGTAATGATTCAAAAGAAGACTACTGCATCACTATTTACTGCAAAATATTACCAGGCAAGTAAACTGAAGACACGAGAAGGTTCAACACGGACAAAACGTTTAGCTAGAAGGGGGGGGGGGGACACTTGACTCTAACAAAAAAATTCGGTTAAAAGCTTAATATTTCGCAAACGGATCCCTGAATCTAAAAATGGTTTTCACAAACTCACAATATATTTGAACGACCTTTCTAACGATACCCCACAACATGGCGTAGACGAGGAAAAAAAAACATCCCCACTTTACGTGTAGAGGAGATACCCTAAAAAAAATGTTTCTTAATTTTATTTTACCACTTTGTCGGCATAATCAATATGAATACATATGCCAAATTACAGCTTTCTAGTACGAACCGTCTCTGAGCTGACCCGCGGACAGACAGACGGACAGACAGACAGACAGACGGACATGGCGAAACTTGTTTACTACGGAACCCTAAAAAGAAATGTAAGTAGGTATTATTTCTTGATTTACTTGACAAAATGACCTCTGAATGTAATTAATTATTAGCGCGTACAGTGACTTTATCGTACACTTAAAACCCCTATTACACTACACGATATTTAGGTACAGCGCAGGAATCCGCTGGATGCGAGAAGCACAGATCCGATTGAAGTGGCGGTGCTTGGTGGAGGCTGATGTCAAGCAGTGGACGTTTTTCTTCTTTTGATGGTGATGATATTTAGGTGATGTGTTTTTTTAATAGGGATCCTTCCTACCTTTCCCTTATTACACACTCCCAATTTAATGAAAGGTTCCCTGAATATTGCGTAGTGTAATAGACTTTTAGTCCCCCCTGTACCCTATTATTACGTAATACACGATCAATTAGAATCTGAATCGTTGTGAAACAGATTGCTAATCCATTGCTTCATAAGTTCGAAAAATAAATCTGCTCAACAACGTAAAAAACGCAATAAGTGTTGTCGAACTGTCAGAATGAAACAGATTAGTCGTGATCGTCTACGAAAATGTGTTGCGTAATTAGATAGCTGATCTCCTGCGCAGAACTACGTGACGACCCATAATTAGGATTCCTGCAGAATCACAAATTAATCCTATTCATGGAAACGTGTGAGTTAAGTACGAGGAGGTAAATTGTATAATTAGAATTTTCCTTGTTATTACGAACAATACCAAAGTAGGTATGGGTTTATCTTGAACACATGTTTTTCCACATGGGTACAACTTTGAAATAACATTTCTATTTTTTGACATGCGCCATGGTAGGCTTGTAGACATTGATATTTAGGGTCGAATTAAATAACCTAGCGAAACCCCGCAGACGTCATGGGTATCGATATCTTTATGTATATTTACTAACATTTTGAACATATAAACGAATATTTTGAAGTTTTAAACGAAACTTGTTATAAGATGTAGATAAAAGTTTTAGCTGGACCTAGAGTCTAATGCTGGATTTATATCCGATTTCCCTACTAGCTCTATTTCACAATAACGGTCGAGAGCATTTAGACCTTTTATTATTATCTATACTTTCGCATTACTGCTAAGAGCTAACATGGGGCTAAGTCAGCTATATCTTCATTTAGAATAATATAAGCAGCGCAGGCAGCACTATATTTGAGTCTATATTCTTAGAAGGTTCACGGCATTTTAAGCATCAGGTTTCAGAAACTGAATATGGTGTGTTTGGATGTCTTGTTTTTAAGAGTCCGCGTATCACTGGTCAGTTTCCCTCAGTCGTCAGTTTATTTAATTCGCCAGTTTCGCTGTTTAGTCAGTTTCACTGATTCGTCAGTTTTATCGATTAGACTGTTTCGTTAACTCGACAGTTTCCACTGTTTGCCAGTTTTCATCGATTCGTCAGTTTTATTCAATTCTTCAGTCAAAGTACAGTCGGTAGAAAACTGCACACACGTCTGCTAATTTACAGTATACAGTATGTTAACTAACAGAGGGCGTTCCCGTTAACCCGCCATAGTGTAGGGACCATACATGCAAAAAAAAACGCATTCGAAAATTTTTTTTACAATTTTCACATAAATTGATATACAGGGTGATTGGAAGATGGGTGCAAAGCTTTAAGGTGAAGATAGTATAGACAATTTAGAACCATTTAAGCCAGCCTAACCTTTGTCTTAGACGAAGTCTTACCAAATTTTTTGAACCAAATTTTTTAGTTTTTTTTCGGAAATTCTCAAAACTGCATAATTATGGCCAAATTGAATGATAAATGAATTAATTTTTTATTCATTTAATTAAAGTAATATGTAAGCAACCAAGCAAAACATGTTTTAGGCTTCTGTGTCATTAGACATTTTTTTTACAGATATTTAAAGCTCAGAAAAAATAAAAAAATTGTACAATACGTCTTTTAAACCTTATTTAAAAAAAAAACGGAGGGTGCTTTTTTTGTTCAAACCTTTTTGAAGACATGCTTGATAATCGCTCCTTCTTTTGAGGTATCATTTATGCGGATATCTTACAAATTATTGAAATTAGGACCTACAAACCAATTCGAGGGAGAAATTTTAAATTTTAGGCAGTCTAACAAAACACAAAATTTTTGCTTAAAAGAATACTTTATGTGCTCGAAATGATAACATTGTTCAATTCTAAGAATTTTTGGCACATGCAGGAACCAATTGAGGGGAACCCATTGAGGGGATTCTCTAAACAATGGCCACCGAGCGCGGTGCGACGGCATTTCCAGGTAGAACGCCCAATGAATAGCAAAAAGCGATAAGAGTTGGTTTTTACAGCAAAATGGTCTTAGTTACTGAGGCAACAAAGTCGTTTTTCTTTAGTCAGGGTCAGTCGGTCTGTGATGAAGCCGTTACATCTTTTACTTATTAGTCAAACTACTGCCCTTGTGAGTGGACGTTGTCGTGTTGATTCACAATTTACCGTGTTCAGTTGTAGCCCTTTGCGTTCCTGCACGTGTTGTTTGCGTTAGTTTTGAACTTTTTTGTTTCACCGTGTCCAGTCGTAGCCTCGCGCTCCTGCACGTGTTGATTTTTGACTTAATTGTGTTGAGTTGACAATTAGTGCGCTCCTACGCCGTTTTTCTTAATTGTTAAGTGACTATGGCTACTTTTTCCAATCAAGAATATGCGGATATCGTATTTATGTACGGTAGAGCAGACGGCAATGGATCTTTGGCGCGACGCATGTATCAAGAGAGCTATCCGAATCGCAGGATACCGAATGTCCGAGTGTTTTACAACACGTTTCGTCGTCTTGCCCAAGATGGGTTTCACCGCGTGGAACCTTGAGTCAACCCGGGCAGACACGAAACTGCCGTCGACGAAGACATTTTAGCAGCATTTCAAGCGGATCCTACTACCAGTACTAGAGCAGTAGCTCGAAATTTAAACATTTCTCAATGGAAGGTGTGGCATACAATGCACCAAAATGATAAGTATCCGTTCCATGGCAGGAGTGTGCAAGGTCTAGTAGAGCAAGATCCTCAAAGAAGAATTCAGTTCTGCCGTTTCCTCCTCAACAGAGACATCGAAGATGCGTGGTTTCTGAAATCAATCTTGTGGACGAATGAAAGTAAATTTTCAAGGGAAAGTATTACAAACTTTCACAACATCCATGAATGGGCCGACGCAGACAACAATCCACATTTTAAGAAGTAGGTGTCATTTCAGATGAAATTCTCTGTGAATGTATGGGCTGGAATAATTGGCAGAACATTGATTGGGCCCCACTTTTTGCCTGATCCATTGAATGGCGAAAATTATTTGCAATTTCTGCAAATTGATTTACCACTGCTGGTAGAGGAATCAGGTGTCCCAATCTTCGAAAGTGACCGAACAGTCATCTTTCAGCAAGACGGCTGTCCAGCGCATTGGACTTTAAATGTAAGGGAACACCTCAACAATTGCTTTCCTGATAGCTGGATCGGCAGGGATGGACCCATCCCTTGGCCCGCTCGCTCCCCAGATCTGACCCCGTTGGACTTTTTCGTGTGGGGCCGGGCCAAGGAACTGGTGTATAACAACATAGAAATAAACACTAGAGAAGAATTGATACAAAGAATAAATTCAGCGTTTGAGACAATGAAGCAGGAGATGATGTTGAAAATAACGACTACAGAAGTTAGAAGACGGGGCCGTGCTTGTATTAGGAATCACGGCCGTCATTTTGAACATGAAAAATAAATAATTTTAATTCAAATGTTGTTTTAATTAGTCTGCCTAAAATAAAAAATTTCTCCCTCAAATTGGTTTGTAGGCCCTAATTTCAATAATTTGTAAGATATCTGCATAAATGATACCTCAAAAGAAAGAGCGATTATCAAGCATGTCTTCAAAAAGGTTTGAACAAAAAAAGCACCCTCCGTTTTTTTTTTAATAAGGTTTAAAAGACGTATTGTACAATTTTTTTATTTTTCTGAGCTTTAAATGCCTGTAAAAAAAATGTCTAATGACACAGAAGCCTAAAACATGTTTTGCTTGATTGCTTACACATTACTTTAATTAAATAAATAAAAAATGAATTCATTTATCATTCAATTTGGCCATAATTATGCAGTTTACATTAAATTTTGAGAATTTCCGAAAAAAAACTTAAAAATTTGGTTAAAAATATTTGGTAAGACTTCGTCTAAGACAACCATGGCTTAAATGGTTCTAAATTGTCTGTACTATCTTCGCCTTAAAGCTTTGCACCCATCTTCCAATCACCCTGTATACGTAAAAGAAACACTCTGTACACGCGCACTTGTCTTTCAACATGTTTCTTTTACGTATCAATTTAATCCTATTTGTGAAAAATTTATTAATATACACGAATAATTTTAAATCGTTCTGGAGCCGAAACACAGTGACTCCAGACGATTAATAGGTACTATCAGCACTGTTATTGTTTTTTTAAGACATCTAATATAGAAGTTAGAAATTTATCACTTTTATTCTGTCATTCGAGTTAAATCTTAGTAGCGCTTCCACTATTTCATTCATAAACGCAAGATCGTACGCGATCCGCTCGGTGATGACGTAGCGCGGCACAGCTGTGCGTGTGCGAATCAGTTGACAGCGAGCTCGCGGTGGGTCAACGGACGTTGGACGAATAACCGGCTGCAAGTTAGTACTTACCTGCAAGTAGGTATTTCATTTCTGGTACGATAGGTTGGTGTAAGTTCATTCACCTCCGTTATCTTTCGTTAGTATCGAAAGCACGGCACGGAGTTTACAACTATCACATCTCCTCGTAAACGAGAGAAACTAATTGAAATTTCATTCGACACTCTCGCATCACGAAATCACTAGTACTCGTACCTTTTCAACTAGACACGACGAGTACGCTTGGGAGTTGTATTTAAGGCCTTGAATCGAGTGTCGACCAATCGAGCTAATAGGTACTTAATAAGCATACCTGCCTATCATATTTATGATAAATAAAAAGAATACTGCCTAAACCAATTTTTATGCGACAATGCTTGCTTGCGGCCGCGGCGCGGCGGCTTCTACAAAGGCAGGCAATTTAAACAGAAAAATGAATCGTTTTACCTGTCGAATAGAGTTCATTATAAGATGGTGGTGCCCTTTTCTATGTAAATATTGGACCGAATTAAGACCTTATTTTTATACACTTAACCGCGGAATTCGGTTGTGCATCCTTTTGAAGTCCGGTCGGACACTTCTCAGAATAATTTTAGTAAACTGCGTACCTACTTACCTTGTACCTAGTTTGGTGAAATTTCTATTTGTTACCGTTTACGGTTAAGAAATAAAGTCTGAATTCCCTTTTCGTATTTTTATTGGTGTACCTATTTATCTATTGCGTATGTGTGTTTATGCTGTCTGATCGATGAATGGATTTTTCAATGGGTACCGTTCGCAAGTGTTGCCGTTCGTCGATACGTTTTACACACATATGCATTGATCGCAGTTACTTCGAGTTCTCATTATTTCACAAAAAATAAAAAAATAGATTTTTCGTGTTTTTTTTTAAATTGTAATTATAACTATTATTGAAAATAATAGTCCCAATCGTTTCGAGTTCGATGATCGAGTTTATGGCTTTTCGTTCCAGAACGAGCTAAAATTAACCGTGTATATATATTTTTTTATGTTGTTTTTTTTGCATGTATGGACACTATAGTATTGGGAGTTAGCGGGTATGCCCTCTGTTAGTTAACATACTGTATACTGTAAATTAGCAGACGTGTGTTAAGTTTTCTACCGACTGTACTTTGACTGACGAATTGAATAAAACTGACGAATCGACGAAAACTGGCAAACAGTGGAAACTGTCGAGTTAACGAAACTGTCTAATCGATAAAACTGACGAATCAGTGAAACTGACTAATCAACGAAACTGGCGAATTAAATAAACTGACGACTGAGGGAAACTGACCAGTGATACGCGGATTCGTTTTTAATGCACTATTAGGTATTTTTTAGATTTAGGCACATTTCAAAGAATTCTGTCTCAACCGAATGGTGATGATGCGAAGAGTCTCTTCAGGTTTATGATCCAAATGTACCTAATCCATAGCAGCGTGTATTTTGTTATTATTTATTTAGGGTTATGATGGGACTGTCATATATGGTCATATGCATTGCGTTTATTAATTATTATTATTATTGTCCTTAATTATAAAATAATTTAAAAAAGAACAAAGAAAGTAGGTATTTATCATAAATGACACACATAATAAACCATAAATAAACAATTATTTTTTTCCGGTTTGTTTGGCAGCCGACCCCAACATAGTTGGGAAAAGGCTAGGCAGAGATAGACATATCCTTAATTAAATAATCTCGTTTTTACCAACTTTGAGACAGATTTTTAATGATAGGTAGACTCTTTAAAATATGTCTTTTCATTATTACCTACAGATTCTATTCGCTATAAATAACTATCAGGCTAGGTAAATGATAGCTCGCCGTCCGATAAGGACCACGCCCGGGTCGACGGCGCGTTGTGTTCCACGCGCGCCTCAAAGTGATGTCAGCACCAACTGACGGGGTCCGTAAGGACCAACGCCTGCTGCGGTTGCGGTTTTGCCCGAAAGGGACATCACGGTCCCGGCACACAGGCAACGGAAGGAACACGGGTGAGTTTTAGTCAGCAAAAGTCTGACACACCCTCTTGCTCCATCCAGAGCGGGAGAAGTCATTTGATGATTTCCAATCCTCAAAAAAAAAAAAAGGCTAGGTAAATGATGATTTAGTTAGTATTAAGTTTGCCTAAAAGTGTTTCAAAATTCGGACAAACTTATTGAGGTTTTTCTGTTGTTTCTGTTTTTTATATTTTTTTGTTCCTTAATAATAAATTATAAAAAAATATAAATAAACTAATTGTGAAGGAAGACATGGTGAGTAAACCTAGACTTCTGAAATTGTTTTGTAATCATTAAAGCAAAGCACGTCATGAAAAATGTTCATTCCTACTCTGTTATAAAGAGATATTTGCCTCCCTTGGCACAATTACACCCTGGCTATAAAAAACGTAATGAGTTGGAGCAGAAAAAACAGTGTAAAAAGCCCACTTGACATTGTTGTGGGAATAAAAAGTTTAAAAAGTGCTGTGTAGACAAAAGTGGGCCAAAACGGTCCGAGTCCACTCGAAAATTGTAACCGACGCGAAAAACAACGGGCACTGGGCTTCTTTACATTCGTGTGGGTTTAGCAGGAGTTTCTTTGCTTCCCGGCAGACATATTACAAATCTGAGCAATTATTTCAAAGTTGGTATACTCCATTTATTACGCATTAGACAAATAACGACAGTTATTGTAATATATTGTTGGTTCCGTGTGGTGCCGGACGTTAACAATATGCCAAGCGTGGCGATTATGGCAAAACTCTCCATTTGGGGAAGGCCTATGTCCAGCAGTGGACGTCTTTCGGCTGAAATGATGATGATGATTATTGTTGAAAATTAATGCACTTTAGAGTAATTTTTTAAATGTAAATGTAAATGGTAAATAGATTACATTGCTTTGTATTTATCGTGAAATAATGGAGTTTAGTAAATGTTTATATCGAAATATGGAAGAGGTAGGGAAATAACCGTCAGGACTGATGTGTCAGGGAAACGATTATACAAATGAACACACTACTTACGTCAATTTGCCGTGTTAGCCATTTCATGTGATTGGATTAGGACGATATAAGTTCTTAAGTAGTCCATTCACTTAACAATTAATTCCCCTAACTTTAGTGTGGGTCGTGACCTTTTCATAGGATCAAGAATATTTCCTTGTGTTTTCTTTTGCTTACCAAAATAACGCTGTGAGTAAGAAGTACGAAAGAAATAACATTTAAGTAACATCTACATAAGTTAACATGTTCTTATTTACTTTGACATTTAATTAAAAGAATTTATGATAACATGGGATGGGAGTTAAAATCTTCTAAAAATGGTTTCTAATAGTTATTTATAGCGAATAGAATCTGTAGGTAATAATGAAAAAACATGTTTTAAAGAGTCTACCTATCATTAAAAATCTGTCTCAAAGTTGGTAAAAACGAGATTATTTAATTAAGGATATGTCTATCTCTGCCTAGCCTTTTCCCAACTATGTTGGGGTCGGCTTCCAGTCTAACCGGATGCAGCTGAATACCAATATTTTACATGGAGCGACAGTCTATCTAACCTCAACAACCTAGTTACTGGGTAGCACGATACCCTAGTCCAGTGGTCGGCAAACCGCTGGTCTTCCCTATAGAGTGCGGCTCTGTACAAATATCGATGAGTGCGAGCGTAGATACGCGCGGGGGTCGGGTTAGATATCAAGTTTTATTCGAAATTCAAATTATATTTCAAAGATTTATTTCTGAAGTATTTTCGACAAAATTAGCAGGACATCGAAAATTCATTACTTACTTTACCTATCAAAGTTTTCCAAAATTAACTTGTTAATAAGTAAAATGCCTTCATAGTATTATTATATATCAGTCGATCTGATGATGATGAAGGCATCCTACTTCTTATCAAGTTAATTTATGAAGCGTTGTGGAGTGAAAGAGGATGGGAGTGTAAAGGATTAAGAAAAGTGTATTGAGACATTTTGGATAAACGGAAAGGATTGGCTCTCATAAGTTTGCAACTACTGCGCTAGTCTGACACCCATAGTCTTTTCATGAGACTGGTTGTCAGACTAGGGCAGTCGTCTACTTATAACTAGATGTAAGGACTGTCACAGATCCGGGAATGACAGCCGGGACCAACGGCTTAACGTGCTTTCCGAGGCACGGCGGGGTCTCGATATGTAGTGGATGGTCACCCATCCACGAACCGACCTCGGCAAGCCTAGCTTAACCTTGGACTGGCCATTACGGCTGTTCCGGTTATGTAATATATTATATTAGGATTGTATAAAACTTCAGTCAGTTATGACTTTTCTTGTTGCTTGTTATAATGAAAGATCAACAACAGACAAAGAGCCAACATAACAATGTCAATGTTTGCACCCACATAGAGAATCAAGAAACATGAGACAAATCACAAAAGGTAAATTAATTAGTCTCAAACAACGACGTATCTCTATTTTTATTTTTCCCTATCTACTCTGTTTGATGACGTAACTACAACTGGCCAAGTATTATTTCGGTACACAAAAATAATACATAAAAGGACAATGTCCAGAAAATCCCAGGATATCGAAACAAGGAAATCTGAGAATTACCTTTTTCCTGAATTTGTAAATTATGCACACAAATTCACAAAAAAAGAACATAATTTTTAGTTCGATAAATGTCTGCTTTGTCAGCCTACATAGACCTCCATAGATCGCTACAAGAAACTACTATTAAAAGAAACACAATATTAAGTACACACCAAAAAACGATATCTCCAATATATTCCGCCATTGGAATACCAAATACTTCTGCGATTAATTGTCTTCCGTCTAACGAACCACTCGACGTTCGAGCTTTACACCTTCGTCTGTCTTTGAATAATTAACATGGCCTTTTTGGAAGTCGATCAAAAAGCGAACCTGCTCGCTTTTTAACCGACTTTCAAAAAAGAGGAGATTTATTTTTTATGTACTTATATCCACCGATTTCTCCGTCATTTGTGGACTGATTTTGAAAATTATATGTATGAAAGGTTTTATTGACTTTGCTTGGACAGTTTTTGAGTAAGCTTCAATAATACGTTTTTTTCCCACTTAGTACATGTGGATGATATGATGATAACTTCCTGTCACTGTTATTTACATAGTAGGTAGTGGTATTCGAATTTGTGTGGGGTAGGTACCACAACAAAAAGTGAAAAATATATTTTTTTTTACAAAAAAAAGAAGCAACACTTCCAAAAACACTACAAAGTTAAAAATTACTTTAATAACGGAAGTCGGTGGCAAAAAACCAAAATTCAAAACCAAAAACACCGACTTCCGAAATGAAACTATTTTTCACTTTGTAGTGTTATTTTTGGAAGGCGGTTGTTTTTTTTCAACGTTGTATTAATTGCTCTGTATTGAGGAGACTAACATTCTACTTAGATACAAGATTTAAGATACGGATTTTTTGTCAAACAAAGATTCTTGGAGATACCTTGAGTACCTAGTCTTTCAGTGTACTTTGTAAGTTTATTTGGGAAAAGATTGAAGAGCAGCCTGCTCGATCTAGTTGTTTGGTCATTTGGTAGCAAATGCGATAGTTGAGATTTAAGAGATTTTGGCCCACTTGCACCACAAATCACTAAATGCATATAACGCTAAACATATTTAAAACATCAGCAACATTCCGTGACTCTGTCAATCGTTTAGAGATGACAGAGTCAGAATGGTGTTTTAAATAGGGTTACCGCTAAACGCATTTAGTGTTTTGTGATGATGCAAGCGGGCCTTAGGCTTTAAGTTTGAACTCCTAGATTGAGTAAAGTGTTCTATGGTTTTTCTGCTAGTAACTGTTTCGTCCTAGTCTTCTGCACCCTAAATGCGTACCACATTATCAATCACAATCTGAATGACTTTAACGAATATTGCTTCATATGTTCGAAAAATGTGTGATCAACAACGTAAATAACGCGATGTATGTTGTTGAACTGTCAAAATGAAACCCATTGCGACTGTAAGTGTGTTACGCAATTATCTCGCTGGTTGCATTTGCAATTGTCGACCATGAGGTTCCTCGATTAGAATCAATATCTATCTATCTATGTATGTCATTGTGTTTCTCTGTAACAGACTGGGGTTTTGTAGCATAGATAACAATACTTTCCGCTTCTTCAGTTTCATACTTTATATTCAGGTTCCACCTACTCTATATCGTGTTACATAACCGTATGATGGATGGAGGGTGTTCTCTCGAAAATAATTGACTTTCCAAGGAAGCGGGTCTTGAGGATGTATAGCGGGCAACAGGCACAATGAAAAATGTTTTGAGGGTTCTTGTACTGTAGTTGGATGGAGAAAGGGAGCCGACTGCCGTCGCACAAAAATGTCGCTGTTCAGTGGGTCCAGTGCACGGTTTTTTCTGTATTTTATTATCGACCAGTGACACGCCCCTGTTTCGCACGAGTGGAATGGCGACATGTCAAAACATCGAGATTTCTGTGCTGTTTGTTTCTGTGTGATTTGTATCCTAAGTTAAATATTAATTAAATAAAATGATAGTGAAAATCGCATCAAAATTCATTGTGTAGTTCTGAAGATCTAAGCGGTCACACATACAGACACGAAAAACTACTTAGTTTCATACTATTTTATCTATTTGCACAAAATAGTGACATTGGGTTTTGTATTAGAAATTCTTAGCATCAGCGTCTAAATGGTTTGCATGGAGCTTTAATAAAAACGGTTAATGTGTACGCTGACTATCCCTTTGAGGGATACAGGCGTAAATTTATTAGAAGAGGATCGAAGGACCACAAAATGTACAGTTGCGCAACAACTATAACTACTATGGCTACAAACTACAGCGGGGCGTGGGAAATAGGTTACTCTCGTATATAAACGGTTTCCGTCAAATGAAATACAGATCTGTAGTGTGTACCTACATAGGCAATGCAGTAACTAGTAAGCGATGACGTAATCGACTATCGCTACTTCCTGAAGTCCTTTTGCTCATTACTAGCTTCATGCGGCATGTTTTCGATGAGTTTGATGGAACCGAGTGATCCCATGTTTTTCCATATTACACATGTATTACACATACATCGACGGATTGAAACGCCTTCAGGCAAAACTGTTATCGACATTGTTACAGTAATGTCGTTACTTATCTTGTTGCCCTTGTTTGATTTTTTTTGGGGATATTCCTGCAGCATTTGTCATGTTATATGTAGTATACAAAGTAGAATTTACCTCAAAAGCTAAACACGAGGACTAGGTTTATAGTTATTGCATCGACATTATTCTGTGGCTTAAACCAGCCAAAGCCTGGCTGGTTTAAGCTAGATTAAATTTGTGTCTCGGGGTTGGGTGTGAGACTGCGGGCTATCTCTGGAATGGATGATAGAAAACTGAATTGTGTAGGTAATACTAATGCTGGGGCCGCATCTGCGTCTATCGTGGCAAAGGAATGCGTGCCGAAGCTTCGTATATTTTGTTCGCTAAAAAGTTATCGTGCTAATGCGGTGTTCACATTACGAAATAAAAAAATTTAATAAAATAATCTTTATTTAGGACAAGCAACATCCATATGGGTTAGTAAACAAAAAGATAACTTATACCTATGTTAGTAAACTTATTATCTATTTGGAGACAAGGTTGTTGTTCGAAATACATCTTCGAACAACATCACCTAACAAAGGAGAATCGTACCTTCTCGCTATATTCCCGAAATGACTTACGCTAGTCCGGCCACGCGCCACGCTTGTTATGTATCGCCACACGGGCGATAAGTGCTACGCAGCCCGAACTACGCGACGATAACTGATAATGGATCGCTTGCATATCACTCTGCGAAGCTTCGTTACGTCTACCGTGACGAAGCTTCCCAGAGTGATACGCAGATACGGCCGCAGCATAACAAATACAAACAAAAGACTAATTATGCCTTAGATGTTAAGTTTGAGAATATATTTGTGTAAGGAGGTAGATTGATACATTATGATATCTTCAGCTCAAGCTCTGGTCATCCGAATACGCTACGGTGAAATGTGTCACAAATACTGTCTCCGAATGTCGAGAGATTTCGCTGAAATTATTAATTGGATTGAGAGCTAGTTCTGAGCAATCCACTCATGCGGAATGTTAATTAAGAGAGATACTCGTATCATCAGTCAATTTTAGCACTCAGCCCCAGTTTCAACCTTGCGACTCGATGGCTTATCTTGTTAGGTTAGCTAAACACTGAATTATTCTCGTATAACTCAAGTCAACAACACAAAAACATAATTGTCAAAGGAACTTCATTAATAAAGGTGAGTTTAATTAATTTTACATTATTATCTTGTGACATTATAAATTCGTTGTCAGCTACCGTCAAAGCCCCTTTTTTCAAATAATTCATTCATATTCAAAAGCCGTTGTTACGTGAAAAATTAATAATTCTCATAAGCAAATAAAGAATAATTAATTAAAAACTGAAATGGTCAAAGTATACATAAAAATATCTTAATGGTAAACAAGGTATTCGTATCATGACCAAATTAAATTATGAATATGTAATGTCTGACCCAATTTGCTAGTCAGCTAGGCAGTTTTCTTGCGTGGTTGGCTTCTAAAAGCCGGTCCGAACCAATTTAGTACACACAAATCATTTTTAGCGAACGTTTCGGGGACCAATTAGCAGCAAAGGGCAATATATGGATAACCAGCTTTTACCCGCGGCTTCGCCCGCGTGGATTTCGGAAAATATCTCACAGGAACGTGCTACCGGGATTCAGAGTATCCTATGTCCTAACCCAGGTCATGGCCTATCCGTATGCCTTTTATCTAAATCCGTTCAGCCGTTACGGCTTGAAAAGGTAACAGGCAGATAATAAATCTGTTTTAGGGTTCCGTACCTCGAAATGAAAAAATTTAACCCTTAAAGGATGACTTCTTCGTCTATTAAGTCAACTCCTTTTTCTCAGTAATGCGTGGAGGCATCAACTTGAAATAGATATCAAAAACTTAGATTTACCATAGATCTCTTGGAGCTGTAACGAAATCAAACTTACAATTCTACGCAATAAAACAATACGGCCATTTATGCCGCATATTTTGACACTCACAAATAAACCAGTCTATTTGGTACTTCCCGTTGGCCGAGCAGCATGAAGAACGAGAAACAAGGTCAAGTAAAGAGGACAATCCGAAAATTGGTAATTAATAGTTATATATTTATGAACTGCAAAGTTAAGTTTTTTCTTCAATCTGGGATCAAAAATTTCATAGGCCGTGTCTTGAAGTAATATTTAGTTTGTATTTCATTACTCTATTAAAAGTTATTTTTCAACTGAAAAGTTAAGTTTGTCGTTCAATGCAGATTTAGAAATTCGGGCAGCCGAGCAAGGACAGCTTTGAGACGGAACCTTCGAGGAGGAGTCATACTCACACTTGCCCGGTAAAAAAAAAAAAAAAAAACAGGTTTATATGATTCTAAATGCCTTTCTTAAAATACTAATTATACATTTTAGCATTATAATCGCCATTGATTTGTAATACATACTCTTGCCGCGATTGAACACATAATACGCACATGTTAGAAAGGTTAGTTTATGAATTTAAATTGTAATAACTTGTGACTGAGTTGGCTGATTTGAATGAAATAAAGGCTAAATGTTAATTCAAGATACGGATTATGACTATATTTCTAATCCTTTAAATCTCTTGAAAAGAAGACACTAAAAAAAAACAATACTACATGTGCATTTTAAAATCATCCCCTCTTTTATCCTCTTGCGGGATGATTTTTGAAAAACGCTGAAATACGTAATTCTTTATTTGTTACCAATAGCCTACCCAACAGCATAAATTTAAAATTTCATAGCCCTAACTTAAGAAATGATAGGTTTCTCATACCAACTTTCATCCCTTATATCTCCCCTCTCCCTCTTCTCTTATTTTTGAGACAAAAAGTACCCCCCCTATGTCCTTTTCCGGGATTCCATCTATCTCCTTGTCAAATTTGATCGAAATCTGTTCCGTGGTTTAGGTGTGAAAAGGTAACAGACAGACAGACAGAGTTACTTTAGACTTTATAATATTATTAGTATGGATATGTAAATGTTCAAACATCATTTTAAGATTTTTTATATCATTTTGAATATGGACGTTCAATACGTATTTTGATAAGACCTTGCACTAGCTCAGGCTCTACATCTATGAAATAATCATATAAGTTTTTCATATAATGTTAAGATTATTAAAACAACTCTTAATTCCGTGTACATACATTTCAATTTTTACCCTGATTCACAAAGGAAACCAGCAAATCTTCTCCAAATTTTCAATCAAAGGTGAAAACATTAAACTGATATTTCAAGTGAGTTATAATTTTTCCGTATCAATCATTCTCTGGGTGGCATTCAGCTCTGATTTCCGATCAATATTTACAAGACTCCAATATTCACGATGGTAGGTCAAGGTAAAGAGGTCATGCTCAAGGGCGCAGGCGAGAGTGGAACCAATTTGATACCTTCTGAAATATGAAATGGTCCTTCAGAACTACATGGTCCTTCTTGGTTAAGCATTTGTTTCAGATATAGCAAGTAGGTAGGTATTCAACGTTTGTGAAATACCTATTTTGAAACATGATTGGTGTTTGTTATTGTACTTAACTAAAATCTTGGGACCTGTTTTATCGCCACTGTATACCCATACAAAGGCGACAAAACAGGTCGCACAGGTCAAACGGGATATGCACAATCCGAAAGTTATGTTTTTTTTAAGCAATTAAGTATTCAATTATCAGCTGGGTAATTTAACCAGAACTGGTGGTGAACCAGGCCCTTTGCCTCAGATAAGATCATTTATCAAAAACTCATTTAACATCCTCCAAAGACCATCTCATTTCCTAAAATAAGTTCGAACAAATACACGAATATTTTTTTGTAAATAGAACGTGTCCTATTCGGGTCGTGTCGATAGCGTATCAGCTGTGCTATTCTGTAACCATCTCACCGTGAAAACTTAGGGGAAGTGATCGTGCAGTGAGCTGTCAGTGTCACCCCATCCGATACTAGGGATGACCAAGCATTACATTTACAATCGTAATCGACATTTAAATTATATTTTTTATGTTAATTCTATTGATCATTTTATATTAAGTATTCTAAAGCTAGTATTTAAATGTCTAAACATTACTATATAAAGGGGGTTTTAATAAAATAGTAAAACAGATATCCAATCAGAAACTCAATTTTGTTTTATTCTATTTTGTTCCTAGACTAGTCACACACTTGTAGCGCGCGCACATCACATCACCGAAGTGTTGTCGCCGAGGAAATAACACGCGTTACCATGGTGACCACCCGCGTGATCACTTCATCCGATTCGTTAAGAATCGGGTGGAGTGATCACGCGGGTGGTCACCATGGTAACGCGGCGTGATCACTTCATCCGATTCTTTAAGAATTGGGTGAAGTGATCACGCGGGTGGTATCCATGGTAACGCGTGTTATTTCCTCGGCGGCGCGCCTGCGCGGCGTGATCACTTCATCCGACTCTTTAAGAATCGGGTGAAGTGATCACGCGGGTGGTCACCATGGTAACGCGTGTTATTTCCTCGGCGACAACACTTCGATGATGTGATGTGCGCGCGCTACAAGTGTCAGTTTTACTTGGATTATACATGATGATGATGAATAAAACATTGTAGGTACTTATTGGACGTTGGTATTTAGTACGCAAGTACGTGACGCGTTGCAAGTTAAATAAGTAGGTAGGTACCTAGTAAGTTAAATAATTAACCTCAATGTGATAGCGACTGCCTAACGCGCAAGGGCGATTCTTACCACTTCAGCGTTTTGAAGTGCGGCGGTACGCGCGCTGCAAGTGTCGGCTGTTGAACTGATTACAATATTCAACAGTTCAACAGCCGATGAAATAATATTCATCAAATCATTAGATTTGATGAATATTATTTAATTATTGGCAACGCGTAGGCCAGCAATCCGCACGTCTTTTTATCAGTCAGCTTGAAATGAGCAAATCGTTTATATAGGTAAAGCGCATTAATCACGCTAGGAGTTTGATTGCATTCAAGTCATCAGATGACAATAGGTTCTTTAATAAAACTAACAATGTAAGTACCTAACTATGCGCAAACTACGAAAAAGCGCTTTGTAGCAACTGTACTTATTGCTACCTACTTATTGCATTTTATTTTATATATGTTCTGACTGCACATGCGTGACGCGTTACATACCTACAGGTTAAATAAGTAGTATGTAACTAGTTCATTTAAAAAAAACTAGTTTAATTATTGAAAACAAAATGTATCTAGGCAATAAACTGACTTTTTAAATGTACAAAACGGTATGATTTAGACATTGAATTATCTAAAAGTATTGAAATAAATGGGTACTCATTATTGTCTCTGAATACGTATAGGCTTATGGATATGGCCGTCAAAGAGGGGAAAAAAACAAAAACAAAGTGCGTAACAGCGCGCCTGCGCTTCATCCGATTCTTTCAGAATCGGGTGAAGTGATCACGCGGGTGGTCACCATGGTAACGCGTGTTATTTCCTCGGCGACAACACTTCGGTGATGTGATGTGCGTGCGCTACAAGTTTCAGTTTTACTTGGGTTTTATAAATGATGATGATGAATAAAACATTGTAGGTACTAATTGGACGTTGGTATTTAGTACGCAAGTACGTGACGCGTTACAAGTTAAATAAGTATGTAGGTACGTAGTAAGTAAAAAAAACCTCAATGTGATAGTGTCTACCTAGCGCGCAAGCGCGATTCTTACCGCTGCAACGTGGTGAAGTGATTCGGTGTGCGCGCGCTGCAAGTGTCAGCTGTTGAACTTAAGAATTTTGTAATGATTTGATGAATATTATTTTATTCAACGCGTAGGTAGGTTATCTCCAATAAACTATTCGGTAGGTAGGTACAAATAATATACACATCTTTTTATCTATATGATTACTTAAGTACATCTTTTAGGTAGGTTCCCACATAGTTTGTGTGAGGTTAAATTACACACTATTAACACTCGATTGCGTTTATAATATAAGTTAACAATGGGTTCATAATAACAAACTATGTCGATGAGCATTTTCTTTAGTACTTAAGTAGCAGCAACGTGTAGATACCTATGTAGGTACGTTCTATTTTATTTATTGTTGGTAGGTACCTACCTGCGTAACGCGTCGCGCCTCAGGCTATTTATATTAAGGGACTATTTTATTAAAACCCCCCCTATATAGTAATGTTTAGACATTTAAATACTAGCTTTAGAATACCTAATATAAAATGATCAATAGAATTAGCATAAAAGTATAATTTAAATCACGATTACGATTGTAAATGTAATGCTTGGTCAATCCCTAGCATCAGTGAGTTTTCACTGACAGCTCACTCCACGCAAGTTTTCACGGTGATATTTTTACAGAATCGACATGCTGTTCTGCTATTGGCCGTAAAACATACTGGGTCGCCGCTTCCCCAGCGAGTAAGGACACCATGCTACAGTAAATCTTGGAAATGCTTGAAAATCTAAAGCACGCTCGCATTTCCCGGGAGTAAGTGTTAGATGTACTTTAATATATATCTCACCGGATAACAGCACATATCTTGGAAGAAATATTTCTGAGAAAATCCTACTGTATATGGAAGAGCTTAATAAATTATTACTGAACGCTTCGTAGACTACAGTGTGCCACGTAAAACTTATATTTTTCGTTTATTGCAGCGCTGCTTGCAAAGAAAGATAAAGGTAGTCATTTCTCAAGTTCAGTACATTTAACTTTAGTACTGTCTATTGTTTCCAGCCAAGTTGGCTTCTAGACAACATGGGGCTCATTAAATAAACAAACTGCAATAAAACGAAGTGTCTACTTATATAGGTGGGTTTTAAAGTGTTGCAGAAATCAGCAGAGGTATTAGCACTTATTGCGGATGCCAAATAGCCACTTATTTTTTTATTCATGTAAAGCAAATGGCGGAATTGAGTCGTAGAGTGAGCTCCTTTTAATCAAAGCGCGGATGGTCGGTCAGCAGTCCGTCAAACGCAACCATGAAGATGCGATAATGGGTGAGCCTGTAGTTCATTTTATCGGGAAAAGTTTTAATGCTGGGTATGAAGGTATATTTTTAGTTAACGCTGAGAAGATTTTGGAATCTAAAACTAAAATGATGATGATAATAACCAATTTCTTAATATTTTATTACAACAAAACACATTACTCAAGGGGGATTTGTGGAAGAAAAGTTCACAAATCCCCATTGATGGGGAATGCCAATGGGGATTGGTGGAATAACGCTAACGTTCTACAAAATACAATGCAATGATTAGCACAGATACTTCTTATCATATTTCTTGTAAGAACCGAAGTTCTATGTTGAAAGGCTATCTGCCTATTCATTTGAGTAGAACAGTAGTAATTCTCCTTAGGCTTAAGGTGCGGTGTTACCTCAATATTCACAAAAAACTGGTTTCTTGGATAGTCGAGTATGACGTAACGCAATGAAAATATACGACGCAAAAAATACAGTGGACAGAGAAGGGTTTAAAGAAAAAGAAGGATTATTAACTGAATAGAATAGTAAAAAATAGTTTGATATTCGCAATAAAAAATACTTCACAAAAATAAACTTCGGCGTCGAACATCTCTGTATTTTCAGCGATAACAACATTTTTTTTTAAGAGTTCTATAGAATAAACATTATTTTATAACTTTAACCAGACAATTATTTAATTTAATGTTTATATTCCGAATAATCAAAATAAAACCCGTAAAATAAATGCTCATTCGCAGCTTACTCACATCGTCAACCCAAATATTTAGTAAATTTTCAACCTTATTTAATGCTCTGTAATTGTGAAAATTGATATTGCGGTCATACTTTAGTCGTCGAGCTACCGTATAGCGCGCAGACGCGGTTGTGTAAGTGCAGCTGTAGCGTTTAAAATTGTAGTCAGTCCGCGTCTTAATAGATAAATCATAAACCAAGCAAATTACTTAATCAGATGTCAGTCATGGGGAAGCCGCATTGCACCAGCTTTTATTTTAGAGGCGTGACTAAAATGTTAAAGGTGTATTACGTAATTCACACTCGAAATATATTTAAACCAAAACATGCAGGAAAAAAAATCGTTTTTAAACAACAATCTTTTTTATTTTTTCACAATTTTTTTGTCACATGTCAAAAACGTTTGCGTATCGGGAAGTGTCCGTTTGATACAAAAAGCTGTGTCACCCTCGTCGTGTTACACAAACCTATTTGTTAAATCCGGCGAGGATTTGTAGCAAAAATCCCATTTATTACGAACGGCAAATAATAATGGTCTAATAAGCTAAAGTGTAATTTCGAGATGTAGAATTTTTTTTTATAAAACATTTGAGACACTAGGTAGTCCAGCAGTGGACCGCTGTAGACTAAAACTCCAGGTGAAGCAAGAACACAATATCTCCTTTGATTAATTCAATTCAATTCAAAATATTTTATTTCACTTAAATCTACAAGTTTTTACAATGTTTTCAAATTACAGTGTTAAAAGGTATGAGAGGACAGTGTAGGCCTATCAACACGTACCAGGTACTTAGCAAAATATAAAATTTTCCACAGATCTACAGTCTGCTATCAAAAGTTGTAAATTGAAAGCAATTCTAGTCAAACGAAACCAATTTGACTCAACTGCAAATCGAAAATGTGTTGCGTAATTAGATGTTCAGCCTACAACGTTCTCACATTCACAAAATCTAAAAGAAAATAATTTAGGTATATAAAAGATAAATAAAGGAAAAAAAGACCTATTTAAACCAAATGACATGATTACCACTACAACTGTAACAAATCAAATTAATAAAAAAATATAGAATATTGTAGGTATTTAATGTCCAATAATGAAAAGATTATGTCAAGGAAGTATGTAAAAAAAAGGTAAAATAAAATAACCATCGTAATTTGGGAGCAGTTAATAGACATTTACTTAGTTATTGATTGAAAATAACATTTAAATTCTTTTTTTTGTTAAAGTCATGTCACCATTTTGTTGTATCAACGGACGCTCAACAGTTTCAACACTCAATATTCAACTGCATTTGTTTTGATTGAAAGCCGACACGGATGTCGCTGTAAAAGGTTTTTTTATCAACAATATCTAAAGTTCAGGTATGGTCACATAAAATATCTACCTACTTTAGCTTTGAAATGTCCAATTGTATGTACGTAGATATCGCTATAAATTGGAATGTTAGAAATTCCTTTGAACACTTATATTGTCTAGGATGCGCTGATGTTATTGTGAAGTATAGACATCTGTTGTCTATTTCCTAAACTGATTTGTCTATGTGTATGGCAAACAATTACTGTCAATGTCAATCAATCAATGATCGGTATAAAATAAAATGGCTTTATAACACCGCTTACTTATTTCTAGTCTTACTAACGAAACCCAACGTTACATGGTGTCAGAAGTGTAAAGTGTTAGAGAAAAAGAAATACCTAAGTGAGAAAGTTGTAAAATGGCTACGAATGACGTAGTATCCGGAATAAAGCCGCAAGCTAGCCTACAAATTGACTCCGATAAATCGACGAGTTGGAAAAACTGGCTACAACAGTTTGAGTGGTATGCCACTGCCATCCAACTGGACAAAAAGCCAACCGAGGTCCAGGTAGCAACATTTATGGCCGTGATAGGCCCGGATGCGATCGAAATTTACAATAGTTTTAATTTTACCGACGCAGACAAAATAACCTACAAACGATCAAAGATAGGTATAGACAGTATTTTGCGCCAAAGACAAATGTATCTTTCGAAAGATATATATTTTTCAAGATTGAAAAAAATTAAGATGAACAATTCAACGAGTTTTTGACCAAAATAAGAACTCAAGCAAGTAAATGTGAATTCGGAAGTCTACATGACGAAATGTTGAATGACAAGATTGTATTTGGAATTAGATCTAATCAAGTAAGAGAGAAATTATTGACAGAAAACAAACTAGACTTGACAAAAACGATAACTATCTGTAAAACTAGTGAACAAGGTTCCAAACAACTGGATGAGTTCGAAGGTAAAAACAAAACAGATAGTCTTAGTGGTGAAAAATAAAAATGCCAAAAAGGTGCATAACGAGAATTTTGACTGCAGAAGAGGTGGTACAAACCATAAACAAAGAGAATGTTCAGCTTTTAACAAACCATGCACTAAGTGCAATATAAATGGTAATTTTGCTAAAATGTGCAGAACCAAGAAGAAACATGATACTAAACAGAAAAATAGAGTGAATGTATTAGAAGAAAGCTCAAATTCTGAAGACGATGTATACATATCTGCTATAAATGCCGGAGGAAAGAAAAACTGGACAGAAAAAATACAAACTGGCAATGTGAAGTTTACAGTCAAACTAGATACAGGAGCAGAATGCAATGTATTACCGAGACACTTGATGGACAAAACAAAGGCAAGTCTGAAACCAAGCCAAACAAGAAATTTAATAAGTTACACAGAAGATAAAATAGCAGATCTAGGCGAAGCAGAGCTACTGTGTAGACTAAAAAACGAAGAAACCAACATTATATTCAAAGTAGTGCAAGAAAAAGTTACACCGATCCTAGGACTTAACACCTGTGAGAAATTGGGACTTATTGCAAGAGTCAAAACATTGAAAGAAAGTCAATGTACAGATGACATATTCGAAGGTCTAGGCTGTTACAAGGATTACGAGTATGATATTGATCTGATCGAGAACCCAAAACTCGAGATTAAACCATCAAGAAGAATTCCACATGCTATAAGAGATGAGGAAGGAGGATAAAGGAAGAACTCGACAGAATGGTGAAGTTAGATGTCATAAAACCAGAAACAGAACCTACTCCTCCTGTGAGTCCTAAGGTAGTCGTCAGACAAAAAGGTAATATAAGAATCTGTATAGATCCATCTGATGTGAACAAAACCATTCTGAGACGTCATTTTCCACTTACAACTATAGAAGAAATTTCAGCTGACATCAGAGGCTCCAACTTCTTCGCATTATTAGATTGTACTAAAGGATTCTGGCAAATTAACTATCAGAGAGAACACAAAAGATATTAACATTTGCTACACCTTGGGGAAGATATTCCTTCAAGAGACTCCCTTTTGGTGTATCTTCAGCACCTGAGATATTCCAAGAAATCTTAACAAATTTGCTCAGCAAATTTAAAAATGTGAGAGTATCCATCGATGATATCTTTATACATACAAAAAGTAGAGAAGAACTATGCAAAACTGTTGGCGAAGTAATCGAAGTACTAAAGAAATTAGGCTTCAAACTTAATAAAAACAAGTGCACTTTTGAAGCAAAAATAATAAAATTCCTAGGACACATTGTTTCATCAAACGGATTAGAAGCAGATCCAGATAAGGTAGAGGCCATACAAGCAACGAAAACACCAACAAATAAAAAAGAGCTACAGAGACTGCTAGGGATGATCACATACCTAAATAAATTTATACCCAATATGTCACACCTAACAAATCCACTAAGATATTTGTTACATAAAAATACAAGTTATACATGGGAAATTCATCACGAAGCAGCCCTCAATAAAATAAAACAAGTACTTCAGAGTCCTCCAGTACTGAGACTATATAATGTAAACAAACCTGTAACTTTAACCGTAGATGCAAGTTCCAAAAATCTTGGAGCTGCACTTCTTCAAGAAGGACAACCAATTGCTTATGCAGCAAGAGCGCTGAATAAATCCGAACAGAACTATCCACAGATAGAGAAAGAAGCACTCGCTATACTGTTTGGATGTAAGAAGTTCCATGAATATGTTTATTTATTTTATGGTAAAGAACTCACAGTAGAATCAGACCACAAACCATTTGAGATAATTTTCAAGAAAAACATACAATCCGCTCCAGCGCGGTTGCAACGCATAATGTTTAATGTCGCACCATACTCACCAAAAGTCATATTTAAAAAGGGTACAGAAATACCCTTAGCAGACTTTCTTAGTCGAGGCTGTGATGCATCTAACCTGAAATATGAAGAAGAAGAAAATTTGAAAGTTGCTGTTATACTACCTATGTTATTAGACGCTAAAGAAGAATTAATTAATGCTACAAAAGAAGATCCACATTTACAGTCACTCCTGAAGACAATAATGCAAGGATTCCCACAAAAAGTCAATGAACTTCCTACTGAACTATAACATTACTTTAACTTTAAAGAAGAACTAAGCTATCTCAAAGGAATTATTTTCAAAGGTGATAAAATTGCCAAAATCACAAATTCCTAAAATGCTAAACTATATTCATCAAGGAAATCTGGGTATACAAAGCTGCTTAAGAAGAGCCAGACCATTCCTTTATTGGAAAGGACAGTACAATGATATTATAAGACTAGTGAAAGGTTGCTCTGTATGTGAACAAACACAAAGAAACAATATCAAAGGTACAGTGCTAGTCAAAAAGATCCCTACACTTCCATGGCAAATAGTTGCATCAGATTTATTTCAATTGAATGGAAAAACTTACTTGGTAATCTGTGACAGTTACTCTGGATATTTAGATTTTCAGCAGCTAAAAGGTCAGTCATCATATGCAGTAATTGAACAACTCAAAATATGGTTTTCTACACATGGACTACCAGAAGAGCTACAAAGCGACAATGGAACACAATATATGTCTAGAGAATTCAAGATCTTCCGAAAAGAGTGGAGATTTAACCATGTCACATCCAGTCCACATCACCATCAAGGCAATGGCAAAGGCTTGCTGAAAAAGCAGTTCAAACAGCAAAGAACATACTAAGGAAATGCAGCATCGACAGGTCAGATGATCATTTAGGTTCACCTAACCAACGTATGTTCAGCAGAATTACTAGATCTCCTATACCTACAAGTGATAATAATTTAAAACCGAGAATAATGCAAGGAGTCACAGCTAAACTACAGCGATTAAGAGAGAAACAAACTAAATACAGTAATAAACATACTACAAAACCAGTCAATTTTGAAATTAATGATAAAGTCAGACACAAAGTTGCTATTCGACACTGGGAAAGGGCAAGAGTGGTAGAAAAGCCTGAAGGTCTACCAAGATCTGTAATCATTCAAACAGATCAAGGCCAAATCTTACGAAGAAACTTCAGTCACCTGCACAAGACACAAGCAGACCTAACCAGCAAAAGAGTAGTAGTACCTGAAACTAAATACAGAGATGAACCAGCAGTACAACAGGTACCAGCGCAAGCTCTATCACCAACTGCTCCTAAGTCAGTCCCAGCATCAACACATTCATCACCAAGTACCTTAAATCAAATGCAGGAAACAAACCTGGCTCAACCAACAACAGCACCACGGTCATCGAGGTTTGGTAGAATAATTAAACCAATAAACAGACTTGATCTTTAATAATACTTATGCTGATACTTATAATAATTCGCACAGTTTAATATAACTTAATCTATATTTATATACTTACCATATGTACAAGTAATAACTTGTTATGTAAAATTAAAGAAAATTAATTGTAAACATGCTATGGTAACTAGAACCTTAATGTTACCTAATAATTAGAGTTACCTTCATTGAATAACATTTTAATCTCAGGCATATAATAATCCTTGAATACCTAGATCATATTGTAATCTCAAATATAACCGTTTTAAATTGTAATGCTAATGTTGAGTCTAAACATAAGTTTAAATTAGTAAACTAATGTTTTCAGTTTACTTACAAAGAAAGGGAGATGTGAAGTATAGACATCTGTTGTCTATTTCCTAAACTGATTTGTCTATGTGTATGGCAAACAACTACTGTCAATGTCAATCAATCAATGATCGGTATAAAATAAAATGGCTTTATAACTCCGCTTACTTATTTCTAGTCTTTCTAACGAAATCGAACGTTACAGTTATATTGGTCAATCGAGTCGCAATAACCTACAAACCTTGGTAATTTAACATTTATTTACTGAAATAAGTAAATATAATAATTATTAAACTCAGTTCTTAATATTGCCTGGATTGTGCGTTATAAAGGACCACAATTATATAATACCACGAATTCTTGCAATGTTACCTACTTACCATCTACGTACCTATCATACGTCGGACTGATTATTTTGGTACATAAGGCCCAGTTTCTGGAATTTTCTGGTCGATTCTCAGTGGGTACCTATACGTACATCAGGTCTGGTCTGTATTACCATAGTATTAATAAGAAACAGTATTACGTCTTCATAGAAAACGGTCAACAGTCAGTACGCAACAGTCTCGTGTGCACTGCAGTTACGCACGGATGCGGAAGGTTTGTCTACCGAGCGGCCGTAGGTAATTATTTCAAGGTCACTGCCGAGACGTACTACTGCTACTTTATTATACTGTGGTATTACCCGCAAAGTCACAGTAAAGAATGTCCAAGTTGAGGTTCAATCAAGGAATCGATCTAACATAGTGGCAGACTGTTTTATTAAAATTTATTTCATTTCATGATTTCAACGAGGTACATCTTTGTTTAAAACATAGGTCTGCACATCTGTTCCAGAAAGAGCTTCTAAATACGTACATAATATGTACATTCGCTTCATTTTATTCAGTAAAGGACGTCCTGAAATACACAACATGAGTACCACCACCAGCAACTGAAACTGAAAAATATGTTGTCCAACTTATGAAATACGCGACGAAAATGCAATTTGGTACATTTGCATAATACTGAAATGTTACTTCGTTAACATTTCCGACTCTTATCTCGAGGATTTTAAGTTTAATTAGTTTTCAGAGTCAGCTGGGACAGTACAGTGGACTAGGCCTTGACTATGGTGTTATTCAAACTTCGCTGACGGCTTCAGCAGACAGGTTTTATTTATGTTTTTCTTAATGGAATTTTGCTGCGCCATCTGCTATGACCAATGGTGTGTGAAAATGAACAAGAGTTTCTACTCCTAGAGATGTATTTGTATAAATATACAGGGTGACTCGTAATTTGACGTATTCCTTCTAGGACGCGATAGTGTGACCCATTTGCAACAGTTAAGCACCCCATAAACCCTAGGCCAAAATTGATAGGATTCGCGAAAACCCAAATATTGGATGTTTTAGAAAATTTGGTTACATCGAAAGGTTTATTAAAGTAGTAGTAGTAGTTAGGTACCAAGGAAATTGCAATGAAAGCCATTCAATTTGAGAGTTTAGAGAAAAGTGATATTTTGTGACGAATTATGGGAAATTTTCGAAAATACAAAAAGATTGGGTTTTTTTTTTAATCCCATAAATTTTTGCCTAGGGTGTTTTATGTTTATGCAAGTCGTGTTACCGTTGAATAAGGAACATAATTGTGGAATAATTCTCGAATAAAAGCAAAACTGGACCAAATTAGAGTAGCAATAACAATATTGCTGCCTTTCCATGACCATTGATGGAGTTAAAATTCAAATTCAAAAGTCATTTATTCAAACTAGGCTGAGAATCAGCACTTTTCTAACGTCAATTACATAAGACAGTCCCCCAAAATGCCCACCCTTCACCACTTCCTAGTGCATTAGCTGGGAAGAAGAAGTGGCGCAACAAACTCCCCAGCAGCACAGCTGTCTGTTCAGTTAGAAGAACAAATAAAAAAAAGATTCTATATAATAGTATTCAAAATAATTTACATTACGCAACACAAAACATAATTTAAATTATTAGCCATATGTTAGCTAGCACACGCCAATATACCAGACAAAATCATCGAGAACAGCTATGCTCAGGCAGAAATAAAAAATTAAACGTAAACAGAACTTAATATCTAAATAAAACCCTCCAGGCATAAAGGGCGTGCCCGCTTACATATAGTTGTAACTGGAAGTTATAAATGATAAACTAGGACCATCGAGGTAAAATAAATAAGCAAAACAGTTAATTACTAATAACAATAAATAATATGATCAATTGTCGAGGTCACTAGCTAACCACATAATGCAATACAACTCATAAAAAAAACATTGTGATGATTAGATTATGTCAACAATAAATTAAATTTAAATAAGTTGACTTATAAAGTCAAATAAAATAAACAATTATATAAACTCATATAACTTGTCAGTAGGTAAGCTGGAGAAAGAACATAAACATTGTCTTGAGTTAATCACAGCGACCAACTATTCTTATCATTTAAGTAATCGTTGATAGAATAGTATGCCTTTGAACAAAGCTTGGATTTTACTTTCGTTTTAAACGCATTAAAAGGCAAATCTACCAAAGAAGAGGGTAGCTTGTTATAAAAAGTTATACCAAGCCCAACAAATGAGTTATGAACCTTATGAAGCCGGTGAAAGGGAGCTCGTAGTTTGTCCTTATTTCTAGTGTTAACATTGTGAAAAAAGCTTTTTTGTAAAGCTTTTTCGTAACTATTAATCAACAAAATCATGGAGTAAATGTTGCTGATTTGCTATAAATCGTCTTTTTGTCAGTTAAAAGCAAAGAATTTACTGTTATTCCACAATTTCGCTTTGTATCAGATATTTCGTCACTATTTTATGAATATTTAATTCCTTTTGCCAAACGGAATTTTGGGTGTGACTTATTAGAACAAATATGTACAAATATGGAAGTATTGGATATACTTATAGTTATTTAATGAAGAATGTTGTAGCAATGTACTGTCTCTAGAATTTTGCATATGCAAACGTAAATGAACATGCAAAGTAACTTTATCGATGAAATCTTAGGAGTTATTTAACATATATTTGTGGGCCACACTAATGATTAATAATATAACAGTAATAATAAATAAAGTTTATAAAATTTTGTCAAGATGTTTAAAAGTCGAATAATTGTATAATGTTATCGTATTTATATGACATAATGCAGCCATTATTAAAAAATATTGGGGTTCCTTAATTAAAATATATTTTTCCATTTCCATAAAATATTTTACTATTTATCAAGTAAATTGTTAATATGTTTCAATAAAATACTGGTGCACTGGATGCGATATTATATAGCTTATTAAGTCATTAACATTCAGTTATACAACACCTAATTCAATAAATGTGTTTTACCAGCATTCATAACGATTCAAGTTCAGTAACTGAATTATAAACACTTACATAGGACTAACCGATTTAACATGCTATTACAGACATTAAGATACTTTTCAGTAAATAAGCAGCTTTTATTCGCCGCATTTGCTCTAAAATAGTAATGTATAGTAGCAGCCATATAGTAACTTCTTAAACATGAAACTTGGGAATCGACAACTCTAATAGCGCTATTACTGCACTCAAATAGGTATAAACGAGAATTGTTAGCTAGTGTATGACTATTGAATAAATGCACTATAAGAATATCGAGTAAAAGTTTATAGGACACGGCTAAAGCACTTAAAAGCGAAAAATGCAAAAAAGTCGTAATAAACGCTTTTACACTACATTGTGGTTACTACGTAGTAACTACGCCAAATTTATTCGATCTATAGCCGAATAACTCATTCATCATTCGACTGTTTTGCTAGTTGGGTATGATTACAAATTTAAAAATTTTACTTGTGTTGATATAGAAAAATAAGTCCATAATTCCTTAAAGTATTTAGCAGTGAACACGTAGACAAAATTTTAATACAATTGCTTTGATAACAATCGAATGGAATAGGTTTTTCTCTTAGTGGTTGTAACAAAAAATGTAGATTTTAAGGTAACTTTGCCGTGTTTTTCTATCGAGGAAAGTTTTGTCAATCGTGTTTTGGGCCTCATACTTCACTAAGGACACTCTTCAGTTTTCGTAATTAAAAAAAAAATGCAAATTCGTTGTTTTTTTAAGAGAAACATTGATTTTTCGTGAAGTCGAAACATCTGCTTTGGAACCCATTTCACCTTAAGCGACGAAAAATTTCTAAACGTCTAGAAACATGAACTGAATTCATGGTAACATTTGGCGCGTCGCGCCGTGAGTTAGGTAAAACTATCGGCAATCATTCTTATTTATACCCAACCTTACCGAGATAAGAGTTACATTGCAATGACTTAATAATGATTTTATGTCGATCGTGAATGTCCTACTTTACACCCTGTATATGTATAGAAGTGTCGTGTAGCTAATATTAGCACGTTACGATGCCGCCGGTCGTTATAATGGCACTCAAGTTTGCCTACAATAGACACTTATCCGTTCGTTGGCTAGAGGTAACAAGCAATCGATGTCCGATGAACCGATCGCGTTTATACCTTCCATCACGAAGTCAGGAAGGTGGATTGAGTATTTTTATAAGGCTATTTGAAAAGTTGAATAGAATATTAATAGAATCGTAGAAGTTAATATTATACACGGTCGCCATGGGACATATACATAACTGGCGAATGTGGGGGTACCTATAGTACACCTCTGCCTAACCCGTCGGGGACTACTAACAGGCGTGATGTTATGTTATGTATGTTTTGGTTTAAATTAACAAAATCAACTGATGTTATAGAGAATATTATGTATTTACTATGCTGTGAATATGACTTTACGTTCCCATTCTCTTATATCGAGCAAAGCCGCGGGCAAAGTTAGCTATACATACGAAGCCGCCCGCGGGCACTACGAAGGTTACGTTTTCTGTCTGTCTGTTACCTTAACGCACACACGCATTCTGAAAGTGGGCAACGTCGCAAATAGATGTCAAATGTTTCGTTGTTTTGATTAATTTGGCAATATTACTGTATGGAAATATGAAATGTGGTTAACTAGCGAACTAGAATATTGATTATGAAATGCAATAATTAATATGGTAACACTGAATATTTCGTTTTAGATGTAATAAAAGTATTTGGAAACTTAGCGAATATGAATAATTAATTGCAATTATAACACTGAATTTGATGTTGTAACCGTTTTTGGTGTTAAAAAGGCATTTGGAAAGTCTCCAAATAAATTTTTTTACATTTAAAACTAAATATTCGGTGTTACGACATTATTTATTGTATTTCATAATCAATATTTTAGTTCGTTAGTTAGCCACATTTCATATCTCCATACAGTAATATTACCAAATTAATCAAAACAGGAAAATATTTGACAGCTATTTGCGATATTGCCAACTTTTAGGATAAACGCTCTTAACGGATCACAGCTAGACCATGATGTGGGTTAGAAATTAGGACAAAGTATACTTTTTATCCCGATACAACATACGTTCCCGTGGGATAATTTCCGACCTCAGCGCGGGCGAAGCCGCGGAGAAAAGCTAGTGTCAAGTAAAACGCTTTCTTACTCCTTTTTTAAATAGCTAGATAGTACTGAAAAGCTGAAAGAAGGAGAGAGAGAAACGTGAGTGGCAGAATTTGCGATCTGTTGGCTCAGTCTGATTGGTTAATCTTTTCAAGTTCCACTTAGGTAGGATGAGCTAGCCTCGTACAGCTCGATAGAAAGAAAACAAGCTAGGCGAAGGAAGCGCCGCAACAAACTCCCCATAAATTAGAGAGATGGGCTTTAATAACGAAACAGAGAGTCATTTGTTTTGTACTGGAATGTTTTTTGATGTGTAACATCTTTACTCTCACTTTCCTGCAATCTTATTTTTTTTTTATTATCTAAGTAATCAAATCTGTGGCAGTGATTTCGTGAAAAGGGACGGAAGTGTGTCGCAGGAAGCCGGGGCAGCGCTCGCTATTTGATTTATTTGACCAATGAGCGCGAGCGGTGCTAGAGTTGGCTGTCATAAAGACCTTGACGAGGCGGCCCCTTTAATGTTGCTTATTACCAAGGTGAGATGAGATGTCAGATGTTACACATCATATGCGACTGCTGTAAGGTTTGCTCGTTATTTTCTTTTGTTCTGGACCATGCCTGGAAACCGTCTGGTTACAGAGTTATACATGATGCGCCCTAACAGGGTCTCTTAAATTTTAGCCTAGTCATAGCCACGCATGAGTATATAGTGGGTAGGGGAAACACCCGCGGAAGGGGTCCGCTAGGACCGATGCCAGCCGGGGTCGCGGGAAAGTCCGAAAGGGATACCGTGGCCCCTGGCAACGTACAGGCAACTGAAGGAACACGGGTGGATTTTAGTCAGTAAGAGTCTGACACGCCCTCCCGCTCCGCCCAGAGCGGGAGAAGTTATTTGATAATTTCCCACCCTCAAAAAAAAAAAGGTGATATACCCGCAGATACCTGCTTTACAGGTAGTAAAATAAATAAACTGTGTGCTTGCTGGCTGCGTTTGCGTTCGCATATTTTGAATTGCATATATTCTAACTGTAAAAACTCTAACATAACTTTTATCGACAACAGTCGGTACTTAGGCATACAAAATCTATGGGGGCAGCTGCCTGCCCCCCCTTGCCCCGTGCCCGTGGCCCGTGCCTATAAGCAGAATGTTTTGCGTGCGTTACATTGCGCGCTACCATAAACAGAGATTTATCACACCAAAAAAGTCGTTTCTTGTTATAATGTTATGTTACATAACTGGTGAAATGTGGGTGTACTACAGGTACACCTCTGCCTATCCCTTCGGGTAGTGCAGGCTTGATGTTATGTGTTGCTAAAGTAGTTTCATGTACCTACAGAATGCGTAGATCATCGCTTTACTCAGATGTCATCGCTTTGTGATGGGTATTTTTACACCCTGGATTCTTAAAAACATAGGTACTGCTATCGTGCATGACACCACATCGTTTACTATACATCCTCAATTTTTCAGTCCAATTGCGTATCTGTTATCGATTATGATAATAGGAATTCCCAAAGGACCAATCGTACGGCGTTGAGCTTCCCACTAAACCTAAAAGCCAATAACAGAGGTCGTTCGAAAATTCAGAGAATTTTAAACTAACCAAACTGACTAAGCCATGTGTGATTGTGGGAGAGAAGAGATGTTGTAATGTTTTCAGTAGGTTAGTATAATTTGACTGAACGTATGTTTAAATTTGCATAATTCATACCTATTTCGGAATAATGAATTATGCAAACGATATTTCCAGTCTGCAATTTAGATTGTGAGTCTTTCCATAACCATTTTCCGATAACTCGGAAGTGGTTCAGGAGAACTTTGTTTAATCTTACAGTTATCTTTTGCTAAGACATTTACTTCTTCTTGTAAAGTATTGTAACTTTAAAAAGATACGCTCGTGTCGTGTCGGTGCAACATCTTTCAACTGTCTTGAGGTCAATTCCTTGGCCTGTTTATAATTCGTGATTACCTTAAGCCTTTTCTTTATCATGTACCTTCTCTATGGACAAGTACCAGCGGGTATACTCCGTAAATGATATTCTTAGTTTCGGCCGAAGTTACAGTCGCTTCGTACTCCGTCTCACTTACGGACATAACGTAAGTGAGAAGGAGTAAAAAGCGTCCGTAACTACGGAATTCGCTTAGGGTGTGGACCCCCAGGGTCCTATTTAATATAACTGACATTAAGACACGTATGAAAAAAAAATTATTGTCTCATTTACTCGACAGGTGCTCAGAAAATGTATAAAAGAAACTCGTAACTTATCTTTTTTGTAAGCATTCTGTGACAAATAAACCTGTTTCTAAGATTGTCGAATTGTTGCCTGTCACCGGTCGCCTGTCGGTTTTATTTAATAGGCCTCAGGCCTCTACACATGCATAAAACCATCAGCACAGTGCATTAAGCCTCCAGGCCACCATGGCAACATTACAACTTAATAAAGCAATTCCCAAAACCAAAACGTCTGAAATTAAAAAACTATCGATTTTAACACAAGTCACGGGGTCTCGAAGGGGCGAGGGACAAAGGGGGCGGGGTCACATCAATTCAGCAATTTCATTATACATGATTGGAAGGCTGTTTGTTCGTGGCTGGCGTGCCGCCAACTCGCTTGCATAATGTCTCGAACACTGCCACTAAGTACAGAGGTAACGAAGGTCGACTCGGAACAATGGCTGGTAACTGGCTCACGGCATGCAGTGTTAGACTGCATTGTTTGGGAACCATTCGCTTTAGCTTAGATAGCTCTGGACAGCGTAACTTGCTTGCTTATCTTCGTGTGCTGACGGACACGACGACAAAAAGCGAAATTTATTCACCGCAGGCCACAATTTGCAGGTTTTGGTAGATAAAAAGCCTTTACCAGGTTATGTCTTGACAGCTGGCCATCCGTCTTGTGCCTGTGGACCATTTTAAGCTTTTCTTCCGGTCTACTATATAGCTGAAGAGCTGAAAAGCTGAACTTTATTCTGCACCAACAATAGTCTATTAAAGACTTAAAAGCGTTTATTCTGAAAGTGGGCAACGTCGCAAATAGATGTCAAATATTTAGGGCTTTGGATTAATTTGGCAATATTACTGTGTGGAAATATTAAATGTGGCTAACTAGCTAACTAGAATATAAGTAATGAATTGAAATTATAACACTGAATTTGATGTTGGAACCGTTTTAGGTGTATAAAACGCATTTGGAAAGTTTCCAAATACTTTTTTCTATAAAAATCTTAAAACTAAATATTCGGTGTTACGATATTAATTATTGCAATTCATTATCAATATTCTAGTTCGTTAGTTAGCCAAATTTCATATTTCCATACAGTATTATTGCCAAATTAATTAACACAGGTAAATATTTGACAGCTATTTGCGACCTTGCCAACTCAAGGATAAGCCCTCTTTATATTTTACCTACTTAGGTAAAATATAAAGAGTAACGACTTTTTAGCCGACTACCATTTTCCCAAAATCTGTGAAGGCAGCTGGCAACTGGTACTCAAATAGTTACGGACAGTTCATTCAGGCCGTTTTCCTGTAGCTACAACCGTTAAGGTACCTGCCCTTACTACCCCATCATAAAAACCCATCCTATAGGTACATATTTATGATAATCAGGCATTTTCTTAGAATTTAAGGAGTTCGCCTTCTGTGTTCCCTTCACAATAATGTTAGAAATACGACTGCATCGTCCAAATGTCCCGACCCGGCTATCGTCGTGAACTTCTGCATTTCTGCCCGGGCTTCTAGCCTTTTATGCAAAGTGTCGTGTACGACTGTGATGTTTATTTCCATTTTATTGTTCTGTATGAATCACAATTTGAGGACGAAGTTTCCGCATTCATATATTGAATTACAGATTCCTATCGAAAGTATTATTAAAAATACTAAAATAATAATAATAAGTAACGTACACTTTGTATTTTAAATAAAAAGTTTGTATTCGATTATCGGCTGAACTGGCTGATACACATGCAAACAACGAACAGTCATAACTTCCCGAAGAAAAAAAAAAAATTTATGGCATCTCACAATTTTTTGGACAGCAAATGGCCAGTACTTAATTGTATTTTGTTTTACAGTTTTATAAAAAAAATAGCATTACAATTATTTAGCTTTTTGTCCTAACATAGCAACAAGAAAAAAACACGACGTAAAGTCATAGTTATTTCATTTAAATATATAAAATGTATACTGGGCATTCTGTAGTTTATCAGAAAGTATTAAAAATAAAATCCACAGTAAATAATTGTCCAATACATTAACATATTTTTGAACAGCGAGCGCATTCCGAATTTAAATTCAAATATTTGTAATCAAAAGCTGTTATTAGGTAACGGATTAATATCAAAACCGTCGATGATGCTATAAAAAAGCAACAGATAAGATAGTTATGAAAGATCCTTGTTTAAGTATGTGGAAATAACAAACGTGCTACTTTGATTTTTAATAAAAAGTTGCTTTGAATGACACAAAGTTTATATTCAATAAATTCCTGTTTAACTGGCTGATATGCGTGTAAAAAACAGGGCAGCCATTACTGTTCTGAAGAAGAAAAAATTAAGAAAAAACTTAAATGGCATCAATTTTTTTTTGACCGCATATGGCCAATTAATTTTTATTTTAAGTAGCATTATAAATTTACATTAAAGTGAAATAATATTACACACATCAAAAGTGTCTAGGGATCAAGTAAGTTTTAGAGTATTGCGCTGCTCATGGCAAACACAGAGCGTCATAAGCCGCCTCTGGATACGCTATCGTATCACGGGCAGCGTGGCCGAGCGACATGGAGGACGATCTCGCATCACCACTCGCAGATAGTACCGGTACATCCAAAATACTACTCAACGGAATCGTACCATGACCGCCATGATGTTGGCTACGAGGCTCCACAGCTCTTCAGGCTTGCTGATAAGCGATCAAACCATCCGAAATCGTTTACGTGAAGTGTGTCAGCGTTCCCGAAGGCTGCTGAGAGTTCCACCTATAGCACCCCGCAATCGTAGGGCCCGTTTACAATGGGCTCGCGAACACAGAAATTGGGAGGAAGATTACTGGCGTTGTGTTTGCTTTTCCGATGAATCTCGTTTCGGTATGAGGCAGGATGCAAGACGTATTCGAGTTTGGAGGACCTCTGGACGTCAAGAACGTTTGAAATTTTTTCAGGAAGTTCATTCATATGGAGGGGAAACAATAATGGTTTGGGCCGGTATTTGGATCGGTGGAAGAACCGATCTCATTTAAATCAAGGGCAACCTCAATGCTTAGATTTATGCGGAGAGGATTGTTTCAGACGTGATCATCCTTTTGCGAAGCCGTTTGGGTGATTCGTTTCGACTAATACACGTCCACACACGGCTGGAGTCGTAACACGCACTCTTGCCGATGCTCGTATCAACGTTCTGCTGTCGCGCCAGACCTCAATTGAGCACGCATGGGATATGCTCCAAAGAAGAGCTCTGCCGAGATGGATGCCGTGCATACCCCACAACAACTTTTTGACTTGTTAGAAAGAGTGTGGCCGGCCATCCCTCAAGTGATTTTGATGAACTGATTTTAAGCATGCCAAATCGCTGTGATTATGTGATTCGTGTCAATGGTGGAAACACAGCTTTTTTTTATCTGTACAATAAAAAAAATAAAAATCCTCATTTTTGCTTTTTAGCCATTTAATTGAATTTCCCACAATTTGCAAACATTGCAATTTTTCATCATTTTTATGAAATATAGGGATAAATTGTAAACAAAACAGGAATTAAATTAAGAAGCCAGTCTGGAAGACTACATTTGGTAAATATAAATTTGATATTTTTTTGTAGTTAAACATGTACTTGATCCCTAGACACTTTTGAATTGTGTATTTAGCGTTTTGTCCTAGCACGTGATAGCACAAAAATAAAGTATTTTTTATTTTATTTTATTCAGTACTCTTGGTAAAACTGTGCAATATTTTGGGAACAATTTATTACTCAGAAAAGGGAGGGGGAGGCATTTGCTGTGCAGTGGGAAAATACAGGCTAGTAGATTCGATTTCGATTCGATTATTACTCTGTTTACTTCCTGTGTGTGCATTACATTATTTAATTTCTAAAATGAGTTAAATCTATACAAAACGACCTACAACAAACCCCCCAACAGAGCTCTAAAAGAAAGCTCTACAAAAGCCTACCAAATCCCACTAAAGAGCTCAGAACTAGCTCTCTCTAAACTGCACTTACCCAGTTAATGTGCTGTACCATTGTTTCAACTTGCACGGAACAGATTAACTTAGTAATACCTAGTAATGCCGCCACTGTATACAGTTAGGAGGGAGGGAGGTAGGAAAGGAGAAGACAAAGTTCTACGGCACTCAGTGTACATGAATATTTTATGTTTGTATTTGTGCCGTGTTAACGTTGACACCAGAGTTGCCACCTTATTTTTTGAAGAGCTACTTACGGAGCTGAAATGGGCTAGAAATGCCATCAGGATGTAAAAAAAGGGTTAGAAAGAAACAGCTAGAGAAAATCAATAATATTCACAGAAAAATTTATATTGAAAATTATTTTAGGTACGTACTCGTAATTATCTAAAATAATTATCAATCAAATCATCTTCAGAGGAATCTGTTTCTTCAGTACTTGTAGCTGCAGCTGCGGAAGTTGAGGGTTGCGGTTGACCGCGGATGTTAATTCCTTATTTGAAGGAGTATTTAGTATTGCTTCTACCTTTTTTATTACCTCATGAGGTAATTGGTGAGAGCATCAGGTTTGTTTTAAACGTTTTAATCCCCATCTAATCAACGTCTTTGTTTTGTTTAGTTGCATTTTATTGCGATTTTATTCGACTTGTATTATGTAGTTCTGAGTTGAGCTACTTACTTACTGGCTGAACAGTTCCACTCAAATTGGTTTTTTCCTCAAAAGACGATCTCAGAAGTTATTAACCTGCATGGTCCTCATAAGGCATGACCAAGATTTTGTTTAGACTTAAAAGAGACTGCGACCTCTGAGTTTGTTTCGGTCTTTCTTCTCAGAGTAGTCAGATAGGAAACACTGAACTCATGTAGTTTTGAAAACATCATTTAATTTTGACATGTAAAAGTGTTTTTTTTTACTAATTTACAGAAATAAATATCATTTATCATGTATGCGTTGAGTTGAAGGCTAAATGACATCGCTCATTATAACAGCACCGCTTCAACACGGCAAATAACTTTTCATTCAAGTTAGGATTTTGTATCAAATGAATTAAAGTGTATTTTACGATGGCTATATAGAATAGTGGCCGGCCCGCCAGCCGCTCACTGCCCGCGAGCCGTCACACGTAAAATAGACTTAAATAAATTTAATTTAAAATCCTAACTTGAATGATAAGTTATTTGCCGAGTCGGAGCGGTGCTGTTATAAAGAGCGATGTCCTTTATAGAGATATATGGATATAGAGATATATGGGAGAAAAAGACATTCTGCCCCGAACCGAAATAATAGCGATAGGGGCAGGAGGGTGATGGATATAAGCATGGGTAAAAAAGAGTCGCAAGTATCCAAGTCAAACCAGTTGTTTTTTAGCAATTAGGTCCTCGCCTCGTTCCAAAGTGTAGATTTATGGAGAGTAATGGCCAAGTAACTCCATCGTTATTTTTCATAAAAAGAATTTGTGTTGGAAATTTGTATTATTTATGCTAAGCTTTTTGTTGCAACTAATAAACATGGCCCAATTGTCGGCAAAGATCTATTATTAAATATGTCATATTGATGCGAAACACTACCTACTTATTATTATAAAGTATAAAATGTAAAATACATATAAACAGCAGGTACTTCCTATATCTAACCGCTACACGTGAGATAAGACCTTCTGTTATTATTTATGCCTAAGTATTTATGGATTTTCGGATTTTCGGATCTAGTCACGTGCTGTCGCGCGTAATATTCGGTGATATCCCATACGCCGTCGCCGCGCCCTTATTCACGGAGTCCTGACGCTTTTAATATAGAAGAGCCCAAGTCCAAATAAACATCTAATGGGTCTGTCATAAAAAGCCCTACTAAAGGAGCTGTAATTAATAACATGTTGTTGAAGGCCGCGTACTATTTAAAAGCAATAGTCGCGCGAATACGCCATCGTCACGTGCATATGTCACTTTTTGTTAGGAAAATCGGGAAGCGCCCTCTGTTGGCGCGACCACGCGTTCAGGTTCACCGAACATAAAGGTCGAACGAACGATCGTGTAATCGTGCGAATATCGCTTTCAAATATGTTGCGGGATCAGTGTTGTGATTTCTGGGAACCAAGAAATTATAGAGATTAAGCCCCATCTACACGGTGCGATTTAATGGCCTGTGGCGTAACATTGAAGACGGTGCAACTATTAATTTTTTTTTAACTTATAATTTGTAGCATCTACAAAAGTTTCACTGTCTTATCACTGTTTAGACGTTTAGTCATTTGTTACTCAATTTGATTGTATGCCATAGGCAAGAAACTTGCATCATGCAAGTAAACGGGGCTTAATTCCGCCATTTTAAATATGTGGCAAAGAGAACAATTATTCTATTAGGCGTCAGTAAATCCAACGTTGACACTGACATGATAATGATATTGATTCGCCCTACATCGGGCTAGAGAGTAGTAAAGAGTACACAACGTTAATCGTCGGTTATTATTATTCTTATGTTTCCTTATACATAGCTTACAGCCATTTTAGACTTAAAACTATGCCCCACAAAACCGTTTTCCGTTTGTCGGTTACTACTAGAGGCCCTAGCAAGACCGCGCGATGTTACAACGTAATGTAAATTCGAACGATTTTAACATTACTTACTATATAATAGTCATATCATATTTATATACCTGATAGCTTGTAGTGATCACTAACCTGAGATATTGATCCGCTCCTCATCGTAGTAATCCAGTTTGTGCAGCTCATCATCATCGTCAGGCAGTACGGGCTCGTCGGGCAGATCGTCGGGCCGGCGCGCGCGTGTCGCGTTGGGTGCGGCGCTCACCAGCACGCACACCACCGCCAGCGGCAGCACAACCTCCATGGCGACATCACCGCGCACCGAGGACACACGGACGCTGCTGGGGAGGAAGATGATGTTACAAGTGGCTCAAGAACAAAAAGGCACAAGGTATGAGTGACATAGATGACGCTCTCCATCCAAAGGTCTTTAATTAGCGATACGACCGCGCATTGTGACACCCTATGTACCTAAAACTAGTAGATCGATAACGGTAACTTGTATTTTACATAATTAAGAGTATCTATCTTTCTATCTGCAAAGACAAAACTCGATTTGACTTATTATTATGTATGGTTGGGTACTGAACGACTTTTGTCAAGAAAAATACAGTCCATTATGAGTAGGATAGGTACGTATAGCTGTACGAAACTTATAAACTAATTATTTAGTATCATAGGAAACATAAGAAATTCTATACTAACTACGTTTTTTACTGTTAACTTTAAATTGCTAACATTATCGACACTAATAGCTTTGTACGGAATTTCTTATGTAAGAACAGTAACTAGTTTAGCTGCGAAAACAGACAGACATGACTCGTCGATATGTACCTACTACTAATTGTTTTCTAGTTAAGTTTGTTGCCAAGGAAAACGAATAAGAGAAGTGGAAGAAACCAATCAACTGTGCCCTATTTCCATGTTGATTCGACTTTGTTCTTTATTTCAAGAAATATAATATTTCAGCCGAAATAAAGTAGATGTTTTACTGCCTCTATTAAGAGTACAAAGACCTGGAATTATATGGAGGTCAGACTACAGTCATTAATTCCGCTTTGACGGAAAAGTTCTAGCGTTAATCTTGAAAAAAAATATTTTTACAAGAAAATTTGCTTTGCCACGACGATTGGCAAATCGATAAGAACCCATGGCATCGATTTGGCAATGTTAGTGATTATGGAAATAGTTCTATAATTCTACCTTTTTCTTACAAACTTAACCTTAGGAGGCTTAATTTTTTTCTCGTCTGCGACTGACTGAAATAATTATATGTAGGTATATAGAGTTGTGGATGCTAGACGTGTCCACATGTCGGGTCCGGGTTTGCAACAAGTCAATAGCCATCCTGAGGATGCCTCTTTGAGAAGTGAAACACGTGTCGATTTCTTACAGGGTTCTTTATGACTCTTTAAGAACAGTTACGCGGATTAGGTTACTAAATATACGTCGTCTATTGTATTTTATAATGGATTTCCGCAAAGTCACGCCTGAATCAATTAACTATCTATATTGTATTCTTTTTAAGGTGTATATTTAAAATTGAAATTTGTAATGTAACAAATTTCAATTTTAAATATACACCTTACGATGTACCACCCACCTGTACGATGAATAATTACACAATTTTGAGCATGATTTTATGACTGTAGTTCAACAGGCTGATTATTATATTATTTATAAAAGATTAAAATGCGATTTCGTTGTTTAAATTATCTTTTGTGAAATAGCCCTAATATTTCCTTTTTGTTATTTTTTGTTACGTTATTCATTTTTGTAACAGTATTCGTTTTTGTTTCATTTTTGTGACTGTACAAAATTTTTGACAATGACCCATACATATTTTTGGAGATCTCCTTTTAAGCAGGAATTGCTTGTGTTAGGAGACGGCGCTTCCACTTATCATTATCTACTAATCAATTGAAATGTAGACAATGTAAACAACGAAATTAAAAATAAATGGGTAAGTTTAAATTATACAAAGAGCACTGTAAATGAATGAGCGTTATACATAGAAAAGGGCCAAAATGCGTCTATTCGTGTAATACGTGTGAGTATGGCTGAGAGTGTGAAATGTGTGAGTTAAAATAAGCATATTTAGTTCTCCAATCCTAATTAATATGAAATATGTTAGGCATTATAAATGCAAAAGTTTGTTTGTTAGCTTACTTGCTTGTGACACGCGTTATGCCAAAACGGCTAAGTAAATCTGGATGAGATTTGGCACTTTGGTAGACCATGTCCTGGATTAGGACACAGAATACTTCTATCCCGTCACTCCCTTGGGATCGAAAGCTGTGCGGGTGAAACCGGAGGGCGCAAATGATGATGATGTAAAGTGGACTCCAGTACGAAGCAACGACATCCCTCTATCACATTACTAACAGTAAACTCAAGTCTTCCCAGAGCAGGTAATCTCTCGAGTTCTATAGCTTTATTGCGGTATCGTGTACGAGACGCTTATTAACGGTCAACACAGCATAACAACAAACGTACATTGTTCGCTTGTAAGGTAACCGTGTGGTTCTGACACCTGTCCAATTCGGAACCGTTCCGACTTGGCAACCGGCCTGACTGGAACAACATATGCCGAGAATTTGTAGCGTTTTGTTACTGTTCATCCGACAGATCGGTTGTTGAACCGAGGGGGATAAATGTTCTGCGTTCTGAAGATGGAAAGAGTAAGATTTTGTTTTTAGTGAAGCAAAGAGATAAAGAGATAATTTATTTGTTCGAAACATGAGTATACACACACATAGTATGCAAGATGTTACAATTAAATTATGTTAAAGTCATGTTTTGCCTTAACGGCGTACAAATAGGTATAAGTAGGTAGGTTATTAAATTGAATGTAATAATTATAAATTTATCCATTATTCTAATAATTAACAATTGCAAGTTAGAATTTATAAATTAAAATGTAATATAGAATAGTCAATAGTAAAAACACATCATATAAAATAAAAAAATGTCAATTGAATGTCAAAGTAATTAGGAATATACAATTACAAAAATTAGATTAATTTATCCTTCATAAATTCGTCAGTGCTGTAGTATGCTTCCTGTAAAAGAAGGTTTTTTAATCTACTTCTTAATTTTTCCGTTGTGTATTCCCTCCAATATTTTGGCAACGTATTATATAGAATTGGCGCCATACAGAATATACTTTTCCGCAGTAGAGCTGTCCTGGATCTAGGAATGCAGAGTTTACTATTATCGCGTCTATTTCGAATAACTTTATCTGATAATAGGGGGAATAGATTTGGGTTCGATTTGACAAACATTATAGTCTCTAAGATGTACATGGGTGGAAGGGTTAAAATGTAATATTTTTTGAAAAATGGTTTGCAGCTCTCAGTAACATGAAGTCCAAACATAGTTCTAAGGCTTCTTGTTGAATTGCCCCAAAAGATTACTCCGTATCTCAAGTTAGAGGACACTAAGCCATGATAAGCAGTTAGCAGCGCCTCGACATTTAACATAGGGGCTAATTTGTACAGTGCATTTGTGGATTCACTATTTTTTTTTGCTTAAGGCTTCCGTATGTGCTTTCCAGTCTAATTTACTGTCTATAGTTACTGCAAGAAATTTGGTTGTGTCAACTTTTTCTATGTTTTTATCACAATAGTGTACATTAACATTTGGAATGGTTGATTTTTGGTCAAAATGCATAATATTCGTTTTTTCAAGATTTATCTTAATATTGTTGTTTTCTAGCCATTTTATCATTGCTTCTATAGACTTGTTAATGTCAGCTTCGTATGTGTCTCTATTTTTACAGGCAATTGTAATGGTACTGTCATCGGCAAAAAGTGTCATTGGGTGGTCAATACTTTTGGGTAGGTCATTAATATACAGTATAAAAAATAGTGGTCCTAAGACTGTACCTTACGGCACGCCAAATTTTACTACACGCTCTTTTGATTTATGAATTATTTCATGTTTATTGAGTTTATTGTAAATTGCCTTCTGTTGCCTAAATAGGATTGAACAAGTCTTGAGACATTCCCTCTAATACCATATGCTTCTAATTTCTCAATTAGTATATCGTGACGCACATGGTCGAATGCTTGTGTCATGTCACAAAATATCGTACATACAGGTATATTAGTATCTAGTTTTGGCATGACATTATGCAAAAAATCATATATTGCCAAGTTTATTGTGTGACCATTTCTGAACCCTTTTTGTTCATTCGCGAGTATATTTTCTTTTTCGAGATAAGTATACAACTTTTTATATAAGTATTTTTCAAATATTTTTGACATTATACTAATAAGGGATATGGGCCTGTAGAATTGCATTAGCTCTTTATTTTCCTTTTTAAATTGTGGTTTAACAGTAGATATTTTGAGTGCATCGGGAAAAATACCAGTCTATGCAAAGATTAATTATATGGCTTAGATGCATTGATATTTCTTCTGCTACTGATTTTATTACTTTTGTTGATAGCCCATCGTATCCTACATTATTTGTATTTTTTAATGCTTTTATGATTTTAAATACCTTGATTGGCAGACAGGGAGCCAGGAAAAAATAATCTTTTGTTTTTTGTATTAATGACGTAGCTTTTTTTCCAGATCCTGCTATAGGATTGCAAACAGCAAGGATTTAGAAATGAAGAGATCCGCAGGAGAACCAAGGTAACCGACATAGCCTGAAGAATTGCCAAACTTAAATGGCAATGGGCAGGGCACATTGCTCGCAAAACAGATGGCCTATGGGGCCGAAAGGTTCCGGAGTGGCGACCGTGTACCGGAAGACGTACCGTTGGAAGGCCTCCCACAAGATGGACCCTTGACCTTGTGAAGGCACAGAATCGGTCGAAGTGGCAGTGCTTGGAGGAGGCCAATGTCCAGCAGTGGACGTCTTTCGGCTGAAATCATACGATATATATTGAAATAGTTCTTATATTTTTAACTTGTAATTATTTTCAGAGTTGCGTGTTAAATTGGTGGTTTCAGATTTTGTGTCTAGTAGGTTAAACTCATGAAATTTGCCTTATTTTTCAATTTTTCTTATGAAAGTTAATGATGTTTTGACAGGTATAGTTACATTTATGTTTGTATATATATTCTGGACGTGTATCTTTGTGCATCTATACATGTACCTACCTCTGGGCCACCGCGATTAGTATAAATAATGAGAAACTTTACTTTAAATATGGTCTATCAAGGTGCCAGTTATACGAGTAATGCTACAGATGCTACATAGGAAAACAAGATAGTTTCATTTCTCCCAAAATAACAATTTTCTCTCGTATTAATTTCTCGTTTTATTTTGCCTTCTAATGGTTGACGTGTTTACAACTAATATCGTATGGAACTGTAACGGAAAGCTACCCGAAACTTAACTATTACAAGCAATTATAATTTTATCGCCACGAGGTAATGACATAGAACTGTTGATCACGCATGGTGCTGGAAAAATAAGCAGGGTGATGTTTTAAAAGAGGACCTTATTTGTAAGTGTTTTTTTGTGTATAAATCCTCATGGAATCTCTCCTTGAGGTAGGTGCTGTGGAAATATCGGAGTTTATGACGGAAACCACACCATGGCCTTTCCCAAAACATAAGGTGACCAGGCTCAGCGATCTCCGGTTTCGCCTAAGCAAGGAAGAAGACCGGGCTCAGTGGTCTCCGGTTTCATCTAAGCTATGGAGGAGACCGGGCTCAGCGGTCTCCGGTTTCGCCTAAGCAATGAAGAAGACCGGGCTCAGCGATCTCCGGTTTCGCCTAAACAACGCTGTTCATCAAAGTGGAAATATTATGTCCGGTTAATGACCACACTACTATTTAACGATTTTTTTAAATTGTTCTTCAACATGTGCGTCGTTATATATAAATAATTCGACCTGTATTAAAGCCACGCGACCAACAGGTTGGCGTGAGCAAACTGTTCAACTATTTGTGTTGCCAGTTTTTTTGACAGATAGCCGCTGGAAAGTTATCCATCAAGCTGAGGTATAGATATAACGTTTTTGTTTTAGTTTGGTAGGTACTTGAAACGATAATCTAAAATAAGTTAGGCTAGCTAGGTCGTTACTTGTCCCTAAAAGTTAATTAGAAAACCAGCGTAAGTCAGCATCTGCCTGGCATTATTGCTGAAATGGACCTTTTTGGTGCCGCCGTGAAGCACACACTATTGTTGTTAAAACCTTTCCTTTCCCTTTCCTTTTCCTTTCCTTTTTTAACCTTTTATTTTATTTGTATTTTTTGTTTCACTATCTGTGGCCAAATAAATGTTATTCTTTCTTTATTTCTGTCTAGGTTAGTCGTAAAATGATTAAGTAAAGCGCCACCGAAATCTTAAATTCATCACCTAGTATCTTTTCCAAAAACTAAATGTTGAAACTAGATTTTGACGGTGACGCCACGCGGTAATGTAGTACAAAATCTATTAGGTACGGTCTAGAGACACTAGATAGTATCTAAAGAGAAAACAAAGCCATTATAATCTATCGTATCGATCTAAAACGTCCCAGATAGTCTTCAAAGAGAATCGTTCTATTTCCATACAGATTTAACAAAAATAAACCGTGTAAGCAAGCCTTTACATAGGTCACAGTAGAGAGATCCGGAAAATCGTCATTGTCGTGTTTCAAAACGGAAGTGACTACTACCTACCTTTGACTTTCGTTCCCAATGGCTGCGGGCACAATCGTATTGTCGCCAACAAATTGACAATTTAAATATGATATCTGCCCCGACCTTTTCCGCCCTTTCTGATTATATTTTTTTACTTTTTGTGCAAATATTCATTGAGATTCCTTTTTACGCCATTTGAAGATGACGTTAAGATAAATACGGAGCAGATTCGGGGCGTGATTGGACGCACGGAAAAGTTTCTAAACGGAATATTATTAACTGAACGTGGGTAATTATTTATATCAAGAATAAAAAAAGAAAGATTTTATTTATTAGTTCTTGGTGCGCACATAAATATTTGTTCTAAGAGAGCAGACGATAATTTAACGAGTAAACGTTATGAACTAAAAGAAAACAGTATGGTACCAGTTGGTTTTTCTCAATAAATAGCTAAACAGCCGTCACATCCGTATTCCCGATGGGAAACCCTTAGCTGGCTAAGGGTACACTATCGCACCTACATGAACGGATCACCGGCGTTCCTTAATACGTCATACTGACGTACCTGCTCAGGTATAAGGGACGAGCCCATCGCCTTTATCGGACGTTACTCCAATCTGGGGCTATGAATAAAGGATCCCTTCCCACAGAAGGTTCCTCTTCGGTGTTTTAATATAATGCCTGGAGCTCACTTCTTTCTCGAAGAAAACCGTCCGTTCTAGGCATTTGTACCTACTAATGGGACTTTAAATAAGTAAAGGAAAGGAAAAACAAGTAGAAATTACAGTACATTACGAGCTAAGTACTTTTTTTACAGTATATAATCTTTTGCTAGATCCTCATCCATTTATCTTAACATACACGTAGAATGGTTGAAGTTGAGCACTGTATGAGTGAAGTCCATCTGTGAAATTCATCGTTGTAATTTTTTTTTTATAATTTCGTCTATGAGTGGTCGCATATTTGACGGAAGATGTGTTGCGTAACGTCAGAAGTAGTTAATAAGACATTCAACCTTACACCCTCAACTGATGATGCGTTAGTGCGTCGAGCGTACTAACTGAAAGTTAATGAAGGTACGCCCGACGCATCTTCCGTCGGATGTGCAACCACCCTTAATCTCTAAAAGTGGACAGTAGACAAGTCACTTGAGTGTTTAGCGCCAAAATGTAGTCACTTTGTCAAATTACGTGTCTCGACGTCACCGACATTGTCGCGTCAAGTCGCGGGATTTTCGGGACGCTGACGTTTGATGTTTTCATTCGCGGCCAAATTAAGCTGACATTTGAAAATAGGGATGCGGGATTTTTTGTCAGGTGATAAATTGATAGTTTTCCATAATTTCAACACAAACTGTAACGCATTAAAGTAAATATGCTATTCTTCTGCTTTACGAACATTTTATACAAACGGCACTTTGATAAATGATAATGATAAATTATTTTATTTTTGTAAGTACGTTTATACAAATACCTTTTTTACACGAAGTAATGCCGAAACCTTTTATTATTCGTAGGCCGAAACAAACTCTACGGTGGAGGTCTGCCCGGCTTGGGCGGAGCACCGCCGAAGCCTCACGGAGGCGATCGGCGGCGGCGATCTCTCGCGTCCGGCCCTGGTTCAGGCCATGGTTCGGAGCGAGAGAGCATGGCAGGCCGTCACTTCTTTCTGCGAAGCAGTAATGCTCGCGAAGGATGAGGCGGAACGCGCGAGGGAGAGGCAGGTATCGCGCCCTCGCGCCCCTAGTCACCGCAGGAGATACCCCGGACGTCGGGACTCACGAGCCGACTTCCGGCCACCGTAGGCGCGGGCTTGCAGACGGTGAGCAATGGGTAGCTCGCCGTCCGATAAGGACCAGGCCCGGGTCGACGGCGCGTTGTGTTCTACGCGCGCCTCAAAGAGATGTCAGCACCAACTGACGGGGTCCGTAAGGGCCAATGCCTGCCAGGGTTGCGAGTTTGTCCGAAAGGGATATCGCGGCCCCGGCACACAGGCAACGGAAGGAACACGGGTGGGTTTTAGTCAGTAAAAGTCTGACACACCCTCAGAAGAAGAGAGAAGTTATTTGATAATTTCCCACCCAAAAAAAAAGGGCCGAAACAAACTTAGGAAGTCACTTTGAAAGTCCAGACATAATCTTTGTAGATTGGTGTCTGAAATGGTATTTTAAGGAAAGAACCACAAAACCTTAGAGGACCTGTCTAGTCGGTGCACATATTTTTCAGTATAAAATACAGCAGCTTAACGCCGAACTTAAGAAGCTCAACGATAATTTCTGACACATTTACATAGTTCTGAAAACCATCCGCATTGAACTTTCATTTCAATAACAGCTCTATACAACGATGACAAACCTACTATTAATTAGCAACTACACTTTAGCAAGGGTTCATGAACCTCACCTCAATTTAGGTTTCGATTTCATTAATGAAGTTTGCTTGACCATAAAAAAATTACATAGGTATGAACATGTATCCCACTGGGCCGCCTTTTATAGTAATGTTTACATCGAGCTATAGCCCGCAATTTTGATGACCTCCAATAAGCCTACAGATCAATATTATTCCGCCAAATTCCATGTTTCTATCTCTAATGGTTTTGGCGGTATATTTTGTGTCTTTCAGTCACAATCAAACTCAAACACAAAGCATTTATTTCAAATAAACCAATTACAAGTACTTTTGAATTGCCAAGAGGTTGGTCAGTCAGAAAGATGAAGCTAGTTACCCATTCCAATGCCTAGTAGGTTCCTATGGAGAAGAACGGGCAAGAAACTCCACGGACACTCTTAAAATGTTCACCTCAGAACTGAACTGTTGTAACGTCACAATCATTATCAAAATTCACCTCACAAAATCAGCATGCAATTTAGGCGCTAGTAAATACAATCTAATATGGGTGCGGTATTGGTGACATCACACTATGCCAGTGCGGCGCGGGCGCCGTCAGTCAAGCCTTGACGGCCACCGGTCAACGCGTTGGGGCAGGCGGTCGGCACTTCGTCGATGACGTAAGGTAAATCCATTGCTAGTCGTGTGATATGCTTTGTTAGATAGAGGTGAGTTTGTTGTTTGATGTCACGATTCGTCATTTATTGGTCTCGTAGGGAATTAGTACAAATTAGTATGAATGGAAAGCGAAGTTGTGCTGCAACTTGGAAGAGGTTTGTGTCTAGCAGTGGCTACGTTGATTGAAGAACATCAGACATAATACGTATTGCGGTCCCTAGACGATCATGCGGCAAGACATGCGTTACGTGCTGTCATGCATGCATGACAGTTAAGCTGTATTGCATGATGTGAATGAAATGCAAACTACGTGCTGGCAGTTGATTGACAATTTTTCATCATGCATTGAAAAATGCATGACGCATTGATTAAATCGGCATGTCGTGCAAAAGATACAGATTCAGTGTTACCAACAATGCATGTATTGGACTATTGGTAGTAAATAATAATTGTAAATAATATAACGATATATTTACAGGCAATTACAGACTTTTTATAAAATAGTATCATAGGTATATTGTTATAAATAACAATGAAAATTACTTAATATATTTAATAATTTTATAGTTTAATATAATAAATAAATTTAAGACCACCGTCTCTTTTGTTTTTTTACGTAACATAGTAGTAGTTAACACAATAAAAAATAAATTCGCTTTTGACAAAGACAATCCCATGCTAGCGCAGAAGACCTCTTCACTATTGACTGAATAATGTTACTAAGCACAAAATGTGTGCAGTACGGCAATATTGCATGTCATGCCCCACGATGGACCCATAGGGTCCTTCATGCAGCATGATAATTTACGGTAATTGAATGTCATGCCGCATGCAGGACCCACAGGGTCGTTCATGCGGCATGATAATCCACGTAGTCTAATTCAAAGAATTGCATGTCATGCCGCATGATCGTCCAGGGACCGCTTATTACACGTAACACACAATAAATAATTGTGTGTTAGTGCTGTGTATGTCTGTATATAGTTAGTACATAAGCCTAATAAGGATACAACATAATATTTCTGTTCATTAACGTCACAAATAACCAAATAACATATTATCATGCATGTAGGTATTCCCTAACGGTATAGGCAGAGGTGACTGTACGAGTATAGTATACCCAAACACCGATTATTTTGTAGGTTTTACGAAATAGGAAGCCTAATTTTCCCTTACAAGCTAAGCTCTTATAAAGCTAAATTCATATTAGACTGTTCTTACGTTTGATAGTCTATGCAACTTATGCACGAGACGATATTGTAGGAAGCAGTTCCCTTCACCGGAGATTACACGCCATAGACATAGGCATGTGTCTTTTCCTTTCTTTGTTTCTCGACACACTGCACGTGTCACTACTGTTCTCATAAATCCATATAGTATTAGAATACTATTGGAGATGGGAAGGCTTGGTAACTGGGAGATCGCGCTAGTATATAAGTTTGGGGTACAAAGTTTTGGGTCAGCGCAAGTTTTATATCTTTGTTTGTAAGAAGAGCTTCTTATGGAATTGTTCGACTGGCAAAGTACTATTGCTACTATATCTTTTGATGTACCTACTTCTAAACGATCTGACATATTTGTTCCACTTTGAATATTGTTATTTTGGGTTTTAGTGTTGCAGTGCAGTTGCGTAAGCCGTTTTCTTCAGATGGACCGAATTGTTTGAAAACTCAGGGAATTATTAAACAAATTGACTACAACTTGTCCATTAATATTGCAATGACAACTGTCATTCTTTGACTGTTTTATGAAATGGCTATAACACGGCAAATTGACGTAGGGTGTCCATTTCCTTAACAATTAATTCCTGATTGCACATATTAAAATACTGGAACTGGTAAAAGAATATTGGTCACAGCACTAATAAGGTCTATTGTTAAATTTAGACAAGCCGTTATATTCTAATTATATATATATTATATATTAACAAACAAACAAACTCACTTTCACATTTATAATTTGAAAGTGAGTTTATTTGTTTGTTTGTTACGCTTTCACGCCAAAACTGCTGAACAGATTTGGATGAAACTTGGCGCATGGGTAGACCATGATCTGGATTAGGACATAGAATACTTTTTATCCCAATATTTCCCACGAGATCGAGATATATGCGGGTGAAACCGCGGAGCGCAGCTAGTTCTCCATAAATCTCACTGTGAAAACATAGATGAAGTGAGCTGAAAATAAACTTTTCTCAAACATGCTTGGAAAAGCGACTATTATTTTGACACCCTTCTTCAAGATAGAAATTGCTGTACTGGCCAAATACGAATGAATACGTATGAAAATCCATATCTGTTGAGTTTAGCGATGTAAATAAATAACTATGAAACTGTCGTGTTATTTAAAAATGGAACGCACTTTAACACTTGGCAACCAAGGGGGCAACTTATCAAAGATTTTATTTATATTTCGATTTGGTTTGCAAATAGAACTGTTTAAAGTTTAATTTGTAAATTTTCGTTGTTCGGGATTGATTCTAGAATTTGTAATTAATTTACTTAGTTTAAATTTTGGTGCATTATTTGAGAAAACTACTATACAAGCCTTGGCTAGAACCAGGTATTAATGGACTCACATATGTGTGCCTCGGCATTGCCTCAGCCCACATTTTTGCGATACAAAATTTGAGTGATTGATGACTGAATTTAATTTCTAATGATTAAAACAGTAGTGCGTTACAATTACGAATGTAGGTGTTAAATAAAGTGCGCTACATAACAATTAGTAATCTTGCTCGATCAGCGCGACACGCGATTCCAGTGTTAATTAGCTTTAACTACATGTATTATTATACTCATTAACATTACTCCGTATAAAACAAGGATAATAGATATTTCATGTTAATTACAGGAAAATGATTATATTGTCCATATTGCTGCGTTTTAATTATATCAGGCTTAATGAGGTGAAGTGATTCTAAAATATTAATGAATAGCTGTGCCCCGCTGTTTCTGCCGCGTAAGTCTCGATCCCGTGAGAATATGGGGATAAAAAGTATCCTATGTCCCAATCCAGGTCATGTTCTACCCACGTGCCAAATTTCATTCAAATCTGTGCAGCCGTTTTATTTAGCGCGAAAGCGTAACAAACAAACATACAAACTTTTCCATTTATAATATTAGTAGGATTAGTTAGGAAGGGTGGCCTGTACGCTGGCGATAAATTGAGAAACTAGGATAACCCATGTCTCGTATAGATCGGAAGACGCAGTTGCCTAAAGACTCTCGACATTATAATGTCAAATTAGAAGGTGTGTGCTACCAATACTCCCATCACAAGTTCACCTTACGCTCAATAACTGTTTTAATATTTGTGTAGTTTAATAAATACTTGTTTTACCACCCTCACCCAGAACAAATTTTATCTTGTCTGCGACGGCAGCCGTCGCACCGCGCCGTTCGTCTGATGTTTGTTTTGTCTATAATGCCGAGTTTGGTCGCAGTGGACACAGGACCGTCACGCTCGGTTCGAATAATCTCGTTTCTCGGTGACGTTCCTGTGATGGCGGCGGTGGGCAAACGCCCTAAGGTTGAATGTCACTTGCCAAGTCATAAAACATCAAGCTCTATTTGTCTCTGCGACAGTTTGATAACATCAATCTTAGTGAAGTTTCAATTTAAAGGGAATTTTTGTCAAAATGGTAAAACAATTAAAAAACGAGGTCAAAGACACTAACGGTAATTATAGCTACTATTTTTCTTCATGTTCATCGTCATAAATAAGGGTGCCCAAGGATACCGGCTATGTCCAGATTGGGACCAAAGCTATCTCCATATTGTAATTGAATGTTGAAATAAACGATTTTTACTTTAGATTTTTGATTACTATTAATAAGTATACACTAGAAACATCACTGCCAACGGAGATTGGCAGTGATGTTTCTACAACAACCATTGAACCCAATTTCATTCCCCATGCAGAACAAGGCTGACCTCGGGTGCGACCCAAACATTTTATATTCTGAAGCGGCGTCGGTGTAAAGGAACGTTTTCTTTAAGATTCTCTCCAATTAGCGAGACGGATTTAGAGCACGCTTTATGGGTTGGGATTGGATTAGACAAGGTTGGGGTATTTTAAGCTGAAACAGTAGCTTAATCTGCTTTATTTAATGTACTAGCTGCGGGCGCCCCGGCTTCGCACGGGTAGCACTAAATACTTATCTACGGCGCACCTACCTACCTACCCTACCTATATACACTACCTACCTACTCTACTTACCCTACCTACCCTACCCTACCTACCTACTTTACCTACCTACCCTACCTACCTACCCTACCTACCTACTTTACCTACCTACCCTACCTACCTACTTTACCTACCTACCCTACCTACCTACCCTACCTACCTACTTTCCGTACCTACCCTACCCTACCTACCTACTCTACCTACTCTACCTACTCTACCTACTTACCCTACTTACCTACCTTGTGTTTTGTTTTACCATTTACAACAAATGAACGGCTTGACTGATGTTCTTTTTTTTTTATTGACATCAATTTTATTACTTACTAGTGGAAATAATTCGAACGAAAATGGTTCTAACAGATTTTTTTATTGGTTTTTTACGTTATTAAAAAAAAAAAATCAAATGTCATTTATTCAAAATAGGCTGAGAATCAGCACTTTTCAAACGTCAAAATTACATAAGACAGTCCCCCAAAAACGCCCACCCTTCACCACTTCCTAGTGCTTAGCTGGGAAGAAGAAGTGGCGCAACAATTAAAATTAAATTAATTTTGTTATAACTTATAAATTATTATGTTATAATGTTTGAATACTTATAAAATATAACAATCTTTATTATAGTGTAGGGATTTAATGTTTAAATAAACATGAAAATAAAATTAAATTTTGTTAAGTAAATATATTTTATGATCACGAAGCTCGGCCTTCGATCTGGTGAACGTTACACGGGGGTATTATCTTTTTATAACGTAATCGAAATACTACACCTACCGCAGCATTTCTTTGTAAACAATACTTTTTGTTTTGCCTTCGGGTGCTAGAATCACCAGGCTACTATGTGCGCTTACTCTGGAGCATGCCACATACAACTGGCCGTGGGAGAAGCAGCTTTCCCTCAAGTCTACTCCCGCTATCTTAAGACTTTGACTTTGAGCTTCGTTTATGGTCATTGCGAAGCAGACTTTGATGGGAAACTGCACTCTCTTGAATTTGAAGGGCTAATTTGATGGTCTTAAGGGAATCCTAGGAATAAATACAAACCTCTGTAAAGCTTAGAAACCCTCAAATATAGTACGGTGACTTTCGAGACATTCCAATTTTAATGAGTATTTGCATTGCATCAAGCTTTTATGTGAGTTCAACCTTTTTTGAATAAAATCGGATTGAGTTTTCAAACATGTGTCAAAATAAAATGTAATTCAAATCAAAACCACTAAGGAGTATTGATATCAACTTCGAAGCAAATCTCTCCCAAAATAACTTTCTACCCCTATTTAACACCGTTAGGGGATGAATTTCAATAAAATACGAAACATATCTTCCATCAATTCTGCTAAAGAATGTTTATGCAAGATTTGAAGTAGATTGGACCAAGAAATAACGTTGTCCCATACAAACTTTGCCCCCCTTTTTCACCCCCATAGAGGTATAATTTCGGAAAATCCTTTCTTATCGGATGCCTACATCATACAAAGAGCACACCCTTCAAATTTCAGTTCTCTACGATCAGCGGTTTAGGCTGTGCGTTGATCCGTCAGTCAGTCATTCAGGACAAAGCATTTTATATGTATAGATTATACTATTCTGGACGAAGATAAATCGAAAAACACAAAAATTATGTAAATAGGTTCAGCCGTTCTTGAGTTATAAGTGGTGTAATTAACACGACTTTCTTTTATATATATGTTTATAGATAACATAACATTACGGCTGTAATCTCGGAAGAGTTAGGTAGAGGTGTAGTTATTATAGTACACCCACATTTCGCCAGTTGTGTTTCATGTAATAGCGGGCGAGATTATGGCCCAGACTCCGGGTTGATACTGAGTAATTCCTGATGGAGTAACCCAATAACACTTTGTTCGACTTGGCAATTTAACCTAAGAAACCTCTAGATCAAAGAGCTACTCTCACTAATATTCTTTATTTACTGTTATTGTAATAAATGCTGTATTTAACTATACAATAGACAACCCAAATGGAACTGTGCTATCATGGATGATTATAATATTTTTGTACATAAAGCATTCTGGTGTAGTGGAATACTAAGAACTGTGTGTCTATTAAAGGTCTTTCAAATTTTATGGTCTTGTTTTTTTTTGTCTTAGTCAACCACAGTATTTGCTTATAATAAGCAGGTCACAAAGCGACTACGTCTGCATACAAACTGTGAACAAAAAAGCAGTAATCTCCTTTTCCAATCACACTAAAATAAACGAAAGATTGGCTGCTACGTGCGCAGACGCGTAGACGCGGCGTAGCAGTGACGCGCGTAGCACGGAGCCGGGGAAGATCTCGTAGCAATGCGCTACGAGTTGAATTGGAATAATTTCTTGACGTGCATTGAGATGTAAAGAAGAATTACATAAGGAAGTCGTATCGATAAATGCGAATGTTGAAGTAATAAATTATTAAACGGTAATGATTAAAGGTTTTCTTACCTGTTTGTATTTAATCATCATCATTTGCCTGCCTTCTCCAAAATATGTTTGGGTCGGCTTCCAGTCTATCCGGATGTAGATGAATACTAGTATTTTACATGGAGCGACCTATTTAACCTCTACAACCCAGTGACTGGGTGATATGATACCCGTTGGTAAGACTGTTTGTCAGACATTTCTGAATACCCGTAACGACTATCAAAGATCTACAAATGATAGCCAGGACGAACGGCTTAACGTGCTTTCCGAGGCACGGCGGAGTCTCGTAATTTAATGGATGGTCATCCATCCACAGACCGACCTCGGCAAGCGTAACTTGACCATCCATCGACCTATGCATCGGCTGTTATTATTTAGCGACGGGCCCCTCAGATGTCTGTATTTAATCTTTAAAAAAAAAACTCATTATATACCAAAGTTCAATCTTCCTGTTAGGTAACTTAGCTTATCATATAACTAGACATACATATGTTTATATTCAAAATGGCCGAGCATCTGCACTACATGGATGACGAGGCTATATACCACCTAAAAATATAAGTAAATTCAAGGCGCGTCAGTAACCTACACTAAGGTAGCGTGAGCTAAAGAAACTTATGGACTTTTTTATCGTCCACAATGATTAATAGTCATGGCAAATGTTCGAACAGCTTAGCTTGGCTTGTATTTACGATCATCGGCTATGTGTTGTATATTTTATGCTTTTTATGGTACCTAAACAATAGGTAATGTTGCTGTATTTTTTATGTATGTTGCTGTGATTGATTGCAATATTTCCTTTAGTTGATTGTATAAGCTGGATGGTTTATATTATTCAAAGAGTGCCAGGAGGTATACGTGGAAACAATATGACAATAAATGACAATATTATCACTAAAGTATAAGAGCATTTTGGAACTGTCGAGTAAATCCTAGCATAGAAATTAAACAACAGATTTTTTCAAACAAACTAAATGTTTGTGCTGGGCCAACTATGGGTTTTGCCGATCTTTGACAAGCTATAGTGACTAAACTATTGGATATATTGGACAGATTTTTTGTAAGTAGATTGCCCTCGTGCAGGTTGGAAATTATCCCACGGAAACGTACTACCAGGATAAAACTATCCTATATCCTATTCCAGGTCATGGACTACCCGTGTGCCAAATTTCATTCAAATCCGTTCAGCCGCTTTAGCGTGAAAGCGTAACAAACAAACAAACGCATTTATATTAGTTAGGCTTGTCGTCTCCATCTTGTATAAAAAATCTGCGCCATCTAGAAAACCTACCAAGTGATAGGTCCTCTGTCCCACAGATATTTCGTAAACCTGCTTGATCTTCATCCACGGCTTGAGCGGTTATTGTAATTCTGCCCAAAAAAGAACAAATGGTCCTTACGCACCACAACTACAACCTTATGTAATTTTTTTTACAAGGGGCTAGAAAACAATATTAATTATATGAGAAATACCCCTCAAAGGATGTTTTTCCTACTATCCAGTTTGTCGTACAATCGAGACGAAGAAAAAGGAAGATCACATCAGAATATCCTTGTCGGAGGAAACGACTACTATGTATGCTAAGCTAACGCTTTATAAACTTTATCCCGATCAAGTGTTCAAACCGAGGTTCAAACTATACAATTTATATAAAGCAGTGCAATCAATAAACTAACAATGAGGGAAAAATGGAGGAAAAAATAAAAATATTATGTCATGTCACCATTGTTCATCTATACATATGATGTTGAAATAGGCGGATTTTCCCATGGGTAACACAATATTAGACATTATAGTTACAAGCAATAAAGGAATATTGTAACGTTTTAAAATATTTTACCAAATAAACCTTCCAACCACAACTTTAGAATCTAGTATAGCAACAAAATTGCTAAATCACCGCGCAGGTCAAGTAACACTGGATGTGTCACATATTAGGAGCACGACCACTATGGTGTGACCTCTCATATTGTGGTTGGAAATAGTCGTATGTTCAGGAATGTTCGTAATAACACTCGACTTTGATTAATGCGACTATGTAGGGCCGTGACGGATAGTAAAGGTATTTGTTAACCAAGATATAGTTGGAATGTTTTGTGGTTGCTCTCATAATGTTATGAGATGGCGGTTAAGCTGAAAGTTATGGTTGCGAGGCGACGAAAGTCAAGAGAAATAATGGAGGTCTAGAACTTTTCGGCGATCAACTAGTTTACGATTTTAAACTAGGTTAGGACATAGGATACTTTTTATCCCGCGTGAAACCACGGGGCGTAGCTAGTATGAAAATATGTACAGGATAGATAATATTTTAGAACATTCCCAATGTAATATTGGGGTGCTTAATAAATAGCATCAACGAGTGATTGTGCGTCTGACCCGCTACCTTGTTGATTGACTAATATTTGTACCACAACATGAATTGTTCTGTATCGTATAATAGGACCACTAAATAAGACAATAATTGACCTAATACAAACCAGAATTTAACAAGCGAAAGCAGTAACACTTCCGATACACTCGTTGTGATGCTCAAACTAGACAGAGCTTTGATTTTCATTATGGAAATAGTTACGTAGTCGTGTCCAGCGACTGTACATCTATTTGTATAAACTAGGTTTACACAAATTTACAAAAAATTGTGTAAACTAGATTGTTGTGGTTCCAACCACGTATCTTGTAGAAACCAAAAACAAGGCCAAATATTCAAATTTTGAGCGATTTTTCGTATATTTTAAACTACAACCGTTTAACTACAAAATTGCACAGTTCTGCAGTGCGGTGTTAGTGGCGCAGTATATCTGCAGTCAAATAGCGGGGATTTTATAAAAATGCCCACTTCTAGAAGTGCTTACACACGCATTTGACGGTAAAATGCGAAATATGCCCGAGTATAATGGAGCGTTTTCACTCGCTTGGTTGCTTTAAACTAGTTCGGTATGAAATGGCATAAAAGGCACAACTACCTTTTGTGTTTTGTAACTATTTTGTTTGTGGTCACAAAACATTTGTTGTGACTTTTTGAGCGTTAAAAATGCGCACAAGTTTATTTCTGTCTGTCGCTTCAGGGTGAGTCGTGGATTTTAGTCGAAGGAAATGCGACGTCAAGGTGCAAGCCTCGCTCAGGGGATGCAACCTTCACTGTATTTACGTTGTTTGTTGTCTTATTAAACGTTGTGGCGTTGAAAACTTATTTATACTTGACGTTTAATTTAGAAAATAGACCTCAGTTATTTTTAGATATTATGTTAAGACCTTCCCCTCTCGACGTAGATAAGATAAAGGATCAATATGTTTGTGACGGAGTTTAGTCAATGTTTGTCCTAATCCCAGTATTTTTCTCAGATCCGTTACAAATGTGACGTCTGGAACCCAATTATTATAGAATACCCATCTTTAAGTTTGAGCAAATGTTACAAAACTGATAATAAGAACAATTAAAGCTTCATACGCTTAGTAATGGAATATTTTCGAGCAATGATTCCACAATGGAAATTCCCGTTCAAAATAATATTATAAGATGGAAAGTTTAGATGGATTTGGAGTCTTAAGAAAATATTATATTTAATGTGAAAGTTACAGCAGAAAATATTAAAATAATAAAATTAAAACAATTGGCACAAAGTATGGTAAAGTATATTTCGAATTGTTTATTTTATCTTACATGGTATAAATTATATTCATACTATACATGTTATTTGTTAATTGGAATTCATTCTGATTTGTACAAAATGTTACTAAAATTTGTTTCCTTCCCCAGATATGTTGATAAGTTACCGCAATATTTTCACTTGTTATTATCCTATAATTGACATAATAAGTAGATACCTATTATAAATTTAGAGATCCATTGCAATAACATAATTATGACTGTTGCTAATGATCTAAACATAGGTATTAAATAATATGTTATAATTATTTATAATGCAAAGATAAACTGCAGGTTTATTCCTGTTATTTTCTAGGTACACTGCTTCAAGGCTCTCGCAGACAGGCGCGATGCGACTCCGGTAGAACAATTTCCCTGAAGTTTTCATAGAAATTGTTCCACCAGTCCCGTCGCGCCATCCGTTGCGCCTGTCTGCGGGAGCTTTCGCGTCTCAAAATTCAAAATTCAAAAGTCATTTATTCAAATTAGGCTGAGAATCAGCACTTTTCGAACGTCAAAATTACATAAGACAGTCCCCCAAAACGCCCACCCTTCACCACTTCCTAGTGCATTAGCTGGGAAGAAGAAGTGGCGCAACAAACTCCCCAGCAGCACAGCTGTCTGTTCAGTTAGAAGAACAAAAAAATAAGATTCTATATAATAGTATTCAAAATAATTTAGATAATTTAGATTACGCAACACAAAACATAATTTAAATTATTAGCCATATGTTAGCTAGCACACGCCAATATACCACACAACATCATCGAGAACTATACTCAGGCAGAAATAAAAACTAAACGTAAACAGAACTTATCTAAATAAAAGCCTCCAGGCATAAAGGGCGTGCCCGCTTACATATAGTTGTAACTGGAAGTTATAAATGATAAACTAGGACCATCGAGATAAAATAAATAAAACAAACAGTTAATTACTAATAACAATAACTAATATGATCAATTGTCGAGGTCACTAGCTAACCACATATTGCAATACAACTCATTAGAAAAAACATTGTAATGAGTAGATTATGTCAACAATAAATTGAAATAAAATTAAAAATAGCTTGACTTATAAAGTCGAATAAAAAAATAAAAAAAATACAATTATATAAACTCATATAACTTGTCAGTAGGTAATCTGGAGAAAGAACATAAACATTGTCTTGAGTTAATCACAGCGACCAACTATTCTTATCATTTAAGTAGTCGTTTATAGAATAGTATGCCTTTGAACAAAGCTTGGATTTTACTTTCGTTTTAAACGCATCAAAAGGCAAATCTAGCAAAGAAGAGGGTAGCTTGTTATAAAAGGTTATACCAAGCCCAACAAATGAGTTATGAACCTTATGAAGCCGGTGAAAGGGAGCTCGTAGTTTGTCCTTATTTCTAGTGTTAACATTGTGAAAATCACTGTTTTTAGTGTATAAGTGTATATTTTGCCTAATATGTAAGATGTTGGCGAAGATGAATTGGGACGCCACCGTGAGGATACCAATATCTTTGAAAAAATCTCTCAGAGAAACTCTGGCACCTAGCTGGTAAATAGCTCGAACAGCTCGTTTTTGAAGGACAAATATATTTTGAATATCAGCAGCTTTGCCCCACAGCAGAAGACCGTAGGACATAACGCTATGAAAATAACTAAAATAGACTAACCGAGCTGTATCGACGTCAGTGTATTGTCTTACTTTCCTGACGGCGTAGGCGGCCGAACTGAGCCTTCCCGCTAGGCTCGATATATGTGGGCCCCACTGAAGTTTGGCATCTACTGTTATGCCCAGAAAAACTGCCGAGTTTACAGACTCAAGCACCTCTTTATCTAAGACGATGTTGGGTCCTAGATTTCTAACATTTGGTAGGGCGAACTTTACACATTTCGTTTTCTTGGCATTGAGAACTAGGTTATTTGTCGTAAACCAATCCGTAACCATTGAGAGAGCACTGTTTACATCGTCAAAATCTTGTCTATTCCTGTCTACTTTAAAAATAAGAGAGGTATCATCTGCAAACAGTACAACTTCACAGATACCCTTTAAATAGAATGGTAAGTCATTGATATACACTAAGAACAAGAATGGACCTAGTATTGAGCCTTGAGGTACACCTAACTGAACTGGTAGACCGGAAGAGTCTGTTACAAAGACCTGTGGGGTAAGTTTAACTTAACTTTATGCAAAAGTTAAAACAATGTGTCCTAAAACAAAATTGAATATAATACAGTTAAAAACTTAGGTAAGTCTTTTATATTAAGTACAGTGCGCCGCACATCAGTAGTAGGGACACTTGACTCTAACAAAAAAATTCAGTTAAATGCTTAATATTTCCCAAACGGATCCCTGAATCCAAAAATGGTATTCACAAACTCAACATTTTTGAAAGACCTTTCTAACGATACCCCACAATATGTGGTAGATGAGGAAAAAAAAACATCCCCACTTTACGTGTAGGGGAGGTACTATAAAAAAAAAAAAAACTTGATTTTATTTTACCACTTTGTCGGCATGATTAATATGTATACATATGCCAAATTACAGCTTTCTAGTACTAACCATCTCTGAGCTAAGTCGCGGACAGACAGACGGACGGACAGACAGACAGACAGACAGATAGATGGATATGGCGAAACTATAAGGGTTCCTACGGGTTTTTAGGGTTCCTACGGAACCCTAAAAACGCATTTGGAAAGCTTCCAAATAGATTTTTTACATCTAAAACTAAACATTCGATGTTACGATATTAATTATTGAATTTCATAATCAATATTCTAGTTCGCTAGGTAGCCACATTTTTTAATAATAATATTGCTAAATTAATCAAAACAGTGAAATATTTGACATCTATTTGCGACGTTGCCCACCTTCAGAATAAACGCCCATAAGCCATGGACAATAACTATAGTCACTACATCATTCTCAAACGAACCAAATTATTTCCACAATACGTCATGAATTTGACGATAATCACATACAATTAACTCTGCCACCCGTTTCCGATAGCGTTTCAAAAGCGAATGAATATTTAGCGCGAGCCGTTAACCTAGATACGCACGCGACGGTATCGTGTTGCCTTCGCTTCGGTTTGCGACTGAAGCACGGTGCAGGAGCTTCTGTAACTTGCGGTTGGTTGGTTTTTATAATCTAGACATATTTTTAATTAAAGTCACTTTTAGTGTCTTTGTGACCACGTTGTTCTTCTAAACTCCGCAACGGATTTAAATGGAGGAGCTCGTGGGTAAGTAATAACTGCCGCATAGGTCGATCCATCAGGTTAAGCTATGCTTGCCGGGGTTGGTCTGTGGATGGGTGACCATCTTTACATACCGAGACTCCTCCGTGTCTCGGAAAGCACGTTAAGCCGTTGGTCCCGGCTGTCATTCGTGGGTCTTTGACAGTCGTTACGGGTCGTCAGAAGCCCGAAAGTCTGACAACCAGTCTTACCAAAGGGTATCGTATTACCCAGTAACTGGGTTGTGGAGGTCAGAAAGGCAGTCGCTCAATGTAAAATACTGGTATTCAGCTGCATCCGGTTAGACTGGAAGCCGACCCCAATATAGTTGGGAAAAGGCTAGGCAGATTGAACGGATTTAAATGCGGTTTTCACCATTATTTTTATAATTTATTCCGGAAGGTCTATGTGTATAATATGTACATTAGTATTAAACTTACATCTAAAGAAATCTCGATGTTTTTTCAAGTCGTAAAAACAAGGCTTTTCAGGGCAGGGGCGGGTCGTTAGTAAGGTAATAGTGCTTTACAGCTTAGTATTACATTTGTAATCGAAGAGACTGCTTCGGTATAAAATGTAATACTAAGCTGTCTAGCTATCTAAAGAGAGAAATAGAATGAACGATTACGGAAAAATTAATAAAGGAACTAAACGGAAACCTTTTTTTCTGGCTCTTGAAATACTTCACTGGTGTTAAGTTCAAAAGATGACCCGGAGTTTAAGTCAGTGGTCAACCTATATGTAATAGTATACTTATGTATACTGCCTGCACTAATTTCATATTGCAGGAATCCAAAAATAACTGTCAGAATTCTTTACATTTTTTAAGGGCTAAAATCAAGGCAGACATCATCACGGACCATTATGAAAACATAGTATCACGTGTAAAAATCATGAATAACAATTGCATAATTATCACGATAGTTATTTCAATGAAATTGCGATAGTAAATAATTAATGCGGCTACATTGATAACAGCTGCTCATTTATTTAAACCATTTGAATGCTGCCTTTTTAATTAAAACACGTTATAGCATGCAACGCTCTGGTATATAAAATGCGATATAACTTTATATACGGAAATCATTAACAGTTCCCTGAGGCCCGAGGCGTCCTGTGACTGAAAAAAAAAACGTTTTAAAAATGGAATGGACAGGTTATAATGGTATTCATCGTGTTTAAAAAAAGCTTTCCTGCGACTGCATATAACCTTCTTTTAGGCACCAAGTAATATTTGGGCAGATGCACTTTACGGGAAAAAAAATCGAATAAAACAAACGTTGTTTTGGTAACATTTGGTAGATAAATTAGTAATTGCTGTATTATTCCTTAAGAGCGTTTATCCTAAAAGTTGGTAACATCGCAAATGGCTGTCAAAAAAACTAGTTTTGATTAATTTGGCAATATTACTGTATGGAAATAAGAAATGTGACTAACTAGCGAACTAGAATATTGATTATGAAATGCAATAATTAATATCGTAACACCGAATAATTTAGTTTTAGATGTAAAAAAGGTATTTGGAAACTTTCCAAATGCCTTTTTTAAACCTAAATCGGGTACAACATCAAATTCAATGTTTTAATTGCAATTCAATATCAATATTCTGGTTCGCTAGTTAGCCACATTTCTTATTTCCATACAGTAATATTGCCAAATTAATCAAAACGGCGAAATATTTGACATTCACTTGCAACGTTGCCCAGTTTCAGAATAAACGCTCTTAACAATAAGCAATAAAAAAGAAGGAAAAAAAAAACGCTAACACCAAGAAACATGGAACCGGCACAAAAAGAAAAGACATGATAAAAGTAGGGGTTAGGAAAATCGACCTCCTGTTATGAATATCAAGCTCGACTATCATGAAATATTACCAGTTACCAGTAAAGTAGGAAGCGAAAACCTCTTTAGGTAATAGTTATCGATATACCCAGCCCGGTAGCTTATGTAATGCTTTCCTATATCGTTTATCAGAACGATATTCTTTACTAATTTGTGATCGTATTACCTATATGGTTAGAAAATAAGGTTAAATTCTTTATACCCTCGATATGAGAAATTTCGAGAAACGAATCGTAGATGGCTGACCACCAATACATATCGAGACTCCTCCGTGCCTCGGAAAGCACGTTAAGCTGTTGGTCCCGACTGTCATTCGTAGATCTTTGACAGTGGTTGCGGGTCGTCAGAAGCCCAAAAGCCTGACAACCAGGCTTACCAAGGGGTATCGTGTTACCCAGTAACTGGGATGTGGAGGTCAGATAGGTAGTCACCCCATGTAAAATACTGGTATTCGGTTGCATCCGGTTACACTGGAAGCAGATCCCAACATAGTTGGGAAAAGGCTAGACAGATTGACGAGAAAACGTCTCCTCCAACATCAACCTTATGTACATATGTACATAAGATTTATAATGATACGGATAAGGGATCAATAGTAACAATTGAATTTGTTGGCCTTCGTCGAAGCTGCAACAAAGAACTTATGGGTCGATAGTTCGTAGGGCGCAAACAAAAAAACCCAGGTTAGATTAATGTTCCCACACGGCCTGAGGCACGGACTGGCGGGCCGTCTATCTGTAGGAGTTATATAGTACACCTGAGTGATTCCGGTTCGAATATTTTTTTCTGGTAGATTAGGTCAATCAATATCAGATATCTATTTTCAGAATGAAATTATAATATATATATCATCAAGCCTGTTTTCCCCGAAGGGTTAGGCAGAGGTTTTATGTGTTCCTTTTGATGTCCCATAATTCTAAGGTCATATGCTATAAGTGAAAATAATATAAACATTCCTAGAATAAGTGTTCCAAAAATACATCGTTTCGAAGATAAGTTATCACTAGACTCTGTTTGTGTCTAAGCTTCCTTGATAAGTAGGAGTAAATCTTTTTTATTCAAACCAATCATTCATATGATTTTAAAGCTAAAAAAAATGTGAGGTTTTCATATTTTTTTATGTTAAAGTCCCATGTAATAAGCGGAGAGCCTATTGCCGTCAACCGGAAATAAATTCAGAAATCAGAATTCTTTTGTATCCCACACAAATTCGACTACCAGTATCTGCTATGTAAATAACAGTCACAGGAAGTTATCATCATATCATCCACATATACTAAGTGGGAAAACTACGTGTTATTGAAGCTTACTCAAAAAATATCCAAACAAAGTTAATAAAATTTATATGGAACCAATTCGGGAGCATACCCTTTCATAAAAAAACGGTCCACAAATGACGGAGAAATTGACATACAATAAAATGAAAAACATACGTGACGAACAAATAACCTCCTCCTTTTTGAGAGTTGGTTAAAAAATGTTCTCTCTCTTCTTTCTCTTCATATGGAATGACACAAAAGGAATCACCATCATAATTTTAATCAGGCGACGACCATCGCTGGACCTGATTCCCTTTGTTTCACTAAAAAAAGAAGTAGGTATTGCTTCGTTTGTCACAAGAGATATACGGTTACCAGACTATTCAAAGTCAAAGTCAAAGTCAAATCATTTATTTCAAATAGGCCCTTGCAAGGCACTTTGGAAACGTCAAAAATTACAAAAAAAAAAAATTGATTCTAGTCGCCCCTTCCAAAAGGTAGTTTTCGTATGGAGAAGAATGGGCAAGAAACTCCACCGTTACTCTTTTAAAATGTTTTACAATATTTTGTATATGTAGGTACATTAGTTATACACGGTTAATTTTAGCTCGTTCTGGAACGAAAAGCCATAAACTCGATCATCGAACTCGAAACGATTGGGACTATTATTTTCAATAAATCACAATTTAAAAAAAAACACGAAAAATCTAATTTATTGTTTTTTTGTGAAATAATGAGAACTCGAAGTAACTGCGATCAATGCATATGTGTGTAAAACGTATCAACGAACGGCAACACTTGCGAACGGTACCCATTGAAAAATCCATTCATCGATCAGACAGCATAAAAACACATACGCAATAGATAAATAGGTACACAAATAAAAATTGGTTGCCTGTAAAGTCGGTATACGGGCGAAAGTTTTACGTGACAACGACTTTGAGTGGTAAAATAATTTTAATGTGAATATTCAGTCGTATAGTAGGAAGAAGGATGAAATAATAGTAACAATTTAAAACATTTATTTATACAGGCGCCTAAGCGAAATAGAAGCGCAAGACATGAACCGGTGTGTATGCCTATCTCTCTCACTCTCTCTCTCTCGCTCTGTCTCTCTCGCTCTTAGGCGGGCTAACTGTGCTCGAGTGGAAGGGACGCGTGCCTTTCACTTTTTATGTCTGTCTCTCTCGCTCTTAGGCGGGCTAACCATGCCCGAGTGGAAGGGACGCGTGCCTCTCACTCGCTCTCATTGTGAGCGCATAACGTGAGCGGAGCGTAACGCAGTTTCTTGAAGTGTCACCCGGCAAACCAATTTATAAGACGTTGTCACGTCAAAAATACGAAAAGCGAATTCAGACTTTATTTCTAAACCGTAAACGGTAACAAATAGAAATTTCACCAAACTAGGTACAAGGTAAGTAGGTACGCAGTTTACTAAAATTATTCTGAGAACTGTCCGACCGGACTTCAAAAGAATGCACAACCGAATTCCGCGGTTAAATGTATAAAAATAAGGTGTTAATTCGGTCCAATATTTTCATAGAAAAGGGCACCACCATCTTATAATGAACTCTATTCGACAGATAAAACGATTCATTTTTCTGTTTACATTGCCTGCCTTTGTAGAAGCCGCCGCGCCGCGGCCGCAAGCAAGCATTGTCGCATAAAAATTGGTTTAGGCAGTATTCTTTTTATTTATCATAAATATGGTAGGTAGGTATGCTTATTAAGTACCTATTAGCTCGATTGGTCGACACTCGATTCAAGGCCTTAAATACAACTCCCAAGCGTACTCGTCGTGTCTAGTTGAAAAGGTACGAGTACTAGTAATTAAGTGATGCGAGAGTGGTGAATGAAATTTCAATTAGTTTCTCTCGTTTGCGAGGAGATGTGATAGTTGTAAACACCGTGCCGTGCTTTCGATACAAACGAGACATAACGGAGGTGAATGAACTTACACCAACCTATCGTACCAGAAATGAAATACCTACTTGCAGGTAAGTACTTACTTGCAGCCGGTTATTCGTCCAACGTCCGTTGACCCACCGCGAGCTCGCTGTCAACTGATTCGCACACGCACAGCTGTGCCGCGCTACGTCATCACCGAGCGGATCGCGTACGATCTTGCGTTTATGAATGAAATAGTGGAAGCGCTACTAAGATTTAACTCGAATGACAGAATAAAAGTGATAAATTTCTAACTTCTATATTAGATGTCTTAAAAAAACAATAACAATGCTGATAGTACCTATTAATCGTCTGGAGTCACTGTGTTTCGGCTCCAGAACGATTTAAAATTAATCGTGTATATTATGTTGCCATCAGTTTATGTTAGTTTGCTCCTACTCTGATTCTGATAGAATTATGGACATCACTAACTTCAGCTTAACATGATTTGTGTTACCAGTATTTCGAAGTGCATCGGCCATCTCAAAGGGGTCGAGAGCGGCTTTTTGTTATCCTTTGGGGTTTGATATGGCCATCCGTAAATATATTAAGGCTTGACGTAACGTTTAGGCAAATGTTTTAGTTGACAGGGACAATCGGCCCGGTAGGTTCAGGAAGAACTTTAATATTTCCTACTGTTTTTGTGTTTAGCTACCTGATTTTATTGAAACGGCTCTTCTTGGTTGCAGAATAGAGCAAATACAAAGTCGTTAGAATACAACTTTTAATTTAACAACATTTAGGCCCATTCAGACACCAAGGACCAAGATAATTTTGGACCATCTCATCTCCATGGTCCAAAATTTTCTTGATCATTGTCTGCTAACTGCTGCGTATTCTCCTCTCTCGTTTGTTTTTAGTTTACCACGCCGGTGAAGTATACTTGTGCAAGTATGCAGATAAAGTGACTGTGATGTTATAGAGTTATTTATAGTCCTCTAAAGTTAGGGATGTATTCAGTTTATGGGGCGCATGTTTTCATAATGTTAAATGTAATGAAACATATACTTATTTAAGATGTCTGTGTGTCAATATCTAGGTCCTAATATTTAGACCACCATCAAGTTTGGAAACCTGAAGACAGACAAAGTGACATTTTATCAGCGATAACGTCGATGTAAATGTCAGAAATGTATTGGAATGACATCATGATCTTCCTCCCATGTGACATGGGGTCGGCGCAACACGTTTTATTTTTCCAGTCTCCCCTGTCAACCTTCTCTTTCATTCCTCATACAACATTCATCTTTTCTTTGGCCTTCCTCTCCCGCTCCATCCATCACCATTTATATTCATCACTCTTTTAGTCCCATGCGTTTCCTCCCTCGTCATCACATGCCCATACCAGAACAAACGATTTCCTCGAATGTATCGATGTATGGGAATGACATGAGCTACTGAAAAGATTCATTATCATCGTCCAAAGCCTGATTTCACCGACTGCTGAGCATAGCCTTTTCATGTGCCAATGTCCACACTCCTTTGCCAGTCTCATCCACGTTCCACTCGCGATGGTAATATTATTGTCCGCCCATTTCGTCGCCGGACGACCGACACTTCGTCTTCCAATCCTTGGACGCTCGGTCATTGTCTTACTCCACCTGTCATCACTGTGCCTTGCCAGGTGTCCTGCCCTACTCCTTTTGAGTTCCATAACTCGTTTTCCGATTTTTAAAACCTTCGAACGTCTGCGGATCGCGACGTTTGGGAATCCCTATGCCAAAAAGCTAACTGGGTGAAGAAGTACGAAACGCTTTTAAAGCGCCACTTGTCTTGGTCCTCTGCTTCTCTCCTCTGTCTCTAAGTTGACTTAAGTTAGCTCCAATACTGATAAGAAATCAATAGTTAAGTAAAAAAATACTGTATCAAAGGACCAATTAACTGATTACCAATATTTACTAGGTCTATATCGGTTTTTACAATATGTATGTGATGATGTGCAACCGTGGAGAAGCTGGTTTTATGGAAGTGCGACAAAGATTATATTTCCACCATGTTCCATAAGATGGCTGGGTGCTTTTAGGTTAGGTGTCATATCCAGATTTAACTTGTGTTAAAACTAAAGATGACTCTGAGCTTGACTTTAGCCCGGGGTCTAGATGTCTCTTTAATTCATTCATCAGTGAGTTTGTTGTCAAATAGGTCGTCATTATTTTGATAGGATCGCAGTTATTTATGGTGTCAACCAATCATACCATAACATAAGGTTTGATAGCATAATAGCTGACTAATACCCGTTTTCACTAACAGTAAGTGACACCCAAATGAATACCTAAATAAAAGCGCACTGTAGAACTTTCAACGTTCCGCTCAGTGCTGAGAGTCGATAATCCAATAGTGCAATCATATTTAGGCGTTCGTTGAGATGCTTCCTGTGTTAGTGTAAACGGGCATAAAGATTTGAATGCAAAGTTTTAAAAAAACGTTTCCCTAGTTGGCAATTAAAGCCGGCTTGCCCAGCCAAACGTTATCTAAGAGTTCTCCAACGCGTATCTACCCAGTTCCTATATCTTATCAGGGTCATTTAGAGTCTCCCATTCTCCCATTAAGATTCTCTTATGCTCGCAAGGTCTGGACTTGCCTAGGTCTGTTTAATCTAAAACCATCGGGAATCGATTCCAAATAAATATAATTTATCTTCCTGTATGTGCATCAGTAACTAAGCTTGTCGAAGAATAGGCAAGTAAGTCAAGTATTTTCACCGACACTTGAAGGCGTTAAGTGGAAGCCTTTCTTTAATAGACAAGACTAAGTGTTAACCTAATTGCTAAAAAAAAACAAAAGACGGTAGTTATGTGTAGTTTGCAGAACATCTATTGTTGTAGAATGACACAATTTTGACATCGTGGAGGGTTCATATCATACCCTTCTGAAAGTTAATCATTGCATTGAATTATAAGTAATTACACTTTGTATTATACTTTAGCTATTCCTACATCGATCAACAGCAGAGATCGCGAAAGGAAATTTTAAAAAAGAACTGCTAATATTGAGGAAACATTGATCTGTTCCGATAGACTGACAGATCTCAGAAGTACCTAAAATATATATAATTAAAAAAACGATACTTACTTACTGATTGGTTACGCAAGAAGCTTATCACATCACCAATTTATTTGTGCGGTCTAAATTACTAATATTTTTTAAGTCTACCATCAAAAAAAGTAACTGTATCCAAATTAACACTGATCCTAAAAATAATTTCAATTTTGAAAATCACAGCACTCTTGCAGTCATTGTGTACACGAACACGAACAAAAAAAATATAAATTAGAAAATTAAAAACTATTCAAAGATGGCGGATTCACTTTTTTTATTGAAAAATTGCGCGGGTTTTTGTGATCGGTTGTTATAATTTGTGATATTTAGTGGATTTTTGTTCAATTAATTTGTGTGAATGTTAGTTGTCGGCGTTGTGCGGAGCGCGTGCATTCGGCCGCTCGGGCAGGGGCGGCGGTGTGGCGGGCGTATCGACGGGGCGCGCCGGCGCGGGCGTTGCACCCCTGCGCGCAGGGACGGACTCCAAACACGAATTCGTGCGATATTGAGTGACACATTTACAAGTTTAAATGTTGGCATTACTTCATTGACAACTAACCATCTGCCTTGAGCTTCCTCAAACATGTTGAAGTAGGCTTCTAATGTTACAAGACATCTTTCCGATGACTTTTCCCCCTTCCCTTTTATTGTACATTCAACGGTAACAGCTCAGAAATATTCCCAAAAACATGCCAAAAACTATTCCATGTGCAATTTCAACCATATTGTTGAAATGTTGTTGTATTTAAAAATTATCTAGGAACTGACAATTGTAGAGGTAAATGTGCTAATCCGCCACTGCAAACCGAACTACTGTTTTTGTAAATGCGATAAGTATAATTTTTCATTATTTCAGGCGATGTAGCTCCTTCGGCTGCTCCTTAATTCCCGCCATTGCTTCTCTCGTCGCAGAAGAATGGTTCGTCGATTACGCGAATTTTATACTTTTGCAAGATAACAATAATTGAGCAAATTCAATAAAATACAGATACTATTACATAACAATTTAAACCTACAGTATTAGATGGATCAGGATATTCAATTTCGTGTCCAAGTTGGGCCCCTGCCGTCTGAAAACCTATGAGGTTTCACTCGCAACGGAAACGCCCGAACGTTCTCGAAATTTTCCGAAGTCCGACTTGTCTGAAGTTGTTACGGTGGCCAGTATAAGTTCAGCTCCTCCCCCGCCCCCGCCCATCTCCTTTATAAGGTGCAAAGAACGTAATAATGTTTGACATTAGAGTTCCCTTTATCGTGGTTAGGCACAACGGGGCATGCGCGTCGCACATCGATGGATCGGGTGAAGCCAGGTGTTTGCAGAATATTAGTCGTTTATTCGTCGTTCGTTTATTGTGTTTAATATAATCATATTTGGTTATGGTCCCATTTTAGATTCTCTTACAACTTTTGAAATAATCCAACATAAAAATGATTCCTTAAAACCCGAAGAAAGATTCGCAAATAATTATTGCTTCTTTTCATAGTGGCTGCATGAAAATTAATTATATCGCCTAGGTAACTCACCTCGGGAGATTTATTTTTTGCTTGGCAACTGCTGCAAGAGTTGCTAGGGGATTAGTAATAAGAAATGTTCTTTTGATTAAGTTGGCCCGAATAACGAGCCGTGCAATGAAGTCTATTTAGGTTATTCTTATTTAAAAAGATTTGTTTTTTCTGTGTTTATGCTAAAGGCATTACAGGATACTTCTCGCGGGCTGGTTCTTACATACGACAATCAAGCCTAGGGCACTCTTGGCTGGTAACCTTTTAAAAATACAGCATGTGCTATTCACTATGCACTGATAGCTTTGACGCAGTATGGCGTAAGAAATCTGCCTTGTTACTTCGCAGGTTGCGTGAGAGTCCCAATATCATTCTGCACTCGATAGTAGCCCGGGCAGATAGTCCGCTTGTGTGGGCGTTAGCCAATCGAACGAGATCTGTTTTAGTTATTAAATACTAACATACGCTAAGTAAGATTGTTACTAACACAATGGACCTCATTTGTAGTCTGAAAATTTATAAATAATAATAAAATAATAATATTCTCATATACCTCGTCCGTAATGCGTAAAAAAAAGCTAAACAAATAAAGAAAACACCATACATATTCAAGTGTATTATTTTATTATACATGTATACACTAACTACTACTTCTGTACTTTTCTAATCGTGTTAGTGGCTAAACGAAATATGTCTATAATCACAATGTAGTAATAATTATTTTTATGTACATTTTGCCAATATTTAAATTAGTATTTTAAAACGCTGTCTCTTCTTGATCTGGCGGTTCTCTCGTGGGAGCCGGATCTGAAATCATAAATTGGTCTTACTTGTCTGACAACTGATTGTTGCCGATGTAAGGTAGCCCGCACGTCATTGGCTAGAAAAGCCGTATCAGTTGGCCTCTTTGTCTATGAAACTTTGTACTACGCTAGGCCAGCTAAAGGTCAAAGTATTACCACAGAGATGCTGCCGACTGTACGAGAAAAAACTGGTGTCTCCACAAGTTTCTCATTAACAATATATCCTACATCTATATTTATATAATGCTTTGATAAGATTACTTACCGTACTCTCTTTTCTCAGGGCATACTTTCAACGCGATGACTATCAGTATGGCGACACTAGCAACTGTCAATAGTGCTATTAACAATATCTTTTCTGTTTCAGGGTTTTCAAGGGCAAGGCTATTTTGGCCCGCACCTTTAGGGATATCTTTTTTCCTATTAAAATTATGGGTTTTAGACTTTTCTTTACTTTCTGAAATCTTTTTTAGCACTTCTTTATTTCTTACTTCTTTCGTCTTGTTTTCTTTACCTTCTGGTATATTTTTCTGAACTTCCTTATTATCAACTACTTTAATGTTGATTTTATTTATTTCTACATTTACTTTGGTTTGATTATGATTTTTTTCGTCCATTTTTGGATTTTCTTTTTTCTTTTCTTTAGTATTATTTGCATTAATTGTCCTAATTTCTAGGCCAGTAATATTATATAAATCCAAATCTATGGACTCACATCGTAATACTGTATTGTTCGAATCAACGTTAGGATGATCACATCGTAGTAGTATTCTGTGTTTCACATTTCCTACCTTCGCAGTTCCGTTGAATTGTTTAAGATTTGAATCATTTAAGGGTTCACTTTTCAAAAGAACGGTCAGTTCTATCTTTGAATTAGGTTGTGTTTCGTTATTGACGGAAGAATTAACATCTACACAGCTGGAGATTTTCAATTCTACGTAATTATTTAGTATGAATTTCTTTTTACTGTTATTTGCGCCTAAGTCAATGATCATTCCTTCGTCAATGTTTAAAAATGAGTTGTTGCTACAATTATTTGCGTTTTCCGCTACGACAATTTTAATCATATTTTCTGGATTTATGTGTGACAAATTATCTTTATTCAGTTCAAACTTTCCACTAGACATTTCTGTATTGTTCCTTTTAATACCATCTTTTGTAGTATCAATGCTATTAGTAATACTATCAATAGTTCTGTTCTCACCACCAGAAGTTGGCGTTACATTATTGTCCAAAAATTTTTTTTTGTCATTATTAATTGCATCGTGAGCACAGTTTTTGAAATATAATTTGCTCTTTTCACTGAGTTGTTCTTTAGAAGATGTGCCATGTAATTCAAAAATTTGACAGCTCCAAGTTGCCAGCTCTTGTTTTGTTTTATTTTTAGATTCGATTGCAGTTTTATTGTTTGTTGTTTGGCTAAAAGGTGTAATTTCTATGCCTGTTATCTTATACAAATCCAAATCTATGGACTCACATTGTAATATAGTTTTATTACGAGTAGTGTTACTACTTAAATCAGGATTAGGTTGATCACATCGTAGTAGTATTCTTCGTTTGACACTTTCACCTTTCGAAGTTCCATTGAATTGTTTTAGATTTGAATTATTTAACGACTCATTTTTCAAAATAATACTTAGTTCCACCTTTGGGTCAGGTTGCGTTCCGTTAATGGTAGCAGAAGTAACATTTATACAATTGGGGAGTATTAATTCAATTTTTTTATTTTGTAGAATTTTCTCTTTATTATTGTTAATGCCCAAGTCTATGATCTGCCCTTCGTTAATATTAAAATATGAGTTGTGGCTACAATTATTTGCCTTTTCTGTTATGAGAATTGTTATAATATTTTCTGTTTTTTTTCGTGATGAATGATCCTTGTTTCTTTTTTCTTTTCCAGTAGAAATTTCTGTCTTTTCTATTTTAATACCATCCATTGTTAAAATATTATAAATCGATATGTTCTTACTATCTGAAATTGGCGTAACATTAATATCTTCATATTTATTTTTGTTATTACTTATATTTGTTTCGTTGGAACAATTGATAAAATGTATTTTGCTGTTTTCACTGCGTTGTTCTTTAGAAGATAATGTATTTAATTCTGTAATTTGACAGTGCCAAGACGACAGTTCTTGCTTAGGTGGTCGAGTTGGTGAAGTTTGTACAATTTGTGGATTATGTTTAGTAAATAATATATCTTCGCATTTCAGGTTGAGTGCATTTTCTGAAGTAATTGATTTCTTTGTACACTCAGGATATTTCGTTATTGTGTTATTCTCGATAAAATTTGCTTTAATAAATACATTTATTTGTTTTGAAGACTGATTCTCAATGTTTTGTTTACAATTGTTGTATTTTACAGTTGGACATGTTAAATTCACGGTTTTTAACCATTCAAAATGATTTTTGCAATTTGTAGAGCTATCATTTGATGATTCAGGAAAATAACCAGTAAAAAGTGGTTGAACTGGACTGGTTTCATCTCGATTTATTTCTATTTCAAGTGTGTGAAAATTTTTGACGTCACTTAAGCTATAATTTTCGGCTCTCCCTCCATCAATACAATCAATTTCGGCGTAATCACAGTATAGTGTACAAGTTTTAGTGGTTGTCAGTGAACTGATTTTTTTAGCGTTGTCTTTGATATAAATTAAATTTATATCATACGTTGTAGTATCGAGTTCTTCATCCACCGTGTGGTGTGGTTTCCTGTCTACAGTAATATTGTTTTTTGGTACATCAAGTGCTTCAGTTGTGCTTGTAATCGGTTTCGCTGTGTGGTTGTCTTCGAAGGAATGGGTTTGATAGTTTACTTTTTTGATGTGGTTTTGACAACTACCCTGGTTACCCATGCACTCGAATTCTACAAAGCATTTCTTCTTTCCGGGATTTTTATCCGTAGAATTACATGGATAGCCCTGCACCTTATCGCAATTTATATCTCGTCTAAAACAAAAAGCTTATATAAAAAATTATAAAGAAAATAGGTGATACTTTGTGTACCTACATACTTGTAGCACACATTAGCCCGCTAATTCCTGGGACTTAAACATAACTGGCGAAATGTGGGTGTACTACGTCCATAAGTACAGCTCTGCCTAACGCTTCAGGTAAAAACAGGCGTGATGTTATGTTGTGTAAACAACATCAAGCCAATATTCCTCGATGGATTAGGCAGAGGTGAACTGAACATCCACAATTCACCAGTTACTAGTCCCAATAAGGGGCGGCCTGCTGCCTTTAACCGGGCAACAATCCAGACTCTGTGCTGCTATTGCGACATTTGTCATGAAAAATCTGAATAACACTTTGCCCGACCTGGGTATCGAACCCAGGACTAAATGCTAAATGAACAATAAAATAGATCCATTGTTCATTGTTACAAGAAAGTGATAAGGACATTCAAAATGGTGCTGTAAAATGGTTGCTTGGATCAAATCAATTAAAGTGGGAACTTACTTTTTTAGCGGTGTTAACTTAACATGGGTGGGATAAGTAATTTCTTCAAATACAACGACGTATTCGTCGCATTCGGCGTCACAAACGTCAACAGCGTAGATGATCTGCAAAAAAATAAGTAGAAAAATACTATTTACTTATTCAACACTTAGAACGAAAATAACAAACACGGGGCCTGCCTCAATTTATGTACATATGTCGTATTGTTTGAGATGAAATATATATTTTTGTATTTTGGTATTTTTTTGTATTTAAACATATAAACTGCACATTCTGTGCACTTTACTGTATTTACTGCTGTTATTATTAATGTTCATTGTAAGCTGAGGTGCTTCAGGGAAGCACCTCCTGCAGAACGCCTCCTGCTTCCTTCTGCAGAAAGTATCCAAAAAATAATTTCCGAATTCTTAAACTACATTCAAGATAATAATGGAAGATGATTGATAGGCTCGCCCCTTATTACACGGGACTCAAACATAACTGGCGAAATGTGGGTGTACCTGCTACAGGTACACCTCTGCCCAACCCTTCGGGGCAACAAGGCGTGATGTTATGTTATGTAACATAGATTCTAACTACATATACTTATGGCCCATTTTGGGTTATCGAAAATAGAAAAATCATAAACGTCCCTGACCATTATCCTAACTAATATTATAAATGTGAAAGTGAGTTTGCTTGTTACGCTTTTACACTAAAACGGCTGAACGGATGTGGATGAAATTTAGCACATGGTTAGACCACTCGATCATGACCTACATAGGATAGTTTTTATCCCGGTAGTACGTTCCCGTGTGATAATTTCCGGCCTCCACGGGGGCGAAGCCGCGGGCAAGACCTAGTATTCTATAAATAAGTGAGAGGTTATATAAATACTTATACTCCTTGTCATCATACAATGATGATACCTCCCAAAGACTCCCCTGCAAGGGTCAACATCTTTTGGTATAAACACATTTTGCAAAAACAATAAAAAAGCTATGTAAGTACAGTCACGAGCATACAAACCTAACACTTACTTAAGATCAAATGCTTTTTTAACCGACTTAAAAAAAACAGTACACAGTAAAAAAAATAACAATAATTTCGGAAGTCGGTGTCTTTGGTATTATATTTTCGTTATTTGCCACCGACTTCCGAAGCTACCGAATTCTTTAGAAGTTGGTTGTTATTTTTTTTTGTAAAAAGGGTTTGTCTTCTAAAGTATTGATCAATAATATTTTATGGTGTTACGAATATTGTTTTGGTTTCGAAACCATACTATTTATTATGAAATAGATGTTATCTCGAAGTAACAATTTTTATTTCACGAGAAAACCGCTTATAAATTTTGCGTAACTGTAAGATATTTATGCTCGTGACTGTACCTAATAGTCGTAAGGAACAATAATAGATTAACGACAGGAGCACGTGCGGTCTTTTGACTGAGTCAGGTTACTGACAATGTGACGCCCTGTTCAGCTATTTAATTACGCACCAAATTTTCGTAAATGATTAAGACTAATCTGTTTCATTTTGACAGTTCAACAAAATTCATTGCGTTATTGCGTTGTTGAGCAGATTTTTTTTTCGAACTTATAAAGCAATCTGGCAATCTGTTTCAGATTGTGATTGATCGTGTATTACGCAATTAGGGTACATAGTGGTGATATCATCATCATTTGTTTTTGTTCTTTTGAACCACATACACTCAAACTCAAACTCAAAGCATTTATGTCAATTAAACCATTTACAGGCACTTTTGAATTGTCAAGGAGTTGGTTAGTCAGAAATATGAAGCTAGTTGTCCATACCAAAGCAAAGTAGGTACCTGTGGAGACACGTTCTTCAGTATAGCAAGTGGAAAGGACATACTTTAAAGGAATGTTAATACTCATGAAAAAAAAACAACTTTTATTGTAGGAAAGAACTGAATAAGAAAAGAATAAAAGCAATTAAATCTATATACATATTATTTTATATATATACTAGCTGCCCGCCCCGGCTTCGCAGGGGTAGCACTATGTACTTATCTACGGCGCACCTACCTACCCTACTTACTTACCCTACCTACCCTACCCTACCCACTTACCTAACTACCCTACCTTCTTTTACGTGCTATCCTAAATATATTATTATTTATTTTATTTTAATTATAATATTATAATTAAACGTTTTTAGAATAATATTTTATAAAAAAAATATTTAAAAATGTATTTAATAAGTATAAAAATGAATAAACGAATTATAAATGCAAAGTGAGTTTGTTTGTTTGTTACACTTTCACGCCAAGACGGCTGAACGGGTTTGGATGAAATTTGGCACATGGGTAGACCATGACTTGGGTTAGGACATAAGATACTTTTTATTCCGTTATTCTCACTGGATCGAGACTTATGCTGGTAAAACCGTGGGGCGCAGTTAGTAATATTATAAATGCGAAAGTGAGTTTGTTTGTTACGCTTTCAAGCTAAAACGGCTGAATAGATTTAGATAAAATTCAGCACATGGATAGACCATGACCTGGATTAGGACATAGGATACTTTTTATCCTGATATTTCTACTCGATCGAGACGCAATGCGCACGCGGGCAAGAAAGAAACTTAAATTAAAAAAAAACACAAACCCGTCTTGAACCAGCGTTGTGATCAATGCTCGCGTCTTCTCTGTATGAGAAGAGGCCTTTGCCTTGCAGTGGGACAATAATAGGCTGGTATTATTAATTATAACCTAACACATAAATTACTTACCATCAAGCAAAAAACTGCACAAATTCCAAGCATATTCATTTTGCACAACACCCTTATCACACACTACACTAGTTTAAGATGATACGTATATTATAGAATCTTAATAAATTACATTTTAAGAAATCCGCTGGTTACTCAGCCAGAGTTTCGGACACAATGATATAAACGCTTCAATATGATTCATAAATGCTCATAAAATGTAACAATAATAATTACATAAATCAGTTCGGATATTCAATGAAAGGATTTCCTTGTCAGTTTCCTTAATATCCTAGCATTGTTTGTTGCTAATAATCGGTTCGTCGGAAATGGAAATAAAACTCATAGTAGTAGTAGTGGTAAAAGACCGACATAAGCACATTGTTAGCTGTGTGTTAAGAAAACATCGTGAGGAAACCGGCATACCTGAAAATTTTTCTCGCCAGCACGTGAAGCCTACTGAGGTCGTGAAGCTTACTAAATATACTGAGTATTGAGTATTGAGAGGCCCATGGCTATCTTTAAAACTCTAACACCAGGTTAGCCACACTAACCACACGAAAAGCAGTGTTACTTGACAGTTACGTACACAAATAGGTAGGTACTGATGTCAGTCTATCAGTGTTATTGGATAGTAGTAACCTGGATTGTACATCATATGTCCAAAAACCCTCTAATTAAGGTTCCGTACTCGAAGGGTGCCATACGGAACCATATTACTAAGTTTCCGGTATCCGTCCGGCCGTCTGTCTATCAGCGCGCTGTATCTCATGAACCGTTATAGGTAGACAGTTGAAATTTTCACAGATTGCGTAGTTCTATTGCCGATATAACAAAAAAATATATATATAAAGTAATTTAAATTAAATAAGCAAAACTATATCATAACGAGACAGCTGTCCAGTAACCGACTAAACGTAATACCACGTAGTCGCTTTAATTGTCAAGCTACGTCACAGTTACAGTTGTACTCTTCAATTTAGCAACGTTATAATTCGTTGACGTTTAGAGTTTGGGCTCTTTACAATAGACAGATTACCAAATATTATACTATTATAAAAATAAAAAATAAATTGTGTTCAAGCAATTACATCTACGAAGAGTAGTTTATGAATAAATGATAAAGTTAAACATACATAAATAAAAAATGAAACTATTGTAAAAATCTAAAACAGTTGGCTATCTAAACAATCTAGTTTGGCTTATCGTATTTTTAAACAAGAAAGTGTAATCTATAAAAACCAGTTTTACAACTTGTTTACCTTTATTTAATTACCTAACTACCATCTAACGAACATCGGTGGTAATAATTGCGCTCCAAAAATCGCCCTTACTGCTACGATATAAAGGCACTGTCAATGTCAAATTGTTCCCACTAATGTGCAATTGATTGTGCCTGAAACCTTTACAAATACCAAGGTAGGAGTTTACCAAAAAATACCATATTCCTAAGAGTGCGTTTGCACTGAAGTGGAGACGAGTGGAGCTGAGCGGAGATGTTCAGGAATCGTCCAATCACAGACGAGACGAGAGGCGCGGTGAGGATTTAAACGAATGTGATTGGTCGATTCCTGCACTTCTCCGCTCAGCTTCGCTCGTCTCCGTTTCAGTGGAAATGCACTCATAAACATTCTTGCTCACACTCGCGGACGAAGTTGCGGGAAACAGTAGTGACAACATACCTATTCCAAGTACAAAAATATAAATATTTCCTGTAGCAATCTGCTTGTAATACTCGTATATATAGAAATGACTACATTTACAGGGTAAGGTCATTCATAGAATAGTTATTCGGAATTTATGAAGATAACACATATTAAGTTTGATACTTATGTAGGTTTCCTTATTAAATATTGCTTTGGGACAATAGGCATTCCATCGGGAAATCGCTTAGATATGTAGTTTATTGTCATATTTAAAATATTATTATACATACAGTGTGTCTGGTCACCAGTGTCCGACCCGTTAAGGCAAAGCGATATGATCAATGTTATCGACAAATCCACCATAATAATAAGGCATTTAGCCCCTACTGTTTTGAAATGGTTATGTAAAAACACAACAATTTTTTTTTTGGTTTTAATGTGAGTTTTTGATAAACCTTATAGTGTCAACTTATTGCCTACTTTTGTAGCTGTCGAACGAAACCACCTTTATATATGCAGGACCTCTACATCGGTAGACATTGCAAAATAAATGAAACCACTGTAGACAGTAAGAAGAAAAAAAAAATTGGCTGCCATTTCAAAACAGTAGGGGCAAAATGTCTTATTATGGTGGATTTGTCGATAGGATTGATCAAATTGCTTCGCCTTACCAAGTCGGACTCTGGTGACCAGACACTGTACTTCTTTTTTTTTAATGCAGTATTTTAAACGGTTAAAATAAGTAGGTACTTCAGTATGTTTTTGTTAACGTTTTTTTTTTAATGTGTTGGTAGATTTACTTAGTCACAGGTAAAATGTTTTTTATCCTCCACGGGGAAGCTCTTGGCCTGCATCTCACTTGATGGCAATTGATAATCAGACCGCAGGTGGAAGCTTCTTTCAACCATAGAGAAACCGGCTTACATTTGACCTCTAACTGCCTCTAACTGTTAGGACAGACTTAGGATAAGATGGTGGTAGCTAGCCAGGCAGACTTCTAAGTCTACAACAAGCTCTACCACCAACCAAATTGAGCAAAAAAATTGGCCCCCATTCCAGACACGGTTGTTTCCGTAGGTTCCTGTTCCGCATAAGGCGGGACGAAACGCCCGGGTGTCACTACTGTGTGGATCGCCCGGAGGACACGGTGGAGCATACGGTGGAGGCCTGCTCGGCTTGGGCGGGACACCGCCGTGTCCTTGGGAAGGCGATCAATAATCTCTCGCGTCCGGCCCTGGTCCAGGCCATGGTACGGAGCGAGAGGGCGTGGGAAGCCGTCACCTCCTTCTGCGAAGCAGTAATGCTCGCGAAGGAGGAGGCGAAACGCGTGAGGGAGAGGCAAATTTCGCACCCTCACGCCACTAGCCGCCGCAGGGGATGCCGTGGGCGTCGGGAGTCGCATGCCGATATCCGGCCACCGCAGGCGCGGGCTTGTGGACGGTGAGCAATGGGTAGCTCGCCGTCCGATAAGGACCAGGCCTGGGTCGACGGCGCGTTGTGTTCCACGCGTGCCTCAAAGAAATGTCAGCACAACAGAAGGGGTCTGCTAGGACCGATGCCTGCCGGGGTCGCGGGAAAGTCCGAAAGGGATACCGTGGCCCCTGGAACCGTACAAGCAACTGAAGGAACACGGGTGGGTTTTAGTCAGTAAGAGACTGACACGCCCTCCGCCCAGAGCAGGAGAAGTTATTTGATAATTTCCCACCACAAAAAAAAAAAAATGTGGTGAATAAAGGTGCATTTGATCAGATGCTCTGCTCTTAACCTGTTGTAACCAGTAAATACACTATCTCCTAGAAGTACGTAGGTACTTCTAGGAGATAGTGTATTTACTAGTAAAGGTCAGAACGTATTCACATTAGTATTTCCCGAAGGTAAGGCAGTGCTCACGTGTTGCACCCACATTTGACCAGTTATATTTAAGTCCTGTGTAATAGGGGGAAAACCTATTGCCATTAACCGGGCATATACGAGGCTTCGGACTGGTACAGAGTTCCTCATGGAAAAACCCAATAGATAACACTGCGCGACCTGGGGTTCGAACCCAGGAAACACGCTCAGCAGTCGTGCTTGTAACCACTTGGCCTACGAGGCACTGGTAATAATAATTCCTAATGTATGTAGGTACCTACACTGAGATATTCATCTTTCATATCGGCAAAAAAAACATTTATTTTCGTTGGATCCCAGTTTTAGAACCCATTTTTTTTATATTAACGATGAACCATTTTCTATTTCCATTGAATCCTATGTTATAACAACATATTGTGTATTTTCCAGAAGAAAAGTAATTTACCATTATCATATACTTAATAAGAATAGGCATACTCGTACGTGGCAAAAATATTAACAAGTCAAATATTAGCAATGTGCGAATATTAGCACTTACGAGTTATATGTATAAAGGTCGTGGGTTCGAAACCAAGCCGGCGCTTTACTTTGTATAATTTATTTCATCATCACTGCTCTCAAAACAGTGAAGGAACATCGTGGGGAAACCGGCATGTCCTAGAACCGAAAATTGGAAGACATGTGACATCTACCAACCCGCACTGGGCCCGCGTGGTAGATTACGGCCCACTCCCTCTCACAGAGAGGAGGCCTGTGTCCTAGCAGTGGGAATACGATAGGCTGAATATGCGGTAGGCTAATCTATTTATCGCGTTTGACCATTTTATAGGTCAACATGAGAGGGGAACATGATTACCTAAATAAAAAGATTAAGTACAAATACGATAACATTATTAAATTTAAATTAAACCGGCATGTCACAGGAATATAATATTATAAATATTATTGTTTTATCAGCAGCATCCGTCACATTTCACTGAGCGTGTCATTGCTCTCGCGGAACGTTACTTTCTGTGAACCATACGCATACACGCTTGTTGATATGTTTGTCTTGTAATAAAAGTAACGCAATATTTGCCCCTTTTTGCATGAAACTTGTAACATAACTGGCGAACTTTGGGTGTAAGTACTAAATACACCTGTGCCCTTCGGTAAAGACCCCTTCTCTGTTCCCTTCCTTTTTTATTTTCATGCCTGTGCATGATGATAAATATTATGTCATAAAACATTTATTTATTTTCAACATACTTGCTCATAAAATGGCTCTGCTGAACCGCTTTTAGGTTCATAATGCAGTGTATTAAACACGCGGCCTTTTTATTTTATATTATCGCACTAGTGCAGTTATGTGCGCCACAGATAACTATGTATTAGTCGGAGTAATGATATGGCAGTAAGGAATTTGTAATTACTATCATAGCAGCATGGAATAAGTATGTACTATCATGGCAGCATGGAATAAGTATGACTTATCCTATACTATTAAATTAACATTCTCTATTTTCACCCGAGCAGAGAGTGCGCTTTTTTAATCTCATCAGACAGACTTCAAGGGTTTTTATGCCTAATGTGTAAATAAATAAAATATGATAACTTAACATAATAGTTCACCAAATTATATATCTTTCACAACATATTAACCTTAATTTGCGTATTCAAAACAGTACAGTAGTACAGTATTTTGTGTTTATTATATGTTTTATATACTTAGGCTGTTTTGAGCGGTATTGCCAGTGCCTAAACCATTTGTGTCGAAGTGGTCATTTTGCGACTGAGCCCTTTATTAACACCCACGCGCGGTTGTAAAAAAAAAATAACACCAGCGCGCTATTTCCCATAAATATTTGTTAAAGTTTTCGTTGTGTGGTTAATTATTATCAAAAATACGAAATCTAAAGTATTGTCACCAACCTACGTTGAAAAGTTTTTAAAAGAAACTCCGGATAGTCAGTACTTGGCAACAAAGGTCAGTTGAAACTTATAGATAGAAATGTATCATCTCTATAAATACGTTATTGTAGCATAAGTTCTCACAACAAGTCTGTTTTTTACTCGCAAGTGTGTTGAAAAATGTCGTATGAAACGCGTGTGCATTGATCATTACAAACTCAGTTCCCTTATGCGCTCGCCTGCGGATCGCGCTAATAATACCGCCTCGGGCGTAATGAGCAACACAGCACACTTGTATCATAATCATAATGTACTATTATTTTATTTGGGATTGGTTAACCAAATTAACTAATTTGGTTAACCAATCCCAAGTCTTTGCATCAGATTTGACCAGAATACCAAAAACCGAAGGTAAGCCTGACTGTCTCAGAACATCGAAAAGCAAAACATCCATCTTGTTTCTTTGATGTTGCAAGTATTTGACGAATCACACGCAAGAAAACCGACTGGTTACGCAGGTACATAATAAAACTATATCCCTGACTAATAATTAGGTTAATTAAATACTAATGACTAACAAAGAAGAATAATACCTAGTTAATTTGTAAATCACCTACCAGAAATGTTAATTACTTATCGACTTCTGTTACCTTAATTTCTTCCAGTACAACTCTATAAATAGCGAAGAATAAAAGGATAATGTGGCTTGCATGCAAATCCACAGGACGCACACTCATTGCCTGGCGCGGTCGCCCTGTAGACAATAAGAGCCTTGTGACTAACACATATAGGGCGCAAATTAGCAAATTACAAATAATAATTTCAATAATCATAATTGTAGAAAGACATGTCCCATTGCAAGCGACAAGTAAGAAATAACAGTATTAGATATAGATATAGAATAAGTGTCTACGTTGTAAAACCTTTTTGTTATCTACTGTTGTGGAGATGATTAAGTAATTAATAATAATGGTTTCATTTCCCATTTTCCTCTGTTTATTTAGTGAATATTGGGCATTGGCGTACAGCAGTTGAAAAGCAGTTTGAGTGGTTATTTTTTACATTATTGTAAAAGATAAGTCCTTCATTCGCTATAACCCTCTCTTGAAAGTCTGGCACATAAAAAATAGAACATTTTGATTCTTTCAAAGCATCAGAGCATCAGAGGAATAGAGCTTATATAGAGTACCCAGATTGCAGTAGTTCGATACAAACCTAAAAAAAAAAAAAAAACACAAACCGTCATGGACACTTATGAAACGTTGCAATTCGTCGTTTCCTATGGAGAAGAGCCGGCAAGAAACTCCACGGTTACTCTTTTAATCAACACCTATTTTATCTAGATAACCAATAAAGCTGCTCGCAGATAACATCAACCGTCTCATTTTACTTGCATTACATGCATTATCAGCCCATAATGTTCCCACACTTCTCTCGGTGAGAGGGAGTTGGCCTTAATCCACCACGCGGGCGCAGTGCGGGTTGATAGATGTCACATGTCTTCGAATTTTTGGTTCTAGGGCATGCCGGTTTCCTCGCGATGTTTTTCTTTGCCGTTTTGGGAGCAGTGGTGATAATAATTTACACAACGTAAAGCGCCTCATTTTACTTAAATGGTCTACGAAACTATGTTATTTAAAGTTACACTGATAGGCAACCCATTACTAACATCAAGTTTTTTCTTCTAATTAACTTCAAAGAAGGTGTGTCAATTGACTAATTGGTTTCCGTGTTAATAAAAATAATTAGCAGTTCTTCAAAGCTTTAATAATTAAAAGTTCAACTTGAAGCTATATATAAATCGCTCGCAATGGCTCCTGCGCCGATATTACAAGTATTGTTTAGTTTAGGAGATAGCAAGCTTCATTATATCGTAGTTGACTGACTGACACAGTGGTGTGAAAACAATTGGACAAAAAATACTCACCCTTAAGATTTTTTTAAAATAAATTAAGTTTGGTATAAAATTAAATTAGGAACTTAGGAAGAATGTGCTTGAAAACGATAGTGTTTTGTTTATTAGTGGTGTCGCTAGTGGATTTTGTTTGTTACACGGAAGCTTTAGATGAGAATGGTGAAGGAGTTTGTATAGTAAAGCTCAGGTAAAAGTGTGATCGTTTTTATGATTTTAAAATTATGGATAGAATATAATTTGTTATTTTTATGTTGGGTTAGAATTCTTTTGTTTACTTTTACTAAAACGAAATCAACCATTGTCCACACTGCTGGGCATGGGCTTCTCCTGGGGCGTACACAGGGAGACAGGGGAGGGCAGCTTCCCCCCTCCCTGGATTTTGTATGCCTAAGTACCTATTGTTGTCGATAAAAGTTATGTTAGAGTCATGTTAAGACTTACTTTGCAATTACAATATTATGCATTAATTTTAGAAAAAGCCGCGCTACCCGCGCATCTTAAATATTATTAGCAATGCCTTATTCTACGGCTACAATTGAATGGTCATTCAGTACACTCAAGAGGCGTAAAAACATGGCTGAGATCAACAATGGTCAAAGACAGGTTAAATGGGCTTCGCTCTGTCAGTCTTTGGTCAGTGTTAAGTTGTATCTTGATTAAAATATGATTCTCGATCATAACAAATATGTATTTATATAATTATAATCATTCGAATAATAAATACATCTCTATATGTTAGATTTGTTCCATTGCATGTTTTTTTCATGAAATCATGACATTTCAAACCAAATCTAACTAAAAAAAGATGATTCTAAAGATTTTAATTTCGTAAATACATATTAGGGTGATGAATCATATTTTAATCAAGATACAATCTGACACTGACTTGCAAATTGCAAAAAACGTAAAAAATAATAATTTTGCGGGGTACCTTTGCTGATCCACCTTGAGAAATTTCTGATTTGCCCCCCTGGGCCAAAAGTTGGGTATGCCTATGGGCTTCTCCTTTACGTTAAGTTCAATTGCCTATCAAAATAAATCTGTCTGCTCTTTCGTTCGAAATTTTATTTGAAAAGTACTGAAACTTGCGATAACGCAAACTTTTAGTTGTTGCAAAACTAAATACCTAATGATAAGTCTCGAAAAGTTTTTTTAATTTTTATGTATCATATCACACATGAGACATAACTTCATATTTTCTAGTTCTCGAAATCGAAGAAAACGGCCGTACAATGTGGCCATCAACAAGTGGTGTGGACGAAGAAAGTGTGTCGTCAAGAAATATAGATTTGAGGTAAATATTACCGACACTGTTTAATTTTGATGCAGTGTTAGAAATGACTAATAATTTAAGTCAACCCTTATTTATACAAAATCAAATAATTATCATTCCAGACATTTTTAACTTGGACGAACCACACGGTCTGCTGCAACGGCTGGCAGCACGACAGCGAGCTCGACATCTGCGAGGCCATCTGTAGCACTGGCTGCTTCGGAGGCAAGTGCGTCTCCCCGGACCAATGCCAGTGCCTCGCCCCCGCGCACCTCGACCCCGAACGACCGAATACATGCGTCACCCCTGTCTGCAATCCTACCTGCGTGAACGCCGACTGTCATGCCAACAACACCTGCATCTGCAAACTGAATTATACGCCCTACAATTCCACGCATTGCTTCAAATGCGATCGGGGCTACACTGCAGACGAGAACCTCAACTGTGTTCCTATCTGCGAACAAACATGCATCAATTCCACCTGTACTGCTTCTAATACTTGCACCTGTTCTGTCGGCTACCGAAAAAAGAACAGCACCGTTTGTGAACCGATATGTGATTGCGTGAATGCCGACTGTGTTGCCCCTCACACATGCTCCTGTTTCAAAGGCTACGGGTCCGTTAACAAGAACGTGTGTGCTCCGAAGTGTAACAGTTGTTCCCATGGAGACTGCATTACTCCTAATAACTGTATCTGCCACAGAGGCTACGTTAAAATCAAAGGCATTTGCAAGCCCCAGTGTTCCAAGACCTGTGTTAATAGTTTCTGCACTGCGCCAAACTTGTGTTCATGTAAGAACGGTTACGTGAAGAGTAATGGTAGTGACAACGTCTGTGTGATACCTTGTGATAAAAACTGTAAGGGGTATTGTGATGATGATGGTGGGTGTGTCAAGTGGAACTGCTCGTCAACGCCTATACTGTGAGTAAACTTTTTATTTTCGTAATAAGTAGGTATCTACATTTCGAAATAGCCATACTCTTTCGTTGCTAGCTTTGGTACAAAGGCAGGTAATTGTAACTATCTCCTGATAAGATATTACAAAAATTAATTTATCCACACGTATTCGTCATCATGAATGAACCGTCCTCGAACTTCGAATCTTGACCGCAAGGCGACAAAACACCAAGATGAGACGAACGCGATACCGGACCATAAATCGTTGTAATAGCAGAAACAAATCAAAGGCGAGCACTGCACACATTAGGAAGTGCACTGACAGGTTCATTCATCAGTGCATATCAGATTTATCGCTTGACAGGACGTCGGTCGATATTGTATGCATGGCCACGTATGACGCGGGTCCGGTGACTGTGTATACTAGGATTTACATGCGGCGGTGCTTGCATTTTTATTGGAAGCCAAAGAAGGAAGCGCGGAATGTTTGAATATTTGTGTTTTGATTTTGCGATTTTTTATTTGAAATTATTTATAGGTAGAGAGGATAGATGGTAAATGAAGAACAGCAAACATAGATTTATATAAATGTTTTCCTTGAGATAAAATCTTTATCTAAGTAATAAGTTTTAAATTAAACGTTCATTAAAATAGCTAGGTACTTACTAATATTTATATGCGTGCATTACCTCAGTCTCATAGTAATAGAACCGAAGTATTATGATGTGTATAGGAAGCGGCGATAAGTATTCTTCCATTGAATTAATAATTATAGAATATTACTGAACTTCAATTTAATAATAATAATTACTATTATCAAACTATGCATTTTAATTATGAGTACAAGTAGCGCCATCTATACCGTTGGTGTTGGACCCAGTCGAGATCAGTCTGTTCACGGCTAGCACTAATTCCAAGGTGAAAAACTAGATGGCGTCTGTAGTATCGTTTTACATTTGACCATGTTTATGCGGCGACTTGATGAGAGAATTAAAAAAGGCGTTATGTTATGGATTAACTTTAGATTAGAGGAGTTTATTTGTTAATGTTTAGCTATGGATGGAATATTTGGATTTCATACGTTTGTCTTAGTTTTAAATCCGAGCAGAGATATAATTCAAATTTTTTGATTCAAATTTTTATTAATTTGGCATTATTACTGTGTGGAAATAAAAAATGTGGCTAACTAGCGAACTAGAATGTTGATTATGAAATGCAATAATTAATATCGTAACACCGAATGTTGGGTTTTAGATGTAAAAAATCTATTTGGAAAGTTCCCAAATGCGTTTTATACACCTAAAATGGGTACAACATCAAATTCAATGCTATAATTGCAATTCATTATTAATATTCCAGTTCGCTAGTTAGCCACATTTTTTATTTCTATTAAGTAATATTGCTCTATGAATCAAAACAGGTCAATATTTGACAGTTATTTGCGACGTTGCCAACTTATAGGATAAACCCTCTTAAAGAATCTCAAATGCTTTCCTTTTGCGATTTTATACCAATACCATATTCAATACTACTTACCAATCGCACTTCCAAAATAATAGGTAGGTTGGTACCGTTCGTTTTATGCAAATCTTTTCCGCAATGTTTCAATTGGGGATTCCATATTTAGGTACCTACCGACGCCTGAGCTAAGTTTGATAAGCCATGTGAATGAATAACAATTTGCGAGTCCCGCCTATTTGTTTTGTTACATAAGCAAAATTTTTGGTTTGTCTATTTTTTATGAACAGTTATATTTAAATATTTTAATGGTTGTCGCTACAAAGTAAGTACCTACGTGGATAGTTACAAACATTGTCAAAAATTAGGCAGTGGAAATAAAACATTGCCGGATTGTAGGAAAGGTGACAATTAAGTATGTCTAGAAGGAACTGAACACGGAGATTTAATAGTTACTTAATTTGAAAAAAAAAAAATCTGATGAAAAAACAATCTTTAGTAGGGATGAAATTATATTGCTACAAACATCCATCTGAATGATCAAACTCAAACTCAAACGCAAACTCAAAGCATTTATTTCAAATAAACCAATTACAGGTACTTTTGAATTGTCAAGGGGTCGGTCAGTCAGAAATATGAAGCTAGTTGCCCATTCCAACGCGTAGTAGGTTCCTATGGAGAAGAACGGGCAAGAAACTTCACGGACACTCTTTTAAATCAGAATATTTTTACAAAATATTGGTTACATCATCCATGTTGTAATTATACATGTGAGAACAATGTAAAAAGACGTGCACGTTAAAAGCGTCAGTAATAAAAATAAAATCAAAAACAATTCAAAAATTAAAATAAATTCAAATAAGCCGTAGCAGCTAAGAGATGACCAGTCCCCATTGACGGCGCCCGTTCACGAACATGACGCATACATCAGCACCATTTAGCTCAACCATTTTGAAGGGAACTTAATGATCCAACACACACGTCACCACCAGCGAGACATTTGAGTGAGCATGATATACTCTCAACCGCCAGGGCACACTGAAGTCAATGAAAGATGTACCCAGTAAATGGTAGCTTTAAAGTAGGTACATAGTGCTCACACATGTGCTATGCAATTATATAATACTAAGAGATTGAATTTATACAATCTAAAGATAGTTTTACAATCTTCAGCAGCTGCAACAATATTTTGAATGCTAATCAATTAGTTTATGCGCCCTTGTGGAGCTGGACCAGCGTTGAGCCAAGCCTTTTTGTCGTCGCTGTAATCCCCCAACTTATAATATGCTTGGCAGCATAGTGTGCGTTTTATACAAGATTTAAATTTCGTTTCATTCAATTGGAGTATGTGGGGAGGTATTTTATTGTAACATTTCATACAGTACCCCATGAAGGATGAGTCTACTTTAGCCAGTCTGAAACCCGGTTGAATTAATTGGTTGGTTGGACTAGAAATATCTATTCTTATAATTGTGTTTATCACCTGTTTTACTGAAAAGACTTTTTCCTAACGTACATGATGTTTTCATCGATATATTGACAAGGTACCGTCATGATGTTAATATCTTTAAACAGTTCCCTTAGAGAATCGCGTTGCGGAGGCCATATATTGCTCTGATGGGTTTTTTCTGCGGAATAAAAATAGAGTCGTTATCTGTAGCCCGTCCCCTTAGTAAAATACCGTAAGACATGATACTATGAAAATAACTGAAATAGACTAGCCTCGCGGTATCTACATCAGTAAATTAACGGATTTTTCTCATAGCATATGCTGCTGAACTTAGGCGTCCTGCAAGAGATGTTAAATGAGGACCCCATTGCAGCTTTGAGTCGAGCGTTATCGCCAAGAAAACAGTTTTATCGATGATTTCCAATTTCTCCCCATTCAATACTATGTCACAATCACTACTTTTAACATTCGGTAAAGCAAATCTAATGCATTTAGTTTTTTTCCCATTTAATACTAAATTATTAGCAGTGAACCAATTTTGGACCTGCAGTAGGGCGTTATTTAAGTCATCAAGATTTGATGCACGTCTATTTATCTTAAAATTTAGAGAAGTATCGTCAGCAAATAACACCATTTGTGGTTGGTTTTTTAATAAATGGGGTAGGTCATTTACATATACTAAAAAGAGGAATGGACCCAATATCGAGCCTTGTGGTACACCCATTTTTACTTTTAGACCGAGTGAATTGACCCCGTTAATTTGAACTTGCTGCTGTCTATCATTTAAATAAGATTTTACCAAACTAAGCGCAAGTTTACCTAGTCCGTAATGCTCAAGTTTCAAGAGTAAGGTTTCATGATTTACGCAGTCAAATGCTTTTGAGAGGTCACAAAAAATTCCTATGGCGTCTTGGGCCCCCCCTCCTACGCTGTAAATATGTGTTTTAATAAGATTACACCGGCGACAGTCGTACAACGTCCTCTGGTGAACCCATATTGCTGATCGTGTAAGATGTAGATCTGAATCCAGATATAGTTTCCTCAAATTACTATACAAATACATAATAAATCACAACAATGTAATGGAAATTAATGAATAAGTAGTTGGAATCTACATATATGCATACCTATCTAATAGGTAGGTTGGGTTTCATATATTATAAACAATAGATTACTATACTACAAGGAAAAATAAACTAAATAATTTACTGTAACAATGACCAGAATCTTATATAAAGGTAATGGAAATTAATTAATAGTCCAGGAATATTAATGAATAGTTAATAGTGGATGTCAAATTAGGTACACATAGTGTCCTTTTTATCTGGGGCAGTAGGGGGAAATCGGACGGCGGATACGGACGCAGATATTTGAAGGCTCACATCCACGTATGCGGATGCGAATGCAGATCTTAAGATTTTTTTTCTATGTTGGCATTGTAAATTCACTTTTTTGGGTTCCGTACCTCAAAAGGAAAAACGGAACCCTAATGGGACCTGTCGTGTGTCTGTCTGTCTGTCTGTCCGTCTGTCACAGCCAATTTGCTACGAATCTAATGGACCGATTAAGTTGAAATTTGGTACCCATATGTATTTCTGTGACCCAAACACAAACGTGTAACGTAAATAAAAAATAAAAATTGAATATGGGCGGTCACTTTTGGGGAGCAAATTTGCAAAGAAAACGCAAACTGTGCCGTGTGACATTATCAAATAAAATGGCTTGTTGCGAGGATTTCATTTAAAAAAAAAAAAAAATAGAGATATTCAAGAAAATAAAAAATTGACCAACGTGTGCTAACAAACGCGTCGGATCTTGTCACCGAATGAAATTTTCGCTCCTATTGGTCAATGAGCACGTGCATACGGCACGCGCCAGTCGCTGGCGCCTCGCCTATTTTCTTTCTTGTCGCGACCTGTACTTCATCCGCATCCGCATTAAAATATGCATTAATGATTGTGGATGCGGATGCGGTTGCAGATTTCCAAATGGATGTGGATGCTCCGTAGTTGCGGGTTGCGGATATCTGCAACATCCCTGGTATGTAGGTACCTATGGTTCAATAAACAGTACCTAAGTAATATACTTAAACAAATGGTGATTTTCTTCAGAAAGGTTAGATGCGTAATAATACTTGCAACCGGCGTGCGTGTATGTAAGCAGGTGGCGTTCTGTAGTTTCTGCCTACCCCCTGGGAAGACGGCGTTAGTTTATGTATGTATGACGTTGACGTTGCTATCAGCCCTGACTATGTAAGGAGGTAACAGTACCTACCTAGTGTAAACATGGCCTGTAGTTTCCTTATTTGTAGAATGTTTCCAGTAATGTTATAAATAATAGGTAGGTACGTAGGTACCTATGTAGGCAATAAATAAGAAATTTGCCTCCACTAAAACTTACCAAGTCAGGATGTGGAACTTTTAGGTTTGTACAGGTGATATTTATATTTTTATTTATTTATTTATCAACTGTTATTAAGACTGTTAAAAACCAATTACAATAATTCAATACAGAGACACAATCAAGTACATAAAAGTTTTTTTACTACATATTTTTAGTTCACGGCTAGATGGCGTTAGTAGTGCTATTACAATCAGATTAAATTGATCATTTTAGTTTTCTCTAACTTTTGCAGTGATATAGTCGTATTCATATGTAATACATTGATATTACATACGTTTGCTGACCACAGGCCGACAAAAGTACGTGGGACTGCTTCCGCGCTAAATGGACCGTTGACCCGTGAAGGTCGCAGCAGCCACTACATTACACACATAGACACAAACACAAGATAATCATTCCAAATAGGTCCCATTGCTAGGACTTACGTCTGCCTGTCAGATGGAGAGAAATCCACCACACAGGCCCTGTGAGGGTTGGGCTTGCACACCTTCAGGTGGATTACAGCCCACTCCATCTCACCGAGAGGAGTCCCTAAAGTAGGATAATTACAGGTTAATTATGCGGTGTTCGTAATATATTTTCATATTTTCTCTCCGTATTCTTTTATATCATCATCACACAATCCATCCATCCATCTTTATCTTTACTATGAGCCTCAGTCTATCTGCCTAGCCTTTTCCCAACTATGTTAGGGACGGCTTCCAGTTTAACCAGATGCAGCTGAACACCAATTAAAGTATTTTACATGGATCGACTGCCTATATGACCTCCACAACCCAGTAACTGGGTACTACGATACCCCTTGGTAAGACTGGCTGACCACCCGTAACGATCTTTAATATGAGCCTAACATTAAAAATTAACCAGAACACTTTTACCAAAAGTACATTTAAAATTGGCAATGTTTATCTTATCGCGGTCAAACAGTAGGACCCTCGATGGGTGAACGCATATGATGCGTCAGCTGTGATTCACGTGGCCGTAACAAACATCATGAAATTGTAATCATTATAAATGTAGTATTATGTTCAGGGTGGCAACATTTCCGCCCTGTGTAGACAGGGCGGAAATGTTCCCACCCCGTTGCGTTGTGCTTTTTGTTAGGATTTTCAGCACCAAAGTATGCAGCACATACGCTAACCTAACCCTTTGGGGTTTATTTCTGTTCCTAAAACATTTACATGTGTCAAATCAAATCATTTAGCTTAGCTTTTACATGCAGAAATTGCATTTATCACTTGTTGTTTAGCAGAAACAGCAGATGTAAAACAAGATAATTTTGGTTACGCAATGATTTGAATGATGAATGTAGAATGATGAAGATGGCCCAGTGGTAAAAGCCCCGTCTCTTACGCCCGAGGGATCAAATCCGGACAAGTACCAATGTGACCTTTTCAATTCATAATTATGTACTTTCCGAATTTATATATTGGACGTTAGTTACATCGGGGAAAGAAAACATGGTGCAGAAACCTGGACTTCGCCAACCCGTTTCAAGCTAGCGTGGTGATCATTGCTCATGCCTTCTCTGTAGGAGAAGAGGTCATTGCCCTGGAGTTGGACCATAATATGCTGGTATGTATTAATGATTTGAACTTATGGGCTTGCGCAGATATTCTTCAAAAAGGGTAACGGGAGAAACTTACTATTATAACAGAATAATCTCGTGGAACGAACGGATGTCCTTCAATTCCTTGTGTTACAATGATATCAAGGGCTATCTCACAGCATCAAAGTGGCAACACATAAATAGAAAAATATTATCTACATTTTACGCTTATAAATAACTTTCCTTGTCCGATAACTTCACCGGGCCTTTGTTCTTATCGACAGCAGAATGTTATCGTTATATGCGCAACATAGTTATAGTCAATTAAAATTTATAAACATGTTTGTTAACAATAATAAAAAAAATACAATCTAATTAAGTCATTGGGTAGGTTCTAGGCGGCGTTATGGGAAATCCTTTACACATAATCAAACAAAAATCTTTAGGTATTGCTAAGTACCTACCTGTTGATTCCGTCATTGGTGTTCAAATAAAATATTATTTAACAGCTTTTTAGTTTTGTTATCGATTACCGTTCACTGCATTACGTACAATGCAGTGAACGGTAAGCGGTAGAGCTCAGACGGTTTGTGAGCAAGCATAATATGCAGGGTGCAAAATTGATAGCTGAATAGATGAGGAAGGATGAGAGTCCACCGAAAACATATTTGAAAAGTTTCAGATATTCCCCACCCATGGTCAGGTGTCCACTTTCATTTTCGAAATGGATTTCCAAAATGGACAAAAAGTTACGTGATCATCAGAGCCGTTGGTTTTCGTATGATCCGGTGCGGCCTAACGCATAGTAATGACAAATCTGATGAAGAAATTGTGGGCTTGCCCTAAATCTAAGAAAACTCTAATTTGGACAATTTTTTTATAAAAGGGATCTGAAACTTTGCATATCACGTATATTTTCGGTGTTCTGTCGTCATGCCGCAGCTGCTCAACTATCAACTTTTCGCCCGGCATATATGCTTGTTCGCAAACCCTCTGGGTGGTTCCAAATCTTCAGAGGGTTGCGGGTCCTAGTCATTACATCATTGTCTCTAGGAGGAGAACACTCCTAAATACGATCTACAATGTGGATATAATAATACGGCAACAAATGAGAATACTGGCAAGACTAGTGCATAGTAGTATTTTTAAACTATCAATTGAATCTTGACAGGGAACTTGAAAAATATTTTTTTCACCCAAACTAATTAGTAGTTATAGCCAGTTGTTTGATAGGCAAAACCCATAGTCAGCCCACTGTGGGTTTTGCCTATCAACCAATTATAGTGACTGAATTAATGGATATATTTGATTACATTTTTGTATGCAGTTTAGGAACGTCATTAGATATATGGTCGTATCGTCGCCGTTTTATATAGCCAGTGCTTTGTGGCCTGTTACCTGTCCGTCAATACAACGGTGTTTTTTTCTATCAATCATTTTATTAGAGTTCTTATTATCGCGAGCTTCGACTAAAACTATGCAGTACCTACCTATGTTACCGGGGCCTTGAGACTAGTCGAGGTCTATGGGTTAATCTAATCGCTGCCGTTAGCACCAGGGTGGCACTTCCTGTTGTAAAGGCTATAAAAGTGCATCTGTAAGTAATAAAGTCGAGCTATTCAAGGACTTGCCTTCCTGTCACGCGCTATGTACAGTACATTCTAGTCTATAAAGAAAGTGTGATGCCTAGATTTTGTGAGTGCCAAATATTAGACACGTGTCGTCCGAGCCTTGTCGAGTTTCAACCATTCTGGGTTCGCTACGATTGTAGTATCTACTATTAAATGTTTTATGCATTCGTGCCTATCTATGAATGTGTTAGAGACGGTGCACGGGTTTTTTATAAGGCGCCTAATGCCCGTTTCTACTATCATTAAGAGATTTTCAACGCTCGGCACAGCGGGAAAAGTAGAAAATACAACAGCACACTTTCATTTAAGCACTCATTTATGTGTCGCTTAGAATTAAGAATAGAATCAGATATAGTTTTCAATTAAGTTTTGGCTTAAATATGTACCACAGTTACATGCAACTCAGTTGCACGATAAAGACTCAGTTGCACGATAAAGACTTGGTTGCACGATAAAAACTCAGTTGCACGATAAAACCATTTGTTTCAATATTATAACAATAGCTCGGCTCAAATTACACCAAAGTTTAAACTAATAGGTACTTAAATAGTAGCGGGTACCTAATAGCGTGTATTTCCTCTTAAAATTAACTAATTTGTATTATTCATTAATTATTGGTTCATTGTTCTATTTCAAACAATATTATCATGCATTAGAATAGCAGTAGTGATGGAACAGAAAATCCAAGTCAAGTGCATCCTGAGGGCCCTAGACAGGCGGCGAACACATTCAAAGCGTTTCCTATTTCTACGACTTTATCCAGCACGCTTAGCATGACCACAATAGCAACGGGGTTTGTCGACGGTAGAATAGATAAAAAGACAGATAAACAATCACAGTCAGTCATTTTGTCTATTCTTCCGTCGACAAAACCAGTAGGAAACCCGTTTCTATGGTTGTCATGCTACGTGGGAAGTTGCATTAGCTTTCGGTAGATTATTCACTCCCATACATTTTTGACTTTTTAACTTTTTTGACTTCTCATCTCTTAACTTTGACTTCTCATCTCTCAACTTTGACTTTTCATCTCTCAACTTTGATTTCTCAACTCTCGACTTTGACTTCTCATCGTTATCGTAGATAGAATATCACTTCGTCCACACCCCCCACCAGTTATCCCAGTTAACCCCGTCACCATTGTGCTGACTGGCTAGTAGAATCTTTGTTTTTACTACCCCGTTGGTCTCGTGGTCGCAAGCGCGATGGCTGAGCGTGGGGTCCTGGGTTCGATTTCCGGGTCGGGCAAAGTGTTATTGGGTTTTTCCATTAGGAATTTCTTAGTAACAGCCCGGAGTTTGAAAATTGGCGGTATGACACCCCCATGCCTCAGAAAGCAGGTTAAGCCGTTAATCTTCGGTCGAGTCAGATTGCCGGAAGAGAGAGTGCACCTGTGACATACTTTAACACTATAATACCTTCCGCGCCGAAGGCTGGTCTCCGCTGAGATTGGCCGCCATGGCCGAAATTCAGTCTGCAGAGCTATATAATAATTTTTTGAACGACTGGAGCTGCTATTCGCTTTCGTGAAGTAGGACCTATACGAAAGCAGAAGAATAATCGAATTCCTGGCTACATTAGGTATCAAATCATCATCACGTGCCTCGTGTTTTCTCAACTATATTGGGGTCGGCTTGCAGTCTAATCGAATGCAGATGAATACCAGTATTTTACATGGAGAGACTGCATATCTGACAGATAGAATCCCTGTACAGATTGAATATACTGAACTTCTTCTTTTGTTGTGGTTATTGACTAACCTGGTGTCAGAGTTTTAAAGCCGCCCATGCGCCTCTAACTCGGCTTCACATGCCGCCGAGAAATATCTCTCAGGGATGCCGGTTTCTCAAAGAGATGTCAGCACCAACTGACGGGGTTCCGTAAGGGCCAATGCCTGCCAGGGTTGCGAGTTTGTCCGAAAGGGATATCGCGGCCCGGCACACAGGCAACGGAAGGAACACGGGTGGGTTTTAGTCAGTAAAAGTCTGACCCACCTTCCCGCTCCGTCCAGAGCGGGAGAAGTTATTTGATAATATCCCAACCTCAAAAAAAAAGGCGTGCCGGTTTCCTCACGATGTTTTCCTTCACCGTTTTTGAAGCTAGTTATAATTCTGCAATACGCACATGAATCCGAAAAGTCACAGGTGCGTGCCTTGGGTTCGAACTGGAGACCTATGACTTGGCAGTCCGACGGTCACACCACAAGGCTATCACTGCTCATATATACCTTCTGAACTAATATAACATAACATCACGTCAATATTCCCCGAACGGTTAGGCAGAGGTCTACCTATAGTACACCCACATTTCGCCAGTTATGTTTAAGTCCCATGTAGTAGAAAGCGAGCCTATTGCCATCAACCGACTGACAGACTCCGGTCTGCTACTGAGAAATTCCAGATGGAAAAACCCAATAACACTTTGCCCGACCCAGGTATCGAACCCAGGACCTCATGCTCAGCAGTAGCGCTTGCGACCACTAGCCCAACGAGGCAGTTACAAATAAACTACGTTTCAGGAATACATTCCTAGTTAACTATTATGTTCTGTTTACGGCTTTGTCCTTCTGACGCCGTTGCCTATCACCTTGAATGCTAGCTATTTTCAGTAAATAGCAACAGTATCCAATAAATACTAGTTATTTCCCTGTAATGAGTGCGGTTATATGCAGCTAGTTCATCGATAACGACTCCTGCGCAGCTGAAACACGTGACAGGATGGAGGGTACTAGGATTGATTCGGTTGTTGTTTTCCTATAACATACCGTTATATGTTTGTTCCTTTGTCTCATAAATGTTTATTTTTCCTTGTCTCCGTTGCAGCGTTTCAAGACAATTTTAAATAGCTACATTATTTACCTACTCAGTTTCCTTAAATTATTTTTGTTTTTCTTTGATATTATTACAAATTGGAAATGATGAAAAATGTAATTTCTTATTGTCTAATAACCACTGCAATGTCTACATGCATAATTATTGAATGTGGTGATCAGGCTCAAGAATGGGGACGCCATTATATGAAATATATGTAGGTTGTAACAATGGCTACGTATTTTCTCATACTTAAGGCGACACTAAGCGACTTTTAATGATTTTATACTGAAGATCACCGGACCCGCCCGGACCGGAAGACAATTTTGCCGCCCTCTCATTTAGGTATTTCAATTTAATGTATACATTACATACATTAATTCTAGAGAACTTTTCGGCAAGAACAGTCATCATTATTTTGTATTATACGGGTAAGATTTTAAATAAAAAAGTTTATCTAAGTTTTACAATCACGTTTATTAATACAAAAATTATTTTACTTCAAACAGTATAGACGGTGTTGCCAGCAGTCGCTACAAAATATCATTCAAAGAAAAGGGATTCCCCGAATTCGTCACGGAATAAAGGCTTTTGCAGACCAGCGCGACCTGTCGCGCGACGCGACGCCGGTTATTGTTATACCATACGGTTTTCTTAGAAATTGCATTGTCTGAGTCGCGTCGCGCGACATGTCGCGCTGGTCTGCACGAGCCTTTATTATTGAAAAATTCCGTGCTCTTTTCAATCGGTCCGAATTTGTAGTTGCGATAAAAATATGAAATGGTTCAAATATTTTTATTATTTATTGTGAAATTTTGCCGCCTCCTAAAATCTCGCCGCCCGGGGCGGGCCGCCCCTACCGCCCCCACTACTCCTATGAAATCAGGGTGGAAAAAACTAACTGGGATGGACGACACCAATAAAATTGTGGAGCCTTATATGAGGAGAGGCTATAGAAGTCTCCTTGGGACCGTCGCGCTCTAAACTACTATAGGATTCTCCTTGGGACCGTCGCGCTCTAAACTACTATAGGATTCTCCTTGGGACCGTGGCGCTCCAAACTACTATAGGATTCTCCTTGGGACCGTCGCGCTCTAAACTACTATAGGATTCTCCTTGGGACCGTCGCGCTCTAAACTACTATAGGATTCTCCTTGGGACCGTCGCGCTCTAAACTACTATAGGATTCTCCTTGGGACCGTGGCGCTCTAAACTACTATAGGATTCTCCTTGGGACCGTCGCGCTCTAAACTACTATAGGATTCTCCTTGGGACCGTCGCGCTCTAAACTACTATAGGATTCTCCTTGGGACCGTCGCGCTCTAAACTACTATAGGATTCTCCTTGGGACCGTCGCGCTCTAAACTACTATAGGATTCTCCTTGGGACTGTCGCGCTCTAAACTACTATAGGATTCTCCTTGGGACCATCGCGCTCTAAACTACTATAGGATTCTCCTTGGGACCGTCGCGCTCTAAACTACTATAGGATTCTCCTTGGGACCGTGGCGCTCTTAACTACTATAGGATTCTCCTTGGGACCGTCGCGCTCTAAACTACTATAGGATTCTCCTTGGGACCGTCGCGCTCTAAACTACTATAGGATTCTCCTTGGGACCGTCGCGCTCTAAACTACTATAGGATTCTCCTTGGGACCGTCGCGCTCTAAACTACTATAGGATTCTCCTTGGGACCGTCGCGCTCTAAACTACTATAGGATTCTCCTTGGGACCGTCGCGCTCTAAACTACTATAGGATTCTCCTTGGGACCGTCGCGCTCTAAACTACTATAGGATTCTCCTTGGGACCGTCGCGCTCTAAACTACTATAGGATTCTCCTTGGGACCGTCGCGCTCTAAACTACTATAGGATTCTCCTTGGGACCGTCGCGCTCTAAACTACTATAGGATTCTCCTTGGGACCGTCGCGCTCTAAACTACTATAGGATTCTCCTTGGGACCGTCGCGCTCTAAACTACTATAGGATTCTCCTTGGGACCGTCGCGCTCTAAACTACTATAGGATTCTCCTTGGGACCGTCGCGCTCTAAACTACTATAGGATTCTCCTTGGGACCGTCGCGCTCTAAACTACTATAGGATTCTCCTTGGGACCGTCGCGCTCTAAACTACTATAGGATTCTCCTTGGGACCGTCGCGCTCTAAACTACTATAGGATTCTCCTTGGGACCGTCGCGCTCTAAACTACTATAGGATTCTCCTTGGGACCGTCGCGTTCTAAGCTACTACAATGAAACACGTATTTGTTAAGATAAGATAATTATTATTATTCTGCTTATTTCTTATTCTTTTCTTATTCTAAACATGAAAATTGTGGAGCTTAGATGAGGAATCCATCCAGGTTAGAAATTCTACAGTACCTAACTGGTGTTACTTAAGTCATTAATTTATAACTTTAAACATGAATAATATTTTGGACAATTCACACGTAAGACTATAAAGAACTTACAACTCCTAGTTACGGATAAAACAGTAGGTAGTTCCCTATTCATTTTGGTAGTTATCCTGCGGCAACTTATCAACTTCATAGTATTTTCCTTATAAATTTTCCATATAGATAAGCGGTCAATTCCTACGTGAATAAACTAGCCATAGGTACTCCTAATATTTGATTAATTTGCAAAATATCTTCAATTTTTTTGTTAATACTAGTGCCTCGGTTTCTATGAGAAATTACAAGTTTTTACGTGAAACTTACATAAAGTACTTTTTTTTTTTTTTTTTTAAACGTTGCCCCACACTAAGAATTTCTTTCTGTATCGTGGGTGCATTTACAAACATAGAAACTCACATACACTAATACCCAGACCCGGAACAACTACTGGCAGATCATACAAATATTTGTCCCGTGCGGGGATCGAACCCGCGACACGTTGCGCAGCAGTCGATCGCTCTGCCACTGCGCCAACCGGGTCGTCAAAAACTTATCAGCTCGAGCATTTTAAAATACGGTTCTTTGAAATTCCTTGCTTATTATTACCAAACTATCTATTTACCACAATGATTGAACCACAGCGTACCTACTGAGGTAACCCTTTGTATAGAATCTATGGCCTTGTGGTCCAATCAATCAGATTCCACCGGTCTTGCAAATTTTTCACCAGGTCATGCACACTATTTGCAAGTTTTCGTCTATGTCTAAAAGCAGTCGTATTTTTTTAAGAAAGAAAAAGCCAATGGCGTATACTTATATACAAAAATTAAAAATTGAGGCAAAATAGTTAACAGGAACATTTTGGTTATATTATGTATAAAATTGGTAAAACTAATATTTCATTTGAATTAAACATTTTACCTCCACGGAAATTTAAATAAAAATAAAATTACTAAAATAAAATTATTATTTTAATTGTTCTTCAAGCAAAAATGTTAACAGCGGTTTTTAGGGTTCCGTGGTACACAAGGAACCCTTATAGTTTCGCCATGTCCGTCCGTCTGTCTGTCTGTCCGCGGCTTAGCTCAGAGAAGCTGTAATTTGGCATGGGTATACATATTAATCACGCCGAATCAAAGTGGTAATTGGCGCCGATTTTTTTTTGGGTAAAAAAAATATATACAATTTATATTACAATTGCTTTAATGTGTTTAATTTTCTTGTAATTAAGTGAGATAGAGCCTGTAAATAAAAGTAAATTTTACTATGTTACATTTTTGTCTGAACCGTTATTGCAAAAAAACTTTGATTAATATCTTGCGCTAGTAAAATATGTTTAATTTTGTTGAATAGCGTATTAAAATATTTAATTAAGTAATTTATTGCAAAAAAATCTGCTGTATTATTTTTGGTTGAAGTACAATAAAAAAAATCGTTGGACAGTTATGACAACTGTCAAACGCGCGAAGTTAAAATAGTCGTTAAGTTTTCTGAAATTTTCCAATTTTTTGCGCAATTTTCTTAATTTTTCTTTCCGTAAGAGCCTTCTCCTTACAATAACAAACACAACAAAAAGAATTAGCGAAATTGGTCCAGCCGTTCACGCGTGATGCCGTGACCAAGGGAAATAGGGGTTGATTTTGATATATATAATCCTAGATATGTGAAGACGATGCATCTAGAATAAGATTAAGAATAATTTGTAATAGAAAAATGAAGCAATGACAGATAAATTAATTATGTGATAGATACATGGTGCTCACATATCTACAAACAATGTAAAGTTATACGATATTCCTAACATTTTAACTAGTAATACTAATAAGTCAGTGTGTGAGTTCAAGAATTCACAGAATGTAAAATTAGTGTTATAACAAAATAAAAAAATATGTAATTAAATTAGCAACCAGTTTGATATTATCTAGACTCTAAATTGTCCTATGGAGCAGGACCAGCCTGTTTCCAAGCATTCTTATCTCGGATATAATCCTCTAATTTGTAATATGCTTGTTTACCAAGTGTACTTTTAAATTGTGAATGTCGCGCTAGTGCAAACGCACAGTTACATAAACATTGATATATAAATGTTTACGAACATCCAATTTCTTAAAAAAAAGTGCCTACGGAACCCACGGTGCTATATTAATGGTATGGTTGGTATGTGGTTCCTAAAATTAACGTCAATAAATGTGTAACCCACATTATCCTTAAACGAGTAAGTTGGTGATACGCACCGGATAAGCACAGTGTTTCTTGAAAATTCAAACCAGTGGAATTAACATCACGCAATTTTTTTTATTTTAACACAAAATACACGATCCATACTCAATATTAATATGTATTATATACTTATTTATACATAACACATCAAATTAGGCAATTCATGTGTACAAAAACAAAGTTATTATTCCCGAATTTGACCGTTGAATGTGTCTGATGGAACCGTGAAACTTTAGGCGGGTTGACTACATAATAGAGCATTTTCTAGTTGTGTGATGATTGTCTAGATATAAAGATAATAATCATCTTAAAACCTAATCATTTAAACATACTCGTGACGTACTTATCAACTGCCATCGGACAACCTCAAAGGTAACAACGGGGTATTTAGCTAACTGTTATGTGATTCCGACATGTTGTAATTAACCTATTCTTAGTCAAAGAAGGATGATAGCGGTTCTTGATACTAACGTTAAACAAAGGAGTGGTATATTGTTATCGTTTTGAGTGCTGTATGTGAGATCTTTGAACGTGTCTTGTGGAAATGTGTTCTGTACAGAAGTGCTTGCTTGCATCATGTGCGTGTTATAACTAAAATCTCCACGTTTGTGACTTCTTGTTACTCGGGACTGTGAAAATCACCAGTTCTCTTGCACCAATTCTCTGGCGTCTTTTAAACACCCACGTGGTAGCTCATTCAAGGCGCATTATAAACACATTCCCGGGTTATTCAATGCGGAGAAAAAACGTGTAATAGTGATAAAAGTAAAGATTTTATTCGAGTTGTAAGGAAGTGTATTTTGTGCAAATGATAGTGTAGAATGTAGATACGTCGCTTCAAGTAGGTGAGGTAACCTTGCATGCTTCCCCATAAGTTTTTGTAAAAGTATAAGCAATACGTACCTTCCTGAATTCTGCTTTAACTTATTTAAGAATACCTCTTATCTTCTTCAGTTCATTTCTCAGTAGCAGCCCGGAGTCTGAATTTGTGCCAGGTTGTTGGCAAAAGGCTCGCCTCCTCATACATGGGACTAAACAGGCGAAATGGTGGCGTGTAGTATTTCTGCCTAACCCTACTATGTTATTATTCAGCCTATTCACTATAGACGAAGTTCAAGTACTTTCAAAGTCAATCGTAGCATTTGTGCGTGAGCTTTATCGCCTCCATATTAAAAGTTCCCGCAGACATGCGCGACGCGACTCTGTTGGAACAAATTTCTTCAAAAAACTTCACGGAAAATGTTCTAACGGTGTCGCGTCGCTCCTGTCTGTGAGAACCTTAACACCACATGACCAATTAACAAGTTCCTGTACAAACGTAACCGAAGAATTGTACAGTAGACCGCACGTAAGTGGTAACAATGCGACCTTGAGCTGGCCTGGCAAAGTACGGAGTTAAAATACAACACGAGGCTAGCTCATACTGGTTTTGTTACTGTACTAAAGCGTGTATTATATATTTAAAGCGATGTTAATATCACCGACTGACATGATAATGATGATAAAATAATATAAGTATTAATTTTTGGTTAGGTTACAAAAATGTCTAACATTAAGTGTCTTTTAAAAACACTTTTTTGAGATACCAGTAATAATAAGTCTAGTAGTTAATCATTTGTTGCAAGAAAAGTGTTTATTATGTATACAGGTTGACTTGTAATTTGACGTATTCCTTCCAGGACGTGGTAGTGTGATCCATTTGCAACAATTAAGCGCCCTATAAAGCTTAGGAAAAAAATCACGGGATTCGATAAAACTCAATTTTTATGTATTTTTGAAAATTTCCCAGAATTCGTCACAAAAAATCACTTTTTTCCTAACTCTAAAATTGAATGTGCTTCATTGCTTTTCCATTGGATACTTAATACTTTAACCTTTCGATGTAACCAAATTTCAAACAGTTAAAAAGTTAAAGGAAAAAGTTTATTAATTATTTTCAAAAATCATCCACGTACATAAACTTTGACACCAGTTATCTCAAAATTTTACTACGGCTTTAAGCGTACAAATTATGGAAAAGATATCATTTCAACAGCTATCTAATGAGGTACACAAATAATTAAAAAAAATAAGAGGTGCCGATGAAACAGTCGATAATGCTGGCAAAGTTCAAATTTGCGAATTGTTGAAATATTTATAATAATATTTTTCTGGTTTATGCCATCCCACTACTTTCTAACCTTCTTGCAATCCATCACAAGCTAGGCTTCCAGATCGCCATGACTAGGTCACAATTCGGGTAGCGGCTTTTGAGTTTTAAACAGGACTCACTGTTTATTCGCTGGTCACCGTTCACTGGACAATATATACGTACTACTGCTTAATTGTTGCAAATGGGTCACACTACCACGTCCTGGAAGGAATACGTCAAATTACAAGTCACCCTGTATGTGTATGGCTAAAACAAGAGAGGCAGAACAAACAAAAGGCAGATGGATTTTGTGAAAGATAAGAAGAAAGGAAGTGAACTCTGAGATGATGGCCAAGAGCGATGCGTATTTCCAATCTATACAAGACCAGAACGCAACCATAGGAAACTGCTCGCGTATACATTGTAATGATATTTTTAAATCAGTGATTACAATGTATACACGAATTTTTCGTAGTGCTCGTGTATATTTTGTAACGTGGACGCGCGCGTCCTGGTTCCAAACTAATACATCACTTACGCTTAACATGAGTTTTAAACATAAATAAACAAAAAAAAAAAAATATGAACTGGGTGTGATGGAACAGACAACAGATAACGGAATATGAAATGGGTTAGGTTAGGTTAGAACCCTGTCAACCGCAACTACTTCCAAGCTTTCCTACTTGCTCGTAGCCAGGCAGGCTATTTGGCGCAAGGTGCATTACGTCGCAAACAAGTTGAATACCAGTTCCCAATTTGTCGCAATCTATACACGATTAGTCCGTATGCGTACTGGCACTGTATATTTTGTAATAAGGTAGTTAATTAGGTCGCTACGAAGTATACGCGAGTATTTGCGTACTTGGGATGATGGTCAATATTAATCTACGAGTATGTTGACATTATTTACATAACTTTGATAAATACTTAATTAAGCTAAATGTAGTCATACCTTGTTATAAACTATGTAGTTAACTGTTACGAGGAAATCATTACTGTTGTAGAACTGATACTGAAATGAACATACAGGTTGTTCTTTAACTGCATTTGTGAGGTATTTTATAACGTTGCAAAGTGGTGGTGTAATATTGTAATTTCAATTTTTTTTGTGTAATCTTTCTACAAATTATAACTGTGCACTATAGCTGCTTTTCCTCTTGTTTAACTTTCTACATAACTCTGATTAAGCCAGACCAAACCAATATCACATAAAAAGAAATAAGAGAATCATCTAGGGGCAATATTCCACCTGTAAATAAATGTTTAAGTTAATATTGATAAAGAAGAAAATGATTTAATTACAAAAATTAAAAAGAGTAATTAACCTATAAAGTGATTAATCCTGTTGTGAGAATGAATGAACATGATGACTGGAATGGATGATGAATGGAAATGACGACTAACCATAATTATCGGCAATTTAAAGGCGGATGTTAGTGGAAAGGCCTAGAGAGAACACTCCTAATGGAAATACACAGACCTTATTAGTAATGTCCTCAAAAAACCTTACAACTAACTCCGTTTATAATCACATTTATGAATGGGACGAAGTAAAAGAAGTTGGTATGTGAGGATTGTAGATTCATTGTTTTTAATAATTACTCATTGTTAAAAATCAATATATTAAAGCTTAGTTTTGATTGTTTGTTTGTCATTAGGTTAATGCGTTTTATTGGGCATTGTCCTTTTATTGGTTACGAATAATTTAACAACTATAAATATAGTTAACTTTGAATTGCAAATAATATATGTAAGTATATGTATGTATAATTAAAGCACAGACTGATAAGAATATTAATTCAATTTGTCAGTTTAAAATCACAGTTTCAATGGTCGTAGCCGCGAGCAAACGTGACATTCAGTCTTCATCCTCACACAACAGTGTACACAGTGCGTTTACATTTTACTAACATTGCGTTGTGATTTATAAATTATGTATTCTTATCCCGATCGACGTCACGACGAAAATTTATTACAAAGCGCCGGACGTCTATAAAACTGTCTAACGTTATGCAAAATGGCATTGTTCGTCACTCGCACTCCGCATTAAGATGTAAAAGTAATCGACATCAAGTGTTTACCGCATTACACTCGTGAGCTTTCGTCGTGCGCGCATCAAACACATTCAGCTAATACCGCGTCATTGCAATAAAGAAATCATCCTGTATATCTATAACATTTAAAACCTTTAATTAGGGATTCTGATTTCATGTTTTTTATTGCACAGTTGTTCGGTTTTCGTTACAATAGACGTGTTGATCAAGTTCATCAAATCACAGTTTAGGCAATTAATTATTAGACAGACTGTGGGCAAAGACTCTGCAGGAAGCGATTATTGTTATCACTCATTACTCAGTGTTCGACAGAGTGGTACATTAATAAGTTATAAAACAAGGGAAATAGAACAACAACGTGCAGTTGCATATTAACCGCGGACGTAAGGATAATACCTATGTGAACAATATGTTGGAACGTTACCTCGTGCGTGTTGTGATCCCAGTGGTACTTATAGTTCGGGTGTCTGTCTTCTGTGAATCTTTGAATCGAAACGACACAGGTGTTTGTGACGATTATGTTCAGTAAGACGTTTTCTTTATTTCTTTTTTTGGAGGTTTTTTAGAACTCAGCTGCAATTCTGAAGAATCTTCAAATTCTAACTTAAGAACATGCAGATAGTAGAACATTATAGAAACAATATATTATTATATAATTAATATTATGTATATCTTAGCATGACGATATTACAAGAACAATTAAATACATATTATTATTCAAATATTAACAGGATTTTATACTGTATCTATTACTTCTACTATCAGAACACTAGCTAGAATGTAGACTTAAAATATACACAAACACACAACACAACACAAAACAAATAAAACAATCGATTGTTCCTTTAGAGAAGCACCGTGTGAATTAAGAGACAATAAGACAGGCTGTGATAGTAAGACAGGAGAGGCTAAGGACGGGTAAGCAACATACAACTGGTCACCACAGTACTATCGTTTAGTCACATTAAAACAACCAGTCCAACCAATATCTTCACTCCGGGATTCCTTTATATAACCGAAAGTTATTAGTTAAAATTCTTCTGTCAATTATTCTCCTACGCTTATCCTAATATATTTGTGGCCGGCGCAACATGTCCCTTTCTTCCATACTTCTCTATTAATGGTCATCTCGGTAGTCACCCCCTTTCTACCCATATCATCATCCACACAGTCCATCGTTTCTTTAGTCTTCTCCTACTCTTATACCCATCCACATTCATACTCAAAACTTTCCTCACGACATTTTCCTTAAACCTCTGCTTTACATGCCCATACACCATGATAACCGATTTCCGCACAACTTATCGGTTAAAACTAAAGAAAAATAGCCTGCAGTTTGGGGCGTATAAACATTGAAAAGCTCAGTGTCTCTTCTAAAGCAAGTAATACTTTTGTTTCAATGTCCATACTTCTTAAAAAATGTTACCAGTCAAAATAGCCTCAAAGGGACATTATGATGGGTAAATATAACAATCTGTTACTAGTTATTGGTCAATATAATGATCTGTTACCTGTTACCAGTAATTGGAACCGGGCGTAATGGTAGGATTGCCTGTCTTAATGTGATGCACCTTGCACATACCAACAATTTACATATATATATTCGCACTCTTTATTTCATTATTATCACATACACTATACGACATCAACATTATTACTATCACCCCACTGATTCACCTTTCGACATACTTCTTTAGATCTCTGACTTGGGATGAGTTAGAACTTTTATTATTTTGTTTTTTTTTGTGCACTAGGACCTAAGTGAGACATGCAGACACCGACAAAGAAAAGTGATTTATTTTAGGAATAAGCTCCTTTATAGCAATATCTATATACCTACAAAACTACGATATCACTCTAGCGCCCTAGCTAGAACAATCTCGCATCGAACTGGAACTCCAGCTTTGACTGATTCATCTCTTATGTGATACGCGGGTTCATCTATTAGGACCTGTTTCTTTGGAACCAACTGCTGAGTCCTTCTCTCGGTGAGAGAGAGTGGTGGACAGGTCTTCGATTTCATTTGAAATAAAATTCAGTTTATTCAATTAAATAGGTATCAAAACTGCATAGAACAAAGTGATTTACTGCTTATCAGACTTTTGGTGCGCATGTATTAATAGTCTGGTATTTCCAAGCTGACAGATACGTTACACCACACAGCATATAGGATATTAGACGGTATTAAAAATAAGTGTTTTTAATAATTAGACTACACCAGGATAAAATACCTATAACCGTATCAATAAACTTTATTATTTGTTTCAATAATACTGGCTTTAGGATTCAGTTATGCTGATGTGTATAGTTCAGATACATCAACTAGGTATCATTGTTGGGAAGTATGACGATATGACGTACATCCGGCTGTCCAACTAGGACATAATTATACTCCAATGTCATACAAACAACTATTTATTTAGAACGATAATATTGGTTTATTTTGCAAAATATTCCATTACATATCTGAATTCTCAATGTCGCGGTAAATGTTGATAAAAATTGTTCTACGTCAATATTGGGAGTCTAAATTCCTGTGAATTAAACATCAGATGAGGCTTCTATTATTTCGTCTTAGAACCTATTATAAAATATAAATTACCTCAAATGTTTAATGAAAACTATTTACAGTTTTTTTTTGAAGTTGTCTGTTCCAAACTCACAGGTTCATAGTTTTCGAAATCAATCATTTTGAGTCTAACGCGAGAATAAAATGCTTCTTACTGACGGCTGATTAAGATCTTCCGGGGTCATAGAATCCGAAGTAACTGATAGTCGAGTTCCGGAATTTTAGTATCCAGAATTTATGAAGGACTTCGAAAAAATCTCTTGCCATGTGTCTTCTCCGGGTTGGAGTGCCTTTTCAAATTAATGAACTTAGCCTATCTCTGGATAAAGCCCTCATCAACCGCGTGGCGCCTGCGGCCATGATAGTTTATAAGAGCTGTTGTTATTATTTTATTGTTTCATGTTGTTAATTTATAATTTCGTTTAAAGAAATTCACACACTTGTGTTTAACATTTTCTCGCTTTTGGTCCTATAAGTTTTCTCGATACATTTTCATTTCGGGTAAACATGGTAGTACTTCCTTTGTTTTTGACTTGCATGCGTCATACCTATCCATTTTATATGTGACCATTCTCTAGTGAGTGGCTGCTTCTATGGGGTCGGGTCACATGGTCTCTAAAATGAGATGTAAGATATATTCAAATACACCTCATTCTGCGAAGCAGTAATGCTCGCGCCCTTACGCCCCTAGCCGCCACAGGAGACACCCTGGGCGTCGGGAATCCTAGGCCGATTCCCGGCCACCGTAGGCGTGGGCCTGCGGAGGGTGAGTAATGGGTAGCTCGCCGTCCAATAATGACCAGGCCCGAGTCAACGGCGCGTTGTGTTCCACACGCGCCTCAAAGATATGTCAGCACAACTGACGGGGTCCGCTAGGGCCGGTGCCTGCCGGAGTCGCGGGAAAGTCCGAAAGGGATACCGTGGCCCCCCTGGCAACATACAGGCAACTGAAGGAACATGGTGGGCTCCGCCCAGAGCGGGAGAAGTTATTTGATAACTTCACAACCAAAAAAAAAAGGTATATTCAAACACTGTTTTTAAACACCATGTCTAATGCACAGTTTTTTTCCTATGCAGGGTCAAAGGGAAAAATGGTGGCACAGAGGTATGTTTGGCTTAGATACTTACTAGCGATATTATTTTTAACTTCATATTACGTATAGCTCCAACACAAATAAGTATCCACCTGACCTATATAACGTTAAATTCCGTACTCCACTGTTTATCTGATAAGTACATTTTAAACTGAATTCTCTATCAGAATCTGTCTATGTTTAACAATGATAAAAATAAAATGATGTATCAATTTTAATACGTTTAGCAGTGCCGAACTTTATTTCGATAGTTGAGCGAATGTATTGGTACCCTCAACAGTTTTGGTCTACTTAGAGTCTATTACCACATTATTAGCCTCTCTCTCCCTTCGTGTGATATAGAAGTCGTTAAACATTCTTTCACAATCTAAATGAATAATCAAGCAGAGCCAGAAGAAACCTGAAAACGAGTGCTATCATCTAGAATCCATTTGAAATTAAGTATTGTCTTATGATAGAAAAATGCCAAATAAATTTACTCGGTTCTTGTACATGATGCATTTGGCGTCTACATATCCTATGCACTTGTCTATCCAACCCTCTTTGTAAAAGGGATGGTTGGTTACTATACGCCGGAGACAAGGCTCAATTTTGCACTAGTTAAGTATGTTTTTATGGTTTTTCGTGGTATTCTGAATAATCCGCAAATACTTGAATCTTTGAGATTGCTCGTTCCAATTAAAAAACAATAATTAAACATGCGGCACGGGCCGAGAGAGAGGCAGTTTTAAGTCACCGTAAAAACTTGTTAAAATTTGCACCGGTGCTGGAGCGGGCCATAAAGATACTCAAGAGCGTGTGTCTGCGATTGGATAACATATTGTCCTCTGTTTGAGCCGGTACTCAGAGCCGTTATTTGGGACTGTTAATTAATCACCCACGTTGATCGAACTCTGTTGTGTTTAATTGGGTTTTGGGTGACTTCTTTGAGTGTGGAAATTGTGACTACATTGTTGTATTGGGTTCTCACTTGTAAAAATATTTATGTAAGTGGTAATAGTAAATACAAAAATTAAAACAATTACAGCTGAAAAGAATTGCTGTGTGCTGCAACCAATATGAGTACGACGATGATCTGGAAAAGTGCTTGCCGATATGCAGCCTGGGATGCGTCAACGGCGTCTGCACCGATGTTGATACCTGCACGTGCACGGCCCCGCTCACACTCGTCGGCCACACCTGCGTCCCATCCACATGCTCCAACTGCGAACACGGAAACTGCGTGGCACCGAACGACTGCAAGTGCCATGAAGGTTACATGAGATTAAATGGCACTTGCACACCGAAATGTAATAAATTGTGCGTTAACGGAAAATGCGCCGAACCTAACAAATGCAAATGTCACGAGGGCTATAAAACTGACCCCAACGATGCATTTAAATGTATCCCAATTTGCGACCCCCAGTGTGTTAATGGATACTGTAAAGCGCATAACAAGTGCATTTGCAATGTAGGATATGAAAAAACAGAAATCAATTCAGTTTGTAACCCTACTTGCGTCGGATGCGACTTTGGACAGTGTATCGCGCCGAACAATTGCTCCTGTTTTAAAGGATATGAACGCATAGATTCGACCTGCAAGCCGAAGTGTAGTTCTTGCAGTAACGGTGACTGTGTCGCACCAAACAACTGTTCCTGCCATAGAGGATATGAACGCATAGATTCGACCTGCAAGCCGAAGTGTAGTTCTTGCAGTAACGGTGACTGTGTCGCACCAAACAACTGTTCCTGCCATAGAGGATATGAACGCATAGATTCGACCTGCAAGCCGACGTGTAGTTTTTGCAGTAACGGAGAGTGTATTGCACCAAACAACTGTTCCTGTTTTGACGGATATGATCGCATTGACTCCACCTGCAAGCCAAAGTGTAGTTCATGTAAAAACGGAGATTGCGTTGCGCCTGAAAAGTGTCAATGCCACAAGGGATATGCCCTCAAAGAGGAAATCTGTACACCAATATGTTCTCCACCCTGCACTAATGGGCGCTGCTTGAAACCCGATCAATGCTTCTGTAATGATGGCTATAACCTGACAGAAACAGGCTGCCAGCCCTATTGTTCCAGTCCTTGTATTAATGGGGACTGCTCGGCTCCTAACTCCTGCACCTGTATCAAAGGCTACCGAAAGCATGACTTAGACCATAGCAAGTGTTACAAGCGTTGCGACAAGCCTTGTTTTAATGGCACTTGCAATTTGCAAGGAGAGTGCAGATGCTTTACCGACTTTGAATATGATAAAAACACAAAGTCATGTACAGCTGTTAAACCGTAAGTATACTTAGCATATGTTCCGACTTCATTACAAAATAACATGCAGATAAAATAAATTTAACATATGTGACGTGTTTCATTTCAGGATCGACTGCGACTCGTGCAATGGTACCCATCATTGCTCCGGAGAAGACGAGAACAAAGAGTGTCGGTGTGAAAACAAAACACTTTGTACCTTCAGTTTCGAGATCCCAAAGGAGCCGATTGTTTCAGACGTCAAGTAAGACATTATTATCATGTAGTATTTTAGGACATCACCAACAAAGATGACTGGCGTAGAATAACAGCCTTATACTCGGACTTGTGTTCTAACTGGAAGTCATTCTGAACTTCGCTTTCTTTTTTAAAACTTCTAATAAGTTATACCTTTTGCAACTGCCCATCCCACTTCCGCTTGTCTGGACTCTTTTTCTTTTATGTAACCCATATTTGCCGTATATTTTCTACCTATGAAGTACCTACTAAGATGTAATTTATTGTTAATTCCAGAATGGCCAGTATGAACATGACAATGATCGCAATTGGCGGTGCCTGTCTGCTTCTCCTCATATTGGTGGTGGTCGTAATGCAGCGAATCTGGCACAAGAGGAACGAGTACGGTGAAAGCAAGACTACCAATGATAGTGAGTATTGAAATTACCAATCATGTTTGTATTATAATTATTTCCTGTATTACACCTCCTCATTCGTTTGTTATCCTTTATTCACTTAAAGATACAAATTACATTTTATATATTTTCATAAGGGCCAAAAATCATTTAAACAAATGTATATATTAACTCCTTTATTTCATTTACCTATATACATACAATTTACATTTTTAAATATTTGCATCGGTATCGGGAATATGGTCCAAGCTACCGGTGGTCAGGGCTCCTGAGAGAGAAACCTCCTAACGATACGCGCTGTGTTCAAAAGTACCGCTTCCTAACGAGAGCCTCCACAGATGTTGTTCAAGGCTCTTGGCTATTATACCATTGGCTGTCACGATTATCGGCATAATTACTGCTGTATCCATATCACACATGTCGACAACCTCGCGAGCCAAGTCAAGATACTTAATCTGCTTATCTTTTGCAGCTTTCAGGCGGGTCTCGTCATGCGGGACCGCTATATCAGTACCTAATCATTGTGCGACGATCTAATCGATCTATCGCCACTATGTCGGGCTTATTAGCAACAATAGTCCTATCAGTGATGATAGATCGATCCCAATACAAAGTGATATTGCCATTTTCAAGAACTGTGTCTGGCATATACTTATACGTACTTCCGATTCCACAAGACTGTATTTCAGAGCAAGTTATTGGGGGATAATTCTGGCTCCCAAGGTTGTGCCGATGCAAGTAGTCCCGTTAGCCAGGCGAGAACAGCCAGAAATAATGTGTCTGATTGATTCCTCCGACGATTGCATGCCCAATAGATGTTAACCGTGCCGTCCTTCAGATTATATATTTTATTATGAGCTTGAATTGTCATACTGCAAGGCAAAGCCCTCCCTTCCCTCTTTTCCCTTTTCCTGGTATTCTGCAACTTTGCCACTTTATATTATGTATATTCAATAGGTTTAGGTAGTTAAATATAGGTGAACAAATCGTAAACAGGGTTTTTATAGAAGACACCTTTTTGTTTAAAAATACGATAAATCCAAATTAAATTTATTTTAGATTTTTACAATAGTTTCCTCTTTTGTTAATGTATTTTAAACTTTATCAGTTATTCTTAAACTACTCTTCGTAGATGTAACTGCTTAAGTACAATTTTTTGGTTAGATTTATAATAATAATACCTTAACCATTGTAACTACAGGAAAACGGTCTAAAGAGACTGTCCTTAACTTTTTGAAAGACTTCGATCTGCACTCACAGATTTTGAAAAAAAAATACAGTCAGCAAGAAAATGGGCAGTTTTCATAAAAACTTTTTTTGATTATGAGACCTTGCTTCTTGCCTAATTTCATAATTCTGGGTTAACCGAAACTACCTTGTAGGTTTTGATTTATTATATAATAATATTTGCGAGTATCAAAATAATTATGTCGTGTAAATGGCCGTATGTTTTATTGCGTTGACTTAGAAGCTTGATTTTTTAGAGCTTCAAGGGACCACAGACCTACGTATTTGATGTTATTTCAACTTGATACCTTCACGCGTTCCTGAGAAAAAGGGTCGTGACAGACTGACGACCGGACAACGAAGTGATCCTAAAAGGGTTCCGTTTTTTCCTTTAGGTACGGAACTCTAAAAATGACCTCAAACTATTTAGAACTTTCAGACTTATTTGGAAAACGTTAAAAAAGACTGTTCTCTACAAAAGACAGAAATTGTAAAAATAAAAAAAACTACTTATGTAAAAAGTTTTTTCAAAAGCGACAATGGTTCTAAATTTTTTTCTCTATTCGTTCGAAATTTGAAGTTCAATTTATTTTAGGTTAGTTTCGGCCAGTCTATCATCGTAAAATGGTAAGTTGGGAGTCACATTTCCTCCGAAATGTATGCGAAAAGTTTTTTGCAATTTCTGACTTTTCTAGTACTCAAACCTCAGTTGGTCCGGTAGAGTTTTTTGATCCTTATAAGAAACAGGATCGATTGGCATCAAAAAAAGTTTTTGTGAAAACTGCCCATTTTCTTGCTGACTGTTTTTTTTTTCAAAATCTGTGAATGCAAATCGAAATCTTTCAAATAGTTAAGGACAATGTCTTAAGATCGTTTTCATGTAGCTACAACGCTTAAGGTAGCTGTCCTTACTGCCCCATCTCGAAAATCCACCCTGTATATTAATGACTTGCCTATGTCCACAGAACAACCTATGAGCCTCTTTGCCGATGACAGTGTGGTGACAATTGCGTGTAAAAATCGAGACACATATAAATCTGACATTAATAACCCGCTAATTGCAATTAGAGAATGGTTAAATAATAACAATTTTAAAATAAATTTAAAAAAGACTAAAATCATGCCCTTCAGTCAACGCTCCTTGACCTCTCAACGAGGCATCCTCAGGATGGCTATTGACTTGTTGCAAACCCGGACCCGACGTGTGGACACGTCAAGCGTCGAGTGCACTGCTCTCAACGCTTAGCCATCCTGAGGATGCCTCGTTGAGAGGTGAAACACGTGTCGATTTCTTACAGGGTTTTTTATGACTCCTTAAGAACAGGTACGCGGATTAGGTTACTAAATATACGTCGTCTATTGTATTTTATAATGGATTTCCGCAAAGTCACGCCTGAATCAATTAACTATATTAAATAACAATTTAGACATAAACTATAATAATAATATTGACGAAGTTGATACAACAAAAATGTTTGGACTTACTATTGACACCATATTAAATTGGAAGGCACATATAGAGACTATCAGTAAGTAAATAGAAGTACCTCAGCATATGTTCTGTACAAACTGACAGCAGTAATTAGTGTAGATGCTTTGCTCACCGCATACTACGGCTTGGTGGGGTGCATGTTCAGATACGGTATTATCTTTTGGTACTCGACTGACCGGGAACTTATATTTAAAACTCAAAAGCGTTGCATTAGGTCGATGGTCAAACATGAAACCACTCAGAGTTGCAATCCTTATTTTCAAAAATACAAAGTCTTGACATACCTTCACTTTATACAATATTAGAAAATGTAATGTTCTTTAGATCCAACGCTCACCTCTTTTCTCGCATGGCAGATCAATTTCCTCGTAATAGACGTGATAATTGTCAATTTTGCCTACTGTTTAGAACGGCACATAAGCGGAAAAGTGTATTTTGCATGGTTCCAAAAATGTATAATAAACTGCCTAAAAGCTGGAAGCAGTAAGTGACGTAGCGTTTTAAAAGCAAGTTATACATTTTCTAACAGATAAAGCTTATTATAATTGAAATAACGTTTTAGGTGAAAATTTTTGACCATGTTTTACAATTTTTTTTTTAAAGATGTTTATTATCAAGACATTTTTAAATAATTAGACTCGGAGTCACATAGTATTTTATTAATATTTGCATGCTATTTTTAAGGCAAACGTGATGATCTGTTTTTATCTCTACTTTTAAATCTCTTGCATACTGATTGGTGTTGTATGTATTGTACTCATGTTTGAGCAAATAAATGATTATCTTATCCTATCTTAATTTAATAGTGTCAAACCCTAGCATCCGGTGGAATGATAGCTTAGTTCAAACTTACAACTAAATTTTCATCGTCATAGGCATTAGTTGTTTCTCCAATATCAGTACGACAAAATAATTTTAAGCGGATAGTGCAACGAAACATCTGTAGTCAGCGACATTTTCATCACTGATAGGAGACCGGCGGAAATATTGTTGATAAGACATTCGCGTCAGGAAGTGTACGTAAAACGTGCATTGTTACACATATTCATACTTTGAATAATTTATAATAGCTCTCACGACATCCGAGGATGGCGATGCGTTGTTAATTAAGTACCTAACTAAGTTTGTTTCATCTATTATGAGCGAGCGTTTAAGTGGCCAATGGAATAATGATTTTATCAACGTCATATATGTTGAGTCAGATCTATTGCCGGACTTTTCAGTTGGCGATAAAGAGAAGGTCCAGCAAAAGTTTGAAAAAATAAAAAATAAGAAGAGCATTTTCCAAGCAGCCAAACTATGCGGAAAGTGACACTTTTTTGCTTTTTATTTACAGTTTTTTTATAATTTTAATCTCCGTCGTCAGCTCGGTGCAAAGAGTTTTTATTATTTGAGAAAAAAAATATATATTCGATGATGATGATGACGATGTCGATGGCGATGACGATGACGATGGCAATGGTACTGACGATGACGATGGTGATAGCGATGGCGATTGCGATGACGATGGTCAAAGTCAAAGTTAAAGTAAAAGTCAAACTCAGTCAAAGTCAAAGCCAGTTTAAGTAAAAGTCATGGCGATGACGATGCTGATGGCGATGATGGGGATGAATATTGTTTATATCATATATAAATGTCAGCCAAGATGTTAGATGTTACACTTCATATGCTATACTCGCTCGTTTTTTTTATTTCCTTGCACAATGCATGGTAAAACGTTGTATGATACACGTGCGTAAGATGATTTCCGACCTGTGTCGACTAATACACTCGTCGGAAATCACCTACTTTCCACACTCGTAGCATAAATAACTATAATCACTTTATTTCTATCTATATTAGAATTATAGGTAGAAACAGATGTCTATCACCAGCGGTAATTATTTTCTTCCAGATGAGTCACAGTTTACCTACTTGCCAGACAAAAACTGACATTAAAAGCTTTACGATCGACTGTGATTTTCCTTGACAATGTTGGCAGGCACAAGGTGTGGTTGATTATCCAAGTATCACCACTTTAACGGGTTACTAACGTTTACCATCGGTTCGCCCGCGTGGTGGTCGTAAATTATCCTACGGAAACCCACTTCCGGGATAAAAAGTATATCCTATGTCCTTACCGTTTTCCTTTATAATGTACTAGCTTCTGCCCGCGGCTTTGTCCGCGTGAAAGTTGATGTTACATAACCTATAAACCTTCCTCAAGAATTGGGCTATCCAATGCAAAAATATTTTTTCGAATCCAACTGGTAGTTCTGGATATTACGCCTACATACAAACTTATAAACGAACAAAGAAATATTACCTCTTTAAAATACATATCAATAAATTAATATAAGTTTAGATTTTTATGGTGTATAATAAAGTATATACAAACTCAAACTCAAAGCATTTATTTCAAATAAACCAATTACAGGTACTTTTGAATTGTCAAGGGGTCGATCAGTCAGAAATATGAAGCTAGTTGCCCATTCCAACGCGTAGTAGGTTCCTATGGAGAAGAACGAGCAAGAAACTCTACGGACACTCTTTTAAATCAGAATATTTTTACAAAATATTGGTTACATCATCCATGTTGTAATTATACATGTGAGAACAATGTAAAAAGACGTGCACGTTAAAAGCGTCAGTAATAAAAATAAAATCAAAAACAATTCAAAAATTAAAATAAATTCAAATAAGCCGTGGCAGCTAAGAGATGACCAGTCCCCACTGACGGCGCCCGTTCACGAACATGACGCATGCATCAGCACCATTTAGCTCAACCATTTTGAAGGGAACTTAATGATCCAACACACACGCCACCACCAGCGAGACATTTCAGTGAGCATGACATACTCTCAACCGCCAGGGCACACTCAAGTCAATGAAAGACATACCCAGTAAATGGTAACTGTAAAGTAGGGACATAGTGCTCACACATGTGCTATGTAATTATATAATACTAAGAGATTGAATTTTGTACAATCTAAAGATAGTTTTACAATCTTCAGCAGCTGCAACAATATTTTGAATGCTAATCAATTAGTTTATGCGCCCTTGTGGAGCTGGACCAGCGTTGAGCCAAGCATTTTCGTCGTCGATGTACCCCCAACTTATAATATGCTTGGCAGCATAGTGTGCGTTTTATACAAGATTTAAATTTCGTTTAATTCAATTGGACTATGTGGGGAGGTATTTTATTGTAACATTTCAAACAGTACCCCATGAAGGATGAGTCTACTTTAGCCAGTCTGAAACCCGGTTGAATCAATTGGTACCTATTTCTAGTCCTATAATTGTGTCTATCACCTCTTTTACTGAAAAGACTTAGATTTTTCCTAACGTACATGATGTTTACATAGATATATTGACAAGGTACCGTCATGATGTTAATATCTTTAAACAGTTCCCTTAGAGAATCGCGTCTGCGGAGGCCATATATTGCTCTGATGGCTCTTTTCTGCAGCATAAAAATAGAGTCGATATCTGCAGCCCGTCCCCAACAAATTAATAACCCAGGTGGTAGTCTATCCGTATGTCCAAATCCGTTCAGCTGTTTAGACGTGAAAAGGTTATAGACACACAGGCAGACAGAGTCTTTGTCATTTGTATTAAAAGTATGGATTTACTCAGATGATGTTCATAAAATATATTCTATCAATTTTCAGGTTCACCCTTCGGTGGCGGCAGTGTAGTATACCATCACACAGCCGCTAATACGCTGATCTATCCGAGAACGAGCGGAGACTCCTTCACGAATGGTGGCCCTGCTTACGAGGAAACCACGACTGACACTTTAATACGACGCGAAGCTCAACTACCTTAGAATGTACCTGTCAACCCTCATCGATGTCATCGGTGACTTAGTTAAGACAAATGTTTAGGTTCTTAGGAAGATAAAGAAGTTATTACTTAAACGGTATTTTTTTTGGCATATTGTAGAGCATTTTTCATTAATCTAAGTGGCCGTTAGAGGATCATTGTTAGTTAGTGGATGCAAAAACTGACTAAAACCACTCATCGACAACTGTTGTTGGCGCAGCGGCATATAATTACACATAAGTGTTTACGATACGCTGCTTTCATCAGCCTTTATAAATTAGATTTATGGCTTTTTTCTTAATTCTTAATTCTTGGACAAGTCCCTAAAAACTAATCTGGGAAATCATTTCTTACACATTCAGTTATTTTTTATTTAGTACTTAAGAGATGTAACGTGATATATCTCTTTTTTGTTGAAATTGATTTCAAGGTTAATTGTCCTGGGAATAATTAGGTAACCTCGCGTAGTAAATCAATTCCATAATAAAATCGTAGCGTAGTGAAAATTGTTTATTGTATATTTTTGAAAAAAAGTAATTGGGTAATGATTCTAATGCCGATGCCTCAGTTTTTACCCAACTACCCCAGAAGAAGGGTAATGTTTTTAGAATTTTTGTCTGTTTGTCTGAATGTATGCATCTCGCAAATACTACCTGATTGGTTAGATTGTGTTCTGCATAGATATTTCCTATAAGTCTGGTCAGTCTATAGGCTATAAATTATCACACTATATCCTATGGAATTATAATTGTAAAGTTAGTCCTAAGAAAATGAAAAAATATGCAAAACTGAATAAAACAATAAAAAAATGTAATCAAATTAGGAAACAACATAAACATTTTACCAAAAATATTCCACGGAGAAAAGAACGTGTTGATCTAATCAACAAATTAAACAATTATCAAATTAGAAGACAGCAAAAAAGTCTATGAAATTGATACACAGCGCTTACAGTGTGACATACAGGTACTTGAGGGCAGACTTATGTAGTTCCATTTACATTAAATATATCGATGGCCCCACCAAATAAACGTGTAAGAGAAAAATTACAACTTTTCAGCAAAAAATAAAAACGTTTAAACTTCAATAACGCTCATTTAATTGTAAGTAGGTATAAATAATGTATAATCGAATTATAGGTAAAAAAATAAACTATAGACTTGTATATTTACTTTTTTTATAACATCAACGAGTTTCAGGAAATTCTTGAAAAACTATTTAATGTTTTTACTCTTGTGAAATTTGCATGACTAGGTCACAGTAATATATAATTACACGTTTATTCGTGTAATAATACACAACAAATAAGACGTACTGTAACGTTACACTATTATTCTCCGTAAATCAAGTTTATTTTTGAACCCAGCTATGACTATTTACACGCTTGTTTATAGTACATTGTTATGCTAGTAAATGATTGGAAAGATCGTATGCATTTATATTAGTGTTAATATGATTAGTTTTGATTTATGTAATACATCTTTGTTAATGCATGGTATGACAATATAAATAATTTTGAAAAAGGATGAAATAAAATACAATTATATAGAACAAAAAAATATAATTATGTATTTATCCACGTAAACACAAAGTACTAGTCTTCTCGATAAAAAAATAAAATTACGATTTGGAATATTAGAAACACTAATCCTTCTCCTCACTGTCATTGGAGACCGAGATGGAGTTTTCCAATGGCAGTAGATTTTTATAAAAACTTTGTTAATGGTTTGGTATTGCTCCTGAATCACACAGACTTATCAAATCCTTATGGAAGTGGTATAGGCAACATTCCAGCGTACGCTAGTTTTAAGCTTTCAGCATCTTCTGTAGGTTTTCCACGCTTCCTTCTTGAGTTAGTCCTTGTCATGATTTGCATCTCTCGTAATTAGTCTTCCAAACTATACCTGAAGTATATTGTATGAAGATGATCATGAGAGAAGTTTACTTCTTTTATTTTGCTCCAGTAAATTTTATCGCCTTTTGTGTCCCTTAGCCAATTCTTCCCCTTTATTAAGTCTTTAAAATCCATAAAATTATTTTGTCATTTGTTTTACTTGATACTTGTGCCCAGTAACTTTAGCATTCTCTATCAAGTAATACATTTGATCGGGAGTGTATATAGTATGTCTTTTCTTTGAACGCTCGATAGCAGCATGCATAGAGTCACCCTCCGATTGGCTATGACCCTTCTCTAAAAATCGATGAGTTATATTGATGTTAAATTTCTTCGACGCTAAAGAGAACATGGCAAACACAAATTAGTTACGATTTTACCCACTGCATGAATCGGAGTAATAAGATATATTTTTAATTCCTAACTCAACGTGAGCTTGGATAAATAACCACAGGCAACTCGCTATTTCTATGGCTCCCCCCTACGCAATCTGACAATGCTTAACATAACAGTATCCTTTTTTCTCAAAAATATTATAAACTGTAAAATTATATACAGGATACTTACGTTTATAATGAAATATTCCTACTTCACTTTGGGGGATACTTAACACTTTTTCAAGATTAAAACATGCTACAACACTGTCCTTTCTATCAAATTTTTCTTTATCTTGTTCCTTTAACTGCCTCACCAATTCCTTTTCTCTCAAATGCTTTTCATAATCATCTTTTAACTGTTCTTTTCTTGTACTTTCAGACGTTTTGTAAATCGAACATACTTCACATAAATCTTTTTTAGGTTTATGGAAGGAAATATTAAATTTGGTGTTAAATATGATTTCGTACTGGCGTTTAGTTGCTTTGCATGTTACACTGCGTGTTTGTGTCCATCCATTCTAAGTACAGTCGATACATTTTTGATATATTTAATGTTGCACAAAGGTATTATTTCTGGCTATCTTTGCGAACGTAGTGTGCTTCAACTCTTTCGAAGAGGTTTATATGGTCGGTTATGCTTTTCTCAGTCTCCTCTGACATCTTCCTTGGCCTATTTTTATGATTTCCTCTATTATCTTTCATATTATTTTTACCTCCTAATTTCTCAATAGCTGTATAAACTACTTGCTGCGTAATAGACAAAGTATTTAAAAACATGGTTTTACAAATTTTAATATTCAAATTAGTATCATCAGGAAGTTAGTATATTAATGTTTTAGTACGATTATTTTTGCGTTCTACTGTATTTTTTTTAACGTGTTCCTTCTTTACGTAACAATTAATGAAAACCTAGTGTCTTTCATGGTCGCCGATATCCCAAAATTTCTTAAAGATGTTCTTCCTCATATCTTCATTTACCTTTTCATAACATTCCAATTTGCAGTTACAAGGTGGTCCAATTGATTTTTCTGGGTTTTTTTTGTTAGTTCTGACACTTTCAAAGCTTTGACCAGATTTTATTTGTGCTTTGTTTTTGCCGTCTTTCCATAAATCACGATTTATTTCTCTTTTTCTTGTAAGTATTTCGGTAGGAGTCATGATTCTTTTTTCTTTAATTTTATTAACCTTTTTATATTCAAAATTCCATTTGGTGGAATAAAACATTACTAATAAAATTGGTATACATTTCTACACGAATAAACGTGTAAGAAGACATTACCAAAATTCTAAAACAATCACAAATCTTCTCAAAAGTCTGTAGGTTTTTACATGTTTATTCTTGTGTACTTAGCGACTCAAAAAGCATGTAATAATAGCATAAACTATTATTCCTATAATTTTTTAATTAATTATTTCCCTAGAATAAAGAAATTCAGTATTATAATAGGCGTGTTTTGAGTCTAAAATTCACAAAAAAAAAAATAAGTAGGTGCAGGATAGACAAAAGAAAAAAAATGAAAAAAATAAAATTGTGTAAGAACTCTTGCACGTTCAAGGCTCGTACAGACCAGCGCGACTTGTCGCGCGACGCGACGCCGGTAATTGTTATACTGTGAAGTTTTCTTAGAAATTGTATTGTTCGTGTCGCGTCGCGCGACAAGTTGCGCTGGTCTGCACAAGCCTTTATTCGGTGGGGCCATCGATATGGGCTCTCAGAACCAAATTAAAGAACATATTCTTGCTGCTAATGAGTTAGTCACTGTACTTGCCAGAAGGTTTCAAACCCTGATACTGTCCAGCCTGCGGCAACGGAGTTCCTAGACTGAAAGTTTGTCTGAAGACTGTATTTTCAACCAAGATTTATTTGGTTTAGTACAAGATCTATCTCAAGTGATACAGCCTGAGATTGGTAGTTGTCCATCTTTTAGTAGTCATGATGGTTATCATTCAGTTATGTTTGCAGATAGTATAGGAAGAGGATTAGGTAAACTAATTAGTAACAACCTGCATTATTCTACTCAAAATTATTGTATGCCAGGGTCTACCTACAAAGGAATAATGGCACCAGTAACAGGAAATGTATATAATCCTAAAACCAACTTTACTGTATTTGTAGTGTTCTAATGTAAAAAAAGTAGAAATTACTGACTGTGTAACTGAGTTGTTAAAGTTAAATTGCAGTAAAATAATATTGTGTGCTTTCCCATATTTTGAAAGATTGACAAATAGACAAAACAATTAAATTCATATGGTTAATATTCATATGCACTTTTTGAAACGTTGAAATCGACTAGGGGTACTGTAAATCTGCCTGTTAGTTTTAGACATGTAGTAGCAAGGCTATTTATATAAACTCAGAAATAGGTAGTATGTTGAAGTCTTGTGTTTTTAACACCACAATGATTAGTAATAATGCTAATAATAAGGTGGTGAGCCTGAATAAATGTAGCTCAAATGCTATAAATATTTATGGTACAAATTGTACGTAGGATTGTTCCATGTACCTCACTCACTATGAGCTCACTGCTTGGTGATGACATTGAAGTCTTGCTGTCAACTCCGAATTTATACAAGTTTGTAAGACAGCAAAAGGTATTGGTAAGAATATTCTTATAACTAACAACAAAAAGGTGTCTTCTGGCTCTAAAATAAGTTATTACCAAAAAGGACATCAGCAGAATGCCTTGAAATTATTTAATCAAAATATTCAAGGTATTTTTTCAATCGAAATGTTTTAAGAGGGTTTATCTTAAAAGTTGGCAACGTCGCTAATAACTGCCAAATATTTACCTGTTTTGATTCTTATAGCAATATTACTAAATATAAATAAGAAATGTGGCTAACTAGCGAACTAGAATATTAATAATGAATTGCAATTAAAACATTGAATTTGACGTTGTACCCATTTTAGGTGTAAAAAATGCATTTGGAAAGTTTCCAAATAGTTTTTTTACATCTAAAACTGAACATTCGGTGTTACGATATTAATTATTGCATTTCATAATCAATATTTTAGTTCCCTAGTTAGCCACTTTTTTATTTCCACACAGTAATATTGCTAAATTAATCAAAACAGTGAAATATTTGACATCAATTTGCGACGTTGCCCACCTTCAGAATAAACGCTCGTAAGTAAAAACAAAGTTTGACATTGTTTGTTTTACTGAACATTGTTTAAAAGATTACCAAATGCTAATTAATTATGAGAACTATAATGGGCAGTTGTTTTAACCGTAAATCTATGCTGCGCGGGGGTTCCCTAATATTGATAAAAAAAAGAAATCTAAGCGACATAATGACATATGTAGTAGGTTTATCAGTTGAACATTGCATCGAATTGTCCTGTGTTGAGCTGGATAATCATGTTATAGTGTGCGTGTACAGACCTCCTAATTATCAGAACTTTTCTTTATTGAGTCAATAATGGAAGATGCCCTAGTGAAACGTGCATCCAGTGACAAAGCCGCAATTATTTGTGGTGATTTTAATATTAATATTCTGGAAAATAATTGAAATAGCTATAGATTATATACTAAGCCTTTTTAATCGTTAAATGTATTTAATATTTTTACAGAACCGACTGGAGTTACTCCAACTTCTGCTACTTGTATCGATAATGTCTTCTGCCATTGTGGTTATTTAGCTAAAGCCATCGTTAATTATTTGATGTTTGATCATAGTGCACAAACGGTAATTTTTAAGTTTAAAACACCTTTGCAAAAAGTGCGAATACAATTTAGACCAATAACAACTGGTAAATTAAATAGATTCAATAGTATCCTAAATAATTAATTAAACATTCTGGACCATAATATGGATGATGCAAATAAACTGTATGAGGATTTCTTTTCAGTAGTGGACACTGAATTCAATATAACTTTTGAAAAGAAAACAAAAAATATTTGCCCTAATTTTATATTTAGTGACTGGGCAACTAGACGTATTATGATATATAGAGAAAGACTGTTCGAGTTGTATGGCCTTAAGCCTTACATTAAAACTGAAACTTTTAACAAGTATGTTGCTACATATTCCAAAGCTTTTTGAAATACCTGCAAAATAGCTAAAGCCCTGTACATTAGCAACAAGATCAAATCAGCAGAGAATAAAATAAAAACAGTTTGGAAAGTTACAAATAATGAAACTAATAGGAAAAAAATACGAAACACTGAGTACACATTGGAAACTTCACGTGGTGCCAGAAGCTCTAACTTAGAAGTAGTTCAAGAATTTGTACATTTCTTTACTGATATAAATCTTAAACGACGGAAGCTTGAAATTCTTCACCCGATGTCTCAATTCATTTATTAGCAGCGAACGTTCCAGGCTGCCTGGTTAAATTTCAATTTAAACATATAAATAATTACACATACATTCTTCGGCCAGAGAATCTGCATTGCCATACAACATGGCAGTGCTGCCAGCCTTTTGGGCACTTTTCCTGTTGAAAGCGATGCGGACGAATTTTTTGATGCCCTATGATTGTTCCCTTTCTTATATACTTGTACATATTATTATTATTATTTTAAGTCTGTTAGTTTTTAAATTGTATCTTGTTAATGTAAATATTGAGTAATAAAATAGTTTAATATACGAGTATAAACCATATGATAGTTATAAAAGTTTTTCGGCAAATTAAAATGAAATTAACCGAAGATCTATGGGCATTATCTATCAAAGTTTTTACAGCCATAATCGAAACTATAGCACCATATTTGGCTTTAATATTTATTTGTGTGTGGACCAAGGAGGCTTCCCGGATTTAATGAAATACAGTAAGGATACACTACTTTTTAAATCTATTATATACCAGTATCCGTGCTGCCGGTATTCAGCTAAGTGTTCGAAAAGGTAATGCTCAATCAAATGCTTAACCATTTTAACACCAACCAAATCTTACATGATCAGCAAAATGGTTTCACCAAAGGACGTTGTGCGACTGACGCCAGTGTCATCTTTTTAAAACACATATTTACACCCTGGGTGGAGGCCCAAGATGACATAGGAATGTTTTGTGACCTCTCCAAGGCATTTGACTGCGTAAATCATGAAACTTTACTCTTGAAACTTGAGAATTATTGACTAGGTAAACTTGCGCTCAGTTAAGTTAAATCTTATTTAAATGATAGACAACAGCAAGTTCAAATTAATGATGTCTGTTCACTCGTTCTAAAAGTAAAAATTGGTGTTCAACAAGGCTCAATATTGGGTCCTTTCCACTTTTTAGTATATATTAATGATCTACCCCATTTGGTAAAAAACCCACCACAAATGGTGTTATTTGCTGACGATACTTCCCTTATTTTTAAATAAATAGACGTGCATCAAATCTTGATGACGTAAATAACTCCCTACCGCAGATCCAAAATTTGTTCACTGCTAATAATTTAGTATCCAATGGAATATAAACGAAATGCATAAGATTTACTTTACCAAATGTTAAAAGTAGTGATTGTGATATAGTATAGAATAAGGAGAAACTAGAATTCGTAGACACAACTGTTTTCCAGGGGATTACGCTCGACTCCAGGCTACAATGGGGTCCTCCTTCTTTTCGTGCAGTTAGTGACTAACCTGTTGTAAGAGTTTTAAAGCCTATTTTTATTCTGCAGAAAAGAGCGATCAGAGCTACTCGTATATAAAGCCTCCGCGGGCGCGATTTTCTTACGGAACTGTTTAAAAATCTCAACATTTTCAGTAAAAGAGGTGAAAGACACAATTATAGTACTACAAATAGGGACCAATTAGTTCAACCTGGTTTCAGACTGGCTAAAGTAGACTCATCTTTCATGGGTACTGTTTAAAATGTTACAATAAAATAGCTCCCCACATACTCGAACTACATAAATGAAACGAAATTTAAATCTTCTATAAAACGCACACTATGCTGCCATGCATATTATAAGTTGGGAGATTACATCACTGACAAAAATGCTTGGCTCAACGCTGGTCCAGCTCCACTAGGGCGCTTAAACTAGTTGATTAGCATCGAAAACATTGTTGGAGCTGCTGAACATTGCAATTTTTATCTTTGCATTGTATAAATTAGTATAAAATTAGTATACATTTATATAGAATCTTTTTTTGTTCTTCTAACTGAACAGACAGCTGTGCAGCTGGGGAGTTTGTTGCGCCACTTCTTCTTCCCAGCTAATGCACTAGGAAGTGGTGAAGGGTGGGCGTTTTGGGGGACTGTCTTATGTAATTTTGACGTTCGAAAAGTGCTGATTCTCAGCCTAGTTTGAATAAATGACTTTTGAATTTGAATTTGAAATTCAATCTCTTTGTATTATATAATTGCATAGCACATGTGTGAGTACTGTGACCATTGCCTTCTACAAAAGTACCATTAACTGGGTATGTCTTTCATTGACATGAATGAGTCCTGGCGGCTGAGAGTATGTCTTGCTCACTTAAATGTCTCGCTGGTGGTTGTGTTGGATCATTAAGTTCCCTTCAAAATGGTTGAGCTGAATGTTGCTTGCTGATCCATGCGTCCTGTTCGTGAACGGGCAATGTCAGTAGGGACTGGTCATCTCTTAGCTGCTATGGCTTATTTTAATTTGTTTTTATCTTTTTATTACGGACGCTTTTAATTTCAACATGAATGATGTAACCAATTTTTTTATTTAAAAGAGTGTCCGTGGAGTTTCTTGCCCGTTCTTCTCCCATAAGAACCTACTACGTTTTGGAATGGGCTATATGAACTAGCTTCATCTTTCTGACTAACCGACTCCTTGACAATTCAAAAGTGCCTGTAATTGGTTTATTTGAAATAAATGGTTTGAGTTTGAGTTTGAGTTATGGGGGATGAGCAATATTGTATTATGTACGTATTCTTCTATATTTTACCACAAATTGTAAAAAGACGATCCAAAAGATTAGAATGTTGCAGATAGTGACAGTTTTAACCTTTTAAATGATTATCGTCACGCTATACCTTTATGGAGCTACGCAGTCAATCATGATATAGGTATTATATAACGAGTATTTTAGTCAACTGTGAACAAAACACACACCGCAACAACACGACTGCTCCGCAATCCTCTGGTTGTATGTTCGATTCACTTTCTGTAATTCTTTATATTTATTTGCATTTTGTTAAGATTTGCAAATAAGGGAAAATACGGCTTTGCCATAATTTTAAATAACATCGATTTGTACACTTATTAAGTACAAACATTTGAGTCGGAGACTAGTTAATTAGGCCTTAAAAACGTTTGCTAAAATCTGTAGGATGAATGTTTCATAGGCATAGCCTCATGCTTTCAGGATATGTCTTTGACATACGGCTTCATGAAGCGATTGTAATCGCCGGTAGAATTTCTTATCTTACTGTTAAGAGAAAACATTTTACCTGCTTTCAAATGATTTTGAAACGGAAGTATTCAGCCAGCTAACTAGGAAGGTTATCAGTTACCGCCATTCTAGAATAGATACACCGATGAAGGGTGTTGCCTAGAAAATATTGGCCACAACGATCTGCGAGGTATAACTTTGCTTAAATAGTTAGTCCTGCTACGGGTAACTATTATTTCCCCATCTTCAAGCTTCCGACAAAAACAGGAAAAATGTCTAATTTGATTATTACACGGAGGTCACATGGCAGTTGCTACGATTACAATATTCATTTCTACAGTCTAGATAATAGACAGATAGAAGCTACAATGAGAGGTTCAATATTGCAGTTGCGCTTCAGTGAATTGTTTTTTTTTTTAATGATGGAAACGATAGATAAGGCCGTATTTTGGCGCCAACTCTCACCATACTATAACATCACGCCTGTATTTGCGAAATGCCAATAGACAGCGTTTAGCCAACTATGTTGGGGTCGGCTTCCAGTCTAGCCGGATGCAGCTGAATACCAGTATTTTACATGGAGCGGCTGCTTATCTGACCATCACAACCCATTTCCTGGATAACACAATATAGGGGTATCGTGTTACCCAGTAACTGGCTTGTGTCATACCTAGAGAGGTAAGATTCGTTGTCAGAGTTTCGGGTCTCTAACTACCCATTATAACGACTGCTTACAGTCTGCGAATAACAGCCGGGACCAACGGCTTTACGTACTTTCTGAGGCAGCAGTGGCGAAAGCACTATAGAACACGATTCCCACCGGCTTCACTTCGGAAGTTCGCATCAGCAAGTCTACCGCTATAAAAATGACACAGTCAATAGTGTTTACTTTCTATAGCCAAAAAATATAGTTACACTATGGGTATTTAATTCACCATAACATTCAAACAACAAACATGCCTATTTCTAGCTTTGAATTAAAACAACAACAAAAAATGTCCTTAAATAACCCGGTGCCAATATGTCATAATCGGGAACTAAAAATTAGTACATTAGCGATCCCGTCATAACGTCACTTTAGGTTACGTGGCACCGCTTGATATGGACGAGATCAAGCCGCTGTACAACAGGTAACGATAAATACAGATGTAAAAAAAATGCGTCAGCGAGAACGATATGGAGGAATATTGCACATTTTATTTAGTATGCACCTGTTCAAGTATATTTTATTCGATATACCTTTAATAATTTAAGAATGATAGTAAATAGCTGATTAAATGAAGATGTCTTCCCCGTAATTTGTACGCTTACTGCCAAAAAAAAAAATGAGACGAACTGGTGTCAAAGTTCAAGTACGTAGATGATTTTTGAAAATGGTTAATAAACTTCTTCCCTTAACTTAACTGTTTGATGAGTTACATCGAAAGGTTTAAAGTATTAGGTATCCAATGAAATCGCAATGAAGGCCATATTTGAGAATTTAGATCAATCAATCTGCGTAACCTTTTCCCAACTACGTTGGGGTCGGTTTCCAGTCTAACCGGATGCAGGTGAGTACTAGTATTTTACAAGGAGCGACTGCCTATCTGACCTCCACAACCCAGTTACTGGGTAACACAATATCCCTTGGTAAGACTGGTTGTCAGACTTTCGGGCTTCTGACGACCCGTAACGACTGTCAAAGATCCACGAATGACAGCCGGGACCAACGGCTTAGCGTGCTTTCCGAGGCACGGGCGAGCCTCGGTATGTAAAGATGGTCACCCATCCACGGACCAACCCCGGCAAGCGTAGCTTAATTTGATGGTTTGACCCATGCGGCTGTTATTACTTAGCCACGAGCTCCTTCCTGTATTTGAGAATTTAGAGAAAAGTGATATTTATAATAACGAATTCTGGGAATTTCCTAAAAACATTATTCTCAATTCTCAATTTTCAATTCTTTATTGCGTACCATAATGTATAAAGGCGGTAGGTAAATAGATAAATTAGTCACAATTATGGACCCTGTCGGGCACAGCATAGATCAAGTAGGAGAGAGGAAAAAGAGCACTGGGTGTTTAATGTGATAAATTTCATTATTAGTTAAATAGTTAGTATGTTATTTTCTTTTATTAAAACAGAATTTAATTTAAGAATTATAATTATTGTTTTATAAATTACTTATATACGTTTACTTATTCAGTAACTTTGTAAAAACCCTTTATTTTTAATATTATTCATTATTATTTATTTAATCATTATTATTTTAATTTATTACGTAATTAATATATATTATCCCCCAGGTAAATTATTTATTAGACGCTCCATATTTATTTAAAATATATATATATATATTTATTATATATATATATTTTTTCCTAAAATGAGTAGAAAAGCGTATCTTTAATAGTGATTTTATTTGTAGATAAAAATAGATAGTTATGAAGTTAATTATAATTTATCATTTAAGTATTCGTATAAACTATAGTAGCATTTGCTTACAAGAAAAAGCTTCAATTTAGTGGTAAAGATGTTATATTTATTTAAATTCTTTATTATTTCGGGTAACGTATTATAAATTTTTATGGACATGACAAAAGTACTATTGGAGTGCATCGCGATGTTGGTAAGTTTAGTCTATTTTTATGTCTTAAAATAATTTTCGTTTGTATGTCCTCTCTTTTTGTGAAGAATTCTGGGTACTTACGTACGAACTTACAAACTTCAAATATATAGAGGCAGGGTAGGGATAAAATCTTAAGTTCTTGAAAGGGAGGTTTACAGCTATCGGCTCCACTATTTACTAAGATTCTAATTAGTTTTTTTTGTAGGGTAAATAGCGTGGGCGCGTCATTTCCAGTGTCAGTGTTATTATTTTCGCCTAGGCTTTATTGGGTGCTTAATTGTTGCTATTGAGTCACTATCTCGTCCTAGAAGGAATACGTCAAATTAAAAGTCATCTGTATATACTACTGCCGAGAATTTTTTCACATAATATCCAAAACCAAACCATTAAGCTGGCAGGGGGGGGGGACTTGACTCTAACAAAAATTAGCACTTTAAAGCTAAATATTTTGCACACGGATACCTGAATCTAAAAATGGTTTTCACACACCCACCATGGTATACACTAGGGAAAAAACACCTTGTTCCTTGTTGATTACGAAACCCTAAAAACGAACTCGTGCAATTAAGAACAACACCATATCGTGCTATAATCGGGTCAGGAAGGAAACAAGATTAAAATACAAAGTATTACTCTTTTTATCACTAACTACATTATTACAACTACAACTACATACATTTTGTAACTTTTTGAACAATCATAACTTTACTTTTAATGTTGACTGCATCTTCTGAGCGCTTCGATGGTAATCTATTTTGAGTTGGTCCTTACACACGAGTTTGTCGCCATCAGCATAATCAGCCTTTATGTCGAGTATACATACAATATTTATATTTATTTTTTCAACAAAACCTTTTATAATTTTAAAGTTCTAGAAAAGATTGCGATTGCTTCCAGAACTTTCGCCCATTGTATATTTTGTAGTGTATAAATTTTTCTTTATGTAATGTATAATCTGGTGTACAATAAAGTATATATAAATATAAATAAAGTTTTAAATTTTCGGTAAGTGGAAAGCTTTAGTGAATTCATTGCTATGTGCAAAAATGCTAACAGCTTAGAGTTATGCAATAGCTATATAGTAGGTATTTCCTATTATTTCGTGCTACAACAATAATATATAATTTATATTTAAATAGTTTATTGTTTCTTTATTAGTACTATCTTTATTAGCACTGTATACTTTAGTGTACCACAGGGCAGTGTATTGGGTCCGCCATTATTTCTAATTTATATTAACGACCTCCCCAAAGCTATAGACTTCCCAATGACACTCTTTGCTGACGATAGCACGATTACAATAGCATGTGATAAACCTAATTCATATGAAGCTGATGTTAATAATGCGATAACTTCAATAATCTCTTGGCTGGATAATAATAATCTAAAAATTAACCTTGACAAAACCCAAATAATGCACTTTGCTCATAAAAAACCTAGTTCAAAGATGGAGGTTCAATACCAAAATATCAAAATTCAAGATGTCGATAGTGCAAAATTTCTAGGTCTGGTAATTGACAGGCAGCTCAATTGGAAGGATCATATTGAAGCGCTTTGTAAGAAACTTAGTAGCTCATCCTATGCCTTGTACAAACTTGCCCCCACAGTTAACATTGATACACTACTTACAGCGTACCATGGTATTGTAGCATCTGTGCTAAGATATGGTATTATATTTTGGGGTAACTCCACAAATAGAGAAAGCGATTTTAAAGCGCAAAAGCGATCCATCAGAGCCATGTTCAGACGACAAGTAACGGACAGTTGTGAACCATTTTTTAAAGAATACAAAATTTTAACACTTCCGTCTATGTACATTTATGAAACTGCCTTATTTGTTAAGCTGAATTCACACCTGTTTCCCAACCTATCAGATACAGTAAAACGTAACAGGCGAAATGATATGTTGCGTGGACGTAGAGCAAAAACAGCTTTAATATGGAAAAGCATATTTTGTTTAGCCCCGCACGTTTTTAACAAAATCCGAAAGCAAATTAAACAGTTAAATTTAAATGGGTTTAAAAAGGAGCTTAAATAGTTACTATGTAAAAAGTGTTATTATAATTTGAACGACTTTTTGAATGATACTTTGACATCTTAATCTAATTGTGATCTCTCTTTTATAACAAATAGCTTGACATTACATTTTGAAATTGACATTTATTAATTATTGTTAATTTTTTTTTGACATATTTATTGACACTGAAATGCCTCTTATTGTAACATTAATAATTTTATGTAATTGTATCAATTCTAACCTAATTATTTCTATTTTTGCGTTGTAATAATTGATTATGTATACCTGATATTTGCACGCCCCATGTGGCAGAATGTGATGAGACCTTTATGTTATTTGAGACCTTGTATTGTACCATGTTCAGACAAATAAATGAATTTGAAATTGAATTTGAACTATCTTTTTTTTTTTGAGGATGGGAAATCATCAAATGACTTCTCCCGCTCTGGGCGAAGCGGGAGAGCGTGTCAGATTTTTACTGACTAAAACCTACCCGTGTTCCTTCCGTTGCCCGTGTGCCGGGGCCGCGATATCCCTTTCGGACAAACCCGCAACCCCAGCAGGCATCGGTCCTTACGGACCCCGCCAGTTGGTGCTGACATATCTTTGAGGCGCGCGTGGAACACAACGCACCGTCGACCCGGGCCTGGTCCTTATCGGACGGCGAGCTACCCATTGCTCACCGTCCGCAAGCCCGCGCCTACGGTGGCCGGAAGTCGGCTCGCGACTCCCGACGCCCGGGGCGTCCCCTGCGGCGACTAGAGGCGCGAAGGCGCGCATCTTGCATCTCCCTCGCGCGCTCCTCCTCCTCCTTCGCGAGCATAACTGCTACGCAGAAGGAGATGACGGCCTCCCATGCACTCTCGCTCCGAACCATTGCCAGAACCAGGGCCGGACGCGAGAGATCTTCGCCACCGATCGCCTCCGTGAGGACACGGTGGTGGTCTGCCCAAGCCGGGCAGATCTCCACCGTATGCTCCACCGTGTCCTCCGGGCGATCCACACAGTGGTGACACCGTTTCCTCCCGCCTTATGCGGCACAGGAACCTCCCGAAACAACCGTGTCCGGTGAGGACCTGCGTCAGGCGGAAGGTGAGGACGCCATGGCGCCTCTCAAGCCACTCCTCAAAGAGGGGACTTATCTCCGCAATTGTGGCGTGCCCAGCGCTGGGTTGCGACAATCGTACTCTCCATACCGCCATGAGATCCCGCCGGAGCTCTGTCCGCTGTGCCGTATTTCTCGCGGCAGCGGAGTTACGCCCCGGCGTTTCGCCTCCTCGCGACACTCCCACATGTGCGCGAGCACTTTTGCCTCCAGATCCCATGGCGGTAGTCCGGCAAGGAGGCTCGCCGCCTCACGGGAGACCGTGCGGTATCCCCGGACCAGCCTAATGGCCATGACCCTTTGGGACGCGTTCAACCGCTGGGCCGGTCGCAGCCTCAATGAACGTGCCCACACCGGTGCCCCGTAAAGGGCCATGGACCGCACGACCCCCGCGTACAGCCTCCGTCAGGAGGCGTTTGGACCCCCTAGGTTGGGCAGAAGCCGCTTCAAAGCAGCCCCAGCCCTATACAGTTTGGGAGCCAAACGTCGGAAGTGCTCCACGAAGTTCCACCGGCTGTCACAAGTCCCAGGTACTTCATCGTCGACTCGACACCGATGTGAACCCCTCCCGCCGTTATCTGGGAACCCGACAGTGGCGCATTCCGAGGACCATCCATAGAAACACATGGCCTCGGACTTGTGCAAGGCCACCTCGAGTCCCAGTTGCCGGATCTTATCGACGATTGTCGCAACCCAACGTGTCGCTAGTTCGGCCGCCGTCTCATGCGACCTCCCCTGCACCAGGACCAGCGTGTCGTCAGCGTAGCAGACTACGCTGACGCCGCGAGGGTGGTCGCCGCGCAGCACCCAGTCGTAGCCAATGTCCCACAGATGCGGCCCCAGGACCGATACCTGTGGGACACCACACGACATCTCTCGCCGGTTCCACTCTCCGTGGTGACCGGGGTAGATGACGGCCCTGTCCGTCAAATAGGCGTCGACCACTCGACAGAGGTAGGTCGGCATCCGGTGATACCGGAGTGCCTCCCTAATGCACATCCAGGGCAGGGTATTGAAGGCATTGGCGATGTCAAGAGACACCGCCAAGACTACCCCACCCCGGGCAACAGCATCCCCCGTCGTGAGGGCTCGAACGCGCATGATGGCATCCACCGTAGAGCGCCCCTTGCGGACACCATACTGGCTCTCCGCCAAATCCAGCCCCACTCGCACCAGCTGCCCGACAAGGCGGTCTGCAATTACTCTTTCAAAGAGCTTGCCCACCTCGTCGAGCAGCACGATGGGCCGGTAAGCGGACGGAGAGTCCCCGGCTTCTTGATGAGGACCAGTTTCCCCGTCTTCCAACGAAGTGGGAACTGGCCCCTCTCCAAGCATGCGCTTAGGAGCCCCCGAAGTCGAGGCCCGAGAGCCTCTAAGGCCAGAACCCAGGCTTTTCCAGGTAAGCCGTCGGGTCCTGGGGCGGTATTTTTGGCACTCAGCCTACGTACCGCCACTCTCAGATCTACCTCGGTCACCTTCGGAGTATCGTCGTCGTCGTCCTTGGTGTGGTCCGCATCGGGCACCGCAGTATTAGTACTATCTAAACTTTATATTTGTGAAAATGCTAACAGATAGGTGCTGTGGAACAATGGAAAACTGAAAATGTTCCGTAACTCTTTTATTTTTTTAAATCTTATAGGGCTTATTATACCTTACAACAAACGTCCTAAAAACTAAGTAATATGCTGCACGAGTAATTATGTTTTTACTTTGCTATAATTACGCGAAATATTGAATTTAAGTTTATACTTTTGCGCCTATATATGTATTCGTAATACTCGTATTACGAGTATTACGACTCTGCTTCCATACAAAAGCGATACCGATATCGGCACGATATCGGTGTCGGTCGCTGTCTGCCACGATATAGGTGACAATAACAACAAAATGTAAAAGCATTTAGTAGGTATTAAACGTATGCTTATCTGACCGCTGATATCATCTTGATGTCGGGTCGGTGCATGTCGTTATCGGCGAATGTGCTGTGTTGCAAAAATCGTTGTTTAAACTTTTGTATGGTATTCTTCTGGGTACTGGACTATATACTGTTCCCACTGCTGGGACACAGGCCTCCTTTCTGTGAGAGAAGTGGACCGTAATCTACCACGCGGGCCCAGTGCGGGTTGGTAGATGTCACAAATGTCTTAAATTTTTTGGTTTGAGGACATGCCGGTTTCCTCACGATGCCTTCCTTCACCATTTTGAGAGTAGTGGTGACAAAATTATTTACACAAAGTAAAGCGCCTGTCTGGGTTCGATCCCACGTCTTACAACTAGTAAGTCGGGGCCGTTACCACTGGTCAAAGTCAAAGTCAACACACTGCATTTCTACAGTTCCTGATGCCTGGCCAATTCTTTTTACAAAAATAGTAGGTGAGCTTTTGCCTAAGCTTAAATCCCTCGATAGGGTCTGGGTTCCATTAAATGGTACTCGACTCCGCGGCAGAACAAGGTGAAGATGGCCGCCTAGCTTGACTCCACCGAGAGAAGTACCCTGCTATAGCAATTGAAGTGTGTGGAAGCGGAAAGCGGTAGGACAATATATTATACAAGGTGTTATTGAAGTAACTGAAAACATGAAATGGGGTCAATGTACACCATTATGAACATTATTTACTAAGGGATCAAAAATCGCAAAAAAAAAAAAAATGTTCTATACATTTATGTTCGCGAAATTCGACAAAAAATTGGGAACCATAACATGCGTTCCTTTTAGTGCCAACATATTACGCATATTAAATCAGTTCGTGATAATGAAAATAAGAGTTAAAATACGAGGCCAACAAACAAACTAAGAATAGTACTATTAGCAATATATAGTATTATTAGTAATATAAGTACTTAAAAATATTAAAATAACGCCGGATTTAATTTTCGCTTTCGGCCGAAAACAAAATCCATTTTTGGCCGAACTCTAGTCACCAATCAATACGGAAAATAAAAGCCTGTTACTATGTTAAAAAAAGGAAAAACCTAGCGTTCTGAAATATTGTAATTAACAGGATAAAACAAAATTTTTCATCGATTAATGATTCCTTATCTTTCAGGATGCAATTATTTTGTACATATACCTACTCTTATTTACCCCCGGACAGGACAGGTAATCAGTAACTGTTTCTTATTTAACGGAGAACGACCAATTGTGAACATGAACAAAATGTTCTCACTAAAAGGTTCACGTGTTGTACTTTTAGCAATATTTTTGAGCCAGTGTTTCAATTACTGTGCTTCTTTGAAACTGCATGATAAAGGTGTTTGCGAAGAAGTATTACTGAATCGGTAAGCATGCTACGATATTTTTTAAGGTCATGTACTTATTTAATTTTAATGGTACCAAAAGTAAAAGACTTACCACGATGCGAAAAACTTGCTCGCAACGCTCGCGCGGCTCGCGCGCTGTTGGTCACTATTCTAAGTTTACCTATTTGGTCGGGTGACCATACCTTAGTTACTGCGACCAATTTTGAGAAAAGGCCAGAAAATTAAAACGAGGACTTTCGTTAACTTTTTGTGCTTCTAATTATGGGGTGGGGGCAATTTCTTTTTCTAAATTCGTTGGTGCGAAAACGACCCGTGTGTATTGAATGACAAAAAATATAAATAGGGAATAAACTTCAAAGCAACCGCATTTTCGACCGGTTGCCTCGACAATTTTTTTATGATTTGCTCCCCCTCCCATATCTCCGCCCCCATCCATTTAGGGTCTATTTGGACGGTACGGGAGGGTTCGGTATCACTTCAAGACCCATATTACCACTCGCCATCCGGTTGCCTCTCCGATCCAAATTGTCTGTGCCATTGCTTTAACTATGTATTTGCGAGTTATTCCACTAATACCCATTGACAATCCCTATCAATGGGGATTTGTGAACTTTCTTGTCCACAAATCCCCATCAATGGGGATTTCGGAACTAGAGTTCACAAATTCCCATCGGTTTAAAAATAGGGTGGGTGGTGGGGGTGGTTCAGAATCATGTACTGAATCTATGGTATTAGTTTTCGCGTCAATGTCCCAGCCACCCTGTATATGAATCACGAAGTCTTTATTGCTTACGGAGGTCAGGACCCATTGTTTATTTTTATAATCTGACTCCTGTCATACAGGTACACCTAGTTCAGCTATCTAATTACGCAACACATTTTCGATTTACAATTGAGTCAAATTTATTTCGTTTTGACTAGAATTGCTTTCAATTTACAACTTTCGAATTACGTAACTCTAAAATCTGTGATATCAACTGCACTCTGTTTCAGACGCTAAAGAGTGAACGATAATCGTCTAAAAGGGCTATTATTCGAATTACGTAACCATTTTGACAGCTAAAATTTTATTTGAAATCAACGAGTAATTGGTTTCAGCAATTGAAAACGAAGGCAGCTTACTGGTCGCAATCAATTTTCTTTGCAATATTTTTGGGATTTACTCGTATAATCTCCTTAATTATTACAAAATTATGTAAGTAAACGTCGTCTTCATAAGTTATGTATGTGTTTGTTTGTAAAACCTCAATGATAAATCAATATTAGTGGTCTGTAAAATATCGAAGCAGCCAGGTCGATTTTTAATAATAATTGTGTAAGTTTTCTTCTGTTACAAGTGCTTACAACCTAACCTAAACTAAAGATTTATGATATGATATTTCAGAAACGAGGTATTTTTGTGGCATTTCAAGGAAAGACTAATTCGTACCTCGTACCGTATCAAACTTATAAGCCACAAGCTTAATTGGAAAAACAAATATAATAGAGGAAGAACAAATATTATAATATAGTTTGAAGCATTTTATGTCAATGGACTCTGTAAGGAGGACATTGATGAACAAATTCACCACACCACCATACATAGATTTATTTCCACATCATTGTCATCACTTAATATCAATATTATTTTCTTTCTTAGTGTTGGACATTGAATGTGTGTTTAGCACAGCAACAATGTTACACACAATCATATTGATTGTTGGTAAATACGAAATGCACCATCAAATGTATACTTACCATATTAAGTTAATTATTGATTACATTTAAATAAAGTCAATTGTAGGCATTTAATTGTTGTTTATAGCAGAATATTGCTGTTCTTTAAAGTAGATAGATTGTGCATTGAAGTGTTGAAGGGAAAGGCCTATTAGACTTTGTGGATGGATGTAATGGATCATGGAATATATTGAGGATTTACTTAAATTCTTTTTTTATATTTCAGGTGTCAGGCTCAACTACATTATTCTGGAAAAATTCTCAAACTCTCTCATGCACTTACAGCAAGAATTAGCAAGCAGTACATACATAATCTATGATGACTTCCACAGAAAGACATTAGATCAAAAATTCTCTCACTAATCCTTACAGTATATTTGTTCTAATTTCTTTTTGCCCCATGTCCAAATATTGCAAAATAATGTGAATAAATGCTATTAAAGATATAATAAAAGTCGTTTTTGTTTACCATCATTTATTTCTCTGTATTTACTGTTACCTAATGAATGACTTTTAATTTAGGTAAATAGGTACCTCTAAATATTATCATTATAATAATCAATTGGCTGTATTTATAAAAAAAAACATAGTATTCAATTCTTAAATATTTCATTACAAGTTATTTTTATTTGTACTTATAGAGGTATAAATAAAATTTACAAGCACAAGTTCATAATTAAAACACTTTATTAAAGTTTACATTGTTATCAATTAACAAAATAGGAACACACATTTATATCGCTGTCTTACAAGACTGAACAGTAAAAAAAAGAAGATTATCTTCAATAACAATGTTCAGTTTCTACTTTTGTTCTTGAGAAGATTGGAAACTGAAGTAGCAGAGCAACGGGGCAACGCAGCATGGGCGACATCGTTCATGCTGCCTTCATGTCTTCATAGGTGAAACGCCCCAGGAACTCTATAGTTTTAAAACAAAATCTTATTATTTTCTGCTCAAATAAAGTACTTAAACATTATGTGGCAAAGTAAAGTAGGCATATCAACTAGGTTTCCATTATGCCCATGGCTGGATAGGAAGCCATCAGCCTAGTCATTGCTGCGGGTTGTATAATTTCATCTTTATTTAGGGCTGATATTTCAGTCTCCAAATATTTTATAATACTGAATTAAACATTAGTTAGGTATACACTAAATATATGTTATGTCTATGTACTAAGTTCAGCCAAGGAAATATATTCATAATTTTATAATTAAGTGACTTGCTACGCTTCAATCTTAACTGTGTCAAAAAGCTTACCTTCAATGATTAATACAGAAGATTGGTTATTCAATCCATGTTTGAACAACAAGATTGATGTTGGGTAGCGTTCCCTTCTTGTATTATCAGCTCTAGCACGGTCTGTGAACATATTATAAATATGTTTTGTAGTTAGTTGTTATTTGGCTAGTGGTTATAATAGTTTATTTCAGTATCTACTTATGTACATAAATATCAATTAACAATTTCAGTTAGAATTTGAGGTTGACGGACATAGTAACTATACTTAATAATTATTTTAATCACATTATATAGTTAACCTCACTTAAGATGCTTGTCTACGTAACAAAGGAATGATTGTCCATAGTTAGATTCACCAATAATGTAGCTACAATAATGTAATGAAATACAAAGGTACTCTTTTACACACGTTATTCCTATTTATATACGGCTTACTTACTTGTAGTGATAATATCGATTTAGGTACTTTTTGCTATTGAGCAAAACAGCCTAAGTAAGTCTTAGTGCAGCCAGTAGAAAACGAAATCAGAGCACGGAGTGTCTTGAACGAGAGAATTTTCCAAAGTTTTTCCGACTTCCACAAGCCACAAGAAAAATGTTTTAAAACTGCTTAGCATAGGCCCATGTTTCTGTAAGAGAATAGTTAATATAATTTTGTATGTTAAAATATATAAAACATTCAAGGCAAAACAATGCAAAACAAAAACATCATTCCAGCGCAGATTATTTCCGATGTTTAACATGTGATGTTATATACCTTTTCTGTTCTTTTCCCTACAAACTGATAAAGTTAGAGCAGCAAAGTTATACTTTAGACAGGCAATATTTTGCATTAACCGCTAGAGGCCCACCCGGCCTGCCGGCGCGTCCCATACCTGTTGAGTACCGGACGACCACCCGCGGTGACAGATTTACGACCGCACTTAAATAAACAAAACACTCGAGCTTTTTGCTTACGTCTTCGGTGTTATCGTTGACTGATTTGGGTTCGTGTTTAGACAAAGGATTCTTTGTAATATTTAGAAATTACGTGTGCGTTTGTTAGAATTGATAAATAAAGATTTTTATCGACCCTTGTGCCGATTAGTGATAAGACGATTTCTGATAGACCTACTGTTCCAATTTACACGAGATTTTGCAGGGTACTTTATGAATAGATAAGTTATCTAAGAACAGGGTTTTTTACAGACAAACACAGAAAATAAAAGTACAAAAAATTACGACATTAGAGTAGGTACTAACCGTTTGTTTACGTAAAAATATTTTTCGTCATAAATATTTTAAAACGAAATATTTTAGTTAGAATATCGTTTTAGACGATTAATATACTATTTGCTATTAAAATGAAATGCACTTACCAGCGATTACACACACAAATCACACACAAAACACAAAATTCACTTTTCGCAATGACCCATTGTTTACGTTTTTGGTTGGTTCAAAATAGGTATAATACGATGTTACTTAGTGCAAATAATTATCAACCACGATGTAAAAACTACTTAGTAATCCAAAAAACACCACTTCCCGTCGATTTACACAAGAAAACTATTTAAAATAATGAATTACATGCGGACCGCGCACTGACGACCAGCTTAGTTGACTCGCGTTTGACGTGCGCGAACTGTCAGTTTCAACATTTTTTTGCAGTGTTGTCCATTAATTACGTATATTCGACTCTGAACACGTCACAACGAGTCTACAGATCGTTCAAGAGGATATTCAACTTTTACTCAGTGCTGCCAATTTTTTTTGCCTGAGTCCGGTATAGACATCCGTCAGATACATCAAAACGAGATTAAAATTCGATTTCAGTCAGAAATCGAATCGTATCGATTATCCAAACTAGACAAACCAATTTCACAAAACCACGGCAAGAGTAGCTTTGCGTAAGTAAGTATTTGTTTATGTTTGAATAGTTTTGAATGATGCACTTACAATCGAATAATATTACTAAAGACGATCGAAACTGCGAGCCAGAGCCACTCCTGAAATCGATTTCTAAAAACGGATTTTGGAAACGATTTTAAAATCTGAAATAGGATATTAACCGTTTGCGTAAAAACTATACTCGATTATTAAAATAAGATTAGACATTTAAATAAACCTTTTCTACGGTCCGTTCAACCGATTTTAACTTCTATTGTGTTGCTGACATGACAAATGGCAACTGACAAAACACATAATCCAAATAAATTATAGCCAATTGCTTAAAACAACCCTATTCAATATCGGTCGACTGGTATTTTTTTAAATCGTAATTCGAATTATGGCATGCGTTTAAAATTGGACTTGCTTTCGATTCAGCATTGTAAACAGAAATAAAATGTGTTGCGTAATTAGACTGCAGGAGTCAGAAGATTCAAATAAATTCCTGTAACATATTATTTCAATAAAGAATTATTTGATTCGAGTTGATAATCAAACAAATTAAAGTAATGGCCAAATTAATAGCCACAGTGTAAAACATTTCTGTCATGTTATATTACAGTCTAAAGTCTACTACAAGTATAATCTTTCAGAGATCAACTTTTAAATTACTTTATGGTAATTTTGTGATTAATTATTTTGGAACTTTTATTTAGCGGTGGTACACCCCTTTTATAAAAAAAAATGTCTTACGAATAGAGATTCTTATTAAATCAAAATCTATTACATTCACTCAGTGAGACATCCAAATACGTGGGTTTCAAGACGATCATAGCAGTTTTATGATAAAATAGTTTTCTGTAATTATGAAAAATAGAAAATATTGATGCTAACAAATAAAGCAAAAAGCTATAATGTTTTCAAATACATATGTGTATCTGGATGTCTCAAGAAGTGGAAGACATCTTTTTAAACATTCACGAGATATTAATTTTGAACCGAAGTATTAACAATTATGTAAAGCTATGTGACTGTATTGTAAAACTACTATTAGGAGTGTTTAGGTCCAGTGGGTCCACTATAAAAAAATACCTCGTGAATGCTTAAAAAAATCTCTTCCACTTCTTGAGGCATCCAGATACAGATATTTAAAGACATTCGTAATAGCTTTTTGCTTTTTTGTTGCGTCAATATTTTTCATCATCCCAGAAAACTATTTTGTCATAAAGCTGTTGTGAGCCTCTTCAAATCTTATTTGGATGTGTCACTGAGTGAATGTAATAGATTTAGATTTAATAAACATCTTTATTCACGATATTTTTTTTTTTTTAAAGGGGCACCATTAGGCTTAGATAAAGACTCAACTAAACAAAAGGTGAACAAGAGTTCTAAAATAATGAATCACAAAGTTACCAAAAAGTAATTTAAAAGTTAATCTCTAAAAGATTATATTTTGTAGTAAAGTTTGAACTGTTATATGATAGGACAGAAATATTTTACACGTAGGCTATTATTTTAGCCATTACTTTAATTTGTTTGATTACAAAAATAATCAATGTGTCCTTACCCCTGTAAGAAATAAAGACTTCATGATTCTTATGTAATAATTATATTGTTTCTGTTTGTATTTTATTTTTAAACCAATGGGGATTTGTGAACTTTTTATCCCTCAATCCCCATTAATGGGGATTGCCTGTGGGGATTAGTGGAATAACCCCTATTTGCCGGCCGGAAGCTCGCATGTATTCGGCCAGTACAGCAATTTCGATTTATCTCGAAGAAGGTTGTCAAAATAATGTTTGAGAAAAGATTTAATTTAAATTTCGATTTGGCTTACAAATAGAGCTGTTTAAAATTGTTGTTCGTCATTGATTCTGGAATTTATAAGCAATTTACTTAGTTTTAATTTCGACGCATTATTTGAGAAAAGTACTATACAAGTCTTGGCCGTAACCAGGCAGTGATGGACGTATGTGTGCCTTGGCTTCGCCTCGGCCCACATTTTCACGATCGTCCTTCAATGCCCTTGTTGCAGGCCGCGACAGTAATGTAATAAATAGTACATTATTGTCGCGGCCTGCTATATTGCTGGTCCAAGTATATTTCTTAAAAAATGCGAACATCATTAGAAGGTCAATAAGTTTTTGGCGAACAATTAAATGTTTCCCATTTTTTTAAGTTGTGGAACCTGCTTCGTAATTTTTTACGTATCCATGAAAAGTAATCAGTAAAGCTTTCTTGGTACCTAATTATATGGCTAATATAATTTTGATTAATTTGAATCAAGAACTTCTAACAAAACCTTGTGCCGATACCTACGCTGGTCTTTACCCCTATCCACGCGGTCTCGCAGGATTTCTCTCCGGAGCATACTTTTGCAAACTTGTTAAAACTGATATTTTTGTTTTCAGTGAGGGATTTTATGAAAGAATAAAAGCTCCAAAGGTATGTATTTCCTTTTTTCAGTCGTTTACTTATCATAGTTTTTAAAGACTAGTCGTTTAATTAAATACTATTTTCCGAATTTCAGTTTGTTTTGGTATGCTGCAACCAATATGAGTACGACGTTGATCTGGACAAGTGCTTGCCGATATGCAGCCAGGGATGCGTCAACGGCACCTGCACCGACGTTGATACCTGCACGTGCACGGCCCCGCTCACACTCGTCGGCCACACCTGCGTCCCATCCACATGCTCCAACTGCAAACACGGAAACTGCGTGGCACCGAACGACTGCAAGTGCCATGAAGGTTACATGAGATTAAATGGCACTTGCACACCGAAATGTAATAAATTGTGCGTTAACGGAGAATGCGCCGAACCTAACAAATGCAAATGTCATGACGGCTATAAAACTGACCCCAACGATGCATTTAAATGTATCCCAATTTGCAACCCCCAGTGTGTTAATGGATACTGTAAAGCGCATAACAAGTGCATTTGCAATGTAGGATATGAAAAAAACAGAAATCAATTCAGTTTGTAACCCTACTTGCGTCGGATGCGATTTTGGACAGTGTATCGCGCCGAACAATTGCTCCTGCTTTGACGGATATGAACGCATTGATTCCACCTGCAAGCCAAAGTGTAGTTCATGTAAAAACGGCGATTGCGTCGCGCCTGGAAATTGTCAATGCCACAAGGGATATGCCCTCAAAGAGGAAGTCTGCATGCCCTCCACCCTGCACTAATGGGCGGTGCTTGAAATCCGATCAATGCTCCTGTAATGATGGCTATAACCTGACAGAAACAGGCTGCCAGCCCTATTGTTCCAGTCCTTGTATTAATGGGTACTGCTCAGCTCCTAACTCCTGCACCTGTATCAATGGCTATCAAAAGGATGACTTAGACCATAGCAAGTGTTACAATCTTTGCAACAAGTCATGTTTGGAAATTTGAAATATCGCTAACTAGTGAATTAGAATATTAATAATGAATTGCAATTATAACACTGAATTTGATGTTGTAACCGTTTTAGCTGTAAAAAAGGCATTTGGAAAGTTTCCAAACACTTTTTTTGCATTAAACATTTAATATTCGGTGTTACAATATTAATTATTGCATTTCATAATAAATATTTAAAAAAAAAATTGCCAAATTAATCAAAACAGCGAACTATCTAACATCTATTTGCGACGTTCCCCAATTTCAGAATGCACGCAATTATATGAGTATTCTCTATTTTCACCCGAGATGTGCCCTTTTTTAAATCTCATCGAAGAGAATTCATACCTTTTTATGCCTACTGTGTAAATAAATATATGATAAATTAACATAATATTTCATCAAATTATACAGGGTGACTGGATCTTGATCCGCCATAGCAAATTCGCACATAGAGGAGGTCATTTACTAATTATTGAACCTTACTTTCCCTAGCTAAAGTTTTATAGTTTGGAAGATATGTAAATTTCTATACTTTATTGTGATTTTTCTAAAATTTGACCACCAAGCATTTCATTTATGCCCTAAGACATGTGCCTCCGGATTTTTAATTTGTCTGTCTGTGGTGTCTTGTTTTTTCCTTTTTAGTTGACTTTTTGTCGTAGTTGGGTTTTAGTTTTTATAACTCATCACCACCACCACCTCAACACCTTTAATATTTAGTGTATAGGTACTTCAATTGATTTTTGGTTATTTGGAAGTGCCGTGGTAGGCAGTAATACAAGTCGTTTTATTTACAAAGTTATTTTTATTGAATTCTACCCCGTTATACTTTATTACTCGTATCTTACAGGGCTCATGAATAGAAATGATGAAATAAGAATAAGATCTGCTTAGCAGTTTTGAACAAATAAAAAGACGGGTAGCTAATATGTAGGTAAATATTTTACTGTCATCGTTTGAGTTAGTTGTTTGTTTGTTTAATTTTGCATATTTTGAATATTTAACTTAACATCTTGTATGGCTTCCTTCAAACTGAATGAACCGAAAAAAAATAGCTATTTTGTAAAACGGCGGATTTGATAATCCATCTGCGACATCTAGTTATATACAAGCCTAACTATGTAATCATAACTAATATTATGATGTGAAAGTGAGTTGAGAGAGGTATGTTTGTTTATTTGTTTGCTACGCTTTCACGCTAAAACGGCTGAACGGATTCGGATGAAATACCCCGAAAAAGGACAGCCTACTTTTCATCCTATATTGCAGATGAAGTCGCGGGTAACAGCTAGCAGTATTATAAATGTGAAAGTGACTTTGTTTGTTTGTTACGCTTTCACACTAAAACGGCTGAACGGATTTGGATGAAATTTGGCACATGGGTAGACCATGACCTGGAGAAGGACCTTTTAATCCGATATTCCGACGGAATCGAGACTTTGGGGGCGCAATTAGTAAAATTATAATGAAGAGTTTGTTTGTTTTTTTTGTTTGTTTGAACACGCTAATCTCTGGAATTGCCAGTCGGATTTGAAAAATTATTTTAGCATTTGGTAGTCCATTTTTTTATGGAAGCTGATAGGCTATTAATATCAAGACACGAGCCTTAGGAGCCGAGCAAAAATAAAAAAGTCAGATAGACCTCTAAGTGGAAAATCTTTGTGATATATCCTATACTATTAAACGAGCAATATTTGTATATATGTATATATTTGTAATCACGTTCTGGAAAACGGCTCTAACGATTTCGATGAAAGTTGCAATATAGGGGTTTACGGGGGCGAAAAATCGATCTAGGTGGGTCTCATGTCAGGGAAAATTCGTTCTCTTCGTATTTTCACCCGAACAGAGCTCGGGCGCCCAAAGTTTAGAACAAGATGGCTACCTTAGAATGGACATGGCAGCATGGAATTAGTAAGTACCTACTATCACGACAGCATGGAATATACATGGAATTAGTACGAACTATCCTGTACTATTAAATAAGCTTTCTCTATTTTCACCCGAGCAGAGCTCGGTCGACCAGGTACTTTTATGTTAAACAAGAAAGGACACTGAGCAAAAGTGGTCCATGGACCAATAGTGATATGGTCTTAATATTTGTGTAGGGATACCTCATCTTAACCCTTGTGCAAAAGGGCATTCAAATCTGACCCAGCAATTTTGAGAAAAATACACTTTTATAACAGGCTGGACTATTATATATTCAGACGGGCCGCAAGGGCAGGTACTCACCTTAACCGTTATAGCTAAAGGAAAACATTTTTAGTAGACTCTCCTTTACTTTTTAACTGTTTTGAACCGCATTTACAGATTTTGTAAAAAAAAATATAGTCATAACAAAATGGTCAATTTACACTAAAACTTTTGATGCCATTCGATCTTGTTTCTAATAAGGTTCAAAAAAGTCTAGGGGACCAACCGAGGTTATAGCTCCTACACACTATGCCGGCGGCATGGCCGCCGGCCCTCCCGCCGGGCATTCCGCGGCGCGCCCGGCCTTACCGCACGAAGCCGCACAAAGGATCGCAAAGGAAATGAAGGCGCAAAAGCCGGGGGTACATGCCACGTAACAAAAGCTGGCGGCCTAGCCGCCGGTATAGTGTGTAGGAGCCATTAGAGTATTAGAAATGTCACAAATGGCAAAAACTTTTCCCAAAAACGGTTCGTAGTGATTAATCGTATTATCCACAATTTTTATAACGTATGCGTTAAATTTAAAAAAAGAAAGTCATTGTAAATACAAATCGGTTTGATTTCAATCAACTTTTTTTTGAGGTAATGAAGAATGAAGGGGTTTTAAATTGCGTCTATGAGGTGGTCATAGATGTGAGTATTTTTAAACTATCAATAGTATCTATTCGAACTACTTTTTGTAACTATGCACGATAATTTTTTAGAAATTTACATGATCAGAACGTCTTTTTTTTTGCGACTTTTCTAGCACTCTTACCTAAGTACGTAGTTATAGAAGAGTATTTTAATCTTTACACGGAACTGCATCAATTGGTACCATAAAATAAAACGAAAGGATTGTCATTCTTTTTGTTGTCTGTACCATTTTTACAAAATCTTTGAATGCTGTTAGTAATTACTCAAAAAGTTAAGGGCAGTCTACTAAGAACGGTTTCCTGTAAAATCCTGCCCTTGAAAATCGTGTAAATTCTAAAAGTATATTTTTCTCGAAATTGCCGGGTCAGATTTTTATGCCCCTTTGCACAAGGATGAAGTATCAAAACCGTATCACTCTTGGTTCATAGACCATCTCCTTACACGCGGACGAAGTCGCGTGCAGAAGCTAGTACCTTATTTGTTTTAAGTAGTGTACTTAAATCAAGTACTTTTATGGGCACTCTTTGGGTCCTGAAAATCATATAACAAGAATCAATAATTTTTAGACACCGTGTCTGTCCGTCTGTCTTTTTGAGAACGGCTGAACGTATTTCAATAAAACTTGTACTGTTGTAGAAGCTTTCATCTCTATCAGTTGAGTTGTTGGTGTGCCTTCACCTGTGGCCTACACCCAGCGGCCCCCAAGCCATAACAGTGCCCAGGTGGTTCCAGAGATTAGTTCTATATTTGTTTCATCGGTATTTTTTGCAATAAATACTTTTGATATCGACCTCCGGCCAGCGGACTACTTCTTTAATCAGCGCAGCGGCGATGACGAAGGATAGCTAAGGAAGGATTGCTGGATGATGACATAAACCAGTAAATTAATTTGAAAATCGCATATTTTTTTATATTTCTACATTGTGCAAATTCTACCTTAGCTAGTATTATTGACTGTTTCATGGGCACCTCTTAAAAAAAAAATTGTACCTCATTCCATAGCGAATTTGAGATAAATGGCGTTTAAGATCATGTACGTAGATGATTTACAAAATCGTTAATTGACTTCTTATTGTATTTTTTTACTGTTTTAGTAAAGAAAGAAAGAAAGAAAGAAAGAAAGAAAGAAAGAAAGAAAAATTGTTTATTCTGAACAAACAAAACGCACATATAAAGATAAAACACATAAAATACACATTTACAAAAGTAGCCAAAAGCCTCGTGTTCATCCAATAAATAAAAATATAAAAAGTAAAACACGAAGGTAAGTACTCTTGGTTACGTCAAAAGCTTTGTTAACGTATTCAGTATCAAATAAAATAGGTTTGATGGCCATTGTCACACAAATCTTGGATTTTCTCCAATCCCATGGCTTTTCGCCTAGGTTGTAGGTGTGGGGTGCCTAAATGTTGCAAACGGCCCACACACCACGTCTTGAAAGGAATACGTTGAATTACAATTTACCCTGTATACAATGTCACCCATGAGCATGCGACCGCCCGTATATTTCTGAATATTCATGAAATATTCTCGAAAATTAACTTAAAATTTTTGTCTTTAATATTTTTCATGTCATGTTAAGTTTTTTTTTTTATGAATATTCAGAAATATACGGGCGGTCAAGTTGCCCATCGGCGACATTGTGTTTAGTATCTATGCACTTTGTATTGTAACAGATATATAGGATAGCTGTTACAATACAAAGTGCATAGTTTGTGAACTTTCACCAGAAAATTGAATTTTAATTATCATGGGAGTAGTTCAAAAAAGCGTTCTAGAACCAAAAGAGTCCGCTGGGCTGGAGGTTTCGTTTTGGCCCAATATTGAATAAATTAAGCGTAATAGATAACGAGTAGGTAATACTCGTAGAATTAGTGTCGCGGGCAAAACCTAGTGAAGAAAGAAAATGTATAACTCTATAAGGTAAACAGGTAAATAATAATAATTATGATCCCTCAACCAATTCTCAACGAATGGTACAGTTCAACACAACTTAGATGTAGCATCGGCAAAATTCGTAAAACCGATCACCATCCTAACTGAGCGCGTCTTCAAAATCACCAATCTTTGTTACTGATTTAGGTGAAAATTATCTTTACGAAAACACAATAACTTGTAAAGTCATTAAACCAAATAAATTTGTAAAATTGAAATGAATGAATGCAAACTAAGTTGTGGCGTACTGTACGCTAGTATCGAAATCCACTGTTGCGTTTATTTGTCTAGGAATCGAACTCACGACCTAGTGATTATGAAAAACTACCTACGCTACGATAATAAAACTATCAACTTACTTTTTATCCTACATTTTTTTTTTCTTACCCTCTGACACTGTTTTTACTTTTGGTGGTAAATACCACCTATATTTGGATTTGTTGATTTGTTGATTTCTTTGTTGATTAAATAGTAAACTCAAAATAATAGTTCCCACTGCTCTTGTTTCCCAAACCCAATCCAAAAAAGAGGCTTGCTGAGTCTTATCGAGTTCGCGAGTTCGATTCCTAGACAAATTAACACAACAGTGGATATCATTATTAGCGGACCATTCACAAAGTCGCACCAGCGTGATAGCGATAACTTCATTCAATATAGCGGTTTTCGATTCAATGTGTTTTTGAACTGGCGTACCACTCGCTATTTTTTCTGAAAAAGCGTGCGTCGAGTCAACGTCATTCGAATCTTCTTATCACTCCCGATAACAACGGATACAATCATCCACTAGTAAAAAAAAACTTTACACTTGATTAACTTAATATTTCCGTGATTATGAAATCGCCGGAAGACATCCATCCTGTTAAAAAAAAGTCGGTACCTACGTCAGTTTACATAAAGTTCCCAATTTAACCGAAGAGCGCCATTTTAACTAAAATGTCCGCGAGAATGGGGACTCTAGTGCCATTGTTTTTAATTGTTTTATTACATTTGTTTAATGTTGACCACGTGGAAAGTAAAACATGCACCCATTTGGTACGGTAAGTAAAAAACCATGTACCTACATAAGTATGTTATTTATTATAATTAATTTGAACAAAAAAAAAATTATAATATATATGGATATATTTATTATCATGTTACCTCGGAGCGACAACGCCTTTCAATGTCAACATTGTCTTTAAGGTCATCACTTCATCAGTGAGAAAATGCCCTAGATATTTGAATTTTGTCACTCTTTTGACGTTCAAGCCGTTCAGGGTAATGTCAGGTATAGTATCTGGGCGTTCGCCGCCGGCCTTAAAGAAAAATCCATGTGCCTCACTTATAAAAGTATAGCTACTGGAATTAATTCCCAGTAGTTCAATATCAGTACAAATAAACGATTGATCTGCGCAGAAACTAGTAAGTTCCCTATAAAATAACTCGTTTGGATGTGCATTAAAATCACCCAGTATATACAACTATTAACAGCTCATTTCACCTAAGTCTTCACATGTTATATATTTTTTTACATGTTAGTACATCTTAAATTAACATTTATTATATTTTAGAATAGAATAGAATATTCTTTATTATGTACACCATAAAAATTACAGATATAAATGTAGACATTTTACATAGGGTGAAACAATGGGCGGTCTTACCGCTAAAAGCGATCTTTTACAGACAACCTATGGATGGATTAAAGAGAGATTATTATTTATATTTCATTCCTACAGGACGAATCGATTTGTTCCACAAACTTATTGGAGCACGTACTTGAGCCAGGAGAAGGAAAACAAACCCAACTGTTGGTTTGGATGTAAACGAAGACTGCACAACGTTGTGAAGACGCGTTTTTATATGGTAAGTTAAACTGTTTAAATGACTTTTAATTTTTAAAACAATTTGTGTGTATCTGTAATTCTGTATCTACTAGAATCTGAATCGTTTTGTGAATAGATTGCTTATCCATTGCTTGAAAATTCGAAAAAAAATCTGCTCAATAACGTAAATGACGCAATGAATGTTGTTGAAATGTCAAAATGAAAGATTAGTCGTAATCGTTTACAAAAATACGAATATGTTACGTAATTAGATAGCTGAATTACACGATGAGATTCAATTGCCTGTGGCAAGATGTCGTATTTCTAAACAATGTTTTGACGATACAAGACATTAGTTGCTTCAATTTATTGTATGCCACATGCAAGAAACTTACATCGTGTAAATGAGGTTTTATTGTCTTTGGCCAATCTTAAAGCAAATAGATGAGTTCGTCCCGCCATCTTCTTCTGGGCTTGGCGCGTTATCGTTTGGTGTTTTTTGGGACTTTTAACAATTTATCATCCTTAATCTTTCAAAATGTGAAAGTTATCTTACCTAAACCACTGACAGACTGAGTATCATAGCAAAATTTTATCCAATATAGCACCAAATATCAAAATTACGGAAATAAACTCTCTTGACCTCCTAGGCTCCCCAATTTTTGACGAATCCTTTCCAACGTTCATTGAGGAGAATACAAAATTTCAACGATGTCTCGGAAACACTTTTCAAAATTAACATTCATTCGACCTTCACACTCATTCGATACTGTTGCTTTGAACCAACATTTACATATAGCCTTAGCTCCTCTCATCTATGGAAGCACCCACAAGTTTTAGAAAAAGTAGACCAAATTATTAGAAACACACTAACTTCAATCCTAAATGTGACGCTGGACGACTTAACCAGGAACATTTTATTTTCCTCTCTGGTCGATTTTGAGGTACCGTGTTTGACTGATACGTTGAACGGTTGGAAAATGGTTTCCCAATACGTATTTGCCCGACAACCCGTCCTCCCAGAGACGGTGGGACGTGCCGCTCTGCAGTATTATACGGAATACCCTGGTAAACACGTCACTGTTGAGCGCGCCCGTCTGCTGGCTGTGGGAGAATGGGAGTCAGGTTTGTGGCTTCAGGCGCTCCCGGCATCCACTATAGGCACTATGATGGACGACTCATTGTTTCGGCTCGCTTCGTGTGTCCTACTCGTACGCCCAAGCGTCCTTTCTTTTTGTATTTATTTGTGTAGTTAGTCATTTAATTTAATGTTAGATTGTATATTATAAACTAGCTTTTTCCCGCGGCTTAGCTTGCGTGGAATTTGGAAATTATCCCATGGAAACGTACGTTATAAACCATCTGTCTGCCTCATCTAAATCCTATTAGTAGCATAACATAATGATTGAATACTATCGTGAATTCATGCAAACCTAGTACTTTTTGTCAGGTTACTGCTCAGAAATTGTGCACAACGTCTAATGATTGAAACTATCTTGAATTCATGTAAGCCTAGTACTTTTTGTGCCAAGTTTCAAGTTTATTAACTCAAGGAATAAGATCATACAAACGAAAATCCCGTAACGGAATCGACATACTACACCTACCGCAGTATTTCTTTGTAAACAATATTTTTTGTTTTCCTTCGGGTGCTAGAATCATCAGGCTACTCTGTGCGCTTACTCTGGAGCATGCCACATACAACTGGCCGTGGGAGAAGCAGATTTACCTCAAGTCTACTCCCGCTATCTTAAGAGTTTGACCTTGAGCTTTGTTTATGGTCATACCGAAGCACACTTTGATGGGATACTGCACTCTCTTGAATTCGAAGGGGTAATTTGATGGTGTTAGGGGAATCCTAGGAATAAATACAGACCTCTGTAAAGCTTAGAAACCTTCAAATGCAGTACTAATATAGTACGGTAACTTTCGAGACATTCCAATTATAAAGAAAACTCAAACATGTGTCAAAATAGAATGTAATTTAAATCAAAAGCACTAAGGAGTATTGATATCAACTTAGAAGCAAATCAGTCCCAAAATAACTTTCTACCCCTATTTAACCCCGTTAGGGAATGAATTTCAATAAAATACGAAGTACATTGTCCATCAATTCTATTAAAGAATGTTTATGCAAAATTTGAAGTAGATTAGACCAAGGAATCACGTTGTCCCATACAAACTTAGCCCCCCTTTTTAACCCCCTTAGGGGTAGAATTTCGGAAAATCCTTTCTTATCAGATGCCTACGTCATACAAAGAACACACCCTCCAAATTTCAGGTTTCTACAATCAGCGGTTTAGGCTGTGCGTTGATCCGTCAAACTCAAACTCAAAGCATTTATTTCAATTAAACCATTTACAGGCACTTTTGAATTGTCAAATAGTCGCGTCAGTTAGTCAGAAAGTTGAAGCTAGTTGCCCATTCCAAAACGTAGATCTTTATGGAGAAGAACGGGCAAGAAACTCCAAGGACACTCTTTTAAATATAGAAAATTACAAAATCCTGGGTACATTATTCTTGTTGCTTCAAAAATTGAAAAAATGCAAACAAAACTAATTTGCAATGTATTTGAGAGATTAATAGAATGTTACTACCAAAAAGAAAGAAAATCATTATCCATTAGAGTATTCAACAATTAAAACTTGTTTAAATAAACATTAGGTAAGTTTGTAAAGTCAGAAAAAATTAAAAGGGTAAGCAACTCTTCCAAACATTAAAATTTTTAACTAGTGAGCCCAAGTGGCTGTGGAGCAGGACCAGCATTAAGCCAAGCATTTTTATCTATGATATAATCATCCAACTTATAATATGCTTGTCTACATAGTGTGCGTTTAATGCATGTTTTAAATTTCTTCTCATTCAGTTCAAGAATATCGAGTGGTATTTTATTATAACATTTTACACAGTACCCCATAAAAGAAGTGTGCACTTTAGACAATCTGAAACGTGGTTGATCTAATTTGTTCCTATTTCTAGTGTTAAAATTATGCCTGTCACTTATCTTACTAAAAATATGTAGATTTTTCCGAACATACATAATGTTTTCATATATATACTGACAAGGTACCGTCATAATGTTAATTTTCTTAAACAGTTCCCTTAGAGATTCGCGTCTGCGGAGGTTATATATGGCTCTGACAGCCCTCTTTTGCAGAATAAAGACAGAATTAATATCTGCAGCCCGTCCCCACAGCAAAATACCGTAAGACATGATGCTATGAAATCGTCAGTCAGTCATTCGAGACAAAGCATTTTATATGAATAGATATAATTCTACTGTACGTGTGTATGTCACTGAACTCCTCCTAAACGGCTGGCCCGCGTTTGATGTTTTTTTTTGTGTGTGTTTGAGTGGGTGGGTCCGTGGATAGTTCAGATTCACAATTGGACCCGGTAGATGGCGCTGTTTGGACAGGACAACGTCTACAATTTGAAAATTCATTTTCTCATTCATGATATCCCGGTATCCGGATATTTATGATATCTCGGTAGATAGGTAGGTATGTATATACCGATATACCTACCAATGTAGTAGTGTAGTGTATATGTAGATAGGTGATGCTAGGAGGCCATCAGAACCATAGTGGACTAACTATTTTTTTAAATTTATTTTTTTTGGGCTAAAAGTGATACAACGAATATTCACTAGATGGCATCTAGTGAATATTCGTTGTACTTATCACTTTTAGGCCACCCTGGTTCTATCAAAGTGTTCAAAGTATCAAATTATAACTGGAAAAAATCATAGACTCAATATTGTAAAAAAAATAGTTAGGCCACTATGGTTCTGATGGCCTCGTGATGATAGGTAGATAGGTAGGTAGATAGGGTAGGTAGGTAGGCATAGTACTAGGCATGCATGAATTTACGCTAAGTTTATTTTGAGTACGGGCGGACAACATTTGCCAGGTTGGTTTAGATTCACAATTGGACCCGGTAGATGGCGCTGCAGTCGGTATCTAGGTTATTTATCTATGCTGCAACTAAACGGCTGGATCGATTTGAATGAATTTTTGTGAATGCATTCAAGTGGGGGCCTGGATGATTTAGATTCAAAAATTAGCCCGTCATGCAGGACAACGTCTGTCGGGTCCGCTAGTATATATATACTCGTATATAGATAAGATTTGTCATCTATGGTTATAATAAAAATATCAATAATTACGTTATAAAATGTATATTTGGATACATTTCAGAAACACGAAACCTCGGTGGGGATTGTCTGCTGTCCCGGTTACATGAATGTTGGTCATTCTACACAGTGAGTAATTATAGTTTTTATGGAAAAATAAACTATTGTATTGAAAGTATCAAAGTTGTTTTTGAATCTCAAAGTTATACGAGAACTTTGTACTTTGTATACAACATACCTAAGTACCTACTACTAGATCTCAATCGCAATCAGCCCGCGAATTTGTTCGCGTATATTTAAAATAGCACTTGACAAGTTTAACCAGCAATTAGTTTTCCATAATATTCCGATTGAATATACAATATTCAGAAAAATACGGGCGGGCACATGCCCATGGGCGACATTGTATTTAGTTACAATAACATCATCTAATTATTATTTTGTGCATTTTTCAGACTCAGCTGTCTGCCGATATGCTCCAAACCTTGTATAAATGGTTTTTGCCAAGGTCCAGACCAATGTGCATGTAATAGCGGTTTTGTACTTGATCCTAAAAATAACCATAGCTGCCTTTTCCTTGGTCCTAAATCATGCGTCAATGAAACTGGTGTCGCAACAAATACATGTCAGTGTGAAAAGGGATATCAATTTGCCAACGGAATTTGTCAACCAGTCTGTAGAGAACCCTGCACCAATGGCACGTGTATTGCCCCAGATTACTGTCAATGTTCGCCGGGATATGAAAAAACGGGGCAAAATACTTGCGCGCCCCACTGTTCTAGCTGTTCTCATGGAAGTTGTATTGCACCTGAGACTTGTATTTGTAACTCAGGATGGCGAATGACTCAAATAAATGGAACTACGAATAGTTCTTGCCAGCCAATTTGTACCAAACCCTGCACCAATGGCACTTGTATCGCCCCAGAGACTTGCCAATGTTTCGCAGGATATATCATTTCTGGGAAGTATACATGCAAGCCTTACTGTTCCACTTGTTCTCAAGGCAGTTGTATTGCACCTGAGACTTGTATTTGTAACTCAGGATGGCAAATGACTCAAAAACATGGAACTATGAATATTTCTTGCCAGCCAATTTGTACCAAACCCTGCACCAATGGCACTTGTATCGCCCCAGAGACTTGCCAATGTTTACCGGGATATAAAACTTCTGGGAAGCATACATGCAAGCCTTACTGTTCCACTTGTTCTCAAGGAAGTTGTATTGCACCCGAGACTTGTGTCTGGACCTCAGGATGGACAGTGATTCAAATAAATGGTTCTATGATTAATTCCTGTGAACCAATCTGTACCAAACCATGCGTAAATGGCACATGTGTTGCTCCAGAGACTTGCAAATACCTTGAAGGCTATAACCAAATGGAGGAGAATATAAGCAAACCTCACTGTTCCAGTTGTGCTCACGGAACTTGTGTTGGACCTGAGACTTGTATCTGTAACCCAGGATGGGCTATGACTAAAATAAGTGGCACCAACATTAATTCTTGCCAGCCAATCTGTACCAAACCATGCGTAAATGGCACGTGTGTTGCACCAGAGACTTGTAAATACCTTGAAGGCTACAATAAAACGGAGGAGATTATAAGCAAACCTCACTGTTCCAGTTGTGCTCATGGAAGTTGTGTTGGACCTGAGACTTGTATCTGTAACGCAGGATGGGCTATGACTAAAATAAATGCCACGAACATTAATTCTTGCCAGCCAATCTGTACCAAACCATGCGTAAATGGCACGTGTGTTGCACCAGAGACTTGCAAATACCTTGAAGGCTACAATCAACCTGAGAAGAATATAAGCAAACCTCACTGTTCCAGTTGTGCTCATGGAACTTGTGTTGGTCCTGAGACTTGTATCTGTAACCCAGGATGGGCTATGACTAAAATAAATGGCACCAACATTAATTCTTGCCAGCCAATCTGTACCAAACCATGCGTAAATGGCACGTGTGTTGCACCAGAGACTTGCAAATACCTTGAAGGCTACAATCAAGCTGAGGAGAATATAAGCAAACCGCACTGTTCCAGTTGTGCTCATGGAACTTGTGTTGGACCTGAGACTTGTATCTGTAACCCAGGATGGGCTATGACTAAAATAAATGGCACCAACATTAATTCTTGCCAGCCAATCTGTACCAAACCTTGCGTAAATGGCATATGCATCGGCCCAGGTATTTGTAAATGTCTTGCAGGGTACAAAATTTCGAAGAAATTTATTTGCGAATCGGATACTTTTAAAGCAGATGTGACCAATATTGATAATAATGTGACTGGCGCAGAACCGGTGGAGCACTGGTAAGCAAAATGATTTAGTAACTGACTGACAAAACCCAGGAAAACTGCTTATTTAGCAAGTGATTGGTCAAGGCAGATAATAGTTCCAATTCGTCATTATGGTTTTCAGCTCGTTTTTGTTCAGACTCGCCAAATATTTATATAGTAAAAAATACAATAATATTGTAGTTTTGTTTTGATTCCTCAATTACCAGACTTGACCAAATCAGTTACTAATTAAATATGCAAAATTAATAGTTTTTACAAATCATTTTCTCGGTTTTGTTTTTGTTTTGGAACCTTAACTTTATCGGACAGTATTTCAATTAGTTGGCTATGTGGTTTTCTCTACAGATAATCATATCGGGCTTTCTTGTATACGAGTCACTGCTAGATAAAATTATAAGATATATTTCACTAACTAAAACTTTACTAAAAATGTATATAAGTATTTTCTTTGTCTCATGACCTTTATTTATTTATTTTATTTATTTATAATGTTTTATTTTTACAGATGGTGCCCTGGCAGTTCTCGCCCTACACATAGGTCCTAAAGTACTTAATAGGACTTAGTTTTGATAAAAATATTTTTAACTATCGAAATAAATAAAAATAATCGACAACATTTCAAAATATATGAGCCCCTAAAACAAAATATTATTATTGATTTTTAATGAAAGGATATAAGTTTTTTAAGTATTTTACTGCTTATTTTCGGCGTAAAATTATAAAAACGTTTACGTTTATGAATTGAATTAATAAAAGTATTTCGACGTCCAAACTCCACAAATGGAGACGGACTTACCATTTTTTTCAGAAATCCAGTTCAACGAAATAGTGTGACCATTCATAGATAATAGATCACTTTTGTTTTTTTTTATTGTTAGGCCCGTTCACACGGCGATGATCAGAATGATATTTTGTTACTGTATAATTTGGGATCATCCGGCAGTCTCTTGGCAGTTTTATACTGCATTTTGTCTTTAACCGTATGAACATCAGGATGTTGACGTGTGCATCAGTACATTGCACCCGTGTGAGGCAGGGGCCGGTTCTATCGTCCCGCCCCTTTTTTATAAGCATCTTGAAAATATAAAATATTGCCATTTAGGTAAAATGCAAGGTTGAGAAACCCATTGACACCCGCCTATAATGAGGGTCCGAGTCTAAACTGTTGATACAATATCTATGTTCCTTGGTTATTATTATTAAATACTTCAATCTTAGTACGGGTTTTTATATTCATAAAATTGACGAATATCTCTCCCGCATGACAACTAGATACTCTACTATTATAGGTAATGGTTTTATGTGGGTACTGGTACTGAAAATGACGTGCATTTCCATATCTAAATTTACAACGTTAAAAACAAAAAAAAATGTCCAGTATTTGTCTGTTGTTTTTAGTTCCGTCCTATTTTTTTTCCTATCCAATATAATAATTAATATCCTATACAATAAAATATACGGTTTATCATATCACCACTCCAATACGGAAAATAACTTGTCATTCAAGTTAGGATTTTAAATCAAATATTTTAAAATCTATTTTACGATGGCTATACAGAATACTGGACAGGTCGCGGGCAGTCTGCGGCCCGTGAGCCGTCACACGGAGCGCCGACAGCGCGCTTCAAGCGAGTAGCCCACTCCCCGGCGAAGAAACGCCATTAGGTGCGGTATGTGCATGCCGCGCCTCACCATCCACGCGGTGATGCCTCGCACCCGCGCGCGGTCCTCGCGGTGATCGCACGGCTATCTCCCTGTCACGTCTTTAAGTCTTGTGTATACTAACCAAATGCACTTATGAGTCCGAAATAAAAGATTTGAGATTTGAATTTACCTGGTTAGAGCAGTGGTGGCTCAGTGCTAACGGCCCCGACGAAGAGTAGGTCGTGGGTTCGAACCCAGACAGGCGCTTTAGTTTGTGTTAATAATTTCATCACGACTGCTTTCAGAAAGGTGAAGGAAAACATCGTGAGGAAACCGGCATGTCCTAGAACCGAAAATTCGAAGACATGTGACATCTACCAACCCGCACTGGGCCCGCGTGGTATCAGCCTACTCCCTCTTGAAGAGAAGAGGCCTGTGACCAGCAGTAGGAACATTACAGGTTTATTGTATTATACCTGTCAAATATTTACCTATTTTGATTAATTTGGATGGAAATATGAAATATAGATTACGAGTGAACTATAATGAATTCATAATTTTTCCTGTGATTAGTAACTAAACTGGTGTGAGAGTTTTAAAGCCGCCCATGGGCCTCTGACTTGGCTGCACATGCCGTCAAGAAGTATCTCATAGGCATGGCCGGTTTCCTCACGATGTTTTCCTTCACCGTTTTTGAAGGAAGTGATAATTATAAAATACGCACATGCAATCCGAAAAGTCAGAGGTGCAAGCCTTGGGTTTGAACTCGAGACCTATGACTTGGCAGTCTAACGGTCACACGACTAACTAGGCTATCAATAATGAATTGCAATTATAGCACTGAATTTGATTGTTGTCGTTTTAGGTGTAAAAAGGGCATTTGGAAAGTTACCAAATACTTTAAAAAAAAACTACGTTATTCGGCGTTACAATATTATTTATTGCATTTCACAACCAATATTTTGGTTTACTAGTTAGCTATATTTCGTATTTTCATACAGTAATATTGCCAAATTAATCAAAACAGTGAAATATTTGACGGCTATTTTCACTTTCAGAATAAACGCTCTTATAGAACTTGTCAAAAATGTACGAAAATTAGAGGTACTTTTGACAGATTAGGCCCTTGGGAGTAGAACGCGGCATGTTTGAACTAGGATAGGGGCAGGATGTTGATGAGCAGATCCTATTGAAAATGTCGATGTATTTGTGTGTTTGTAAGTTTGCAGGTTTGATATTACTTCCAATTTGAGACAATTGAATCTTGGAGTAATAAAATCAAATATAATCGAGTTAACCGTTGTATTTACGTTTATCGCGTCTGGTGCAGTCAAGGTGATTTTTTATATTTTCACTAGATTATAAAAGAAATTCGGAATTTCTTCAAGTTTTCGATTTTCTTTTAATTTTCTTGAAGGGAATTCTGGAAATTCTACATAATATACGTTGTCTTCGTCTACAATCATAATATGCCCTTAACTGTTTTACTGACCTTGAAATAAAAAAATACTATGGTAGTTGCATATGGTTGGTTGGTTGGGGCTTTACTTTCCTAATTTATTACAAAAGATGAATTAATCTTCCATTACTAAAGGTTCAAAATATTGAAAATAACGACAACCTTAGGGAATGCAATCCCGCAATCTGCGAGATCCCGCACCATTTTTGCGGGATCGTAAACGCGGGATTACCTATGCGAATTTGCGGGACTGTTTTTTTAAAAATAATTTCATAAAAATGGGCGTAATATCACCCGCTCTACGAAGCACTGTAACGTAATATCACCCGCTCTACGACCCACTGTAACGTAATATCACCTGCTGTACGACCCACTGTAACGTAATATCACCCGCTCTACGACCCACTGTAACGTAATATCACCCGCTCTACGACCCACTGTAACGTCCGGATTCTCAAGTGTTCAAGTTCATAGCTGGTCATCAAAAACACCTATAAAAGAAAAAAAATAGAAATTGAACATAAAAATTAAAAAAATATTGTGAGCCTGCCATTGGTCTTGGCACATTTACGGTTTCATATAATATGTGACACGACCACCAAAACTTGTATTTACACTCGATTTATAGCTGCAAAATAAACTTTGAAAATTACATATTAATTACAATACCATTACAAAACTTTATTATTTGTCTCTGGTGAAAATTAATTCGCTGATACAATGTTTATTAAAAAACCGGCCAAGTGGGTGTCGGACCACGCACAATGAAGGGTTCCGTAGTTGGGATGAATTTATCCCAAAAACAAACTTATCATTGTAGTTGAAAAACATGTTCTCCTATACGGATTGTATGGGATATCCTGTTTTTTAAACCACAAAGTTAAGTTGGTCGATTATTACTCGTTAACCTGTAAAGCCTTCTTAGCTCTGATAGTTTTCCTTTTAATTTCGTTATATATACTACTGCTGTGAATTTTTTCACAAATCCAGCCATTTAGCTAGAAGGGGGGGGAGACACTTGACTCTAACAAAAAAATCAGTTAAAAGCTTAATATTTCGCAAACGGATCCCTAAATCCAAAAATGACAATATTTTTGAAAGACCTTTCTAACGATACCCCACAACATGGGGTAGATGAGGAAAAAAAACAACCCCACTTTACGTGTAGGGGAGGTACCCTAAAAAAATATATTTTCTTGATTTTATTTCACCACTTTGTCGGCATAATTAATATGTATACATATGCCAAATTACAGCTTTCTACTACTTACCGTCTCTGAGCTAAGAAAAAAAAATCGACTTGACTGCTAGGAAATAATAATATACAAATCTCAAAATCAAATCTGCATTACAAAGATTTTCTCTCCCTAAAAATATTATTAAAGGAATAAAGAGTACCCTGAGACCAATTAAACATTAAGGAATTTAAAAAGCTGTGACTAAATTAAGCTGTGACCAAACTATAATAAACTCTAAGAATAAATTTATTGGTAAATGTCTCACGTGTTCTAATACTCTGAGTACCTATTTTAATTAGGTGTAATAATATTGCTTATGTATGCATACAATTTATAGTGTATGCATACATCATTTCATTGGAATGCTGAAATTGTTTTATTTTTTCCTCAAACTATCAAGTATTATAGGAAAATATCCAGTTCTTTTAGTTCTAAATATAAATATGAAATAATTACCAACTGTTTTAATTCGCAGGAAAAACTAGACTTTGTCGATTTTCGTTTTAATTTTATTAACCATTTGCTCTACAGTTTACCCAGAACAGGTTCTATTATTTAAATTCTAACTGACTCTTTGATCCTATGTACCTATTCATCTTTACCTATTCATAATTTTCTGCGGACGTCCATTGCCGGTCATAGCTATGTACAACAGTGGACGTTGGCTAAAAGTTTGAACAGGTCTATGCCTGTCCAAACATCTCAGGCAAAAACAAATATTTATATTAAACCATTTACAGGCACTTTTGAATTGTCAAGGATATTTCGATCAGTTCTGAGACCTCATGAGATAATGCAATGTCGCCTTTCCCTGTCGTGTCACCGAGGACGCCGCTTTCGCACGATATGGTGGTATATAGATTTGAAAAAAAACTCCCAGTTAATTGAAAGGTTCGCTAGGAAAGCGGTTCCGTCATAATAAAACGGCCGTCATGAAAATCTGTCATTGTCACCAGTATTTGACAGTGTCAAAAAACCGCTCTGTATTTGGACACCCATTTTTGTGTGACTCGGAAGCCATAAGCACTTAAGTCAAACACTTTAAGATTTGACTTAGGTGCTTATGGCTTACAAGTCTAGATTTGTCCACTTTCATGAAACCAAAGCTTTAGGTTAAAAACTTGAAACTGTCACTCGTAGTCAGCTCAACACATAAGTACGTCTTAAAGCAAGAATCATGGAATTAGTATGTACTATAATATATGACCTTGACCTTTTATGACGTGCAAGTAACATTCAGCCATACCGCTTTTAAAACAATTAGGAGGTGGACGTATAAGGTGGGATTAATTTCATAAGCATTAAAGCATTATTTACCAGCCCACCGATATGTTGAAAAGAAAGAAATGTGGTTATATATGTCGGGTCGGCGGACTAAAGCACATAAGTCAAAAAATTGCATAATTTGTTCTTTGTACCAAAATTATTCATTTAAATCAATACATCGGCAGACTAAGGCACATAAGTCAGTCGCTTGTTCGAGCTCGAATCTCAAGTAGCGTCCTTTTTCAACCTCTTCATTAGCATGAATCTTGCGACGTTATAAAAAACATAAGTTGAGTTATGTTAAAAGGAACACTTGACGCTCTCGGACTTCATGGCTACAGAAAGTGACTTATGTTATTAGGAACGTTAAGTGAGACAAGATCAACTTATATGGCATCCTTAATTGAAATACACGACAAGGCCACTCAAAGACAACGCACACTAGATCCTGACCAACAAAAGATTCGCATGAAAACATACAAATATTTTTTATTAATTCATGGGAAGCGTGAACCCATTTGTCGAGGATGCCTCTTAAAGACATTAGGCGAAAGCGATAATTTTATAAAAACAGTTGCCATGAAAAAACGGTCGTCTGTAGGTGGCACTCAAACAGATGATAACCGTGGGAAGAGTATACCCAAACATAAGATTTCTGATGAAAAAAAGCAAGAAATTAAGGAACATATTTTGTCATTTCCATCCTATGAGAGCCATTACACAAGAAAAACTACATCAAAAAAGTACTTGCCTTTTCATCTAACGATTAACAAAATGTATGATTTATTTTGTGAAAACCGCGACAATCCAGCTTCAGTAAAAATGTATAGTCAAGAATTCCACAAATTAGGATTATCTTTCAAAAAGCCCCGTGCCGACACATGTTATACCTGTGATAAATTCAAGATGCAAATTCAACTATGTCAGGAAGAGCAAGTCAAAACTGAAATAATTGCTCAACATGAACATCACAAGATTGCTGCAGATAGAGCATACGAAATTAAAAAAAGTGATACCCAAATGAATAAAAATGACAGTGCTGTGCAAGTTTATACATTTGATTTACAACAGTGTTTACCCACTCCAGCTCTCAGCTCTTCTGTAGCTTTCTACAAACGCCAGTTGTGGGCGTTCAACCTGACTGTCCATGACAACAAAACCGGGAAAGCTGTATGTTACATATGGTATGAAACCATAGCTGCTAGAGGAGCTAATCAAATAGCATCATGTCTATTTAAACATCTGCAAACATACGTACCCGAGAATACGAAACATGTGATATTTTATTCTGATACTTGTGGCGGTCAGAACCGAAATTCTCATGTCAGTTCAATGTTGACCTGGGCTTTGCAGAAATTAAACATAGATGTCATAGACCACAAGTTCATGGTTCCGGGTCATAGCCACTTGGAAGTAGACATAGATCATAGCATTATTGAAAAAAAGGAAAAGAAAACAGAGTTGCAGATTTATCACCCGCATGATTGGATACAACTTATCAGATCGAGCAGTGAAAAATTTGAAGTTGTCGAAATGCGCAGTTCCGACTTTTTGGATTTTTCTTCGTTGTTAAAGGGTCCTTTAGTATTAAGAAACAAAGACGTAGAAGGGCGACAGTTTAAATGGCTAGATAAAAAGTGGTTCCGCTATGATTCTGAATTTGGCGTCATCTCGTACAAAGACACATTAGACACGGAAAATCAATTTTTAAAATTAAACCTGAAACGTTGAATTTCTGCCATACCTGACACTATTCCTGTTATATCGGTACAGCCCTTACCGATATCAAAAGAAAAAAAAAGGTGATCTAATTTCTTTACTCTCCCTAATACCCGACGTTTTTCATAGTTTTTATTTAGATTTGCCTACTGTCAACAATATACGTAATACTGACCCTGATATTTTAGATAGTGAAGAAGATGAATAAATAGTTGAATATTATAAATTATAAATATAGGCTAGTATATAAATGATTTATGGTAAATTAGCTTATAATTAAATGTAAGTACCTACTGTTCTCATACACTTAAGTCACAACTACATACTATGTACATAGTGTTCTTTTTAACGTAAGTCACTAAAATCGTGTTTTATTACATTTATGTCAAATTATATTTACGTGCATGTTAGTATTAATTAAAAACATAACAATATTCCAATAAATTTGAATTTATGGTCTATCGGTATTTTTTTATATAGTTTTTAGTTATTCCTGAAAAGTGTGACTTTTGGACTTAAGTGTTTTAGTCTGCCGGCCCTAGATATATGTGTGGCTATGTTGGGGTCAGCTTCCAGTCTAACCGGATGGAACTGAAAATCAGTATTTGACATGGAGCGACTGCCTTTATGACCTCCACAACCCAGTTATTGAGTTGGTTGTCAGACTTTTGGGTTTCTAACTACCCGTAACGACTGTCAAAGATCTGCCAATGACAGCCGGGACAGCCGGCCTAACGTGCTATCCGAAGCACGGAGCGGTCTCGATATGTAATGGATGGTCACCCATCCACGAACCGACCGCGGCCAGCGTAGCTTAACCTTTGATCGACCCGTGCGGCTGTTATCATTTAGCCATAAGCCCCTCTGGTTGTTATCTAAAAATAATTATTACAAATAATTCTAAATAAATAAGGAAGTGTATAGAGTGCGGCACTTTATCCCTATCGGATAAAGTGCCGCTATTTGCGGCATAATAGTGGCGTCACCTCGGCCCGGCTAAAATGCCGTTAGCATTGTATTGTCATTGTCACTGTCACTTGTTAGTTTTGTTTGATAGTTGAGGTTAGTACGCTGCACTTTGTATTGATTGATCGTATTTATTTTAGATAATTATATCAAAAGTCACTACATAATGACTGAATTTACGAAAAATGAAGTAGCAAATGAAAATGGCTGAAAGGTAGGTTCGGTTAGGATAGAACCCGGGGTCGCAGGAAATTCCAAAAGGGATAACGTGGCCCCTGGCAACGTACAGGCAACTGAAGGATCACGGGTGGGTTTTAGTCAGTAAGAGACTGACACGCCCTCCCGCACAGCTCAGAGCTGGAGAAGTTATTAGATAAATGTTAACCCAGAAAAAAAAAAGTATAGGTTAGAATTGTGACCACACAACGCACGAGCCAAGCGAGCGAGTGCCAGGGTCCGTTAAGGCTCAAAAGAATAACGTTTTTGGAATGTGGTGTTTTACAGCGAACTAACCTCAACAATCAATAATCAATAACAAGTGACAGTAAATAAACAATATACACTGCCAATAAATAATTCTTACAATAAAATATGCACAGATGAAAAATTTAATTAATGATGATCGGAATATAGAGAAATTATATCGAATGCAAATCGAAATAATTCCGTAAAATTCATAAAATTCCATATAAATAAATAAGTATATATTCCATAATAATCATGATTTAAAAAAATCATATACTAACTGATGAAAAAAACCGCTGGTTAAATTTTGCCTCATTACTAAATTGGACAATACATAAATATTACTCGCAGTCTCTACATACTATTATCCCTCTATTTGAGTTTTTTTACTGAAAAAAACTTGGTATTAGGATTATAGGTTTTAATTAACTATAATATTGAATTTCAAACATACTGTTATCGGAACCTTGATTATTTAATTTCATGTGCCTAATATACTAGTAAATCGGTTTCTGTATGATTTTGTTGCTAGAATTTTCCTTGTTTGTTTTGGTTATATTATAATTATGTTGAATTATAAAAATATTATTTTTAACCGACTTTCAAAAAAGGCGGTTATTTTATCAATTGTTTTAATTTTGTTATCATTAATGTTAACCATGCTGTGGTCTTTTACTTATAAGTGAAGTAGCACACTTACTTATTTAATAGTTTATGTTGCCCATTATTTATGTATTGTGATTCGAGATAGTGCACTCCACGAAGACGCGCCCCACTCCGCTCCGCTCCGTACTAAAGTAACCTATGAAATTGCCGATTTTTGATACTAGCTAGTGCGAAGATCGATATCTTTCATGCTATTTAGAATTCCGAATTCAATATAATTTTATAATAGAGCGAGTTTTTTTTTTAAATTAGTTGTTTTTGTTTTCCCGCCCTTCAATTTTTCTTTGATAAGCTATATCTGTAACCATGTAACAATCGAAATAGCGCGTTATTTTCGAATTCGAGTCCCGTCGTAGCACCAACGCAGCACAGCACGCAATAATAGTGGATTCGATATGCATGTTGCATCTAGAAATAAAAATAATAAAATCTGGGAAGACGACCACATAAGAACCACATAAATCGTAAAGATATGGTTCTGTTCATGGCAAAATTTGAACAACCGCCCGGTAGAATAACGCTCTCGCATTATATTATAGTATCTTAACAGATGCTATAATATATATTATCTTCAAAGTGTGTGACTACCTTTAAATACGTTTTATATTTTTTTGGTCTTCTATAGAGTAGCCACCGACATGCAGAATACGTCGGGACAGAATGGGCAGAGTATGAGAGCAGTGGATGTCGGAAGACGGGCGTCATCGCCGAGGGAAGCCTAGGAAACTTTTTTTTTTTTTTTTTGAGCATGGGAAATCTTCAAATGACTTCTCCCGCTCTGGGCAGAGCGAGAGGGTGTGTCAGACTTTTACTGACTAAAACCCACCCGTGTTCCTTCCGTTGCCTGTGTGCCGGGGCCGCGTTATCCCTTTCGGACAAACCCGCAACCCCAGCAGGCATAAGCCTAGGAAACATGACGACTTATCTGGGTTTACGGGAGATTGACCAGAGAAAGTAACGCAAAGGGTGGAGTTGTTGGCGATGGTGTCTCCACCACAGCCTACAACTCTTCTCCGGCGGTGGGACAACACCGGTTGAAAAAAATATAGTAAGCAGTAGTGCTTGGTTGGATTGAAGAATCTGACCAAGTTAGAAGCGCATGGCTAAGAAATTTTGAAGTTACACGTATTCTGTGAACATTTTAACTGGAGAGTTATTACGGTTCTTAACGCTAGTCGGTCATTCTTCCATACAAACGTAGTATAGTGATTACTGGTCTGTTTGACGGTGTACGTTCAAAACTAAAAATTATATCAATTTGTCTTGACATTATCTAGCCCAGTATGGAAGCTACATTGGAAAAAAACAAATTGGTTTGGAAGTTATGAGCGTCGAAACTTCCATATTTCAACACTAATTTTAACTCGTGTTTGGGCGTAAATAAATAACATATGTAGTAAGAAAATGGGAAAATAGAAACAGTACAGGGATAGATAGTTCATTCAGTAGTTCAAATAATTTTATTTTGAGTAAGTACATTTAGTAGTTTTTTCATAATATCTATAAGCCCAAAGGTTTGTTCATAAAATTTTATCGTTATATACGTACATCATTGTCTATTTCAGTAAATAAATTAATAAATATATAAATAAATCAATGAAAAATAGTTAAATAAATACTTAATAAAAAAAAAACTAAATAAATAAATTATTACACTAGTGCCGTCGACTAGTGTACCCTTAAAAAAAGAAAAGTTTAATAAACAATGTGTTACAAAACACCTTTATCTTTTTTTATCGATCAAAAAAAGTGAATCACTGGGATCTCCTGATCTTTCAAAAGACTATAACATACAAGTGTTGGCCGAAGCACCAGATAAAAGCAGCAGGAGCTTTCCTCCCTGATCTTGAACGTAAATTCCCAAAGAGTTGCAAATAGATTAGGTAACGCAGGACACAAGATGAAAAACATGATACAAATAAAGAAATAGAATTGCAACTTAATATTAGGGGCTTAAGAATGAAATTGCTGTTTTGTACAAAAATTACAAATTGTGTGAAAAATTCAAAGAATTTGTTTTCTAAGGTAAAATATATTTATTTAACCAAAGTGTTTACCCTCATTGTCTATACATTTCTGCCATCTCATGGGAAGGTCATTTATGCCTTTGCGGTAGAACTGTTAGGACCTGGACTCAACAAACTGTGTGAAGGCATTTTGTATTGCATCCTGGGAAGAGCATTGTTGCGGCGTTTGACCAAGAGTCAGCCAAAGCGTTGTTCGCTTGCGATTATCGTAAAGAATCCACTTTTCATCACACGTCACAATTCGCCCCAAAATCCCTTTATTTCGTACCGGTTCAACAAGGCAAGGCAAGCTTCTACGCGCACTATTCTCTGCAGATCAGTCAACTCATGGGGCACCAATTTTTCAAATGTTTTTATCTTACCGATTTGATGCAAATGGGTCAATATTGTGGGTATGCTAATATCAAACTATGCCGCAAATTCCTTGGTACTTTGATACGGATCGGCTTCCACCATCGCATTCAATTCATGGTTATTTACCTAAGTGGCTGGTCTTCCTCGGGGTTCATTCTACAAGTCGAAGTTTCGACTACGAAAGCGATTAAAACAAAAAACGCGCGGTGCGTTCATTAGCCGTTTTCTCTCCAAACACAACATTGATAATGCGAGCTGCTTCTGCTGCGTTAGTTCCACGTCGGAAACCGTATTCAAAAATTACTCTAATTTTCAATGTATCCATCTTTACTTTAGAATCTGAATGAAAAACAATTGAAAGTCAAACAATCGAACGTTGTACATTTTTCAAATTTAGAATGTTATAGCTATCTTGGGAAAAAAGTTTCACTCTGAAATCTCACACCGAGCAGGTTTAATTTTAATTCAAAGTGGCCAGTTCGATAAAACAGCAATTTCATATTTAAATCCCTATTTTAAGCTTTAAAAGCCTGAGCTAAATGTATGTATGTATATTATGTTCCTTGTACCTTATGTTCCCTGTAAACCAATTGCGAACATAATGATATCATCCAGGAACAAAATGGGTTTTGACACTTATTTATACATAATTGTGGTTTTTACGATCATTATCACAATATCACTATGCTACATAATGCATACACTCATATTGTAATAAAAACGACATTTATTAGTGAGTGTTCATTAGTACGGATTTCATTTCGTGTAACGCCTCCGACCAAAGAGGTCGTTTAATATTTCAAAATGCGTAATTATCATTTTTCATTTTTTGTGTTAATTTCTGTTTTGGTGAGTGAGCTTTTATTATTTTGTGTTTTTTTTTAATTTAAAAGAACATTGTTGTTCTTATTAGGGATTTCTCAGTAGGGGCCCGCGCGGTGTCTGGACTACTGCCCAGTTAATCACAATAGCCTTATTTCATTGGACTTAAGCATAACTGGCGAAATGTGTGTGCATTATACACCTCTGCCTCGTTGGTCTCGTGGACGCAAGCGCAACTGCTGAAGCCAGGGTTCGATTCCCGGGACGGGCACAGTGGTATTGTGTTTTTCCCTTAGGAATGTCTCAGTGGCAGCCCGGAGTTTAGAAGTTGATGGTGTGACACCCTGTGTCCCGGATGGTTCTGTCATGTCGGGTCGTGCACCTGTGTTTGCGCGCACACTTGTGCACTATAATATCGCTTGCGCACTTGTTACAAAGTTTCCGGTAATTGTTCGTCATGATAACTTTGTCCATAATTGCACTTACAAAACCGTCGGTTTTTCCAAAGAGGTCACCAAAACGCAGCCAGGCTACAGACGCTAGCAATACATCGGGTACATTAAGGGCCTGGAAATAGCGTCCGTGAAGCTTCTTACTCTGCCATACCTCCCTGCGACCGTTAGTGCTAAGCAGTACAGCTTGCGCTAGTTCTCTTTAGCCCAGGAGAGCGGGGTGAGGCTCTTGTCCACCACGACCACATCTCGATGCATCTCCACGGCGGTTTCTAGGAAATATTCCTTGAGACGGCATATCTCGCGAGTCTTATTATTATTATTATTTTAAATGTCTTTGACATATCTCGGGACCCTAGGGTCCCGGACCTTTGGAAGGCGTTCGAGGGGCCGAAGCCAAATCGTAGAGACCCCTTAGACATTTTTATGTATTGAGGCACCAACCAACGGTTATCCCTGTGTGCACTACGCAAGTGCCTCCAAGGACAACCCCAGGTTGGTGCAGGACTATTGCAGAACATGGAAACAAAATAAATTGGGCTATGGGTTTGGGTGGCTAAAGTTTACTGGTGACCTGGAACTATGGAAGGACTATGGCCCCTGCCTGATCAATGTATTTTATGTACACGGAAAAATGGCAGGGGGTGACTTGCACACTCAATAATGGGCCCCCGAAAACTGTCGCTAGCACATGGTGACGTAGCAACAAGGGGGCAACATGTCCTGAGGTGCTTGAGGAGTGGAGAGGTATTCCACGGCTTTCAGAACAATCTCAGAGCCCGGAAGATGGTCAAGATTCCTACGAGCACTTACTGGAATACTTCCTTCCTCCGAGCACGTTTGCTCTTGCGAATCTCCACTCAAGCCGGCCAATTAAGGCAAGAATGAGATGGGAGTTCTGTTCCTCGTCAGTGTTCATTCCAGCCGGCCAATAAAGGCAAGCCAGAGATGAGGAACAAGATTTCTCCCGGGAGATAGGGTCCGTGGGGTCGCTACTGCCTAACAGCTCGCCACATGCTGCCCTGCGGGTTTCTGTATCCCTCTTGGTCTGGCTCCTCATACTAGACCTGTTCCGGCAAAGTAAACTATCCCTGTACAGACCCAGAGTTTGGAGCGCGCAAGCCCCACCACGACGTCACCGTAGAGATACGGCGTTATTAATTATTATTATACTCCTCTGCCTAACCTTCCGTGGAATACATGCGTGGTGATACGGAAATTATACATTAACATATATATTTATAAATAAATAAATAGATATGTCAATTATAATTCCTGTAAATTGTAGTAGTCAAAAGTGATAAAAGTGTCCGATAAAATTAATTTAATTACCTACTTTATTGTGGGCGCGATTATTTACAAAACTAACAGTGTACGTACCTAATAGTTCGTTTATTTATCGTGTTGATAGTGAGCTTTCCTGTAATTTGTTCAAGGTTGGCTCCATTTCGATGAAAGATATGAGCGCGGTTGGTTATAAAGCTAATATGAGATAGGTACTAAAGTTTGGACCTACTGCTCGTTTTGTGTTTCCGTTCGCTAACACAATGGACATTGCGTACCCAGATAAAAGCGCGCTGTTGTATTTTCAACTTTAGGCGCTAAGCCGAGTGTTATATTTCCATCAAAGCAAAGTTGTATATCGGAGTGGGTTAGATGAGCTATTTACCAGTGCCTGTATAAAAAAACTTTCCTTATTAATATTCATATCTTTATTTGCGTTCCATATTATTAAATGGATCTTATAAAGATATAATTGCGGACTTCGTAGGGCACAGCAAAAAGTATTTTTATTGTATATTAAACTAGTTGAAACAACAGACGCTGTCCTGTCCTTTCAATAATCCATACCAAGAAGGATCAGATTTTCCAAAATTTGAAAATTGTGAGGGAAACTATTCCTTTTTTTTTCCATAAAAGCCTAATAGCCAAGTCGGTCCAGCCGTTCCCAAGTGATGCGCTTACCAGCGAGCTTTTTCCTAAAACGCCATGTTTTAATATGGGTTCAGTCAGGGAAATTAATTATTTATTAAACTATGCTAATGAGGTCTATCGCGCTTAAATTCGCTGCTTGAGGCGCTAGTTTAGAGTAAGGTCTCTAACAATGGGATTTAAGAGAACAATGGGATCTAAGAAAGGGATTTTTAACAATTATTCTTTATTGTTGTAAAGATTGTGCCATTACTGATTAATTATGGATTGAGATTTTAAGTAATAGCTTATGATCTAATTTGGAGGATGAATAATATATATTGGCTTCATGGTTGCCAATTTTGGGAACATTATGAAGTAAATATTCATTTGAAGTTTTAAAATATAATTAATAAACATTAAAAAAATGTTAAATAAAATTACTGAAAGGATCTTACGTCGTAATTTCGATCGTACTCACCAGTTGGCGCTACTGGTGAGTACAAAAAAGATAGCCCTCATTAGCCGCGCCCATTTCGTACAACTTTCGAAGAATGACATTTGTGATTTGAATTTACGGACGATATAAATATTTATAATATCATATTTTCTTATTTACACTTCAAAGTCGCAAACATCTGTGTAGCCCTGGCTCTTGTAATAGGAGTTCCTGTATAACAAGAGCCAACACGTTGGTAGGCGATTGAAATTAGAATTTTAATGCAATGGTTTACTAAATATAAAGGGGTTTAGCGGATTTAGGAAACGTATTGACACCACTGAATTCATTATTCACATTATTCACATTATTCATTGCCTACACAACTGTAAGATTGTGAGAACCGTTTGTTTATAAATTATCGAAAAATGTAAATGGTTTGTTGCAGTTCCATAAACCATAGATTATAAACTAATGAAGTTCATAATTGTACGGTGACAACTATGAGTAATTTCACACACACAAATTCATAATCACCCGAAAACGCCATCCTATCTGCGCGAACGCTTTTCCTACGCCCGTCCTTCTGATGCACCTTGCAGGTCGCATCTTAGAAATCTCCTTAAATCCCCTCCCCACTCAACCGACTTCTACTCCTACTCCTTCAGCGTGCACGCGGTTCGGTTGTGGAATTCACTTCCGCCTGACATTAGGGACTGCCAAACTGTTGCAGTTTTTAAAAGAAGAGTGAAAGAACACTATCTGTCCACTTCGTCATAGTTGCATATTTTGCATTTATTATTTTATACTACATTATAATTAAGTATATATATTTTAGGGTTATTTATTTTAGAAGTATGTATGTAAGTTTATTCTCATATTGTATGTTTATAGTTAAATTTGCGAATAATTAAGTGTTTTTATTTTATGTATATTATTTTCTCTTCTAATCTTACACACGTTGTCTACATCTCTTTAACTACTTTCCTATCGCAGGTATGCTGGAAGAGATTTCTTTAGAAATAAGCATCACCTTTGTACGTTTTTTTCTGTTCCTTTCTTCTTGTCTATTTAAAATGTGTGTACATAAACTGTTAAATAAATAAATAAATAAATAATCTTTACCTACATAAATTATAAATTGCTTTTTGTTTCCTTCTCTGTGACCGCGTTGTTTTTCAAAATTACGCAACAGATTTTGATGCACTTTTCACCATTATTTAGAGACTGTACTACGGAAGATTTATTTTTATGGTACCCTACATTAATATTAATTATTAAATATTATTAAGAGGGAAGGGAGGCCTTTGCCCTGCAGTGGGACGACACAGGCTTATAATAATAATAATTAATTATTACATAATATAATAAACAAATCTCAATGTTTGATGAAGCCGTAATAACCGTGCGGAACAGGGGCGGGTTGCTATTTTAATAATATAATAATATAACACAGGTTATAATAGGTTCCAATTTCCATATATATATTATATGCGGATTATTGTCAAGGTTTGTTATTGTTAAGGTTGACTGGTAGAAAATACCTATGGCATTCAAAATTCAAAATTCAAAAGTCATTTATTCAAACTAGGCTGAGAATCAGCACTTTTCGAACGTCAAAATTACATAAGACAGTCTCCCAATACGCCCGCCCTTCACCACTTCCTAGGGCATTAGCTGGGAAGAAGAAGTGGCGCAACAAACTCCCCAGCAGCACAGCTGTCTGTTCAGTTAGAAGAACAAAAAAAAAAAAGATTCTATGTAATATAAGTTTCCAGCATTAAGTCCGCCTCTGTACCTTTGTGTGCTTAAGTGTTAAATAAATAAATAAATATTGTGTTATGTCATCGGTATTCTCATCGATTTATAATTAAACCCTTTTTCAGACCTTGACTCATTTTGCTTAGGGAAAAAGACCGAATAACAAAACTTTATAACTATTATTTATAAACACACGTTTAATATAAATCTTATACTCATTGGGTATAAATAAATGGTTCCATTATGATTTAAACAGCTGTATATTTGATTTTACTTACGGAAAGGTAAGAATTGAGATGAGATATTTGATGGCTAAGGAAACACAAAGTTGGTAGCCTATAGGTACCTATAATATTTATGTTGAGCGGTTGCGTCTGCAACCACTATACAGGCCTATGAGGGACGTTGAATAAGTTGTTCGCCTATTAAACGGGTATAGAAGAAGGCTGGCAAAATAAGGATCTCTCTTATAGAAAATAGGGTACGATAATATATTTTTAAGGCTGCGAATTCTAAGAATTGGCAGCGTCGCAAATAGCTGTCAAATATTTCTCTGTTATGCTTAACTTATCAATATTACTAAATGAAATTATGAAACATCGCGATTTCTATTGAACTAAAAGATTAATTATGAATTGCTACAATAGCACTGAATTGGATGTTGTAACAGTTTTGGGTGTAAAAAAAGCATATGGAAAGTAAATATTCCTACAACTACGTAAATATTCAGTGTTACGTAGTGTTACGATATTAATTATTCATACCAATTTAAGAATGCACTCTCTTGAGCGATACAATTGAAATAGGGCTTTACAAATGAGAAGTGGTGCATCCGAAAAAGCTAGATCTCTTGCTAATTAACTTGTATAATTATTTTGTTTCAGGTAGCAAATACCATTGCGGTGAATATAGACATCCCAGACGAAACTTGGAATAAACTGTAAGTTTATTGATTTTTTTTATTTAAATATATTTTGAGACAACGTTTAGGTAATTTATATTTTATTAATCTTTTTTATATTTTCATTTACAGTAAGGAATCAGCTGGACTCCTTTGCGCATGTACAAGGTGTGTAACAGGTTTTCTATTATGTGTAAATTGTTTTATTTTTAAATGATAAATGTTAATATAATACTGTAAACAGGTAAAAAAAACACTATAATAATTATTACATTAAAATTAAATAATTAAAGTTATACTGGCTAATCACTAACATACGCAACAAGTTTTCAGAATAAGTTTTCAAAATTTAGAGAATTACTGTAATTTATTCATCAATTTACACAAAACTTCTATTTATTTTAAACATTTAAAATATCACTAACATTATTACATGGTCTAATAGCAGGTGGGTTTACCACGTCTTTCAACTTCCATTCAAAATATAGCAGACAAATAATTTTGAAAAAACCTATTTATTAAAAAACCCAGATAAAAAGATTTTTTTCCTTTTACGTATTTAGCAAATTTTCCAAGAAATTTAAAATCACCCATTATCTAGAGGTATCCTTTAATTAAAAAAAAAAAAAATGTAAATATTGGCAGTAAGTAAATAAAAGGCAAAATTAACGATATTTTCGAGGTGCTGCTTTTTTTTTTTTCAGGGTGGGAAATCATCAAAAAATGACTTCTCCCGCTCTGGGCAGAGCGAGAGGGTGTGTCAGACTTTTAATGACTAAAACCCACCCGTGTTCCTTCCGTTGCCTGTGTGCCGGGGCCGCGATATCCCTTTCGGACAAACCCGCAACCCCAGCAGGCATTGGTCTTTCGACCCCGTCGCGTCGGTTGGTGCTGACATCTCTTTGAGGCGCGCGTGGAACACAACGCGCCGTCGACACGGGCCTGGTCCTTATCGGACGGCGAGCTGCCCATTGCTCACCGTCCGCAAGCCCGCGCCTACGGTGGCCGGAAGTCGGCTCTCGACTCCCGACGCCCGGGGCGTCTCCTGCGGCGACTAGGGCCGCGAGGGCGTGCAACTTGCATCTCCCTTGCGCGCTCCGCCTCCTCCTTCGCGAACATAACTGCTTCGCAGAAGGAGGTGACGGCCTCCCATGCACTCTCGCTCCGAACCATGGCCTGAACCAGGGCTGGACGCGAGAGATCGCCGCCACCGATCGCCTCCGTGAGGACACGGCGGTGCTCCACCCAAGCCGGGCAGACCTCCACCGTATGCTCCACCGTGTCCTCCGGGCGATCGACACAGTGGTGACACCCGGGCGTTTCCTCCCGCCTTACGCGGAACAGGAACCTCCCGAAACAACCGTGTCCGGTGAGGACCTGCGTCAGGCGGAAGGTGAGGACGCCATGGCGCCTCTCAAGCCACTCCTCAAAGAGGGGACTTATCGCCGCAATTGTGGCGTGCCCAGCGCTGGGTTGCGACAATCGCACACTCCATGCCGCCATGAGATCCCGCCGGAGCTCTGTCCGCTGTGCCGTGATTTCTCGCGGCAGCGGAGTTACACCCCGGCGTTTCGCCTCCTCGCGCAACTCCCACATGTGCGCGAGGACTTTCGCCTCCATCGAGGTGCTGCTTGCGACACCAAAACTGTACTTTTATACTCCCCTGTATTTAAATTTCGTTATTTTTTTGCATTCTCCGAATTAAATTACAAATTGACACAAGCGTTTTTTTCTTGCACGTGGGTTACTCTGGCACTTTCGCCTTAAGGGTTTAAGGCGAAAGTGCCAGAGTAACCCCCGAAATTAAAATGTTTTTTTTTAAATTTACGTATTGTATGTTGATCAAAATATGATTCGTGCGCGACCGTACCAAAGTATTTGCAAAATTATAATCGTTAGAAGCCTCAATATAAACTCGTCCAAGTTCAAATTAAATAATCCTATCCTAATAAATAACCCTAAATAATCAATTTTCATGTAATCTTGACATTTGAGGCTAACTCTAACTTAGGGAGTTGTATTGATGATTAATAATAATAATACCAGCCTGTTACTGTCCCACTGCAGGGCAAAGGCCTCTTCTCATACAGAGAAGGCACGAGCATTGATCACCACGCTTGCTCAAGACGTGTTGGTGATTTCAGACTTATATTAACTATATAAAGTCCAGATAAGTATAAGATAGGTATTGATGATTGTAATTCTGTAAATAAATATTTTTTACGGTCGCTAATAATATTTTAGTCAACATGCAATCTGACACTGTAAATCGCTAAAAACGTAAGCAATTTTGAATTTCGTGGCTTACCTTAGCGTATCTCCCATAATACGCGATTGTCGCGTTTATTTTGTTCGAGGATCGCTTGTATTAGGACACGGGGTTATGATTCGAGAGGTCATACGAACTTAAGACCGTTAATTCTGAAAGTGGGCACGTCGCAAATCGATTTAAAATATTTCGCTGTTTTGATTATTACTATATGGAAATATTAAATGTGGCTAACAAGCGAACTAGAATAATAATAATGAATTGCAATGATAACACTGAATTTGATGTTGTAACCGTTTTCGGTGTAAAAAAGCATTTGGAACGTTTCCACATACTTTTTTTACATCTAAAACTAAATATTCGGTGTTACGATAGTAATTATAGCATTTCATTATCAATATTTTAGTTCGCTAGTTAGCCACATTTCATATTTCCATACAGTAATATTACCAAATTAATCAAAACAGGAAAATATTTTAATATTTACTGCTATTTTCGAAGTTGCCAAATTTTAGAATAAACGCTTTTAAATCGCGCGAACTTAAGATAGTCCTTTCCCCGCGTTATATTAGTTCATCGCCGGAATGAAAATATTAATATTCATTTTTTTTTTACTTTACAGCAATAGTCTTAATTCATCCTACTCGGTGAGTACAGTACCTACAATTTTTTTTTTCCATCTTTTATCTTAGATCTGATATGTCATTATTGCATTAATGATTCTGACGTCGTATTCTCACTAATATTATAAATGTGAAAGTGACTTTGTTTGTTAATTTATTTGTTTTTTTGTTACGCTTTCACGCTAAAACGGCTGAATGAAATTTGGCACATGGGTAGACCATGACCTGGGTTAGGATTGACATAGTATTTTTTTCCCGATATTCTCGCGGGATCGAGACTTATGTGGGTGAAACCGCAGCCTTGTCAAATCGATGGCTTTCCCATCGTTATGGCATTTTATATCAATCTGATTAAGGTTTCCACTTCTTTAGACTGATGCCAATGATGAACGAGTTGTGATAATTCTTATTTTCTTGCCCATTCTTCTCTATACGAAAACTACCTTTTGGAAAGGGCGACTAGAATCAATTCTATTTTTTTTGTAAATTTCGATGTTCATAAGTGCCTTTTATGTGCCTAACTGATTTTTTTTTTGACTTTCACTTTACAAAAAGAAATTGAAGTCAATGATGTAGCGGCATCTACATCGCTACATGCAAACTACGCATCAAAGACCTGACGTCACACAATATCCTGACGTCACGCAAATCCTGCATCGCGCAATTAGAGTTTACCGCGCGATAAACATATATACAAGCTTCCCGACTTCAACCTCTGTGCAGTTGCCCGCCAGACATCACACCCGTCTGGTCGGAGGATCTTCCCTTTTCTATGGGGGATGAGTGAACTTTACACCCTGTTCCTCATGCCCCTAAATGGAAAATAAGTTGCTTTATTGTGGGTGCTACACGGTACACCTCTGCTTCCCCTGAAAGATACAGTCGTAATGTGGGCAGATCTTACATTATAGCGCTATAAAATTTATGAATTGTGGGAAAGAGTAGGAGCTAGACGTCCTGTATAGTTCCATCTCTTTCTTACACTGAATTCACATTTAAAATAAAGCCTCTCCCCACTGCGGGGTTTTTGCAATATTGGAATAATGCGTCCTAACTTCTCTTGCAGCAAGAGAAGTTAGTTTAGGGGGAGACGCTTAATACTGGTATAAGAGGGGGTGGTAGATCCCATGGAATTAATTGTAATGTATGTAGGTATAACATAGGTACCGCACATAACATTGTAGTACACTGTTTATTCATCATAATTTCCTCATATTGATAACCAAACAATGTATAATGTTAATGACGCCATTATTTTCGATTTGAACATATTTTTTATAATTAGATTGCGCGGTAAACAAGGATAAAAACCAGCCAAGTGCATATCGGGTCACGCACAATGAAGGGTTCCGTAGTTCCGATAAATATTTACGCATGCACAGTATTGATGTTATCGACGGCAAAAGTAATTTTGTATTTACCGAAAAATCTATGAAATACAAAGTTATTTCTGTTTTTGTTAAATAAACTGTGCTTGCTTGCTGCGTTCGCGTATTTTGCATGATACAACATGACCGGCTGCGCAGCGCTGTTTACAAAAAAATATAACTTTCTAATGCATAATATATTGTAATTGTAAACGTGACTAACATAACTGTTATCGGCAAAAGACGGTACTTAGGTATACAAAATCTAGGAAGGGGCAGCTGTTTAAGCTAGGTAGCTACACGCGTGATAGGTATAAAATAATGTTTAGTTGTTAAAACAATATGAAGACGGCTAGGCGAAAACTCCCTATTTTTGTTCCTATATTTGAAGACCCTTAAGAAATTGCTCAAGTGAGTTACTTAATTGAAAATATACCATAAGTATCTTAAAAAGTCACTTAGAAATATCATCATCTCAATATAGGATCCAACGATATGTCGTTGGATATTTAAAAAGATTCACGCATTTATGTGCATTGAATTGTTTTTTCATCCGTCGGTTACAGGTACTGGGAATGCCGACCCCTAAGCGATATTATTAAAATATTAGTTTTTTGTTTTCAGTGCGGCGAACTGAATAGGAAAGCATATCGTGACTTGGGGTCAGAGCAGTGAGTATATCAACATGATTTTTAATGTTATGAACAATTTCTATTCTTTTTCTGTTGTCGGTGGAGTCACATACCGTCGTCTTAGAGTGAACACCTCTTATATGCGAAAAACTGGTGGGCAACTGGGAAGTTATTTAAATGCTGATCGCGCGGTAAAATCTGCTTACGCGATGCAGGATTTTGCGTGACGTCAGTATGATGCGTAGGTCGCATGTGGCGATATAGATGCCGCCACAATAGATGCACACACATTTTTGACTTTGACAAAACTAGGGCGTGCGTTGCGAGTTTTTTTTTCCAAAAAACGAATAAAGTAAAAAGTCAAAGTTGCATTCCCGAGCTTTTCACTCTAAGGCGACGATACACTATGGTTTTCTCATGTCCTCGCTCACTATGTAGCCCAAGACAGATACGCCATACTCATGATGGTAGCGCATGTTGGATGATTAATTTAGTACCCTTAAAAATGGTCGAGCTGAATGGTGCTGATCCATGTTCGTAAACGGGCGCCGTCAGTATCAAAATTAATGATGTTACGAATATTTTGTAATAATATTAATTTAAAACAGTGTCCATAGACTTTCTAGTCCGTTCTTCTCCATAGCTGCCTTTGGAATGGGCAACTGGCTTCACATTTCTGACTGCCCGACTCCTTGACAATTCAAAAGCGTCAATAAATGATTTAATTGAAATAAATGCATTGAGTTTATACCACTAGGGGCATAGACCCGCGGTGTTATTGCGTAACACACATTAAATGGTAATCGAATTCAATCGATCGTAATGTCTTTCATTTTGACATCCATTGCTTCATAGTTTTGAAAAATTCGTCTGCTCAGCAAAGTAAATAAAGCGATAACCGTGGCTGAACTATCAAAATGCCAGGCATTACGATCGATTGACATTTTATAAGTGCCGGCTGGTCCACACAATGCAGTGCGGCTACGGCGCGGTAGCTGAGCGGTGCCGCTGCGGTGCAATGACAAATATCCTTGGTTTGCCACACGGTGCGTTCCGGACTTTAACAAGGCGAGGAGTCGGGGGTTGTGTGCACCGGATTGGCCTGTCCAGATTGGACTCATAATGCTACAACACTCTCGCCCACTGCGGCGTCGTGGTAACTGTGCGGCGCCGCACCGCGTGTGTATGCCCATACAATGAAATCGCTGCGGTACGGTGCTGCACCGCATCGTGTGAACTGGCATTGACGCATTACCCTATTGATGTTCTATTCTATGCAAGAACAGTACTATTAATTTGTCTACGCGGAGGGATACCTGCTGTGGCCGGAGCAACCACTACTTGTGCCATTTCGTGTATTGCACGCATCTGGTAGACTAAATGTTCAGATTACCTTCATGTATCGTAACGGACGCTACATAGAAGGCACCCGTTTTTTTTAAAAGACCATAGCTAGATAGATAAATAACAAAGTTAGAACCCCATTTTGTGTACAGGCATTCACTGTCCATTCCAAGGTTGCCTGGAAGTGGTCGCAAGAAAGCGATAAGGCCGCCTATTGCATTGTATGTTTTGGAGAGTTTAATATATTTTTTGTTTTGTAATTTTCTGGCGTACAATGAAGTATCTACTTATAAATGTGTAGCAACTAAAAACCCAGGCTTAACACGAACGCTAAGGTAAACTTAACTTAAAATTGAGTGATTTTTGAATCGAATACTATAATACTAAGTTCAGCATTTACGCAAGCATGATTTGTAGCACCCATAGCTATGAATAGTCTTCGAAATATGTATTATGTGCGAATTGAGTATTTTCAATTTAAAAATTCCCACATTGGTAATTAGTATTCAAAGTTGCGTAATTAGTACGTTCGTGCTAGGCCTTCTGCTCACCGATAATATATAAAGTTTGCGCAGACTGAAAAGTAAACGTCCTTAGGCCGCGGTCACGCCAATACGTTAATAGTCGGCCGATGACTGCATGTTTTGGTGTGAACGCAGCCTAACAACAAGAAAACAATAAAAATTCATACATAATCAATATTCTTTACAGGTCATCCAAAATTGATGAAGTTTGTGATAAAATTAAGTAAGTACAAGAATATAATTACGTTTTCAATTATTATTTTATCAAATTAAAAAACAGAATCAGTATTAAGATCAAACTTTTTTCGCAGAAAAATCGTAAGCTTAGTACCGCCTACAGCAGATAAACTCAATGTAGACGATGACAAGGGAACACCCGGGATTAAGTTAGACGGTGACGACAAGGATGAACCCAGGACTAGGGTAGTCGGTGACGACAAGGATGAACCCGGGACTAAGGTAGTCAGTGACGACAAGGGCAAAAATGGGACTAAAGTAGCCGGTGACGACAAGGATGAACTCGGAACAAAAGTAGCCGGTGATGACAGGGATGAACCCGGGACTAAGGTAGTCGGTGACGACAAGGGCAAAAACGGGACTAAAGTAGCCGGTGACGACAAGGATGAACCTGGGACTAAGGTAGTCGGTGACGACAAGGATGAACCCGGGACTAGGGTAGTCGGTGACGACAAGGGCAAAAATGGGACTAAAGTAGTCGGTGACGACAAGAGAAAAAATGTGACTAAAGTAGCCGGTGACGACAAGGATGAACTCGGAACAAAAGTAGCCGGTGATGACAGGGATGAACCCGGGACTAAGGTAGTCGGTGACGACAAGGGAATAAACGGGACTAAAGTAGCCGGTGACAACAAGGATGAACCCGGGACTAAGGTAGTCAGTGACGACAAGGGCAAAAACGGGACTAAAGTAGCCGGTGACGACAAGGATGAACCTGGGACTAAGGTAGTCGGTGACGACAAGGATGAACCCGGGACTAGGGTAGTCGGTGACGACAAGGGAAAAAACGGGACTAAAGTAGCCGGTGACGACAAGAATGAACCCGGGACTAAGGTAGGCGGTGATGACAAGGATGAACTCGGGACTAAGGTAGTCAGTGACGACAAGGGCAAAAATGGGACTAAAGTAGTCGGTGACGACAAGGGAAAAAATGTGACTAAAGTAGCCGGTGACGACAAGGATGAACTCGGAACAAAAGAAGTCGGTGACGACAAGGATGACCCCGGGACTAAAGTAGTTGGTGACGACAAGGGAAACCTCGAGACACCAGCTGAAGTAGACGGTACCATAGATGCCAAGAATAAAATGAAAAGCAAAGAAAAGACAGACGATGATGGCAAGTAAGTTAAAATTATAATTTTAAAAGACTGGAGCTCTGGGTTTACTAGTAATAAGTAGCAGTACATTCAGTGTGAATTCTTAAAAAATTTGGAGATTCTAATGATTATTAATCAAAGCGAGTACTCGTACAATGTGTGTGTGATTAATGTGCCGAAGCGGGTGCACGAATGGCTAATCTAATGGGGAATAAGTTCACCAACTACTGAAAGGCCATGCCCAGCAATGCCAGCAAACGTCAATTGGCTATAATGAATTATCATAATAGCCAATTGACGTCCATTACTTGTATTTGCCATAGTTTCATTAGAAATAACGCTTCAGTTGCCATAATCGTAAAATTACATAAAATCATTTTCACTAATGTCATTGGTCATAATCGATCAAGTGTCATAATAATTTTAATCCATTCATTTTCAATAATGTCGTTTTCCATTACATTTATTCACCATAATATTCATTTGCCCATACTAGCACAACAATGCTAGTTTAGTTGATTATACGACACAGATTTATTTATTCACAAGGAAACCTAAAAATAAACCTAATCTACTCGTACCATGTATGTTTGCTTTGCAAAAGAGGAAATCTAGCACTCGGCGGCCGCTGCCGCGGAACGTTCGCTACGCTAAATGTTAATTATGTCAAGTATCAATTGTGTAATGTGTTACTTATAGAAACTAATGATTATAACACCATGTTATTATGGAAACTTATTTTATGGCAAATAAAAGTTATGATTAATAAGTTGATATGACAAGCGTTATTAGCATAAATGATAATATTGCAAGTAAATATTATGAGGGGGGACGATTATGGAAAACAATAATAGTACAAATAATTTTATGGAAAACAAGACAATACCACGCATACACACATGCTAAGGAGCCGAGAAAAAAAAACGCTAAGTGAAAAAGAAGTAATTTATAATAAGCAATTGTAACATTATATGCTTTCTTGTGGATGGCATGATGAGAGATTTTAAAATCATAGATGATGACTGATCGATGATGATGGTGATGATAAGATGATGTTTCAATTCATATTTAATGATATACGCTTTTTTAAAATTAATGAACCCCTAAAATCTTCCGCTACCTAACTAATATTATTAATGAGAAAGTGAGTTTTTTTGTTTGTTGCGCTTTTACACCAAAACGACCGAAAAGATTTGAATTAATTTTGGCACACAGATAGTTTATATTTGGTACTACGTTTCCATGGGATAAATACTGACCTCCACGTGGGCGAAGCCGTGGGGAAAAGCCAGTCTATATACCTAAATAAAAATGAAATAAGCGTGTTACTTGTGAGCGGCTGAACCGATTTGGCGATTTTTTTGGTTTAAAATGTTCGTAATAGTTCTGTTAGGTTTTTATGGAAAGAAATTTTTAAAAGTTTCCCGGAAATTTTTAAAATTCTGGAATTACTGAACGTCCTTTTTCTATAGGATTTTTTTATGAATTACTGAAATTCGGACAGGACAACGTCTGTCAGGTCAGCTAGTTTCTATTTATAATTTCTCACTGTGACCAGCCACGCGTGAGCCGAGTTGGTCGCAGAAACTGTTATCAAACACGAGCGAGCCGAGCGAGCGTAGCGAGTGTTGCCGCGGCAGCGGCTGTCTAGCTACGTATACATCCAAGTTGGTCGCAGTTACTTGGTTATTAGGACACCAGAATAGGAATTATTTGAGGTTTACAAAAAGGGGCGCATTTATTTTAATAGAGTGTTCATTAATATTTTTAGGAAGCATAATTATGCTTGCTATATTTTACCGATGGCTCTAGATAGAAAACCCTTTACTCCATTGATCGGAGAACCTCGGATCACCGCGGATATGTCGAATTTCTCTGAGATCATTGAAATATATGGTATTTCATTCTCAATATTAAAAAGATTTTTAGCCGTCCATCAGGCTACTCAACATGACATGTCATTTATCATTACTTACTAAGTAATTGCAATTTTGTTATTATTTTACAGAACTGGAAGTCCAGGCCATTTGAAAAATGACCCACCTAAGGAAGCCAAACTGTATTCGTTGTCAATTCTGCTAACAATACTGTTTTGCTCATTCGGTGCTGGTGTTATTGTTGCCGTTGGAGGCAAATTAGCATACGATCGCTACAGGAAACGATCTTACGGTATGATAATTAAATATATTGCTGGAAATGCATTTTGAACAATTTTATTATATTTATTTACAATAACTATTGCCGCCTCTAAACTGCTACTAAACATTATCGTAACAAATTACATCTAACACTGGCCTAAAAACAGACTCATTCGTAATTAGAGTGGAGTTGTTGACAGACTGCTTGTGTAGTGTGTATCATATATGTTGTATAGTCTTACTAAAATTTAAAATTTACCTTAGGGTGTGCTCACAACCGGGCTTAATGGGAAAACACGTCACATCATGACCATTTAAAAAATGTTAGTTTAATTGTGAATGCATTTGAACCACGTGAAGTTAGTTTACTTACATAAGGCTGCCTTTCCACCAAAGAGGTAGCTAAGCGGTGAAGCTAAGCAACGAAACTACCTACGCTATGAAAATCAAACGATCATACACATCCATCGCAGTGCAGTTAAGCAAATCTCTGGTGAAAAGGCAGTTTTAGAGAGGAAGTCCAACAAACAGCGAATCTTCTGTGCTACTTCTGCTCCTGGCATACTTATCAACTTGCTTTTTACCTAAAGCAGTAGGTAAAAATACAAAGCCCCACGTGCTTATACCATCCCTTATGATGCCTTATGTGTCAGGAACTTTATATATTTTTTGTATATAATATCCATCCTTTCATGCGTCATCATGACCACTGTCCTCTTCCTCTTCTGTTTCCATACGATTACCTCTAACATCAGTTATATATTCGACTTTCATTCAGTCACTTCGAAATAATCAATAAATTAGTATATTAACCTTTTATTTTGTTTCAGTTCTTCCACCGGAACAAGGCATGCAACTGTAAACTGGATTCAAACGCAGAATTTTTTAAATCTACATAAATACTACTAAATTAAAGTTGTAATAACGGGTCATGTTTTGTAAATCTATACAAATAAGTACTTACTTTTATATACGATTTAGTCATAAAATAATCTGTGAAATATGTTAATTAGCTAATTTGTTATATAATTGTGAATTTAAGAATTAAATGCGTATGTAAATAAGTAAGCTCATGAATTGAACAAACTATTTTATTTTCCTTGATTTTTAATTAGTTTGGTTTGTTGTAGTGGTTTGTAGTAATGAAGCTTTTGTACGTTGTCAAATATGTAAAGGGTTTTGAGATAATGAAAATGTACCTTTATTATCTTATTATCACTATACTTAGAGAAGTAAAACATTCGAAATGTACCTAAACGGACAGCCTACAATTACTACAATGTCTCTACTATGTCCTGTGTTGGCCCAAAATCGGCCACAGTTCCCTGGAAAGCTAAATAAGACTTTTGCGTTAGTCTTTTCATCTAAACTTAAAATAACGCCATCTGTGTTTGATACGCACAAACACTAACAAAATCAATAAACCAAACTGGTAATCGAACATTAGATTCGACAATAGGATTCGACTTTCGAGCTAGTTACGCTTTATGCCAATAGAGGCCGCTACTAGCAAAAGTAACATACAAATTGTTAGATGGAGGCACTGTGCGCAGGATGTCATTTGTGATATTTTTTACAAACAATATGATTTACAATGTATTAATATTACTGTCTCGTGCTTCATCAATACTATGACACTAGGGCAAAAGAAATCAAGGAATTAAAATACCAAAACCTGGGAATATAAACACCCCTATAGGTACGAAAAACGAAATACAACTAATGGATTCACTTTACGAAGAAAACAATGTCACGTATAGAAAAAGAGCAACTAATTCCAACCTCGACACATCTCTCTCGCAAGAATTGAGTTTATTTGGCGATACCCAGTCTTCGATCAATAATGCACTACCCAGTACTCAGACGATAAAGAAATACCCTTGAACACAATTATTCAAGCGGAACTAACATAAGGGAATCTAAGTGAAAAAATAATTCTTCGTTTACGACAAAACAATAAATCTATAATAAAAGCTTCAAAATACTATTGAAATTGTAATTAATAAGGCGATTACCAAAGTTACAGAAGATATTGAAAGAAAAATAGACGAACTTTCTAAGGAAAACGAGCAAAGACGAAAAGATACAGAAATGATAAACAAGATTACAGAAAACGTAATTATAGAAAACGAGAAACTGAAGAAAGAGATTAAAGACTCGATAACATTAAACACTAAATATTATATGGGGCCAGATTATGATTAGCAATGTAGATTAATGGATCTTTGTTGAGAAAAACTAAATATCGATCTTACAGGGGATATTGATTAGGTTAGTCACTAACCATACGAAAAGAAGAAGAAGGGTATATTGCGGAAACATATAGAAAAGGCAGAAATCATAATACAAACCGGCCTACAGTAATTGAAGTTATTAGCAAAAGAACGGCAAAATATATGATAAAACATAGGTCTATGTTTTATCATGTATTTTGCCGTTCTTTTGCCGTTTTGTATTATGATTTACATAGACACTGTCTTCAAGGAACTGTTGTTGTTGTCTGAGTTTTTAGATGAAAATGCAAGATAAGAAAGAAAGGGACTGCGGGAAAAAATGCTGAAAGCTAGGAAAAGGGGTTATATGCGATAATACGAAATAATCAATTGTTCATAGAAGGTAAAAAACAGAGGTACAGACGGAGCAAATCAATACATCTTTTATAAATAGACAAGTACAAAACGAACAAAACAAACTCAATAGAACATATATGAAGATCAAGTCAATCGTGTTATTTCGACACTCCAGACCAACAATTTAAAATTATGTATCAAAATTTAAAAGATTGTACTCGTGAATTGATTGTGATAGAGTGTCAGGGGGCCTACTCCCTAAGCGAAATCCGTAGTTTTGGCCGTCGTTACGGGCGCTTCGCTCTCCTTCTCACTTACAGTATGTCTGTAGTGAGACGGAGAAGGCCTCCGTGTTGCGGAGGTGGAATTCGCAAGATTGTGTTTTGGACGCGTTTGGTCGAAGGGCATTACTGTCATAGTATTTTCCCAGCGAGTCTAGTGCCAGTGACAATTTATGTTCAACATCATCGAAAGTTGCTGACTGAGCCGCCAAAGCCAGTTCTTCTGCGTATGGGAAGCGCTCAGTGTGTTGGATGCCAGGCTGGTCGTTTTTATAGACGTTAAAAAGTATTGGCGCCAGTTAATTGATTCAGGCGTGACCTTGCGCAAATCCATTATAAAATACAATATTGGCGTAGATACATTTAGTAACCTATTCAGCTTAACCATTCCTAAAGAGTCATAAAAATCTTGGTTAGAAATCGACACTCGTTTCACCTCTCAACGAGGCATCCTCAGGATGACGATTGACTTGTTGCGAACCTGAACCCGGCGTGTTGCTCCGCCAAGTGCCGGAGGCAGAGTTGTCTCTGCTCTTTTGAGCGGAGTAGGTTACTAAATATATTTACGTCTATAATATTTTAGTATTGGCACCAACACACTGCCTTAACTGCTCTTAGCTGACTGAAAGCATACCTGGAAGCGGCGGTTGTGTAGGAGTATACTCAAATAAGTACACGAAACCTTGATCATTGGTAACGCTGTTTAGTTTCTCAAGTAGTCTTTTGAGTTAATGTTTTTGTGAAATTGAATCCTAATTATTTTAAGACTGCTGCTAAAAGCCACTATAGACAATTACGTGACAAAAAAAGATTAGAAATTCATATACCATATGGGAAAACAGCACTAATCAATAAAAGTATTCTTTGTATGGCATCATTGATTTACAACAATTTGCCTGATGATGTCAAAAAGTTATCTGTTCTTCAATTTAAGTCGAAGCTACAAAAATTCCTAGTAAATAAATGTTATTATAATGTCAAGGAGTACTTACAGGATAAGAATATAGATGGTTACATATAGCAAGAGTAATTTATTGACATTGAATAATATGGCAATAACAATAGTGTGACATGCTTATAATAATTTAATTTGACATCTGATAATTTTATTTTAATTTGGACTAATATTTTTAATTTAATTTATTTGATTGATAAGTTTATGACATGTATTATAAATTTATAATTCATCTGACAATCTTTATTTTTAAACCTTTGATGTAGTATTCTGTTTTTTTTTTTTTTTTTTAGTTTTTATTATAATAATTTTTGTAATGTTATTTTAATAATGATATAATAAGAATAATAATATAAATATTTGCACACCTTATTAGGTAATGATACAGTGTACTTTAAATCTATTTGTAACATCTGTTTATATACCACCTGTATTAAGCAAATAAATGATTTGATTTGATTTGATTTGATGTTTATGGTATCATAACCTGTTCACAGGTAAACAAATTTGATACCAGTGACTCTGTTAGCCTCGTAGCCATCCTCTAAATATTTTGTTAGTCGCAGGACGTGACTGGAGCAAGACTTGCCAGCCTGCTCAGGAATTAGTCCTGGTTCAATTGCTGCTGTGCAAACGAACTGATGCCAGCGGATTAAGGTGCGCCCGGATAAAACCTTGGGTTGCCGTCAGTTAAAATGTTCAACTTAAAGTTGGGCATTTACGGTCAGTTAAACTGATCAATTAAATTGTCGTACATCCAACACCTGAGCGTGAGTGTTAAATCTTAAGCTCGACACACACGGTCAGTTAAATACATCAGTTGTTAACTGATCAGTGAAAAGAAGCGGTGAACCAAATAAAAAAAACGATAACGTACCATATATTGTGGTAATCAAGTTGCACAACTGGGTGGTAAAATAGCTGTATATCATTATGTAAGATAAGATAAGACGTCTCATTTCGGTCATTGATTGATAAATGAGACGCCAAAGTTCTTTTGAGTGACAAATGATGAACTTCACATAATGCAGGCATTGATACTGAGGAGAGTGAGGGGCAGTCGAAACAGCATTCTGAAAACTGTAGCCGAGAGCTTCGGCTCTCCGATTGTACAGCAGTTTGTGCGGAGGTTGATTTTTACTAACACTAGGCAATAAGTTATTTTTTGTATGTTACTAACACTATATGGATATTTGTGTCCGAAATAAAGTTATTCTATTCTATTCTATTGATAAATAGCACAAAATCCTTGCGAATGTTTTGTTACTGTGAAACTATAGTATGGTTTCTTTCTAAATTTCGAAGCGCCTTCATTTTGATCAATAACAATTAAACAAAGTGTGCTAAGTCAATTGATGAAATAATACTATAAAAAAAATAAAACGTTTAAAAACCTAACACAATGGTTTGAGACTAAGTATGATGTCAAAGTACATCAGTTACAATAAAAAAAACTCAGTGATTATGCGTCAGTGTGAATAAAACACTTTCAAAACAAAACATTTTCAAGGACTTCATTTTCTAAACATGGCGATGTATATGGTAGCTCAGGTCTAAAAATCACTCATTTATATGTAGTGACAAATCAGTGGATGTTACTACCAGCAGTAATTAGCTCTTTTGTAGATTTCCAAAGCCCGTGAATTAGGACTCTTGAGGACCCCTAATTCTAAAAAGAAAAGACATGTTCAAAAATCGTTATCAAAGAACGTAAATATTACATTTTAAAATCATCAATTATTATTGTTTTCCATGTCACGTTTTTTTTTTTTTTGTAAACTCATTTAATGCCTATATCAACAGAAACATAAGATTTAAGAAAAACTATCAACAGAGTGACGCGCAGCACGATCGGACTTAAGTAACAATTATGTATTTTTGAAACTTTTAGGTCGTTATTGGTTTTAAATTAGTGGAAATAGCTGCTATTGGTTTTCAAAAACCCCCTATTAAAACTTAGTTACGTGTTGGAGTGGCATAATAGAGTACACTAGGCCTTGCATGCATTCACGTTAGGTGCCAAAAGAGCTGCAAAATAATCACTTTAGCCACAGGCGATATACTAATCTATTATACTACCTATTTGGAAATAGAAGTGCCAAATAAGGGTACGTTAACGCTTATTTATAACAGTTGCTTACAAGTGAATTTAATGTCTCATATATCACAGTTGCTTCTAAATCAGTAACAATTATAACCTGTTTTCAGCTTTAAGTAACAAAATCGACTTTATGCAACCGCAACCATATCAATTATAGTAGAAACAAAATACATTCATAAGCAACTACGAGTGATAGGAGGTACTCATATACCTGCTAACCTGCTACCCCCCCAACTAGCTTCATATTTCTGACTGACCGACCCCTTGCCAATTCAAAAGTACCTGTAATTAGTTTATTTGAAATAAATGCTTTGAGTTTGATACAAATTTGAGTAATGTTTGAAGCTATAAGTTTTATCAGGGACGTAGTAAAAAAATTATAAACTGTTGCTATGAAGGAAAATTCACAATTTAAACAAGCAAGGAAACAGAAACATTGAGCTGATAAGATTAAAATAATGGTCGCTTACCAGGACCGAAATTAAGGCATTAAATGCCCATTTTCAATAACACTAAGCGACACCTAAATTAATGTTTAAAAGAACCCTACTTATACAGAATGACTTGTAATTTGACATATTTCTTCCAAGACGTGGTAGATAGAATATTCTTTATTATGTACACCATGAAAGAGATTACAGATATAAATGTAGACATTTTACATAGGCTGATACAATGGGCGGTGATAGTGTATATTTAGGCCAAAATATCTTCAATTTAATGCTATAATGTGAAAAACGTGAATGAATAACATAAAATAGGGTGTAAAAAGATCTATCACAAAGCCGTCATCTACTTATTATCTACCTACATCAAACTAATAGAGTCCAACAGAATTTATTTTTCGGTGTACGGTAATTTTCGGGCAAAATATCAATTATCGCCAATTTTTGTTTTCCATCGACAAAACCTTGTAATCGGCCGTAGCCGATTTTTTTTAGTGCCGGTAAATCAATAGTTTCGATTCATTTATTCAGATAAAATCGATAGTTACAACAAATAAAAACACAATAACTATGAAAATGCAGAAAAAGATTAACAGATTATTTACTGTAAACAGTTTAATATAATGGTTCCCAAGTATAGTTCAGTAGGTACCAAAAATGATCACAATGAGGGGTAAAATAAGTGAGTCACCCGTTTACCCTTTTTTTTTTGGGTGGGTAATTATCAAATAACTTCTCCCGCTCTGAGCGGAGCGGGAGGGTGTGTCAGACTTTTGCTGACCAAAACCCACCCGTGTTCCATCCGTTGCCTGTGTGGCGGGGCCACGACACCCGTTTACCCAAGACGAACTAACTAATATTTAAGAGCGTTTATTCTCATTCACATATTCTGGGCAACGTCGAAAATAGCTGTCAAATATGTCGCGGTTTTGATTAATTTGGCAATATTACTGTATAGAAATAAGAAATATGGCTAACTAGTGAACTAGAATACTGATTATGAAATGCAATAATTAATATCGTTACGCCAAAAATGGGCCAAGTGAGTGTCGGACCACGCACAATGAAGGATTCCATAGTTGGCAAGAATTTGTCCCAAAAACAAACTTAAGATGCAGATATATGCCAGTGACCTTGAGTGGTTAGCTTGTCTGTTCTGTACTGAGCTCTAGCAACGCGTCATATGTCCAGGTGACTCGCACGTCCAGGAGCGCTGAATCAAATTAGACGCATAATTAATTTATTATACATAAAACAAAAAGTATTTTAATAAAACAGGTATACTAAAAGATCAATAATTAAATTATCTTTAAAATGGTGAAAGTTTCAGAAAAATACGCTTGATGGATTTTGCGTGATTCTCAGTTTTATATCTACGTTAATCATAAGTTTCAAAATTAATTTCACTATGTAATATAAACATAATCTAAAATATTCATATACTAAGTAATTAAGAAAATGCTCTAATTTAACAAATATTTTTTCCTAATCGTTAACACTACTCGTTTAGACGTGATCTTCAGTATAAAACCATTAAAAGTCGGTTATCTTCGCCTAACCATTGTAGTTGAAAAACGTGTCCTATACATAGATATACGCCACAGTCAATTCTCCAACTGCAAATACGTATATGTTCCCATAAAAATAAAAAAAATTGTGATAGAACTACAAATTAACCATTTTCGGACTATTGCCTTTACTTGTGCTATAAGACCTTGCTTCTTGCCGAATTTCATGATTCTAGGTCAACGGGAAGTAGCGGCTATTGGGTTTGATTCATTTGCGAGTATCAAAACACATATGTCGCATAGGGCCGTATTTTTTTATTGCGTTGACTTATCGGTACTGAGCAAAGTGACGCTCATCCGTGACCTAAAGGTACTCTTTGATACATCTCTATCTTTTCGCGATAAATAGATAGCATAGTGACTAAGGCTAAAATAATGCATGGCTTTATAATCTGTATGTCGAAACCTTTTCGTATCTAATTAGAAAAGCATTTTTTTACTTTACAACGCTCGTAAGGACCTCCTTGGAGTATTGTTCCACTATTTGGTCTCCCTTTTACTCAACTTATACTTCCGCCCAATCTAGGGGGTCCAAACGCCTCGTGTCGGAGGCTCTACGCGGGGGCCATACGGTCCATTGCCCTTTACGGGGCACCAGTGTAGGCGCGTGCCTTGAGGCGGCGTGGCGGCCGGTCAGCCGGTTGAACGGGTCCCAGAGGGTCATAGCCATCCGGCTGGTCCAGGGATACCACACGGTCACCGGTGAGGCAGCGAGCCTCCTTGCCGGATTGCCACTATAGGATATGGAGGCAAAAATCCTCGCGCACATTTGGGAGTGGCGCGAGGAGGCGAAACGCCGGGGCAAAACTCACCTTCCGCCTGACGCAGGTCCTCACCGGACACGGTTGTTTCGGGAGGTTCCTGTTCCGGATAAGGCGGGAGGAAACGCCAGGGTGTCACCACTGTGTGGATCGCCCGCAGGAGACGGTGGAGCATACGGTGGAGGTCTGCCCAGCTTTGAGCATCGCCGTGTCGTCGTGGAGGCGATAGGCGGCGGTCACCTCAGGTGTCCTTCCCTGGTCCCGGCCGTAGTACGAAGCGAGGGTGCATGGGAAGCCATCACCTCCTTCTGCGAAGCAGTAATGCTCGCGAAGGAGGAGGCGGAACGCGTGAGGGAGAAGCACATTTCGCGCCCTCACGCCCCTAGCCGCAGCAGGAGATACCCTGGGCGTCGGGAATCGCAGGCTGATTCCCGGCCATCGTAGGCGCGGACTTGTGGACGGTGAGCAATGGGTAGCTCGCTGTCCGATAAGAACCAGGCCTGAGTCGACGGCGCGTTGTGTTCCACACGCTCCTTAAAGAGATGTCAGCACAACTGACGGGGTCCGCTAGGACCGATGCCTGCCGGGGTCACGGGAAAGTCCGACAGGGATACCGGGGCCCCTGGTAACGTATAGGCAACTGAAGGAACACGGGTGGGTTTTAGCCAGTAAGAGTCTGAGACGGACTCCGCCCAGAGCGGGAGAAGTTATTTGATAATTTCCCACCCAAAAAAAAAATGTCTAGCTAACGTAGTAAGCGTCATCATCATATTTTTGAATTATTTATTTATTATTTATTTATTTAACACTTTACACACAAATGTACATAGGCGGACTTAATGCCATAGGCATTTTCTACCAGTCAACCTTTGGGTGATGCAGAGATAAACAGTGGTAGGTGCAATAACGAAAATTGTGGAATAAATATTTATTTTAATATACATATACCTATTAACCTATATATATAATACAATATAAATAAATACAAGAACAGATAAATACACATAAATACACGAATATACTAACACAAATAAGACAAACAATGGGAAAACATTACCGTTGTGATGATACTGCCAGCTTCTTACGAATGTGCTCGCGAACTTTAACTTTAAAGGATAATCGGTTGGTTGCCATCCTGATTTCGTGGAGGAGCGCATTCCACAAGGATATAGATTGAACGAAGAAGGAAGAGTGAATGAAGTCAGTGCGATGAGTGGGATATTGAAGAAGACGATTGTGTGATGAACGTAGAGTTTTATTGTGGTTTGCGCAAATGTACTGAAAGTGGGGGGCTAGATAACTAGGGGAAGAGGGAGAGTCAAGAAATGAAAACAAGGTGGTCAGCGCCCTTTGCTCTCTGCGCTGCCGTATGGGCAACCACTTTAGAAGGGATCGATGCGCAGAGACGTGATCATATTTACGAAGATTGAAAACGAATCGAATGCAATTATTGAGAAGACGGTCTAGAATTACCTACATCCACATTGTATACTAAATTTAATAGACCCTTACATATATGGCAAGGCAATATAATGATAGGTCTAACTTGACGGATTACCCTATTAATATTTTCTCCATGACTTTCGCTTCATACAGACGCTTAAACAGTGCGATGCGTGCCCGTCTATCTAGCTCAAATTGGTTTGTTTTGTAGTGTTGTAGATTTAGGTCTACTAGACAAATTTTATATGGGTCTCCTTTATCTCTAATTTTCATGCATCAATGTCATGCATAGGTACAGTCAGCAACAAAAGTTGATGACCACATTTAGATTTTGAAAATCACTGTATAGTGAAGTGCTAATAGTGATACGGTGTACAGCGATTTTGAAAATCTAAATGTGGTCATCAACTTTTGATGCTGACTGTACCAGTCATTTGCATGGTTACTGAAATGCTAATTTTAGATGTTATTTAATTTGAATTGTAAGTGACTGTATTGAATAAATCAAATGATACATATATTAAAACAGATCTGACTTTCAGCTCCGAAAATTCTCCCAACACGTTTCTGAGTCACGGGAATACCTAATTATCAATATTCTCATTAGACTAACTAAAATGGTACCAACGGAATTTTAAAAATAACATACCCAATAAGGAAGATTGGTACTTTGTTAAATTCCGGTCAATTGCGAGTTTGACTTGCGCGGGCGGTTCCGTCACAGAATAGTACAGGAGATCGGCTCTATTCACTGAGCGAAAACATAATGCAGATACAGGGGGGTGGTCGGGACATCGACGCGAAAACTGATACCATAGATTCAGTACATTTTTGTTGATATCCCTGCCACCATAGACACGCTTCACGTACAGTCTTCAATACAGTGAAAGCGCACCCTTGTGTTTATTTGTGCATCAGTAAGAAAAGATAACCAGGTAAATAAATGAAGCTTCGTACTTAACGTGATAGTTTTTATGATGACAGATGGCATTTATGACGGTGTAACACCTGTGATAGGTACTCTTATCCAGGAAAACCTGAAGATATTTTCTTTATAAGCAAAAACTGCATCTACGATTCAACTGAACGGATTAAGAAATACGGAACCCTAAAAACGTACCTACGCCAAAATATAACTTTTGTAGATTACAATTCTTATCAACATACGTAAGTGGTTAGTTAGCGTATGTAACATTATAATGATCAAAAACTAAACCAGGAAAACTCGGGATTTCTTGTGATTAATGTACATTTGTTAGAGCCTATCTGCCATGGGTTTATTACATACGAAGCTATAAATATATTAACGGTGGAGCTATTGACTTCATTTTGTTTTAATACACCAACACATACGTAGTTGAATTTCTTGAAGATGTATTTGTTAAGTTTTTTATTATTTTCTGTATTGGTAAGTGACTTTTTGACTGACTATTTGTAATCTCTATTTATATTCTTCTGGGCTTGGCCTCTTTATTTATAAATTAATTGTTTGATAAAATAAAATATATACAAAAATATAAAACACGTGTCCTAAACTGCTGTCCCAAGGCCATCACTAGTGCCTCGTCATCAGGTGAAATGAAAACCTCTGACGCAGAGGTAATCGTAGGTACCTGCAAAATAATAAACGTTACCTAGCAAGTTCCTACTTCGGGTTTACATTGTTTCTGTCACTGTCACACAACTGTCAAATTATGTTTTTACGAGACCAAGATAGAGAAGGGAACATAGCCGAGCCAAAGCACGTGCTAACTATAACATTTATTCATCTTGGCATGAAGATTGGAATAAATATAAGATGAGAGGTGAATAGGATAGTATCTTAAAAAGCAGCAGAATGTTTTGCTTATCTAACATGTGTTATTTTATTTCAGGTAGTTAATGCCATTGCGGCGAAAGGTACCAAAACATCTGAATATTGGAAAGATCTGTAAGTTAAAACTGCCTTCTTGATCTCAAAGTACACATATTTGCAAATATCAGCTTTGCATCGGATAGGTATCTCCTCTCCTGCAAATGAGCTGTTCGGCATTCTTTCTACGAAACTCCAATCTGTAACGCACACTCAGCATCTATATCGACTCGCTTCGGGAGACGCCAGCAAAAGGCAGTGTCCGAGCTTACGACGACGGGGCACCGTCACTTACCAAGGAGCGTCGCCGAGCTTTCCATGGGGCGTCGCCTCGATTACTGGATAAGATAAAAATTAGTTCATATGTAGGTCATTTGCGCATCTCGCAAGCCGTCAACGACCTGGCCCCCGACGCCGCCGCGTCAAAACCGCGGAGTTGCTGAGCCGTTCCGGTTACGTGCGTACATTATAGGTATTGACGCCGGTTGACAACCAGCCAATAGGGTGAGGTGACGCCGATCCGGGGCAGAGCTGATATGTATGCGTGTACTTAAGTGTGGCTGCTTATTCAATCATTCATCTCCCCGCCCTGTAGCGATATGTATTATCTGAAGGCGATGATATTATCCGATGATGGAAATGTTGACAAAGTGAATATTTAGTCACTTGCAATCATTCTCGTGTGCTTGTGTTTTTGTGCATTTGTAGAAAATAAACCGATACATGAAGAAAAAGCTTATTTGTAAAGTGTATTTTGCTATACCATTTTACATTTTCTTTTGCAGTGCAGAATTATCTGGAAACCCTTGCGCATGTTCAGAGTAAGTAAAAAGTTACATTTGATAAATAATTAGCTGACCGACAGACGTCTTCCTGGCCAAATTTCAATAATTAATTCCACAGTCTCATAGGAAAAGGACGTTCAGTTTTTTCCGAATTTGCAAATTTTCCGGGAAACTTTTCCAATTTTTCTTTCCATTTAAACCTAATTCGGAGTATTACGGAAGTTTTAACACCAACAATAGCCATTTTGGCTGGACGATTCTCAATAAGTGATGCGCTTACCAAAGAACAGTACTTCATTTTTATTTATATAGTTTACAAGCTGCGACCCGCCGTTTCAGCCGCATAAGTCTCGATCCCGTGGGAATATAGGGATAAAAGGCTATGTATATGTGCCAAATTTTATCCAAATCTGTTCAGCCATTTTATCGTGAAAGTGTAACAAACAAACTCACTTTCGCATTTATAATATTAGTTAGGATTATTTAGGATTTTAATAAGTTCTTAGGTATGTATGAGTATGGGGCTCATAGCTACATGATAACAGCCGCACGGGTCAATCGAAGGTTATGCTTGCCGCGGTCGGTTAGTGGATGGGTGATCTTCATCCATTACACGTTAAGCCATTGGTCCCGGCTGTCATTCGTAGATCTTTGACAGTCGTTACGGGTAATTATTAGCCCAAATGTGACAATAAGTATACAAGGGGTATCATAATGTTTCCCAGTAACTGGGTTGTGGAGGTCAGAATAGTAACTCCATGTAGAATACTGGTATTTAGCTGCATCCGGTTAGACTTGAAGCCGACCCCAACATAGTTAGGAAAAGGCTAGCTAGATTGATTGATTGATGTATGAGAATCTTGATCCATTATATAAACTCGACAAAAGAAATACTTAGTAGTAAGAAATCAAAACCTTCCCAAAACGTTGTAATTATTTTTTCAGATTCCCGCTTACTGTGAATGCTACGGTAAGTCAAGTCCTTCATAATTTACATTTTTCGATCTTCTTTAGCTAGGCTTGATTTAATCATTTGAAATATGTTTATTCACGAATCTGACGTGTCGGGTAGACCGTTTAATATTTTAGTGTCAAATCGATGACTTTTCAAACTTTTAACGGAATATCAATCATTATCGAGTACAGATTGCCAAACCAAATTCGCCATTTTGTTGTGCATATTGCAGTGCATTGGACTCATTTTGAACGGCTCTTTTGTTTTATATTTCCTTTATAAGTAGGTAAACTAAGTACTTACCTGTTACCTAGTTTACCTACTTATAAAGAAAATAAAGAATAGTACATTACTGTCGCGGCCTACAACAGGGGCATTGATAGACGAAGGTGACAATGTGGGCCGAGCCGAAGCCGAGGCACACATACGTGAGTCCATCAATGCCTGGTTGCGGCCAAGGCTTGTATGGTACTTTTCTCAAATAATGCGCGGAAATTCAAACTAAGTAAATTAGTTATAAATTCCATAATCAATGACGAACAACGATAATTTTTCACGCGCAATATGTTCATTTTTGTTTTTTATTTACTTACAGCTCTGTTTAGAAGCCAACTCTAAATTTGTTAATTGTTCCCTTTGGTTGCCATGTGACGAAGTAAAAACTTCGCTCCATCTTTAAATAAAACGACAGATATGAGTTTTCATAGTAATTTATTCGGCCGGTAAACACGACAGATATGGATTTTCATAGTAACATTGCCGGCCGCCTACTCGTGTACTCGACCAGACCAGGGTTGTCAAAATAATGCTCGAATTTCCAAGCATGTTTGAGAAAAATACATTTATTTGCACTTTACTTGAATATCTAGTCCGTGATATGAAATGGTGAACGAGTGAAAAACTCAATTAGACATAATAAATAACGTCTACATATCAAAATACAAAGTTTAAGAAAATGACTTAGAAGCATCATCATCTTCTTAATTATGGGATCCAACGATACCCGACACTCTTGTATGTATGGAAGAACTTCATATCTAAGCAGTTTGAAAACAAAATCCCGTGAACACGATGACCACATCTGTTACCGGCGCGGTTCTATAGCGGCCGAACGCGACACGCAGAAATAGTCCTTACGGTGTATAGATATGAACTTCTTCGATTTCGTTCCTTGGTTACATGTATGGGGAGTGCTACCCTTAATATTCTTTTCGTAACTTCACTACATCATAGTTAAGCAGTGAACAGAATACAACTTCTTTCCAATTTTCATCGATATCGTGCCGATACAGTCTCCGAGTAAAATGGCTGTTTGACTTCCGGACGAACGAACAGACGGAGGACGGACATTACGGTTCCGGTTCAGATAATGGTTCCGTTTTTGCCATTTGGCTACGGAACCCTAAAAATGCAGACTATTGTCTCAATCAAAATTTATGAGTTTATCTAATTATGAATTCTGTCTAACTAATACTGGATTTGAAGCAAAACTAAGTAATCACGGGCACTTCTAGTACGCTCGTGTCCGTTGTAAATCTATAAGCGGCCAGAAGAGCCAGAGAAATCTAGCAAGCCTCTTCAATTCGTTTACCCAAGAACGTTAAATAGCAAGGTTTTTTTTCGGTATTGCCAAGTGGGATATTATTAAAATATTAGTTATTGTTTTCAGTGCGAAGATCAGGAAGCATTTGATGCGATGCGCAACACCACGTGAGTAACACTAACAAGATTTTTGATGTTATGAATAACTTTTGTTATCCATCCTCGGTGTAGTCTCTGAAGCCACAGAACTTATACTGTGGTTATGCTATGGTTCCCTAATGTCCTCGCTTACTATGTAGTCCAAGATAGATACCACTAGCGGTATCTATTAGGCACGTATACTGTGCCAGAGCGACCACTACTTGCAGCATTACAGTCCCGTTTTCTTAGGAAACCATAGCTTAAACCATAGACACATAGATAAACAACATAGTTGGGAAAAGGCTCGGCAGATGATTATGAAAAAGATAGATGACAAAATATTTATCTAGCAACAAAAATCCCGACACACAAAAGTGGGTATGCAGGTACAGCAGGACTAATACAAACGCTAAGGTAAACGTAACGTCAATTCTAATATACTATAGTATTTTTGAAAGGATGATTTGTATCGCTCATTTGTATGAATACAGTCTTCAATGTCAGTAAACATTTTGTGCGAAATGAGTATTTTAAAAATGTACACGTACTGGAATTTAATTAACATTGGTAATTAGTAGTTTGTGCTAGCCCTTTTGTTCACTGATAATATATAAAGTTTTCGGCAGACTGAAAACTATACGTCAATAGGCCACGTTCACACTAAAATGTACCTACTTATAGTCGGCTGGCGACTGCTTGTTTGAGAATTAGAATTCGATTTTTTTTATTTATTTGTGACAATGTAGTTTTACACAGTATGGTGTTAGTATTTTTGTTAGTTCAATACATTCTACCACAAAGTATATGGTGTACAAATATTCAGGTGTCGTTCTTAACTAAGTACAATATTATCTTTAAGATTTGTGATTTACAATTAGTCCAATGAATTTGTATTTTTATAATTAGGTAATCGTTACAATGAAATGTCAAAATGAAGTCCACGTCATCTTGGATTTTTACAATATTCCATATATTCGTCAATGTCATAAAAGCAATCATCCAATAGCCAGCTTCTCAGCTTTTTCTTGAACATGGGGATAGGAAGTTCCTTAAGTGAATTAGGTAACTTGTTATACACATGAATGGCATTTACATATACATTCCTCCTAAAAATTTGTAATCTACATTGAGGTACATTTAGTTCGTGTTTATACCTATTTCTAACAGCAGCCTTTTTGTGACTGACTTCTGATTGCATGCGAAAATAGTGCGGATATTGTTTTACTAGCATACATAGTGCTTTGATGTACATGCAGGGTAAAGGTAATATGTGAAGTCTTTTAAATAACGGTTTACAGCTGTCCAAAAACAGACGCCGGATATTGCCCTAACACACTTATTTTTTTAGTTAGTTTTAGTAAGTTTAGTAGTAGTTTTAGTTAGTGTGAACGCAGCCTTAAAATAAATTACAACTAGAAAAAAACAACAAATTCATACAAAATCCAAAATCTTTACAGGTATAACATTCGTCAACTTTGTGAAATCATTAAGTAAGTACAAAATTATAATCACGTTTTCAATTAATATTTTACCAAACTAAAAAACAGAATTCGTATTAAAATCAAACTTTTTTTTGTAGAAATAATACTCGTATCGTCTCAGCAACACCTGCAACAGAACACAGCGTGATCGCGACACTACCACCTGCAGAACTAAACAAAACTCAGTAAGTTTAAACATTAAAATATTTAAAAGATTGTCGCCTAGACTTGTTTAATAAACAGTACCTGGTCGACCGAAGTCTGCTCGGGTGAAAATAGAGAATGCTCATTTAATATTATAGGATAGTTCATACTAATTTCATGTATAGTACATACTAATTCCATTCTGCTATGATAGTAGGTACTTACTAATTCCATGCTGCCATGATAGTAGGTACTTACTAATTCCATGCTGCCATGATAGTAGGTACTTACTAATTCCATGCTGCCGTGTCATTATTCTTAGGTAGCCATCTTGTTCTAAACTTTGGGCGACCGAGCTCTGTCCGGGTGAAAATACGGAGAAAACGAATTTTCCCAGATATGAGACCTAGCTAGATCGATATTTCGCCCCCGTAAACCCCTACGTATATTGCAACTTTCATCGAAATCGTTAGAGCCGTTTTCGAGAAAGTGATTACAAATATAACTCGTTTAATAGTATAGGATAACATAACATCACGCCTGTTATGCCCGGAGTAATAGGCAGAGGTGTACCTGTAGTACACCCACATTTTGCCAATAGGGGGCGAGGCTATTGCCATCAACCGAGCACAGATCACAAAGCACAAGACTCCGGGCTGCTGCTGAGAAATTCCTAATGGAAAAACCCAATAACACTTTGCCCAACCTTTTGTTTTTTTTTTTGACGGTGGGAAATTATCAAATAACTTCTCCCGCTCTGGGCGGAGCGGGAGGGCGTGTCACATTTTTACTGACTAAAACCCACCCGTGTTCCTTCCGTTGCCTGTGTGCCGGGGCCGCGATATCCCTTTCGGACAAACTTGCAACCTTGGCAGGACTTTGCCGAACCTGGGAAACGAACCCAAGACCTCATGCTCAGCAGTAGCGCTTGCGACCACTAGACCAATGAGGCATATCTGACTTGTTTAATGTTAACAAGTAATACAAAACGTAGTTTAAGAAGTATAAGTACCAGTAGAGGAGATTCGCAAGAGAACTGAGTTAGGTTACCGATGAATTGCGAAGCTAAGTGTGAGGACCCGTTGTTATGGCGATACTCGGGGCAGGCCTATGTCCCAGCAGTCTCTTTCGGCTAATTCGATACTTTTCGGAGACAACGCGTTTTGAGTTTGCGTTTCTTTTCACTAAAAAAAACATAACATAAAATAATGAATTGTAAAATAAGTTATGCATTAAAAAAAATGGAATTTGTTTCTTGAATCCTATATAATTTATATTTAAATAATGAATTAGTTTTGAATTACATGCATATTGGTGCCGATTCTCTTGTACACCGAACTAAACTATCACTAAAATTTCTTGGTTTTATAAAGGGGGTCGAAATTTTCATTATTTGTGCGATAGGACGCACCAGTTTCACCGCATAAGCAAAAGAAAAAATAAACACAGTACTGTTTTTGCTCGTGAAGTCGAGATGTTGGTGTGAATTTTAGTTCATGACAACTTAGTTTATCCCACACCTTTTTAATCGCGATTAAGAATTGTCAGGTTTAGTCTGGTTTGGTTTTTTACAGTCAAAATTTTAGGTGATAAACGTCAAATTCAGAATAGCAAAATTGCCATTTTCACTAAATTAAAAACTCAGTACTATCTTAGTGCTGTCAAACTAAAATATAGTTATGTTGTATCATTTTAGACTATTTCAGATGGGAAATCGTCGTTTGACAGGAAAGAATAAATGAAATTTTAGTGATTTTTAGTCCAGTTTAGAGGCACTTGTGACAAAAGAATCGGCACCATTTGATATTCCCTATTAGGTATATCTGACGCACTGTAATATTTTCTAACTTTGAATCCTCTTTAAGGTTAGGTAGCTATAAATACAAGATTGGATATAAAGATTATTGTAAAGGCTCATGCAGACAGGCGCGACGTGTCACTAGTCGAACAATGTCCGTACTATTCATATAAATTGTTCCACCAGAGTTGCGTCGCGCCGGCCGTCGCGTCGCACCTCCGGAGCCATTATGGAATGAAATTTATTATATAGTCACTCTAATTATTATATTTAAGGCCTGTTTCACTACCTGCAATTAAATTTCCGTTAACTTACCAAGGCAGATAGATAATTTCATACAATTTATTTCCATTTTTTTTTTTGCCTTAATATTAAATAAATCTTCACTAAATTAAATTGTTTTTCCTTTACAGCGGCGCCGTATCTAGTATTAACTATCTTGGTTGTCATTGTGTTGCGTAAGTAAATTTTTTCTTTGTGATAAGAACACATTGAATATTATGTGATTGTAAAAGGACACTGGCAGATATTGTGGGCCAAGATTTACGAGAAACCAATTTTTTTTTATCGTATTGTAGAGACCTATATAGTTTTTTGCTTATTTGTAATTACATATTTTAAATTATTTCTTGATTATTTTATTTTTTACATTATTTTCTATACACTGTACCATAATTTGTTTCAAAAGAGTGCTCTTGGAGTTTCTTGCCAATCCTTCTCCATAGAGATCTTGAAGTTTTGGAATAGGCAACTAGCTTCAACTTTCTTACTACTGTCCGGCTCTTTGACAGTTCAAAAGTGCCTGTAATTGAAATAATTGCTTATAGAGTTTGAGTTACGGTTTATCAAAGCACCGGTTTAAATTCTATTGTAAAAAAAAACATGATATTAATATTCCCGATCAAATTTTTATAAATACATTACATCAAACTTTATACTATACTATAATATAAAAAACACACGTAACGTATAAATTTACGGTCTAGTCATACTGTAGACTTACTATCTAATTACGCAACACATTTTCGATTTGCAATTGAGTCAAATTGGTTTCGTTTGACTAGAATTGCTTTCAAAAGTTGTAAATTGAAAGCAATTCTAGTCAAACGAAACCAATTTGACTCAATTGCAAATCGAAAATGTGTTGCGTAATTAGATAGCGGGTTTCAAGTGCGCAGTGGCGAGTAGGAGCACGCCATCTCAAAAATTGGAACGAAATTATTACTATGCGCAATATATTTGAACGCCACCGGGTGGCCACCGGGTAGAAGACAGGCTAGCGTGCTGTACTCTGGGCTGTAAAACACCATAAGTTTTTATTTTATTTTTTATATCGGCCTTAAAGTGACTGGCCGATTTATTAGCCACATTAGACCATTCTATAAAGGGTTAAAAGTATGGGAGTTAACGTTTTTAACTAAATGGTTCATTGACCAATATATATGCCCAGTGTCCTTTTTTTCCTACAATACGTTTTGTTTGCTATATGATATTTTTATTTATTAGGTAGTAATTTGTTATTATTTATTTCTAGCCATGATAATTCTACACCAGGAAGTACCACAGTAAGTGTTAAATTGTATCATAACACTATACTGAAGCTCAGAATAGAAAGCTAATCAAAAAAAAAAAAAAATACCTAGTTACCGTTGTTTGTCAAATGATCTAAGTAAATAACGTTTTTAATCATCCAGAGGACACCTTCTGTCATTAAAATACATATTCTTTATAGAACTTGCTTTTGTTGTAAAAGTGCGTATTAGCGACCTATGAAGGTGTGGATAATAAACTAGGCTTAATTATGTGTTTCTTTTTCAGAAGTCTTTGAACTGTACAATTTCACAAAAAACCGTAGAGTCGTATAATCCTCCTCCACCAGTGTGAGTATTTATTACTTATTATTATTGTTAAGGCTTGTGCAGACCAGCGCGACTTGTCGCGCGACGCGACACCGGTTATTGTTATACTGTGAAGTTTTCTTAGAAATTGTATTGTTCGTGTCGCGTCGCGCTGGTCTGCACAAGCCTTTAGACTGTATTTGGTGTGTTTAGAATGGCAATAGCGGTAATAATATCTCTTTGTAAGAATCCTAACAATAAACTATTCTGTTATAGTTTAGAATGCAATAGCCGTAATATCTCATAATATATCAAATAAATAAGTATTTGAGGTTTATATCCTATTAATAAAAATAACCTAACTGTTTATATTTTTACGCCGTTAAGGCAAAACATGACTGTGCTATAATTTAATGTAACATCTTGCATGCAATGTGTGTATACTTATGTTTTGAGCAAATAAATTTTAACTTATCTTATCTTATCTCTTCGTAAGAATCCAAACACTAAACTATTCTGTTATCGTTTTTCGTTTGTGAATTATTTATTTTAATTCGTATTAAATCTGAGGTGGCTCAATTACTATGAATGCTATTACTATGTGCATCAATCAATCTGCCTAGCCTTTTCCCAACTATGTTGGGGTCGGCTTCCAGTCTAACCGGATGCAGCTGAATACCAGTATTTTACATGGAGCGACTGCCTATCTGACCTCCACAACCCAGTAACTGGGTAATACGATACCCCTTGGTAAGACTGGTGTGCATAAACTACAAAAATAATGGAATAAATTATTTCAAATAACTAGCTTGCAAATCCCCAGTCATTCCTCTATGAGTGTCAACCTACGAATAATAAAAGTAGTGTCAACTCAAATCCCACCCACAGTCCCTCACTACCTCTATGAGTGTTTGGTTCTTTTTACTTAATTTAATTTGAATTTTTTAGTGATTGTACCTACTTTTGATTTTCTAAAATGTATTTGTTTAAAAAAAAACCTTTCATATTTTGTAAGCCTTTTGGCGAGAAATAGCTCGGATTTTATACATACACCTTCTGTATGTACCCTGTGTTCACGAAATATATACGTACACCTTCTGTATGTACCCTGTGTTCACGAAATAAATGAATTTGAATTCCACCCACAGTCATACCTCTGAGTCTCAAATCAAAATCTGGAACACATTTTGTCGAACAAAATGTTTTCCTTTGAGCTTAGTTTTCTCCTGAATCACTGAACATGCATGGGATATTTCGGAAAGCACTCGGGGAGAGGCTTATAAAAATCGTTTTGGTATTTGATCACTTAATATGTTGCTACGGAACTCTTAATGCGCAGGTCCGACTCAAACTTGTCAGGTTTTTAATTATATTATTTTCAATATTTATTAAATATGGAAATATTATTTGTTACAGGGCGGAAACGTTTAATTCGGTTTGTCAAAATTTATCGTGGGCGTAAGTATTTTGCAATATTTGGAAAGTACTTCGTTTCCAATCTCATTAAAATAAGGAAATAGTTTAATATTTTTTTCTATTTACAGATCTTTACCACAAGAAACAAATGATACACAAATGTTGGCTGTAAGTAATATCATATAAGTAATAACGCTTCAATATTAACAATATTATAACAAATTCACCAGCGAGGTAATTGCTAAACATACATAAAATGACAATTGATTGCAATGGGTTTCATTTTAACAGTTCACCCACGTCAATTGCGTTATTTACGTTGTTGAGCAGACTGAACAGAATTTTTCAAACCTATGAAGTAATGGATTGTCAATATCCTTCAAAACTCTCGGATTGTGATTTAAAGTGTGTTACGCAATTAGTGTGCTAGACAAAGTGACATTCGATTGGCGACAACGACGATATAAAAGTAAAAATGTATGGGAGTGGCATACGCTACCGAAAAGTTTATGACAATCCAGTTGAAGTGTTGTAGGAATAAGACACGCTTTGTAAGCGATTGTCATGTCTTGTGTAGGTCCTCTGGGTCTTGGGACAGAGGGCATCCGACTTAGTAACCTACTTATTACAAAAGCTAATTCACCCTCCCTCATCTGCTCAACTATAATGTAACGAGAACTGATGAAACGTCGAGTAACCCGAAAAATATACCTACATATATATATATGTACCACCGTGGACACTGGCGGTGAACCACTTGTCAACCTTATTTCTAGGGACATAAGGGTGAAAAGTGGTTCACCGCAAATGTCCGCGTTTGTACCTTATGTAGGTACCGACAAATTGATCAATTTAAATACGTGGCCAAATAAAATTAATAAGCGAATGCTTACAGACGTGATGGCTCATTATATACAGTGTGGTGGCAGATATTTTTATTTACAACCGACGGAAAAATCTATAATTATGTGCTTAATTCATGGTTACAGTTTGCGCGTCGATCCTGACCACCTTGTAACAAAACAAACCAAAACAAAAACTACTAAACTAATTTTATATTATCATAAGTTCCAGGAACTTACCCGCGGCTGTTAATTATGTCACCGTTATTAGCTGCCGTTACTTGATCAAGTTTAGCAAATAATATTTTTATTGTTTTGTCATATTTAGAAATTGATATACATCACATCTTAGAAGTTTCGCCAGGCAATTGAGTATTTTGAGCTTGTACATCTACACTATGACTAGTAGATATTTAAATGGATTGGTTCGAATGAATACATTGAGTAATTTAATAAATAGTTCTGTGAATTTATTTCAGTTTTTGTGTCAACAAGACGAAAAACGCTGTTTGAAACCGGATTCGGTGTAAGTACAGTTAAATTATATTACGTACGTAATAATTTAAAACGGCAAACGTGTCCGTCCGCTATAACACAAATAAAATACGGACCTCTCTTAGATTATTTGATTTTTACGGCTTACTGCCGAACCGATTTCATCTGACACAAGCATTCTGAGTAACAATTCATTTCTTTTCAGGATACATTCGTTCAAAAGAATATGCGGGTGTTCTAAGTAAGTTGTTATTTTTACTTTAAGTACCGGTCAACTGTCCTGACTTCGCCTGGCGTCCTATGTGAGCCTATAATGAAAAAGCTGTATCTTTTTCATTTTACTTGTATTTCAATCGAAACTTTGAGTTTTCATTGAGAGCTTTAAGTTTCGATTGCCATTCAAGTAAAATGAAAAAGATATTACATCTTTTTGACTATAGCCAAAAATAGGTCGCCTGGCGAAGTTAGGGCAGTTGACTTCTCTTCTATTTAGAATTGTTTTCAAATCCTGTACAATTATTGATTCCGTTTTAGTTACAACCCTATGGATTCATTTTCATTGGTTGACGTTGATAGACAACGCATTCGGGTATCCATTTTTTTCATTCGTCTTCAGAACCGTGGTCACCGTCCGAACCTAAAGTGTAAACTTATAGAGGTATGAAGAACTAGTGTGTAAAGTTCACTCATCCTTTATAGAAAAGGTTGGATCCTCCGACCAGACGGGTGTTGTGTCTGGTGGGCAACTGCCTGATCGCGCGGTAAACGCTGCTTGCGCGATGCAGGATTTCGCGTGACGTCAGTATGATGCGTAGTTCGCATGTGGCGATGTAGACTCACCACAAACTTATTATTGTTATACTGTGCGATGAATCCATTCCCTTAAACTAGAATAAAAGAAAGAAAATACATTACGTATATTCAACAAAAAAACTAGCGTACGTTTTAATTGTGTACATCTTTTAATTTCAGCATATCTATGGGAGAATTAACGGTAAGTGATTTTGAATGATAATAAATAAAAGGCATTTGGATAGAACTGAGCATGAATGGAAGTTTGTGATCTCCTGTGTCCAATTAAATAAAGAGGGAACAGGATGAAACTTGACGGTATACTGATACAGCTAAGTTTCACCACTAGTGGCAGTAGCACCACAAACAAACAAACAATGCTATCATAGCAAGTCAAGCAAATCGATTTCAATTTATTGATATTTTATTAATAATTTTGAGTAAAACTTTAACCTTATTAATTATTGCATCAGTGCTGTATGTTGAGACGTACAAATAAAATGAATACAATTTCATTTTCTTCGAGATTATAAAACTAACCATTGGCAATAATAATGAGATTCTTAACAACAAAAATAGATTTACGAACGTTCCGTTTACTACTTCTACCTATCGGCGTCGTTTGGGGTATACATAGTGGTGTATCATTGAAAAAACACAATTATTTTCCTGAGTCTATGGTGTAGGTACTTACCTTACCTAACAGTTCTACCAAGGAGTATCGTATTTTTGTAGGCATATATCTACGCTTTGGAATGGGCAGCTTGAGCTTTCTGACTAAACGACCGACTCTAATCATTTAAAATTTCCTTATAAATAATAAAAGAATGAGATCTATAAAATAAATATACAAATAATTTTTACCGTTTTTTATATTTCAGATGCCGTGCGAAGACGAAGCCGGTTGGTTAATATTCGATGAAACAATGTGAGTATATATCGTCAATCGGATTTGTTGACTGTGCGGATTTCACAAATGTAATTGAACGCGTTCAGCACATCTAAACGCGTTCAAGAGCTATCAGTGTCAAAATTGTTATGAAATATTGTGCACTGACAGCTCTTGAACGCGTTTAGATGTGCAAAAACGCGTTCAATTTCATTGGTGAAATCCGCACTCCAAAAGAGCGTAATTTTATTACTAGTACCTATTGCGAGTCCGATGTGAGTCACACGAAGTGAAACGAGTTGACATTCTGCATCATCGTGTTGCACAAACTGTGGTTTTATATGAATATGATTACGCTCCTTCAGCCTCATCCTTTAAACGTTTATTAAAGAGGCCCACATTTTGCAACGAAATAAAACACGAATCAAAAATTGGAATTAATATAGTGCTAATACTTTTCTTCATAAATAAGAAATTGTTTGTTTCAGACGCGCTGACTTTGATAAAATATGCGCATTCGTAAGGTGAGTAGTTTATAAATTACTTGATTACAAAAATAAAGAAAGAAAAACATATTAACGTTGATAAACTTAATGATAAACAATATAGGGCCTTTTTGAATTAATTGGCGAAACTTTACTGGCGAGATGGGTAGGTATCTAATAGCATTACACCAACAAATTATTGATTCCCTTAAGACCTCAGTCGTATAAATACGACTGAGGCAGCACGGGCATGAAAACATTTGTCGTACCAATCCGACTGGGGAGGTCAATAGGTTAATTACTTATGTACCTACATATTTTTTGTTTTTATATTAATATTATTTTTTTGCGATATTCATCAAGTCTTTAAAAGTTCCTCGCCTAAATAAAAACCCTAAAAAGGCCCTATAGATACTGGGTTGGCAATGGCAGAGGATAGACGTGTGTGGTAAAGGGAGATAGGCTTTTGCTCAGCATTGTGACATTACCAGCTAAATAGATTAGATAAGTGCCTACTTAAGACGCCGATATTATGCCAGTGGTCTTGATTGGTTAGCTTGCATGTTGTTGCTGTAATAGGACTCGCCCATCAAGGAGCGCTGTCCCAAATTAGACGCATTATTAATTTATGATACTTAAATCAAAAGGTATTTGAATAAAATATGTACCTATACTAAAAGATTTATAATTAAATTATCTTTAAAATATGAAGGTTTCAGAAAAATACGCTTGATAGTTTTTGCATGATTCTCAGTTTTTTATCCGCGTTAGACATAACTTTACAAAATAATTACACTATCAAAATCACTCAACACTCCGCAAATCAATCACAAACAAAATCATTTTTTTTTACAGATTGTGTTATTAAGAAAATGATCTAATTTAACATATATTTTTTCCAATTCATTAACACTACTCGTTTAGACGTGTTCTTCAGTATAAAATCATTAAAAGTCGGTTATCGCCTTAAACAAATATAATCTGGTAATACTTATACTCGTATATTATAATGTTTGTTTTGTTTTTTTGAATTGCTCTGGTTTTTTACCTGGTAATTATTTCTTACTTCCATCTATTTATAACTAACATGCTCGCCCCGGCTTCGTACGGGTAGCACTAAGTACTTATCTACGGCGCACCTACCTACCTACCCTACCTACCCTACCTACCCTACCTACCCTACCTACCCTACCTACCCTACCTACCCTACCTACCCTACCTACCCTACCTACCCTACCTACCCTACCTACCCTACCTACCCTACCTACCCTACCTACCCTACCTACCCTACCTACCCTACCTACCCTACCTACCCTACCTACCCTACCTACCCTACCTACCCTACCTACCCTACCTACCCTACCTACCCTACCTACCCTACCTACCCTACCTACCCTACCTACCCTACCTACCCTACCTACCCTACCTACCCTACCTACCCTACCTACCCTACCTACCCTACCTACCCTACCTACCCTACCTACCCTACCTACCCTACCTACCCTACCTACCCTACCTACCCTACCTACCCTACCTACCCTACCTACCCTACCTACCCTACCTACCCTACCTACCCTACCTACCCTACCTACCCTACCTACCCTACCTACCCTACCTACCCTACCTACCCTACCTACCCTACCTACCCTACCTACCCTACCTACCCTACCTAGCGTTATGCGGCGTTTAAGAGAGCAATTTCGACGAAAAAGGCTAGATTTGTGGCACCATGATAATGCGCCTTCGCATAGGGCCATCATTGTGAACGAGTTATTGACCAAAAACTCAATAAATACCATCTTATTCACCAGATATGGCTCCAGCCAACTTCTTTCTTTTTCCTAAACCCAAATTACCACTTCATGGCAGCCGTTTTCATTCGGTAGAAGACATAATGGAGTATTCGCGTCGAGAACTAAACTCAATTCCGGAAAAAGCGTTTAAAAATGTTTTGATAATTGGATTATTCGTTGGCGTAATTGTATCGTTTCTGAAGGAGCATACTTTGCAGGCGATAAAATAAATTTGGATGAATAACTAACTAACTTGTGTATTATTGCTCTTTTCCCGGTACTTTTTTGACAGAGTAGTACATTTGTAATAGGTATTACCTGTAATAGGAATTGTATCAGCATTTTTTTTCCATAATTATGTGTCATATTAACATTACAGGAAATACGGCCCTGAACTTGAAGACGAAATCCAACCGATAACCGAAATTACTACCGTGACAGAAGTAACTAATAAGCCCGAGACTACTAAAAAGACAAAAGTAACTAATAAACCCGAGACAAAAGTAACTAATAAACCCGAGACTACTAAAAAGACAAAAGTAACTAATAAACCCAAAACAAAAGTAACTAATACACCCGAGGTTACTACCGAGACAGGAGTAACTAATACAACCGAGACTTCTACCCCAAATACAGCCGTAACTACTGACTTTAGGGAAGCTACTAAAACGTCGGTTGCAGGGTAAGTTGCATAACTTTGCTTTAATTCAGTTTCAATTTATGTTGGTACCTACTAAGCAATAGCTCAAATTACGGAGACCAGAGCATTCATGATAAGTGAAAATGGCTTTCAAAGCGTTTCGTATATTTATAGAACTTTTCAACGGGATTGACTCAAGCTTTTCAGTAGCTTATGTCAGTCCCATACAATTTTGGTTGTTATCGCTGATAGATTGACAGTTAGTCGAGGCCCTCAGTAGTGGCCCAGAGGTAACGGCCGCGACTTATGTGGTCGTGGGTTTGGACCTAGGCAGGCTTAAACACATTACTTTGTGCAAAGGTTTTCATCAACCCAGCTCTCTTGTGAATAAGACAGCACGTCTTAGAACAAAAAATAGAAGACATAAAGGCGCATCCACCAGCCAGCACTGGGTCCGATTGCCCGGGGATTACAACTCACTCCGTCTCACAGAGGCCTGTGTCCCTACAGTTGGAACATACATATTTTTGATAGTCATATTGATAGAACACCAAACATTACAAATTATTCAAATTCAAATTGTAGCGCGCGTGCAGGTATTAAACTAATCTCAATTTAATCTTGGGCAATTCATATCTAAATTTTCTGTATTTGTTAATAATTTATCGGCTGTTGTACCTATTTATTTATTTGTAACCTAACCTAACCTAATTTGGATAATGAAGATTACAACAGACTGTCATATTCACAATTGCATGGCGGCTTGAGTTAATTAAATGACTTAACTTAACGTGCTAAGTAGGTATAATGTTTTGCGTCCACTAAAAATATCATAATTTTTATGTCATAACAGGTCAGCGCCTCAGTCCTTATCACCTGAATATACTTCTGCGCGAAATTACTCATTGGGAATAGTTTTGGGTATTGGATTCACCGCGTTCGTATGCGGTACGCTCGTCGCCATTGCTGGTAAAATATCATACACTCGGTACAGGAGACGAACCTATGGTAATATATTTGTTTTATCTAGGTAATCGTAAAAATCTGATCATTAAAAAGTGTATTAATCAGTGATGAGGAACATTTATTTTTATTCATGAACATACTAATTTTCTTTTCATCGACTCTATTTTCAATTCTCTATTGAGAGGCAAGGTAATGCTTACATACATGGACGGTGTATATTACCGACACACTGTAAGAATTTGGCGTATTGTATCCATTTCATATAACTGTCAGAAAATGACAGTTATGATTTGAATATACTGACATTTTAAGGTCACAAACAATTTGCATAATAACGAATTTCCCTGTGTTTATATTCACTTAGCCGTGAGTTAGGAACACTATATTAGTATCTTAAAAAATGTTTCAGCAGTAAATCAAGTCCGGGCGTAATTGAAGTCCGCAGTCATCAGTCAGCCATCGTGCAGAATCCTATAAAAAATATATATTAATTGCATATATCATTGAGCAATTCATTCGTTTGAATTAACTTGGGCTAAGCCAAAGTAGGCAAAGTGAATATTTTTTTGTTAGTCGTATTGTGAAAGTATACTTTAACAAAAAAACTAATAATCACTGATATAGGTACTTGAAATACGTCAGTACAGATAAATACATTTTCCGTAGCTTTTTCGAGTTAAATATATATATTATTTTCATTGTTCTTTGCCAAAATGTCTTTAAATAAACGATTCTTCAAACCATTTCATTCGCCTTTGTTTTATTTATCCTTCTTGAAGTACTTTGACTAACCGTAGAGTTTGGCCAGCGAGTTGTGTACAAGGAAATGGCGGCAAATTAAAAAAATATTCAGCTGGCAACAAGAAATATTTATGATTTATTTTATGTGAGCCTACGCTGTCCCACAGCGAAGACCTCTCCCAAATCCTTCCAAGCATCCTTCTCCAGGGCCATCTCCATCCAACCCTTGCGGTATGCATCGAACTCGTCCATCTCTTCTTGGGCCAGCCTCGGCGGCGCCGTCCATCCTCAGGCACCCACCGTGTGGAGACTGTTGCCCAACAGTCACTATGCACGCGGCTGACATGACCTTTTTGCCTACGGGTAAGATCCCCGTTATGGAGCGTAGCGTGGTGTTTCGTATTCTGTCAGTTCGTTTGACGCCCAAAATGCTGCGCTCCATTGCTCTTTGGAAAACCCCAAGGCGGAACTTTAGCGACTCGGTGAGCGACCAGGTCTGAGCACCATAGGTCTGGACAGGCAGAATACACATATCGATGAGTTTTCGCTTCAGGGAGATCGGTAGATCACCCTTCGGTAGAGCCTCCTGGGCAGGCGAGAGGTTCAGTTAAATTATACACAGGATAGCACAGACACACTCAATGTTTATTATTAGAAATCACTATGTATTGTAAGTTAGGTTACATGTTATACACACACGCTAGTTACACTGAACTGATCAGGCTAAAATTCGAGTATATTTAGCTAACTTTGTTTAAAAAAAGAACTCATGAGGCAAAAACAAAGACTTCACCAAAAACCAAAACAAAACTGAAAAACTTGAAGGCTGTTTTTAACGTTCTGTGTCATTTGTTAAACATTTCAAACATATATCAAGTAATTTCTTAATTGAATGATGGCCAGAACTAATAAAAACGGTTTTCAGAGGGAAAATCCTACACCTGCCCTTATTGCGACGGTTACAGTGTATTTACCAGTACCAGCTTTATAAGAGGTCTGGAAGAATATAAAGTGTACTTGTCCATGGTGTGTTATGTCTATGGTTTAGAAAATAAGTAGGACAGATGACAGCAGAGACAATGAAAATGTGAGAATATAAAATATTCTAAGATCTTTACAAAAAGTAAAGTAAATAGTATAAAATAGGTTTAAAACAATCAAAGATTATTAAAAGTTTGCTTTTCAGAGGTATGAGTGTTAAAGAATATGTAAAAAGTAAGTGACATAAGTGATTTCATTAGGTAATCGAAAACTGAACAAATTAGCAAGTTATTCGTTTTATTATATATTTTCAAAATAGTGTCCATTTACATCAATACATCGCTGCATCCGATGGAACCACTGAGAAAAGCACTTTGCCCACTCGTCCTTAGGGGTCTCTTCGACGGGCACGCCACAATTGTGGCGATAAATCCCCTCTTTAAGGAGTGGCTAGAGAGGCGCCACGGCGTCCTCACCTTCAGCCTGACGCAGGTCCTCACCAGACACGGCTGTTTCGGGAGGTTCCTGTTCCGTATAAGGCGGGAGGAAACGCCCGGGTGTCACCACTGTGTGGTTCGCCCGGAGGACACGGTGGAGCATACGGTGGAGATCTGCCCGGCTTGGGCGGAACTCCGCCGTGTCCTCACGGAGGCGATCGGCGGCGACGATCTCTCACGTCCGGCCCTGATTCAGGCCATGGTTCGGAGCGAGAGTGCATGGGAGGTCACTTCCTTCTGCGAAGCAGTAATGCTCGCGAAGGAGGAGGCGGAACGCGCGAGGGAGAGGTAAGATTCGCGCCCTTGCGCCCCTAGTCGCCGCAGGGGACGCCCCAGGCGTCGGGAGTCACGAGCCGACTTCCGGCCACCCTAGGCGCGGGCTTGCGGACGGTGAGCAATGGGTAGCTCGCCGTCCGGTAAGGACCAGGCCCGAGTCGACGGCGCGTTGTGTTCCACGCGCGCCTTAAAGAGATATCAGCACCAACTGACGGGGTCCGTAAGGACCAATGCCTGCAGGGGTTGCGGGTTTGTCCGAAAGGGATATCGCGGCCCCGGCACACGGGCAACGGAAGGAACACGGGTGGGTTCTAGTCAGTAAAAGTCTGACACGCCCTCTCGCTTCGCCCAGAGCGGGAGAAGTCATTTGATGATTTCCCATCATCAAAAAAAAAATGAAAAAAAAGGGGTCTTTTCGAATCGCAAGATGTGAGGTCGGGGCTATAGGGCGGGTGACCCAGTAATTCCACGTCTGACGTCGCCAAGTTGGCGATTGTTTGCTTGGCGGTGTGCGACGAGGCGTTGTCGTGGTGAAGGAGGATCCTACTGCCAGGTTGTTTCTCCTGAAGTTTTTCCAAGACAAGTGGCAAACAATTGTTAGTGTACCACTCTGCAGTTACTGTTTTTCGATCCTCTAAAACAATTGTTGCTTAATTACCTGTCCTTCCGAAGAACCAGGCCACTATCTTTTTTCCCACGCTTCGACCTCTCTTCACTTTAATTGGCAACTCCTCGGAAGGAAACACCCAGACAGCAGACTGTCTCTTAGTTTCAGGATCATAACAATAAGTCCAGCCAGTTAAATCTTTGAACCATTTCACAACACCAATCAACACCACGGAGTTTTTGGGCCTGTGTCAAATTATGAGGTATCCACCGGGCACAAAGCTTCCTGACCGCTAAATGTTCATGGAGGATTTTGTGCACTTGACTCAAACCGATGCCTAAGCTTGTCCAAATATGATGATAAGTCACTCTTTTATCAGTCTCTATCACACGCCGCACAACACTGATGTTATCTTCAGTCGTCGCCGTAGAAGGCCGTCCCTCGCGCATATCATCGGTGAGATTAGTGCGACCACGTTTAAACTCATTAAACCAGTTGTAAACAGTGGCACGTGATGGGGCTTCATCGTGAAAGGCCAATCGAAGTCTATCATAACCTTCTTGTTGACTTAAATGACATCGAAAGTCATAAAATATCATTGTACGAATTTTTTTTCGCGTTAAATTCATTCTGACGTGACACAGACAATTTAGAATTTGCCGCCAAATCGTAAACAAATGACAAATGAATAAAATAAATACATTATTATTGGCAAAGAGTTTCATTTTCAAAATTTGACCTTATTTTTTTATTATCATGGTATCATTTTTTGATGATTTGTTTGATTCGGTCAATGGAGCCTGCCTTTCAAATAAGAGGGATAAAGGTAAACCTTTGCGGAGTGTAGTGACAGCCTCGTCTCAGCACCACAGATTTTGGGGCGAGGCTATAAAAAAATTACAAGGTATAAAATTTGTCGAAAATAAAAATAATAGAGAGACATCAGTGCCCTCACTAAAAAACTGGATAGTTACGCTGAAAAGCTATCAAAGGTTGTGGCAATTTTTCAAGAATAAAAATATAAGGATCTTGAGACCAAGATATTTCAACTCTGATCTGATAGAAAACTTTTTTGGACAAGTCAGAGCCTACAATTTTAGAAACAATAATCCGAATTGCCACACCTTTAAAAACACCTTTAAGTCACTTCTAATCACAAGATTTATAAAATTTCACTCCAATGGTTACAATTGTGAAGAGGATTCAGGTGAGCAACTAGTAAAACTCAAGGCCTTATTTGAAACTACGAAAAATAATGAAATAAATGCCGATAGTGCCTGCTCAGCTGGATCCTCTAACCTTCGAAGTGCAGTTCTAGAGAATATCCCCACAACTGCCATGCAAGAAAAGCTGAAAGTTCACTCACGGGCATATACCACAGGGTGGGTTATAAGATTTTTTTTAAACAAAAACAATTGTAAGGAATGTGAAAAAAACCTTACTTCTCGTGAAATAAGCTCTACCAGTAATTGGATATCTGGAAGATATAGAAACACAATTAACCTTAAAAAATTGACCTACCCTTCCGAAAATGCCGTGAAGACTTTTGGCTATATCATTCAGGAAACAAACGAATACTTGGAATTCACACCACACCAAGACCACCGGGTATTATAAAAGAACTTAAAAATAAAATAAGATCCAAGTATTCGTTTGATTTTCTGGATTGTGTGATACACAGGGATGCTGTTGAGGAATTCTTTCTAGAATTAAGTCTTCGATTAGCAGTATTTAATTAGCGCAATGTGATAAATAAGATAATGAAGGGCACAGATGTATATAGGTTGGAAAACAAAAGTTTGTCACCAATGCAAAAGAAAGCATTTATAAAATATAAAACAAAATTAAAAAATAAAAATATTAATAAATAATATAGAATGTTTTTTATTTCCATCACTTGACATTCCTTCTCTAATACACACAGACCACAGGTGTGCTATAGGTACACCTATCTACACACACAATCACAACCTCGGCTTGAATTAAAGCGGAACCTCTTTTTTGGAAGGCTTAAAAGGCTAGTTTCCAAAATATTCTGGGCTCGACAAACCTTGGCAAAAAGACCCGGTCTCATAACAACATGAGCGACAAAATGGGTAAAATTTAAAAAAATATTAAACGTCAAAATGATGAGTTGCAAATCGTATTGCGATTTTTCTACTATGGGAGATTACCGTCTGAGTACTACTTAGTCTGTGATGTCATTGTTGATGTTGTCTTGTCATTCGCTTGTCGTATAATTGCTTAGTTGAATATTGTTTGTCTGTATTTCTCCGGATTTAATTATTTGACCTCTGCTCGAATACTGGACTCCGAAATTGTTTGCCTTCTGACTGCCCCCGCTTAGACATTGGACACCATACCCTGCTAATCCTGCTGACCTTTGCTGGAAAACTGGATCTGTATAATGCTCTTTTGACGACTGGTTATAACGACATCCATGCCTGTGCATAATTGCGGAATAGCAACGGATACAATAACCAGACCCGCTGCCGCACCAGACCGCTGCGATAGAAAAGGAAGGCGAATATTGGAAGATGAAATGATCCTTTCAATTGTACAGGAATGGGTCGCGCCTCAAACGGTTAGTATCCGATATTTCTGTATCGTAACATTTTTGTACTATGTAATGACCAAAATGTGCAACAAATTCATATTCGAAGACATGTGACATCACCAATCCGGACTGAACCTGCATGGTTAATTACAGCGAATTCCGGTCAGTGGGTCGTCTTCCCTCTCTCAGAGAGGAGGCCTGTGTCCCTGCAGTGGGAATGTAATAAGGCTTATGTTTACCCAAATGTGCCACTCAAATGTTTATTGCTAAATGCTAGTGCTAGACCTAATAGTCAAATGATAAATGTTTGTTTCAGGTACTTAAATGAAAAAGACTTTACCTGCTAAGCTTGCTGAAATCATCCCAATGCTGTATCTCTTCATGGAAATAGACCAGAAGAGAGTGAACAGACACCTATAGGACATCGATGAATAGAAGTGTGTAGAGAGGTGGACGGTGACCACCAGAACCACCTACAGCAAGAGTTGTCAACATCGGACTCAACCTGGATGTTGAGAGGATGAATAAAATCCAGGCATATAAGTAATAGTTAATGTATTAGTCGACAGCTCTTTAAATGGGCTGATACTATTACTCCAATATTATTGCACCTGTATTGTTGGCAAAAGAATGGTTGTTTGCTGTGCCCATACCATGAGCATAATTATGGTATCTTGGTTGGGTATGAATGACACAAGGGTGGTCAATTACCTCCTGCACAATTTCTGGATACTGTAATGATAATCCTAATGAAGAAGGTGATTGATAAATGGTTTTATTAATAATTTTATATTTTTAATAATCTCAGATTGCATCTAATCCCCTAGTAGATACAATATTAACAAATGAAAGCCTGTGGTATAACACCACAAACCCACCCACCCCACTAAAAACACTATTGGCTTGCATTTGTTCGTTTTTAGCTGTGGTTTTCAGTAAGATTAATCGGATACCAAATAAGAAGTCACATAAGCGTTTTTTATGTACATGTCTATACAATTTCAGCTTAAGCTGACCTCGCATTGTACGGAAATCCTATACAATGCGAGATCAGCTTACACTGGCAAATTATAGCTTGATGTGTTGCCGTGTGCGATACCTAAAACCTCATTGTGATAGGCTGCAGGCGCTGCAGCAAGTACAGCGCATGTGAGTTCCCGATTTACGTAGGGAACAAAGCCTTAAAAATACAACTTTTTATTGAAATAACTCAAATAATAAAAATAACCTAAAATATAAACGTCTAATTTTACCGTCCTTATCGGACGGCGAGCTGCCCATTGCTCACCGTCCGCAAGCCCGCGCCTACGGTGGCTGGAAGTCGGCTCTCGACTCCCGACGCCCGGGGCGTCTCCTGCGGCGACTAGGGCCGCGAGGGCGTGCAGCTTGCATCTCCCTCGCGCGCTCCGCCTCCTCCTTCGCGAACATAACTGCTTCGCAGAAGGAGGTGACGGCCATCCCATGCACTCTCGCTCCGAACCATGGCCTGACCCAGGGCCGGACGCGAGAGATCGCCGCCGCCGATCGCCTCCTTGAGGACACGGTGGTGCTCCGCCCAAGCCAGGCAGACCACCGTATGCTCCACCGTGTCCTCCGGGCGATCCACACAGTGGTGTCACCCGGGATTATACTTACTCTAACAGTAAAAAGAGGAAATCACACCACACTATACACCACAGAGTACTTATAACACACTGAAACTGTACACGTTTAGTAATTACTTATTATAGGTACTTACTTGTTTTATATTGTCATTGTATTATGGTCTTAGTTTATATATTATTATTATTTCTTAAATTTACGTTATGCACAAATACAGATATATATTTTTATTACATCTATGTGTAATCAACTAATCACACATATTTCAGTGAAAATTATTACTAACCCGTTAAATTAAGTCACGCAGGGGGGGACGTCAATATGTCATTCCATAGGTAATTGCTGAAAACCAGCGCTGCTGACGTTAGGTTCGTCCAATTTCACAGCATTTTGCTGAGCAATTACCTGTTCTTGCACAGATGCGTCGCACAGCATAATTTTTCCTATTATTTGTTTACAAAAGTAGTAACTCTGCAATCAGCATTTTGTTTTTGTGATGTTTTTGTTGACATTTGCCAATGTTGCAAGAGTAATTACGTAATATTGTCTTTGGTTTGTGGCCTTGACACTCAGAGTAGTTATTACTCTGAACCTTGACAGCAACCAATGAACAACATTGTTTTTATTTTTTATATTTTTATTTATTCGTTGAACACGAGGCTTTTTTCTACTTTTGTATGTGTGTATTTTATGTGTTTTTGTCCTTATATGTGCGTTTTGTTTGTGCAGAATAAACAATTTTTCTTTCTTTCTTTCTTTTCTTCTTCTTTCTAAGTGGCATACCAGCGGCAGCCAACTCGGCAGTGACTTTTTGGCAGATATTTGTGAACTTACAATCTAAGCCAACTTGTTTTAAACACCGAGTTGCTTAAAAAGGTGCACTTGCTGTTCCTTATGTTTAATTCATAGGTTTTAATAGACTCTGAAGGTTTCTCACGCCACATTATTCTTTGTAAGTGACATCATGGTGAACAATCACTTGCCGGTACATTTTTTCTAAATCAGCTGAAAGAATGTATTAACGTTTTCTGAACCTAAGAAGTAAATACATTAAGTTGTCTTTAATAACTGGACCTACCATTTGTAAGTTGATGAAAAACCTGAATTAGTAAGACATTAAACACCACTCTTAATTTTGTGGTTATGCTATGCTCGCGCAGAACACCGTGGTGTGGAATAAAATATGCCATTTTTTTAAATCAATGGAACACTCGGATATATTTATGTCCTAATGTCATGTACACTTTCATGAAATCGATAAGCTGGCTGACTTTTGAATCTACGTTCAATCGAAAAGATACAATGTTTTGCTCTAGCCAGTGAGTCACCTAAAATATGGTGTGATTATTTGAGTGGTATCCTACCACAAAACCGACCATCTGCCATTCGAGTGGTGTTTTTACAAAACGTTCTTCACACTTAGCTTTTTTAACAGAATACAAAGATGACTGAGGACTTCTTCCAGTTCCCAGAAACGTGATAAAAGGTTTTGAATGTTATCTCCTGATGTGGGTGGGGTTGTGAGAGGAACTGAAATTGAGATTTGCGATGTTAACTTTAAGAACTGATGGTAACAGTGATATGTGGCCACTATTAATTAACGGACCTGAAACTAGCCAACCTAGCCTAGATTCAAATAATGTTGATTTGCCTTCACCTAAATTGATTTTTGTCGCCCCAGTAGGTCCCAAAAAACATCTGCCCCTATTCTGCCGTCCGCAAGCTATAATGCCGTTATCTCGCATCTGGTCGATTAGTGATAGGGTGTACCGAACTGGGTGGCTGCAATGTTAATATTTTTTTTACACTTATTTACAAAATTACACTATTATTCTTTACTTCACTGTTATTTTTACTAAACAAAACACTCTTTTCAAGTAAAATTATGGGAATACCAATTTGAATTCACATGTTTACAATAAGCTGGAATTGTGCTTATCTCAGTGACTATAAAATATTTGTTTTAATATTAAGAATTATATCTAGATATTTCTTTAAGAATAGGACAACATCTAGATATAGAAGCACCTATAACTAATCAGTGTCATTATTAAACAATAAGTGCAGAAACCTATCCAAAATACGAACATCTCCAATCGCAGCTCCACCACGCGACGCAAATGATTTTTTTTGACACATTTATAAGTTAAATCTATTATGAAAGTTTATGTTTAGATGTGGTTGGCCAGTGGTGACATCCGCGATTTACCAGTTGTAGGTCGTAGGTTCGAACCCTTCGACAGGCGCTTTACTTTGTGTAAATTATTTCATTACCGCTGCTCTCAAAACGGCGAAGGAAAACATCGTGAGGAAACCGGCATGTAATAGAACCAAAAATTCAAAGACATATGTGGCATCTAACCGCACTGATCCCGCGTGGTGGATACGACCCACTCTTTCACAGAGAGGAGGCCTGTGTCAACAATATAATGCTGATTATGATGTATATATATTTTAGATAAACAGGTTTATATATATACTCATTTTTTATTATAAATCTTAATCTATATATATGGGTGGGTGGGTTATATGTATGGGTGGTGTATTTATGGGTAGGCTGCGCGGAAACCCCAACAGCATCCTAAAGACATTGTTCGACAAGGTGGACAGCCGCACTGGATGTGGAGGCACGTGCCAACATGTTTTGAGCCCCGTAGGTATTAGTTGTTGTTAGGTTAGTTTGTAAGTTTTACTAACATAGTATCTAAGTCTTTGTTACTAATACTATATGGATTGTATGTAACTACTAGCTTGTGCCCGCGACTGCATCCGCGTAGAAGTTGAAAATGACTGATCAACGCATAGCCTAAAGCGCTGATCAGTGTTATTTCAGAAAAAAATCCTATTTGAACTTTTTTCGAGAAATTGTGCTTAAGAATCCTATTAGAACCATTTTCGACTTCTACGCGGACGAAGTCGCGGGCAAAAGCTAGTCTATAATAAAACAATATTAACAAAATTCAAATTTTAAAGAGTATTTGCGTTGCAGTAAGCTTTTATGTGAGTTCAATCTTTTTTTAATAAAATTGGATTGAGATTTCAAACATGTGTCAAAATAAAAAACAACCGACTTCCAGAAAAACCTCTAAAATAACTTTTTTACAAAACAAAAATACACTTAAAAGTGAAAAATAACTTTAATTTCGGAAGTCGGTGGCAAAAACAAAAATATTATATACTAAGTAATTACCAAAATATACCGTAATATAAGTTATTTAAAATTTACAAAATTCTTCCTGTTAGCTTAAAACATAAATACCTACTTCTGGTTAACAGTCATGGCAGCTGAGAGCGTCACCCGCTAGTTACGCATAACCACGCAACTAGGATGGTATCAGGAGGTAAATTTGAGGTACCCAGAATAAGAAATTATTTTGGCGACCAAACGCTTGATAAAAGAGTACCCATGCCTTCTCAACCAGTTGCCTACTGTTATAAGAAGTCAGGAAACAAAAGGTAAATTTGCTAAATTACTAAAGCGGTTCTTTTTCTGGAGTTTGTAAGCGATGTTCTTAGGAAAGTGGTTTGCAGATTGTTGAGAGAGAGCTAATAAGTAAATTAGTTAGTAGTTTAGTTTTATATGATATAAGTAATTTCATATTATTGTTTGTCACATATAAGTGGAAATTAAGTGTCCGCACTAATAAACTTAATTTCTATTACTGTTTGTTCTGTTCCCGCAGACAAACCGTGAAAACGGTTTTGCGGGCCATAGTTCTTAAATTAAGGTTTTTTAAAAACGTTGTTCATAATAAATAAATAAATACATAATAATATGTAGTTATACATGAAGGCGATTCATAACTATATCCCTAAGGATATAACTATATCACGGCTTCAACCATCTTACTGCGAACCATCTATATGGTTCTGTATTTTCGTTTTTGCCACCAACTTCCGAAATTAAAGTTATTTTTCACTTTTAAGTGTATTTTTGTTTTGTAAAAAAGTTATTTTAGTGTTTTTTTTGGAAGTCGGTTGTTTTTTTGTAAATAAGTTTTTATTTTTCACTTTTTAGTTGTATACCCCACCAAATTAGTATACCATTCGAATAATGGAAACAAATCAAAAGATTTTTCATAAATATCACACACACGTTGGGGTTACAACTAGTGGGGCAAGTAATCCATCAAGATTTTAGACTAGTGGAATCAGCCCCACCAAATCGAACTAGTGGGGTAGATTCCACTGAAAATTTAAGGATAAGATTAGATAAGATAAGATATTTAGGCATTCCACTTTGGACCAGTGGGGCGACTTGGTGGGGCAAAGTAGAATGATTTAAATTAATCCCTATGTGGGTGAAAAGGGGGACACAATTTTTATGAAAGATCTTATTCATTTGGTATAGATATCGTGATATAAACTTATCTAGGTAATAATAAAGATTTAATCATACATTTTTCAAAACTGGCTTGAAAGTGTAGAAAGGGCGTAATTTTTTTTTCTTGCATCTCAATGACAGCTATTGGCCCTAATGCATTTTTCTACATACTCGTACAATTTACACTGAAAATCAAGGCCACACATAGCAGACGACTCAAGTAGCGCAATTTTATGCCAGCATACTACCATTAATCATCTATAGGCAGAGTGCACCTCATGGCAATTCCAATAAGCCCAAACATGGCTAGGATACATTGTTTTATGACGGAGTTCCGGTGCCTTCCTTCCGCCTTCATCTTCAGATCAGTTCAATGGTACCATTTTCATCAGAATGTGCTTCATAGTCGCTAACTATTTTAATCGAGGTATCTTATCGCCACCCGTAAAATACTTATCATTGAGTAGTTCCGGTGGCCATCTGTGGTCTTCTTCATCAGTTCCACTTCACCAAATCATACTTTCTGAAAGCAAATACTTAACTTATTGCTGAAAGTACCAAAATCGCTATGTATATGCCTATAATATTTGAAAGAAAAGAAGAAAGAAAGAAAATACATTTATTTAGCACAGACACGCACACAAAAGGCACACAACACAACATATTATACTATAAACAAAAATCAAATTAAAAAAGAATGAAAACAAATAAAGTGTAAATTGCGTTTTATGATACTAGCAGGAAAGTGTGCCTTGCGGCTGCGTCAAATGCCTGACGCTGGTTTTCAACTAGACCTGGATGCCTACCATGATCTAATTAAAAACGATTCAAAAGCAAGGCATTTCAGTTTAGGTTCTTAAACTGCATCGCTTCAAAGTCGTACCACGACGTCCTATAAGCTCAGCGGCATTTGGATCGTTAAAAGTGAATGAAAGATCGCAATCTTTGGCTGAACCGCGCGGCCGCGTTTGAAACGTTTTTGGTGAAAACGAGACAACGCTATTATTGTCAAATATGTTTGTTTCGCGCACATTATTTAGTGTCAGACACGTTCAGAAGCAAGTAACATTTTATTTGTTCTTAACTCAGTATCATTACTTTAAAGTAAAACATACACTCAACAGTTTTTTTTAAGATTCCACGTTAATACGGTAACTATTGTTAAAATAATTCTTAGTCAAAGTAGATATTTATTTACTTTTTGCTATTTATTAAGTATACGAAAAAAATATTTTTATTTCGACGTAATAAAACAAATTATGTTTCTGTTTCGAACGTACCAGAGTAAACAAAGTTGTGTGAGTTGAGTTGGGGCATAGTGGGCATAGTGTGAGGCAGAATCTTCCTCAAAAAACTCAAATAAAAGTAGTTCATCAGAAATCTGTTAGACAAAAACTAATGCGGTTAAAAAAAGCATATAAAATAGGAAGGAAATAGGAAGATTAAAGCTACATTGGTTTTTGTAAAATTCCACTAAAATAGCACTAAAAAGCTTTATTTTCGTCAATAATTCACCAAACGTTTCAGTTTATGTTAGAGAAATAGTAACTTTTATTGAATCGCTTATTTTGACAGTTGAGCGTTTCAGTTGAGCTGCTATAAGGACGTCATGGTACCAAACAAGAATGAATGAAACAAAAACTTGCGACTCAGTTTGGGACAATCGCTGTCACATGGCATGGCCTAAATTGAATCGTTAAACTAACGTCATGGTACGAATTAGAAGAACAGTTCAGTTTAGGTCCTAAAATGGATCGCGCTAAGAGCTCGTGGTAGGCATCCTGAAGTGTGAGGTGACGGATGTAAATCAGTTACATACTGCAATGTGTATATGTATACTTAAATATAATAAATTTGTGTAAGATAATAATAATAATGAATATTTCAATAGTTATATAAATTAAATTAAATTGCAAGACAACAAAACAGAAACCAAACTGACAAATAAATGAGACGGACGCATGATAGATCCCGAACTCATTCGAAACGAACAAAACCTGTTTTGAACGTTGCAAGACTTCCATGTTCGAACACATAATTTATTAATCCGTGCACTTTATCGCACAATACGCTGCAACCAGCCGATCGCAACGGACTATTTACGGACAGTTTTGCAACTTATTACGTTTTAAACTTGCCTCACATATGTTTAATTTATCTTATCGAAAGGGTTGCATTGGCATTGACACAATACGATGGTATTTACGTAGATAAATAAGTCAACCAAACATTTTTGGCGGAAGTGGATGTGGAAGTAAAAAAATGCGTAGACAAACGAAGAAGATAAGGATGAAAAGGTGAGCGCTAGTCAATAATATTGTTCTTTATAACGTGAAAGTACCTACACATTTTTAATTTTCCGTTTCCTTTCTACAGCCTTATGCTTCTCTATGGAGATGATAAATTACAAACCATACAGAGGTTCGCCCACTGCCAAGTCTTGGTGAGGGAATTGGTGAACCGGGTGAAAAGGCGCCATCCCGACATCGTACATCTCAGTCACGTGCAAATAGGCCAGACACATTGGGTAAGTTGAAAAGCAACGTGGTTCAGCAGTGCATAAGTTGGTGATAAACGATTATTTTAATGTGTTTTCTTGTATTCTACAGGCCTCACATCTGCGCTGGGACGCAGCGATGCCGCGGATTTGACAACAGCAATCCCCGGGCCGAGGACACAGGGGACCGAGTGTGAAAATGAGAAAGAATCATTCCCACAAAAGCATCTGTACAACAGCAGATATTTACATTCTCGTGCAACATTACGGTTACTATCAACAGAGACACGGCAAGGTACATAAAAATCATATAATTGATACATTTAGTGTGACCATATCCAGCTTTCGTTGCGCATCTATGAGGTACTGCCGTAAGCGTCATCTGAAAGCGCCTATCTTGTTAATAGCTCTAATCGGTGGTGGCAGGTTGTTCCATACTTTGGAGGCCGCATAACGAAAGGTGCCTCTAAAAGCGGCTGTACCCTGAGACTGAGTCGACAGTTGTTGCGAGCATTGCCTTCTTCCGCATTCCCGTCTACTCGTAACCCAACTTATTTTGTTGTATAAGTAGTCCGGTTTCTGATATTTAACTACACCAAACAGAAGGCAAGCCAAGTGTAGTTTGCGTCTGGACTTAATTTTTAGTGTAAAATGCTTGTTTAAGAAAGGTGTTACATAGCTTCTGCGAGGAATATTATAACAAAACCGAGCGTAAGCGTTTTGTACCCTTTGGATGAGGCGGTCTGTACGAGCCAATAAGCGCGGGCCGTACACTGTGTCAGCGTAGTTCAACCTAGACAGAACCAGGGTTTCCACAAGCTGTTCCCGTAATGTTTCTGACAAGTAAGGCCTATTCTTGTACAGAACCTTCAGGCGGTAAAAGCAATTTCTCACCGAGTCGGCTACGTGCTTTTCGAAACGAAGGTCTCTATCCAAAATAAGACCAAGATTTCGGGCTTCATAGACTCTGTCAATTGGCTCGCCCATTAACTCCAGGTGAAACGTTGCGGGTAGCTTAGCTAGTTGCTGTCTTGTGCCAAATACCATGTATTTAGTTTTGGTTGGGTTTAGCGATAGGCAATTCTCTTCGGACCAGGCGGCGATTCTACGAAGGTCATCGTTTAGACCTTTGATGGCACCATCGTACTCATCTGGTCTAAAGGATATGTAAAGTTGGACGTCGTCGGCGTATATGTGGTACTTGCACCTCTGGAGGCATTTAATTATATCTGCACAGTACAAAATAAACATAATTGGGCCTAATATAGATCCCTGTGGAACCCCTCTGTCAATGGAAGTAAGAGTAGATGTAAGGGCAGTGCCGTCTCCCAGACGTAGATCCACAAGTTGTTTCCTATCACTAAGGTAGCTGCGGAACCATTGCGTTGCGCTGGGGTCAAATCCGTAATAAATTAATTTTGACAGTAATAACGGGATATGTATTGTGTCAAATGCCCGGGAAAAATCTAGCAAGAGTAGCAATGAACACATTACTTTATCTTGGGCTGATAATAGATTATCAGTCACATCTAGTAAGGCAGTCGCAGTACTTCGCTGTTTTCTAAAACCAGACTGTAAGTCCGGTAACAAGTTATATTGTTTTATAAATTGCGTTAATTGCTGGCTGACGATCTTCTCCAACACCTTAGACAGACACGGTAAAATGCTAATGGGGCGTAGGTCTCTTACTTCAGTTGGATTGGCATTTTTTGGTAAGGGCCTAACGGAAGCAATTTTCCATTGGTCAGGGAAAGTGGACGTCACTATTGAGCAGTTTATAATGTCAGTAACAGTACTTAGTGCATACGGCAGAGTCATATTTAGCATGTCAAGGGTAATGTTGTCGTAACCCTCGGCGTTACTTTTAAGGTTGGAGATAATACGAGAGATGTCATTCTGTTCCACAGGATGGATTGTGAAATTAGCTTCACCATGTCTATGATTCTCAAAATACGTCATAAGTGTCATGCTTGCTATGGGATTTCCGGGAACTATCAAAAAAGTACTATTAATAAGATCTGGATCCGTAAAATGCGACGGAAGGTCTTGTCTAGGTTTATAGGGTGATAAAGTGGATTTAAGATTTTTCCATAGTAATTTAGGGTTTTTTATTTTATTTTTTACGTTATGCTTGAAGTACGCAACTTTTTCGTTGTACAAAGAACTTAACACTAAAGACTTAAATGTTTGTAGTATTCTTTTTTAGAATCCGATTTCGATTTCCTGGAGCAAGTTAAAGCATTGTCCCGTAAGCGCATCATGAGTTTAATCGTATCGGTAATCCACGGATAAGACTTTTCCTTGACAGTAAATGTTTTGATTGGTGCGTGAACATCGAAAAGTAAAATTATTTGGGAGCTAAATACATGCACCATGTCATTTACATTGTCAAGCGCGGAAATACTTTCTAGACATAAAAGCAACAAGTCCATATTGAAACTATCTATGCATACATTTTTAAGTGGCCTAAATTTTACTACGTATGGTTTAAACTTATCGCCTTTAACGTGAAATTCCCCAACTATGATAGAATGACCGTTAAGTGAACCAAAACATTCCACTGACGTGTATCTTGCTCTTAGGTCGGTACACAGGAGATCGATGAGAGTTTCACTGGAGCCTGTGAAATGAGTAGGAGAAGTGACCAATTGAGTAAGACTTAAGCTATTTAGAAACTCATTCGTTTTTTTCGTCTTTATGCAGTCGGTATCCAGCAAATTAACATTAAAATCACCTAGTAATATGCAATGGTCACAATTTCCCAGTGAGCTAAGCGAATCCGTTATGGCGTCCAGGAAAAGAACAAGGTCAAGCCATGGTGGCCGGTACGCTGTACCTATAGCAACTTTTTTACCGTTAATTGAGAGCTTCCCAATTACCTATTTGAGGAGTTCCCTCAATTCCTCATGGATTCCATCACCAGAACTGAACTGACTGAACTGTCAGTCAGTCAGTCATTCAGGACAAAGCATTTTGTATGTATAGATTACGTGTGATCCGCAATAAATAAAATAATAACATTATTTTTTTTTATTTTTAAATGTTTTTATATTATTTTATTCCAATATTTAAAAATATAATTTGTACGTATACGTATAAAATGAAATAAAGGAAATAATAATATTCACGTGATTTCATTGTAGGCATAGATTTTGTAAGATTTTGTTTTTAATATTTTCAATTTATTCCCCGACCCTCTTTTTGCTATATGAATTTCTCGTCCTTGAATTATACGAAAACGATACCAAACACGACCTATTTGCTAAACTTATGCAGATATCGACGTAAGAGTGCAGAGTGGTAGAAGGTATTCCCTCCCACCTCTCCCATCTACCTGCAGGGTGTTGCCACGTGGGTACAGGGCTAAACAATGACTATATAGCCTCTCTTTGGGGCTAAAGCAGCTCAGTTGACCACTTGGTATGCCTGTGCCAAGCGGCTTCCTTTGTTGAAGATTTGGAAGGTTCCCATACACTTATGTCATGAAATGCTCGATGATGACAATTTCACGAATGTTTACCAACAAAATGTCATTCAGGCGCCAAAAGATAGTACTGTATTTTATTTATTTAACTGTTTATGCACACACATATAAACAGACAAGAAGAAAGGAACAGAAAAATACGTACAAAGGTGAAGCTTATTTCTAAAGAAATATCTTCCAGCGTACCTGCGATAGGAAAGTATTAAAGAGATGTAGACAACACGTGTAAGAGTAGAAGAGAACATAAAATAAAAACACTTAATTATAGTAGTAATATTAATTAGCTAGCACACGCGACTTCATCCGCGTGGATAAGTACTTTCCCCTTAATTTTTTGTACCGAGTTTCGAGTAAAGTCGAGCTTGTTAAAATATTTCTATAGAAACTTTGACACCACCTAAACTCTTGCCAGAGGTACTTTAAAAAAGCGATAACAACAGACTTAACATTTTACTTCCCCTTCAACCCTTATTTTATTTATTTATTGTAATTCTCCTCACATTGACAAGCTTATTCTAGTTCACATAATTACACTATTTTACAAGGTTTTTTACCCGGAGATGAAACTGATATGTATATGTTGAGTTATAGGCTCTTACTCAAAAACGGTAGTTGGAAAACAATTAGGACGTCCAATTTTGTAAATATGGTTATATTAATTTTTTATCATTTTTATACATTTTTCTCAAAAATTATCTCAAAAACAAATCAAAAATAGGTCATGTTACTCCTTCTTTTATACTGATTAGTATCAGTTTCCCTTATTATAGACCAGCAGTAATCCGCTAACATATTTTTATCCCAAAATCCTTGCTATCTTTCCTCAAAACCTTCAAACCCTGGTGAAAACGTTCGCCATGCTCATTACTAACGCTTCCCAGGTTCTCAGGAAAAAAATCCAGGTGAGAATGTAAAAAATGATTTTTTTACGTCATATTCACTACCATTCTTTGGTAATTTCTCAATAAATTGGAAACAATTTCTGCATAATTCTCCGATTTATTGTTTCACACGAATTTTTTTACTACTGCTTTAAATGAATACCAAGCATCTTTTTCGACACTGGATAAGTAACCATCAAAATTTTCATCCTTGAATATCTTTTTTATTTGGGGACCCACAAAGATTCCTTCTTTGAGTTTTGCATCAAACAAACTAGGAAAAATAGTTTTTAAATACTAAAAAGCTTGTCCATATTTGTCAAGTGCTTTGGCAAAGTTTTACATGAATCCCAGTTTGATGTGAAGCGGCTGTAAAATCACGTTTTTTGGATCAATCAGAGGATTGTTGTTAACATTCATTTTGTTAGGTGTATATTCATTACGAATAGGACAATCTTTTTTAATGTAGTTATCTTTCTTAGCTCTACTATCCCATAAGCATAAAAAGCAGCAATACTTGGTATAACCACCTGGCAAACCAAGAAGTAGCCCCACAACTTTGAGATCTCCACACGCTTTCCAATTGTGTCCTTCAAATTTTATAAGCTTTATTAATGTTGTCATCGACTCATATGATTCCTTGGAATTTACCGCATGCCGTATGTGAATAGATGATTTTTCGTTGCCATTAAGTTCCGTTCAGTGGCTTAGCCGTGAAAAGGTAACATACAGACAGATAGATAGACAAGACAAACAGACAGACAGAGTTACTTTCGAATTTATAATATTAGTATGGATTGGGGGATGATTTTACAAAAACTGCAGCTGTATCCACATCCCCTATATCAGCCCCCCCTTTTTTTTTTTTTTTGAGGATGAGCAATCATCAAATAACTTCTCCCGCTCTGGGCAGAGCGAGAGGGTGTGTCAGACTTTTACTGACTAAAACCCACCCGTGTTCCTTCCGTTGCCTGTGTGCCGGGGCCGCGATATCCCTGTTGGACAAACCCGCAACCCCAGCAGGCATTGGTCTTTCGACCCGGTCGGTTGGTGCCGACATCTCTTTGAGGCGCGCGTGGAACACAACAAGCCGTCGACACGGGCCTGGTCCTTATCGGACAGCGAGCTGCCCATTGCTCACCGTCCACAAGCCCGCGCCTACGGTGGCCGGAAGTCGGCTCTCGACTCCCGACGCCCGGGGCGTCTCCTGCGGCGACTAGGGCCGCGAGGGCGTGCAGCTTGCATCTCCTTCGCGCGCTCCGCCTCCTCCTTCGTGAACATAACTGCTTCGCAGAAGGAGGTGACTGCCTCCCATGCACTCTCGCTCCGAACCATGGCCTGAACCAGGGCAGGACGCGAGAGATCGCCGCCGCCGATCGCCTCCGTGAGGACGCGGCGGTCCACGTACGCCACAATTGCGGCGATAAGTGCCCTCTTTGAGGAGTGGCTTGAGAGGTGCCATGGCGTCCTCACCTTTCGCCCAAGCCGGGCAGACCTCCACCGTATGCTCCACCGTGTCCTCCGGGCGATCCACACAATAGTGACACCCGGGCGTTTCCTCCCGCCTTACGTGGAACAGAAACCTCCTGAAACAACTGTGTCCGGTGAGGACCTGCATCAGGCGGAAGGTGAGGACGCCATGGCGCCTCTCAAGCCACTCCTCAAAGAGGGGACTTATCGCCGCAATTGTGGCGTGCCCAGCGCTGGGTTGCGACAATCGCACACTCCATGCCGCCATGAGATCCCGCCGGAGCTCTGTCCGCTGTGCCGTGATTTCTCGCGGCAGCGGAGTTACACCCCGGCGTTTCGCCTCCTCGCGCAACTCCCACATGTGCGCGAGGACTTTCGCCTCCAGATCCCATGGCGGTAGTCCGGCAAGGAGGCTCGCCGCCTCACGGGAGACCGTGCGGTATCCCCGGACCAGCCTGATGGCCTTGACCCTTTGGGACGCGTTCAACCGCTGGGCCGGTCGCAGCCTCAATGAACGCGCCCACACCGGTGCCCCGTAAAGGGCCATGGACCGCACGACCCCTGCGTAAAGCCTCCGGCAGGAGGCGTTTGGACCCCCCAGGTTGGGCAGAAGCCGCTTCAAAGCAGCCCCAGCGCTATCTAGTTTGGGAGCCAAACGTCGGAAGTGCTCCACGAAGTTCCACCGGCTGTCGAGGACGAGTCCCAGGTACGTCATCGTCGACTCGACACCGATGTGAACCCCTCATGCCGTTATCTGGGATCCCGACAGTGGCGCGTTCCGAGGACCATAGAAATACATGGCCTCGGACTTGTGCAAGGCCACCTCGAGTCCCAGTTGCCGGATCCTTTCGACGATTGTCGCAACCCAACGTGTCGCTAGTTCGGCCACCGCCTCATGCGACCTCCCCTGCACCAGGACCAGCGTGTCGTCAGCATAGCAAACCACGCTGACGCCGCTAGGGAGGTCCGCGCGCAGCACCCAGTCGTAGCCGATGTCCCACAGATGCGGCCCCAGGACCGATCCCTGTGGGACACCGCACGACATCTCTCGCCGGTTCCACTCTCCGTGGTGACCGGGGTTGATGACGGCCCTGTCCGTCAAATAGGCCTCGACCACTCGACAGAGGTAGGTCGGCATCCGGTGATACCGGAGTGCCTCCCTAATGCAACTCCAGGGCAGGGTATTGAAGGCATTGGCGATGTCAAGAGACACCGCCAAGACTACTCCACCCCGGGCAACAGCATTCCCCGTCGTGAGGGCTCGAACGCGCATGATGGCATCCACCGTAGACCGCCCCTTGCGGAAACCATACTGGCTCTCCTCCAAATCCGGCCCCACTCGCACCAGCTGCCCGACAAGGCGGTCTGCAATTACTCTTTCAAAGAGCTTGCCTACCTCATCGAGCAGCATGATGGGCCGGTAAGCGGACGGAGAGTCCGCCGGGCGCCCCGGCTTCTTGATGAGGACCAGTTTCCCCGTCTTCCAACGAAGTGGGAACTGGCCCCTCTCCAAGCATGCGCTTAGGAGCCCCCGAAGTCGAGGCCCGAGAGCCTCTAAGGCCAGAACCCAGGCTTTTCCAGGTAAGCCGTCGGGTCCTGGGGCGGTATTTTTGGCACTCAGGCTACGTACCGCCACTCTCAGATCTACCTCGGTCACCTCCGGAGTATCGTCGTCGTCGTCCCATATCATCCCCCCTAAGATTATTTTTGAGACAAAAAGTACCCTATGTCCTTCTCCAGGATACCATCTATCTCCTTACCAAATTTTATCGAAATCTGTTCAGTGGTTTAGCCGTGAAAAGGTAACATACAGACAGACAGACAGACTGACAGACAGAGTTACTTTCGAATTTATAATATTATATTATTATATTATATAGTATGGGTGGATGGATTTACAGATTACAGAAGATAGATAATCAAAACTGCGAAATATTTGGCAGCTATTTGCGACGTTGCTAATTTTCAGAATGCACACTTGCACAGCCATAAGTTGTGTAATTTCAACGCAAACTCTCTGAAATATAATCAATAAACAATCGTTAAGCTTCATCTTTGAAAAAATCTTTCACGTTGTGGAGTCACGTGTATACTTCCTTATCATGCTCTCATTAAACTGCCCCATAGTAACGGAAACATAAAAATAGTGTTTAATAATACCTTATCAGGTACCATTTTAGGGAAAATTGGTATTGAATATTATTAAAATATCGGTCAAGTACGAGTTTGAATTGCACATCGGTTCCGTTCTGGTCGGTCTCAGTAAAAATCAGTAGAATTTTACCATCTTTATTGTCACATGGTTTAAAACACTTGATAAGCACTTCACCATTTACACGGATCACAAACCCGTCATACGCGTATGCGCACAGCCGTGAGAATTGTTTTCCGAGGCGGTTGAGATACCTGGACTACTTTGCGCATTTCACCACGGACATCTAGTTTGTCGCAGGCACAATGTTGTGGCGGATGCTCTGTTGCGTGTGGTGGCAATAGCGGTACCAACATTCGCCTACACAGCTCAGATGTGCAAAGCACAGTCCAAAGAGAACGATCCTAAGCTGCTAGGACTCCTGACGAGTCACGATACAGGTCCCTCAGGATAGAGAAAGTTCTCTTCCCGGACTCAGGCGCGGAACTTTATTGTTATATCTCCACCAGTAACACTGGCCCTTATTTTACAGAACCCTTCAGAAGGCAGGTGTTCAAGACGCTTCACTAACTGAACCTCCCTGGCGGCAGGCTTCTAAATGTCTACCACACGTTTCGTTTGGCTTGGCCTCAAAGACTGCAGGACCAGGACCATAGAGTATGGTACGTATTATATTTTAAAAGTAACTCTTATATAGGTATGACGTTATTTAAAGATTATTTTCTCCTCCTCGAGTCCTGAATAAAATTTCTTTACGCGCCATATTTCTTAGATTTTATTATGCGTCGTGAATCACGACGGATTGAAGCATAGCAACGATACAAATACAAACGGATGTTGTAGCTCGCGTTCACAAGATATACATCGTTTGAACGCGAGCTACAACATCCGTTAATATCAAAATCAAGCTATAACAAATAAATTATGTTTCCAATATAAGCTGACCTCGCATTGCCTTCCTTTCAAATGAGTTAGAAGTCACCTGAGGCCAGGGTGGACGATAAAAATGTTAATAATAATTTTCTTTCAATTTCTCCCTGCAGTGACTGTAATTACAATCTTCAATCTATATATCCATGTAAAAAATAAAAAATAAAATCATTTGCCGTGCACCAAGTCTCGCAAAAACTCGAAAATCGCTAAATCGATTTATTTTTTTTTTGTTTGTTTTGTTCGCTGTAATGCTGAGGTTGTTTAGGAAAAAATAATATTACGAAAAACCAAAAGGCACAGCCGAAAAACTAAATTTTGTCTCACGTGATAAGAAGTTCACCAGGTCACCTAGTAACTTCGTAAGAAATAAATTCCGAATTTGAGCCTGAGCTCACGGTGAATTCTCGAATATAAGGTTCAGCGTTTTTGTACCTGTAAGGATAAGTTAACGATTGAGTTTGGGTTAAACTTAAGGGTACGGTTTGGCTCTGAGAAAAGTAAAGGGTATCAAGAATATTAAATACAGAACCCCAAAAAATTTGGAAAATAACTAATGCGGATTAAATGTTCTTATCAAATATATTATTAGTTGTTAGTTTTAACTTCTACAACGGAAGTGGGAAAACGGTGCATTTCTGTATATGATGTTATTTTACATTATTATCAAGAACCTAGCTGGGATCGCAAACTTACAGAGCTGTGACTATATATAAATAAAGTACAACTGTTAACGTCAGTTGGTTTTAAATACACAACCGAAGTAGTTGACAGTATTTCTTCAAAATGATTTTATTATTATTTTTATTTTTTTCTGTTTTGGTAAGTTACTTTATCTATTCTTATTGTTTCTTGTTTTCCGACATATTTATTGTTTTATTGTGTTTTCCGATTTATTTATTGTTTTTGATAAATAAAACGCCTTCTAGCTTGCACACACCCGACGTACCTTCCGTTTATTCAAATATGAAAAAAAAACCGGCCGACACGAAGGGCCGTACCACCGTACAATATTTAACACTAGATATTTTAAATACAAACGTGGTATTCAGCTGCATCCGGTTAGACTGGAAGCCGACCGACAACATAGTTGGGAAAAGGCTAGCCAGATTGATACTTAAAAAACAAACTTCAGTTTTATAAAATCATATTTCGTAAATAGAAATTTATATTTAATTCCTTTTAATTTTTACTATTATTTTATTGTTTTCTGTTATAGCGGCAATAAAAATACACAATCTGTGAAAATTTCAACTGTCTATCTATTACGGTTCAGAAGATACAGCGCGCAGACAGACAGACGGACAGCGGAGGCTTAGTAATAGGGTTCCGTTTGGCACCCTTTAGATACAGAACGCGAAAAAGTCGTTTTAGGTTATAGGATCTGTCTGTCCGTCTGTCACAGTCAATTTGCTCCGAATCTAATAGACCGATTAAGTTGACATTTGGTACACATATCAACTGATGTGACCCAAACACGGATGCAACTAGCAAAAACTGGTCTTATAAAAGTCACCAATGCGCTTTTGCCAAGAGTTTGTTAGCATTGTGTAGTAAAAAAGGCATGATCTGCCACATTCAAGTTAAATGTCGCCCAGGAACCGAACCCTGGACGATATAGGTTATAGAATAAAACGAGGTATTCAAGTAAAATCACAGGATATATTGCACTGATTTAATTAAGTAGAAAAAAACAAAAAACAGACAAATAAAAATAATGAAAAGAATACAGAAAATTTTGTAGCCGTCGATGTCAGACTGATGTTTAAATAAACTTTTTATTTATACGCTACATCAATAATTCAGTGGTTTTTCTCTCTTGGAAAAGAACGCTTGGCCCATCGGCATACTTGATTTAACTCGATTTTTAGAACGACTCGGACGAAGGTTTCGATAGCGATAGCTTCGTAAAGCCCCCGGCGATTTCCGCGTTTAACAACGTAATCGATATTCGTCGTGATGAACTTAATTCGTTTGAGTAATTTTTTTTAAAGGGAAAGGAGCCTAAGCGAGTCCAATAATTACGACTAACAAAACACCGATTTTGCTAGTATTATAAAAGCGCTCTCAGTATTCGCTGTCTCGGGCCTCGGGGTCAGCCGCAGAACCGCCCGCGTCGCTGTCTTCTTCTTCTTTTCGTGTGGTTAGTGACAAACCTGAGGGCCTAGACAAATGGCATTCGCTTCGGAGCGATTCTATTTCGATAATTGCTATCGATTAAACAATAACGAAGTTCAATTGGTAGACAAAGTACACTTCGTTTCGCTATCGTCTCATCCATTGGTTTGTTCGATAAAAATTACATTTTGTCTTTGGTCTTTCGTGAGCAAACGTCAAATTCCGCGCTGTCGCTGTCAATTCTTGTTGTCAGTTGAACTCCGATAGTACGAGAGCCCACGATCAAAACCATGTCGCATCGTTTTACAGCCAAAACCGTACAAAATCTTTAGTTTCGATGATTCTGAATCCGACTCGGTGGGCAGTACCGGTCAGAAACGCACAGTTTTATGGGAGCCCATTTCTGCTATATCAAAAAAAATAGGCAGACGGTTTCATTACATATTAAAAATGTAAGTGCATAGGTTTCGTAATTTTAATACGAAAAAGTTTGTTTGCAGACATTTTGCGTGTCCAATGTGGCCTGAATGCATTTTCAAAAATGTCAAAAATTTAACCGATCGGTCTCACAGTAACCTTGTTCACTTTTTTTTAAATCTTTGGTATAGTTACCGGGGTTACAAAATATGTTTTCTTAAATTTTAACTGGTACCTATAATTCCAAAAACCAAAACAACGTTTCGAAGTCGCCCGGAAAACGCGCGGTGTTTATTACGCTCCTATCCCTCACGACAGGACACGAAAGTTTTTAAACACCTTCAAAATGGTTCAACTGATAAGATGCTCACACTTTCTTCTGAAAAACAATTTATTCGAATCAATAGACCAATGTTCACCTGAAAACAAAACTTTCAGACGGGTTGCTATGTATTTGATTTTTTGACTAATTTTTAACTTTTCAACTTTTCAAAATTTTCAGACGGGTTGCTATGTATTTAATTTTTTGCCTTATTTTTTACTTTCTCAAATGGCCTCCTTGGTACGTGCGACGCTACCTGGATTCTAAAAATTGTGTTTTTGGTATCTGAAATCTATCATTCAACTCCATTCTTAAAATCAGACAAATTGATATGAACCACAAATACTGACCGTATTTGTTTTTGACATGTTTCAAAATGCGGTCCGGTCAGACGTGACGCGAAAAATGTATGAAATTATGATTTTTTGTATTCAGAATAACTAAATCCATCGATTGTATATGGTTTTGTTCGTAAAACGATAAGGAAAACATTTTGGTCATGGGCTCTCGTACCACGACTCCGGGACGAAAATTCAAAAGTGAGAAAATTCTATAAATAATGCATTTCATCGAGACTTTCGAATAGGGATGATGATTAAGATTTATTTTATTATTTTATTAAAATTATTTTAATTGTATTGTTAATTGATAATTATGTGTTGACGGTTTTGGAAGAATAGATAATATATAATAGATACGATATTAATAATTATTTTATGACATTGTATAGAGTACTAAATTTAATTTATGACATTTTAAAAGGTATTTATCGGAATTAATGACATTGTTTATGGTATTAATTAGAATTTATGAAATTGTAATAAGGTATTAATTGGAATTTATGACATACTTAGTATAATTTTAACTATAATTTTGCATGCCTGAATGGGTGCAACACAGTGGATTGCACATTCACTTGACATCTAGAAATGTATGATTACTGTGTTGAGTAATAAATATTTGAATTTGAATTTTGAATTTATATTTGAAACTATATAGATAAACGCTTCGCGTCGTGTACGGACCGCCATTGAATTACTAGTTCCGTGACATTTGGTTACTGGTGGTTTTTACCTTTGAGTACCGTCGTGGACGACGGGCCTATAATCATCTAATATAAACAATAACGAAAAATTTGTAACGAAACTCAAAACTGTTAATTGAATATTAAAATAAAAGAATTTCTACGAGGTGTGGGAACGAGTCTCATGCGACATCCACGCGGATGAAGCTAGGCATAAGCTAGTTCAAAATATTCTGATAAAAATTGACCCTCACAGATAAATGAAATGAACGAAATTAAACATTAGGTACTTACAACAGGAATCGATTATTTTTATTTAAAAGCCTGTCTGTCTGAGTGAAAATAAGAATGAGATACGTCTGTCATTTGTAGGTTGGCAGCTGGCACTCAGGCAGCGGGTAGGTAGGTAGTAGGCTACATAAGGACAACTTCCTCATTATGTTAGATAAGTCAGTCTCACATTGGGTGCCATTATTTGACCCTGAAAGGTATTGATCATAATGAGTTTTATAACTTACGTAATAGGACGTAGGTAATTTTTATTTTTTCGTAGTTCAATCTTTCTTTACCACGACCTTTTGTTTCACTGCTAATTGCTAACAGCAAGGTGATAGCGGAATTGTCTGCCTAGACACCGCCAGAAGCACTTACCTACATTTTATGTGCACTCACTTCTGGAGGTTAGTTAGTTGCACTCACAACAGGTTTAAGCATCCATTATTTGACATTTTTTTGTTGTGTTTCTTCAATGCCACGCAATTGAACTCCATCGGACACACTCTTATACCTGCTGCACCGGCCATTTTGCAAAGATCGCCACTCCACATAGCCAGGCTATGCGGAGTGGCAATCTTGTGGCCACTCAAGTGTAACAAGAACTTTTGTAAGCCAATGTTGAATGAATATGCTGTTGGTGTTCTTTAATAAATAAATTCCTATATACATAAACAAGCCAACGAATTGGCAAATGACTGCTAGTGAATCAGGCCGCCACGAAATTATTATATTTTAAACAAGTATTATTTTTATTTCAGTTATGTAACACAGAAGTAAAAGCCGATGATGAGAAGGAGCTGAAAATGTTGAATCCGTAAGTATTCATACTTTTTAACTAGACAAAAAGATCAGATCTTTGTCAGTCGACCGCAACATAGACAGGAAAAGGCTATACACGTATATATAGGTATATGAACTAGATAAAGAAATACGTTAGAAGTATTGGCAAACAATAATTACGTATTCAAAATAACTTCGTTCTCGATTACATTATTAACCACCACACCGTTTACGTCGAGTAGCAAATTAGTTTCCTAGCGGAAATAATCTACAAGGAAAAGATTTTATCAGCTTGGCCACAATTATTTCTTATCAGTGAACGCCCGGGTCGAAAAATTCGAAACTTTGTGTAATACCCAAATTATTATATTGATAAACCAAATGTATGTTGAACACACCATTGAATTGTCCTGTTTTGAGCTTGATAAGCATGTTATAGTATACAGACCTCCAAATTACCAGAATCTATCTGTGTTTGATTCTGTAATGGAAGATGTGCTAAAGAAACTTAGTTCCAGTAGTAAGTCTGTCGGTTGTCTGGAAGAGCTCGCAGTAAGCGATAAGGCCGCCAATTGTATATTTTGTAGTGTATTACTTTTTCTTTATGTAATGTATAATCTGGTGTACAATAAAGTATATATAAATAAATAAATAAATAAGTCAACAATCATTATGTGGTGATTTTAATATCAATTTATTAGAAAATAACTCGAATACTGTCAGATTAATAAATCTTTTTAGGTCATTTGATTTGTCAAATGTTCTTATTTAACCAACCCGAGTGATAGCTTCTTCTGCTTTCGGTATAGATATTATTTTTTTGTAATTGTGGTTACTTACACAAACAAAGTGTAAATAAGTTGCCATCTGATTACAGTGGACAAATAATAATATTTTGCTCGTAGTTGCCTTAAAAAATTCAAATAAGGTTTAGGTCAATTACATGTAATAATTTATAGAAATTAAATAATTATTTGGCCAGTAAATTATGTGTTCAGAGTTTTAATAAAATATGTGACAAAAATGAGTTCTACGCCGAGTTCTTTTCACTATTAAATACGAAATTTAATGAAACTTTTCCACTAAAGACTAAAATTATTTACACTAAGTTCTTATTTAGTGATTGAGCGAGTCCAGGTATTCGTAAAAGCAGGGAAAAACTTTTTGAACTTTACGACCAAAAGCAATATTACGCTTAATACAAGCTTTCATCAGTATGTTGCAAAAAATCTAAAAGAAAAACCGCGTAATATTGAATTTAATTTAGAGTCTGTCAACTCAAGTGTAGAAAAATAGCTCAGGTATCTGAAAACTTTTTTGCTAATATACCCCTTAAAACTACAAAAGCTTTAAATTCCTCAATCACGCTTTCTGCGGCCTTACTTAGAAATAATGTAAAGGCATGCCCTTTGGAGTTTAATTTTCAGCATACAAACCCCCAGACTGTTATTTAAGCTTTTAAAGATATTAAAATTAAATCATCAGAAGATATATGGGGTATCTCTGTAAAAGTCTGTAGATCTATCATCGAAACCATTGCGCCCTATCTAGCTTTGATATTTAACACTAGGGTATACCAAGAAGTCTTTCCGGATCTCATGAAACACAGTAAAGTATTTACTTTGTTCAAGTCCTCTGATAGTAAGGAACCCAACAATTATAGGCCTGTGTCAATTCTGCCTGTTCTTAGTAAGGTGTTTGAAACGTTGATACTCGATCAAATGTTACGTCACTTTAATACCAAAGGGCGTTCTACCACTGACGTTGGTGTCACCTTCATAAAGAACATACACCTTAATAAAGCGGTCGGTCTATTTTAGCAACTTTCACAGCATTCTGTCATATGGCATTTTACTGTGGCGTCGGAATGCTGACATTGAATCCATCTTTATTTCGCAAAAGAGAGCTGTCAGAGCCATTTATAATCTACGTCGCTGCGAATCTTTTAGGGAAGTATTTAAAAAGATTAATATTTTGACGGTACCTTGCCAATTTATTTATGAAAACATTATATATTTATGTAAGAAATAATCTCCATCTGTTTAATAAAATAAGTGATGAACATAATTTTAATAGGTACTAAAAATAAAGATAAAGTAGATCAACAATTTTTCCGTTTATCTAAAGTACATACATCTTTTATGGGGTGCTGTGTTAAATGTTACAATGAAATACTTTGTGGTATAATTTAATTAAATGAAAGAAAGTTTTAAAACTCATATTAAAAGTACACTTTGTAAACAAGAATATTACAAATTAGAGGATTATATCCAATAAAAGCATGCTTGGAAACATGCTGCTTCTGCTCCATTGGACAATCTAGAGTAAAAAAGTTATTATGGCGTGATCAACTAGAAGAAGGAGAGTTGCCTGATGCAGTGCTAATTCTATTCGATGACACTTCAATCAGTGAGATATCAAAAGATGCAGATAGTTATGTGCCAATATCTCCAATCACGGTAACTTTTCAAGATTAATTTTATTTGTAACTGTATATAAGTTACAGGGCACAACACTTGAAACTGCAGTCGTAAATTTAGGCAAAAGGTTATTTGCAAAGGGTCAAGCTTATGTTGCTTTGAGTAGGGTTTAATTCGCTTGATGGCCGTGATAAAGAAGAGTTAGATACCAACAAACTTTTGAAACAACCAAATTTTTTTGCGATTATAAACTAACATTTGCAGTTGGAGAATTGACCGTGACGTATATCAATGTATGGGAGAACATGTTTCGCAACTACTAAGTTAAGTTTGTTGTTGGGATAAGTTTATCCCAACTACGGAACTCTTCATTGCGTGGTCCGACACATCAATTAAATATTTTTTGTTTTTTAATGGTAATATTTGATTTTGCATGTATAGACGCTTGCTAGTGCCTATTTTTATTTTTCAAAACAAAGGTGATGTGCTGGAGTGCAACAACTATAGAGGAATAAAGCTAATGTCACATAGTATGAAGGCTTGGGAGAAAGTTATTGAAAGGCGACTGAGAGAAGAGAGTGAAATTTCGCAAAACCAATTCGGTTTTATGCCTGGTCGAGGAGCAACGGATGCCATCTTCGCTATCCGCCAGCTGTGCGAGAAATACAGAGGTGCGCATAAAAACTTGCACATGGTTTTCGTTGACCTCGGAAAGGCATACGATCGAGTGCCTCGTGAAGTTTTGTGGTGGGCTCTTAAGGAGAAATGTGTGCCAGGGAAGTAGTGCAGTGGATTCGAGCGATGTACAGTCGATGCAGTACCCAAGTCCGGTCTACAGTGGGCACTACTGGCAGCTTCAATGTGGCGGTCGGCTTGCACCAAGGGTCGGCACTCAGCCCTTACCTCTTCTTGGTGATAATGGATGCTCTTACATCGGATATCCAAGAAGAGGCTCCCTGGTGTATGCTGTTTGCCGATGACATTGTGCTGGTTGCCGAGAGTGGCTTAGAGGTCCAGAGCAGATTGGAGATGCGGTGGGAAAGACTGGAGACCGTTGGCCTTAGACTAAGTCGAAACAAAACGGAATACTTGTTTTGCGATTTTGGCGGTTCTTCCAGTCCTGTGTCCATATCTCTCGCCGGAACGCCCTTACCGATCTGCTCCAAATTTCGGTACCTCGGGTCGCTTGTCCAAGGGGATGGCGGAGTAGACCGAGACGTAACACGCCGGATCAACTCAGGATGGATAAAATGGCGACAGGTCACAGAAACAACTTGTGACTCACGGATGCCCCTCAAGTTAAAGGGGAAAATCTATAAGTCCGTGATAAGGCCTGTCGTACTGTATGGATCGGAATGTTGGGCCATGAAGAAGACGGATGAAAAAAGATTGCATGTAGTGGAGTTGAGATGGATGTGTGGAGTAACGAAACTGGATAAAGTAAGAAATGAGTATATAAGGGGAAGTTTAAAAGTTGCGCCAGTGACAGAAAAGTTGAAAGGAAATCGTGTGGCCTGGTATGGGCATGTGATGAGGAGAGAGGAAACGCATGTGACTAAAAGAGTGATGAATATAAATGCTGATGGATGGAGCGGGAGAGGAAGGCCTAAGAAAAAGTGGATGGAGTGTGTGAGGAATGATACGAAAGAGAAGGAAGTGAATGATAGCATGATAAGGGAGAATGGAAAAAGAAAACTTGTTGCGCCGACCCCTAGTAACATGGGACAAGGGCAGGAAAATGATGATGTATAGACGCTATAAAACTATTGTGGGTTAACAGGAACGCCTTTAGTTAATTAACAGACTGTATTAAGTATGTATTATTAGGACTTTGCCAGCGGCTTTATCCGAACGTCAATACCTATATACCGTTGGCATTTTGAAAATGTTGGCCTTATTCCTTGTCTATATCAGGGAATCTGAGTGCAAAATTTAAGCTTTTAGGCACTATTAGGCTGAGCGTTGAGAGAAAAATTCTTCAGAACTTTTCTCTTTAGCTTTTTTCTGTTTTGATAATAAGCACTATTTCGGACCAATAGTATTAATAATAACGACTTAAAAGTATGTTAGCAGTAGGTATCTGATTCGTCTAAGGAACAGTATGTCACTCAGTACATACAGGTACCTTTTATTTTGCAAAATTGTTCCTGAGTGGACTGAGAGGGAGTATTTTTTTTTCCATTCATTAAATGTTTTTCTTTTACAGCACGGATGCAGATGTGGAAATGACTCGCTGCCTTTATGACATGTAAGTTTATTTACTCGACTGTCTCAGAAGTAGGGTAATGTATTTTGAGTGTATGTATGTATGTTTGTTTATTTCTTTGGAACGCTCTGTCTGAACGGCTGGATGGCTTTTAACAGTTGAGTTCAGTACCTATCGTTACTTTCTTCTTGATACTGTGACTCCCGAGAAACACTGGCAATAATTATGGAAATTGAAAATAAAATAACGAACATGCCAGATTTTAGGCGTTAGAAGTGGTAATTTCTTTTAGTTTCGTGGCCATGTTTGCTGCCAAAATAAAGGACTCGAGCAGAGCATTCCATAAATACAACTCACGAATGAATCACGGTTGAAAAAAAATTAAAAGCCGACTGCCATCAGCGGGGTAGTTGCGTAACACACTTACACATCGCAAAGCCTTTTATTTTGATAATTCAACAACATTTATAACGTTATTTACATTGTGTAGCAGACGAACTTTTCAAAAATAATGTATGGACTAGCATTGGGGCGGTGATTGCTTGAAATGTGATCTACTTGTTTTAAAATTTTTTCGTTGCTTTTTGCGATTGGGTTTCTTAAAAGCGAGTGATGAGTTTTTGCTGGGCAAAAAAAATTCATATTGTGAACATGATAATTATTCAGAATTGTTACAGTTGTAATAGCAATCATGTCATTTTTTTATTATTATTTTATTAATTAATTTATTAAATCTTTTTTTATGGATTATTTTCCGTTTTGTTAATGTGAGAACGCTGTAGGCTTAGTGGACTGTAGATTTGTTGACCGTCTTCTATTTTGTTAAGTACTTGGTACTTGTTGAAAGACCTACACTGTCCTCCCATACCTGTTATTTGAAAATATTTTAAAAGCCAATTATTTTTAAAAGGGTAACCGTGGAGTTTCTTGCCGGCTCTTACTCCTTACGACTCCTTGCTCTCCATATGAAACGACCAATTGGGACCGGGCACCTAGCTTCTGTTGTTTCATAAGTGCCTAAGTAGGTTTATGTGAAATAAAATATTTTTAATTTGAATTTAATAACATACTATTTTATATGACATGACGGGGTATGTACTGTGTGCCATGTCTGACTAGTCTACGGTATAATTCTTCGTTGTTGGTAGTTACAGGTAGTTGGTTTTCAATCACACACAATTCTTAACTCAAACTCAAAGCATTTATTCCAATTATAACATTTACACTTTTGAGTTATCACTTTGTCACTTAATAAGGAGTCATTGAGTTTAAGTTAGTTGGTGAAGCTAGTCGCCCATTCCAAAACGAAGTAGGTACTGATGGAGAAGAACGGGCAAGAAACTTCGTTGAGTAGTAGTTACAGAGGTTGAACACGCGCCATTGTGTGTGTTCCCTTTCTCTAAAAGTCAGCGGCCGTACCGTGCATTCCAATACAAAATCTTATTACTTAGTTAGTTCAATAAAACTAATAAATAATGCTAAAATGATTATCAGTTAATTATTTTTTAACTAAACAATGCTAATATTCATAAATACAAAGGTTATTCAGAATAAAAGTAAAATTAAGACCTTCATTACTTTTTACACTTTCCTTATTACTACTTTTGACAACACTTCCTGTGATTCAAGGAATTCAATCAAACAACAGGTATTCATTAGTAAATTGCAGTGTAAAATAATCTTATTACTTTATAGTTGGTTTTCTATTATTGAAACTTATTTAGTTCTCGTATTAAATTATTACATTCAGTTATTGATCATGATATTCGCAAATCGCGCCATCATCGTGACATTAGGTAGCGCTTTGTCATAAACAAATTTACTATCAAATGACCACTTGTCAATATGACTAAAAACCCAAAAATCATTAATACAATTTTAGCTCCAATATCGAAATTAGTTTAATAATTTCACTTTCAGTCCAACCCATATGGTATCGACTGAGTTCACAAGCTTGGCAATAGATGGCGTCTGATCTCAAAGGAACTGATACTATTCACAGGTGCACACGAAAGCTTGTTACAGTATAGCACTTTATGGTGAATAACAACAAATAGTTATATATAAGATTATGTTATAATCTTTACAGGTTGACGCCTTCGCGGCGACATATATATTCGGCTGGCACGTAACTTTGCAAGAATCGTAGATGCACAGAATTTGTAACCGCTTGTTTTTCTTAACAGACATGTTCAAAAATAAATTATGGCAATAACCAAAACAACGCAATACAAGTGTCAATTTTGTTGCACTTAGCGCAAACTTACTCCCAATACGCCAAACTTACTCCCAATACGCCAAAACCTTGCAAATTACGTGCCGGCGGCGACTATACCTCTTTAGTATTTTTAATCAATGTTTGTAAAATGTAGATACTAATTGGTTGGTTTTATTTTTTAGCAAATTCGCTCCGGATAATACGTTGGTAAGTGTTGAAATTATATAATACTTCTTAAGTGGCTAGTGACAAGCAGTGACAAGTCACAATTTCCAAATTACGTAAATGCCCTACTTAAAAATACGCAACAATTTTAAAGATACACTTGACTCAAACAAACATTTGCACTTAAAGCTTCATATTTCGCAAACGGATCCCTGAATCCAATAATAGTTTTCACACACTCATAATATTTTTGAATACCACACCATGGGATAGACGATAACAAGAAAACATCCCCACTTTACGTGATTTTATTTTACCACTTTGTCGGCGTGATTAATATGTATACCCATGCCAAATTACAGCTTTCTAGTAGTACTAATGGTCTCTGAGCTAAGCCGCGTACAGAAGCGAGGCGAACCTATTAGGGTTCCTTGTTAACTACGGAACCCTAAATATTAGAGGAGGTGTTCGTCCCATCAAAATAAATACGACTGCTAAAATTTTATACATAATTGAGTTTATCGTGACATTTTTAGATATATCATAATTTTTTTACTTTTTACTGCGCCACTTATCGCCTATTTATATCTTCTATACAGAAATATATGTATATTAAAGTCGCTTTTCACGTCTGTCTGTGCAACGTCGTTGTTCTGTTTATATACATTACTATTAAACTTACATATATCAAAGAAATCTCGATGTTATGTCAAGTTTTAAAAACCGTGCGAAGTGGGGGCCGGTCGCTTAATATTATAAAGAGGCAAAATTTGTTTGTTTGTAAGTTTGTATGTAGGGGGTAATCTCCGGAACTACCAGTCGGATTTGGAAAATTCTTTATGCATTGGATAGCCCAATTCTTGAGGAAGCTATGTAACATCACGCTTCAACCCTCAGGAGCCACGCAGTAGGTCGGGGCCGAAATTTTACGGACGAAGTCGCGGCGTAAGCTAGTATCTGATAATTTTGTTATTCCAATATGATCGGGGTTCAAATCTGTCAGAGTTTTACATTCTAAGCTTTCAGCTACTGGTAATCATAGATCCCAGGACACAGCCAGAAGGCGTCACTGTAGACATAGCTCATTCTTCATTTCATTCATCTTTTTCAACATAATAAAAATAAAGTTTAAGTTTTCACCAAAATCATCATGGGATACGGCCTACGGCTTTCTATAGCCACTTTGCTTAACTCATCATAGTTTGATTTTCGCCCTGATGTACTAGCACATAATTATGAAAATATTAAATAATTCACTCTGCATATCAACCGTTGTATATCAGATAATGAACCGGAGTAGATTCACCTTTAAAGTTCCAGGAGTGAAGAAGAAGAAGAACAGCCATTTAGTCATCTAGGCAACATACAAAAATGCTTCTGTAAAACGGTATTTTTACTCTTTGTGTTTGTCCCTGCTTGACCTATTAGCAATTATAGGCGTAATGATAAACTTGTATTAATTATGTTATCATTTTTAGGATTTCATCATGTGTAATGTCCCGGAGTCTGAAGCCAAATTGATGTAACTACTTGCACCCAATACGTAATTGCTAAACATTGCTGACATCGACTTCAAAATTTGATACTTTTTAGGGTTCCGTACCTGAAAGGCGAACAGCCCGAAACAAATTACTTTGCCTACGCCACTGTTTGTCTGTCAGTTTGTATGTCACCGGGCTCTATCTTCTAACCACAAATCGTATATGCCAGTTGGGCACGGTTTTAAGAAAACTGTACAGTCTTTTGCGAAAATACACTTTTTCTTAGTTTGAAAACCTTATTGGAAGTACATATGTTTTTATTTTATAAGCTAAAAATAATTGTGAGTAAGCTAAATATACCTATTGGTATATTAGGTTTGTGTGATTTTAAAATTAGTTTCTGTGGCAAAAAAATAGGGTTGTAACGGAGGCCATCTTAGTGGAGGCGGCGGCGGCGGTGCAGAGCTTGATGTGGAAAAATACATTTTCATTTCCTTTCATTTTCTTTTTTTACATTAAAAGATAAAGTAAATATCTATTGAAGAAGAAAACCTAGTTTTTTTAAATCAAAATCTAAAGCGGGGAAACTATATTAACAAAAAATAATTTCGCAACTGTCACTTTTAGGTGATTTCTTAGTGGTTCTAAAAATAAACTAAAGACTCCACAAAACAGTTGCTCACGTAGTGCTGAGCTTGGTGGCGGCGGTGACATGAGATCTAAAATCTTTAACTTCGAGATATATCTCCACCACAATCTTCGATCATAGAGAGTCTTCGCTCAGTTGGAGTACATTTTCTTTATTAGACCTCCGTTAAAAACTTGAGGATGCGGAGGTACGATTTTTTGCGGAGGATACGCATTTGCGGAAGCGTTGTAGAGGTTCCGTTACAACCCTACGCAAAACCCTTCGTGCCAGTCACAACAACTGTTAATAATGTCATCAGTTTTGCGCTCTTGCAAATATAGTTCTCTTCGCCTTTGATACACTTAGTATATTGATCAAATAAAATAATACTATTGGTACACCTTTGCCTAACACTTAATCCGTAACAGGAAATAAAAAAAACAAAAACTAAGAAATCTAATATACTTTGTTTGGAAGTTGATAAAAGTGCTACAGTCACCTGCACTTACACCTAGTGATCACCAATATTAGTTACTTTAAAATTATGTTCAAACAACGCTCTAACGTGATTATTCAGAAAATTGTTTGTGAATATTGGTTATTTGTCATTATTTTACGTATAAATTATTTTTTAGATCCGTAAGACACATGCAAGAAAAAGAAAACCTTTTCAAATTTCAATAATTTTATTGAATTCTTTTCCCTTTCTCACAAACATTGATTGAAATTGTCTAAAATGAGTCGTTTTTGTGCACGGCATCTTAAAATAATACTCAGAAGATTTAGTTATTCCTTCGGTTTTCTGAAGAAATGCATATTATCATAACGATTTGACTGTTAGTCGCTCCGTCGAAATACTTGTGTACAAACAGACAGACAGGGTGGACTTAGGATACGGAACCCTAAAAACTTTGCGTATTAAGCTTAAAGTTAAAATGAGATGGTACTAATAATGTCTGAGCTTTCTAGAGTAAATTGTAAATTGAGTTCCATTACTCAGGGACTACAAAAATCAATAAGTTTGTAAAAAGAGGAATAATTTTGTTGCAGAACAAAAAAGAAGTGTGACGCTTTTGAAAACTTATGTAAGATGTCGGAGTAAGTATACTACATAACTTTTTAAACGGACTTGAAAGATAACAATGGCAAGAACTAATTTATGGATTATTATTTTGACAGCTTAGTAAAGAGTATAGTCAGTAATGAAACTATTTCTGATGTCACCATACCAAAGACAACCTCGGCACCTGCAACCAAACCAGTAAGTGATATTGATGCCACCCCTGTTCCTGTTTTTAAAGATAAATTGGTGACAATTAGAGATTTAAATTTTCATTTTAAATGTTGGGTGGTGATTTCGACAACTGATCTTTACAGTTATAAACAAATTACTTTTTTAAAATCTAATTGAGGTTTGAGTCAAAGTCAAACAATTTATTTCAATTAGGCACATAAAAGGCACTTATGAACGTCAAGTTTACAAAAAATAGAATTGATTCTAGTCGCCCCTTCCAAAAGGTAGTTTTCGTATGGAGAAGAATGGGCAAGAAACTCCACCGTTACTCTTTTAAAATGTTTTTACAATATTTTGCATACATTAATTATATAATTATATGTGAAGACGATGCATCTAGAATAAGATTACTATACCGCGATAGGTAAAGAGAAACAGGGTGTAAAGTTCACTCATCCTCTATAGAAAAGGGAGGATCCTCCGATCAGACGAGTGTTGTATATGGTGGGCAACTGCCCGACGATTGATGTCGGGACGTTGTATATATACTCGCCGCGCGGTAAACACTGGTTATGCGATGCAGAATTTTGCGTGACGTCTGTGTGATGCGTAGTACGCACGTAGCGTTGTAGATGCCGCCACATATCTATTATGCTCCGTTTAGGAAAGCTTTTGTTTTTGTTTTGAAATTCATCTGCATTAATAGATCTGTTTTGCATTTATAAAACCAAAATTATGTTTTGAAAAACACAAAGCGTTGGTTGAAGATTTATTTTTAAAAACAATGGCCAAATTCCTATAGAATCTGGACCTTTTGATTTCCAAGTACAAAATAAATTATAGTGAAATTAGTTTTTCTTCGTGTAATAAATACCATACTGTTTGAAAATAATATTTGAATAACCAAGATATTTTAATATCGTTAAAAATACTTCAAAAGTTAGAATCAACCAATAAGTTGATTTTAAAGCCAGGTAGTTGAACGTTCAGTTTTAAGCGATCTCATTTCCATTTACCAGAATACATTCATAGATTTCTCTCAGAGAATTTCCCAAAATAATAGGACTGACAAAATCAAAACCACAAAAGGAACACCGAAAAAGCACAGAACATATTACAATTCACAGCAACAACAATGCTAATGATCGCCTGTATAGCTAACATGACAAGCGCGAGAACGCTCTTTTTCTCGTTCTGTCGAAATTTTTCTACGATTCTGACGTCATTCTAATCCCTAACATGACCGTAATCGACGAGTAAACTCGAAAAAGGCACTTTGACACTTCTATATCTCGCGACGAGAAACCGATGTTGCAAATTATTAAAAACAAATCATTTTTATGGTAGCAACATTGGGTTTTTTATTTTTTATTTTTTTCAGGATCATCAAATGACTTCTCCCGCTCTGGTCGGAGCGAGAGGGTGTGTCAGACTTTTACTGACTAAAACCCACCCGTGTTCCTTCCGTTGCCTGTGTGCCGGGGCCGCGTTATCCCTTTCGGACAAACCCGCAACCCCAGCAGGCATTGGTCTTTCGACCCCGTCGGTTGGTGCTGACATCTCTTTGAGGCGCGCGTGGAATACAACGCGCCGTCGACATAGGCCTGGTCCTTATCGGACGGCGAGCTGCCCATTGCTCACCGTCCGCAAGCCCGCGCCTACGGTGGCCGGAAGTCGGCTCTCGACTCCCGACGCCCGGGGCGTCTCCTGCGGTGACTAGGGCCGCGAGGGCGTGCAGCTTGCATCTCCCTCGCGCGCTCCGCCTCCTCCTTCGCGAACATAACTGCTTCGCAGAAGGAGGTGACGGCCTCCCATGCACTCTCGCTCCGAACCATGGCCTGAACCAGGGCCGGACGCGAGAGATCGCCGCCGCCGATCGCCTCCGTGAGGACACGGCGGTGCTCCGCCCAAGCCGGGCAGACCTCCACCGTGTCCTCCGGGTGATCCACACAGTGGTGACACCCGGGCGTTTCCTCCCGCCTTACGCTCAACAGGAACGTCCCGAAACAACCGTGTCCGGTGAGGACCTGCGTCAGGCGGAAGGTGAGGACGCCATGGCGCCTCTCAAGCCACTCCTCAAAGAGGGGACTTATCGCCGCAATTGTGGCGTGCCCAGCGCTGGGTTGTGACAATCGCACACTCCATGCCGCCATGAGATCCCGCCGGAGCTCTGTCCGCTGTGCCGTGATTTCTCGCGGCAGCGGAGTTACACCCCGGCGTTTCGCCTCCTCGCGCAACTCCCACATGTGCGCGAGGACTTTCGCCTCCAGATCCCATGGCGGTAGTCCGGCAAGGACGCTCGCCGCCTCACGGGAGACCGTGCGGTATCCCCGGAGCAGCCTGATAGCCATGACCCTTTGGGACGCGTTCAACCGCCGGGCCAGTCGCAGCCTCAATGAACGCGCCCACACCGGTGCCCCGTAAAGAGCAGCAACATTGGCTTGAGATTCCGTTTCATTCATTTAATGGTGCCGATTCCCTTGTCACAAATGCCTCTATATCTAATCTATATTAGACTAAAAAATCACCAAAATTTTGTTTATTCCTGTCAAACAACGTTTTCCCACTTATATGGCACTGAGTTATTAATTTTGTGAAAATGGAAATTTTTCTATTCTGAATTTGACGTTTTTCACCTAAAATTTTGATTGTTTATCTAAATCTGACTATTTTTAATCGCGATTAAAAAGGTGTGAATTAAAAATGAGTTGTCTTGAACAAAAATTCACACCAACACATCAACGGTGCAAAAACCGTACTGTATCTTTTTTTTTTTTAATCCCTTTATAAAACCTCTAATTCTCAATAAGTCGGATTTTTTTTTCCATACAGAACCCAAAAATTCCATATAAAACATCCATTCAGTCATACAGTCAGACATTCATTCCAGTCCATTATAAATAGTAGTTTAAAACTAAGTATTTTCATTATTAATATATTGTAAAAAATAATACGACTAAAATAAGTACAATTGTGGAACTGCCATGCTATTTGGGAGGTTTTTTTTAAATTATTATTTTGTCTACTCTTCTCGTCGTCAAAATCAAGAACGAGTAAATACGACAGAATGACAGAAAAAAATCGCAGATTATCTCGTGTTGAATTGTCAAAAATCGAGATAACTAAGGTGTCATGTTAGGGTTTGTCGACAAAACATTAAGTTTGACAGAACGAGTCGACTATTTTGTACGGCAGCGCTGTCAGAAAACGAGAAAAGTGACAGAAATAGACGACAATTACTCACGAGACAGTGAGTAATTGTCGCGTGTGTCATGTTAGGCCTAGTGGTATCAATCAATGCCGCGCGTCGATGACCTATGACGTTTCACGGTACGCTATCGAACAAAACGCTGATACTTAGGTACTATGCACCTACATAATGATTTTTATGACTAGAACTAAATACATATGTGACAAGAAAAAAAAAAAATATATATTATATATATTTTTTATTTAATTTTATATAAATTATTTTATTATTATTATTTCCTTTATTTCATTTGTATACATATAATTTATATTTTTAAATATTTTTATAAAAACAAAAGAGAAAACAAAACCATTTCAAAATATAAAAAATTGTAGCCCACCGGTATCGGGAACAGGGTCCAAAGCTACCGGTGGTCAGGGCTCCTGAGAGAGGAATCTCCTAACGATACGCGCCGTGTCCAGCAGTACCGCTTTCTGGATCAAGCCCTTGATCCAGCTGCCTAACGAGAGCCTCCTTAGGTGTTGGTTGAGGCTCTTGGCTATTATGCCATTGGCCGTCACGACTATCGGCACAATGATCGCTGAGTCCACATCCCAAATGTCGACAACCTCGTGAGCCAAGTCAAGATACTTGATTTGTTTATCTTTCTCAGCTTTCACGAGGTTCCCGTCATGCGGGACCGTTATGTCAATAATCATTGTGCGCCGCTCTACTCGATCCACCACCACTATATCAGGTTTATTGGCAAAAATTGTCCTGTCAGTGGTGATAGATCGATCCCAATACAACGTGATATTGTTATTTTTGAGAACTGGGTCGGGCACATATATAGTACGGTACTTCCGATTCCACAAGATTGTATTTCAGAGCTAGTTGCTGGTGGATAATCCTGGTCACAATGTTATGCCTGTACAAGTAGTCTCCGTTAGCCAGACGATTCTCCTGGACAAGTTAAATCTTACTTTGGGTGCCAGAGTTCATCGAAAACACTCTTTCCCTTAGTTGTAACGCTGCAAAGTATTTTAGATAAGTGTTTTTTGTACAACTGAAGGTAATATTTTTTTTTTTTGGACCTTTGCACGCCCGACAGATGTCAACCGTGCCGTCTTTCAAAATAAATCTACGGTAGTTGTTCGTCATGATAATTTCGTCCATAATTGCACAGACAAAACCTTCGATTTCCCCAAAGAGGTCACCAAAACGCAGCCAGGCTACGGACGCTAGAAAATCTACATCGGGTCCATGTAGGGCCCGGAAAAAGCGTCCATGAAGCTCCTTACTCTGCCATACCTCCTTGCGATCGTTAGTGTCAAGCACTACAGGCTTGCGCCAGTTCTCTTTAGCCATGGAAAGGCCCTTGTCCACCTCGACCACATCTCGATGCATCCCCACGTCGGCTTCTAGGAAATATTCCCTCATCTCGCGATTGTGGAGGGTCTTAGCGTTTAAAACACGTCGACCTCCACACTTTCGCGGGATATACAGTCTCTTTACCGATGATCGTGGGTGGTGCATTCGATATGCAGTCAGCAGCGTACGGACCCTCCTATCCAGGGCGTCGAGTTTGGTCTGAGTCCATTTGAGTATGCCGAAAGAGTACATAAAAACCAGCATGACCCAACCATTCAAGTTGTTCTACACGGGCCATATAGTCCTGAAGGCTGATATAAGTCCCTAAGAACGCCCGCCTCACAAACCGCATCACTCTATACTCTGCACGAGTCCTCACGCAGTACTCTGGTACAGCTGGTTTCGGTCACAAGACCGAAACCAGCTCATTAGAAAATTTGACGTGAGCTACACGACATGCCGCTACAGCCGCGCAGTACAGAATTGAATGAGTATCAGTGAGGTCTTCGCAGTCATCCAAATAGTTTGACAACTGCGAATCCAGAATCGCCACCAGCGCCCTATTTTTGTTATGCATGGGCAAACGAGGTAAGCGTGTTCTAAGTTCGAGCGACATGAATCGATATTCCTGAATCGCACCCTCCAAAGCACTCCTCAATTCCTTATTGCACAGGGCACTTACGTTTGTAGCCCTGTCATCAATCCTCTCGTTAGCTTGATTTGTAGTGTCCTGTGGTGGCACTATAACACTCGGTGGCGGGGGAGCGATGACATGGCTACTCTGCATTTCATTTCGCAGGCGATCAAGTACAGTGTCATCTAACATATGATTACGCTGGATGACCCGTACCTGATCCGACAGTCGTTATGCCGAAACGTTGACAGCTGGCTCAAGCACCTGAAAAAGAGAGAGCTTCCGGACACTGTACGCGGTCAGGTTGTTTCCTCCCTCTGTAGCCCAATAGTATGAGTGCATGACGTTTTCGTTAATGGATCGTGCGCTGCACACTTCCGCCGGGAGCTGAGACCCTTTCAGAGGCCGGTGGGCCTCCAGGTCTTAAGCCGTCCGGCGGCCGGTGTCCTCCCCGTCGACGAGCAGGTGGTGGCGTCGAGGGCGGGGAGAAATACTCGTCGCTCGAGCTCGACGCAACTACCGCGGCCAGTGTCGTCACAGCGCTCACAGTGAGGCTGGGTACCGGCGGCAGCGAGGAGGAGCTGAACGAACAGTCCGGAGGTGGTGGGCGTGCTAGGCGTGCGGCTGATCTCAACATAGTTTCTTCGTTTTCCTATTTCCCATTCATTGTTATTTTATCGGAGATGACATCTGCCATGTCACCTCCGATTCGGCAGTTTTTAATCAAATTCTATTGCATTTTGGTGAGTTATGAGTTTTTATTGGATTTTAAATGGTTTTACGGTTTTAGGTTTAGTATGTATAGAAAAACTCTTATAAAAATGCTTCAAAATTAATCTATTTGTTAAAATTTAAAGTTATAGTTTGAAAACGAGATGTTCTGTTGACACGGTGCACGGTGTTGCCATAACTTATTAGTATTATTTCCTTTATTCAACTATATACATATAAATTATATTTTTAAATATTAGAATTAAACTAATATAAAAACATTTAAAAATATAAAAAATAGTAGCCCACCGGTATCGGGAACAGTGTCCAAGCTACCGGCGGTCAGGGCTCCAGAGAGAGGAACCTCCTGACAATGCGAGCCGTGTCCAAGAGTACCGCTCTCTGAATCAAGCCCTTGATCCAGCTGCCCAACGAGAGCCTCCTTAGATGTTGGTCGAGGCTCTTGGCTATTAAACCATTGGCTGATACGACTATCGGCACAATGATCGCTGAGTCCAGTCATTGTGCGCCGCTCTACTCGATTCACCACCACTATATCAGGTTTATTGGCAACAATAGTCCTGTCAGTGATGATGGATCGATCCCAGTACAAAATGATATTTCCATTTTCGAGAACTGGGTCGGGCGCATACCTATAGTACGGCACTTCAGATTCCATAAGACTGTACTTCAGAGCAAGTTGCTGATGGATAATCCTGGCTACAAGGTTGTGTCCGAAAGTAGCGTCCGTGAACCTCCTTACTCTGCCATACCTCCTTGCGATCGTTAGTGTCAAGCACTACAGGTTTACGCCAGTTCTCTATAGCCAAGGAGAGCGGGGTGAGACCCTTGTCTACCGCGACCACATCTCGATGCATCCCCACGTCGGCTTCTAAGAAATATTCCCTGAGACTGCATGTCTCGCGATTGTGGAGGGTCTTAGCGTTTAAAAAGCCTCGACCTCCACACTTTCGTGGGATATACAGTCTCATTACCGATGACCGTGGGTGATGCATCCGATATGCAGTCAGCAGCGTACGGACCATCCTATCCAGGGCGTCGAGTTCGGTCTAAGTCCATTTGAGTATGCCGAAAGAGTACACCAAAGCCGGCATGACCCAACCGTTGAAGGCGCGCACCTTGTTCCCGCCTGATAGAAAACTATTAAATACTTTCTTCAGGCGGCCAAAGAAGCGCTCCTTCAACAATTGTTTCATGTCAGTAACATTGATGCCCAATGTTTCGGACATACCCAAATACTTATAGGTTTCGGATGCGGAGAGGGCTCTAAGGTTTATGGAATCCGCGAGCTGTGTTCCCACGGATTCCACAATCTCCCCTCGCTTTACATGCATGACTGCACATTTGTTCACACCAAATTCCATCCTGATGGCACTACTGAAAGTTTCAGTTACTTTCAGTAGCTCCATCAGTTGCAAATTGTTGGGGGCAAAGAGTTTTAGGTCATCCATGTAGAGGAGGTGAGATATAACCTGACCACCTCTCCTCAGCTGATAGCCTAGGCCGGAACCCTCCAGCAATGTACTTAGAGGATTCAGGGCTAAGCAGAACCAGAGCGGACTCAAACTATCGCCCTGAAATATGCATCGCTCTATCCTTATTGGTTCGCTATTCCTCTGGATATTTCGACATCCTGGATAGCGAAGGACTGTCCTCCATTGCCCCATACACGACAACAGGAAGGTGCGCAGAGTTGCATCTACTTTATACAAGTCCAGCACCTTCATGAGCCATGTATGTGGCACCGAGTCATAGCCCTTCTTATAATCTATCCAACATGTCGAAAGATCCTTTCGGGAACGACGAACCTGTTGGCTAATGGCCATATCAATGAGGAGTAGCTCCTTAGTACCGCGGGATCCGTTCCTACATCCATTTTGAGAGGCAGACATGATGGAGTTAGTGTCTATATGTTTATTAATTTTAGCTCTCAAAATAGATGTAAGAACTTTATAGACCGTCGGTAAACATGTGATCGGCCTATAATTTTTGGTTTCCGCGGTGCTACCAGATTTATGGAGCAGGTGGGTAACTTCTGTCGTTAAGAACTGGGGTAGCGAACCAGACTCCAATGCAGTCACCAGACTGCATTGGAGCTTGGCGGCTCGGTACTAACTGAGCCGCCAAGCGAGCGTGTGACCTTATAAACCATTCTATCCAGAAGTTGTGCAGCCCGTCCGGCCCTGGAGATTTCCAGTTAGGTAACGGACGAACTGCACGAGCTACATCTTGGGGGCAGATGGTAATAGCCCCCATTTCTGGTATTGAATCGCAGGCTCGCTCGACTTCCCGAGTCCAATCACTTTCGGTGTGACTGACATGCACCGACCAGATGCTGCGCCAGAAAGAGCACATGGCAACATCATCCGGCAGACGCGTGTCAGTCTCACCTTGGTCCGGTCGCTCCCAAGCCCTTTATTATTATTATTATTAGAATAAAAACCGACGAGCAATATAAAAAAAAGCCAGTAACTTATCATGTAATATTTCTGGAACCACGCAAGATCGCTTCTCGAAGTAAAAAGCAACATTCAAGTGAATACACTTGAATGTTGCTTTTTACTTCGAGAAGCGAATAAAAAACTGTTTTCTAAATTTTATTTACTTCATGTAGCTAACTTGTGTGGTTAAGGTGATATTTAGATTTTTTTGCCACTTTGCAAGTGGCTTTTTATATTTCTCGTCAGTGTATTTATAAAGTGAGTAATGGGAGTGTTATACGATTTTAATACGTTAATAAACTAAAAGATGTGGTTTTGTATAGCAAAATGTTTTGTAAAAAAAATAAGTGTCAAAACCACCTACGATGTTTTAGCTCTGTTTTCGCTTTAGGAATCCTAATAACACTGAAATCTGAAGTAAGTCTAGTAGTAATATTTATTTCAAGTGCAGATTCTCACGAACCTAGACACGAGGAAGGTAAAAGCACAGGAATTTGGTGAGTTTTACGAATTACTTTCTAAATTAAGGTAAAATCTAAAGACGCCTCTTCAACCAACGCTGAGTGTTTTATAGGAAAGGTAATGTTATGTCGCATAAAAAACATGATTATTTGTTTAAGAGTTTGCTTTCCGGTCTAATAGACTAGCGCCCCAATTGCGTTACATAATTATAATATATGTTAAACTGCGCCTGTCTTGAAAATGTGACTAATTTGTAATTTTTTGACAAATATGTCGTATTGTCAGTTATGTGTGATGAATGGTTGGTACACGTTTAAAAAAGGGTTTGTGCTCTTTATAAATAAGAAAAAAATATGGATGGGGCGGCGCCGGTGATGACAGTGGGCGGAAGGACGGTTACGTGAAATAATCATATTGACAACAAAGTTCAAACTAAACAATTCAGTGATTACGACGGAGCCAAGGGGGGAACTGGCCACTTGCGCTTTTTTGCGTTTACTACATACCTAATCAATTTTGCGTAGAAATCGTAAAAAGCGGCTTATTAGTGGCTCGCCCGAAATAACTCGCTCGAATCCGGGCGAATCAACCATTTTAATAAATATTCGTTTTTTTTCGCCGATTCGTACAAATTCAAATTATTCATGGACGAATCGACAAATCCAGCAATACGTAGTAGTAAAGTAGGGTTATTCCTCGAAGCGCACCATTTTTGAAACGCACCAAATGAAGCACACTAAAAGTATTCCTCGAAATGCACCATTCAGGCGCGCTAACAAAATCAAATTAAAAATATTATAATTTTATTCCTCGAAACGTACCATTAATGAAACATAGATAAGAGCATGATGGATTCGGAATAAATTATATCGATGGACGTTTTAAAATTCAACTGTCCTAATTATTAATTAATGAAAGCTACCGGAAGAAATACGCTTTAAAAACCATCAAATTTGTTTAACTTAATTTGATGGTAATTTTAAAGCATGTACTTCAACCATTAGTGAGCTAAGTAGTATCGCATAAACAACGACTTCCAGTTTATTTCTGTTTTCCTCATAGTTAAAATATAGGACAGTTTTAAGACTTCTATCAATATAGTGAATAATAACGAATGCTTTGTGTTTAATCGTTGGTGCACAACTTAGTGAGATCATTTAGGCGTCTATTTTCTGTTCATTTCTGTCACCCTAGTACTTTTCAAAACAACTAATGATTCAATTTAAAAACCTGTATTTTTACCATTATTGAGCTAAGTAGTAAGTCGTCGTTCCAGTTCGTTTCTGCTTTCTTGTACGCGTAGCATAACAACCATAGAAACGGGTTCTCTACTTAATTTTTCGACGGAAGAATAGACAAAATGACAGATTGTGAGTGTCTATTCTTCCGTCGACAAACCCCGTTTCTATTGTGGTCATGCTAAGCGTGCAGGTAGTTTTAATAAATAAACAATTAGGACCGTTGAATTTTAAAACGTCTATCGATATCATTTAATACAAATCCTTCATGGTCTTCTCTATGTTTTATCGTTGGTGCGTTTCGAGCAATAAAATTACAATATTTTTAATTTGATTTTATTAGCGCACATGAATATTGTGTTTCGAGGAATACTTTTGGTGCGCTTAGAGGAATACCCCGTAAAGTACAATAACGCACAGAAGTCAAAAGGGTAAAATATTTTGAGATAAAATGAAACACGTGAATTAATCAAACATTATCTTTATTAAAATATAATTTTATGATAACAGTTCGTTAATTGTACCCAGGCTCGCTCAGAGAGTTATACAATAAGTGGTGGAATTTTTACATATTATGTAAAAAAAAAAAACCTAACGTAAAGCAGGTGACAGAATTGGATCTGGTGGATACCACTGTGTTCTTAGGTATTACTTTGGATGCTTCAGTGGGGCCCACATATAACCAAATTGTCGAAGCGGCTAAGCTCTGCAGCCTACGCGGTGTATAAAATTCGTCATTTGACTGATGTATAAACAGCTCGATTAGTATATTTTAGTTATTTCCATAGTGTAATGTCGTATGGCATTTTGTTGTGAGGAAATGCAGCCGACATTCAGGCTATATTTGTGTTGCAGAAACAAGCCATTCGGGGAATTTATAACCTAAGTTGTAGGCATTCACTGAGGGATAAATTTAAGGAAATAAACATAATGACAGTCGCGTCTCAATATGTATATGAGAACCTGATTTATGTGAAAAAGAATAAAAATCTATACTCTAAACACAGCGACATTCATAGCATAAATACTAGAAACAAGGATTTATTTATTCAAACTCAAATTCAAAGCATTTATTTCAAATAAACCAGTTACAGGCACTTTTGAATTGTCAAGGGGTCGGTCAGTCAGAAATATGAAGCTAGTTGCCCATTCCAACGCGCAGTAGGTTCCTATGGAGAAGAACGGGCAAGAAACTCCACGGACACCCTTTTAAATCAGAATATTGATACAAAATATTGGTTACATCATTCGTGTTGTAATTATAGATGTGAGAACAATGTAGAGAGACGTGCACGTTAAAAGCGTCCGAAATAAAGAAAAAACAATTCAAAAACTTGCTGTTGTCTATCATTTAAATAAGATTTTACTAAAATATGCGCAAGTTTATCTAGCTCGTAATTCCAAGTTTCAAGAGTAAGTTTTCATGATTTACGCAGTTAAATGCTTAATATTGTGCCAGGCTCCAAAAAAATTGTAATTCATTTATGTGCCAAAGTATACTTTTTTACAACAAACTCCCAACTCCCATGTCAAACAACTGAGCCTCAATAAATTTAAATCATTTATTAAATATCTAAAATATACAGACCATCTGATAGTTGGACGTTTTGCTACATGGACATTTTGCTAATTAGACTTACTGCTCATTAGACGTTTCGCGATGTTGGACGTTTTGCTACTTAGACCTTCTGATCAGGAGGGATTAATTTTATTTAAATAGGATTAATTTGATTTAAAGCAGATTTTTTTATTTTATTTATTCCAATCCTTTTTCATTTGGAAGTCGGCTATTATTTAAAAAATCATCTCTTTGTTAACTTTAACTATAAAATAAAAAAGAATCAATATTGCAGTTCTTCTAAAATTATCAATATTTATCACGTAATATTCAAAATACTTAAATTGACATAATTAGGGTATTGCTGCAGTCGCGGCCACTTAACATGTTTTGTGTTGTTGTTTCTGAATAGCTGTGGCAAGCCGTTTTGTTGTATTCACACTTTCTCTAATCAATCACGAATGACCGGGCGAAAATACATCAAGTCGCTTGTTTACATTTCGGCGTATAACCGATCTGTGTAGACAAACATAGCATTGCACGTATGTGAGCACCGTAGTTTATGTTGGGAAAGTCCCTTGACACTTTTTGGTTTATTTCCTTGCATTAAAGAATGTACTGATTAAAAACAACGATTTAAAAAAAAACACTTAATTTTAATCACTATTGGAATCACTGATAATATCAGGTGATTTAATCATCTTAAACCTGAGTGATTCTACCCGTCATACTAAACAACTTTCGCTATGAAACTTATATCCGACTCGGGGAAAATAATTACAAATTCCTATACAATAGTAGACAGCCTATTTCGATTCATTTATGTTTTTTTTTTTACGAAACGGTTATGAATTTCATAGCGTAAGTTGTTCAGTATGACAGGTAGAATGGCCCCCTTAACGGATGCAGGTGACTAAATCGCCAGCCTGTATTATTTTCACAGTTTCAAGTTAATTGTGCTACCTACTTAAACGAATTATGCTACGAGTATCTACTAATTTAATCAAAATAATATTTTTTTCATTTTTCGTCTTGTTTATTTCAATATGTTTTACCCTTATCACTTCTATGTACCAGTGTACGTGTACTTTACTGCTACGTATTGCTGGAGGTACAGGTATTAAAATGGTCGATTCGCCCGGATTCGGGTGACTTAATTCGGGCGAATCACCAATACGCCCAAAAAGCGCGCTGATTGTGTAAGCGCTCTTAAGAACCCAATTATTATGTTTTTATTGGTTTGGAGTTTGGATTAATGTTCTTCTTTTTTTTTCAGCCGCCCACGGGTGTAATGTAAGTACAGTCATTTTATATACCGGACCAGTCGGTCGATTCTGTAAAAATATTAACGTGAAGCTTAGGTGAAGTGAGCGTGAAGTGAGCTGTCACTGCCACAGAATCGACCGGCAGGATGCTAGGGATTAACACTATTGACAGCGCACTTCACGCTCACTTCACCTAAGTTTCACGGTGATATTTTTACAGAATCGAACGGCTAATCATTTTGTTAAGTCGAGAACCTGCCCGTTCAATGCAAATTGGACCCTTTATGACCGTCATGTGAAGGAGGACGTTGCCTATTCCGGACATATTCCAAAACTCAAGGAACTTTACTTCCCGGAAATCACGGCATCCTTTTATTTTCTTTTCAACTTACATCTTTTACGAACAATGGGGTTAGATTTTAGCCTAAATAGATCGAACCGAACATTATTCATAGGACGATTGTCATCACTACTCTATTAATTGTTGCTAACAATGGTTTTGAGATATCAGACTTAGTAGCCGATATCAATTATACATACACTCCATTTAGGGTTACAGTACTTGATGCGAGATGGATACAACGAAACGGGCACGGGCCCTTCGTCTTTGGTGGTGGTCTGTGTTTAGTTGAGGAATTCCTGTGGCCACCTTCGGGATGTGTCCAAGGCACCGAGTCACGAAATGCATCGGTACAGAAAGCTATATACAAAGAGCTAAAACGCACGCACACTTAAAACAGTTAATAATTTAAAATGAGGTTTACATGTAAACCATTTACATTTAAACAAATTTACAGCATTCAAATATGTGCATACCGGTAACAGTTAATATTTTTAAATATTAACTGGAAACTTTTAAATATATATTAAAAGACTTAAAAATATTAACTGGTAACAATATTAACGGTAGCAGTTAGTACTTTTAAATATTTAAAATGGGTTTACATGTAAACCTCTTTTAATTTTTTTTTTTAAATTTTGTTATAACGGCAAGAGAATTACACAATCTATGAAAATGTCAACTGTCTACCTATTAGGATTCATAACATACAGCCCGCTGACAGACAAACGGACGGATGGACGGATGGACAGCGGAGGCTTACTAATAGGGTTGCGTTTGTTTAGCACCCTTCGGGTACGGAGACCTAACATTTAGGGAATGCCTCTGTACCCGGCTCAGGGTCCCAAAACAAACGGCGGAAAAGATACGCTGGTTGCAGAACCACTCCCTAATAATTATTAGAGATACTGTGAAAGTAGGGATGGTGATTTAGTATCAATGAAGTAGAAACTTCACACAGAGTTACAAAATACATCGGTACCGGTCTGCTTCATAAAATGGGGGGAAAAAATGCATACGCACACATATGCACGTACGTGGTACGGCAATCACGGACTATATATATCAAACATGAAATTAATGCCAGTTAGGCATATTATGATAAATGATTTTATTTCTTTAAGAAGGTTTGTATAAACATTTTCACACGTTAATCATATTTTTAAACGAAATGAGACTACTCTGAGAAGAAACGCCGAGACGAACTCAGAGGTCACAGTCTCTTTTAAAGACCAGACATAATCTTGGTCAGACCATGTGAAGACCACACAGATTGAGTGGACCTATCCAGTCAGTACACGCATTTGTTAGTAATCGTGCAGCTCAACTCGAACTTAAGGAGCTCAACGATTCGACGAACACTACCAAAGAAAGGACATTTGGGCAGGCCGCTTAAGCTACTCTGCCAGACTATGATTAAAACAAACTGAGAAAAAAAGCAATGACCATGTAGATTGGTGTCTGAAATGGTCTTTTTATATATACATATGTCAGCGATCCGTATGCCGACATATAACCAATCACCGTGTATATCTTTGTGTGCTTGCGTTATAGGTCGCTGTTTATAGCTTTGCCTTTTTTTTTGCCTTGAACACATGATACAGCCCAGAGTAGGTTCTGCTTGTACAAAAATAAAATACCAGACTAGTATTATCTTGCCTCTTAACATTTGGAAAAAACATGTCTTTCCTACGGGAGACGGGTGATCAATCTGTAACAAAGGATGCCCTCAGACACCTTTCTCTATTTAAGATTTATCACTTTATTAACCAGTGTCTGTCTGTAATATGATGTTGAGATAAATAAAGATTTATGATTATGATGAAATACAAAATGCCTATACTTTCTCATATTTCTATTACAGAAATATCGTCGCAGTTAGTAAAATTACAACAGAACTCACAACAACCAAAACAACTACACCAGAACCCACAACGACCAATACAACTTTACCAGAAACCACAACGACCAATACAATTTCACCAGAAACTACAACGACCAATACAACTACACCAGAACCCACAACGACCAATATAACTTCACCAGAAACCACAACGACCAATACAACTACACGAGAACCCACAACGACAAATACAACTTCACCAGAAACTACAACGACCAATGCAACTACACCTGAACCCACAACGACCAATACAACTACACCAGAACCCACAATGACCAATACACCTTCACCAGAAACCACAACGACCAATACAACTACACCAGAACCCACAACGACCAATACAACTACACCAGAACCCACAACGACCAATACAACTTCAACAGAAACCACAACGACCAATACAACTACACCAGAACCCACAACAACCAATACAACTTCACCAGAAACTACAACGACCAATACAACTACACCAGAAACTACAACGACCAATACAACTACACCAGAACCCACAACGACCAATACAACTACATCAGAACCTAAAACGACCAATACAACTACACCAGAACCCACAACAACCAATACAACTTCACCAGAAACTACAACGACCAATACAACTACACCAGAAACTACAACGACCAATACAACTACACCAGAAACTACAACGACCAATACAACTACACCAGAACCCACAACGACCAATACAACTACATCAGAACCTAAAACGACCAATACAACTACACCAGAACCCACAACGACCAATACAACTACACCGGAACCCACAACGACCAATACAACTACACCAGAAACTACAACGACCAACACAACTACACCAGAAACTACAACGACCAATACAACTACACCAGAACCCACAATGACCAATACAACTTCAGCAGAAACCACAACGACCAATACAACTACACCAGAACCCACAACGACCAATACAACTACATCAGAACCTACAACGACCAATACAACTACACCAGAAAGCACAACGACCAATACAACTACACCAGAACCCACAACGGCCAATACAACTACACCAGAACCCACAACAACTACACAAGAACCCACAACAACTACACCAGATCCGACAGCGACTACAATAACTACAACAGAACCGACAGCAAGTACAACAGAACCCACAAGGACTACAACACCTACAACAGAACCCATGGTACTTCCCTTTTCACCTGCATGGTCTCAAAACATAAGTAATCTAAAATGTCCAAAAATCGTTAATTTGTAGTTTTATCACATAAAATTATAATTTTTAGCTATTACGAACTTACATTTTGCAGTTGGAGAATTTACTGTGACCTATATCGATGTATGGGAGAACGTTTTTTTCAAATACAAAGTTAAGTTTGTTCTTGGGATAAATTCATCCCAAATATGGACCCCTTCATTGTGCGTGGGCCGACACGCATTTGGCCGGGTTTTTTTTGTAAGTTTGGATTAATTATTGTAATACTTTTTTTTCAGATTATTTGTAAAAATGACAAGGAGCACTGTTACTCAGGCCCGCACACGAATGTAATGTGAGTATATTCATTTTATTTACGGGCCCTAATCATTTTGTTAAATCGAGAACCTGCCCGTTCAATGCAAAGTGGACCCTTTATGACCGTCACGTTAAGGAGGACGTTTTCTAAATTCCGGACTTTGTAAAGTATTATATTATTTTAATTAATGTGAATGTGAAGACTATGTGGGTCATTGTTTTATTTTTTGCTCAGTTAATTTTAACTATGGTATTGTTCATCGAATCGTTGAGCTCCTTAAGTTTTGATTTGACCTGCACGATTACTGACAAATGCGTGCACTGACTGGACAGGTTCAGTCAATCTGTGTGGTTCTTTCCACAAGAGACCAGTTCGTACACTAATCTACATGGTCTTCACATGATCTGACCAAGAATATGTCGGGACTTTAAAAGAGACGGTGACCTCTGATGTTTTTTCGGCCGTTCTTCTCATCAGGTAGGAAACGCTGTCCTCATCTAATTAAAAAAAAATATGATTCATACATTCTAATCCTAACTATATGTAATGTATATAATCCTATCCTAATCATATCCTAATCCTATCCCTAATCCTATCCTAATCCTATCCTAATCCTATCCTAATCCTATCCTAATCCTATCCTAATCCTATCCTAATCCTATCCTAATCCTATCCTAATCCTATCCTAATCCTATCCTAATCCTATCCTAATCCTATCCTAATCCTATCCTAATCCTATCCTAATCCTATCCTAATCCTATCCTAATCCTATCCTAATCCTATCCTAATCCTATCCTAATCCTATCCTAATCCTATCCTAATCCTATCCTAATCCTATCCTAATCCTATCCTAATCCTATCCTAATCCTATCCTAATCCTATCCTAATCCTATCCTAATCCTATCCTAATCCTATCCTAATCCTATCCTAATCCTATCCTAATCCTATCCTAATCCTATCCTAATCCTATCCTAATCCTATCCTAATCCTATCCTAATCCTATCCTAATCCTATCCTAATCCTATCCTAATCCTATCCTAATCCTATCCTAATCCTATCCTAATCCTATCCTAATCCTATCCTAATCCTATCCTAATCCTATCCTAATCCTATCCTAATCCTATCCTAATCCTATCCTAATCCTATCCTAATCCTATCCTAATCCTATCCTAATTCTAACTAATATTATAAATGCGAAAACGAGTTTGTTTATTTGTTACACTTTCACGCTTAAACGGCTGAACAGATTTGGATGAAATTTGGCACATGGGTAAACCATGATCTGGATTAGCTATGATTTATTAGTAGTATGATTTAATATTTAGTTTTATGATAAATTATGAATGATTTGTTTTCTGACTGGCATTGGCATAGTCCGAGATCGTCGTAATTCGTACGTGCTTAATTGTGCGTGTGCATTTTATCACTCGTTGTACCAGACCTGTACCGATGTAGTTTAGTAACTCTGTGTGAAGTTTGAATTTGTAGATGAATCGATCTACTTCCTTTGTACTAAGTCACCATTCCTTCTTTCACAGTATCTCTAATAATTATTAGGGAGTGGTTCTGCAACCAGCGTATTTTTTTGCCGTTGGTATTGGGATCCTGAGCCGGGCAGAGGCATTCCGTAATTGTTAGGTCATTAGCCATTGTTCCATGGCCGAAAAGTGCCAGACACACGGAACCCTATTCCCTATATACTACCCTATATACTAAACATTCGCTGACCGTCCGTCCGTCCGTCCAGCCCGCTGACATCTGTATGTCAGCGGGCTGTATCTCATGAACCGTAATAGGTAGACAGTTGAAATGTTCGTAAATTGTTAACTTCCATTGGCGTTAAAACGACAAATAATAAAAATAAGAAAGTTGAAAATAAAAAGGGGGTACCTTTCGTGAGCGAGTCCGACTCGCACTTGGTCGGTTTTATTACTCCACTAGCTTTTGCCCGCGGCTTCGCTCGCGTGGATGTCGGAAATTATCCCCTTGAACGTACTACCGGGATGAAAAGTATCCTATGTGTTAATCCAGGTTATAAACTATCTGTCTGCCTCATCCAAATCCTATATGTAGCATAACATAATGATTGAAATACTACTCGTATCTCGAATTCATGCAAGCCCAGTACTTTTTGTGCCAAGTTTCAAGATTAATAATAACTCAGGGAATCACGTTGTGCCATAAAAATTTGCCCTCCTTTTTCACCCCCTTAGGGGTAGAATTTCGGAAAATCCTTTCTTGTCGGATGCCTACAGCATGCAAAGAACACACCCTGATCACCAACTGCAGTTTAGGTGTGCGTTGATTCGTCAGTCAGTCAGTCATTCATTTAGGACAAAGCATTTTATATGTATAGATTACAAATGTGTTTCTCTTTCAATGGGTTTTTTTCTTAACTTTTGATAGCTTTTCAACCGAATCGATTTTAATGAACCAAGTTGACTCAAGCAGCCTGATCAAGTAATGATTGTAATGAACTTATTTTCAGAGTGAACATGGTGGACCACATATGTGCATGTTTTAGGTAAGTTGTTGTTTTTATTCTTTTACAAGCACAATCAATAATAATATTTATTTTATTAAAATGTTAGGTCAGTTAGCACACAAGCATTTGATGACTGTAAAAGACTGACTCGAACTTGGGTAAACCCTACGCTTTTCCAGTTCAACTCAACAGTTCTTCTTATTTACCTAGACTACATGCAAAAGTGAACTATTCTGAGTTAATAGTTAACGTCAGACGGAATGTCTGAGATGCGGGCGGAGGTCGCCCGCTTGTCAGCCGCCATGGAGCTGCTCCGAAAGGAGAACGAGGAGCTCCGTGTGGACCTAGCCGGTCTCCAAAGAGCTGGCCCCCGGGAAGTGCCACAGAGGGGGGAGTAGCATGGGCAGGGACGGCTCGTGCCTGCTGAGGACCGGGTCCTGACCCTGGTGCAGCAGGAGATGGCTGCCCTACGGAGCAGGTTCTTCGCCCTAGAGAACATCGTCCTGCACCTTCTGTTAGCGGCAAGCCAGCCGGCCTCGGGCCAGCGAAAGGCGGCATCCTATGCTGCCACCGCAGCTACCGGAGCCAAACCAGGCCCGTCGGGGCAGACCAGGGGCAGAGCGGCTACACAGGCAGCAAGGGCCCCGGCCCCGGCCCCGGCGGCAGGGGCTCCGGCCTTAGTGGCGAAACGGCTGCCTCCACCTCCTAAATTTCCTCCGGCTGACGCCGAATGGCAAGTAGCTGGGGAGTGGAAAAAGGTGGGTCAGGCTAATAGGGCGGCCAAAAAGAAGGCGAGACAGCAGCAGCGCAAGGAGTGAAGCGTCGCGGCTAGGCTTCGCGCCCCGAAGTCCGCAGCTGTAGTCATCACACTAAAGCCGGAAGCGGATAAGAAGGGCGTGTCCTACTGCGACGTGCTCGCCAAGGTGGGGGTGGCGGTGGACCTCAAGAAGATCGGCGCCGCCAATGCCATCCGGGTGAGGGTCACTGCGACTGGGGCCCGGATGCTGGAGGTCCGCGGTGCGGCCAGCGCAGCGGCCCGGCCGCTGAAGCTCTGGCCGAAAGGCTTAGGGCGTTCCTGAACGCAAACGAGACCCTAGTGTCCAGGCTCACTAAGTGAGTAGACATGCGCGTCTCGGGCTTGGACGACTCAGTCACGGAGGGACAAGTGGCCACTGTCGTTAGGACTGGGGGGTGCTCTGCCGAGCAGGTTAGGGCAGGCAACATCCGTCCTGACTTCACGGGGATGCGAGCCATCACGGTGAGCTGCCAACAAAATCGCCGGGGAGGGCCAAAGGCGGTGGGCTGGGTTTCCGCGCAGGTCAAACTGCTGGAACCGAGATTTCTGAGGTGCTTCCGCTGCCATGTGGGGGCTAAATACACCTCGAAGGTAGACCGCAGCGATAACTGCTATTGCTGTGGTCAGCTCGGTTACAAGGCCGACTCGTGTGATGCCACGCCGCACTGCGTCGCATGTGCGGCGGCTGGCAACCCGGCCGATCACCGGTTTGTGAGCAAGGCCTGCGCCCTACCCGGCAAAGCCAGAGCCAGAGGCAAGCCCTCCGCAACCAGCGTCACCACCGCAGCCGCTGCCACTACTGCCGCTGCCGCTGCCGCCTCCACCCCGTCGCCGTTGCCGCCGCGGCGGGCCCTCACGGGGGCTCGGGAGGGGGCTGAAATGGATTGCGCCTCCTCCAGTCAAACATCAACCACTGCGCCGCAGCTCAGGATCTGTTGCTCCAGAGCTTGACGCAAAGGTGCGTTAAATATGTATTTCAGCAGAGCAACACCCGCATCTGTAGTCGAACGACCTTTTGTAAAGCCATATTGTTCATTATGAAGGAGACTATTTAAATTAAAATGTCTAAGCAACTGCTTGAGTATTAACTTTTCAAATATTTTGCTAAATGCAAGGTAAAAAAAGGTAAAATAAATGCATGGTAAGATAGAAATAGGCCTGAAATTGCCAACGTCATTTTTATTACCCGATTTAAATAATGGTATGACTTTACTATTCTTCATGAGGTCAGGAAAAGTTCCTAAATCAACACATTTATTAAAAGTAACAGCTAGATAGGGGGCTACGATGTCTATTATATTACTTAAAAGTTATATTATTTTACGAGGATAGTATACTATCCTCGTAAAATAATATAACAGTGGAACTGGGGTTTATATGTGTCAATTTAATACTACAAATTAATTGGCTAATACTGGCACCGGGTAAACAATTATTTATAACATATTTTTGCGAACACTGATTAAATATTCTACCAAAACCTTGACAAAATTTGTCAGAAAATACATATGTTAGGACTAGGAGCTCCTCCTGGAAGCCTCGATCGTGCAGGCCTTGGTGTCATCACCAGACAGGCCTGCTGACATCAACGACGAGGCGGAGTGGTTCCGGGAGGCCATGTCCGAAATATGCGACGTGGCAATGCCCCGGCTCCAGCCCGGACGTGCCTCGCGCCAGGTGTACTGGTGGTCGCGGGAGCTCACGACTCTGCGCAATGCGTGCGTTGCTGCGCGATGCCGGTACACCAGGCACCGCAGGCTCGGTATTCACCCTCGGGATACGGAAGCCATTCAGGCGGAGCTGTATGAGAGGTACAGAGTGGCGAAGACCGCCCTCCAAGCGGAGATCCTGCGGGCCAGGGGTCATGCCATGGCGATGGGGCAGTTCCAATTTCATTGGAAGATGGTGAAACTGGTCCTCATAAAGAAGCCGGGGCACCCTGCGGACTCTCCGCCCGTTTATCAGTCCATCGTGCTGCTCGACGATGTGGGCAAGCTCTTCGAAAGAGTCATTGCAGACCGCCGCGTCGGGGCTGGTGCGGGTGTGGCCGGATTTGGCGGAGAGCCAGTTTGGCTTCCGCAGAGGGCGCTCTACGGTAAACGCTATCATGCGCGTGCCCTCACGACAGGGGATGCCGGGATGGGGTCGTCTTGGAGGTGTCTCTAGACATCGCCCATGCCTTCAACACCCTGCCCTGGAGTTGCATCAGGGAAGCACTCCGGTATCACCGGATACCGACCTACCTCTGTCGTGTGGTCGAGGCCTATTTGACGGACAGGGCGTGTGGTGTCCCACAGGAATCGGTCTTGGGGCTGTATCTGTGGGACATCGGATACGAGTGGGTGCTGCGCGCCGACCTCCCTAGCGGCGACACCGTGACCTGCTACGCTGTCGACACGTTAGTCCTGGCGCAGGGGAGGTCGCACGAGGCGGCGGTCGAAGTAGCGACACGTGGGGTTGCGACAATCGTTGACAGGATCCGGCAATTAGGTCAGGCTAGAGCGGGAGAAGTTATTTGATAATTTCAAACCCTCAAAAAAAAAAAAACGGGCAAGTGCGAATTGGACTCGCACACGAAGGGTTCCGTACCACCGTACAATATTTAACAAATATGACGTATTAATAAAAAACTACTTACTAGATCTCGATCAAACCAATTTTCCGTGGAAGTTTACATGGTAAGTACATCATCTATTTTTTTTAGTTTTATCATTCTCTTATTTTAGAAGTTACAGGGGGTTAGTTAGTTACAAGTTACTCGCGCAAACTATTCAGTTTAGAAAAAATATATTTTAAAAACCACAATATCATTTTTGAAGACTTATACATAGATACCCCACACGTATGTATGGGCCTGATGAAAAAAAAAATTGAGTTTCAGTTCTAAGTATGGGGAACTCCCAAAATTTATTGTTTTTTTTCTATTTTTGTGTGAAAATCTTAATGCAGTTCACAGAATACATCTACTTACCAAGTTTCAACAGTATAGTTCTAATAGTTTCGGAAAAAAGTGGCTGTGGCATACGGACGGACAGACAGACAGACAGACATGACGAATCTATAAGGGTTCCGTTTTTTGCCAATTGGCTACGGAACCCTAAAAACGGGCCTACAGGGTACCGCGCCACGATGCATCAACGTGACTTGTGAGGACTCAGATAGTGTGAAAATCTCGAGACGAGCTTACTGTAGAAATGATCCTATGAAGTAAGGTCTTGATTCGAAATACAAAAACCGATTCACGTCATTGACTTGCGGACTCATACTCATTTCAAAACGTTTAGTTTCTATAGATATCGTTTCGTAATAAAAAAAAATCTTCTACTACTGCCTCCTTCCACCCCCAGTGTACCCCTCGTTCGCTCGTTCTACACTTCGACAAGTTCTGAATTCAATATTTACTTTACGTGAGACAATGCGTTTTGTCAATAAACTAGATTGCGTATTAGGAGAATGAAATTATTCTCTTTGCAATTTGATCAGTATCTGCTAAACAAATTCTCGTTATCCTTGATCGAGTCAGGACCCTTATTACCTTTTGAAGCTATGGCACCGAGCACACTTTTGCATTTTAGCATTCACCTTTGACCTATGTCAAGTTGACATTTTAGCATTCACCTTTGACCTATGTCAAGTTGACATTTTAGCATTCACCTTTGACCTATGTCAAGTTGACATTTTAGCATTCACCTTTGACCTATATCAAGTTGACATTTTAGCATTCACCTTTGACCTATGTCAAGTTGACATTTTAGCATTCACCTTTGACCTATGTCAAGTTGACATTTTAGCATTCACCTTTGACCTATGTCAAGTTGACATTTTAGCATTCACCTTTGACCTATGTCAAGTTGACATTTTAGCATTCACCTTTGACCTATGTCAAGTTGACATTTTAGCATTCACCTTTGACCTATGTCAAGTTGACATTTACCTAAAACCTTTTCAATGGCCTAGCCATTTTATGAAATATAAATAAAATCAAATAAATATAATCGTCAGTGTCTGTTAGTGTCTCATTTGTAATGCGGTCTGACATGTATTGAAGATGGCTGAATGTCATTCTGCGGTATTGACATTACGATGCAATTATACAATGGTGAGTCGGATAAGCAGAATCTTTCGTGCAATGACCAGAAAAAAATAAAAATAGATGTGACTGTACCTAACTGTATTATTAAACTAAAACAAAACTATCGTATTTTTTTTAACTCATGTTTAATAACTGTACCTTTTACTTTCAGCGTACGAGAGGGACAAACTACGGTAAGTGTACAAGTTATTATAAATAATAAAATTATTGATCTTTAATAATTTTTCTGCGAAACATGTTTTAGTAGGTATTTATTACATTATACATTATATCTTTTTCATACAATCAACAATAAATCAATCATTTTAGAACTTTTACAAAACATATTAAATCTTAAGTACTATACAAAAAATAATCATCTTGTGTCCATGCTGCCCATGGAATTTAGACCTTATCTAAGAGTCTGTGCAGTAAATTTACTCGACAGAGTTTATGTAAATTCATTGCGATGCTATGTTTGTGTGCACCGTTCACGCACACACACCGAAAGATCAAGCGTAGTGATCGCTTAAATAGTTTTGATCCTATATACGATATTTTCTTAAATTACCTAGGTACGGTTAAAAAATAAGTCTGGAATGTTTGAGTATATTCATTTGGAATATTTATAAAAATCAACATTAAAATGCTACAGTTTGGTGTTAGATGCATTTAGATACATTTAGTCATTTAATAACATTGAGGTAAGCGTTTTACATAAATACGAGTAGTGGTGCCGATTCTCTTGTACACCGAACTAAACTGGGTTCCCTTTATCAGGCAGAATTTTGGTGCTCTGAAATTTATTTGGCATAACACACTTGGCATAATCTTCTTTAAACGAATATTTTAAAGGCATACAAATGATTTAATATAGTTATTGTTTGACCGAATGTTTATATGTCCGACTTTACAATGGCATACTTTTAAGGTGGCAGAATTTTATTTGGAATAATTTTGTTAGGCATATTGCCCTTTTTATTTATAAAATTGCATTTTTAACCTTAAATTAAAATCAAAATATTGCCTTAAAAAGTCAATATGTTGTGCTACAAAAGTTAGTGACAGAAACGAATCGCTGCAAAACCGACTCCACGTAGTCTGGTCTGCTCTACCCCTAGAGTGTAATTTAAGCCCGCGAAGGCGCGGACGGGCGAGGCTGCCCGCGATCTGAGGACCAGGTGGTGCGGTGGTGAACGTTATAACCATCTGCGACGATAAGCTCGCATGGGATCGCCGCAGCGCCGGAGCCGTGACAGAAACCTTGCCTGCTGCATGTTGCATGCTTGCTTACATGCTTCTTGCTTGCACGCAGGGTGTATGCTTGTTTGCATGTTTGTGTGAATTTCTGTGATAATATGATGGTTCTACTTTATAATTATTATGGACATGAAATGTATGCCAAGAGATGATTCTGATTTACAAAATTATGAGTTTTGAATGTATGCTATATGAGTGAATGCCAAACGATTTTCTGTGAAATGAAGTTTATGCTATCCGCTGTTATGCAAAATAATATTATGACACAAAAAGTTCAGTTTTAAAGGGTAGACCCCACTAAACTATCACTAAAATTCCTTACTTTTGGCTGTGAGAATCTTAAAGTTATTCTGCAAAAAAAAACTAAATTTAAAAACAATTAGATAAAATTAAAATCGAATTTGACAATCGCGACTCCACGTGGTACTTGTTTTTCCCTACCCCGTGAATTTTGTTTAGAGCTGGAGGCGCTCACGTGTTTTATTTGGAAGAATTTTTCACGATTTGCATGGAAAATATGAAAAATTGTTGAGTTTCAGGGGTTTAAAGGTTTTATAAAGGGGGTCGAAATTTTCATTATTTTGCGGTAGGACACACTATTTTCGAGTTATAAGCAAAAGAAAAAATATATAATACTCGTATACAGTACTGTTTTTGCATCTGAAGTCGGGGTGTTGGTGTGAATTTTAGTTCATGACAACTGATAATTCCACACCTTTTTAATCGCGAAAAAGTTGCAGAAATGAGATCAATTTCGAAGGGAAAGAAGAAATCTGAAAATTTTCGCAGCCGCCATCTTGGATTTACATTTTGACCTCACTATCGGCTTTAGCATCCTCAGAAACTATGAAAACGACACCTGTGACGAAAAATATGAAAATGTTCGCAGCCGCCATCTTCGATCTTTATTTCGACTTAAAGTAGTCTTCAGTAACGTTAAAGAACTTCGTTCCAAAAAATACTTCACATAATGCTACTACAGCATATCAGCGCGGGCATGTCGGTGACGCGAACCCATAATTTTTTCCCTTATCAAAAATCAAACAACGCGCTAAAAGAAGCTTTCACTTTTAAAAAAACTTTGAAACCTACAGTAAAAATATAACTAGTGGACCCGGTAGGCAGACGTTGTCCTGCGACAAAAACGCCACCCGGGTCCATCCATAGCTAAGAACCATCCAAGTGACACAAAAAGAATGAAAAAAAAAAAACATCTAAATCAGTCAAGCCGCTTAGGTTAGGATATGAAGAATTACGAACACACGCACACCGGTATTTCATTTATTGCTAGGTACGCAACATTTAAATGTTCTTCAAAAACTAGCAAAAAAGTACTTAAAATAAAGTGCGGGTCAAAATGTGGTAGTCGGCGTACAATTTCTGAAATACATATATAACACGTGCGTGCCTGCGATGCAAAGTGATACGTCCTCATGCTGTGAAGGCCTGTTCGCTACTGACGGGATTGGTTTTCCGCGGTCGTTAATATAGTTTTCACTTTGCCATTTATTTACGAAATGATGTAATTTTTTATTTTTTTTTAAACGTTGTCCCACACTTAGAATTTCTTCCTGTATCGTGGGTGTGTTTACAATCATAGAAACTCACATACACTAACACCCAGACCCGGAACAACTACTTGCAGATCATACAAATATTTGTTCCGTGCGGGGATCGAACCCGCGACACGTTGCGCAGCAGTCGATCGCTCAGCCACTGCGCCAACCGTGTCGTCACTTGTTTACATATAAAATAAAATTTAGATTCTATTAAATGGTTAATGTAATTTTTTAAATTATTTAAAGTGTCTCCCGTCATTTTTTGGAAAACTTGTTGCGAATATTAGTGATTTTCCATGATTCCTTAATTTATTTGAAAAATCCCTTTCAGCCACATGCTAGACAAAGACCTCGACTTTACAAATCATAAATAATTTTGTTTAAATTCTGTTTCCCTTTCTCACAACGAATGAACAAAATTGACCAAAATCAGTCGAATTCGTGCACGGCCCCTTAATATTGATAGAGTTGGTAATAGTTTAAAGTTTTTCGTTAGAGTTTCAATACTTTAGATTTATACATGGGACGTCACGAAGCGAATGACTCATCCCCCACTTGTCATACAATGTCACACTTTATTGAACCACTCAACGTGTGACAAAGGACAGTGTCGATTTTAGTATGGAAGGTGGCATCATGTTTTTTTCTCGCGGCCATCAACCAATTCTTGTTTTTCTACTACAGTATTGTTATCAATAAAATAGTTTTTATACATAAATTAGCACGTTTAATCACAAATGTTACAAATCGCATAGAGCACGTTCGTCACTCATAGAGAGGGGGGTGAACTGCCGACCGGGTCGTGGGCGTACACCGCGGCCAGCTCTTCCCTGCATGACGTCACGAGGCTGCCTGCACGGCTCATGTTGCTAACACGGCCATACTGACGACTGCTTCGACCTCGAAGCTTTTACTTAAATAAAATAAAATATAGGAGAGGGGGTAATCCTCTCACCATCTACCTTCTGCCTGACTTTAGTCAGATATCTGTTCTGCCGGCCAACTTCGCATATTTTCAAAAGTGACCGTCACTCTGTGAGTGCTGCCATTGGGTCTCGTGCCCAACACTTCAAACCGGTCATTCTTTATAGCCTTGACAACCTTATACGGGATACTACGAAATCTGCCTTTTAACTTCTTGTATCCCGGATTCCCTTTATTTATGCGAATCAACACCATATCCCCGATTTTGTATGGGGATTTCACATAGCGTTTGGCATTAAACCGCCGCATCTGCCGCTTTTGATCTTCATCCAAAAGCTCACGCGCTTTTGCTCTTGTGACTCTCCAGTCCAGCCTCTCACCCGCCTGCGTGAGATTATTTACCAAAAGCGCTTCACACAGCGCTGTCGGCTTTTAGCCAAACAGCAACTCGTTTGGAGTTCTGCCAGTGACTTTATTCACTGAATTATTCAACGCCTGCTGTGTGGCAGCCAGAGCTTCACACCAGTTCTCTTCTGGTTCATCCCTGATTATAGAATTTAATGTATTTAATATTGATCTGTTTAGACGCTCCACCTGTCCATTAGCTCTGGGCAGATTTAGTGAATTTATCACTAACTGAATCCCATTTTCATTGCAGAATGCCTTCATAGCCCTCTAGGTAAATGCTGTTCCTCGGTCGCATATTAGTCTCCCAGGCACTCCGAATACCTGCTGGGGTTGCGGGTTTGTCCTGCTGGGGTTGCGGGTTTGTCCGAAAGGGATAACGCGGCCCCGGCACACAGGCAACGGAAGGAACACGGGTGGGTTTTAGTCAGTAAAAGTCTGACACACCCTCTCGCTCTGCCCAGAGCGGGAGAAGTCATTTGATGATTTCCCACCCTCAAAAAAAAAAAAAAAAAAAAAAAAAAAGGCACTCCGAATAAATACACCATAGCCTCTAAAGTTTTTATAACACATTTGGTGGTAGTTTCAGCCACCGCTTCCAAAAAGCAGTATTTAGTAAATCCATCTTGTAGGGCTATAATATACTGGTGCCCTTCTTTACTTTTCACAAACGGGCCAAGATGATCCACATATACCACGTCGAATGGGGTTTCCCCTTTAGGTATAGGGTGTAAGAGTCCAGGTTTACGACCAGTATCACTCTTGCCAATAAGGCATTTAAAACAATTTCGGACATATTTTGTCACAACCTTTCTCATCCGGGGGAACCAATATTTACTCCAGATAGCAGCCAGTGTTCTGTCGATACCTTGATGTCCACTCTCATCATGCATAATTCTTAGCACACCCCATCTTGCATTTCGTGGTACAACCCACAGATCCTTCAGGTGTCTTCCTGTAGAGGTGACCCTCCTTAATCTCATAATCGTTAAAATATTGGTTAAATATTCTGGAAATGGAAATGGAAATATTCTGATTGAAAAGAGTGTCCGTGGAGTTTCTTGCCCGTTCTTCTCCATAGGAACCTACTACGCGTTGGAATGGGCCACTAGCTTTATATTTCTGACTGACCGACCCCTTGACAATTCAAAAGTACCTGTAATTGGTTTATTTGAAATAAATGCTTTGAGTTTGAGTTTGAGTTTAAGAACTCCTTCACTGTTTTCATCTTTCAAAATACTGATAATTCAAGATAATTCTTCATCAGCCACTTGGCAGTCAAGTGAATTTTCTGCCGTTGTGAACTCATAAGACAGACAAACAGGGTTACGGCTCAAATAATCAACGTGAGCAACTCGTTTACCCGGACGATATTCGATATCAAAATTGTAGTCTTGCAGGTATATCCACCATCGAGCTTATTGTTTGAGTATTTGAACGTAATCCCGATTAAGTACACTCGGAAGTGTTTAAGTGCCTGTACGACTGCTAAAGTTTCTAAATCATACGAATGATATTTGGACTCATCCGGTGACGTTCGCCGGCTATAGTAAGCGACTGGATGGAGTTTCTCATCCTCATCCTTTTGTAGCAGTATTGCCCCCAGTCCAACACTCGAAGCATCAGTGTGTACTTCAGTCTGCGCTACGGGATCATATATCTTTAGAACCGGCCTTTGAGTAAGGATATCTTTTATTATTTGGAAAGCCTTCTGACAATCTGGACTCCAAACAAAATCAACGTCTTTCTTCAACAGATTATAGAGAGGATTAACTTAGGTTGCAAAGTTGTGGACAAATCGTCTAAAATAACTCGCTAGTCCTAAAAACTGTCTAAGCTGTTTTGTGGTCTTCGGGGGTGAAGCCTTTGTTACACAATCGATTTTATGGTGACTAGGCCTCACAGTCCCAGCCATTATTTCTCTTCCTAAGTACTCTATCTCGTCTGAAAAAATCGTCATTTTTCTAAGTTCAGAGTAAGACCGGCCTCTCGTAACCTTTGCAACCCTGCTTTAACCTTTCGAGACCTTGCTCTTCGTTTTCTGCTGGTATGAGAATGTCATCGATGTACACCAAGACTCCTTCTAGACCTGACAACGTACTGTTGAGAGTCCTTTGGAACACGGATGGTGCGTTTGCAAGTCCAAATTGTGTTTTTAAAAACTCATACTGACCGTCTGGAGTAACAAAAGAGGTTTTTGCTACTGAACCATCTTCTTCATTAACTGGTATTTGATAAAATCCTGATTTTAGATCTAAAATTGTTTAATAGAGTCCTTTACTTAGCGTATCGATTTGATCTTCGATGCGTGGCAAAGGAAAACGATCCTTTACTGTGGCTGTATTTAATTCAAGGTAGTCAATACGTTACATAAGCGATTACCTCCACCTTTCTTTTTGACAAGCAACATTGGGCTTGCGTATGAAGAATTACTTGGCCGTATTATATTTGCTTCTATTAATTCCGCAATCATCTTTTTTACAATTTCCCTCTCTATTTGGACTAATCTACGAGGTCTTGGTGAATATTGGTTTATCATTTAAGAGTCTTATTGAAAGTTGGTGTTTATTAGAACAACCAATGATCCTTTAAACTCTACTTGTCCATCTTTGGACAGACAACCGGTTTCAAAATCACACAATTGTACCGCTGCGTAGGTACAATCGATGTTGCCAGGGTCTTCGTATCGGATGTGGACACCTTCTCTATTAGCGACTATTTCGACACCTGGATGTTCCAATATATCGCGGCCCACCAACAAGTCCACCGGAAGATCGTGGTAGTTCATGATCAAAGGTGTGATATCAATACCAACACCATCACTACTCAATCTGCACGATGTCTGCCCGACAGCAGCCACAATACTTCCTTTAATTCCGCACATCAAAGCTGTTGTTGGATTTGAGTGTAGACCAAGCTTTTGTGCAACGTTCTATCTTATTAGAGTTGCTGAACTTTCAGTGTCAATAATGGCTCGAATGGGATTATCGTTTATGTAGCACATAGTGGACATACGTAATAATTTATCGGAGCATAAGTTGACGGGTTTCAATTTCTTGAAACAGTTTTCGACTGTATGCCCATAGCGGTGACAATGCTTACATTGAACCGATCCTTTGTTTAAGTTATTAGAGTTAGGGGCCCCGGCCTTATCGCCTCTAGTTTTAATGACGTCACCCGTATTGCTTACTTTTGCCCTACAGGCCTACATTCAAATCGTCGATGGCCTGGCTTCCCGCACTTGAAACAAATACCCTTTGTTTCGTCGCAGTGACGCGCCGAACGAGATTTTTTATTATTATTCCATCTCTTGGTAGATGGTAAAACGTTATCAAGGCGGGCACGACTACGTGTTTCACTCATTGACCTTCGTGACATTTGTGTTACCATGTCTTGCATTGTTTCGCAACATTCCAGTACAATACTTATATTCTTATCGACTATACCACCAATCATTAAATACATTTGCTGACGTTCAGTCAATTTTACGCTAAGCCGTTTGATCTTGGCAGACATTCGACCTGCAAATAGGACTAAAGATTTCGCCTGGTTGCTTTTAAAATTTACAACATCCTCCGTGGCACTGAAGAGATTAGCTTCTCTGGGGTATGAAAGAAGTAAGTCTTTTTGGAATTGCTTCCAAGATCGCTTTTTAGGTAGCCAAAGATTGTACCATGCCCTACCTTCGCCTTCCAGCGAAATAATTTTCTTCGTTCGCTCCAATCGCATGCAATCGCGATGTCCTCGACCTGTTGGATCCACTCTTTTACGTACCTTCCCTCCTTGCTGGGATTGAAACCCGGAACAGAATTTAGTTCCGGTGTTCTAGATCTCTTGCGCCTTACTTTTCTTGGAGGAGTGTAACTCGACTCCGACTCGGACCTTCCACGACTACGGGATGATCACGACTTTTTCAGCAAGTGTCTATCACTCTCACTTTAAGTTTACTGAGTGTCACTTTCACTTAAGTTCAGTTCACTTCGGAAACAGTTTATGGATATTATCCCACCGCTGTGTTATCAATAAAATAGTTTTTATACATAAATTAGCACGTTTAATCGCAAATGTTACAAATCGAATAGAGCACGTCCGTCACTCATAGAGAGGGGGGGGAACTGCCGACCGGGTCGCGGGCGCACACCGCGGCCAGCTCTTCCCTGCATGACGTCACGAGGCTGCCTGCACGGCTCATGTTGCTAACAGTATAATATAACAAAGGAAACTTATTTGACATGCATATCTCTAAAGTCAGTCCGAAATAATATATAAAACTTAGAAGTTTGTATGTACGAGTATTTATTAGCTTTGTAGGCAATATTTGACCCCTAGGTGCAAGGTTAACTTAACATTGTTTTTGGACAGTTGAATATTCGGTACTAATTGGTGAGGAGTGCGTAGCGTACGGGAGGGGTTCCCGTACGCTACGCACTCCTCACCAATTACACATTGTTAAGTCGGATGGAGTATGATACGCCAATGTTCGCAATGTTGTATCACTCCGAATACCGTCCACATAGAACAATGAAATTTGATCGTTTCGATCGTTTCAGACGAACACTGTTTGATGTTCGTTAGCGGTACGCACATGTAAACAAAGTGTTCCATGTTCGTGTTCACCATGTTCTTTTTCATTCGTGCGTACACGCCTTTACAGATGGGCAAGCATTGTTTACAACTATCAATAGGTAGTAGTTGCAGTGACAGATAGATAAAAGAAGTCGCATCATATAATCATTTTTCAAATACGTTGGGACTGTTTTGATAAGGAACCCTAAAACCATGAAAAATTATGTATTTACATAATAATAATTATAATTCATTGTATGGTGTATTTTTTAAAGATCTCGGTATGGCCTAATAATATTCTTACCATTGTGATAATTTCCAGATTAACTGCACCAATCGTGAATATTGGCGAAAGGCGGGTTCAGAAATGTGAGTATTGCTTTTTAGTTTCGTTGACTACTTAAATGTTTTTTTATAGAAAGTTTAGTTTTGCACCGCCTAAATGCTAAGTAAATAAGCATTAGACTCTTATGCCCGTGTTCACTAACGTCAAGCGAAGCAACGCCTAGTTAGATAATGAATGCGTAACGTAAGCAGTTCCCTAAGCAACCACTCCCGTTTCCCCATTCGTTTTTCAGTAGGCACTTCGTAACCTTCGAACTTTACCTTTTTGACCCTTCCACATCTGTCTTGCCTTTCCCCAACTATGTTGGGGTTGGATTCCAGTCTAACAGTCTAACCGGATGCAGCTGAATACCAGAATTTTACATGGAGCGACTGCCTCCACAAACCTTGCCTTAGGTGATGACAGCAGGGACTATCGGAGTAACGTGCTTTCTGAAGCAAGGAGAAATCTCGGTATGAAATGAATAGTCACCCATTCTCGGACCGACTGCGGTAAGCGTAGCTTAACCATTCACCGACCCCTGCTGTCGTTATTACTTATCCAGGAGTTTCTCACCTTTTTAATACTTTTCAAGTGGTTTTTTTAGCCGAGTTTTGTTACTGTCAATATTATAACCAATATTGATAGAAGTCCTGACCAAGGAGATGTGACTCACGGATGCCCCTCAAGTTAAAGAGGAAAATCTACAAGTCCGTGATAAGGCCTGTCGTACTGTATAGATCGGAATGCTAGTCAGTGAAGATGACGAATGAAAAAAATATTGCATGCAGCGGAGATGACATTGTTGAGATGGTGGTGTGGAGTAACGGAAATGGATAAAGTAAGAAATAAGTACCTTTGTAAGAGGAAGTTTAAAAGTGGTGCGAGTGACAGAAAAGTTAAAAGGAAATTGTTTGACTTAGTATGGGCAAGTGATGAGGAGGGAGGAAATGCATGTGATGAACGATAAACGAGTGATGAATATAAATATTGATAGATGGAGAGGAAAGCCAAAAAATAGATGGATGGATTGTGTGAGGATAATGATATGAACAAGTAAGGAGTGACTCCAAATAATATGTGTCAAGGGCAGGAAGATGATGATTGCGTGTCTTCTGCGGAGTAGTTGCGTAACACAAGTAAAATGACAATTGATCGCATTTTTTCTCATTTTGACAGTTTAGCTACGTTCATTGAGTTTTTTACCTTGTTGAGCAGGCGAATTTATTAAAGCAATGGATTGGAAATATCCTTCAAAACTCTCGGATTGCGATTGAAACAGTGTTACGCAATTGGGGTATCGGCCAAAGCATTAAGCATCGGCGAATCAGTGGCATAACTTTAGTCACCACGTTGCGGTTGGTGATATGTTGTTTTACACTAAGTAACTGCTTAATACTTAAAATGCATTATCTATGTATCCCCTAGTGTTAGTGAAATAGGGCACAAGTCATGATTGTAAAGTAATTAATTAATAACTTTAAGCACAATGATAACAGTTTGACTGTGATATAAACTAGGCGACGGGCTGTAGGCTGACTTTAAATAATAATTTTGATTTTTTAAATACTTTTGTTGATAAATATACGTGAACCAATTTGTTTCAGAGTGGCTCATGTTGAAGATTTATGTGAATCCGTAAAGTGAGTACCTATTTTTTTTTCGTTGCAAATATTTTTTCAATGTATGAACAAATAGTTATATTAAAATTAGTTGCTTTTTCCCAATCCTTTACCCAACTTACGAACTTTACTGAACTGCCAAGTGCTAACGGTTACAGCACTTGTTCATTCTCATGACACACAAAAGAAACACTCTGAACTTCCCTTATAAACATCTCGTCGGTTATTAAAAAAAAAACTGCATTTTCATGGAGAAGACTAAACAAAGAAATTCATACTACGAGTAGACTATGAATACTAGACTAAAAAAAGAAAAATTAATTTCTTTCGTGTCGATGTCCCTGCCACCCTGTATATCTTGTCTCTAAGCATTTGGAAAATTAACATGTCCTATAGAGAGCCGGGTGATCAATCTGTAACTAAGGACCCTCCTACCTTAGACACCTTTCTCTATTTAAGGTTGAGCATTTAATATCCAGTGCCTGTAATATAATGGTGAGACAAATAATGATTTATGATTATGATGGAACACAAAATGCTTATAAATTGTCATATTTCTATTACAGAGCGGTCAATGAAATTCTTGATCAAATTAAAATAGAACACATAACAACTACAACAATACCAGCAACAACTACAACGATTACAACAACTACAATGACTACAAGAATTACAACAAAACCAACAACCATTAAAATGACTACAACAACTAAAATAGACCCCACAACGACCACAACAGCTACAACAAAACCGCCAGTGACTACCACAACTAAAACAGAACCGAAAATGACTAAAAAAACTACAACAGAACCCACCACGTCTATAACAACTACTACAGAACCCACGACGACTACAATAACTACAACAGACCCCACAATGGCTACAACAACTGCAACAGAACCCACAACGATCGGAACAACTACAAAAAAACTCATAACTGACACAATAACTGCAACAGAACCCACAACGATCGAAATAACTACAACAAAACTCATAACTGACACAATAACTGCAACAGACCCCACAACGATCGGAATAACTACAACAAAACTCATAACTGACACAATAACTGCAACAGAACCCACAACGATCGGAATAACTACAACAAAACTCATAACTGACACAATAACTGCAACAGAACCCACAACAACTACAAAAGAACCCACAACGACCACAAAAACTACAATAGAACCGACATCAAATGTTACTACTGCAGATTATACACTGACCGATGATACAATTGGGACTCAGCCGCCTGGAAAGTAAGTTAACTGTAACTTTGCTTTTTAACTCATTTCATAGTTATTATTCATTTAACTATAATATACCTATTGTTGGCCTTGATTAAAAACTGTTATTTTAATTTTATAATGAACCGATGTACCCGCCTCATTCTTTTTCTTAGCATGTCGATGGCAAATATAATTTACTCCCAGAACTCCGCCTCATTAAAGTTACCATTAAGACACCTAGTCTGTGTAGGTCTACAAGGCTAATAAAGGCTACCATAATACTCATAATAGTATTACTACACTGTCTGGCGAGCATATGCTTAGAATGGAATACTCTTTAGTACTCTTAGATTCTTCTGCTAGTGCTATTATTTTTTATCAATTAGTGTATGTCGGGGTATGCTTCGGTTAAGGCCATATGAATCAAATTCCAGGTTAATTTGGCAATCATTTTGAATACTGACATATTCCTTTTTCACTCTGCCCCGACGGGCTACAGAAAGGGCTGCAGAATGAAATGGCGAAGAACTCGATTCGTAGAGCTTTATCCCATCGCCAAACTTATCGGCCCTTCATCGTATTTTTTCTGACATTCCAGCCCGCAGTCCATAGGGCCAGTCTTAAAAGCACCGGAGCATTATTCAATGGAAACGGTCGCAGCTATTGGATTATGTGCGTTTGCTTGCGGCACGCTCCTGGCCATTGCCATCAGAATGTCGTACACTCGGCACAGAAGAGGATCTCGTGGTATGTTTTTTATTCTAGCGACCCTCCCCTGCTTCGCACAGTTTTAACCACTTTCCAAAACATCCAGATTACTTTAACATATTTAAGTTTAATATGAATACATTAAACACATAAATAAATTATGAAAACCGTACCAAAATTCATTGCGCTGTTAAGTCACGGTCACGAAACGACATTATTTTATAATATTACGTATATATACGTAGGAAATGAGGTCCTATATTTACTAGAGGAGATGGCTATTGGTTTCGATAAAATATTTACGCCTCCTTGCCTCCCATAAGATTAATGAAAACGGACTGTAAATTGTGCGAAACAAAATCACAATTCCTATTTGACTGTAAGCCTCCACTCGCTGATAAATTTAAAAAAAAATTGTCACCGTGTGCCTCTCGGCTGCATTTTATATTGTGAGGCGAGACGCTGCTGGTCAGGTACTATCGAGGACGCGCCTGCGCCTGACCACTGTTCGACTGTATTGCTTAGGCAATAAGGTCGAAAAGTGGTCGGGCGCCTGTGTCCTCGATAGTACCTACATGGATGTCCTTTATTCTGTCTGTACGAGTACATTTAACTTAACATTTCGTGAACTGCTCCGCAGGTCTAGGTCAGGTTCACTGCCCGCAATCTGCCCTGTTGATGGCAATGCCATTATCCAGGGGTGTACCCACTGTTCATACATAGGCTAACCATTAAGGCAGATTTTTGTGATGTATTTAACTCGTTCAATATGTTTACAGTATTATAATTTATTCAAAAAATTTCAGCACATCGGCATAACGTGCCGTAATATTAGAACACAGTCATCAGCCACTCATCGACGACCTTCAGACGCTACTGACAAGATTCTGATCAAGCGTTCACTACATCACGGAGATATGCGATGACCACCAGGGCCCTACTTAATATAACAGACAATGAGAATATACGTATACAAGACATCGATATAAAAATGGACAAACTCACACAATTGATTTAACTAAGTAAAGGTTCAATACCTTCCGCCTCGCTATTTCTCTACGACTAGGAGCTCCTTGCTGTTCTCCTCATCGCTGTCACTGTGGCGAAGTTGTCAACAGTCTCGGACATCACAGCCAGTCTTGCAGCTGAAGTGCGGATCGCTTAGCGCGGCACGCGAACATTAACGACATCATCCGACGAGCTTTTGTCACCACCGGCGTTCCAGCTATATTAAAACCCAATGGCTTGACACGCGACGACGGCAAGAGACCGGATATCATGTCTTTATCTCCATGGAAGGTGGGTAGGCCTTTAGTGTGGGATACAACCTGTGTCGACACTCTTGCGCCATCCCATCTTCCTGGCTCGGCGTGCTGTGCTGGTGCTGCTGCTGCGGCTGCAGAAAACCTAAAGCGGTGTAAGTATAATTACCTTACAGGTAATTATATTTTCGAGCCGTTTGGGGTTGAAACCCTCGGGCCGTGGGGTCCGAGTGCTCATGGCCTCTTTAATGAAATTTCAAAACGGCTATTTGACACTTCCCGTGACCCAAGGGCTGTTTTTTACCTTGGGCCGAGGCTAAGAATTGCCATACAACGTGGCAATGCAGCCAGTCTCTTGGGTACATTACCAGTCGACAGCGATGCGGATGAATTTTACGAAGCTATATTTTAGTTTTTGAATAGTTTTACTTAAGTTAGTATATAATTTAGCTATTTTATTAATTAATTCGTTATAATTTTGTCATGTACACACTTGTAAATATTGCCCTTCAATAAACAAAGCATTGGTAAAGTTTGCCAATAAAAATAAATAAATTATAACATTAGTAACTGTTGAACTTTAAAAGGGAACTAAGGACCACAGGGTCATATTATTAAGCCCTTTCATTGTGTGCCTGAAAGATGACAATAAAATTAAATATTAAAATATAATAATTTGAGTGTGGTGTTTAAAACTTATACAGAAAATCAAGATTCGGTAACTTTTGAGGTAGTCCTCAATATAATAACGTGTTTACATTGTCCTTTGCCTTAAACTAAATGTCATTAAATAAAGTAGTGTTAGCCAGTTATTCCCATTTGTTTTATTTACCCCAATTGAAATGTAGTCACAGCACTTGGACGTACCCAGTATACCAGAGAGCACGCGCCGGCAGCGTCTAGATACGGCAGTACTAATAAATTCGTGACACCGAAAGTGTGTTGAGCGTATATTTCTGTCATGGACTGTCTTCAAAGCATCAGTTTCAACAAGTCATAAATAAACGGTGACACGCTTGGTTTGTATGGAACGTTTGGACAATGCCGCCTCTAGCAGCGGCCGCCGAGGCGTCTCCGTGCTCTGTGGGTTGGACAAAGAGTTCTTGGATGCATGTTGGTATCTTGTGCACGGGAACAGGCTAAAGATGGTATTTACCTCGGCCTCGTTGGTCTAGTGGTCGCAAGCGATACTGCTGAGCATGAGGTTCGGGGTTTGATTCCCGGGTCGGACAAGGGGTTATTGGGTTTTTCCGTCTGGAATTTTCAGTAGCAGCTCGGAATCTGGATATGTGCTCGGTTGATGACAAAAGGCTCGCCCTCTGAACTGGCGAATCGGGGTGTATTATAGGTGCAACTCTGTCTAACTCTTTGGGGAATACAGGCGTGATGTTATGCATGTGTTGTGTTGTACTAAATGTTAATTATTATAACAGTTAATAAATACTAAATGTTAATTATTATAAAAGTTAATAAATACTAAATGTTAATTATTATAAAAGTTAATAAATACTAAATGTTAATTATTATGAAAGTTAATAAATACTAAATGTTAATTCTTAACTAATTAAGTACTGTTACTAATGCACAGCGGTACTCCGTTTGTAAAGCACAGCGGCTGTTGACACCTCGCTCTCTGAAACTGAAAAAATACACATTAACTAGGTCCATTCATGAAGAAGCGTCAACACTGTCTTTAGAACCTACTTACAAAGCATATAGGTACACTTAGCATATAGGTCGACTTATTGCTAATTATTGTTACAAAATTTTATTGTTACTGTAGCGTTGTGAGGGATCACAGGTGCAAGTAGTCGAGTGATAAAATATCACAATTAGTAAGTTCCTAGTCACATCACTAAAAACGGGGAACAACACTGTCAAAGAGTAAAGTAACTATGAACACTGCAAAGAGTAAAGTAACTGAACACTGTCCTTCCGGAGACGCTCTGTCATTTGGTTTCCGCTTGCAAGGCTGACAACAGTCGTTCCCTGACCCTCAGAATTCTTTGTGCTCCGACCTAGGGTGAGTTCCACATTAGCTTAGTAATTATACCAGATCCTCTGCGCTGGATAATCTATATTGATTTTATAACCTATAAAGTATCTAATTTCGTGTGTCAATGTCTGACACGCGGCTACGGTCCATCCAGCGCACAGGAGATTGTAATATGTATGTATTGCTACTACATCGAGATGGTGTAGTGCCTCACTATGTTATTATTAGTGATTTGTGAGCCATCTGCAATGGTCACGTTTATTTTGTGTTTATGCTCGCGTGTTCACATACTTAGCCTAAGTTAGCATCCGCCATTGTGGCACGCTATGTTGCAAACTCTCTTGCCTGTAAACCGCTGCGATGTGCTGAGCTTTCACCTACAATGCTTCCCACACCGTTCCTTGGCTTAAAATGGGAAGGATGCTGGCATATCGCATGCGGCTTGCTGCTATTTGCACCGCATCTAACATGCGCTCCCTAACGCGCATTCCAGGGTTCTTCGCACGGGCTGAGGGCAGGTGCCTACTACTATTGATACTGTTGATGGTAGTGGTGCTGCACACTGCTTGCGCACGCTGCCCAGGTCTCGAAGGCCTGACATCCCGCGGCCTACCCCGCGAGCCTGTGCTGACAGGCCTCGCGCTACCGACAAGACGCTGTCGGTCTCACTAGGGCCGTCCGGCCTGCCGCCGGGCCTGCGCTGAGCAGGTCCCCCCACGTCTGCCACGTGTTGCCAAGGACGGTACCCTTCCTTTACTTTTTGTGATAGTGCTCGGACAGAACATGTGACTCAGTGACTTACCCGCGACCTAGCTTATGTGTTATACCTACTTATAATAATTATATGTATGAACTTATCCTAGTGTTTCAATTGCGACTACCTACCTATAAGTTAGCGGCCTGCGCAATCTGCCTGCAAAGCCCTAGCCGTTACATTACTAATAAAAATCGGCCAAAAAGAAAATAATAATAACAAAAATAATAGTAACTTGGTGGTGGCAAATGGACAGATAGACTGCCAGCTAGAGAGACGGACACACGAGTGATCCGATAAGAGTTCCGTTTTTTCCCTTTGAGGTACGGAACTCTAAAAATACAATAATTACCTATTACCATTTTAGAAAGAGCCCTACAAAACAAGTCCTTCTAATCAGACATTAGTTGTAATACAAATTGTAATATCAGTCATGACGTAGATATTTCACATGATCTACTGTAAGTATTTAAGTTTTCTGCGATTTATTATATTTTAATACTATAAATATGATACAAGTAGTTAAATAAAATCCCCTCTTCCTCTCTCCTACTTTTACTGTGCCCAGCAGGGTCCAAAATTATCATATTTTTGTAAAAACCTACCACATAAGTTCACACGTGGAAGAATTATTGATTATGTAACTAACTCCCATCGACTCTAATACATTTCGTCAAGTTATGCGAACATGAAGGTATGGAGCTGCTGATTTTATTTCGCGTTTTCGTACTTGGTCCCACAGTAAGTGGTTCATTATAATAAGCAGGTAAAATGAACACTTATTTTAATTATTCCTTAAAAAAGTAAGTTACTTACTATGTCCACTGAATATGTTTCTGTTCGATGATTTAAAATATTGCCTTTTCAAGATTGTGGCGACCATCAAAAATATAATAATGAAAATGAAAATAGAGCCCATAGCGTAGCACCAGTTGGAGTTATACCTTAAAAGAGGAAACAAAATGTTAAAGTGACAACAAGAATATAAAATGTTGGAATTACAATGATTGTTAACAAAGATTAATCCGAAAAACTTGTAGTGTACAATTTTAAACCGATTTCATTGAAATTACACTAAAAATACATTGCTCACCACGACGATGCTTCCTCAATTTTCCGTTCAATCTGGTCACTGCGACCACTCTGCATAGTGCTATCGTCATCGAACACGACGTCATTTGTACTGATTATAACAGTTGATGCTGTTATATCTTCAGGGGCTTCGTCTGTGTCATGATAAGTTACACTTGCTACAGTAGTAGTCATCAAACATTTTGTTTTTACACATTTATCTGCGGCATCGGTACAGTTGTTTACACAGCCACACGGCCCACCATCTGCGTTAACGAGCGTCATTTCTTGGTGCGGCTCACACAAGCATATATCAGGAGCGACACAGGAACCCTCGCAATTATTACAAATTGGGACGCATGAAGCAGCCTCTTTTTCTTCCGATTTATCGAGCTCATAACCGGAATAGCACTCACAGATGTTAGGAGCGACGCAAGTGCCGTTTCCACAATTATAGTTGCAGTGCGCTAAGCACGTGCCACTTGCCTCCTTTTTATACCATCCCGGATCGCAGACGCATGATTGTGGACTAACACAGCTTCCATGCACACACCCAAAAGAACAGTAAGGTTCGCAAATATCATTTTCGGACTTCTCGTACCCATTCGAACATTCGCATGTATCTGGTGCTAAGCAAGTACCATTGATGCAAGGTTCTGAGCACACTGGCTCGCATATTTCAACCGGACCCTGGATTACTTTGGTCCATCCGGGCTCACAATTGATGGAGTTTATACACTCACCACTGGCCGTATAACTGGAGCAGAAAAGTTCGCAAATATCGTTTTCTAATTTTTTGTAACCTGGAAGGCACTGGCAGTTTTCTGGGGCCACACAAGAGCCGTTCAGGCATGACTCGGAACAGATTGGGTCACACACTCCATTTTCGAGATTATATCCTGAGTCACACAGGCACGTGTTTGGCGCGCTGCAGGTTCCGTGGTCGCATCCTTTAATACACAGTGGTGAGCAGATGTGGGTATCGAACACGGCCGGTAGGTATCCAGGGTTGCAGGCACACGCTCCAGGAGACTTGCAGTAGCCATTCACGCAGGACGGTGAACAATCCGGTTTGCAGTGAATACTGAAATTTATTTAGTGACTTTAGCAAAGTGAGGAGTTCCGAACATAATTACTCATAAAACGGTAATTTACCTATTTACGTTATTGTTTTCATCTTTAATGTAGCCATCGCAGCAAACGTTAATTTGTTCTGGTATTGGTTTCTGAAAACATTTTTCAATATTATAAGGATTTATAAATAATACCTATGATAGTTTCGATGTTGACCATGCTTTTTTTTGCATTTCGAAAAATTTATTGTAAAATAGTTTGATCATGCCTTAGGTATTGATATTTTTTGTAACTATTCTAATATGAGCTCACCCGCGCCGTTCTGGTACCCATCGCAGTTACCACTCTAGTCGCGGTGCACCAAAACAGACAATCAGTCTTTTCATAAGCCTCCATGTACGTATATAAGAAGGTTTCAGGAACATCGCGATAAGCCCTAGTAGATCAAGTAAAACATAAAAAATCACGGTTAAAATAAATTAAGCCTACATACATCTCAATCAAATTTCATTGGGTATTTTCTGTTATGAATAACAGAAAATAAATTTTTAATTACAATAGGCCCTAAGTAATACCTATCTTCCTTCATGTATGACCCATTAGCAGTGACACTGTTATTATTATTTTATGCTAAATTGAATTACTGACAAAGTAAATCATAAAAAAAAAAGAAAAATGGTATTAATTCATTTCTGGCTGTTCTCGTCTGGCTAACAGAGACTACTTGCATAGGCACAACCTTGTAGTCTTGTGGAATCGGAAGTACCGTACTACAGGTATGTGCCCGACGCGAAGGAGGAGGCGGAGCGCGCGAGGGAGATGCAAGCAGCACGCCCTCGCGGCCCTAATCGCCGCTGGAGACGCCCCGGGCGTCGGGAGTCGAGAGCTGACTTCCGGCCACCGTAGGCGCGGGCTTCCGGACGGTGAGCAATGGGCAGCTCGCCGTCCGATAAGGACCAGGCCCGTGTCGACGGCGCGTTGTGTTCCACGCGCGCCTTAAAGAGATGTCAGCACCAACCGACGGGGTCGAAAGACCAATGCCTGCTGGGGTTGCGGGTTTGTCCGAAAGGGATATCGCGGCCCCGGCACACAGGCAACGGAAGGAACACGGGTGGGTTTTAGTCAGTAAAAGTCTGACACACCCTCTTGCTCTGCCTAGAGCGGGAGAAGTCATTTGATGATTTCCCATCCTCAAAAAAAAAAAAAAAGGTATGTGCCCGACCCAGTTCTCGAAAATGGCAATATCACGGCTTATTCCACAAATCCCCCTGAAAATCTCCCTTAGGGAGAAAAATGGAAACTATAAAAAAAAGTGTGGAATTCCCCCCTGATAATCCCCCCTAGGGGGGAAAGCTAGAATCGAAAAAATACTTATTCCACAGAACCCCCCTGTAAGTGTCCCTGAGGGGAAAAACTAGACTCAAAAAAAAAAGTCATGAATTCTCCCCTGATAATCCCCCTTACGGGGAAAACTGGAATCTGAAAAAACCAACGTCCAGAAATCCCCTCTGAGGTTCTTAAAATTAAGGACTGCTTCTGCTACCGGCGCTGGGCGCCGATTTGTTCGCCGTTGCTGATTGCTAAAATATTTACCGGCGGGCGCCGGCAGATATTTTACTTAGATAACCTAGAATGCAGGAGCGAGCGAAGCCAGCTTGGGAATAATTACCTATTCAAACACTAATAGGAGCACCGCCAAGTCCTTCGTCGACCTAGTCAATAAAGCTAATATAAAATTTATACTGAATTTACTTAGATAACCTAGAATGCAGGAGCGAGCGAAGCTAGCTTCGGAATAATTTTTAACTATTCAAACACTAATAGGAGCACCGCCAAGCCCTTCGTCGACCTAGTCAATAAAGCTAATATAAAATTTATACTGAATTTGTTTTATGTTATTCGAGTTTAAATAGGCAGACATGTTGTTGCAGTTTACTTATTCATAACTAGCTGCGCTCCACGGTTACACCCACAGTATCGCTCGATCCCTTAGGAATATCTGGATAAAGTATCCTATATCCTAATCCAGGTCCGTATTATGAAGTATTAATGCCACCATTTATCCAGTGTGAGAGAGTGATGGAGCTAGACAAGGCCGCTAGCACCATCCTGTTTTCGCAGTGGAATAATGATGGCTTTAATACTTCATAATACTACCCCAGGTCATTCATGGTCTACCCATGTGACAAATTTCATCTAAGTCCGTTCAGCCGTTTTAGCGTGAAAGTGTAACAAAAAAAATTACTTTCACATTTATATTATTAGCAAGGATTCAAACTAAATATAATAAATTATTATAAAGGCGAAAGTGCGTTTGTTTGTTTATTTGATTTGATATCTCTTCACGCTGCCGCAACACTGGGCTCAATCGATTGGTATGAAACTCGGTTTGGAGATTGAGAAAACACATAGGATCATCATAGGATACTTTTTTTGTTTTGAAATTTTAAAGTACATAGATACTTTAAAATTCCCTAGGGAATAGTCCCTAGGCAACGCAATGTAACCGAAGTCACAAGCAACAACATTAATTATTTTAAGAAAATCATCCTTTTTTATTTACTTTAAGAGCGTAGAAATCAAAATTAAAAATAAGGGGGAAAAGTGGACTAATCAAAAATGATAATAACTTTCGGATTTTTTTTACATTAGGGTCCAGTTTTCCCCCTTGAGCCAGATTCTCTCAGGGGGGAAAACTGGACTAATTCAAAATGAAAAGGGGACTTTCTGGATTCTTTTTACATTAGGGTTTAGTTTTCCCCCTTGAGGGGGATTCTCTCAGGGGGAAAAATTGGAATAAGCCAATATCACGTTGTATTGGGATCGATCTATCATCACCGACAAGACTATTGTTGCCAATAAGCCAGACATAGTGGTGATAGATCGATTAGAGCGTCACACAATGATTTTTTATTAATATAGCTGTCCCGCATGACAAGAATTTCGTGAAAACTGAAAAAGATAAGCAGATTAAGTATCTTGACTTGGCTCGCGAGGTTGTCGACATGTGGGATGTGGATACAGCAGTCATTGTTCCAATAATCGTGACCGCCAGTGGCAATAGACAAGAGCCTCGGCCAACACCTGAGGACGCTTTCGTTAGGCAGCTGGATCAAGGGCTTGATCCACAAAGCGGTACTTCTGGACACGGCGCGTATCGTTAGGAGATACCTCTCTCAGGAGCCCTGACCACCGGTAGCTTGGAGGGTCCAAGCTACCGGTCCAAGTTCCCGATACCGGAAGGCTTTTATTTTTAAATGTTATTTTCTCTTTTTATTTTTATAAATATATAAAAAAAATTAAATTATATGTATAAATGAAATAAAGCAAATAAATAATAATAAAATTAATTTATTTTCAAACATAAGAGTCACTGTTATATAAAAGCTCTGCCTCCCGAACTAGGTAGTTAAATAAAAATTGTGTACTCACATTTTCGTTTCCACGCATACTTGACCCAATGTTTTTGTTTGTATAATAAAAATATGGCAAACCAGAATTCTAAGAATATCAGCTTTCTCTATCATTTTTAATTATTTCAGGAAGACTAGAGAACAAAATACTGCACATAAAAAAGAATGTGTTATAAGAAAACACAATTAATTAATAACTAATTTAAGTAACTATTGTCGCAAAATTGGTCCTATGTCCTACTTGACCAACAGCAACAGTAGCAAATATGAAAAAGTAACATCCTTAAAACACAGTACATAATTTTTACACAAATATACCTGTAATATAAACACAACACAGGTATTAAAAAAAACCATTTGTTAGATAGTACAGTCAACTGCAAAAAGAAACGTTAAAAAACCGGTCTAAATAAAATAAAATAAAATTATAACCAAATTGCGTGCCACTAAGTAAAGAAATGTGGGTGTCCATACAAAAAGGGTCCAGTAGAGCTTAGTCAATTGTAAATATAGCTTAAAGAAATATCCAAAATTGGCATGTATTTTGTTTATCAGACATTCAAATTACAAACTCTGAAAAACCTAGTTTTGCGACAAAGCATTTAAAGTTTGATTGAAAAAAAAACACAGCCCTAGTCGTGTGTTGCATAGATATTGATTTATTAATGTAGATCAAGTTATTCTGCATGAAATCAACTAATAATTATATTTGTCATGTTATGAAGAGAATAAGTAATTACAATAAAAAAAAGTGATTGATACATAGTTTAGTAAAAAGTTCACTTATCGATGTTTAGTACAAAGTGAGTAAATACTACAATATAATGCAATAAAGCCTACCCAAGATGAAGGCCCTTCTCTATTAAAAATTAAGAACTAACAAAATAACAAGACGAAATCATTTTTATTATTGTTTGAACAAAACAATGAATCATTACAAATTACATAAAACGTACCAGTGGACGTCTTTCGGCTGAAATGAAGATGATGATCTGACAACGTGCTTGTTGCGGGGCAGCGGGCTTGTTTCACGTCAATAAGTTTGCAACTCATAAATAAATAAATAATAACTTGTGAGGTTTATTCGGCAGCAAGATTACGAACGTCTCAGCTTTTGAGAACCTTTTACGCTATTTATTTAGCTACAACGGCTGTGCTACAGCCAATTACAGTAAACAGGTCGCCTTTTGGGTTAGAATCCAAGAAATCATTAAGCGCGGCCAGGATGCGAGGAATTGGTGACTTACACCGGGCAACAGTATGACATGGAGGCACGGGAAACAGCCTGTGCCTTCTGCCCTGGCAGTAATCGTCTGGGACAAAGAAGCGCGCCAGCACATCAAGCAGATCAGGAGCGTCAATAGCGCCACGGAGCGTCTTACAGGCTATTGTGAGCTGATCCCGAGCTCGCCTTACGTCTAGCATGTTGTATCCGAGGCAACCCAATAAGAATTTTGTCGGATAGAGGTAAGGATAGTAGCCATGTTTCTGCTTGTATAGGTACCTAAGGAAATCTTTTTGAATTTTTTCTAATAAAAGTGTATAGGTAGTTTCATGTGGATTCCACACGCAAGAACTGGCTTCCAGATTGCTTCGTACGAGCGCATTAAATATGATTTTAATGGCATGAGCGGTGCGAAAATCGCGGCAATTACGAAGAACAAAACCTAACCTTTGGTACGATTGTTTAGCTAACATGGCCATATGGTCGTGGAAGGTGAGCTTTCGATCGAATGTGACTCCTAGGTCTTTCATGGCTGTTGACTTTGTGATGATATTGTTATTTAAATTATATTCAAAGTTAACTGGGTGGCGCATTCGACCGAATGTCATAGCGAAGCATTTGGAGGAATTAAACTCCATCTTGTTGTCCACGCTCCACTGTATATCGCATCAACGTCTTGCTCCAGTGCCAAACTGTCACACTCGGAGTTTATATTTCGAAATTGGTTTATTTGCTATGAGTATGATATTATTTTCGAGACGCTTTTGCGTAAACTGCGTCATTACGGTGTTCAAACGAAGCTCTCAACGTTGTAAATTCTTATTTACATAATAGGTCCCAATGTGTAGATGTTAATGGTGTGAAATCTTCCGGTCTACCAGTTCAGTTAGGTGTACCTCAAGGCTCAATACTGGGTCCATTCTTGTTCTTAGTGTATATCAATGACTTACCATTATATTTAAAGGGTATCTGTGAAGTTGTACTGTTTGCAGATGATACCTCTCTTATTTTTTAAAGTAGACAGGAATAGACAAGATTTTGACGATATAAACAGTGCACTCTCAATGGTTACGGATTGGTTTATGACAAATAACCTAGTTCTCAATGCCAAGAAAACGAAATGTGTAAAGTTTGCCCTACCAAATGTTAGAAATCTAGGACCCAACATCGTCTTAGATAAAGAGGTGCTTGAAACTGTAAACTCGGCAGTTTTTCTGGGCATAGCAGTAGATGCCAAACTTCAGTGGGGCCCACATATATCGAGCCTAGCGGGAAGGCTCAGTTCGGCCGCCTACGCCGTCAGGAAAGTAAGACAATACACTGACGTCGATACAGCTCGGTTAGTCTATTTTAGTTATTTTCATAGCATTATGTCCTACGGCCTTCTGCTGTGGGGTAAAGCTGCTGATATTCAAAATGTATTTGTCCTACAAAAACGAGCTGTTCGAGCTATTTACAGCTAGGTGCCAGAGTTTCTCTGAGAGATTTTTTCAAAGATATTGGTATCCTCACCGTGACGTCTCAATTCATCTTCGCCAACATCTTATATATTAGGCAAAATATACACTTATACACTAAAAACAGTGATTTTCACAATGTTAACACTAGAAATAAGGACAAACTACGAGCTCCCTTTCACCGGCTTTATAAGGTTCATAAATCATTTGTTGGGCTTGGTATAACCTTTTATAACAAGCTACCCTCTTCTTTGCTAGATTTGCCTTTTAATGCGTTTAAAACGAAAGTAAAATCCAAGCTTTGTTCAAAGGCATACTATTCTATCAACGACTACTTAAATGATAAGAATAGTTGGTCGCTGTGATTAACTCAAGACAATGTTTATGTTCTTTCTCCAGATTACCTACTGACAAGTTATATGAGTTTATATAATTGTTTTTTTTTATTTGACTTTATAAGTCAAGCTATTTTAATTTAATTTAAATTTATTGTTGACATAATCTACTCATTACAATGTTTTTTTAATGAGTTATATTGCAATATGTGGTTAGCTAGTGACCTCGACAATTGATCATATTATTTATTGTTATTAGTAATTAACTGTTTGCTTTATTTATTTTATCTCGATGGTCCTACTTTATCATTTATAGCTGCCAGTTACAACTATATGTAAACGGGCACGCCCCCTATGCCTGGAGGCTTTTATTTAGATATTAAGTTCTGTTTACGTTTAGTTTTTATTTCGGCCTGAGTATAGTTCTCGATGATTTTGTGTGGTATATTGGCGTGTGCTAGCTAATATAAGACTAATAATTAAAATTATGTTTTGTGTTGCGTAACGTAAATTATTTTGAATACTTTTATATAGAATGTTTTTTTTTTGTTCTTCTAACTGAACAGACAGCTGTGCTGCTGGGGAGTTTGTTGCGCCACTTCTTCTTCCCAGCTAATGCACTAGAAAGTGGTGAAGGTTGGGCGTTTTGGGGCATTGTCTTATGTAATTTTGACTTTCGAAAAGTGCTGATTCTCAGCCTAGTTTGAATAAATGACTTTTGAATTTTAAATTTTGATCATAGGTGGTGATAAAATAAAAATAATGACATTATATGTACAGTCGAATCCGGATAAGCGAGAGTTCAAGGGACCGCGATCTCATTTTCGTTTAAAGAGGTTTCTCACTAACTCGAGTTTCTAGCTTATAGAAGTACAAGAGTTGCCTGTCTCACTAATAGAGGTTTATAAAAATAACAGCGAATATGCGAATATACATAAACATGTATGTATTATATGGGTATTATTCATTAGAATTTGACATAGATTGACATAGACATGTCACAATTTCACGCACTCAAACGCATTCAATTTTTTAAGTTTATCACATTTAGACAACACTTTGATTTATCGTTTTAACATTATGAGTACGTGCCGTGCCTTTCTTCGCAATTGATATTAATCAACTGTAGTAAGTTCGACAAATAAATCGATAGCTATGCACATCTGACCATTCGAATAGAATACGATACAAAAGCAATGTTATTTAGTCCCTCAAAATTTAAGAGAACAAAGACAATGTTAGTTCCGAGAAATTTAAGAATGAGTCATAAATGGCAGATGTTAAATTACGCTCGACTGTCACTTATAGAGGTAGAGGCAAGTAGCAGTCACAGTTATGGAGGTCCACGAGTGAAAAAATACTTTCTCTTGTAGAGGTTTCTGTTTCTCACTTATAGAGGTTTTATAGGGTTAAAATGAAGGGACTTGGCAATTACTCCCATTTATAGAGTTTTCTCGCTTACCCAGTTCTCACTTACTCAGGTTTGACTGTGTTAGGTAGGCGCCGACTGTACTTGTAAAGATCACGTTTTGTTTAAAGATCTTATACGTGAGGTTAAATGAAAACACTTGTTTTGAAAATAATATTCAATGCTATTGTAAAATACACGTCTTTTAAAGTAGAAAATCTATTATTAAGATTTAAAAGTGATCTACTAAAGAATACTTTAGTTGACAAATGATCCATTTCCATTTTTTTTTTTAACTATATGGTTTCGTTCATTAAATACAAATACGTAAATAAAGACTAATTTGAATAGAGACAAAAGTGTACTAGACAACATTAGAGTACTGAGCTTTTGTTGCAGACATCGTAGTCACCTTTCGTCTTATTGAACACGTTTGCACTAAACTCTTTGGCTGGTACGTACACGATACCATCTGTAAGAATAAAAGTTTAAGAATAATTAATTTCGAGTCATCAAAAAAAGACAGATCTACATTATACAAATTTAGCCCCTAGTACAGTTGGGCGAGCGTTTGATACACGCAAATCAAACGACAAATCACACAAAAAGGGCCTTTTCTAGGCATGCCATCTTTCACACAATCCATCCATTGTTTCTTTGGTCTTCCTCTCTTATAGCCATCCACATTCATACTGAAAACTCTCCTCTTTTATCTGCTGGTAAAAATCCTACAGTTTTCTCCTTTTTTTTGTTTGATTGATGGTATGCTATATCTGCCCTACTAACAAGTTATCAAAATAAGTCAACACATTTAGTTTTCAAATGTTTCACAAGAAAATAAACCTACCATCCTCATGATATTTATTCCTTTTGCAGCGCATTATAATAATTATAATAAGTAGCAGCACCAAAACGCTGATCGTAGTTGCCAAGACTATCCAGTTGGACTGCACCCTGAAAACGTGAAATAAAATGTTTTTATCTACAATCATCATCAGCGGCAGGAAACGACAACGTGGCAGGCCCAGAAGGAGATGGCGGGATGAACTTGACTCATTTGAAAGGACTGGCCTACAATTTCATCAGACCGGGAAAACTGAAAAGAGGGAAGGGATGCTTTCACTTTTGCAGTGGTACACTATAGAATTATAATTTAAAAAAGTAAATTACTATACTATACTATAAAATTAAATAATCCTTTAATAATGACAGACCTTTGAATATGCAACTGTTTTTTAATAAATCTTTTTTTAACATACTTGCTCGTAATGAGGCTCTTGTTGCACACTCTGTTTTGTAGGTTTATAATATAGTGTTATTAACACGCGTGCTGTTTACTTTACGTATATTCTCGCACTAGTACGCCGCAGATAACTAGGTACATTCTAGGCCAAAATTGTTTGTTTTTTTTATTTTAGAGAAGAGCCTGTTGTCAGTCTGTCAGTTTATCTTTTAACACAAAAAGTATAAACAAACATTACATTTCAATAAATTATATAATTTTATCAATAAATTAATATTATTTTGTGTTCGGTATATAAAAATATGTTTTTTTTAGTTAGCCCGCTATTTTTTTCTTATTTTGATGGAGAGGCCCTCCATGGAAAAAAATAAGCAAGCCATTTTTCACAAATATTTGTTAGCCATTTTGCAACTTGCTGAAAAACATCATTTTCACGCGTAAGTATTTGTCATTACACTCCTGACGTCATTACACCTTTGACTTGGGCAACAATCCCGCCTCCGTGCAATACAAACTTTGCTCACTTGTATCAAAATGTACTATGATATGCACATTACCGCACTAGTTCGGTAAAGTGTACGACAGATAACTATTTACTAGTTGGACTAATGATATGGCAGTATGAAATTAGTAAGTACCTACTGTCATGGCAGTATGGAATTAGTAAGTACTATAATGGCAGCATGGAATTAGTAGTACTATACATGGAATTAGTACGAGCTATCCTTTATCCACTATTAAGAGCTTTTATTCTAAAAGTTGGCAACGTCGCAAATAGCTGTAATTTATTTACCTGTTTTGATTAATTTGGCAATATTAATGTAAGGAAATATAAAATATCACCAACTAATGAACTAGAATATTAATAATTAATTGCAATAAGTATAACACAGAATTTGACGTTGTAACCGATAGAGCCGTAAAAAAGGCATTTGGAAAGTTTCCAAATACTTTTTTACATCTAAAACTAAATATTCGGTGTTACAATATTAATTATTGCATTTCATAATCAATATCACTAGGCAGCTTTATTTCATATTTCCATACAGTAATATTACAAAAACAGCGAAATATTTGACATCTCTTTGCGACGTTGCTTACTTTCAGAATGCTCGCTCATAAATGAGCATTCTCAATTCACACCCGAGCAGAGATGTGCGCTTTTCTTAATCTCAGCAAAGAGACTTCCTGCCTTTTTATGTCTACCGTGTAAATAAATAAAATGTGATTTTGTATACTATTTCATCGAATTTTATGTTTTTCACTAGATATTAACCTTAATTTGAGTATTCAAAATATTATTTTGTGCTTATTATATTTTTTACATAGGCTGTTCAGCGGTTTTGTCAATGCCTTTATTTACACTTGCGCGCGCATCGCTAGCGGAAAAAACAAAACCAGCGCGCCATTTTCTATAAATATTTGTTAATTTGTTAACATTTTCGTTGTGCGATTAATTATTATCAATAATACGAAATCGACAGTATTATCACATTGTCAACAACCGACGTAGAAAAGTTTTATATCCCACGAGTGTTTCAAAATCTATTTATGTGCAGTTTCAAACGCAATTTACTTTATTATAACTAATTTAATAAAAAATCAAAATCCCTGTACATAAGTTTCATAAATTAATAATAAAGCATTATTTTGTTAAAGAATATTTATTAGTGTTGCACGTGGATAAAGTCAATAACTATAGTACTATTTTTGTTTCAAAATAATAATTTTACAACGTGAGAGCAAATAAAAAAATTATCTTTTTAAATCATTGTTGTTTCAGAAAAATAAAGAATTGAGAAAAGTGCACATTCTGAAAAGATACAAATCTAGTCATACATTTTTAACAGTATTTACGTCAGTAAAAGCAGAACAATTAATTTTGACGACTGATTTTCCAACTATCTTTAAAACTTGTACTTACCAATCTTTCACGCCAGTATTTTTATCGAATTCGATCGTATCAGCTACACACGTGCTACTGAGATTGTACCATCCCGGATCACAAATACAGGTGCCAGGACTCACACATACGCCATGTGAACACCCGCCAGAGCAATGTGGCTCGCAAATATTCTTCTCTAATTTTGTGTACCCGGCAAGACATATGCAAGTCTCTGGGGCAACACATGTACCATTCACACAGGCTTTAGTACATATTGGCTGACACGTCCTGTCACTTGTGTTGAGTTGTGTTTGAGTCATTTTCCACCCGGAGTCACAGAGACACGTTTCAGGACTCACGCAAACGCCGTGAAGGCACCCATTGGAACAATGTGGTCGGCAAACATTATTTTCTGATTCTACATAGCCAGAATGACAGCCGCAAGTTTCGGGCGCTATACAAGTGCCATTGATACAAGGTTTACTGCATGTTGGTTCACAAGTTTTGTGATTAATGGTGCCATTGGCTTGAATCATTTTCCATCCTGACTTGCAAGAACAAGCTTCCGGTCCAACACAAGTTCCATGAGGACACCCTCTTGAACAGTAAGGTCTGCATGTATTGTTCTCAGATTTTTTATATCCTGGCAAACACTGGCAGGTCTCTGGCCCTATGCAAGTGCCGTTATCACAGGGTTTTCTACATATTGGTTGGCAACTTTTGTTTATAATACCATTTGTATGTATCATTTCCCATCCTGAATTACAAACGCACGTTTCCGGACTCACACAAATGCCATGAGGACACCCATCTGAGCACTGAGGCTGACAATCTTTTTTCACGGATTTTACATAGCCAGCAAGACATTCGCAAGTCTCTGGGGCTGTGCATGTGCCATTTACACAGGGTTTGGTACATATTGGCTGACAAGACTTAATGTTTGTGCTATTTGATTGTATCATTTGCCATCCCGAATTACAGACGCAATTTTCTGGGTCTACACATGTACCATGTAGACATCCACTAGAACAGTGGGGCTTGCATGAGAACTTCCCCGATACTCTATAACCGGGAAAACATTTACATTCATTTGGTGCGATGCATGTGCCATTTACACAGGGTTTGGAACAAATTGGTTGACACGTTCTATTATCATTTCCCATTTGATATCCTGAAGTACAGACACAAATCTCAGGCTCAATACAAATTCCATGGAGACATCCAGTAGAACAGTAAGGCTTACAAATATTATTTTCCTTTTTTTTATAACCTGGCAAGCACTGACATGTTTCTGGAGACACACACGTGCCGTTGGTGCAAGGTTTCGAACAAATGGGTTGACATGTTTTATTCTCAGTGCTAAGTGGTTGCACCATTTGCCATCCTGAGTCGCAGTTGCAAGTCTCAGGTCCAACACAACTGCCATGAAGACATCCAGTAGAACAGTAAGCCTTACAAATATTATTTTCATTTTTCTTGTAACCTGGTAAGCACTGACATGTTTCTGGGGCTACACATGTTCCATTATCACATGGTTTGGTACAAATCGGCTCACAGACTTCCTTCATTGTGATATTTGTTACAATCGTTTGCCATCCTGAGTCGCAGACACATGTCTCAGGTCCAATACAACTGCCATGAGGACATCCACTGGAGCAGTAAGGCTTGCAGCTGTACTTATCCGACGTTACATAGCCCTTTGTGCACTGGCAGGAATCTGGAGCCTCGCACGTGCCATTTATACATGGTTTGCTGCAAATAGGTTGACACGTTTTATTCATAGTGCCAAATCCTGAGTTACAAACGCACGTTTCTGGGTGAATGCAAGTGCCATGCAGGCATCCACTGGAACAGTGAGGTATGCAGATGTTTTCGCCCGATTCAAGGTATCCTGGCAAACATTGGCATGTGTCTGGAGCGATACATTTACCATTGGCGCAAGGTTTGCTACAAACTGGTTGGCAAGTTTTATTCGCAAATGTGTATCCCTTGGTACACAAACAATTGTCCGGCGCTATACAGGTACCATTTCCGCATGGTGTAGAGCATATCGGCAAGCAGTTGTATTTATTATTTAAGTCCAATTTATAACCGCTTTTACATACACATACATTGGGCGAACTGCAAAGGCCATTCGTACAAGTCTTTAAGCATTTCGGTGTACAGGTGAGTCTGAAAAAAATATGCATACATTTATGGAATATAATAATAATTATAGAGTATAACGGTCCCGCATGACGGGAACCTCGTGAAAGCCGAGAAAGATAAACAAATCAAGTATCTTGACTTGGCTTGCGAGGTTGTCGACATGTGGGATGTGGACTCAGCGATCATTGTGCCGATAGTCGTGACAGCCAATGGCCTAATAGCCAAGAGCCTCGACCAGCACCTGAGGAGGCTATCGTTGGGCAGCTGTATCAAGGGCTTGATTCAGAAAGCGGTACTTCTGGACACGGCTCGCATCGTTAGGAGGTTCCTCTCTCTGGAGCCCTGACTGTAGCTTGGACCCTGTTCCCGATACCGGTGGGCTACTATTTTTTATATTTTTATGTTTTAATATTTTTTTATATTGTCATATTTAAAAATGTAACTTGTAAGTATTTAAATGAAATAAATAATTATAGAGTAGTATTATTTAAAAATAAATAATTAAGCGTTCATATGCAACACAATTTTGTAGAGTGAACTCAACCCGTATACTTTGTCCAGTTTAAAGTGACGCGCCCCACTACCGTACTATTTCTATGGGTAATGCGGTAGTGGGGCGCATCATTTCACAGTGGAAAAAGTATACCTTTGAAAGTGGATTAATTATACTAACGTCTAAAAATAATGTAAGTAGACGTATTGACTTACGGATTATCTTTTAATTTGGTATAACCGGAACAGCAAAACCATATTCTTTTCCATGGACTAAATTTCTGAAAAAGATTAAAATATATTTTTTTAAATTGATCTGGATTTGTGTCAAATAACAGTCCTAGTTAGTAGGCACAATTTTGAAAGCGCGAGCCTAACTGTCAGCCCACACAAGGGGGTTAAAAGGGGTTCCATACAAGGTGCAATCAAACATAAATAAAATATTCAGCCTTTCATTGCACTGCCAATATTTATTTAAATTGAGTGTAATATTTTTTAATCTTATTATTTAAGCGTGTGATGTCCTGTGATGTTAAAGAGTTGACAAAGCTCAGTACACTCACAACAATTTTACAAAGTAGCAAGTTTATTTATTTTAAAAAAACACAGCCACATCACATACATTAAATCGTTTTTTCGACTGTAAAATCTAACTAATAATAGGCTAGTTTTTCGGAAATCGATTAATAATGTTTCTTGTGGTCTATTTTCCTTACAAATATGGACAAAAACCACGTAGTTTTCTGTAACTGAGTTTTTTTGTCCCAATGGAAAATGGGAACAATAGTTTGGGATCCATTTTATTCAATGGCTAACCGATAACAACTTCGAAATTAATTTTGGAAAAACGCTTATCATTTTTGCAACCAGCGAACAAACTTTATTAATCCAAATATTAAATATGGAGATAACACGATTGCTAAAATGGAGAACAAAAAAAATGAACAGTTGACATGAAACATACATTGTTCATGTAATAACAAAACTTAATCAATGTTACTATACTTTACACAACATGATAGCTGCTCTATGGTATTTTTTTGCTTTTATCGCCACCGAAATTGGAAATTAAAGTTTTTTTACTTTGTAGTGTTTTTTCCCAGCTTTTTTCGCTTCCAAACAATTCAAATCAAATTCATATTTATTTGTTTATTCATAATTAGGTTGTACAACAACAGATTGGACAGTGACCCCCAAACTAGGCATTTTCCTGTATCATGGGGGTCGAAATTGCGAAATTTTCAGAGCTATGGATAGTACACAGTGATAATTGCATAGCCTGTGAACATAAACTAATCTAGGTATAATCTTTAAAAAATAAAAAAGCAAAAAATTATAAATCATAACAAAACAAAATTAAAAGCAAAAAAACCTTAAAAAAAAAACTTTTATTTAAATGCTCTAAAAAGAAGAAAATAAAATTTTCTTTTAATATTTAACTATCAACTTATAACCTCATTATACACAATTTATATGATCATAAAAGCATATCGCGAGGATTGCAAAAAAAAAAAAACTAGCAGATTAAGGTACTCAATTAAATAGGTACTAGTTTATTTACACAAGTAAATCGCGCGACAAGCTTTTATGATCATATAAATTGTGTATAATGAGGTTATAAGTTGATAGTTACAATATTAAAAGAACATTTTATTTTTGTTTTATGTATGTAGGTTTCTGAGTCTGTTCATCTCATTCAACACATCATTTTTGCAAGGCAGATCAATGCTGATGACGCCCAACTCGCCAAATTACACAAGACAAAGTTAATCAACCGATGTTACAGTTTCAAAAAATTCTGCCTCAAGAATAATCGAGGTCTCTACACCAAATTTCAGGTGGATTAGAGCAACAGAGCTTATAATCACCATATTTTTTTGAACGTGCATTTTTATTCTCAGCGAACCTTTTCATTTAATACCCATACTATAGGAAATCTCTCGGCGATCTCTCACGTCCGGCCCTGGTTCAGGCCATGTTTCGGAGCGAGAGTGCATGGAGAGCTGTCACCTCCTTCTGCGAAGCAGTTATGCTCGCGAAGGAGGAGGCGGAACGCGTGAGGGAGAGGCAAGATTCGCAGCCTCGCGCCCCTAGTCGCCGCAGGAGACGCCCCGGGCGTCGGGAGTCACGAGCTGAGTTCCAGCAACCGTAGGCGCGGGCTTGCGGACGGTGAGCAATGGGTAGCTCGCCGTCCGATAAGGACCAGGCCCGGGTCAACGGCGCGTTGTGTTCCACGCGCGCCTCAAAGAGATGTCAGCACCAATTGACGGGGTCCGTAAGGACCAATGCCTGCTGGGGTTGCGGGTTTGTCCGAAAGGGATATCGCGGCCCCGGCACACAGACAACGGAAGGAACACGTGTGGGTTTTAGTCAGTAAAAGTCTGACACACCTTCCGGCTCCGGCCAGAGCGGGAGAAGTTATTTGTTAATTTCCCACCCTCAAAAAAAAAAAGGAGTACACTCAGTCTGCATGATGTTGCTTATAATTTTCTGCGTATAAATAATGTTTTCTGTTTCATCGTAGGAGAGTGTAAAAAGCCATTTCTTTATTACCTTTTTGCACGGGGTAAGTTTAGTGTTTTTGTGGATACAGGTTGTTTTTAGGGATCCGTACCTCCGAATGAAAAACGGAACCATTATGGCTTATAGCCAATCTGCTGCGAATCTAATGGACCGATTAAGTTGAAATTTGGTACCCGTATGAATTTTTGTGTCCCAAACACGAACGTGTAAGAAATGAATTTTGAATACGAGGGTCAGTTTTGGGAGGTAAATAAGATTTTAAAAAAAGTTTTGCTTACTATACAAAATAAATATCGAATTGATAACTCACAGTGACCGTCCCTCTGACCGTAACGGTATACCTTATATATTGGCCGTTGGACAATTTTGAACGCCACTCAGTTTTAGGAACCCGAACTATTCCTCCTCTGTAAAAAATAATAATTCAGTTGCTTGTTAAAAGTTCATTCGTAAAAGATCTTTATTAGCAAAGCCGTTACTTTTGTATAGAAAGTTAATTATTCCTAACTATGATGCTGAGCAAATTAGCATGTCTGCCTTAATTATATTTTCATAACTAAGGGCAGATTTTTCAACCGTCAGATAACTGTGACCTGAGAATGAATATTGTGGTTTAACATAATTGAGTTAAATACAAACACTGCCATTCACTATAATATTTTTTCCCAGATAAAAGTTATCTGACGGACGACCAATCAGCCCATATAGTTATGACGCTTTTCCGTTCTTGTCAAGAATTAAGTAGGTATCTAAGCTGTACCATATTAGTCACAATATTTCTGATTATCTCGTCAACATTTCGCTTTTCAACGAACCCGTTCCCGATAAATCGGGAATTCTCATATTAATTACCGGAAAGAATTCAGCAATCCCCCGGGTACGGAGCCCCGAGGAAAACCCCGATTTAAGTCTTAAACTATCTTTATTTATAATTTCGTTTGTTGAATATTTAAAACAACTTGATTTTTGTCCAGAATTATAATAAACTAGCGACCCGCCACATACCTATTTATTTAAACCTTCCAGAATTATCTATCTAAATGATGGTGAAAACTTCATCAATATCCGTTGCATTTTGAAGAACGACGTGGTCACAGATATCAGAACTGTTCATATATTTATGCTCTTGATTGTATATATAGAAAGGAATACGCATTTACTCAAATGTCAAACCAGTAAAAGGTAAATTGTATTTTCTTTTACCTAAGATTATTTTCAGATGCAACTAGATACTTTAATAACAATGAATATTACTCAGATACCTGATGAGGCTCTCGTTAGGTAGTTCGATCAAGGGCTTGATACAGAAGTATTACTACTTCAGCACATTGAATGATTTCTTTCTCTAGACCCCAGACCACTGCCCGTTGCTTGGCGGTGGCTACCAGTCGGTCAATGCTGGTACAATTTCTATATTTCTTCCACTTTCATCAGTCTTGCAGCTACTTTTGTTATTCGCCTTTCATTCATCCTCTGAACATGATCAAGATCAAAACGTAACACTATCATATCACATCGTTCTTTAGTCTGTCATTCAGAGTTATTCCACACATACGTCGCAAGGAACGCATCATTTATTCTACTTTCATGGCCCTTCTGCCACACCCAACTTTAACTTCCGACTCGAGTCGGCACGAGCCAACACCCCACCAGTGTGGACAGCAGCCGAACCTTTTTGAACATCGACTGGTTAGCCACAATACATGACATATAGTATTGTTTATTTTATTTCCCGCATTCAATCTCCTTTCCACATCCTGCATCAATCTTCCCATCTCTTGTAGACTTACTCATAAATTCATTCACTTGTTCCACACTTCTATAATTTCTCTATTCCCGATTTATTCCTCTTCTCTTTCAAAAACCATAACTTTCGTCTTGTTCACATTTATATTAATCTCCTTTACTTTTTAGGCTTCATCAATTCATCACAGTTTTTAACCATGTACAAGTAAAAAAACAGCTACACGGCTGTATCTAGCACCCCTTGAGATGCAAAACTTGTTCGTGTGTATCCCATTTTTGCTAACACAAGCACTGGAATCTCTGAATAGTTAATCCGGTGCCCGCACTAAGCACCAATCTACTCCACATACGGATAGTTTTGACCACAGTCCATCCCTCCGCACACTATCAATATCATACGCCATCCCCGTGTCAACAAAGCACATACTTTAGTATGCACCCTAAAGGAAAAGATTCGATCCATAAAGCCCATCCTTTAAATCATATCTCAAAAAGTATTCTATATATTTTCGCCCGCTACTCTTATCACTATCTTATTATTATTATAATAATGAGATTCTTTACTTTATAATATAATAACTTTATGTTATATATTTTTTATTTTTGTATCTCTTCGAATTTAGTACTAAGTATATAAATTTTAATTATTGACCGTTCACTTACTTTTGCCATCTGTTACATTTGCCACCATTACTATATGCCGCTTGATGCACATTAAACAGTTGTATTAAAACAATTAAAAATAAAAATACGGGTAGCGGAGTCCCCATTCTCGCGAACATTCAGTGATACTGATAGCGCTCGAGGTATTTTAGCATTAATACCAACTCAAATTATCATCGTTGGTGATTAATCCTTTGCGTCAATATTTTTTTTAAAAGGGATGACTGATAATGCTATTATCTGAAATCACTGAAGCACCGGAAACAGTTACAAACATTAGCTACCTAATATCAAAACGCATTTTTTTTAAATAAGTTATAATAAAACTTTATTTTTATTATTGTTGCAAATTGATAAAGGATGAGCGTTTAAGCTGATATCAGACCTTCACATGCTCATTTCCTTGAATATGTCGTCGAATGTAGTTGAGCGCGTTGTAATTCGTTCAACTTATGACATGGTAGTATAAACTTGAATTGGTGGAAGAAAGGTACGAAATAAAACAAATTCGCACCAGGTTCTGTTAAGTTTCTCCAAAGTTCCAAGCAACGCTTACTGCATAGGCAATATCAGGCCTTGTGCTTGTCACCAAATAGGACAACGCACCAACAGCTTCACGGTAGGGGAATGTCTTAGTAGTTACTTCCTCAACCTGAGCATTGTTTGTCTTTAAAATTGGTGTTGTCACTGACTTGCATTCGTGCATGCCAAATCTCTCCAACAAGCGAGTGACGTATGCTTTCTGATGCAGCAAAATAGAACCATCTGAGTACCTCTTTACCTCCATTCCTAGAAAGTAGCTTGCGGGTTTTACTGTTATCTTGAACTGTGCTTTCAACGCATTCAAGAAACAGTTAACCATTTTTTTCGCTGGTATATGTCAATAGACCATCGTCAACATACAGAGCCAGAATAATTTTCTCCTTTCCTTGTCTTGTTACAAACAAACAGGGGTCAGCATTACTCTGTTTGAATCCTGTCTTTACGATGTAATCTGTGATGCATCTATTCCAGCAGAGCGGGGCTTGCTTTAGTCCATACAAGCTCTTCTTTAATTTAAAGACATACCTCTTGTCAGCATAACCTTCAGGCGGTTTCATGTAAATCTCCTCATCGTGCCATAAAGGAAGGCTGTAGACACATCGAATTGTGATAGTTTTAGATTCTCCCTTGTAGCTACACTCAAGACGGCTCTTATCGTGCTGCTCCTAGCAACTGGACTAAAAGTTTCTTGGTAGTCTATATTTTTCTTCTGCGAATATCCCTTTATCACTAGCCGAGCCTTGTATTTATCAATAGAGCCATCCGGATTGGTTTTTATTTTGAAAATCCACTTGCATGGTATGGCTTTTCGACCTTTTGGTAGTTCAACTAGTTCCCATGTTTCGTTATCTCGTAACGAGTTTATTTCACTCTCGATAGCCTTTGTAGGCTTTTCTTTGTCTTTACACGATGTTGCCTGCTTATAGATTTGCGGCTCGTATAAATTGTTGGCTTCCAGAGCCATAACATTATCATTAAACCTTACAGGAAGTTTTAGGGTTGCTCTATCTCTGAGAACCATGCGGTTTTCATGAGAATTGTTTTCTTGAGCTAGGTTTTCGTTTTCTTCTTCAGAAGGCAAGGACTCGAAATCTGATTCATTCATATCATCTACCATTTCTTCATTGGTTTCGATATGGGCCCTTGATGAAGAAGGTCTTGACATGATTTCGATTTCATCCTCTGAAGCATGTCTTTCTCCAATCTCTCTATTAACATTAATTTCATGTTCATTCTCGAGAATTGGGAAATTTCGATTGAAGTTCCTCTGAAGAACAGGAGTTGGCTCTTTCGGTTTAGATACATCCTCTTTTGATTTTTCCATTAACGCTACCTCTTCGAACGTAACATCTCTGGATCTAATCAATTTTAATGCTTCTTTGTCCCAAATCCTATAGCCTTCATCTCCTTCATAACCAATAAGTATCCCCTTTTTAGCTTTCTTGTGCAGCTTCTCGCGATTAGCTTTAGGAACATGGGCATAGCAGGTGCAACCAAGGATTCTTAGATGTTTGATCGCTGGCTTCTGTCCGTACCACAGCTCATGTGGAGACTTGCTTGGCACGTTCGTTGGCCCTGTGCGATTCAACACGTAGACTGTCGCATTTACTATCTCTGCCCACAAGTCATCAGGAATTTTGTCATGTGCATGCATGATGGCGCGTGCGGCTTCTACTACCGTCCGATTTTCATGCTCTACGCAGCCTGCTTGCTCTGGGGTGTGGGGCATTGTGAATCTTTGTTTAATTCCGTTTTCAGTTATGATATTTTTGAATTCTGCGCTGACAAATTCTCCTCCGTTGTCACTTAACAATTCTTTAATGACATGTCCTGCTGCTTTAGCTTCATTTAAGAAAATCTTTAGCTTTGAAGCTGCTTCAGACTTTTATCTAAGAAAGTAAATGTGACGATATCGTGTGAAGTCGTCCTTGAACAGAATGTAATATCGAAACTTCGAAATCGAATATGGAAATGGTCCGCATAAATCTGTATGTATTAGTCCTCCAGATTTAGTGGCTCTAATCCTTGTTCCAAATGGATGCCTGTGCGACTTTCCATAGACACAGCCTTCACAAATGTCGGATTGGTTGTTCTCCATTTTTTATCCTAGCTCTTTTTCGATCACCTGACGAACATGTCTTTTGTTCTGATGTACTAGCCTTTCATGGTATACTTGTAAAGGGTTTGTCAGTAATTGATTGACTTCCTGATTTTTGGGCGCGACACTTTTCAACTCCAGCTTGAATAGTCCCCCTTTAATCGATCTAGTTCCAATTACTTTTGCTTTTCCATTTACTTTTACTACACATTGCTTAGGTCTAGACTCGAACGTACTTGTGATCAAGTTATCATGCACAGATAGCACTGAGAATAAGTTTATTTTAATCTTTGGGACATACAAAACGTCTTTCAAAAGTATTGGCTCAACTTTTCCATGAACGTTGGCTTCAGCTCTAATGTTGCCTATACCAATGGCTTCAATGGTTTCTCCGTTCGCCGTAGTCCCCGTATGTGTTCCTTTGAAGTGCTCGAAGCTCTCGAAGAAGTCACCTCTGTTAGTGACATGGCTTGTCGCTCCGTTATCGACGTACCAGTTAACTTTATCCATCCTCTATAGCTAACACATTCATGTTGACTAACACATTATTGTTTGACGGCTTTGGTGGTCTACCATCTTTTATCCATTTTTGGCATTTTCGCACAACATGCCCAGCTTCTCCACAATAATTACATTTAAAAACTGTATTCTTCGTCTTCTTCTGTATCTTCACAGCTAATACTTCCTCGGTATTTTCTTTTGCAGTTAATGCTTTTTCAAAAGCGCTCAGTTGCGATGTCAAATTTTCTACTGTCCGATCCTTTTTTGTTATTAAAAGCCAACTTGATTTGAAAGCAAAATAATCTCGCGGTAAAGTTCCAAGTATCTTACAAATCAGTAATATCTCAGGCAGATATGCTTCGATTTGGCTATTCAGCTCGTGCTAAATATTCTTCAACGCAGATATGTGCTTCCTTATACCATGTTCAGGATCTTTTTTATAATCAAAGAATTTCAAACATACGTATAGATCATAACTTTTGTTTTCGCAACTTCCACTGTAGCCAGTGGAAGTTGCGAAGACAAAAGTTCTAGTTCGTCCCATACCTCTTTTGCACTTTTGTAACGCATGACTTGCTCCAGTAACTCGTCTTTCATATTCGTTGTCATCAGAGTCAATACTATACAATCAATCTTTACAAATTGTTGTAAATCGTTCTCATATTTTACTTTGGCAGCAGCATGAGCAGTTTTTGCTAGTTCTCCGGGCTTGATTATTTTTCCTTCCAAAATTTGTTCAGCTCCAGGAATGGCTCTGCACACTGTTTCGATCCTGTATCTCCAGTGCTTGTAGTTGTTTCCATTTAGGTGCACTATTTGTACCTTTGAGGCTTCAGCTATTGCCTTATCCATTTTCGATGGATTTATCTAGGTACACTTTTTTGCAACTTTAAATCTCTGCACAACTTCTATCCTAACCACGCTCTGCTACCATGTTAAAGTTAGGTGGATGATATATAGAAATAAACAGTTAATATGAGAAAAACGATAAAAGTATATTGTTGTATGAAAGATAGAATAAAAACGAATGACAATCATCAACAAGAAAAACATTGCTAGGCAACACAACCATAGCTAACAATTGATAGTATCCATTCCTCAACAGGTTCAACGTAAACTTAACCTCATTTGAGCACCGTGCAAATCTGCGAGCGATCATATTTGCTCTAACAGACAACGCCTTCCGCTCCCGCTCCATGTCAGCCAGTCAGATATTTGAGGTCGACAGTCAAAACATGCCCAAGTATGTAAACTGATCAACCCTTTCCAAAGGAACAGAGAGAGATCTAGAGTCTGACCGGAGGTATGTTCCCCGGACATTTTGCACTGAGTCTCGAAGATCATACAATATGGCAGATATACTCGTAACTTGACAATTCCGAACTTCGCGCAGAAGGCTGAGCAATAACATTTTTTAGGAACCAAACGGTGACATGAAGCTCGTGTGGGTGAGAGAACATGCGCGAAAGTTCGCAAAGCCTATGTTCAGAACTGCCAAGTTATATCGGCCGTGTTGTACACTTGACTCTTTATAACACACTTTTTTATTAGCTTCACTTGTAACTAACAAACAAACAAACAATGTAAAAAATCTTGAAAGTTAATTTAAAGACTCATGCAGACTGTCGCGACTTGTCGCGGGACACGATTCTGCGATATAATATCCGTAGATTGATTTCTATGAAAACGCGCGCGACACTACCCACAAGAGTGACCTGTCGCGCCGCGATACAGAAAATACTTTCTATTGTTGCTTCGCCAACGACGCGACACCATATAAGATGATTATTTAGTGTCGCGCTGCGCCTCACGCTGCCTGTCGCGCCCGCGATATTATGGTGTGAGAAGTATGCGTGGCGGTAAAATCGCAGAATCGCCACGCGACACGCCGCGCGTCCTTGCGCCTATCTGCGGGAGCCTTTAATAGTTCTGATGACAATACTGTAATTTGGTATCTACGAGCTGATCTGATAATGGAGACAATACCCCTAGAGCTTGGGCTCATAATTATACTCGTAATTTGTTTGGGCGAGTCCAATATATTGGGATTGGTAGAGGGTTTGATGATGGGACTTGGGTCTAGTATCGTTTGGCAGTTGTATGTGGTAACAGAGGTTAAAGTTTTCAGGGGTTGGGTCCCCGATTATAACGCTACCACTCTTCGAGAAATCAATAAAAAATGTTGCTAACCTATCAAATAAAAGTGAAAACGAAACGTTAAAATAGTGGGATTGACAACCAAATCTGTCCCAGTGTAACGTGTTGCAAAATGTCGTGCCAAATAGATGAAACGGACGTAAAAAAATAGGATTTTAATCCATACAAAACCAATTTTTTTTACGTTCCGTTTATTTATTTATTTATTTATTTATTTAGGCAAACCAACTAAATACACACAAGGACATTCAAAGTAACAATCATTAACAAATACAATAGAATTGCATGCATCTAAATTATAGGTAAGCACAGCATTTTAATTGGATCTCACTATACAATAATAATCAATTTATACATGGAAAACAATGCAATTAGGACTATAATCTAATTAATATTTTATATGTACTTAAAATTAACTTAAATTGAATTGAATTTAATAAAAATGAATTGAATTAAATTGGATGAAATTAAATTGAATTGAATTAAATTAAATAAGAATAAGATTGAATTAACTAACAAACTAAAAACATAACTAACTAAAAGAATTATAATCAAAGCACACACACAAATTAAAATAAACAGACAAAAAAAATAAAAATAAAAAACAAAAAGGGAAACATTATTGAGCAAGAATTACATATTATTGAGCAAAGCTCTTTTAAACTTTGCGATGCTGCCTGAAAATATGTCGAGGTCACAATCGTGAAAAATGTCGTTACACTTTCTGAGAATATAGGAAAGGGGGGCATTTCTACCGTACTTGGTTTTGCGGCCATCAGGAGCAAAAGGCTTATAATTATGAAGTCTAGCTGACGACCGGGGCGTATTAATATTGATTGAAGATAGAAGCTGTGAGCAATCCACGCCTTGATTTAATATCTTAAATAAGAAAATTTGACCTGCAAAATCTCGACGCCAGTGCAAAGATTTCATTTTAAAGTGATTCAGTCTATCTTTATAGTTTTTAACTGTATTCCTTATACCTGCTTTATAAGAGAGTCTTTTTATAAATTTTATTTGAACTCTTTCGATGCGTTGAATATGGATATTATGTACTGGGTACCAGACGATAGAGCAGTATTCTATATGACTACGAACTAATGCAGAAAACAGAACTTTCAGTGCTGTCAAATTACTGAATTGTCTTGTGTTACGGTTTAAAAATGCTAACATTCTATTGCTTTTATTTATTACGGTTTCGGTGTGTGTTTGAAATTTCATTTCAGAGTCGATAATGATGCCCAGATCTCTAACTTCAGACACTTTACTTAATATTTGGTTCTTCGTTATGTACGTAGAATTAAATTTATGTTTTTTACGAGAAAATTTCATATGATAACATTTGCCAACATTAACTTGCATGCTGTTCTTCTCACACCACACACAGAGCCTATCAATATCCTTTTGCAAAAGATCCTCATCATTCTTTGTCATTACAACCCTATAAAATTTTAAGTCGTCGGCATACATTTCAAAATGAGAGTTTTGTATGGAATATTTAACGTCATTAACAAACATTGTGAACAATACTGGGCCCAAGTGTGTCCCCTGTGGTACACCAGATGTGGGAGTGAAGTTGTTGGATGAGTGTCCATTTACTACTACTTTTGCTGTTCGGCCAACTAAGTAAGACTGGAACCATTTCAGAAGTGACCCATGAACACCGAATGTGATTTCGAGCTTTTGTAGCAAAATGCTATGGTCAACTTTGTCAAAAGCTTTGCTGAAATCGCTATAGATGGCGTCAACTTCGTTACCGTTACTCATGTAAGCTAGAGTTCGTTCGACAAAGTTGGCCAAGTTTGTGGCAGTTGATCTATTTCTAAAGAAGCCATGTTGATGTTCCGTAATAGAGCCTTTGATATGCCAATTCATGATGGGACACAAAAGTGATTCGAGAACCTTTGCCAAAGTGGGCAATATACTAATAGGTCTGTAATTGCAGACATCAGTCTTATCCCCCGATTTTGGAATTGGTATTATTATGGCTTCCTTCCATATCTCCGGAAAAACTCCATCAGACAACGATCGGTTGTAAATTATACACAATGGCTTAGATAAAACATTAGCACACTCCCTAATAAACAGTGGGGGTATACCGTCAGAGCCGGGCCCTTTAGCAACATCTAAGTTCTTTAGTTTTCTCTGTATGCTAATTTCAGATAGTGTTGCTTGATGTAAGCTGTTACTGTTGCTGGATTTATAAATATGTGCCAGGTCTGGACCGCTGCCAGAAATAGGGTTATATACCGATGCAAAGTTCTCCGCAAATAAATTAGCTATGCCTATGCCGCTGGTCGCAGTGCTATCGTTGAGCCTCATGTACCTTGGTATAACGCTTTTGTTATCGCGTTTGTTTTTTATGTATGACCAGAAGTATTTAGGATTCTTAATCACATTACTTTGAACATTTTGTAGATACTTCTGATACAACTCTTTTATTTTTCGGTTAGATCGATCCTTAAGTAATACATATTCGAATTCATCTCGTTTATTTTTATATTTTTTCATCCTCTGCCGACATTTTTCTTTTTCTTTTAACATTTTTATTAGACTGTTATTATACCAGACTGGGTATGACTTTTTACCAGCATTCTGCCGTGGGACCAATTCAGCAATAATTTCGCGTAATACAGAATAAAAAGCAGCAACTGATATATCAACGGTATCCGATTTTAAAACAGTATCCCAATCTATTTTCTCAAGACGATTTCTAATTTCACGATAGTCGGCTTTATGGAATTTATAAACCTTGGTCATTTTATTCTTAAGTGTCTTAGGAAGGTTGAGGTGAATGGTGATCTGTAAAGGTGGGTGAAAATCATCGACTCTTGATATAGAATCACAAGACCGAGTTACCTCAATCGGATAAGTTAAGTTGGATATAACTAAATCTAGAATCCTATTCTGTTTATTTTGGATTGAGTTATACTGGTATAGGTCGTTAGAGGATAAGAATTCTATTAAAATTTTACCTATATTATTGGTGCCTATATTTGGTACCGCATGTTGATGTAGTGATGTTTTTGTCCATTCTACGTTACTTAAATTGAAGTCACCTATTATAATTACGTGTTCATCATTAATTACACTACTAACTCTATTCGTAAAGTACGTTATAAGATTAATGTTTACCGGAGGAGCCAAATAAGTGGCGCACAAGTGAATTTTTTTAGATGTTTTAAGAGCACGATTAGTTGACAAGTCTAGTGTCACCCATAAGTCCTCACAACTAGACTCGAATGATGAATTTCTGTAAGCATTTATAGATTTATGAATTGCGATAAGCACACCACCTCCCTCCTTGCCCCCAGAAAAAGTTCCCGACTGCCTATCTCTTCTAAAAATCTGATAACGGCTATCAAGAATTTCTGAATCCGACACATTTTCATTCAGCCAGGTCTCAGTGAGCACAATCACATGAAAATTCATAGTCAACACATTTAAAAAAACTGTGTCTAACTTTCCGCGGATACTTCTGGAATTTTGGTAATAGAAAATTAATTGATCGAATTTTAAAGTTGAATTATTTTGACAATGACAGATTGTGATTGAAATGACCGTGATTAATCTAATTTTTTAAGACTTTCTAAACTTGTTATAACACGTGTTAATGAACCTTCCTCCCTCCTGATAAGAATTTTTCCATTTCTAACCCAGACAAACTTGTATTTCTTCTCCTTGGCTGCGATCCTGGTAGCTGCATGCAATGATTTGTTAGCTAAAGTGAGGTGTTCGCTTACATAAACTGGGGATTGCTTGTCTCCGTAACCCAATAACTTGGTGTTCAATTTATTGTTGGGGCTCGATCTGTTGTACAGGGAAATTGCCCCAAGAAGATTATCGCGCTTAATTTTGCTTGGTAGCTTGCAGATAACTGTTCTCGGTTGATTCGACGACGCGTTCAGCTTTTGTACTCTAGCGCAAGACAATATCTCACTTTCTGCTAGAGGATAAGACACAACGTTGCTCAGTTGTACTAAAGTTTTCACCAGGTTCTCTTGCTTATGTTCGGGTAAACAGTGTATTTCTATATTGTTTTGCCTAGCATCTTGCTCTAATTGTGCAACTCTTACTTCCATTTCTGTCATCTTTTTAATCAAATTGCTATTTTCACTGCGCAGACATTTTACCTCTTCATTGCAAGTTTTAAATTGGGCCATCATGTCTTCGAAATCGGCGTTCATAAATTTGATTGACTTTTCAAAACTAAGGATTTCCTTTCTCATGGGCGAAAATTCGTCATTCAGAATTTCCTTGATTGCGGCGCGCGTTTCTGTTCTTATAATGTCTATGATTTCAGAGCGCAGTATAGATTTCGAATCATCACCCTGATCAAAATTATCTCGTATCGTTTTGTTGCTTTTGTTGCGATATGTGACGTTCATCGTTGTTGACTCATAATTTGGTTCGGTAGATAAGCTAATGTTTGGCTCCGATTGATGGTGAATAAGCGGTGACTGTCGCTGTTGGCTTGAAGTACCAGATGAAACAGGCGAGATAGGCGGCGTTCGATTCAACGGCATTGTAACTTGGTAGCGTATTGGAAGAAAAATATATAGCAGAGTATATTGATGAAAAATGCTTTCGTTTTGAACTCGGGGCTTCTCGTATGGTACAAACAGGACTTTTGAAAAAACAAAAATAATATCAGATAGTGAGATTCGAACCCGGCTTCACGGGGCAGGTACACGCTGTAGCCACACGACCAGACGTACGCTGCTTAAGAGCACGAAATTAACAGCTTGATTGGAACGGGTTGTCGACGTAGTTGTGGGTTGGGTTGGTACCGTTATACCACAGTCCGAAGTTCACTTTTACGATCACTTTTTAAACTGAATACGAGTTCGTTATTTTATTAAAATGTTGTTTTGAGATAGTTCCACTACTTGTATCACTATAATATTTTCACCGATTGTCACTTATATATTGCGCTTTATGTTTGTGAATTATTTTTAGCAGATAAGTTATTTTAAACCACTTTATTAAATTAAAATTGTAAGGAGAACTGACAGCAGGTCTGTACGCGGTTTAGCGGCACTTTATCCCATTGCATTGTCACTGTCATTTGTTACTTTGTTTGATTGTTGAGGTTAGTTCACCGCCTTTTGTATTGATTGATCGTATTTGTTTTCAGAGAATTATATCAAAAGTCACAATAATGACTGAATTTACGAAAAATTAAGTAGCAAATGAAAATGGCTGAAAGGTAGGTTAGAACTGTGACCACACAACACACGAGCCGAGCGAGCGCAGCGAGCGGTCCCGCGGTCCGTTTTGGCACAAGAGACTGTAATGTTTTGGGAAAGTGGTATTTTACAGCGAACTAACCCCAACAATCAAACAAAATAGCAAGTGACAGTGACTCAGTGACAATGACAATGACAATATAATGCTTACGGCACTTTAGCCGGGCAGAGGCACCTCCACTATTATGCCGCTAGCGGCATTCTATGCACGGCCAAAAAAATCTGCACGTCACTTGGATTTACGCCATGTGTAATTCGTTTTCGTCCATTCCGTTTCTCCACGAGTTGCATGATTATGTTCTCTGTGCATCGTGGTGTTTTCATGAATGTTTTGTTGTATTATTTGTTTTATAACAACCTAGAAAGCTGCGGAGGTTAGTACAATATCACTTCTACTGTTATTTGGAGAACATAGGATGCAAGAGCGAGCGAAGCAAGCTCAGGACTTGGGGTACCCCGACCGACTGGGATAGGTTAGGGCCGAAGGGAATGGCGGGGTCTAGTGACAGATATATACTGTAGCCATCGCAGCAAACGTTAATTTGTTCTGGTATTAATTTCTGAAAACATTTTTTCATTAATTCTTTAAATACCTATGATAGTTTCGATGTTGCCCATGTATTTTTTGCTATTCGAAAATTTTATTGAAAAAATAGTTGGTTGACTATGCCTTAGGTATTGATATTTTAAGTAACTATTCTAATATGAGCTCACCCAGGCCGTTCAGGTACCCATCGCAGTTGCCACTCTAGTCGCAGTGCACCAAAACAGACAATCAGTCTTTGCATAAGCCTTCATGTACGTATACAAGGTTCAGGAACATCGCGATAAGCCCTAGTAGGAAATAAGATGTTCAAGTAAAACAGTACGGTTAAAATAAATTAATCATACATACATCTCAATTATATTTTATTGGGTTCATTACGGAAAATAATATGTTAATTACAATAGGCGCTAAGTAATACCTATCTTCCTTCATGTATGACCCATTAGCAGTGACACTGTTATTATTATTTATACTAAATTGAATTACTGTCATTGTAAATGATTTTTACAAAATGAAAAATATAATTGTTTTACTCACATTTTCGTTTCCATGTACTTACTTCCACATACTTGACCCAATGTTTTTGTTTCTATATAATATTAATATGGCAAACTAGAATTCTAAGAATATCAACTTTCTCTATTATTTTTATTTTTTCAGGAACACTAAAGAACAAAAATAATGCACTTAAAAAAATGTGCTCAAAAAAAAACGGCGCTTTATGAAAACACTATTCATTATTAACTTTTATTTATTTTATTAAGTAGGTAACTATTGTTGCAAAATTCGGCCTATGTACTACTTGACCAACTGCAACGGTAGTAAAGACGAAAAAGTAAAAACCTTAAAAGACAGTACATCATTTTTACACAAAACAATACCTGTAACATAAACACAACTCAGATTGACTTAAAAAAATCAATTTGTTAGATAGTACAGTCAACTGCAAACGGTAACGTAAAAAAACTCGTCTAAATAAAAAAAATGCAAAATAATGACCAAATTGCGTGCTTATAAGTAAAGAAATGTGTGTGTCCATACAAAGAGGGTTCAGTAGAGAATAGGCAATTGATAATAAGGATATAAAATAAGTGATTACAATCTAAAAAAATGATTGATACATAGTTTAGTAAAAAGTCCACTTGTCGATGTTAAGTACAAATTGAGTAAACACTACAACATAATGCAATAAAAAACTAAGTTGAAGTATTCTTCTCTATTAAAATTTAAGAACTGACAAAATAACAAGACGAGATAATTTTTATTATTCTTTGAACAAAATAATTAATCATTACAAATTACATCAAAGGTACCAGTGAACGTGTTGGGGTTTCTGCGTCAGGTCGTCGTCGTGTCAGCGTCGTGGATTAATAAATCAAACACAAGGCTTCTTAATGAGAGTGTGTAATATTTCGTTTTACAATATGAATGTATTTTTCACAATTTAATAGTTTAGCTGTTATAATTTGCGTGAGTTCGTTGGCGTGTCACCAAGACAGTGAAAATCCGCAGCGCGTCGCTAGTGTCGCGCCGTGGTGTCTGCCCCTTCCCCGTGCGCCGCCTTCGTCTCATCAGTCGGTATTATTTGGTGCCAGTAGATGGTGGTAAACAGGACGTCTTTCGGTTGAAATGATGATCTAACAACGTGTAAAGAGAGCTAGATTTGTTTCACGTCAATAACTTTGCAACTGATAAATAAATAATTAATAACTTTTGAGGTTTGTTTGGAAGTAAGAACTACGAACGCCTCAGCTTTTGACGACCTTTTATGCTATGATATTATTTTCAATCATTGGTGTTGATAAAATAAAAATATACAAAAAAAATAATGACATTTATTAATACGCACCATCAATTTTTACTGGATAAACTGTATAGTCAAATTGTGTCTCTATTAAGTGAAGCTGCTAGTATAAGCAGAACCCCAAAAGGCATTATAAGAAAACACACAAATGTAAAAGAATTTCACACATAGGCAATTAAATTTAAATTATGGATGTGGTAACCCAGTAGTGGGCTTATTTTTGAGGATATGACATTAAGTCGTAAAATATTTAAATCGAAATTGAAATGGTGCATTAAGAACCACGAAAAAACAGAAATGGATATTTTGGCTTCACTTCATTCAGATAAACGTTTTTCATCATTTTGGAAGGGTACTAAGAAGCTAAATAATACGCCAAGCCTACCAGTTAGCGTCGATGGTAAAAACGATAACACTGTTTTAAAGACCATTTTAAAGTGAGTTCACCTCTTAAGTCTGCGCCGAGGGTGCGCGATGCTGACACTGTCGATCAGGATTACCCCTTTGGTTTTCAAGTAAAGAACTCAAATCTGTGATTAAATGCATGAAGAGGGGTAAATCCCCTGGTCATGATGGGCTTAGCATCGAGCACCTTCAAAATGCTGGTATACATCTGCCGAGAGTGTTGACTATGTTATTCAATTTGTGTTTGGGAAATTCTTACTTACCTCAGGAGTTACTGGATACAATTGTTGTACCTATTGTGAAGAATCGGACACGGGACATAGCAGACAAAGGGAACTACAGGCCTATTTCGCTGGCAACCGTGACAGCCAAAGTGTTTGACAGTGTGCTCGACTCACGCCTCGGTAGGTACACCCAGTTGCATGACACACAGTTTGGTTTTCGTGCTGGGCTATCTACTGAAAGTGCTATAATTGCGCTGAAGCATACTGTCGAATATTATACTGACAGGAAAACACCTGTGTATGCTTGTTTCCTGGACCTTTCTACCTTCCAGGCCTTCGACCTGGTTTCTTATAACGTCTTATGGGAGAAGCTTCTGGAGGCGGGCGTTCCTACTGCATTAGTGTCTACCATAGAAGTATAAATAACAGGAGAAGTGGCATGGGGCGTGTCTGTGTCCACGCGTCCTGATCACAATGCTCATGCTTCAGGCAAATGGCCGTCTTCGCTAACTAGTGCGCTTTCGAACGCGACCGTGATAACATTTAAGAATACCGTGTTCTTCAGTGGTTTCTTGTAAACATCGAAGCCAAACTAGAAACTTTATAAATCATAGAACCACTTTCATAAATCAGCACAAGTATTTTACTATATTTGTGTTGAAAATCATGAAAAACAACAAATCGTAAAATATTTCTTTCCTTTACTACGATATTTTTGTTTTCATATATCACAGCGACTGTACTATTATTGTAGTTAATACATTGCTTCTTTACCACTAACAAAGTATGTCGCTAAGTAACTGGACGGGCAATGTAAAAATCACAAAACGATACGTTCTTTAAGCGGTTGCATTGCGGAGTACGGCCGCTGTCACTTGCGACGAGTTAGTGACGTGGTTGTGCAGCTCCACTAACGTAGGCTATCGACAACAATGTCGATTGTCGTATGAATTTATATTACTATTTAAAAAAAATCTTCAATTTGTCAACAGTTATAGCCTGGTTAGAAGACCGATGTGAAATCATGTTTTATACTCATTTAAATTTTCTCTTACTGTTTATTTTTTTTTGATTTGCTTAATATATTTTTTTTTAGCTATGTATTGTTTATTTATATCATCTTATTATATGTCATATCGTTTTTTATTTATAATTTTTTCAGGAACTTCCAAAAATTTTAATACAATAATAAATGGGAGAATCGATAACTTTCCGATTTAGTCAATCACTAACGTATATGTAAAATAAATGGCTTTTGCACAGCACAACGATAGCGATCGATGTTTTCGTGTGAGTGAGTTGTACGGTGCATGGTAAATGCACGCTGTGTTTGATGGCATAAGGTTAATAATTGATTGTGTTCTTCTTGTGACATTCTGATTTATAAATTGCACGTGTGAGCGGGACCTCGTATTTATTGGGTTTACTGATCTGCATGTGTAGTTGCTGCTAGGAAGTAAGGATAAATTAAAGACATTGGGTTTCGATACATTTTCAACTACCGGGCATTTCTCCTTCTTTCTTATATCTATGGTGTCTACATTATCTTTTTGGTATGGCAAGCAGAGGAACTTCGTCAAATGGTCTAATGCGTTGTCTGATCCGCATAAACTCAAGTGCGGCTTTAGGCAGGGAGGTCTAACTTCATCGAGGCTTTTTAATATTTATATAATTAAACTGCTTGTTGAGCTCAGCAGCACTCATGTCGGATGCCATATAGATGGAGTATGTTTAAATAACTTAAGTTATGCAGACGACATGGTTCTGCTGAGCCCGACTATCAGTGGAATTAGAAAGTTACTCTCCATGTGTGAAGGATATGCCAAACACCACGGCCTTAAATATAATCCTACAAAAAGGGAACTAACTGTTTGTGTTTCGGGGTAGGAATAAAAAACCAACATTTGTCCCTCCTGTAAAGCTAAATGGTTCACTTTTGCAGTGAGTTGCCCACTTTAAATATTTAGGCAACATTGTTACTGAAGAATTAAAAGACGACTTGGATATGGAAAGGGAGCGCAGGGCACTGGCTGTGAGGGGAAATATGATATGCAGAAGGTGTCATTGTTGTTCAGTTCCCGTTAAACTAACTCTTTTTAAAGCCTACTGCCAAACATTTTAGCCTTTGGGATAACCATACCCTAAAAGCAGACACTGCCCTGCGCATTCAATACAACAATGCCTTCAGGGCTCTGTTGAGGCTTCCGCCGTACTGTAGTGCGTCAGGTATGTTCGCATATGCGCCCACTGACGACTACTTTGCGATAATGCGGCAGAAATTTGCTTCAGTAATATCCCGAGTGCGGGGAAGCAGCAACAGCATTCTGAAGGTGTTTGCAGAGAGGCTGGATGGGCCTACAATGGGGAGGTTTACCAAGCTGGCAACAAAGCTTGTTAAACCTTCCTGTGATTGTGATTCTTTTTGTGTTTTTTAAGTAAGATATAATACTAACACCCTATGGGCCTTGATGCCTGATATTAAAATATGTATATTTTTATTTAATTTTTTATTTATATTAGAATGGGCCGACTGTTGCCGACTTGTAAAGATCGAGTTTTGTTTAAGGATCCTGTACGTGAGATTAAAGTAGAAAAAGCTTTTATTAAGATTTAAAAGCGATCTACTAAAGAATACTTTTGTTGACAAATGATCCAAATACCATGTGTTTTCAATTTGAAAAATACTAAATACCTCATTGTAAACCCTATAAAAAAAAATAGTTTTTATTTACAAATGAAGTCGATAAAAATGATAAGGCTCGCTTAATTAAATACAAATGCGTAAATAAAGACTAATATGAATAGAAACGAAGATGTACTAGACAACATTAGAGTGCTGAGTTTTTGTTGCAGACATCGTAGTCGCCTCTCGCCTTATTGAACACTTTTGTACTAAGCTCTTGGGCTGGAACGTCCACGGCACCGTCTGTAAGAATAAAAGTTTTGGAATAATTAATTTTGAGTCATCAAAAATGAACAGATCTACATTATAAAAAAGACCATGAATTTTAACATTTGATGTGAAATTTTGTTCAGAAAAAGATGGCCGCCGAGATCCCCAGATCTAACGCCGTTACATTTTTTTTTATGGGGTTATGTAAAAAAATTAGTTTACAAGAACCAGTATGAAAGTGTCCACGAGCTACAAGCAGAAATTAGACGTATTATTCTAAATATCCACCACAACAAGATCAAAAAATCGACAGGGAGCGAAATAATCAAAAGAGTGCGACTTTGTATTCAACAGGAAGGGACTCATTTTGAGCATTTGATAAATTGATTAATTTTGTATTAAAAATGTTAAAATTCATGGTCTTCCTTTTATTTGTGACACTGTTATTTAGCAAAAAATAATCCTTATGAAGCCTTTCGATCGGTATGATAAAGCTACAGGGTGAGTACTTTTCTCGTGTAACGGGTTCGATTCCCGGTACAACCATGTAATTATTAAATATCTATGAATACAATTTAAATTGTTTTTTAAATTCAAATAATGTCTTATTTCAGTAAAATGTTCCATCTACAATATTCAAGGTACTTTCCCTCCATGTGGCATATCCGTGGGACGCCCTGCATATAAATAACAACTTCAATGGGCATATAAAAGTTATAAAATATTGAACAATAAAAAAAAAATAAGATAAATAAAGATAATTACTAAGTAACTTCTTACTAAGAAATTATCGACATGTCAAATTTGGTTTCAAACATGACCTCCACCCTACGGTAGTCTCGTTATCATTTTTACTAAAGGACATAATCGCATGTCAAGTGCATGTCAATTTTGCTGATTTGACGTAAATTTACCTAATGCTGAAAAAAATATGTTGGTCTTTATGAACATAAAAACGAGATGTAGTGAGACTCGGTGACGTTACAGAAGCAATGTGAGGAAAATACTCGATTCATGCCATGTTTTATGTTGAATCATGGTTGAATCGAAAGTAAAATAAAAATGTATTATGAGGTTAGGATTTTGAATTTCAATAAAAACATGACTAAATATTATAACTTTGTTATAACATATGAAAGGTTATTCAGTTCTTTACGTAAGTTTGACGAATTTGAACGCTTTTTACAGAATTTAACAGCACAGCTAGTAATTTTCACGGAGCTCCGCGCGCCTTTAAAGCGATTTACGAAGTGCGTTAGAATCGATTTGAAAGTAGTTTTTATGAACGTATTAGAACATTTGTTCTTGTACTTTAACAGAGGGGAAGTGCTCGTAAGGCTTCTCCAGTGTTATATACTCTAAGATGCACGGTGATGTGCTGGGTGCTGGCGCCATTCATACGTTTTGTTGTACTGAATTTCCTGGGATTTTTTTATTCTTGATCTTTAACTTTGATCTTTTATTTAGTAGTGTATGAAACTGCACATAACTAGGTATTAAAATACTCGTGTGATACTATTAAAAACCTCGCGGCTCGGTTTTTAAACACACACTCGTATTTTAATACCCCTCTTTATGCAACAATTTCAGAAACTACTATTATAATTATTTATTAACATTACTAGCTTGATAAAAAGTATATACTTATGTGTTAATCCAGGTTATAAACTTTAAGTGTGCCAAATTTCATCTAAATCCATCCAGCCGTTTTTGTGTGATTGAGCAACAAACATCCAAACATACAAACTTTAACATTTACAATATTTTTATAATATTATAATAAATAAATAAATATAAATAATAAATATATATAATTATTATTATTTATATTATATTATATAATAATTATATAATTATATATAGTAGGATAATAAATATGAATCGTCATTCTCTTGCCAATTTATTTGGGGTTGGCACCACAAGTATTTTTCTTTCATACCCTCTATTATTCGTCATCTCGTTAGTAAACCCCTTTCTAGCCAAATCATCTTTCGCACAGTTCATTCATCGTTTCTTTGGTCTTCCTTTACCTACTCTTATAGCCCACATTCATACTCAAAACTCTCCTCTTTTATCTGCTGGTAAAAATCCTACAGTTTTCTCCTTTTTTTTGTTTGATTGATGGTATGGTATATTTGCCCTACTAAGAAGTCATCAAAGTAAGCCACATAAATATAGGTTTCACCTATTTCACAAGAAATGGGACTTACCATCCTCATAAGACTTATTCCTTTTGCAGCGCATTATAATATATATTATAAGTAGCAGCACCAAAACGCTGATTGCAGTTGCCAAGACTATCCAGTTGGACTGCACCCTGAAAACGTGAAATAAAATACTTTTATTTAAGTACACTCATATCCCAAGTGGTAGGAAACGACAACGCGGCAGGCCTAGGAGGAGATGGCGGGAGGATGAACTTGACTCGTTTTGAAAGGACTGGCATCAGACCGGAAAAAGTGTAAAGAGGGAAGGGAAGCTTTTGCCCTGCAGTACGAGACTATAGCATTATAATAAAAAAATAAAAAAGTTCTGTAACCTTCTACATAATATGTCGCATCTGTTATATATGTTATGTATTGTGTGTGTGTTCTGTATATATTGTGTGTGTTGTGTGTGTTGTATGTCGTCTGTATGTATTATGTGTGTATGTTTGGGTCAATCGATTACGTTAAGCGCCGGAATTGGTCCGTGGATGGGTGACACTCTCATTCTTGGATCTTTGACAGTCGTCGGGTAGTCAGAAGCCCGAACGTCTGACAACCAGTCTTACCAAGGGGTATCGCATTACCCAGTAACTGCGTTGTGGAGGCCAGATAGGCAGTCGCTCCATGTAAAATACTGGTATTCAGCTGCAGCCGGTTAGACTGAAAGCCGACAACCCAACAACATAGTTGTTCCAACATAGTTGGGAAAAGGCTAGGCAGATGATGATGATGAAATGAAATGAAATTGTTTGTTCTGTAAATAATATATTGCAATCACTTTTACACGTCATATTAAAAAAAAAAAAAAAAATTGCTAGATGAGTTCGGTATTTCCTATCTGACTACTCTGATAATAAATGCCGAAACAAACAGGAGGTCACAGTCCCTTTTAAATTCCAGACATAATCTTGGTCAGGCCATATGAGGACCATGTAGATTAGTGTCTGAAATGGTCTTTTGAGAAAAGAACCACACAGATTTGAGTGAACATAAGGAGCTCAACTCAACGAACACTACCAAAGAAAGGACATTTGGGTAGACCATCATTATAACTAACTGAGAAAGGAAAAAAAAGAGTAAAGATATTATTATTTTTTTTTTTTTTTTAATATCCATATAGTCCTCACATTCACAATAATTAAAATAATATAATACTTTACAAAGTAATCATATCATTTTGTACGTAATATTAAATAATGTAAATGTTTAAATAAAACTGGTATATTTTGATGATTTTACTGAATAATTATAATGTCAAGTTTTATGGTTTTATTACAAGGTTTAGCAGAGCCAGCAGCTCAATCCCAGGCTTTTTTATCTTCTAAATAATCTGAAATTTTATAGTAGGTACCCTTTTTTACAAAGTTTGGATTTAGTACAAAATTTAAATCGTCTAATGGGTAAGTTTCGAATGTCAATGGGAAGTTTGTTGTAAAAGCGTGTACCCCATGAACAAGTTGCCTACTCTGTGAAGACGAGTGCGATGTAAGGCAAGGTTGTATTTATTCCTGGTATTTAAACTATGAATATCGGACATTTTCTTAAAATTTGATATATTTTTGTGTACATACAACAAATAGGTTTTCAAATATATATTTATTGTGAAGCTAAAGTCAGAATATTTACTTCTTTGAATTTTTCTCGAAGGTAATCTCTCGGACCTAGGTTGTAAATGGCTTGAACAGCCTTTTTTTGTAAAACAAAGATAGAGTTAATGGCCGAATAGGTTCTGCAGAGAAGAATCCCATATGACATAAGACTATGAAAGTAACTAAAATAAACAATTCTGGCTGTATCGACGTCAGTTACTTGTCAAATTTTTTAACAGCAAATGCGGCCGTACTTAGCCTTTCTGGCAATTTTTCTATGTATGGGCCCCATTGTAATTTACCGTCAATAGTGATTCCAAGAAAAACTATCGACTCAACAGGGTCCAGCTCTATTCCATTAACTTGAACGTTGGTAGTTAGCTGCCTGACATTTGGCGTTGAAAATTTTATGAGTTTAGTCTTCTTTTCGTTCAAGAGAAGATTATTTACATTAAACCAATGCACAACATTAAAGAGTGCATCGTTAACTTGTTCGAAGTTGACTAACTGACGTTTGATTAAAAAAATAAGGGAAGTGTCATCTGCGAATAATACGATCTTGTGATTATCCTTTATGTGGTAAGTCATTTATATAAATTAAAAATAAGTATTGAACCCTGCGGAACGTCCATGGTGACCGCAGATCCTGCAGATCTCTTCCCATTAACATCGACCCTCTGAATTCTGTTGTTCAGATAAGAAGTCAGAAGGTCGAGAGCCTTGTCCCTCATACCATAAAGGTACAGTTTCCTGATGAGTGTATCATGATGTACGCAATCGAAGGCCTTGGACAAGTCAAATTCAAATTCAAATTCAAAATATTTTATTTCACATAAACCTAGATGGGCCCACTTATGAAACGTCAGAAGCTAGGTGCACGGTTCCAATTGGTCGTTTCCTATGGAGAAGAGCCGGCAAGAAACTCCACGAACACTCTTTTAAAAATAATTGGCCTTTACAATATTTTCAAATAACAGTATTAATAGGTATGGGAGGACAGTGTAGGTCTTTCAACATTATTTAATAAAATAGATTAATCTACAGTCCACTAAGCCTACAGCGTACTCACATTCACAAAATAGAAAAGAATCTATATAAAATATGAATAAATTAATAAAAATAAGAACCTATTTTAAACGAAATTACATGATTGCTATTACAACTGTGACAAATCTGAATAATTATCATGTACACAAAAACCAATAGTAAAGTGTTGAAATTCTCACTGAAGCACAACTAGATAAACTTGAGCGACTTCAAAAGTTTTGCATAGGATTTATTTTTTGGCCTGCGCAAAAATGATCACATTTCTGAATTTCGTACAAAGCTCAAGTGGCTTCCGATATGTCTTCGCCGGAATTCTCATATCTTATTTCAGCTCTACATTCTGTTTAATCGTACAACCCCCTCATATCTTAAAGAACGTTTCCAGTTCCTTCATGACACACATAATAGATATCTGAGGTCATCGGAAAACTTGATACTAGAGATGCCGATGCATTCTACCAGCTTTTATGACAAATCTTTTACAGTTCAAGCAGTACGGTTATGGAACGCCTTGCCCGTGTCGTTATGGCATGCTCAATCATTGTCTACTTTTAAAATTCTGGTGAAAAAACACTTCCTCTTTCCTTAAACATCATCATTACATATAGTTCCTTATTCTTGTTTCATGTTTATTATTTTATATATATCTATGTATATGGGTATATATTTATATGGTTAAGTTTATGCTTTGTGTATTTATTGTGTATGTAAATGGTACACCACTGATCCTTCTCCCTTTAATCCATCCAAAGGTTTTCTGTAAAAGATCGCTTTTAGCGATAAGACCGCCCATTGTAACCCTATGTAAAATTTCTAAATTTATTTCTGTAATTTGTATGGTGTGCATAATAAAGAATATTCTATCTATCTATCTATTAAATTGTACGTATATAATGTCAAATATTAGGATGATTATGTCAAGGAAGAATGTAAAAAAAACATGGTAATTTGGGAGCAGTTAATAGACTCTAAATAATTTTCCGTTAATGATGTACGAGGGAAGCCACATGTGCAGAAGGAATTATTGGCAAACCTCCTTGTCTTCAACGTAGCCTTTAATTTTAAGCTTTCTTGACAAGGACACGTTTAATGTGGGTTTTGAACTTCCCATCGCTAAGTTCTGTAACCGACTTTGGCAACTTGTTATAAAAGCGGATACTGTTTATAAGAAATGACTTGCTTGTTTTAATTAATCTAAATTTGGATATCACAATTCCATGTCTACTACGTGTATTATGGAAATCGCTTCTTATTTTGAAAAGTCCTAAGTTTTTTAACTGTTTCAGATGTAGTAAATTTTGTGCAATGAAATGTTCTAACATTTGCTTAATTTTTTTTTAAATCAATTTAATATTAATCCCCAAAGGCCAGCAGTTTTTTTACAGCAAACTTTTTAAAATATTCTTTAATGTCTTTAACAGTAGCAATTATAAATTCAAAAAGTTTGTCACATTCTGGTAGACATTATTTTAGTATTGAGTGAGCAGAAGTGGAGGACGACGATGACAGAGTTTGGCTGTTAAAATTTCTTCTGCTGTCTGCCTTAATATCTACATCATTGATTTTTAGATGGAAGTCACGATTCCGTACTGTCGTTCTTCCCGTTTCTGAATTAATAATATTCCAGGTTGTTTTAATTTTATTTCCAGAAGATATTATTTTATTTTTAATGTGTATGGCTTTTGCTGCGAAAAAGGCTCTTTTAAAAGTTTTAGAATATTTCTTAACATATTCTTTAAAAGTTTCATCATGGTTAATATGGTTATATGTTTTTTCATGATACAATTCAAATAACCTTTGCCTACTTTTGTAAATACCTGGTGTTGCCCAATCCCTAAATATAACGCGGTCACAAACAGGCAGTGATATATATTATCGCAGTAAGATGGTTGAAGCCGTGATATAGTTATATCCTTAAGATTATCTAGGGATATAGCTATATACCGTAATATGTGTTCGCCATGTTCTAGAATGGTATCAAGGATTGACTGGACGACTCTTCCCTAAGTTTTTTTTGACAACTCAGTTATCCCCTTCAGCGAGAGAGTCAAAAACTTGGGGATTTTCATTGATAAGAACTTCTCTTGGACTGCCCAGCTACAGGAAGTTAGCCGGAACCTGTTTGCTTCCGCTGCATCTTTGAAAAGACTACGTAATTTTCTACCGACTGCCACCAACCACAATCTCTTCTTCTACCTATCCTTGATTACGCTGATGCCAGCTATCTTGGCCTTACTCAAGACCAACTCGATAAACTTGAGCGGCTACAAATTTTTTGTTTAAGGTTTATTTAAGGTTTACTTTTTAATTAAATCATTATTTACCTTGTAATAATTAATGTTTTAATCAACTTTTGGTACGGGCTGGAATCCCGCCTCCTGTGCAATACAAACTTTACCCACTTGTATCAAAATTTACTATTATGAAACGGTTGCAGAACAAAGACCAACCACACTAACCTCTCTAACGCCAAGAGCAATAATCAACCACTTTAACGCTATGGTATCCCCCGGGTGTTTCAATAATATATCTATTTATGTGGAGTTTCAAACGCTAATTACTTTATATTAACTGATTAAATAAAAATTCATAACCTCTTTATATAAGTTTCATTAACTACTTATAATTATTTTGTTATAATTATTTATTATAGTTGCACGTGGATAAAGTCTGTCATTATAGTACAATTTTTATTTCAAAATAACAATTTTACAACGTGACAGCAGATATACGACTGTTTTATTATCATTGTTTCAGAAAAATAAAGAATTGAGATAAGTGCACATTCTGAAAAAACTCAAAACTCTAACATTTTCAAGAGTATTTGCGTTAGTAAAAGCAGAACAATTAATTTTGACGACTGATTTTCAAACAATCTATAAAACTCGTACTTACCAATCTTTCACGCCAGTATTTTTATCGGATAAGATTGTAACAGCTACACACGTGCTACTGAGATTACTTTTGTACCACCCCGGATCACAAATGCAGGTGCCAGGATTCACACATACGCCATGTGAACACCCGCCAGAGCAATGTGGCTCGCAAATATTCTTCTCTAATGTTGTGTACCCGGCAAGACATATGCAAGTCTCTGGGGCGACACATGTACCATTCACACAGGCTTTGGTACATATTGGCTGACACTTCCAGTCACTTGTGTTGAGTTGTGTTTGAGTCAGTTTCCACCCAGAGTCACAGAGACACGTTTCAGGACTCACGCAAACTCCATGAATGCACCCATTGGAACAATGTGGCAGGCAAACATTATTTTCTGATTGTACGTAGCCAGAATGACATGCGCAAGTTTCGGGGGCTATACAAGTGCCATTGATACAGGGTTTGCTGCATATTGGTTCACAAGTTTTGTGGTTAATAGTGCCATTGGCTTGAATCATTTTCCACCCTGAGTTACAAGAACAAGATTCCGGTCCAACACAAGTTCCATGAGGACACCCTCTTGAACAGTCAGGTCTGCATGTATTGTTCTCAGATTTTTTATATCCTGGCAAACATTGGCAGTCCTCTGGCCCTATACAAGTGCCATTTTCACAGGGTTTGGTACAAACTGGTTGGCAAGTTTTATTCGCAAATGTGTATCCCTTGGTGCACAAACAATTGTCCGGCGCTATACAGGTACCATTTCCGCATGGTGTAGAGCATATCGGCAGGCAGTTGTATTTATTATTTAAGTCTAATTTATAACCGCTCTTACATACACATTCATTGGTAGAAATACAAATGCCATTCGTACAAGTCTTTAAGCATGTCGATATACAGATGAGTCTGAAAAAAAAAACATTTATTGAATATAACATTATTGAGTACCTATGTCATTTAAAGACAAATAATCAAGCGTTCATTTGACACAAAATTTTGTGGAGCGAGCCCAACCCGTACGTTAGTACGAGTATAATTAATAGAAAAGAAAGAAAAGACGTTAGTAGTCGTATTGACTTACGGATTATCTGGTAATTTTTCATAATCGGGACAGCATATGTGTCTCCCTGGAATCAATTTCTGAAACAGATTACAAGAAAAATATATAAATTGGTCTGGATTTGTGTCCAAAAAGTAGTTTAGTTAGTTGTTACAATTACAAAAGCGCAAGCCTGACTGTCAAACTTTATTAAAACAAATTAAACACTAGCTGCTGCCCGCGGTGTCTTCCGCGTGGTCCCTATTTTTTTTTTCAAAATTATTGTTACCTACGTTACTTCTTATAAAATCAGCGACATGCCAGTGAAGTCCCGTCAAAATCAGTCCTGCCGTTTCGTAGATTATCGGAACAAACAGAGAGTAAGACATTTTTTTTAATTACTTTTTTTAATAACTACCGTTTAACTATATACTTTCATATGCATTAATAAAAAGCTGTTATTTTGACATTACAAACAGACACTTCAATTGACACGGAATACATGACATGGAAAACGTACATTGACCTTAAAAATAATAAAAAACTGTATCAATATTTCTTCACCCAATTATGCTAGATAGTTTTTGTTTTTATTGCCACCAACTTTGGAAATTAAAGTTTTTTCTATACGACTTCCATACGACTAGTTTAGTGTTTTTGTGGATATAGGTTATTTTTTTTGTAACTCAGGTTTTGATATTTTTAGCACACAACTATTCTACAAAACAAAGGAGAAGGCTCCAAATTACCCCACGTCTGACAGCAAAAAAAAGTATCTAAAATTGAATTTAAAAAATACATAGTTTTGGTTTTAATCCTTACTGGCTAACATAAGAAAGTGGTCGCCATGGGATCTGGAGGCAAAAGTCCTCGCGCACATCTGGGAGTGCCGCGAGGAGGCGAAACGCCCGAGCCGCGGCGCGGGCGTTACGCCCCGGTGCGCCGGGGCGTAACTCCGCTGCCGCGAGAAATCACGGCACAGCGGACAGAGATCCGGCGGGATCTCATGGCGGCATGGAGAGTGCGATTGTCGCAACTCAGCGCTGGCACGCCACAATTGTGGCGATAAGTCCCCTCTTTGAGGAGTGGCTAGAGAGGTGCCACGGCGTCCTCACCTTCCGCCTGACGCAGGTCCTCACCGGACATGGTTGTTTCGGGAGGTTCCTGTTCAGGATAAAGCGGGAGGAAACGCCCGTGTGTCACCACTGTGTGGATCGGTGGACACGGTGGAGCATACGGTGGAGGTCTGCCCGGCTTGGGCGGAGCACCGCCGTGTCCTCACGGAGGCGATCTGCGGCGGTGATCTCTCGCGTCCAGCCCTGGTTCAGGCCATAGTTCGGAGCGAGAGTGCATGGTAGGCCGTCACTTCCTTCTGCGAAGCAGTAATGCTCGCGAAGGAGGAGGCGGAATGCGTGAGGAAGAGGCAAGATTCGCGCCCTCGCGGCCCTAGTCGCCGCAGGAGACGCCCCGGGCGTCGGGAGTCACGAGCTGACTTCCGGCCACCGTAGGCGCGGGCTTGCAGACGGTGAGCAATGGGTAGCTCGCCGTCTGATAAGGACCAGGCCCGGGTCAACGGCGCGTTGTGTTCCACGCGCGCCTCAAAGAGATGTCAGCACCAATTGACGGGGTCCGTAAGGGCGAATGCCTGCCAGGGTTGCGAGTTTGTCCGAAAGGGATATCGCGGCCCGCACACTGGCAATGGAAGGAACACGGGTGAGTTTTAGTCAGTAACAGTCTGACACACCCTCCCACTTTACCCAGAGCGGGAGAAGTCATTTGATAATTTCCCACCCAAAAAAAAAAGGGGGGGTAGTAGGTACATAAGTTAAATGTGGAGATACTAGTTTTAGAACGACTAGAAATGCAATAAAACAATATTATAATTTCAAGGGTAGTGTATAATTTAGCCAAATCGACAGATTTCAGTTTTAGAACAGCAGGTGTCTTACTTACATTTTTAGAAGAAAAACAAGCTTGTTTTACTTCTAGAAATGTAAAACTAAAATCAGCTGATCTTAATTAAATATTACCCTTGAATTAATATTCAGAGCATTTTTTTCGTATAATGAGACAGTAAGGATTAAAACCGAAAGTGTGTTTTTATTTCTAGTCGTTCCAAAACTAAAATATGCAGATTTTATGTAGGTACTACCCCTGAACGAATATTCAGAGCATTTTTTCGTATTTTACCCAGTAAGGATTAAAACTAGAAGTATGTATTTTTTTTAAATATATTTTATGTAACTTTTTTAGATACTTCTCTTTGCTATCAGACGCGGGGTAATTTTCTATGGAAGACGAGACTTGTCCTTTCATAATGTATTATTCTTACTACCAACTAGCCTATTAAGTGTTTAAAAAATATCGAGTTAGTAAAAACTTAAAGTTTTGTCAGAATAATGAGGAACATATTAAGATGAATACTTTAGCAACAGAACATAGGTGTAAGCAATTTTAAAAAATTTGGAAATCGACACAGAGATTGAGCCCAAAACCTGCGCTTCCGGTGAGCGTAAATGGCATGGCTGAGCCTGAGGAGATTGCGAACATGTTTAGGAGGCACTTTAAAGTAACTTCGCGGCTTCGGTCAGAAGGGCGGGGTTATGTCGCTGAGAGTGGAATGTCTGGTGTTCCGATTAGTATCTCATCAAAAGAGATACGGAACATCATACAGTCGATGACCAGGGGCAAATCTCCGGGTCACGATGGCCTCAGCATAGAACATTTACAGGCTGGTCCGCATTTCCCAAAAGTCCTATCGATGCTGTATAATCTTTGTGTTTGGCATTCGTATCTACCGACTGATCTAATGAAGACGATAGTTGTGCCCATAGTCAAGAACAAGACCGGCGATGTCTCAGACAAAGATAATTATAGGCCAATATCGCTGGCCACTGTAACAGCAAAGGTACTTGACGGTGTGCTTGAGCGGGGAGTACCTGGACAGCTCAATCTACATGATGGACAGTTCGGTTTTAGAGCTGGGTTGTCCACGGAAACTGCTATTCTGGCGCTCAAGCACACGGTCAGGTACTATACTGATAGAAACACACCTGTGTATGCTGCTTTCCTGGACTTCTCCAAGGCATTTGACCTGGTTGATTATAATATCTTATGGTTGAAATTGCTCGAGCGAGGTCTTCCTAATGAACTTATTAAACTCTTAGGCTACTGGTATGACCACCAAATCAACCAGGTCAGATGGTTAGGTGCTTTGTCTGGAGCGTATGGGTTGGAGTGTGGGGTGAGACAGGGAGGTTTGACTTCCCCGGCGCACTTCAGTCTTTACGTCAATAAGTTGATCGAGGAGCTCAGCAGAACTGGTATCGGATGCTCTATTGATGAGAAAATTATTAATAGTATAAGTTATGCAGATGATATGGTGCTGCTGAGTCCCTCGATTGATGGACTCAGACGGTTGCTCGAGGTATGTGAGAGATACGCCACTTCTCATGGTTTATTGTACAATGTACGGAAGAGTGAGTTTGTGGTGTTTAGGGTAGGTACAAAAAGCCTAAGACAGTTCCTCTGGTATTTCTCTATGGTGTACCACTTAAGAGAGTATCACATTTTAAGTACCTTGGCCACATATTAAATGAGGACTTAAATGATGACAGTGACATAGAAAGGGAGCGAAAAGCGTTGTCGGTCCGATGTAATATGCTGGCCCGTAGGTTTGCACGATGTACTAGAGAAGTGAAACTCTCTCTTTTCAAGGTGTTTTGCCAGTCGTTTTACACGTGCAGCCTGTGGGTTAGACATACGCAGAGGGCCTACAACGCTCTTCGCGTACAGTACAACAACGCTTTTAGGGTGCCGTTGGGGCTCCCGCGGTTCTGTAGTGCATCGGGCATGTTTGCTGAAGCAGATACAGATAGCTTTCAAGCTATTTTGCGAAAAAGAACAGCATCCCTGATGCGAAGGATTCAGGGGAGCACCAACAGCATTCTACAGGTGATAGTGTAAGCCTGATTGCCCGTTCCTGGGGTACTGGACCCGTATGCACAGCTGCAGGTCTGGTGCAGCGGGAAGCGACTATAATTATAGGTTTTTAAACTAGTTCTATTTTTTATTTCTGTTTTATTGTAGTTTGTGTTATTTATTTTAATTAGAAATATTACTAACATAGTTTTATAAGTATTACTAACAACAATATGAATCACGTGTCTCCGATTTAAATAAAATAAAAAATTATACCAGCCTGTTCCTGTCCCACTGCAGGGCAAAGGCCTCTTCTCATACAGAGAAGGCTCGAGCATTGATCACCACGCTTGCTCAAGACGGGTTGGTGATTTCAGACTATAAGTCCAGCTTTCCTCACGATGTTTTCCTTCACCGATGTCAATAATGTCCAAGATAAACTCAGAAAAATTCGATTTAAATAAATAAATAAAAAAATAAAATACTCACTTGGGTTATATTTTTAGGTTTGCCGTTGGACCACCTTATATGCCACTCCGTTCGGGGCAGAGGCTGGTAAGACAATCTGTAAAAAAAAAACTTTTGCTTGTTGGCACTTCAATTTACTTACCACCACAAGATCCTATAAAAAAACGCCTCTAAAAGCTGTCCCCGCTGCCAGTTTTAACTCTTATCGTATAATGATTAGAGAAGGGGAAGAAAATCATCCAATACTTTTTCGATCTCTTTTTCTTCAAAGATAGAGAGAGAAAGAACGCCGGCAGAAAAACACAAAAGAAAAGAGTACATTGATTGCAGTGCCGTGGGATAAAATTGTACACATCGGCCCGACTACACTGCATGAGAGAGAGAGAGAGAGAGAAAGGATGAATTTGGTCAAAATGAGAATCCAAGACGGACGGTGGCTTTGAAAATTTTCAAATTTTTCGTCGTGGGTGTCGTTTTCATAGTTTTCGATAGTGCTAAAGCGTAAATCCAGGATGGCAGTTGACTGCCAGGGTTGCGAGTCTGCCAGGGTTGCGAGTTTGTCCGAAAGGGATATCGCATCCCCGGCACACAGGCAACGGAAGGAACACGCCCTCCCGCTCCGCCCAGAGCGGGAGAAGTTATTTGATAATTTCAAACCCAAAAAAAAAAATAGGATGGCAGTTGAGAAAATTTTCAAATTTTTCAACATGTGTATCATTTTCATAGATTTCGAAGGTGCTGAGGTCAAAATGTAAATCCCATTTTTTTTTTTTTTCATCGTTCGTGAGAAGGAACTTAGTTCCTGACGTAGGCCCCACCAACCGCACACGTTTTGATATTTCTTCCACTTTCATCAGTCTTGTAGATACTTTTTAGGGTCACGTACCTCAAAGGAAAAAATGGAACCCTTATTATTATTATTTATTATTTAACCATTTATGTACACACATATAATATACAGACAAGAAGAAAAGAACAGAAAAATAGGATCTCCTTATAGGATCACTTCGTTGTCCGTCTGTCTGTCAGTCAGTCTGTCAATACCCTTTTTCTCAAGAACGTGTAAAGGTACATATATAGTTGAAATTAATATCAAATACGTAAGTCTATGGTGCTTTTGAGCTCTAATAACAAAAAAAAACAAACTTCTAAGTCAACACAATAAAAAATACGGCCATTTATGCGTCATATTTTGATAGGCAAATAAATTAAAACCTACAAGGTACTTCTCGTTGACCTAGAATCATGAAATTTGGTAGGAAACAATGTCTAGTCCGAAAATCGTTAATTTGTAGATTTATCACACATTTTTTTTTGTTTTTGCGATAACAAACTTACATTTGCAGTTAGAGAAATGACCGTGATGTATATCGTTTTATGGGAAACCTATTTTTCAACTACAATGTTAAGTTTGTTTTTGGGATAAATTCATTCCGACTACGGAACTTTCATTGTACACAATACATGAGATGTGTCGTTTATTTTATCTCCCACATTCAATCTCCGTTACACATCCTGCATCAATCTTCCCATCTCTGGTGGACTTAACTAACTTAGTGAAACAAAAGTAGTAAAACTCGTATCGTATAATATTGCCTCACACTTAAGTCATAATATAAATTTGTGCATTAGCTCTGGAGTATTCCCTGAAACGGTTATCGTAAAACCGCTTTTCAAAAAACATGATAAAGAAAGTTTATTTAATTATAGACCCATTGCCCTACTTCCTATACTTACTAAAATCATCGAAAAGATTATATATGAATCATCAATTAATAAGTTTTTATGTAAATATTTATTTTATATTTTATGTGATTAACAAAAAGGATTTAGGCAGAACAAAGGAATATATTGCTATTTACGACTTGCTTAGTATAATAATAGGAAATGTTGATAAAAAATTGCCAATTTGTTCAACATTGACGGAAACGACAAATGCTTTCGATTGTGGCCATCACGCAACCCTGATTGATAAGCTTAACATGTATGGGATAAGAGATTTATTAAATCATATTTAAGTGACCGTATATAATACACGGAAATACCTCAAATTTGCACAAACACTAGGCGTGAGAAGAAATACATATCCGAGGCAAGAGTAATCAGACATGGCGTACCTCAGGGTGGAGTTCATAACTCACTTTTATTCTTGATAAACATAAATGACTTACCACACCACATTGAACACCCTATGGTCTTATTCACTAACGACTTATTAACGAATTATGAACATGACATACATGATACTCTTAAAAGACATTGTAATTTGGCTTGACGAACATAATTTAGTAATTTGCCTGCAAAAAACAAACGTAATGCATTTTTATCAACGCATATCAGTTCCAAATGTAAAAATAGAATGTAATAATTGTATTACACCAAGTACAAGTTGCAAAATTTGTAGGTATACTGATAGACAGTCAGTTGACTTGGAAACCTCAAGCAGAAGAGGTTTATAAAAAAATTAACGTATCCGCGTAAGTATGACATATACAATCTTGCGCAAAAGGTCACCATCTCCACAACAGTAGTTGCATACCATTGTAGCGGCATCTACATCGCTACATGTGAACTACGCATCAAAGACCTGACGTCACACAACATCCTGACGTCACACAAATCCTGCATCGCGCAATTAGAGTTTACCGCGCGATAAACATATATACAAGCTTCCCGACTTCAACCTCTGGGCAGTTGCCCGCCAGACACGACACCCGTCTGGTCGGAGGATCCTCCCTTTTCTATGGTGGATGAGTGAACTTTACACCCTGTTCCTCATACCCCTAAACCATGGTCTAGTCGCGTCCATTGTAAGATACGGAATAATCTTTTGGGGAAATTGTACTCTACGACAACAGGTGTTCAGGGCCCAAAAACGTTGCTTAAGGACAATACTTAATAAGAAAGCGACAGATATTTGCGTTCCTGTGCTTACGTCCCTCAAACTATTAACTTTCCCGGCTATGTACATTTTAGAAATTGCATTTTTCGTTAAAAGTAACATTAACCTTTTCACTGCAGTGTCAAAAGATAGAAAGGACTTATAAGAATTCGGTATAAATATCCATTAAATGTTGAAAGTTGTAATACTGCTTTACATAAAAAAGTGTTATTAGTATGGGCCCAATAATATATAATAAAATACCTAATATAAGTATAATTGACATCAATACAAAATTTTAAAAAGAAACTGACCGCACCATTAATTGTAAAATGCTATTATTCTATGAATGACTTTCTAAATGACACTGACTTAATACTCGCGACAATCTAAGAAGCCCGATTTGACGTTTCTCAATAAACATGTCGCGATAACTTTGTATGAACGTCTACGTAAGAAATCGAAAAATCAAATCCTTACTCTTAATTAATTACGATGTTAAACATACACTATAACAATGAGTATCATTCGTAAGCACAAATTTTTACTTTATATTGGAAAAAATGCACTCAAAAACACGAATTAATCGTTGATGATTATTCTGACAGGATGTTATTACAATGTCATGTCTTTGGGTTCGTTGCCGTAGTCTTGTGACCGTTTTAAGCCATTTTTTGACCGAATAAAATCGATGTTCTAAAAAATCGATACTTTTACAAACATATTACATTTAGAAAAGAGAAAAACGTATAATTCCTGTATTATTAAATGTTAAAACATATAAAAACAAAATCTGATCACATATCGTTTTAGCTTCATTTTGGTATTTAATAGGTTGTGACTGTGTGTCATTTACTCTAATTTAATAACAATATATTATTATATTTATTTTAAAACTGTCGCTTAAGAGCCGGTTTGGGGTTCTTAGAAAAACAGTAAATCTCATTTTTATGGTCTGGACAGCTCGACACGTTACCCTAATTAATAACAAAATATCCTATGTCTTTAAAATTGTAAAACAATATTGAACGTACTACAAACCCATTCCATTTATATTTTATGGGAAGCGACCCGGCCACTTTCTACAAATATTCTAAGAACATAAAGGGGTCGTCAACATGCGGTTCTTTCAATGTAAACTTACAGCTCTTAATATTCATGGTTGAAACTTTAAACATCAAGTTATGAAGTTGGATCTAAACAAACTTTCAAAAGGCATCCAAAGCCGATGCTCCCATTGATGTAACTATCTATTATCCTATAACTGTAGTTATAGGATAATGATAATGATATTGGATTAATTGTTTTGTTATTCTAGCAGCTACCTAAAACACCTGAATAGGTTTCGTGCTAAAAACATAATTGTATGTTTTATATAATACAATATAATATAAATTATAACTTTGACTTTTCCATCGCAAAAGATTGACATTCCCTGGACCCAAAGCAACGGGTAGTATTACAGCCACATCTGGAGATCATAAATGTCATGATACCCAACCTATTCGGGCCACTGAGAAACAATTAAGATATTTTAAGTCTTTGTTGCCAAAACTTGTAAAGGGGCTGAGAATTCCATGTGCAGCATGGAATATTTTAAGAATTTAGGAGAGGGATGTTGTTAGACAATAAAGGCAGTTGGTTTTTGAGTCGCGAAAGGCGACATACATCATAGTCCGTAGCCAGGCTAGAAGTTAGGAGAGTTGATTTTGGAATCACGAAAGGCCGCGAGAGTCTATGCTGGTTAAGTTAGGGAGGTTGGTTGGAGACCACGGTAGGGGGCGGTATTAATATCCTAGGCTAGTGATATTAGCAGACTTGGTGAATACCGAGAGGCCATGTCCGAATGGGCTGTCGCAAGATAGCGAGTATTATTTATTAAGTTAAAAGTACACAGTTGGGTTAAAGCCCAGATTAGACTAATTTAGTACTTAATGTAATATGTGAGTGTGTGTGTGTTGGTGCAACGGGGTCAGTCTTCATCATAATAATAATTATCCTAGGCTGGTAATATAATTCAAGTTTTTGTAAGTCACCACTTATTTAGTATCGTGTTTTATAACTAATGTTACATTCTTGTGTATTACGTGTCCATATCCTAATCCGTACCTTGGCAGATTATTGTCACTAGCAGTTGGCTATAGGGAAATGGTGAAGACCTTCCACCAGACTTGAAACTGAGCACTAATGTTTCTTACTTTTGACAACTGTTGACCTTGAGCTGACGCATCATATTTAGGCAGAGCCATAAATACTCATAGGTCATTTGGAAATGATGTAGGCTATAAAGCCGATCTGTAATTGCATTAGAAAAAACCAAACTTTAGTGATGATTTCTGTTTCCACAAAGGTGTCGCCACAGAGTACCTTGCGTAAGGCTTGTTGACGCATATTTCCAGGGAGTGGGTTAGGCTTGACCAAGTACCCTGAACTGAATTGGTAGACGTTCTAAGAACGCTAGGGCCCGTGTCTCATTAAAACCCCCCACCCGGCTGTTTGTAGGCCTATTACTAAATCGACACTATTTATTGAGACAGGTAACTTGGATGCCCAGATCGAAACGCCCCGTTGTCGATAAGGACGATCCACACGGCTGCCGATTACATTGAAAGCATCGTCTAAATGGGGCAGATTAAGGAAATATGAAGTGATGAGCTACCGCTTCGGCGTCCATCAGGTACGATCGTAATGTATTCCGCTAGAGACTGAGTCTACGGAGCGCTTGTGCTAGTTTTGTGTTAACTTTGTAAAGATGGACTAAGCTGCCGTAAGGGTGTATTTCATATTAGTATGCGATTAGAACTACTCAATATTAGGCTTGTTTTCCTCAATAACAGTTGAACTTCGCAGTACTCTGTCTTAGGATTGAGTAAAACATTTATATAGTGCTTAGGGAGCGTGTTCCGTTAGAATCGTATTAGTTCCTCAGAGGTTCTATGCGTTATGTCTAGCAGGACACGTACAATGAGGCAAACGTTGTTATACGGTTCCCGGTCTCACTGAAGTGGGTATATTGTAAACTGACAAATTAACGTAGTATTACGTAATCGTATTTGAAGCACAAGCGTAACGGTCCCTTTACCCCTTACACCTTACCAAGTCTGTATTGCAGACATTGGTGCTCAACAGCGAGAGGAGGAGACGTTGGTGGTCCAACATTATAATACTAAAACATAATTTATATACTTTTGCATACCCTCTTGTCTATTAGCTTCACATAATAGTAATATTATGATACTTATGTGTACTAACCGTAACTTCCCAATATTAAATTCACCTTGTACCCCTCCCTGTCCCTTAGCTTTTCTAAGTCGGGACAAGGCAGTTTAGTTTATGGGAATTCTTCTCTTTCTCCTAACGGTGGGAGGCTGTCCAGTCTGGGACGAGCCCTACAGAACTGTGCTCAAAGGAGGGGCACAGTTCTTCCCCCTAGGGCGAACCGACCCAAACACTAATGTTAACATAATTAGGAAAAATTTAAATTTTATTAGCCTAGGGTAATTCAGGTACAGTCACAAAGTCAATGTAGGAAATAAAGGTCGGAGTCGGTGGACTGGCGTTTGACGATCTTCGCAGGGTGTCTGGTGAGTGTGATGAGTTGCCGAAAATCAAACTGAATGGCGTGTAGTTGGAGAGGCCTATGTCCAGCAGTGGACTGCTGTAGGCTGATGATGATGATGATGACGTGTAATAAAACGATATGTCTCAACAATCAGTTTCAAGCAATGTAGATAAATTGTCGATTACAAACTCTAAGGATGATAAATCGATATGTCTCGAGAATCGGTATTTAAAGCAACCGATTTGTTTTTCCCGTCACTACACAAAGTATTTTGATAGGTGTCAAATTGGGCTTCTTAGATTGTCGCAAGATTAAGTACTGAATAATTTAATGTAATTTAATTTGACACACCTAACTATGATATTGTTTCAATGTATTAAATTTTATACCTATTGCATTCTAGATTATTAAAATAAAATAAATATTATATCAATGTACCATGCCGTCTATTGTTGAACTGTAATACCTCAAAAATAATTTAACTATGTCATCACTCATCACTGCAATTCAAATATTAATTTACTAATTTTATAATAATGTTGCATGCCTATTTTAAGGTAGGTTCACAGATTGTAGGTTACAACAAACTGACACATCTTATTTACTGTACCTGAAATCTATGCAAATACATGTTTACTTTACTTTACTTACTCATAAATTCATTCACTTGTTCTACACTTCTATCATTTCTCCTTTCCTAATTCATTCGTCTTCTCTTTCAAAAACCATAACTTTCATCTTGTTCACTTTTATATTCATCCCCTTTACTTTATATGCTTCATAAATTCATCACATTTATCATTTACGTGTGTAAGTTAAACAGCTAGAAAGCTCTATCTAAATGCAAAACCTGTTCGTGTATGTCCCATTTTTGCTAACACAAGCACTTCTCTCTGAATAGTTAATACGGTGCCTGCACTAAGCACCAATCTACACCACATATGGATAGTGTCTACCACAGTCCATCCCTCCGCACACTATCAATATCATACGCCTTCCCCGTGTCAAAGCATCTGACAAAGCACAGACTTTCGTGTGCTTTGTCGGATGTTTTTGGCTTTGCACCCAAAAAGAAAAGATTCGATCCATACAGCCCATCCTTTAAAACACGTTAAGCCGTTGGCCCTACGCCTGATCTCTCTCCGGTCGTGTCGGATTACCGTAGTAGCAGTCCGATGGTACCCATAGTCCGATGGTATCCATCGGACTATGAGAGCGAGGCAAGAGAGAGTGCACCTGTGACTGCGCGCACATTTGTGCACTAAAATATCTCCCGCGTCGAAGGCTAGTATCCGTTGAGATTGGCCACCGTGGCCGAAATACGGTCTGGACGACTATAACTTTTAAAGCCTGTTACGCTTATAATAATAATAATAAGTCCCCACAGCCGTATCTCTACGTTATCCCCACCGCCGTATCTCTACGTTGACGTCGGGTTGGGGCTTGCACGCTTCAAACTCTGGGTCTGTGCCGGTAGAGTTTACTTTGCCGGAACAGGTCTAGGATGAGGGGCCAGACCAAGAGAGATACAGAAACCCGCAGGGGAGTATGTGGCAAGCCGTTGGGTAGTAGCGACCCCACGGACCCTATCTCCCGGGAGAAGTCTTGTCTCTCATCCCTGGCTTGCCTTTATTGGCCGACTGGAGCAAACACTGATGAGGACCAGAGCTCCCACCTCATTCTTGCCTTAATTGGCCGGCTTGAGTGGAGATTCGCAAGAGCAAACGTGCTCGGAGGAAGGAAGTATTCCAGTAAGTGCTCATAGGGATCTTGACCATCTTCCGAGCTCTGGGATTGTTCTGAAAGCTGTGGAATACCTCTCCACTCCTCAAGCACATCAGGACATGTTGCCCCCTTGCCACTACGACACTTTGTGCTAGCGACAGTTTTCGGGGGCCCATTATTGAGTGTCCAAGTCACCCCTTGCCATTTTTTCCGTGTACATATAAAACATTGATCAGGCAGGGGCCATAGTCCTTCCATAGTTACAGGTCTCCAGTCAACTTAAGCCACCCAAACCCATAGTCCGATATCTTTGCTTCCTTATCCTGCAATAGTACTACACCACCCGGGGGTTGTCCTTGGGTGTACTTGCATAGTGCATACAGGCGCGGTCCGAGGGGGGGGGTCCTGGGGATCATGACCCCACCCAAAATCATTGAAGCAGTCGACAACTTGAATACTTTACGTGTCTTACTAACTAAAAACTTTAGGTACTTGAGCCACAGTGACCGAGACGGGCATTCTTTACAAAAAAAAACCGGCTAAGTGCGAGTCGGACTCGCGCACCGAGGGTTCCGTACTAAAAATATTTTTATTATATCATGTAACTAAAACTTTATGCTTTTCACAATTTTTCCTTTATCTGTGCTATAAGACGTTGCTTCGTACCTAATTTCAAGATTCTGAGTTCACGGGAAGTACCCTGTAGGTTTTGATTCCCTTGTGAGTGTCGAAAATTTGCAGCATAAATTGCTGTATCTTTTGATTGCGTTGGCTTAGAAGTAGTCACAGCTCCAAGGGACAGTAGACTTGGGTTTTTAATATGAATTTCGGCTTGATCCCTCCACGCGTTCCTAAGAAAAAGGGTCTTGACAGACCTACAACAAAGTGATCCTATAAGGGTTCCGTTTTTTTTTTTTGAGGTACGAAACCCTAAAAATATGAAAAAAAAAACCTGTTAAGCAAACTCGGGAATTTGGGTATCACTACACTCGGGCTAGGTCCAGCTTTGAAAACCAAAACTGCTGTAAAACGAGTTTAAGCTTTTCTTCTCGAACCTATTGAAGGCGGGGTGCTAAAATTTTGAGGCTCGCTTATCTTGATTCTTGAGCTTTTCTTCATAAGTTGACAAAGCAAGTAATTCTTAGTTCTTTTAGAATGATCAAAAGAAAATCTAACGTACCCGAGAGTGCAAAATTGTTAAGCTCGCTTCGCTCGCTCTTGTATTGTTGCTTGGCCTTTGCTGCATAAGTCGACAATGGAACTCTTAGTTCTGTTTAAAAATGTAAATCAAATCCTAAGAAAACAGAACCTATTCAAGGCGGGGTGATTTAATTTTAAAGCTCGCTTCGCTCGCTTCTCTTGATTCTTGAGCTTTTCTTCATAAGTCGAAAATGCGAGTAATTTTTTGTGCTTTTACAATGATCAAAAGAAAATCGAACGTATCCGAGAGTGTGCAAAATTTTAGAGCTTACTTCGCTCGCTCTTACATTCTATATTTTCATATTTGCTTGGCCTTTCCTGCATTAGTCGACAATGTAACTCTTAGTTCTATTTGAAAATGTATATCAAATACTAACCTATCCGAGACGGGGTATTAAAATTATCGAGTTAGCTTCGCTCGCTCTTCTCACCCTACATAATCTACTGTCCTAATATTTATTATTTATCAAAAAGCCAAGGTGACCAATTACTTATTTAAAAAGTATGCATAATTAGATAGTCAAAAAGTTTTTAGAGTAACAATTAAATATTTCTCCAATATTCCTCGGCAGCCATGGTGACCCCCCCCCCCCAACATCTTAGGCTGCGACCGCGCCTCAATTCATTAAAACGCCTAACGGACCTCTGCGAGTTGGCTTCGGCCCCTCGTACGCTTTCCAAAGGTCCGGGGTCCCGAGATACGTCAAAGACATTTAAATAATTAGCCCTAATATACACAACAACAATGAACTTGTAGAAGAAGTAGAAAATACTAAATGGAGGTAGCTGTGTTTGTGAAGTCAAACCCAAATCGTTTTAAACGTCTAGCCGACGTAGTCCCACGTAATAGGCGCGACAATAACCAAGTATGCTCCCATCCCGCCAAAACGGCACTACTGCGCAAGAGTGTCTATTGCATGGGTCCGGTTATTTATAATAAATTACCTAAGCAATGGAAAGAACTACCATCAACAATATTCAAAACTAGGCTTAAACGCTTTTTAACGCATAAAGCATATTATAATATCAGCGAATTCCTTACGGAGAAAGAATTTGTTTGTTCTCCAAATTGATTTGCTTTATTTTATTTTTATATTTGTTTACTCTACTACTCTACTTTTAAATATTGACATTTGTTTTAAATTGTGCCTTGATTAAAATTAATTAAAATTTTTGACATTGTGATTTCTTACTTTTATTATTTATTTGTCTACTGAGACTAATTTTGTACGCCATAATGGCAAAACATGTAAGTACTCAATGTCAAGACTTGTAAGGCTGTAATCATCATATTCACTAAAACTGTAATTTTGTATCACGTATCTTAAAAGTCAAATGCTTTTTAACAAAAAAAATTAAATTTATTTTTGTAGTAGTGCTCTTCAATGTATCATAATATAATTGCCTTTGTTGTTGTTTTAGCGTGAAACTCTTATTTAAGTTTTGCATGCCTGTCGGTAAGATATGGCTGAACCTATCTGTTTAAAAATTATTACCTTTTACTGTACCCATATTTGCAAAATAAACGACTTACTTACTTACTTACTATAATAATAATAATAATCAAGGTTCTTCGTTCCCAGAGGGATCTGTCGACATGTTGGATAGATTATAAGAAAGCCTATGACTCAGTGCCCCATACATGGCTCATGAGGGTGCTGGAGTTGTATAAAGTAGATGCAACTCTACACACCTTCCTGATGTCATGTATGGGGCAATGGAGGATGGTTCTTTGCTATCCAGGATGTCGACATATCTAGAGAAATAGCGAGCCGATAAGGATCGAGCGAGGTATATTTCAGGGCGACAGTTTGAGTCCACTTTGGTTCTGCCTAGCTTTGAATCCTCTTAGCACACTGCTGGAGGACTCAGGACTGGGCTATCGATTAAGGAGAGGTAGTCAGGTTATATCTCACCTCCTTTACATGGATGACTTGAAACTCTTTGCCCACAACGTTTGCAACTGGTGGAGCTACTGAAGGTAACCGAAACTTTCAGTAGCGCCATCAGGATGGAATTTGGTGTGGACAAATGTGCGGTCATGCATGTAAAGTGAGGGGGGATTGTGGAATCCGGGGGAACTCTACTCTCGGACTCAATACACCTAAGATCCCTCTCCTCAATCGAAACCTATAAGTATTTGGGTATGTCGGAAGCGTTGGGTATCAACGCTGCTGACATGAAGCAATCGCTCAAGGAGCGCTTCTTTGGCCGCCTGAATAAAGTATTAAATAGTCTTTTATCAGGCGGAAACAAGGTGCGCGCCTTCAACGGTTTTGATGTACTCTTTCGGCATACTTTTTTTTTTTTTTTTTTTTTTTTTTTTTTTTTTTTTTTTAAACTTTTAATACTTTAATACTCAAATGGACACAGACGGAACTTGACGCCCTGGATAGGAGGGTCCGCACACTGCTGACTATAAATCGGATGCATCACCCACGTTAATTGGTGATGAGACTGTATATCCTGCGGAAGTGTGGAGGTCGAGGCTTCTTAAATGCTAAGACCCTGCACAACCGTGAGGTATGCAGTCTCAGGCAATACTTCCTAGAAGCCGACGTGGGGATGCACCGAGATGTGGTCTCAGTGGACAAGGGCCTTACCCCGCTATCCTTGGCTAACAAGAACTGGCGCAACCCTATAGTATTAGATTCTAATGACCGCAGGGAGGTATGGCAGAGCAAAGAGCTTCACGGGTGCTTTTACCGGGCCTTACATGGGCCCGATGTAAACCTAGTAGCGTCCGTATCCTGGCTGCGATTCGGTGATCTCTTTGGGGAAACCGAAGGTTTTGTCTTTGCGATTATGGATGAAGTTATGATGACGCAGAACTACCGGAAATATATTGTGAAGGACGGCACGGTTGACATCTGCCGGGCATGCCACCGTCCGAGCGAATCAATCCAACACATTATTTCTGGCTGTTCTCGTCTGGCTAACGGAGACTACTTGCATAGGCACAACCTTGTGGCCAGGATTATCCACCAGCAACTTGCTCTGAAATACAGTCTTGTGGAATCGGAAGTACCATACTATAGGTATGCGCCCGACCCAGTTCTCGAAAATGACAATATCACGTTGTATTGGGATCGATCTATCATCACTGACAGGACTATTGTTACCAATAAGCCAGACATAGTGGTGATAGATCGATTAGAGCGTCGCACAATGATTATTGATATAGCAGTCCCGCATGACGAGAACCTTGTGAAAGAAAGAAGAAAGAAAGAAAGAAAATACATTTATTTAGCACAGACACGCACACAAAAGGCACACAACACAACATATTATACAAAGCAATATTAAATTTAAATATTATAGAAAGCTGAAAAAGATAAGCAGATCAAGTATCTCGACCTGGCTCGCGAGGTTCTTGACATGTGGGAAATGGATACAGCAGTCATTGTGCCGATAGTCGTGACAGCCAATGGTATAATAGCCAAGCCTCGACTAACACCTAAGGAGGCTCTCGTTAGGCAGCTGGATCAAGGGCTTGATCCAGAAAGCGGACTACTTCTAGACACGGCGCGTATCGTTAGGAGATTCCTCTCTCAAGAGCCCTGACCACCGGTAGCTTGGACCCTGTTCCCGATACCGGTGGGCTACTATTTTTTTTATTTTTAAATGTTTTTGTTTTCCCTTTTGTTTTTATAAAAATATTTAAAAATGTAAATTATATGTATTATATGAAATAAAGGAAATAATAATCATTTATTTCAGGAAATTATTCCCATAATAAACACTACAAATTACATAGACATAATATACACAATGATTCAAGCATTACACATTAAAAACATTGCATTAACAATAATTTAAAGTTAAATTACAATTATAGTTATTTATTTATTCAATTACATTTAATTATTATTATGAAAGATAAATTATTTAATATATGGTGACGAACTGGCATGCAAGTGCATCCACCTCTCCAACACACCCCCCTTAATACTATCTTATTTTTATTATAATAATGAGATGTTTTACTTTATAATATAATAACTTATAATTAAATGTATCTCTACTAATTTAGTAATAAGTAGTTCACTTACTTTTGCCATGAGGTACAAGTCTTATTAATTTCCGCTTGATTCACATTTAACAGTTGTATTAAAACAATTAGAAATAAAAATACGGGTAGCGGAGTCCCCATTCTCGCGAACATTCAGTGATACTGATGGCGCTCGAGGTATTTTATTTTAGGATGTTAAGAGTCCGTACACTAAACTCTGTCGAGTGAATTTTTCACTCGACAGAGTTTAGGCATATTCATTGCGATGCTATGTTCGTGTGCACGGTGTGCACACAGGCCTAAAGATCGAGCGTAGTGATCGCTTAAACAGTTTTGATTCTATGGACGATATTTTCTTAAGTTACGTAGGTACGGTTAAGAAATAAGTCTCGAATGTTTGTGTATATTCGCTTAGTATATTTATAACAATCAACATAAAAATGCTACAATTTAGTGTTAGATGCATTTAGGTATATTTAGACATTCAATAACATTGAGGTAAGCGTTTTACATGAATACGAGTAGTAGTGCTGATTCCCTTGTACACCGAACTGAACTAACTAAAACTATCACTAAAATTCCTTAATTTTGGCTATGAGAATCTTAAAGCTATTCTGCACAAATAATCTCTAAATTAAAAAAAAAAATGATAAAACAAAGGAAAACGAAGTTGACAATCTCAACTCCACGTGGTACTTGTTTTTCCCTACAACGCGAGAAATCACGGCACAGCGGACAGAGCTCCGGCGTGATCTCATGGTGTCATGGATAGATCGATTGTCGCAACCCAGTGTTGGGCACTGGCCAAGGCGGGAAGAAACGCCCAAGTGTCACCACTGTGTGAATCGCCCGGAGGACATGGTGGAACATGCGGTGGAGGTCCGCCCGGCTAGGGCGGGGCATCGCCGTGTTCTTGTGGCGGCGATTGGCGGCAGTGATCTCTCTCGTCCGGCCCTGGTTCAGCCCATGGTCCGGAGCGAGAGTGCATGGGAGGCCGTCACTTCCTTCTGCGAAACAGTAATGCTCGCGCCCCTAGTCGCCGCAGGAGACGCCCCGGACGTCGGGAGTCACGAGCCGACTTTCGGCCATTGTAGGTGCGGGCTAGCGGACGGTGTGCAATGGGTAGCTCGCCGTCCGTCGTTATATTCCACGCACACCTCAAAGAGATGTCAGCATAACAGAAGGGGTCTGCTAGGACCGATGCCTGCCGGGGTCGCGGGAAAGTCCGAAAGGGATACCGTGGCCCCTGGCAACGTACAGGCAACTGAAGGAACACGGGTGAGTTTTAGTCAGTAAGAGCTTGACACGCCCAGAGCGGGAGAAGTTAGTTGATACTTTCCCACTCCGAAAAAAAAAGCGCGCACGTGCGGCATCCTTCACGTGTTTTGTATGGAATTTTTCACTTTTTGTATGGACAATATGAAAAATTATTTCCTACATGTTGAGTTTTAGGGTTTATGTTATGGTTAATGGGTTCCATAGAGGGGTCGCAATTTTTATTATTTTTGCGATAGGACACACCATTTTCGAGATATAAACAAAAGAAAAGAAAATAACAGTACTGTTTTTGCACTCTTGAAGTCGGGCTGTTTGTGTGGATGTTAGTTCATGACAACTTATTTAATTCCACACCTTTTCAACCACGATTAAAAATAGTCAGATTTAGTTAAATCAAAATAGGTTTTCAATAAATTAATAACTCAGTGCCCTCTTAGTGCTGACAAACTAAAATATAGTTAACTTGTGTCACGTTAGTCTATTTCAGAATGGGAAATCGTCGTTTGACAGGAATAAACGAATTTTTGGTGATTTTTTGTCTAGTTTAGAGGCATCTGTGACAAGAGAATTGATATTGAATTGGAATTGGCATTGGATCCATACATGGATCTGGGACACTTGCACGAAAGTTATTCCCGCGAAAGATACTTTCGCGAACTCACTTGCGCGAAAAAGTTCAAGAAATGAGATTTCTTCATAACATCACGCCATGAATTTCAAAGAGCCCAATCCTTTGAAATTGATGGCGTGATGTTATGAAGAAATGAAAACATTTTCGCAGCCACCATCTTGGATTTACATTTTGACACATTTTGATTTACATCTCACTATCGTACTTAGCATCCTTGAAAACTATGAAAATGACACTCATGACGAAAAATTCGAAAATATTGGCAGCCGATCTTGGATCTTTATTTTGACTTAAAGTAATATTCAGTAGCGTTACGTTAGTCGGCGTACAATTTCTAGAATATGTTTAACACGTGAGCGCTTGCGACGTAAAGTGATATGTCCTCACGCTGGGAAGGCCCCGTCGCTACTGATGGCAGTGTTGCCGATCACAAAAATCATAATTCGGTATATATTATCAAAAAAATCGGTATATTTAAATAAAAATCGGCGAACTTCAAGAAACGTTTATTTTTAATAAAAAACAGTCTTACATTTTTAATCGCCGTCATCACTTTCTTCTTTATTTTTCCACTTCTTCTCCATGTGAGTCAATATATTTTTGTCCAAAAGAAAATCGTTAAAAGCAATTATTTTTATCTTGCACAGAACTCTCTTATCTATGAAATGGGGAAATTCCCCAGAGAAATACCCATAAGGCTAGGCACACACGAGCAGCTTTTGTTGCCGCGACAGTGCATCTCTCTTTTTCTCACTTCGAACGTGCAAAAGGGACAGATCTGCTGTCGCGGCGACGGGGGTTGCTCGTGTGCGCAATTGCGTATAGTCTTACTTATTACATGTTCGTAATTTTTACCATATTTTTAAATAAATTTAATGGAAGTGTGACTGCTACTGTATATTTTTTTTTTAAATACAGTTAGTTTAAAAAATAGTTATAAAAAATTGGTAGATTTTTGCTCGAATTGAGCGACAATCGGTAGATCGGTAGATCACTAAAAAATCGTTTAAAATATCCATTTTTCGGTAGCATTGGCAACACTGACTGATGGGATGGGTTTTCCGCGGTCATTAATATATAATGAAGTAGTTGTTTATTTATAAAGTAAAATTTAGAAGATTTTAAGATTAATAAATGATGTTTAAAAGTGTTTCTAAGTATTAGAAAAAAATACTTATTTCTCTTGAAGTTTTTAGAAACTTACGGTATTTAAAAAAAAAAAACTGGTATATTTTGTATGGAAGTTGAAAAAAATGTTTCAGCCACATACAAGTAGACATATAGTGATGTTGATGATATTTTTTAATTTTCAAAATCAAATGTAGTTTCTTGAACCACACTATCAAACGTCAGTCTCGCGTCACTTTCGGAAAAATTGTTGCGATTGTTATTGATTTTCCATGAATCCTTAATTTATTTCCTTTCAGCCACATGCAAGACAAAGAATTCGACTTTTCAAATCACAAAAAATTTTGTTTAAATTCTGTTTCCTGTACTCACAATGAATGAATAAAGTTGATCAAAATCAGTCGATTTCGTGCACGGTCTCTTAATTTCAACTCAAATTATCATCGTTGATGATTAATCCTTTGCGTCATTAACTTTTTAACAGGATGACTGATAATAATGAAGTAATCTGCAATCACTGAAGCACCGGAAACATTGACAAACGTTAGCTAATGTCAAAAGGCAAAAAACCTTAAAATAAGTTACAATAAAATTATATTTTTACAATTGTTGCTAATTGATAAAGGACGAGTGTCAAGCTGATATCAGACGCTCCACATGCGTATTTCCTCGAATATATCGTCGAATTAAGTTGTGCGCGATGCCATTTGTTTAACTTATGACATGGTAGTAGAGAAACTTGAATTGGTGGAAGAAAGGCACGAAATAAAACAAATTCGCACCAGGATAAGTTTTTTTTATGTATTGGGCGCACTACATCAGTGTTCGGGTTTTTTTTTTTTTTTGCCTTGTTTGACACTATATTGTATTGATTTTGATTTTATACAAATTGACAATAGTAATTTTCGCCTGTCATTTCTTCACAGATAAATTTTATTTATTTATTTGCACAATCACACAGTTACAAGCTATGACTAGGCTAAAATTTAGGATTACATGACCCTGTTAGGGCGTAGCAAGTATTATAACAATTAACTTATAGCTAGGTTATTCTTTAAGTTAACATATAATAATGATTGCATATCAGACTTTTACTGACTAAAACCCACCCGCGTTCCTTCCGTTGCCTGTGTGCCGGGGCCGCTATATCCCTTTCGGACAAACCCGCAACCCCGACAGGCATTGGCCCTTTCGGACCCCGTCAGTTAATATTATCTACCCCTGGAGTTTTATTTCTACATATTAAGGTTTCTAATTAGTTTACTCACACTGTTATTTGTAGCTTTCCTGAAGTACCTGGATGTGTTATTGGAAACCATGTATATTCTGATTTGTTCAATAGACTAGGGTTACATTTGGGGAAGATCTTCTTAACACCGATTCTCAAACTTGTCAGTTAATGATTTTATTTCTAAATTATTCTGTTTCTCTTTACGATGGTTTCATCAACCGATTTTTGTTGCGATCAGAGAACTTATATATTTGTATTTGCCCTCTGATAAGGGCTTTCTAGGTTTAATTTTGTTATTATTTATTTCTTAAATGTATAAGAGATTTTTCGTTAATTTTGTGAGTGGTATTTCTTGTTTTATATTGATTTTTTTTTTTTTTTTTTAATAATTGTTCCTGTATTACATATACATGTTATCAATTTTATTATTTATCCATGGTTGTTTGTTTCTTTTACTTTTTTTATTAATTATTCTGATTTATTTTGATTCCTTTTATGAAATTATTTTTAATACAGTCTTGAATTGTGGTTGGACGCTCGTAGCTCGTTTCGCGCCATTTTAAGGTTAAGTAAGGATTTATTTTTATCATTATCAATTTGTTGTATTGTTTTTGTATCAACTTGTATGTACGGCCAACTACAGATCTAAGGAGCGCGTACCTATAAAGCAACGTGTACTGTTATTTCTGCGTGTTTCAGTTTTTGAGTATTCAATAATCGCGCTCCTTAGACCAAACTCAGAAAGGCTACTGACGTACTATTTTTGAATTTTGTCGTATGTCTATAACTCTATAATGTCTATAAATAAGTTTCGTATAATTTAATAGAGGGATTGGATATGATACAGTTTATTTATTTTACGAATAGATGTTTACTTGGTGGACCAGGATTTGCACAGTTATGTGTGGTAGTGTGGTGAGGTGAGACGTACTGAATTGACCAATAATATATTCACAGTGATTAAAGAGTGATTCATTGTTGTGAATACGTACCCATCTCTTTAGTCTTCTAGTTCTCTCTCTAGTTCTTCTAGTTTTTACTCCGCTTACTGTGCATCTCATAGCCATTGACATTGTACTTATGAACAGTGTTTTTATTTATATTACCTTCTACTGAAATTTGGACATTTAGTTATAGTTATTTTACATGAACTAATTAATGTTGTTTTTGACTGTGGATCTAATATTTATGTAAACAATATTTAGATTAGTTTTATAAATGGAAGGAATCCTAAGCTAACTAAAAACATTAATGTTTGCACAGTCGAATAGTTCTTGATGATCTAGTCTAGAGAAATATCCGTACCGATAAATATTTTGACTTCCTCCCTGCGTTGTAAGTAGTCGGAAGCCGATGGATGTCCATTTCGCTCCGTACTACAGTAGGCTTGTCTTTGTCTTGTTTACTACAGTAGGCTTGTCTTTGTCTTCTTTACTACAGTAGGCTTGTCTTTGTCTTCTTTACTTAGCAGCACCTTTCCATTTTTGTATATTCAAGTGTATTGTAATGTTCAAGTAAAATGTTACAAAATATTGGTTACATCATTCATGTTGAAATTAAACATGTGAGAACAATGTAGAAAGATTTGCACGTTAGAAGCGTCCGTAATAAAAAGATAAAACAAAGAACAATTCAAAAATTTAAATCAGCCGAGGCAGCTAAGAGTTGACCAGTCCCAATTGACGACGCCCGTTCACGAACATGATGCATGGATTAGCACCATTCAGCTCAACTCTCACAGTGATCTTTATTGTCATTGCTATAAGGTGTAAAACTGTGAAAGCACTGTTTACTCAGGAAATGGTTTTGTCATCGGAAGGCTTTTATCAAATTCAAACGCTCTTTCGAGTCCCACATTATACAATAGTCAACTTATTTTATACTTGCACCATTTTATTAATACCTCATTTTTATATTATTAGAAAGGCGAATTAAATACAACCTCCTCCTTTTTGAAACCGGTTAAAATGAAGAAAAAGGCAACACACAACTACAATTATACAATTATGATTAAAATTCAGTAGTTTATTTCTCTTTAACGATACATCTATGAATAAATATTCAGCATGTTTTGCATTTTATTATATTATGTTTTAAATACTTATTTCTACTATTGCCTACAATTTTATAAGTATAATCATTTAATTACGGACAAAAAGAGGACACACACTGTCCATACTTAATTATTTATAATTCAAGAATCAGAATCCCTCGAATTTAGAGTTCTGTATGTTTGTTGAAGACATCATATTCGTGTTTCGACTTATTAAAAAAATTTGGAGCAATTTCTTGGGCGGGAACTACCACGGTACCATCTGTAACGAAAATAGTTCAAACAATTATTTAGAGTCTTTTAGAAATAAAATACTAATACACAACTACACAACAAAACAACAATACAATACAAAATACATAATTCCATTCAGACAACTTTTTCTCATGTTGGGCCCAGAATTTATTGTTTTAAAAATATCTCAATACTTATACAATTATGATAGTTTTTGTCATTGCCAGCTATTTCGTTTTGCAGCAACTAAACTTAATTTAAAATGGTTGTTACAAATCATCCCCTTAGTAACACAAAAACGTATCACGATTTTAATCAATTTTGAATTAAGTACACCATGTATCTCAAAATAACAGGTTCCATTTTGTCACAAAGACACGTATCTCGATGACACTTTATTTCTAAAATGGTGGTTGACGTATCTATATTAATGCGTAAAACAGAAACAAACACAGAAACTTATCTGAAGATACGTCTGTGTGTTAATTAGTATAAAATGATGAATGCACACATAAACAAAGCGTATGTGTGTGCCTATTTTTTATTTGGTACGTAACTGCCATTTTATAATAATGCGTTATTTATGTGTCAGTATGCCGTTTTCTAATATCAAATGTTGTTTAGGTAACTTATCTACACCATTTTACTTGTAATATCATTGGGTAAAACAATAACGTATCTAAATTATCTTTAAAATTATTTAGTGTAACAAAAACGTATCTCAAAACGTTTTACGCAAGGTCATTCCTGGTTTGAACTTGCATGCATGATTACAGGATAAAAACCAAAGAAACTGAGGTAAAAAACTAAAGCACTTAACAAGAAGAATACATTCATACATTAAAGAATACATGTCTTAATAAGACCTAATTGTTTTTGAATAATAATTGTGCAAAGATGTTTTATTTTACTTAAATTTGGCTTTCGAGTATTGTCTTGCTATATAAGACTGATATTGATAATAATGTTAGATTGCTTTTATTCAAATAACATAGCTGACCGTTTGGCTTAAAGACAAGTATTTCGTTAATAACGAATACTTTTGTCCTTAACTTGACTATTCATATTTCCATAACTAGATGTTCATAATTAGGGATCCTACTCTGGATTATTACTGTCTATTGATGGCTGTTCATTATTAGATAATGTCCATAATTGGTGGTCCTACACTGGATTATTATAGTCCATTGATGGTGTCTAAGTAGGAGCGTTGTTGATTTATAATATTTTATTGTACTGAGTACTAAACTGAAATTAAACATTGAATACTGATTAAGAAAAGATCTTTTCATTTACCTCCAAATCCCAATGAATGTATATTGAAAAAGGAAGAAATTACAAAGCAAATACAAAAAAAAATCGCTTATACTGTCCATGACTGGTGACTTTACCTTATTTTAGTTTTTGGTATTTTAAAAAGAAGAAAGAACGTGATTTGTGTAGGCATAGATTTATGTAGTGTAGTAGTATTTTGTATATTCTATGTAAACTTGTGTTTTGTTATATTGTATCCTCTTAATTACAATAATAAATGTCTTGAAGAATAAAACCTAACGAATTTAGTTTTAAATGAATATAATAATTTATAAAAAAGTTAGCAACACAAAAACGTATCTAGAACCTTAATCCAAACAATTGAATTTTAAACATATAATAAAAATAATCAGTTGATTGCTTTGCGGCCTTAAATAAGACTTTAAACATATTCTATGCTAGCTCTTCTTTTTCTAGCTTTGAAAGTTAGTCATTATATTCTCATTATTGTATCGTGTCGCGCGATTTTTTATCTGATTTATCCGTTTTCTCAAATTGGGTAGATAGGTAGGTACTTTCCAAACAACAAGAAAGAGATGAAGTGAAAAAAAAAGTTGTCGATCGAAGTTACAGAAGGGTAACTGAATAATAAGAAAGACACATGTATCTAACAAAAAGTAAATACGGAGTTTTTTTTTTTTTTTTGAAAAACTGCGAAACCCATGCTGTGATTTAGTTATTGCATTTATCAAAATTCTGTGAATGTAGGTACCATTTTTCGGTCCATATCTCCTCTTAATTTAGTATTATACCATTTAACTACTAGAAATTTTAAAATAATATCACTATCTACCTACTCTATAATAAGTCTCTTATCCCAGCCTATTACTGTCCCACTGCAGGGCAAAGGCCTCTTCTCATATAGAGAAGGCACGAGCATTGATCACCACGCTTGCTCAAGACGGGTTGGCGATTTCAGACTTATATGAAATATAAGTCCAGGTTTCCTCACGATGTTTTTCCTTCACCGATGTCAGTAATGTCCAAGATAAACTCAGAAAGTACATGTGAATTGAAAAAGTCACATTGGTACTTGCCCGGATTTGAACCCACAACCTCGTAAATAAGTCTCTTCCTTTACCTAATTAATAATAGTGTCCACTTTACTTACTGTAATATTATTTGTTAATTTAATTTATTTAAACATAATATATCTTAAATAATCTACTTTTAAAGTAATATACCCAAATAGTTACTGTTTAAGTCATTGAAAATATCATGTCTTCTTTTTAATTTAGCTTAGTAATAAACCTATTGCTGTCTTCTTTTTAAATGTTTGATGTAAATTGATGGCCTGAAACACAGGTTTTTCATAAAGCTAAATCAGGCAGGTCTACATTACAATTAGAATTAAATTTTCCTCGATTCTAATTAATCTAAGTCATAATTTTACTTTATACTTGTTTTTTTTAGATTTTATTTTAGTATTGGTAATATTTTTTTTTTCTTTCAAAAAGCGTTTCTTTTTAGCAAATACAATCTGGGTAAAAAAGCCGCTAAACACTATTATGCGCTCTTTCAATGTAGCACAAATACAGCACTAATAATTCACCAATTACAACAGCTATTTTCATAATATTAATTTTAAGAATAGAAGGCGCATTTTATTATTTACAACTTTCATCCTTAGTACCTTAGCTGTTGCGGCTAGTCAATTAATAGGATAAAGAATTTTAAAAAATAGAAAAAAAAAAAAGAAAAAAGAATATATAGTGTGTGATCTTTCACACACAAAAGGATGGTTGGCCCTTCAAAGCATAAGGAAACAATGTTTTTGAAGGTATAAACATCATTCAAATTTGTGGTTAATATATTAATTCAGAGTCACTTTAATCGGGTACATAATCAACATTTATTTATGAACGGAATTGGCACTTCTCTTTCGTCTTTTTTATTAATTATTGATTGATTGATATATAATTTAGTTCCACAGGAAAATAAAACGCATCTAACACATACGTCTATTGAAATAAGTGGTGTACTAAATTGAAAAGACCCAAGTGGTAAATAGGTCCTTTCTCCTAGTATTAGTCCTCACTTTCAAATGAATTGGAAGGCATGAAGGTATTTTCATTGTCACACATGGAAGTTAATGAATAGATGCGCCTTTTTACTTCTCGATCAAAGTAGTTATTCATTGAAAGATTAGACTCATCTACGCAAAGTGGTCTGGTGAAGGGTGGGCGTTTTGGGGAACTGTCTTATGTAATTTTGACGTTCGAAAAGTGCAGATTCTCAGCATAATTTGAAAAAAAAAAAAAAAACCTACGTCTTTTCATTTTACTTCAATCAAAATGTGTCCTTTCATTTTATTTAAAGTATAAAATGGAGATGAGCCCTTCTTCACTGGTGGTAAATTCGAAACTAAATGAGATATAAAAAAAATATCAGCAGATTCTTTTTTTCCTCATTCCCGCAATATTTAAAACTCAATTTTGGAAAAATAATTAGAGACGTCCTTTTTGCTATCGGGCACAGTAATGGTGAGAGATTTTTTTTTTTATTTTTTTTTGCCTGGTCCCTTTAAAATATGCCACAACATTTGATGGACAATCCAAACGTTGTTTACAAAAAGTCGCGGCTAATTAAAGTTTTTAGTTATCTGGCACGTGAAAAACGTAAGATGTCCTTGGAATCTGGTGCTCGGAGGACTCCTGCGGAATATTATTGGTACAAAATTGACGAAAACTTTGAACTGCAACAACCAATTTACAATTAAGTGCATAATTTTTTTTATAGTTTATAATCGAACGGAAATAATACCGACAAATTGTGCACTGGTATCAAACTCGCGTGCGACGTAACGCATCTTGCGCTAGTACTAAATAGCCTGCCTACCTGCGAGCAACTTGGAAGTAGCGCTCGCCGGCCGCTGCCGCGCCACCGCTCGCTAGGCTCTAGCGAGCGAGGCGCGCGGTTTGTCCCAGTTCTAACCTAACCTAACCTATTTCACTCAGTAAACAATATTTTGATGGTTTATAATGTAACGGAAATAATACCGATACATTATAAACTAACGGTTCTCGCATTGCTGGTATAAAGTATGATTTATCCAACCTGTGTTTTATGATGGTCACCCTACAATAACAATCAATGTCGAAATTATAACAATTGAACGAATTACCAATTTGCCTTAGGCATTTTGCAAAACCGCCACCGTTTATAAACGGACGGCGCCGTTTGTAAAAAGACGAATCATACATTTTGCCTGCGACATAATTATAGAGGATCCAAGGTTGCTTCTAAATGATGTAATGTCAATATCACCACGTTAGGCGAGAGAGTTATAAATTCTTCTTGAGTTTATTTATGCTTTCTTCAGTTCAGTACAACAGTTTAAAACTACTGTGAATGATTTCTGCCCAAATGCGCATAGCGCATAGGGGTTTATTTATAACCTAACCTTGTTTAAAGTTAAGTGACGTTCAAACGTCAAAAAATTATGGTAAAGTAGTCGCTTAACTTTAAGCAACGTTTTTATATAAACCCCACAATAATTACATAATACCTAATAATCACCCTCATACACTAATGCTACTTACCATCCTCGGGAGATTTATTTCTTTTGGAACGCTTAATAAAAATGATTATTAGTAACATCAGCACCACCAAAATGATGACGGTGGCTAAGATGTACATCCAGCTGGCCTGCAACCTAGAAACGATCATAAAATGTTTAGTAGGTAACACTGCCGCAGAAGAAAAGAAATTGTTTTTTTTTTTTTGAAAGAACAAGGTCTGAGAAACTCGCGGTTGAGCGGTTCGCGGTTTAGTTACACCAAGGAATCTAATGTCAGAAACATACTAAATTGTCTCGCTGAATTAATTAACGGCATTGGTTAAATTACGTACAATTTTTTGCAGTAAATTAGTCGTCAAGGTCGACAGGTTCGCCAATTATAATTATTATTGGCGAATCTGGCGACTAATTTCCAGCAAAAGCTTTTACCTAATGACACGAACAGTTAACTTTTTTTTTTATACTGCTTAGATACATAACGCTACTTACCAATTCTTTTTTCCAGTATTTTTACCGAATTTAATCGTATCAGCCACACACGTGCCATTGACATTACTTCTGTACCATCCCGGATTACAAATGCAGGTGCCAGGACTCACACATATGCCATGTGAACACCCGCCAGAACAATGTGGCCGGCAAATATTCTTCTCTAATTTTGTGTATCCAGCAAGACATTTGCAAGTCTCTGGGGCGACACATGTACCATTCACACAGGGTTTGGTACATATTGGCTGACACGTCCTGTCACTTGTGCTGAGTTGTGTTTGAGTAATTTTCCACCCGGAGTCACAGAGACACGTTTCAGGACTCACGCAAACACCATGAAGGCAGCTATTGGAACAATATGGCCGGCAAACATTATTTTCTGATTCTACATAGCCAGAATAACATCCGCAAGTTTCGGGGGCTATACAACTGCCATTGATACAAGGTTTGCTGCACATTGGTTCACAAGTTTTGTGGTTAATGGTGCCATTGGCTTGAATCATTTTCCATCCTGAGTTACAAGAACAGGTTTCCGGTCCAACACAAGTTCCATGAGGACACCCTCTTGAACAGTAAGGTCTGCATGTATTGTTCTCAGATTTTTTATATCCTGGCAAACACTGGCAGGTCTCTGGCCCTATGCAAGTGCCGTTTTCACAGGTTTTTCTACATATTGGTCGACAAGTTTTGGTCATAATACCATTTGTTTGTACCATTTCCCATCCTGAATTACAAATGCACCTTTCCGGACTCACACAAATGCCATGAGGACACCCATCTGAGCAATGAGGCTGACAATTTTTTTTCACGGATTCTACATAGCCAGCAAGACATTCGCAAGTCTCTGGGGCTGTGCATGTGCCATTTACACAAGGTTTGGTACATATTGGCTGACAAGTCTTAATATTTGTGCTATTTAAATGAATCATTTGCCATCCCGAATTACAGACGCAATTTTCTGGGCCTACACATGTACCATGTAGACATCCACTAGAACAGTGGGGCTTGCATGAGAACTTCCCCGATACTCTATAACCAGGCAAACATTTACATTCCATTGGTGCGATGCATGTGCCATTTACACAGGGTTTGGAACAAATTGGTTGACACGTTCTATTATCATTTCCCATTTGATATCCTGAAGTACAGACACAAATCTCAGGCTCAATACAAATTCCATGGAGACATCCAGTGGAACAGTAAGGCTTACAAATATTATTTTGCTTTTTTTTATAACCTGGTAAGCACTGACATGTTTCTGGAGCCACACACGTACCGTTGGTGCAAGGTTCCGAACAAATGGGTTGACATGTTTTATTCACATTGCCAAGTGGTTGCACCATTTGCCATCCTGAGTCGCAGTTGCATGTCTCAGGTCCAATACAACTGCCATGAGGACATCCACTAGAGCAGTAAGGCTTGCAGCTGTACTTATCTGATTTAACATACCCATTTGTGCACAGACAGGTTTCTGGAGCCACACACGTGCCATCTTTACAAGATTCCGTGCAAATGGGTTGACATGTTTTATTCGCAGTGCCAAGTGGTTGCACCATTTGCCATCCTGAGTCGCAGTTGCATGTCTCAGGTCCAACACAACTGCCATGAGGACATCCACTGGAGCAGTAAGGCTTGCAGCTGTACTTATCTGACTTTACATATCCCTTTGTGCACTGGCAGGTTTCTGGAGCCACACACGTGCCATCTTTACAAGGTTTTGTACAAATGGGTTGACATGTTTTATTCGCAGTGCCAACTGGGTGCACCATTTGCCATCCTGAGTCACAGTTGCATGTCTCAGGTCCAACACAACTGCCATGGGGACATCCACTGGAGCAGTAAGGCTTGCAGCTGTACTTATCTGACTTTACATACCCCTTCGTGCACAGGCAGGTTTCTGGAGCCACACACGTGCCATCTTTACAAGGTTTCGTACAAATGGGTTGACATGTTTTATTCGAAATGCCAAGTGGTTGCATCATTTGCCATCCTGAGTCGCAGTTGCATGTCTCAGGTCTAACACAACTGCCATGAGGACATCCACTGGAGCAGTAAGGCTTGCAGCTGTACTTATCTAACTTGACATACCCCTTTGTGCACTGGCAGGTTTCTGGAGCCACACACGTGCCATCTTTACAAGGATTCGAACAAATGGGTTGACACGTTTTGTTCGCAGTGCCAAGTGGTTGCACCATTTGCCATCCTGAGTCGCAGTTGCATGTCTCAGGTCCAACACAACTGCCATGAGGACATCCACTGGAGCAGTAAGGCTTGCAGCTGTACTTATCTGACTTTACATATCCCTTTGTGCACTGGCAGGTTTCTGGAGCCACACACGTGCCATCTTTACAAGGTTTTGTACAAATGGGTTGACATGTTTTATTCGCAGTGCCAACTGGGTGCACCATTTGCCATCCTGAGTCACAGTTGCATGTCTCAGGTCCAACACAACTGCCATGGGGACATCCACTGGAGCAGTAAGGCTTGCAGCTGTACTTATCTGACTTTACATACCCCTTCGTGCACAGGCAGGTTTCTGGAGCCACACACGTGCCATCTTTACAAGGTTTCGTACAAATGGGTTGACATGTTTTATTCGAAATGCCAAGTGGTTGCATCATTTGCCATCCTGAGTCGCAGTTGCATGTCTCAGGTCTAACACAACTGCCATGAGGACATCCACTGGAGCAGTAAGGCTTGCAGCTGTACTTATCTAACTTGACATACCCCTTTGTGCACTGGCAGGTTTCTGGAGCCACACACGTGCCATCTTTACAAGGATTCGAACAAATGGGTTGACACGTTTTGTTCGCAATGCCAAGTGGTTGCACCATTTGCCACCCTGAGTCACAATTGCATGTCTCAGGTCCAACACAACTGCCATGAGGACATCCACTGGAGCAGTAAGGCTTGCAGCTGTACTTATCTGACTTTACATATCCCTTTGTGCACTGGCAGGTTTCTGGAGCCACACACGTGCCATCTTTACAAGGTTTTGTACAAATGGGTTGACATGTTTTATTCGCAGTGCCAACTGGGTGCACCATTTGCCATCCTGAGTCACAGTTGCATGTCTCAGGTCCAACACAACTGCCATGAGGACATCCACTGGAGCAGTAAGGCTTGCAGCTGTACTTATCTGACTTTACATACCCCTTCGTGCACTGGCAGGTTTCTGGAGCCACACACGTGCCATCTTTACAAGGTTTCGTACAAATGGGTTGACATGTTTTATTCGCAATGCCAAGTGGTTGCATCATTTGCCATCCTGAGTCACAATTGCATGTCTCAGGTCCAACACAACTGCCATGAGGACATCCACTGGAGCAGTAAGGCTTGCAGCTGTACTTATCTGACTTTACATATCCCTTCGTGCACTGGCAGGTTTCTGGAGCCACACACGTGCCATCTTTACAAGGTTTCGTACAAATGGGTTGACATGTTTTATTCGCAGTGCCAAGTGGTTGCACCATTTGCCACCCTGAGTTACAGTTGCAAGTCTCAGGTCCAGCACAACTGCCATGAGGACATCCACTGGAGCAGTAAGGCTTGCAGCTGTACTTATCTGATTTAACATACCCCTTTGTGCACTGGCAGGTTTCTGGAGCCACACACGTGCCATCTTTACAAGGTTTCGAACAAATGGGTTGGCATGTTTTATTCGAAATGCCAAGTTGTTGCACTATTTGCCATCCTGAGTCACAGTTGCATGTCTCAGGTCCAACACAACTGCCATGAGGACATCCACTGGAGCAGTAAGGCTTGCAGCTGTACTTATCTAACTTGACATACCCCTTTGTGCACTGGCAGGTTTCTGGAGCCACACACGTGCCATCTTTACAAGGCTTCGAACAAATGGGTTGACATGTTTTATTCGCAGTGCCAAGTGGTTGCACCATTTGCCACCCTGAGTTACAGTTGCAAGTCTCAGGTCCAACACAACTGCCATGAGGACATCCACTGGAGCAGTAAGGCTTGCAGCTATACTTATCTGATTTAACATACCCCTTTGTGCACTGGCAGGTTTCTGGAGCCACACACGTGCCATCTTTACAAGGTTTCGAACAAATGGGTTGGCATGTTTTATTCGCAGTGCCATGTGGTTGTACCAGTCGCCATCCTGCATCACATACACATGTCTCAGGTCCAACACAACTTCCATGAGGACATCCACTGGAACAGTGAGGTTTGCAGATGTTTTCAGCAGATTTTTGGTACCCCAGCAAACATTGACATTTGTCTGGGGCGATACATGTACCATTGGTGCAGAGTTTACTGCAAACTGGTTGGCAAGTTCTATTTGCAAAAGTGTATCCCTTGGTGCACAGACATTTCTCCGGTGCTATACAAGTACCATTTCTGCATGGTATAGAGCATAATGGCTGGCAGTTGTATTTATTTTTGAGGTCCAACTTATAACCGCTGTTACATCCACATTCATCTGGAGAACGGCAGTAGCCATTTGTACAAGGCTTTGAGCATACCGGCTTACAAACGAGTCTGAAAAATATGTTTTTGTTAATTTTTACTCTTGTTCTGCTAATGTCATTACAAGTTACAACACAGCTGATTTTGGACAGTAAAAAAAAAATCGGTGATTAGTTTGTTTTCGCGAAGAGGTCGCGAGTCGAGTATTTTCAATAATTGGAATCTTCGTACACCTGTGAAAAGTTAAAAACTGAGCTCATAAAAGATCTTGTCGTCCTTTTTTTTTTGGGTGGGAAATTATCAAATAACTTCTCCCGCTCTGGGCGGAGCGGGAGGGTGTATCAGACTTTTACTGACTAAAACCCACCCGTGTTCCTTCCGTTGCCTGTGTGCCGGGGCCGCGACATCCCTTTCAGACAAACTCGTAACCCTGGCAGGCATTGGCCCTTACTGACCCTGTCAGTTGGTGCTGACATCTCTTTAAGGCGCGCGTGGAACGCAACGTGCCGTGGACCCGGGCCTGGTCCTTATCGGATGGCGAGTTACCCATTTCTCACCGTCCCCAAGCCCGCGCCTATGGTGAACGAAAGTAGGCTCGTGACTCCCGACGCTCGGGGCGTCTCCTGCGGCGACTAGAGGCGCGAGGGCGCGACTCTTGCCTCTCCCTCGCGCGTTCCGCCTCCACCTTCGCGAGCATTACTGCTTCGCAGAAGGAAGTGACGGCCTCCCATGCACTCTCACTCCGACCCATGGCCTGAACCAGGGCCGGACGCGAGAGATCGCCGCCGCCGATCGCCTCCGTGAGGATACGGCGGTGCTCCGCCCAAGCCGGGCAGACCTACACCGTATGCTCCACCGTTTCCTCCGGGCGATCCACACAGTGGTAACACCCGGGCATTTCCTCCCGCCGTGAGGACCTGTGTCAGGCGGAAGGTGAGGACACCGTGGCGCCTCTATAGCCACTCCTCAAAGAGGGGACTTATCGCCACAGTTGTGGCGTGCCCAAGATATTGTCGTCCTGGAAAGCGAAACAAGACGCCTTGTTGTCAACATTGATTAAATGTCGAAACAAAAAAGATTTTTTAGAGATCCAGAATAAAAACATTGAGTTAGTTAGAGAGATGTCGTTTATCAATAAAGGTTATGAGGAGAAAAAAGGCCGCGTACAGGAACTGGACAATGGAGGAAAGGAAAACAAAACATCTTTTAGTCGCTCTGAAAAACAAATTCAGTATTTAACCCTTTTTTTTTTTTTTTTTTTTTTTTGGATGGGAAATCATCAAATGACTTCTCCCGCTCTGGGCAGAGCGAGAGGGTGTGTCAGACTTTTACTGACTAAAACCCACCCGTGTTCCTTCCGTTGCCTGTGTGCCGGGGCCGCGTTATCCCTTTCGGACAAACCCGCAACCCCAGCAGGCATTGGTCTTTCGACCCCGTCGGTTGGTGCTGACATCTCTTTGAGGCGCGCGTGGAACACAACGCGCCGTCGACACGGGCCTGGTCCTTATCGGACGGCGAGCTGCCCATTGCTCACCGTCCGCAAGCCCGCGCCTACGGTGGCCGGAAGTCGGCTCTGGACTCCCAGTATTTAACCCTGCAGTCACGATCAGCTTCTATCGAACTACGCAACGTCTCACTCAAGGATAATGACAACGTTGTTGTTTTGGTTTCCATTGTGACCGACATCGGAAAGGCTGTGAATTTGGAGACAGGTGAATTGAATCTTCGAGATATATATGGTCTGCCTGGAAAACCGGGTAAGCCTCGTTAGACCAATAGTGGCAGAGTTCACCTCAGTCTCCCGCAGAAATGACCTCTTATCCAATATCGAGAGTTTCAACAAGGACCGTCAAGTAAGCGATAAGTTCAACTCACAGTTAATTGGATTGGCTGGTGAAAAATCTCCTATATATGTGGCAAAGTACGAGACCCCGTTAGTAAGGAATTTTTTCTGAGTGTCGTCAAGATATTGCTGGTATTGAATGGGAAAATAATTATGCGCAAAAATCCGGATGATAAACCAATTCAAATTAAATCTGACCGCTGTTAACTTAGTTAGTAAATAACAATTTACCATAATTTGTCCATTCTCTTTATATAAATATGCATGCTTTAATTATACTTATCTTATGTTGTAAAAATTATCCCAATCATACATTAAACCATAATTTTGTCGCACAAATTTTGCTTATAATTAATTTACAGGACTATGGCTAAGAAACGTAAAATAAAAAACCTAAGTTTGAGTTCAGTTAATTTAGGTACATACGATCGCTTAATACCGGCCAAGATGACCTAAAAGCTTCAATACAAAGCCTACAGCTAGATATTTTGACCCTGAATGAGACATGGCTCCAGGAAGGTGCTGAAAGACATGCCCCTGGTATGTCTGAGTACTTCTTGAAACTCAGGGCCCACCCGGTTAATAGGACGGGCGGAGGAGTAGACTTTTTCGTGAGAAGAGGTATCCCTGTCTATGTGCACCCCACACAGACTCGGCGCTAGAACAGTTGTGGCTGGACAAACATCTTAAATAGCATAGAAAGTAAGGCTTAAGTACATGACCTCATATGACCCAGGGCATAAGATTCGGATCCTTCCTTACGAATCGACACCAACAAGTCATTATAGATGACGAAAAAGGAAATATCATCAAGTCGAAAACGATTCTCGGTGAAAGAGGTTTCCTACAACTCTATTTTAAGTCCCATTTTATTTATTATGTTTACGGTTGATCTATCAGGTATTCCCAAATATTATAAGATTCACCTGTATACGGAGGATGCCCAAATTTACAAATAATTGAAGCCAATTGAAACCAGTCTGGCCATGGATTATATACCGAAGGACATTGAGGACATCCTCGACTGGTCTCAAAAAAATACGCTAGCGCTTAACACTTTAAAATAAAATGCATGATATTGGGCACCAAATACCAGATTAAAGCTGCTGACAATTTATATGAGTCAATGATTTTAATGGAGAACTACAGTAAAGGGAGAAAGTTGCAAAAAAAATTGGCGCTGGGTATGGACGATGAGCTTAGATTTGTAGAGCACATTAGTGACTGGATTCAGAATGCCTTTTATACGTTGAAGGTTCTCTATGGAATCCGTGAGTTATATTAGGATATTAGGAAACTACTTTCAGATCTGTTAATACTTTCACCATTTAACTATTGTGATATCGTTTAAGGACTGGACTCTTTCATAAGACCAAACAATGCATACGGAGAGTCCAGAACGCATGCAAACGCTTCTGTTATAAAGTTCCAAGAAGATGGCACGTCTCCCCTATTATAACTGAGAAGGGACAACTTAACATGGAATAGCAACGCAATCTGCATTTGCAAAGAGGATTATTGCAGGTAAAAGTCCTTCATACCTATACAATAAATTATCTTGGTGAAAGGACGCACACTCAGATCAAAAGTGCAAGTAGTAGTAGTGCTATGCTAATGATACCGACGTATATAGTACTGATGGACGTCAGTTATTACTTGTTTATGGGAAGCAATCACATAATTTACCTAATTTTTGGTCTTGCCATCAGTCTGGCCCAGGTCCACTTTCCTACAGGTCGTTTTTTTAATCACTTCTGAACCAGACGTCTGACCTCTCTTATTGCGCGTGCCAAGACCAAAACTACTGAGAGATCTCTTCTTACCTAATCGCGGGCCTACTATAGCGTTAGTCTTCTATTAAAGTAGTCAAGTAACAGGGGTTTTCTGTGAGAGCTTTGTTCGTAGAACTGCTCCACTTTATCATCATCATGTAAGGATGTCTGGCATAAACTTGGATAACCTTAAGTGAGTGACGCTTTGTAAGCTTTACTATTGCATAAAAACGCGTGTAGTAATACTCTAATAGTAGTAATACTTATGTCTTGGATAACTAAAGCAAATCTTTTAATATTCACAAGAAATCCGACTCCACCATATGATGAGTCCTCATGACCTTTAAAGTAAAATTGATTACCAGAGTTTAATGTGAAAAAATCTTCGCCTTTTCTACAAATCTCTGATAGACCTATAAGGTTCCACTTGATTTTCCTTGCCCCGTTTTCTAATTCCTGTCAATGTCCTGGCATTAAAGCATGCCAGAGTCATCATCGGTCGGGTGGTTACTAAACTTTTAGCGTTAGCTGCACAGTGTTTGTTCTCGGAGTCATTATGCTTCGCTATACCAACGTTAAAGTATTTAGCGGCACTAAAGTTTAGTAATGCAGATTTAAGTCTTTTAAATATCAATAAACTTTAATGAAAATCAAACACTAAAATGCCGATAAGGTATGCTTAGCGGCATTATAGTCGTGGTTGGATAAACTGTAAATTGTAATAAATACTAAACTAAAACGCAAAAAACCTATTTTGGCTAAGATTGAGTAATTGTTAAGAAGTGAAAGTAGTATGGCTATTTGAAAGCGCAAAACTAGATCTATTTTTTTATACCGGTAACTCACGCTTAAGAGTTACAGTTTTGAGACGGCACCCATTTTTTTTTCCGTTCTTTTTTTGTTTCTAACGCGAAATATGATTTTATTGAATAACGGCATTATAGCTTGTGAATGGCAGTGGGATATTCTAATTAGTTTAAAAGTTAGAGAATTTAATTAACAGGGAGGCCGTAATTTTTACATGTTTCTAAGTTTCAAAGGAGGATGCTACAAAAACACCCAGAGTTGATTTAAATAATTCATATTACAATAATTATGCTATTTGTTTTCGCTAAAACGATCCCCAAGAGAGAGATCTTGGGGATCTAGAATCGCATTCACATCTATGTTACGGTATCTTTCAACGTAATTTATCAACTTAACTGTCGGTCGTATCGAAATGAAACTTTGCATTTATACGAGTATGTAGTTTGGATAACAATACTATCATTTGGAATCTTGGAGATGATCTGATGATGAAGCCAGGAGTGGGATAGTGGAACTCTTCAGTGGCTACTAGTAAACCCCTCGAGTTTGGGCTCATATGATTCGTTTTAATGAGTGCATTTTTTTTTTCGGAAGTATTACTACAGGAAAGGCCCACTCTTCTACAACGTCCTGGAAAACCAATTAAATTGATAGCCCAGATAGTTTTTTTTATGATTTTTTTCTTTGAGCGACTATGCGATATGTCCGAAAAAAACAAAAATTGATCATAACTTTTGCGCCGTAAAAAATCGCACCGACATTCTCAGGTTTCAGAAATTTGCCCACACCCCTGTTCGATTTGATCCATACTTCAAGGGACACCCTGTATAAAAATCATTTAGTATAGTAATCCATTGTTGCTAATTAACCTTTTTTTTGTAAACTTTAGTCAAAGGTTTAACTGAAAACCAACCAACCATAACTACTAGCTGTAACACTGGAGACAACAAGCGTTATTTATTTATTTATTAAAACTTCATGTACAAGTAAAAAACTGTACAAAGGCGGACTTAATGCCTGAGGCATTTTCTACCAGTCAACCTTAATTTAAAAGTTATTCTATTCTTTTATTTTGTTTTGATTGCAATATAAGTAGGTTTTAGGTAGGTTTACTTACGAATAATAATTATTATAATCTTTCCCATAACCATCACAGCATTCGCTTATCTTTGAGCTCGTTAGCCTCTGAAATAAATATTAAAAAAATTAAACATTGGAACGTTATTGATGTTTATGTAATATGTAAGTATATGTATCGATTTTTTTTTTTGAATAAGTGCAAAGTATTTCGAGTCTTCGAATATATCTGAAATTCTGAATGAGTAACTACATACTTGAAGTTTTGTTTAGGTACATTCGGCAGTCAGTGGCAGTGAGATCAAAGTTACCGGTCTAGCTAAGTATTATATAAAAGTAAAAATACTTTTTACCTAAAAACATGATGATAAAATTTCTAACAAAGTCAAGTTGAGCACATCGATACTGGAAATATGAAGTAACGTAAGGCGTTTTGTCAAAAATGAGTAATATGTACATGGTAGATTTTTGAGACGGGGCAGCAACGGTAACTTCACCGTTGTAGCTTAGGACAATGGTCTGAAGAGACTGTTGACTGTGATATTTTTGGTTCTTCTAACTGAACAAACAGCTGTGCTGCTGGGGCGTTTGTTGCGCCTCTTCTTCTTTCCAGCTAATTTACTAAGAAGTGGTGAAGGGTGGCCGTTTTGGGGGACCGTCTTATGTAATTGACGTTCGAAAAGTGCTGATTCTCAGCCTAGTTTGAATAAATGACTTTTGAATTTTGTTTTTTTTTTTAAATTTTGGCCTTACCTTTTTGAACAAATCGATTTCCAGGCCAGACATTCATAAAATAAATATACATTAATAAAATTGGCAAGTATCTCAAAAAAATTGGTGAGTTTCGTACGAAATTTATGGGAAAATCTTATCGCTTTCTGACTTGTCTAGTACCCAAACCTCAGTTGCTTATATAGCGAGTTTTGATCCTTTTAAGAAACAGTATCGATTGGCAACAATAATAGGTTTTTGTGAAAATTGCCCATTTTCTTGTTGACGTTATTTTTTTTCCAAAATTTACGAACGCTGCCCAAAATGCCTCAAAAAACTGAGGACCATTTTCGTGTTCCTAGAACGGTTAAGGTACCTGCTCTTGCTGCCCCATATCAAGAATCCACCCTGTGATGGATGTGATGGATACAGATGGATTGTCGAAACCGCTGTTTTACATAACCGCTAGGCATTTTACAAAACAACTCCGTTATGTACAACAGCTGAACCACGTTTAGCGATTTTCAATAAATACCGAAATACACGTTATGCATTTATCAATGCACCGGGTCAACGATTAGATATTTATGTAGCGTGAGTAGTGTGAAGATTGCAGATTTTAGTTCTAAATATTGTCGCTCGTGGGTCTGTGTCATAACTCATAACACAACGTCCGAAACAGAAATAAATAAAACAAGTAATATGAGTGAAAATAGTGATTTTAGGGACAGCTGCGCACTGTCATGCGCGCACAGTGAGCGTGCAGTTGCGCGCAGCGCACAAGTCACAGTTCTAACCTAACCTAAACCAATTGGTCAGGGTGCTAGCTTAGATACCACCGATTCGACATTAGAAGCCACACCAAACGCTCATTGTGACTGCAGATAAGACAATCTGCATTACGTCTAAAGGTGGGAGCAGTTCTGTTAAACGTAACACAATGACAATCTAATCCAATGTTTTACAACGGAGTTGTTTTATAAAACAGCGGTTTCGCATATCCATCTGTGACATAATATACGAGTATATACCGTTTGACTTAGAATTTCTTGCTCTATCGATTGGTATGAAATGACAAACAAATTATTCAATAAAAAAAAGAATTGTTTAACTCACGCGAACAGTGTTCCATTTTTTATAGCTTTTATGTATTGTTCTTTTGCTACACCACCCCAACCAACAATTGTATTTTTCCACCTCGGAATAAGTGTTCCAGTGACTTTCATAAACATCTTTCCAATCCCTGTAAGAAAAATAAAAAGTAGGCGGGTAGGTGTACCTACTTAGGTATTTAGGGGTATGAGGAACAGGGTCTAAAGTTCTCTCATCCACCATAGAAAAGGGAGGATCCTCTGACCAGTTCCTCAGACCAGAGGGCAGTTGGGAGATTGTATATATGTCCATCGAGCGGTAAACTCTAATAAAATTGCGCAGTAGGATTTGTGTGACGTCAGGATGTTGTGTGACGTCAGGATTTTGTGTGACGTCAGGACTTTGATGCGTAGTTCGTGTGTGGCGATTTTAGATGCTGCCACATCACTCGCCTCCAGACACCGGAGGTCGATAGTGGACTGATTCTTGTGCTCGTATCTTGCGATGCTTCACAGTGCCAGATGTGGTTCCAGTGAGCTGGAACCGGGTGCCGCATAGTTCGCTGTGGGTCGGAACTGTCTGCGGTGATTGCGGTGATTCCCCAGTGAGTCGTGGTGGCGCTGTGTTATTATCCAGTGGGTTGGATGTGGTACAGCGATGGGTTGTGGCTGAGGGTGATGACCAGGAATGCGCGTTCGCTGCATGCTGGTGGTCAGGATACCCTTTTAAGCCGTGTGTGCTGACTGGCTGTGTGACTCGCCTCACGAAAGCTTGCGGGAGTGATGATGATGATGACGTCACGCTGAAGTAGTTGCACGAAGGCTGCGTTGACATTCATGCCTCACGTCGGGGTCACCAATTAAGTGTTACGGGGTAAAATTCAATTAAACGACCGTTTAAGTATCCTAACTTGTATTACTGCCTACCTCGGCACTTCCTTAACATATAAAGGTACAATACAATGCAACAGACACAGGACAAGTTGTACAAACGAAACAGATATGACACGATGGATAGAAACTGATTTAGAGGGATCTAGTGACGTCTGCGACCAAAAACTTCCATGAATAGACACGGCGGAGCCCTAAGTTTAGATGAAGCTCGACCCAACCGTATGTGTCGATGGCGTTACCGTTGGCCGCGAAAAGCTGGTACGTCGTTTTGCTGCGCCACTGTTGTAGTGCTGTCCGTGGGTATACACACAGATCGGACTTGTGTCCACTAAAAACGTGGTTTTAGTGGCCCGATCTGCTACGAATAGGCGGCGTGGTTTGTTGGGCAGCCATTTGCCGCTTTATTGCCGGTTTTTTACAATTAGTTTTATATTTTAAAAAAAACTACAAAAAACCTAACATAATGGTTTTAGACTATGTCAAAGTAAATACATCAGTCACAATTCTTATGGGATGTTAACAAAAAAAAAATCCGTCTGGTAGATTATTAAAAAATATTGGACACGTATTTTTTCTTTTTTTGCGTAATCAAAAGATTACGGCAATACATTGAGTACGCAATGCGTTAAAATGTAGCATGACGTCACTGGCCGGTAGATTGTATACTGACTTGTGACGTAGCGAGCCCCCACTCCCCGACTTTAATGCATTTTATATAAACCATTTTTTATTAATTTGATAAAGCAGAAAATACGTGTCTAATATATTTTTATTATCTGACTGACCGACTAAATAGTTTTTTTTTCCAGTCAGCATCCCTAATAACAAAACTCAGTGATTATACGTCAGTGAGAATAAAAGACTTTCAAAACAAAACATTTTGAAAGACTCCATTTTCTAATCATGGCGATGTATATTTATATAAGTGGTCCCATACTTTTTATTTTCACTTATTTGTCCACTATTTGGAACTGTAAGGTCTAAAAATCACTTAATTGATGTTACTACCAACAGTATTTACATATTATATACTCTTTTGTAGATTCCCAATGCCCGTGAATTAGGGATGGTTCTAAAATCGTAATCAAAGAACGTAACTATTACATAATTTTCTCCATAACTCGGAATTCATTTTTGATGAACGAATAAATAAATATATGAATTATTCTATGAATTTAATACCAACAAAAACGTATGGTTTAAGACAAATTGCTATCAACAGAGTGACGCGCTGGACGATCGCTAATGTAGCCCGCGACTTTCAACAGTGACGCGCTGGACGATCGCTAATGTAGCCCGCGACTTTCAACAGAGTGACGCGCTGGACGATCGTTAATGTAGCCCGCGACTTTCAAATTTTCGTACTGTTTTTGCAATATGGATTTACAGAATTATAATTAATCATTAGAATCAGCAATAACTACAACTCCAGTTAGAATAATCCTAAAATGTCATAATTTCATGAAATAGTCATTCAATAGGATTATATGAACTTAGGGGGTTGTATTGATGGTTTTTATGATTATAATTCTATAAATAATTATTTGATACGACCGCGAATCATATTTAGATCAAAATACAACCTGATACTAACCTGCAAATTCCAAAAAACTTAAGAAAATTTGAATTTCGCCGGCTAACCTGACGCTTTCGCCTTAAGAAATAATATGTAAAAATTATGTATTTTTGTCAATCGTAATTGGTTTTAAATATGTGGAAATAGCTCTGCTTATGGTTTTCAAGAACCCTCTATTGAAACTTTACGCGTTGGAGTGGCATATTAGAGTACAATAGGCCATAAAGATGAAATCATGTTAGGTTCCAAAAGGGCTGCAAAATGATCCATTTAGCCACTACAGGCGATATACTACTCTAATATACAACCTATTTGGAAATAGAAGTGCCAAATAAATATGTTACCGCTTATCACAGTGCTTCCAAGTGAATAGGGATGATGCCTGGGTAAAAAAAATGACATTCTAATTAGTCCGTCAGTCAGATAATAAAAACAATTTAGACACGTATTTTTTGCTTTATCATATTAATAAAAAATAATTAGATAAAACGCATTTTAAGTTGGGCAGTGGGGGTCGCTACGTCACTAGTATGTATAAAATCTACATACTCGTGACGTCATGGCACATTTTACCTCATTGTATCGCCGTAATCTTTAGATTACGTAAAAAAAGAAAAAAATACGTGTCCTATATTTTTTTATAATGTCAGACGGACTAAAAAAAATTTTTGTCGTCATCCCTATTTGGGTCGTTGTCAAATTTTGCGCAGGTAAACTGGTCCCTCAATACTTTTATTATTTTTATTATTAATAATGTCACAACCTCTAACAAATTTTACATTAAATACAAAATACATGGCATTAGTAAACATCCATTAATAAAATAAAGACGTAGTTTCGGTTTTTTTCAGTTTTTTTCTAAAGTAACATTGTGGTCATTTCTGGTAACAGATTGGTTTTCTATACAAATTCGACCTGTCCCAGGTACCACTCCGTTATAATAAGGATCAAATAATTTCATTTTCTACCATATCAGCCTACTTTAAATAAATTATTTGCTTATACGGAGTATAGTAAATATTTATAAAATATGGTTTAAAACTGGTGAGTATTAAAATTTAATTTATAACTTTTTTCTAAACTTTGTCCCACGTACTGTCTGGAACTGTTTGGAACACTATGTCACTTAGTAAATCACAACTGAAAATAGAGATAGCGCTGCTTTCGACTCTCTATTAGCTTGGGCGGGGTGTCTACATTCATCGTGGTCCTTCGCTGGGTCGGGGGAAAGGGTACACCACTTTTCAGGCTACCGCGAGATGTTGAACATGCTGTGTGTTTTTATTGCGCATCTACTTCGTTACCTACCTATTCACGTAAGTTAATTAATGTTTTTATTATTATTTTACGTCCAGAATGTTGTATAAGGGGTAAATATCCTAAATGTGTATTTTTTTTTCCTTCACGCTTTATTTTATGACTAATGTCTTATGTAATGTAAAATTTACTTCTCTGTTACTAGCGCGTACAGAGGGAGTGGTAACAGAGTTGTTAAGAAAGTAACAGAGTTGAATAAGCCTATATTCTTTAACGTTTGACTCAAATAGCTTGTTTCAAAGGACAATTTTTTATATAATCGTTTTTCTTAAGCAATTTAGCTTGGTACGCATAATTAAATCATGTTTCATTATAAACAACCCTAAAAACATTGTTACATGATATTTTGCGCTTCCAAGAAGCCTCTCACGCCATTGAAAAGCAGCGACGATACCGGGAACATCGTAAAAATAATTCCGAAAAGGAAACAGAATCTAAAAGAAAAGATCGAGAGAGAGATACCATGCCGATAAACGCACGTTAACAACTCTGTTTCTTTCTGTTCCAAAGAAAAAAGAACATACTAAAGATTTTTAGGAAAAGCTAGTCAATATAATATGCAATATCACAGTACGTTAATTTGTTAGATATTTATACGGTAATATGTTATAGTTACCTTTTAATATATAGATATTTGGAGGACTAGGGTAGAATTTAAAGCCTGTTACTATTCAAAAAGTAACAGAGTTGTTTTTTGACCGAAACCTTAAGAATTTAAATAAATTATAGATAAAATTTACCAAAAATTGTTTTTCTAAATGTGAGTATAAGATAAAAGATTGTAATAAATATGAATGCCAAAATATTTGCTATTAACTTGTTCAATTTCATAATAAAAGGTAAAGCGTAATGGTAACAGAGATGTATTTTTTTACACCCTGACCCACTAAATCTGGAATAAATCTTAAATTAATAGTTAAACATCGCGGCTGACATATAATAGATATAATTAATTTGTTTTAACAGGCACGGACATTAAGAAAAGTAATGTTTAAATATTTTTATTGTTTTATATTTTTATCATTTTAAGTTACGTTTACCTGCGCAAAATTTGGCAATGACCCATTTAAGGCCTAATATACCACTGTTGTTTATAAATCAGTAACAATTAAAACCTGTTCAACTTTAAGTAACCAAATCGACTTTATGCAAACATATGAAATAAAGTAGAATCAGAATATATTCATACTCATAATAAGGTACTCATAATAATAATAATAATAAACATATTATCTCTGGTTGTTCTCGTCTAGCTAACGGCGAGTACTTGCACAGGCATAACCAAGTGGCCAGGATTATTCACCAGCAACTTGCTTTGAAATATAAACTTGTTGACTCTGAGGTACCGTATTACAAGTATGTGCCCGACCCAGTTCTCGAAAATGACCATGTCACGTTATACTGGGATCGGTCTATCATTACTGACAGGACTATTGTAGCCAATAAGCCTGATATAGTGGTGATAGACCGATCAGTGCGCCGCGCAATGATAGTCGATGTTACCATTCCGCATGACGAGAACCTCGTGAAGGCTGAGAAAGAGAAACAGATCAAATATCTAGACTTAGCACACGAGGTTGTTGACATGTGGAATGTGAGCTCGGCTATCATTGTGCCGATTGTCGTAACGGCCAATGGCCTGATAGCCGAAAGCCTCGACCAACATCTCTCGAGGCTCTCGTTAGGCGGTTGGATCAAGGGCCTGATCCAGAAGGCAGTACTCCTTGATACGGCTCGCATTGTGAGGAGATTCCTGTCTCTGCAGCCCTAACCACCGGTAGCTTGGACCCTGCTCCCGACACCGGCGGAACACTATTTTTTATATTTTTAAATGTTTTTTATATAGTTTTTAAGAAATATTTAAAAATGTATTTTATATGTTAGAATTTTAAATAAAGGAAATAATAATAACCCCACCGCCGTATCTCTACGTTGACGTCGTGGTGGGGCTTGCACGCTCCAAACTCTGGGTCTGTGCCGGTAGAGTTTACTTTGCCGGAACAGGTCTAGGATGAGGAGCCAGACCAAGAGAGATACAAAAACCCGCAGGGCAGCATGTGGCGAGCTGTTGGGCAGTAGCGTACCCCACGGACCCTATCTCCCAGGAGAAATCTTGTTCCTCATCTCTGGCTTGCCTTTATTGACCGGCTGGAGTGAACACTGACGAGGAACAGAGCTCCCACCTCATTCTTGCCTTAATTGGCCGGCTTGAGTGGAGATTCGCAAGAGCAAACGTGCTCGGAGGAAGGAAGTATTCCAGTAAGTGCTCGTAGGGATCTTGACCATCTTCCGGGCTCTGGAATTGTTCTGAAAGCCGTGGAATACCTCTCCACTCCTCAAGCCCCTCGGGACATGTTGCCCCTTTGTCGCTACGTCACTATGTGCTAGCGACAGTTTACGGGGGCCCATTATTGAGTGTGCAAGTCACCCCCTGCCATTTTATCCGTGTATATATAAAACATTGATCAGGCAGGGGCCATAGTCCTTCCATAGTTCCAGGTCACCAGTCAACTTAAATCACTCAAACCCATAGTCTAATATCTTTGTTTCCATATCCTGCAATAGTCCTACACCAACCGGGGGTTGTCCTTGGGTGCACTTGCATAGTTCACACAGGGATAATCGTCAGTTGGTGCCTCATTTAATTAAAACGCCAAACGGGCCTCTGCGAGTTGGCTTCGGCCCCTTGTACGCCTTCCAAAGGTCCGGGACCCCAGGGTCCCGAGAAATGTTAAAGACCAAATAATAATAATAGTTGTAAGTGATTATATTAATAAATAAATAAATAAACAAATATATATGAGTACTGTTTGAAGATGTAAGTTTTATCATTTATATACTTAAACCACTTATTTGCAACTTAAAGCTATAAGTTATTGCAAAATTTACTTTACGTGCTTGCTACTTGGGATTTAAGACCGTGTCCAAATAAAAGTTAACGACACGGTTAAGATTAAGAACAGGGTAATTATAATAAATGCTGTGATTTCAGGTGGGGCCGCTCACTTACCATTGTAGTCTGCTGCAAATTTGACTTTCCACGTTATTTGTAACATTATACAATTGTAATAACACAATTATTAATAATGACAACAGGGACCCCATTCTCGCGCACAATCTGTGATAAATGGCGCTTTACGGGATTTCAATGATATTATCAACTCAAGTTATCATCTTCCTGTGAGTAATTATTTTTTTAGGGTTCCGTAGTTTAACAACGACGTGTTTTATAGCTGTTTGTTTGCCCGTCTGTGACATCTTCGTAAAATCTACGGTTTTTAAACAGTTTGTATTCAATCTTTGCAAAAGCGTAGGTACTTAAGAAAAAAAAATGTGTCTGCACTCCATTTATACCTAGAACTGAAGATGAAAAAAACGGCCAAGTGCGTGCGACCACGCACAGACAAGAGTTCCGTAGTGGGGATGAATAATTTACACAAGCTCAAAATACGTGTACCTATAGTATAATAATATACTTCGCCAGGTATAACATTCCGAGGCACAGTGGTCACGTGGGCAACACAAGTCTACGTCATCACATTTGTGTTACCACAAGTTTGTAATAATAACTCCCCAATCACCGTTATTACCTGTGCGAATCCAATAAAACAATGAGGTTTTAATTTACAATTACGTTGGTTTATGTTTAAATTGAATTGTTTCGTTTGGTTAGATAAACGTAACGACAATTTAAATGCTTTGTACATATTTTTGAACACAATAGTGACTGAAAATCTTTCCTTAATTCGTGTTTGGCAACTGGATAGTAAGCATGTGTCACTGCCGGAATGCCAGACCTTGTATTATTAGACCATGCGTGTACCTATGTGGTAAGAAATTATGGAGAAAATCCTTCGTGCGCGCGACCGACTCGCACTTTGCCTGTTTTTTAGGTTTGCATATTTGTTTTTATTTTGCTTACTCTAAATTTAACACTGTCGACGTTTGCATAAAAAGTAAATTTTACTGGAATCATTATAATAATAAATAAATTCCAATAAACAGGTTATAGAAAAATTTGAGACCCTGTCTCCAGAGCTAGGTTAGAGTAGGTATCTGTATTTCAGGAGCCAGTGACTTCTTCCATTTAGGTTGCAATTAAGTAAGTTTTAAGCATTATATGATGTATTATTATTTTATCTTCCAGCTTCTTAGTACCTAACCGCTCTCTGAGCGTGGTTCCAACACGATGAGTTACTTAGTACCTAACCGCTCTCTGAGCGTGGTTCCAACACGATGAGTTACTTAGTACCTAACCGCTCTCTGAGCGTGGTTCCAACACGATGAGTTACTTAGTACCTAACCGCTCTCTGAGCGTGGTTCCAACACGATGAGTTACTTAGTACCTAACCGCCCTCTGAGCGTGGTTTCAACACGACGAGTTACTTAATTAGCAGGATGAGTGATGATAATGGATTAGTAATTCCATTATCAGCCAGTAGGTACCGGAAACATAAACTAAGGACTGCCAAATGGTATTTATCATATTTTTTCAGTTAAGTATAATAAATAATGTTATTATAATTTCATTTAACAACAGCCACACTTTGCAGATTATTAGTAAGTACCTATCTACCTATAGTGTAATACTGGCCAAGTGCGGTTAATGAAGGGGTTCCGTAGTTGGGATGAATACATCGCAAGAACAAACTTAACTTTGTAGTTGGAAAACATGTTCTCCCATATGGAATGTACGGGAGAACATGTTTTTGCAACCGCAAATGTAAGTTGGTCGATTATTACTCGTTAACTTGTAAAGTCTACTAAGCTGTGATAGTTTTCTTTTTAATTTCGTTATATACTACTGACCTGAATTTTTTCACGTATCCAATACCAACCATTTAGCTAGCAGGGGAGGGGCCACGTCTTGGCTAACAAAAATTAGCACTTATTTCGGAAACGGATTCCTAAATCCTAAAATGGTTTTCACAAAACGACCTTTCCAACGACGCCCACACCATTTTTTTTTTTTCTTGAGGGTGGGTAATTATCATATAACTTCTCCCGCTCTGGGCGGAGCGGGAGGGACGTGTCAGACTTTTACTGGCTAAAACCCACCCGTGTTCCTTCCGTTGCCTGTGTGCCGGGGCCGCGATATCCCTTTCGGACAAACTCGCAACCCTAGCAGGAACGACACCCCACACCATGAGATAGATGAGAAAAAAAACTTGACCACTTTACGTGTAGGTATCCAAAAAAAAAATTTTTACTTGATTTTGTTTTAGCATTTTATCGGCCTATTATTTCGCTATTTTGTTAGGTACTAAGTATTTTGGTACCTAGTTGCAACTATGTACCATCATGACACCATTTAAACAATGCAAAATGCAAACCTATCTTATCAAATAGTAGCTACCTAATAATATATTCAGTACTCGGAACAGTTGGTATCCGTTTTGTCGGCGAGTAGCTAGCTACCGGGAATAGCCCGTCGAAAATCATATTGTGTTCCTACTCATAAATCAATATTTTTTCTACTCATTAATTATGAAATTAATTTGTTGGGTAGAGAGCGGTTCCAGGAACGTCACATAATTTCTGGGTTAGGCACATGGGCCACACAGATAAAAAGTATTTCTTAAGAGTTACTTTGCCAATATTGTAGTAAAGTTTAAGAATTAAGAGAACTTGGGCTGCAAGAGCGAGTGAAGCGAGCTCAATAATTTTAGCACCCCACCTCGGATTGGTTTGGTTAATTATTCTTTTGACCGTTCTGAATAATATTAGCTAAATATTTTTCATGAGTTGTGAAAAGCTGTATAAACTTAAGACGCGCGAGGCCCCTTGGACCGCACTATCGTTTTAGCATTATAATTTAATGTTATGCTGAAATTCTTTCACCGACTTAGGCTCTAGGCCGGTGCATTTTTAGCTTAGCAGACCTTTGGGCCCGAGTATGAACTCACTGCACCAATTTGAACCTTAGTAGTTACGCCACTGATGATATAGTAGCCTACTTCTTCAGCATCATTGAATCAATGTATAGATATGCATTCAATGATTCAGGCCAGTCCATTGTGATGATTAATTTTATTTTACTAAACAGTTTGGGGGCATGTGTCCCCCCCCCCCCCCCCCCCCCCCCGCCCCCTGGATCCGCCCTTGGGTAGGTATATCATAAAATCCATACTTAACTTACACGTACCTTCGTATAATTTTTTTTTTTGGCTGTGTTTATTATGTTCTACAAGCAACAACGTGAGCAAGATCGAAATCTTTCGGTCGGCCAGTGGTCAGATAGACCGCAGCCTAAGCAACATAGCGACTGCCGCGGTTCTTTTGATTTTAACGCAGAGGTCCTAATGTAAACTAAAACCCGAGACCTAAACATTAGGTCAATTCAAATAATATAAACTTGAACCACAGACGTAAATATTGTCTTGGAGATTTGTATTTACCTACCTATTGATACTCGATTATGATGGATTACTGATAAATGTAAGAGTGAAAAAAAAATGGGTTGGTACTAGCATTTCATTAAGTCTCAGGGGCGCTCAGGCGCTATGCGCTAGCGCCCTATAGGGCTAACATGACAAGCGCGAGAACGCACTTTTTCTCGTTTTGCCGAAATTTCCCTACGATTCTGACGTCAATCTAATCCCTAACATGTACAACGAGTAAACTCGAAAAAGACATTCTGACACTAAACATCTCTGTAATGGTAGCGTAAGTAAATAAATAAAAAAATTAAAAAATTATAAATCTCGCGACGAGAGACCGATGTTGCAAATTATTAAAAACAAATAATTTTTGAATCCGTTTCATTCATTCAATGGTGCCGATTCTCATGTCACGAATACCTATAAACTAGACTTAAATTAAAATCACCAAAATTTTGTTTATTATTCCTGTCAAACGACTATTTCCCATTCTGAAATAGACTTAAGTGAATCAACACATATTTTAGATTGACTAATTGATTGGTTTTTATTTTGAAAATGGCAAATATTTTGCTTTTCTGAATTTGACGTTTTTCACCAAAAATTTTGATTGTATAACTAAATCTGACTATTTTTAATCGCGATTAAAAACGTGTGGATTAAAAGTCGGTGCAAAAATAGTACTGTATCTTTTTTTCTTTTTCTCTTGCTAATTATCTCGAAAATGGTGTGTCCTATCACAAAAATAATGAAAATTTCGACCTCTTGTAAAAAACTCATAAACCCCTAATACTCAACATGTAATAATAGGTAATAATTTTTCATATTTTCCAAACTATAAAAACTTTTTTACTAAATAAAACCGACTTCAAAAAAAAAAACACTAAAATAACTTTTTTTACATAACAAAAAACACCGAATTCCACAAAAATACACTTAAAAGTGAAAAATAACTTTAATTTCGGAAGTCGGTGGCAAAAACGAAAATATTTTATACTAAGTATATACCAAAATAAACCTATATCCCTAAGGATATAACTATATCACGGCTTCAACCATCTTAATGGCAGATAAAACAAAATATATTCCTTTTACAATAGAGAGAGAGAACTTCTTACAAGATAAGCCTCCCATATTTGTTCATCAGTGTTCATTTCCCCCTTTGAATCAATGTAGCTGCTCAACTATACAGCCGACACAAAGTATTCATTATTTGGGTGTAACCATTGATAAAAGGTTGTCCTTTGATTAACACATTCACAACTTATGTAAAGGAGTACGGAAACTAACTTATATTTTTAAACAGCTTAGACAGGTAGCAAATGGTGAAACCCTTAAAATGGTATATTTTGCCCTTGTTCAATCTATACTGACATATTGTGTAACAACTTGGGGAGGTGCCGGTAAAACAAAAATGTTGCAAATAGAAAGAGCCCAAAGTTTGATTCTCAAAGTTGGCCTTTCAAAACCGCGACTATCCCACCGACGCACTGTATCAGGAAGCTGAGGTGTTAACTGTTAGGCAAATTTACATCCTTTTTACTATTCAGCGGCAACATTCAAATCCATCGTCTTTCGATCTTTCCAAAATAACAACGAGGAGGCAGTATGCAATATGTAGCACGATTAAATATATATATTTCCGAGGGCCTGAACTCTATAATAAGTTAAATAAAGAATTGGGAATTTTTAATTACAATAAATCTAAATGTAACTTATATTGACTAACTGGCTACTAAAATTGAACTACATAAAAACAGAAGAGTTACAAGTCATAAAAACGTAATGGGAACCATTCGTCTAGTTGAACATGAACCCATTCACATACCCTCTCACCCTCTCAACACTACACACACACACACACACAGACAAACACAAAACACATCACACGCTCACCCACACCACACCCCACATGCACCTTGAACTCCACTACACTTCATACACATTTAAGATTTTATTATTATTCTCTTCCAACATATAGTTTGCCCATAAAAAATGAAAATGTAAGTTTCGAATTTTCTATTAAATGTTTTTCATGATATTTCTGGCGCTAGGGGGGAGTCCTGAAATACAAGTCACGGCTTAGTTTAGGCACCAGTCTCCCACAAATGAACATTGTCCTACAATATCATAATAATTTTTTTCCGTTTTTAAGTTATCGTTAATAAGTGTTATTTATGGAAGAAAAATAATTTATTTTTATTTTTATTTAATGTGTTATGGCTCCTACACACTATGCCGGCGGTATGGCGCGCGACACGTACCCCCGGCTTTTGCGCCAGTCCTATTAAAATTGTAAATAGAAAACAATCACGATGTAACATTTAGTTTTTGTTTCATTGCAATCGTCTCATCCAATAAAAAGATATGCTAATTTATAGTTTTCAAAGTGTAGCCCATACCAGCAACAAGCACTACAACGGAGATGTGGAGTGTCGTATGCTGCCTCTAATATTAAGCTGGGCGGTCACAGTCCATAAATTATAGGGTTACCATCCTCGAAAGATCTGCGATCTACCTCGGTAAAAAAAAAAATATACGTCAGAAGTTTGGAAGGCATAGTTTTACCAGATTTGGACGCGAACGAATTATTAAAGCCACCACTAGACGACAGGATCATTGACGGAAATAACGAGGCTACGAAATCTGTCTTCTAATAATCAAGGCCACACATAGCAGATGGCTCAAGTAGCGCAATTTGATGCCAGGATACTACCATTATTCATTTATAGGCAGAGGGCACCCCATGACAATTCCAATAAGCCCAAACACGGCTAGGATACATTGTTTTATGACGGAGTTCCGGTGCCTTCCTTCCGGCTTCATCTTCAGATCAGTTCAATAGTACCATTTTCATCAGAATGTGGTTCATAGTCGCTAACTATTTTAATCGAGATATCTTATCACCACCCGTAAAATACTTATCATTGAGTAGTTCCGGTGGCCATCTGTGGTCTTCTTTATCAGTTCCACTTCACCGAATCATACTTTCTGAAAGCAATGCGTTTGTTGCTGAAAATACCAAAATCGCTATGTGTATGCCAATAATATTGGAGGAGTTCCCTCAATTCCTCATGGATTCCATCATCAGAACTGAATGTTGATACAAATGGGACTAATCTGTAAGTATATCCTTTCAAATAAGAAAATATTTTTCCAAATCGGTTCATATGTGGCGCCACCCGTGAAATACTTTTCATTGAGGAATTGTGGTAGCCATCTGTGGTCTTCTTCATCAGTTCCACTTCATCAAATGATACTTTCTGAATGCATGTGCTTAACTTATTGCTGAACATACCAAAATCGCTATGTGTATGCCTATAATATTTGAGGAGTTCCCTCAATTCCTCATGGATTCCATCATCAGAACTGAATGATGATAAAAATGGGACCAATCGGGAAGTATATTCTTTCAAATAAAAAAAGAATTTTCTAAATCGGTTCTTAAATGACGGAGTTATGAGGTAACAAACATTAAAAAAAAACAACCGAATTGATAACCTCCTCCATTTTGGGAAGTCGGTTAAAAAGGGAAAAATTCTATAAAAAACATGTCGTTCCAGACCAACAACAACCACCATTTGGTTCGATAACGAGTTCCAATTGTCCAGTTCCAGTTATTTATAACTAAGTATTTTCATTAATAATATATTTTAAAATAAAATAATGACTTTACTTTTAAGTACAATTATGAAACTGCCATGTTATATTGGAGTTTTTATGTATCATATTTTTTTTTACCCTTCTCGTCGTTATAATCGAGGAGGAGTAAATACGACAAAATGAAAGAAAAATCGTAGTTATCTCGAGTTGAATTGTCAAAAATCGAGATAACTTAGTAAGCCTGCTGGCCCCTGCGTGCACCGCACACTTCGCACTTTTGGGCAGCGCGGCTTTGCCTACGGTATTTAACTAACTTCTTAATGGTAGTCCCTTTGATCATAGAATACACAGTACATAAGTCCACAAAGAAGTAAGAGTTTGTAGATTGTACAGAACTAAGCGATGGTATTACGGTAGTGGACATAAACCTGGCATTTTTTTTTTTTATCAATTTGTAAATTCTACCTTTGCCAGCATTTCCAACTGTTTCTTGGGAATTTCAGGACATAGGTGGAAGGTATTCCCCCTATCTCCTCTTACGCGTAGTGGAGGTGAAAACAGGCAGTTCTACAATAATATTTTAAATATTAGTACCTCTTTTGCAAGCTGATTTTAAATGAAGATGTTATCCCTGTTAGAGTATAGCAAAAACAAATCGATCCTACTTTAACACAGTCTGTCTCTTTCTAAGTCATAAATATTATTTTTTCTATCTGAGCCCGCCCTTAACCACTTGATGAAATCCTTACTTTCTCATAGAGACTGTACTATACTTTTGGCCCTGTGTCGGATCACACGTCTCACATAATACTAGTACAACACACCTTCCATATAAAGAAAAGAATAATAAACGTATTATTGAAGTCCTTATAACGGTCTTTCCTTTAGTGTCCAACCTTTAACCCTAACATCTGTAATTAAAAATTTTGGGATAAAATAAATGGTGTCCAAGTTGTACGTAGATGATTTTGAAAATCGTTAAGAACACTGGTGAACGCGCCTAAATGCGCTTACCACGAACGCACCCGGAGCGAGAGGGACGCGCGGGGGCGACGCGGGCGGCGAGCCGGCCGGCGCAGCGGCGCGGGACAATGCGGCCAGAAACATCATTAGGAACACATATCAATCTTTAATGTCGCGATCGTTATGTCCACCATTACAAATGTAAAGTGCCGTCTAGTTAAACAATATACTAAATTGTAATCAAGAAGTTGAGATTATTATTTAAATCCCAACATATGGCGACCGTGAACAAAATTAAATAAGAACCATTTTTCCAAGAAAAAACACGTGGAAAGGTGGCGCGTTTGAGGCCCGTAAAATGGCGGCGGTAGCTGTTCGTCGGTGAAAAATAACCTTGGCGTGTCTTCGAGTCGAAGGTTCCTGGTGAGCTCCGTGCTACGTCTCCGAGTCGTCCTCTGCCTTCATACGTCGTGTCAGCGTGGATCTCCACCTACTCTGAGCTACGAACAATCTGCGGCGGCGGCGCCGGCGGCGTAGTGTTATATGGAAGTGAGCCCGTTCCTTATATATTCTCCTTTCCCTGTTTCTGTTTGGTGTATGGTTGCCTAGCTCGCTAAGCTGTTTTCTTTAGCATATAACCGACTAGGTACTTGCGCCTATACTGGCGCAACTTATCGCCACATACCTCATAGGTACCTATACCTATTTACTGCACTCACTATTCGGTACTATACTGTACCAATAGTGTGCTTGGCCTAATCGCAAATTTAATATTTTAAGTTGCACGTGCTTGGGTGTTTGCGTCTATTCTGTCGCAACTCGCTGCCATATACCTCTAGATACCAGTCAGAAATTGCTGCCTGACAGGTCAGTCTTCGGTACCTACTACACCTACTGGTGGGTGGCTAATCGCTCAAAAGAAACATTTTAAGTTCAATTGCACGTGGCACGCAATTCTTTTATTCGATTCGTTATCGATAATAATATTCTATCATTTGTTTTCACAAAACATTATACCTAATTTTCTATGGTTCATAATACTTTAGAGCTAAGTCTCTAGTCATTTCTAAATCCTAGGTATCCTAAGTACCTACGTATAATAACATATTCGTAGGCGCATATAACCCTAGTGGTGATATTTAACGACATTCCAGCGCTTCCGGTTCCGGGTGTACTACAGTCCGCTCGCTCAAGTACTTCGTGCCTCGTGCGTCGCAGCGTTCAACGCGCGTTGCTGTTGCTGCCAAGTGCTGTTGGCGAGCTCGGCGGCAGCGGGTGGCGAGCTCGGCGGCAGCGGTGTGGTTTGAGCTGTTTTGTCTGCTGGATTGTATAACCGGTGGGATTGCACAATTTATTTAGTACCTATTTAAGATAGTAGTTACTTACTATCTGCAAGGTTTGCCCCGACTCATTGTACGCTTTCATACGCGTGTCATTTAGTGATTCTTCAAATTTCACTCAACATGCCGAACGATATGATTACCTCTCCTAATGTGGAGGATAACGACAATTATAAAACATTGATTCGCAGACGTGGTGGCATACGTAGCAGATTAACAGTATTTAAACATTTTATTAGTAAATACCAAATTGAAAAAGCCTCTAGTCTTAGTCAGTTAGAAGTGAGGGAGCTGTCTTTGCGACTCACACAGCTACAAGAATTAATGTCAAAGTTCGACATGATTCAATCCGAAATAGAGGATATTGCTCATAATATAAATGAACAAATGTCAGAGCGAGATTCTACAGAAGGGGAATTCTATGCCATGATTTCTTTCACACAAGAATTAATAAGTGTATGTTCATCAAACAGTAAAGAAACTTGTGAATCTGTACAATCCTGTTGTAGCAAAATGAACAACTCGGTTAAATTACCAACCATAAATTTGCCCACATTTGATGGGAACTATTCCAAATGGCTAGAGTACAGAGACACCTTTGACTCGTTAATTAATAACAATGAGTCTATACCATTAATAAATAAGTATCATTATTTAAGAAATTCATTAGTAGGTAGCGCTTGTAATATAGTGAGGTCCATTGACTTTACTGCATCAAACTATCAAATAGCATGGAAGTCTTTATGTGACAGATTCAATAACAAAAATATTCTTATAAATAATCACTTGCAGGCATTAGTTGCTATCAATCCAATCCAAAAAGAATCTTTCAAAGCTTTAAGATATCTTATGGACCAAATTCAAAAGAATTTATATGCTTTAAATATATTAGATATTCCCACAACTGGCTGGGATCCTTTAGTTATATTCTTGGTCTCAGCTAAGTTAGATCCCAGAACTAAAAGCAAATGGGAAGAACACAAAGGTCATTTAACACACCTGCCTTCTCTTGAAGAATTTGTAAAATTCTTAGATAATCGAGCAAATGTCTTAGAGACGGCTAATGGTAGTCGATATTATGATAGCAAAAATTCAATTCAAAGTAAGGAAAATAAATCAGTTAAGTCATTGACAACCACATTGGATGGTTTTAAAACTAAGACATGTCTTATCTGTAACAAATCACATTATGTACACCAGTGTCATAAATTTAAGGCTTTGAGTTTAAATGATAAGCTGTCTGAAGTGGCTAAGCATAAATTGTGCACCAACTGTCTTCGTAGTGGTCACAACCAGTCAAAATGTCCATTGAATAGTTCTTGCCGGACCTGTAAGGAAAAGCATAATTCAATGTTGCATAACAACAGTACAAGTACTAATGTAGTCACAGAAAGTTCAGAAGCAACTCAACCATCAACTAGTAATCTTCCTGTTAGTTTGTCAGCTCGCTCGCCAGGGCAAGTTTTATTATGCACTGCACAAGTTGAAATAATTAATACAAATAACAATAGCACTCACCTTGCGCGTGCGTTGTTGGACACTGGAAGCCAGTCTTCATTTATAACAAAAAATCTGAAAGAAAGGTTAGGGCTACAAGCAAAACAAACAACTTCTTTTAATGTTAGTGGTATAAATAATGCAGCATGTAAGATTACAGAATGTTGCAAAATTGTGTTAAAATCTAGAATAAATTCATTTAATAAAATTGTTAACTGTCTAGTAATTCCAAAAATTACAGGAACATTACCCGGCGTTCAAGTAAATGCTGAGCGTTTGGGATTGCCCAATGGGTTAGTGCTGGCAGATCCCTTGTTTTATGAACCTGCCGAGGTAGATATCTTGCTTGGTGCAGACCACTTTTTTGATATTGTGAATAATAATAGAATAGTCTTAGGACTGAACAAGCCTGTATTGCAGGATAGCCAGTTGGGATGGCTAGTTGCCGGCCCAATTGGTGAATCTTATTTTAATAATAAAATACATTGCAATCTAGTTAAAAATGATAAAATAGTGTCGCTCCAAGATATCCATAACTCTATCAAAAAATTTTGGGAAGTAGAGGAATTACCCACAGTTTCTAATATTCATTCGATTGATGAGCAATTTTGCGAGTCTCATTTTACAAAAAACACTACTCGTTTACCAAATGGACGATTTTCTGTAATGATGCCGCTGACGGAGGCCCCGGAGCAGGCACTTGGAAAATCGTTTCCTATTGCAATTAAACGTTTCTTGAGCCTAGAAAATAAATTAAATAAAAATGTTGAAGTTAAAAAACAGTATAGTGAATTTATACATGAATATAATAGGTTAGGACATTTAAGCGAAATTGAAAGGCCTAAGTTTGGTTGTTACTTACCCCATCACTGTGTTATTCGGGAACAACACGATACCACCAAGCTAAGAGTAGTCTTTGACGCTTCGGTTAAAACAAGTTCAGGAAAATCTTTGAATGATATCCAGACTGTTGGTCCTACTGTACAGAGCGACTTATTCTCCATTCTTATTCGTTTCAGAATACATAAATTTGTTTTAACTGCAGACGTTGAAAAAATGTATCGACAAGTAACCATAGATAAATCACAGCGGAACCTACAGCTTGTGTTGTGGAGGGATCAAGTCGATCAACCTTTAAGAATTTTACAGCTCAATACTTTGACATATGGGATGGCGTCGGCTCCATTTTTAGCCACTAGGTGTCTGGTGGAGCTGGCTGATAAATGTCAAGATAAGATTATTGCCAATGTCATTAAGAACGATTTTTATGTTGATGACCTCAACACAGGTGCCTCTACTGAAGAGGAATTAAAACATATATATTTAAATGTCACCAAAACATTAAATTCTGCTTGTTTCCCACTACGAAAATTTCGCACAAACTCTCATATTCTGGGTGTCAAATCAGAATCATTAAATGGTCTTAATTTTCATGATGAAGCCAATGTCTTAGGTCTGAAATGGTCACCAAAGGCTGATGAGTTGCGCTTTCCAAACGGAATTGAATGCACTTCTAAAATTACCAAGCGAACGATAATTTCTACCACATGTAAAGTATTTGACCCCTTAGGGCTAGTTAGTTGTTGTATCATTAAAGCAAAAATTTTATTACAACATTTGTGGATTGCAAAATTAGACTGGGATGATCCCGTACCCGAGCCTTATGCTAAAAGATGGTTTAATTTCATCCAAAACCTGCATCATTTATCTGATATTATAATACCTCGTTATGTTTTAGGTGACAATTTAGAAACCCAGTCAGCTGAGATACATTGCTTTGTAGATGCAAGTCAGCAGGCATATGGAGCGTGTATTTATTTACGTTCCCAAATTAGTGGGGTAAGTAACAACCAAACTTAGGCCTTTCAATTTCGCTTAAATGTCCTAACCTATTATATTCATGTATAAATTCACTATACTGTTTTTTAACTTCAACATTTTTATTTAATTTATTTTCTAGGCTCAAGAAACGTTTAATTGCAATAGGAAACGATTTTCCAAGTGCCTGCTCCGGGGCCTCCGTCAGCGGCATCATTACAGAAAATCGTCCATTTGGTAAACGAGTAGTGTTTTTTGTAAAATGAGACTCGCAAAATTGCTCATCAATCGAATGAATATTAGAAACTGTGGGTAATTCCTCTACTTCCCAAAATTTTTTGATAGAGTTATGGATATCTTGGAGCGACACTATTTTATCATTTTTAACTAGATTGCAATGTATTTTATTATTAAAATAAGATTCACCAATTGGGCCGGCAACTAGCCATCCCAACTGGCTATCCTGCAATACAGGCTTGTTCAGTCCTAAGACTATTCTATTATTATTCACAATATCAAAAAAGTGGTCTGCACCAAGCAAGATATCTACCTCGGCAGGTTCATAAAACAAGGGATCTGCCAGCACTAACCCATTGGGCAATCCCAAACGCTCAGCATTTACTTGAACGCCGGGTAATGTTCCTGTAATTTTTGGAATTACTAGACAGTTAACAATTTTATTAAATGAATTTATTCTAGATTTTAACACAATTTTGCAACATTCTGTAATCTTACATGCTGCATTATTTATACCACTAACATTAAAAGAAGTTGTTTGTTTTGCTTGTAGCCCTAACCTTTCTTTCAGATTTTTTGTTATAAATGAAGACTGGCTTCCAGTGTCCAACAACGCACGCGCAAGGTGAGTGCTATTGTTATTTGTATTAATTATTTCAACTTGTGCAGTGCATAATAAAACTTGCCCTGGCGAGCGAGCTGACAAACTAACAGGAAGATTACTAGTTGATGGTTGAGTTGCTTCTGAACTTTCTGTGACTACATTAGTACTTGTACTGTTGTTATGCAACATTGAATTATGCTTTTCCTTACAGGTCCGGCAAGAACTATTCAATGGACATTTTGACTGGTTGTGACCACTACGAAGACAGTTGGTGCACAATTTATGCTTAGCCACTTCAGACAGCTTATCATTTAAACTCAAAGCCTTAAATTTATGACACTGGTGTACATAATGTGATTTGTTACAGATAAGACATGTCTTAGTTTTAAAACCATCCAATGTGGTTGTCAATGACTTAACTGATTTATTTTCCTTACTTTGAATTGAATTTTTGCTATCATAATATCGACTACCATTAGCCGTCTCTAAGACATTTGCTCGATTATCTAAGAATTTTATAAATTCTTCAAGAGAAGGCAGGTGTGTTAAATGACCTTTGTGTTCTTCCCATTTGCTTTTAGTTCTGGGATCTAACTTAGCTGAGACCAAGAATATAACTAAAGGATCCCAGCCAGTTGTGGGAATATCTAATATATTTAAAGCATATAAATTCTTTTGAATTTGGTCCATAAGATATCTTAAAGCTTTGAAAGATTCTTTTTGGATTGGATTGATAGCAACTAATGCCTGCAAGTGATTATTTATAAGAATATTTTTGTTATTGAATCTGTCACATAAAGACTTCCATGCTATTTGATAGTTTGATGCAGTAAAGTCAATGGACCTCACTATATTACAAGCGCTACCTACTAATGAATTTCTTAAATAATGATACTTATTTATTAATGGTATAGACTCATTGTTATTAATTAACGAGTCAAAGGTGTCTCTGTACTCTAGCCATTTGGAATAGTTCCCATCAAATGTGGGCAAATTTATGGTTGGTAATTTAACCGAGTTGTTCATTTTGCTACAACAGGATTGTACAGATTCACAAGTTTCTTTACTATTTGATGAACATACACTTATTAATTCTTGTGTGAAAGAAATCATGGCATAGAATTCCCCTTCCGTAGAATCTCGCTCTGACATTTGTTCATTTATATTATGAGCAATATCCTCTATTTCGGATTGAATCATGTCGAACTTTGACATTAATTCTTGTAGCTGTGTGAGTCGCAAAGACAGCTCCCTCACTTCTAACTGACTAAGACTAGAGGCTTTTTCAATTTGGTATTTACTAATAAAATGTTTAAATACTGTTAATCTGCTACGTATGCCACCACGTCTGCGAATCAATGTTTTATAATTGTCGTTATCCTCCACATTAGGAGAGGTAATCGTATCGTTCGGCATGTTGAGTGAAATTTGAAGAATCACTAAATGACACGCGTATGAAAGCGTACAATGAGTCGGGGCAAACCTTGCAGATAGTAAGTAACTACTATCTTAAATAGGTACTAAATAAATTGTGCAATCCCACCGGTTATACAATCCAGCAGACAAAACAGCTCAAACCACACCGCTGCCGCCGAGCTCGCCACCCGCTGCCGCCGAGCTCGCCAACAGCACTTGGCAGCAACAGCAACGCGCGTTGAACGCTGCGACGCACGAGGCACGAAGTACTTGAGCGAGCGGACTGTAGTACACCCGGAACCGGAAGCGCTGGAATGTCGTTAAATATCACCACTAGGGTTATATGCGCCTACGAATATGTTATTATACGTAGGTACTTAGGATACCTAGGATTTAGAAATGACTAGAGACTTAGCTCTAAAGTATTATGAACCATAGAAAATTAGGTATAATGTTTTGTGAAAACAAATGATAGAATATTATTATCGATAACGAATCGAATAAAAGAATTGCGTGCCACGTGCAATTGAACTTAAAATGTTTCTTTTGAGCGATTAGCCACCCACCAGTAGGTGTAGTAGGTACCGAAGACTGACCTGTCAGGCAGCAATTTCTGACTGGTATCTAGAGGTATATGGCAGCGAGTTGCGACAGAATAGACGCAAACACCCAAGCACGTGCAACTTAAAATATTAAATTTGCGATTAGGCCAAGCACACTATTGGTACAGTATGGTACCGAATAGTGAGTGCAGTAAATAGGTATAGGTACCTATGAGGTATGTGGCGATAAGTTGCGCCAGTATAGACGCAAGTACCTAGTCGGTTATATGCTAAAGAAAACAGCTTAGCGAGCTAGGCAACCATACACCAAACAGAAACAGGGAAAGGAGAATATATAAGGAACGGGCTCACTTCCATATAACACTACGCCGCCGGCGCCGCCGCCGCAGATTGTTCGTAGCTCAGAGTAGGTGGAGATCCACGCTGACACGACGTATGAAGGCAGAGGACGACTCGGAGACGTAGCACGGAGCTCACCAGGAACCTTCGACTCGAAGACACGCCAAGGTTATTTTTCACCGACGAACAGCTACCGCCGCCATTTTACGGGCCTCAAACGCGCCACCTTTCCACGTGTTTTTTCTTGGAAAAATGGTTCTTATTTAATTTTGTTCACGGTCGCCATATATTGGGATTTAAATAATAATCTCAACTTCTTGATTACAATTTAGTATATTGTTTAACTAGACGGCACTTTACATTTGTAATGGTGGACATAATGATCGCGACATTAAAGATCGATATGTGTTCCTAATGGTGTTTCTGGCCGCATTCTCCCGCCGCTGCGCCGGCCGGCTCGCCGCCCGCGTCGCCCCCGCGCGTCCCTCTCGCTCCGGGTGCGTTCGTGGTAAGCGCATTTAGGCGCGTTCATCCTCCGCGCCGTTGAAATCTTCTTTCAACTCTTCTTGATTAGCCACAGGTAGGGGGCACATTTTATTGACCGCCCGTTTGATGGTACCGGTAGTAGTATAGATTTCCGCTACTCTGCAGATCCCATCGGCTCCGGGGTATAATTTGGTGACACGACCCATACGCCAGTGGAGCGGCATCAAGTTATCCTCTTTCAGTATAATTAGGTCTCCGACATTAATTGGTGCGGATCCCTTTCTCCATTTTGCTCGGTTTTGTAGCTCGGCCATAAACTCTCGTCGCCACCTCTCCCAGAACTGCTGTCGTATTTGTTCGATAAGCTGGTATCTGTTGGGTTTAGTCATTTTCACAGGTAGTGAAGGTACTGACACTAGCGAGCGTCCGATTAGGAAGTGCCCAGGAGTTAAAGGATTGGTATCAGTGGGTTCTGAGGACAGGGGGGAAAGAGGTCGGGAGTTTAGAATTGCTTCTATTTGAGTGAAGAGGGTCGCTAACTCTTCAAACGTGAGTGAGGCATTGCCAGCTACGCGTTTTAAATGAAATTTCGCAGATTTAACCCCGGCTTCCCAAATTCCACCAAAATGTGGAGAATATGCGGGAATAAAATTGAATTTAATAGCCTCGTTAGCTGCATAATCTGAGACCGCCTGGACGCTGGACTGTATAACCCTACCCAACTCATTGTTAGCGCCAACAAAGTTTTTTCCATTGTCGCAATATATGGCATAGGGTTTTCCGCGACGCGACACGAACCTGCGCAGACATGATATGAAGGCCTCAGTGGTAAGATCGCTTACAACCTCCAAATGTAGGGCTTTAGTAACTAAACATACGAATACACATAAGTAGGCCTTGGTGATACGATTACCTCGTCCCTTTTTGGAAGAAATCATAAAGGGTCCGGCATAGTCAATCCCACAAGAATTAAAAGGAAAGTCTGGGTTGACTCTTACACTCGGCAAGTCGCCCATTAAAGGTTGTGCAGTTTGACCTTTCATTCGAGTACAGACAACACACTGTCTAACTATAGTGCGAGCTAAGATCCTACCGCCTATTGGCCAAAATCTCTCGCGGACTGACGACAGAAGCAACTGTGGACCTGCATGCATTAAATGTAAATGTTCGTATTTTATCATAAGTTTTGTGAAGTGGTGTTTAGCGTCCAGTAAAATTGGGTGTTTTTTATCGTACTGACAATTAGATTGACTTAACCTGCCACCCACTCTTATTAAACCATTGGTATCTAATATTGGATTTAAGGATAACAATTTACTTTTGTGATGCAGTTCTATTCCGTTTTGCTTGTGTTTTATATCCTTTGCAAACGACTCTGATTGACTAACTTTAAGCAACAGTATTAAAGAGTTATCTAGTTCGTTAGCTTGCAAAGGTCCCTTTAGTTTCAACTGTTTGTTTTTACAATTATTAATGAAACGTAAAGCATGTGCATAAACTCTTTTGAGTCTGGTATAACTTGAATATTTTTCAAATGGTACTAACAATTTATTTTCAGACATGTCATCAACAGAGACTAATGCCTTAACTTCAGGTAAGTTTTTAAGTATAGTGTGAGGTTGAGTAGGCCAATAAGATTCATCCTGTTTCAGGAACGAAGGACCTTCCCACCAAAAAGATAAAGATTGTAGATGCTGTGGGTCAATGCCCCTAGAAGCTAAATCTGCTGGGTTTAACTCTGATGGAACATGTTTCCAAAGAAATCCTTTGGTAGTTTCATTAATCTTGTTGACTCGGTTACGTACAAATGTTTGTAAGACTCTATTCTGAGTTTTCAGCCATCCGAGTACTACTGTGGAATCGGTCCACATATATATTTTTGTAACATTGCATGGTGCAGACTGTAATACTTTCTCACTAACTTGAGCTCCTAACAGAGCAGCACATAGCTCTAAACGTGGGATTGTGAGCTCCTTAATTGGAGAAACTCTAGTTTTTGCACATAGTAACCTTACTGTAGTATTATGTTTACTAATTTGGGAACGTAAATAAATACACGCTCCATATGCCTGCTGACTTGCATCTACAAAGCAATGTATCTCAGCTGACTGGGTTTCTAAATTGTCACCTAAAACATAACGAGGTATTATAATATCAGATAAATGATGCAGGTTTTGGATGAAATTAAACCATCTTTTAGCATAAGGCTCGGGTACGGGATCATCCCAGTCTAATTTCGCAATCCACAAATGTTGTAATAAAATTTTTGCTTTAATGATACAACAACTAACTAGCCCTAAGGGGTCAAATACTTTACATGTGGTAGAAATTATCGTTCGCTTGGTAATTTTAGAAGTGCATTCAATTCCGTTTGGAAAGCGCAACTCATCAGCCTTTGGTGACCATTTCAGACCTAAGACATTGGCTTCATCATGAAAATTAAGACCATTTAATGATTCTGATTTGACACCCAGAATATGAGAGTTTGTGCGAAATTTTCGTAGTGGGAAACAAGCAGAATTTAATGTTTTGGTGACATTTAAATATATATGTTTTAATTCCTCTTCAGTAGAGGCACCTGTGTTGAGGTCATCAACATAAAAATCGTTCTTAATGACATTGGCAATAATCTTATCTTGACATTTATCAGCCAGCTCCACCAGACACCTAGTGGCTAAAAATGGAGCCGACGCCATCCCATATGTCAAAGTATTGAGCTGTAAAATTCTTAAAGGTTGATCGACTTGATCCCTCCACAACACAAGCTGTAGGTTCCGCTGTGATTTATCTATGGTTACTTGTCGATACATTTTTTCAACGTCTGCAGTTAAAACAAATTTATGTATTCTGAAACGAATAAGAATGGAGAATAAGTCGCTCTGTACAGTAGGACCAACAGTCTGGATATCATTCAAAGATTTTCCTGAACTTGTTTTAACCGAAGCGTCAAAGACTACTCTTAGCTTGGTGGTATCGTGTTGTTCCCGAATAACACAGTGATGGGGTAAGTAACAACCAAACTTAGGCCTTTCAATTTCGCTTAAATGTCCTAACCTATTATATTCATGTATAAATTCACTATACTGTTTTTTAACTTCAACATTTTTATTTAATTTATTTTCTAGGCTCAAGAAACGTTTAATTGCAATAGGAAACGATTTTCCAAGTGCCTGCTCCGGGGCCTCCGTCAGCGGCATCATTACAGAAAATCGTCCATTTGGTAAACGAGTAGTGTTTTTTGTAAAATGAGACTCGCAAAATTGCTCATCAATCGAATGAATATTAGAAACTGTGGGTAATTCCTCTACTTCCCAAAATTTTTTGATAGAGTTATGGATATCTTGGAGCGACACTATTTTATCATTTTTAACTAGATTGCAATGTATTTTATTATTAAAATAAGATTCACCAATTGGGCCGGCAACTAGCCATCCCAACTGGCTATCCTGCAATACAGGCTTGTTCAGTCCTAAGACTATTCTATTATTATTCACAATATCAAAAAAGTGGTCTGCACCAAGCAAGATATCTACCTCGGCAGGTTCATAAAACAAGGGATCTGCCAGCACTAACCCATTGGGCAATCCCAAACGCTCAGCATTTACTTGAACGCCGGGTAATGTTCCTGTAATTTTTGGAATTACTAGACAGTTAACAATTTTATTAAATGAATTTATTCTAGATTTTAACACAATTTTGCAACATTCTGTAATCTTACATGCTGCATTATTTATACCACTAACATTAAAAGAAGTTGTTTGTTTTGCTTGTAGCCCTAACCTTTCTTTCAGATTTTTTGTTATAAATGAAGACTGGCTTCCAGTGTCCAACAACGCACGCGCAAGGTGAGTGCTATTGTTATTTGTATTAATTATTTCAACTTGTGCAGTGCATAATAAAACTTGCCCTGGCGAGCGAGCTGACAAACTAACAGGAAGATTACTAGTTGATGGTTGAGTTGCTTCTGAACTTTCTGTGACTACATTAGTACTTGTACTGTTGTTATGCAACATTGAATTATGCTTTTCCTTACAGGTCCGGCAAGAACTATTCAATGGACATTTTGACTGGTTGTGACCACTACGAAGACAGTTGGTGCACAATTTATGCTTAGCCACTTCAGACAGCTTATCATTTAAACTCAAAGCCTTAAATTTATGACACTGGTGTACATAATGTGATTTGTTACAGATAAGACATGTCTTAGTTTTAAAACCATCCAATGTGGTTGTCAATGACTTAACTGATTTATTTTCCTTACTTTGAATTGAATTTTTGCTATCATAATATCGACTACCATTAGCCGTCTCTAAGACATTTGCTCGATTATCTAAGAATTTTACAAATTCTTCAAGAGAAGGCAGGTGTGTTAAATGACCTTTGTGTTCTTCCCATTTGCTTTTAGTTCTGGGATCTAACTTAGCTGAGACCAAGAATATAACTAAAGGATCCCAGCCAGTTGTGGGAATATCTAATATATTTAAAGCATATAAATTCTTTTGAATTTGGTCCATAAGATATCTTAAAGCTTTGAAAGATTCTTTTTGGATTGGATTGATAGCAACTAATGCCTGCAAGTGATTATTTATAAGAATATTTTTGTTATTGAATCTGTCACATAAAGACTTCCATGCTATTTGATAGTTTGATGCAGTAAAGTCAATGGACCTCACTATATTACAAGCGCTACCTACTAATGAATTTCTTAAATAATGATACTTATTTATTAATGGTATAGACTCATTGTTATTAATTAACGAGTCAAAGGTGTCTCTGTACTCTAGCCATTTGGAATAGTTCCCATCAAATGTGGGCAAATTTATGGTTGGTAATTTAACCGAGTTGTTCATTTTGCTACAACAGGATTGTACAGATTCACAAGTTTCTTTACTATTTGATGAACATACACTTATTAATTCTTGTGTGAAAGAAATCATGGCATAGAATTCCCCTTCTGTAGAATCTCGCTCTGACATTTGTTCATTTATATTATGAGCAATATCCTCTATTTCGGATTGAATCATGTCGAACTTTGACATTAATTCTTGTAGCTGTGTGAGTCGCAAAGACAGCTCCCTCACTTCTAACTGACTAAGACTAGAGGCTTTTTCAATTTGGTATTTACTAATAAAATGTTTAAATACTGTTAATCTGCTACGTATGCCACCACGTCTGCGAATCAATGTTTTATAATTGTCGTTATCCTCCACATTAGGAGAGGTAATCGTATCGTTCGGCATGTTGAGTGAAATTTGAAGAATCACTAAATGACACGCGTATGAAAGCGTACAATGAGTCGGGGCAAACCTTGCAGATAGTAAGTAACTACTATCTTAAATAGGTACTAAATAAATTGTGCAATCCCACCGGTTATACAATCCAGCAGACAAAACAGCTCAAACCACACCGCTGCCGCCGAGCTCGCCACCCGCTGCCGCCGAGCTCGCCAACAGCACTTGGCAGCAACAGCAACGCGTGTTGAACGCTGCGACGCACGAGGCACGAAGTACTTGAGCGAGCGGACTGTAGTACACCCGGAACCGGAAGCGCTGGAATGTCGTTAAATATCACCACTAGGGTTATATGCGCCTACGAATATGTTATTATACGTAGTTACTTAGGATACCTAGGATTTAGAAATGACTAGAGACTTAGCTCTAAAGTATTATGAACCATAGAAAATTAGGTATAATGTTTTGTGAAAACAAATGATAGAATATTATTATCGATAACGAATCGAATAAAAGAATTGCGTGCCACGTGCAATTGAACTTAAAATGTTTCTTTTGAGCGATTAGCCACCCACCAGTAGGTGTAGTAGGTACCGAAGACTGACCTGTCAGGCAGCAATTTCTGACTGGTATCTAGAGGTATATGGCAGCTTAAGTTGAATGCTTTGTTAACGTATTCACAACAAAATAAAATAGCATTGATGGCCATTCAAATTGAGTGTTTAGAGAAAAATTATTTCAATGACGAATTTTGGGAAATATTCAGAAACACAAATCTTGGATTTTCTCGAATCGTATTTCCCCTAGGCTTAATGGGATGCTGAAATTTTGCAAAGGGGTAACACTGAGGAAGGAATACGTTCGCACTGAGCGTTTATTCTGAAGGTGGGCAACGTCGCAAATAGATGTCAAATTATTTCACTGTTTTGAATAATTTAGCAATATAACTGTGTGGAAATAAAAAATGTGGATAACTAGCGAACTAGAATATTGATTATGAAATGCAATAATTAATATCGTAACACTGAATGTTTAGTTTTAGATTTTAAAAAATCATTTGGCAACTTTCTAAATGCGTTTTTTACACCTAAAACGGGTTTTTAGCCACATTTCTTATTTCTATTCAGTAATATTGCTATAAGAATCAAAACAGGTAAATATTTTACAGTTATTTGCGCCGTTGCCAACTTTTAGGATAAACCCTCATAAGTTTGATTTACTCAGTTTTTATGATGATAGGTATCGAGAATGCAAGACCCATTATTATTTATTATTCTGGTCACACTGTCTCTTGAAGTGTCAATGTCATTGTCATTGTCTTAATAATTGTCATTCAATCAATCTGTCAGTCAATCTTCCTCAGCCCAGCAGCTAGCAATTTGTTTGTTGCTAATTATTTGATATTAGAATAGAAGCACAAGCTGTAAAGCAGGAAATACAAAACAAAACAAGAATCTTGCTTTAAAATCGTGAACCAATTCATTATTAAAACAAACTATGTGGATGTACTGTTCATAACTACAATTAATCTTACGTAAAGTATTAATGGTTGAGTGAGTTTTGAAAATGCTTCGGTAAAACATTGTTGATTTTCTTTATTAAAAGTGTAATACGCTCGAAGCCTGTGGCAATAGTATTCCAGTTTATTCCTTGTCATGGAGGAGTTTATCGAAATGATCCGGCAGCTACCTTGTTTATGGGATACGGGGTGCAGGGAGTACCGCGACATGAGAAAAAAAGATGCGGCTTGGAAAAGAATTGTAGCTGAATTAAAATGCAAAGACATACCTGACAGTAAGTTATGCTGGATAATTTTATTTAAACTGTTTTGAGAACTGTATTTCTAGGAACTTTAAAAATAAGCTACATAGAGAGACAAGTGAATAAGAGCATTTCATTAGTTGAACATGTAAACAAATCATGCATTTTACATCCATAAGTGCGCTCCCTCTCCGGGAGCATTCGCCTGTAATGTAACTTTTACCTGCGCCCTAGCCCTGTTACTTCTACCTATTTAATTATATGTATCCTCTCCTGCTGGTTTGAATTATCTCTCTACACTACCTAACAGTTGACAGCCTGTGCAGTCTACTTGCAGAGTCCTAGGCGTTACAGTGGAATTTTGGTTTGTTATATTACAGGCAAATGCTCCTGTTGTGGGGATGCCTTAATATTATACTATAACATGCTAAAGCCAGTGGTAAATGTTAAATGAAGCTACCTGATCAAAATCAAAATATTTTATTTCACATAAATCTACATGGGCACTTATTTATGTACCCAGGATTTTGTAATATCTATATTTAAAAGAGTGTCCTTGGAGTTTCTTGCCCTTTCTTCTCCATAGAGATCTACGCTTTGGAATGGGCAACTAGCTTTCTGACTAACTGACCAACTATTTGACAATTCAAAAGTGCCTGTACATGGTTCAATTGAAGTAAATGCTGAACGTTAGAAGCTAAGTCCACGGTTCGAATTGGTTGTTTCCGTTGGAGACGAGCCATCAAGAAACTCCATGGTTAGCCTTAAAAAAATAATTGGGTATTACAATATTTTCAAATAACAGTGTTAATAGGTATGAGAGGACAGTGTAGGCCTTTCAACGAGTAACAGGTACTTAACAAAATAGAAAATGGTCAACAAATCTACAGTCTACTAAGCCGACAACATTCTCACATTCCCAAAATAGAAAAGAGTCTCTTTAAAGGAGAAATAAATGAATAAATAAAAAAAAACAATTTTAAACTAAGTGACAAAATGATTGCCATTACAACTGTAACTAATCTGAATTATTATTATCATGTCCACAGAAGCCACTAATAAAGAGTTGAAATTAAATTGTAGGTATAATGTCAAATATACGTATATATTAATAGGATGATTACAGGTTGACATAAAAGAGTGCCGTGGTGACATTTGGAACTAAATATTGTACTTAATGCAGGTTAAGTACAATATTTAGTTCCAAATGTACAACAACCTGGACCCACAAGCAACCTTTTTTGTAGCAAATTTATTTCAACAATTTATTTCCCATTCGAAGTGACCTAAGTGCGCTAGTGGCGCCCTAATTTTTTCCAAACTCTTTGCTAAGCTGTATGTCAAGGAAAAATGTCAGAAATGAAAATGGTAACTTGGGAGCAGTTAAAATAAACCCTTACATAATTAAGCCAATAATGTGGTACACACGGCTACACATCAAGCTATACAGTTCCAGTTTATGCTGATCTCGCATTGTATAGGATTTCAGTACAATGCAAGGTCAGCTTATACTGGAAATGTATAGCTTGATGTGTAGCCGTGCGTACCAGGGAAGTCACATGTGCAGAAGGAATTATTGCCAAACTTCTTTGTCTTCAACATATTCTTTAATTTTATTATAAAATAAGTAGGAATGTACGATTCATAGTTTTGCAAATAACTGCAAAAAAAGAACATTATATTTATTATTGTTTTTATAATTTTTAGTTAAAACTGCAAAAGCTGAGTGGAAAAAACTGCGGGACAGTCACAGAGATTCCTTAAAAAGAGCCAGAGCAGTGGCCAATGGGCAGGACATGGTCATCAATAACAAGTGGAAGTATGCTGAGATAATGGAGTTCCTTCTCCCCTTCATGAAAACTAGGAAAAGAAGACGAAGTCTTACAACGTCCAGTGATGATAACAAAGAGTCATCACCATCACCTTCAGACTCCTTTTTAGAAGTCCAACCATCTACTTCAAATACTGAAACAATCAATTTCACAACAGAATCTCATACAAACAAAATAGACACATCCCTGCAAACTGAACACATGTTCAGAAAAAGAAAAATTGATAACGAAATTGGTGAAATAATGATTGATATGGACGATAGAAACAATTGTCGATACGGCGAGCGGAACAAACATCCCTTAGATTCATTCTTCGAGAGCATGTGTGAGACGACCAAGCAGTTTCCAACATGGTTACAATATACAGTCAAAAGAAAAATATTCAATGTCATCTCAGAAGCGGAGGACACATTTGAATCTTACAAATCACGAGAATCAATTTTTTGATACTCCTAATTTATTCTTAATTATACTCTTTTTTTAAGAAAATTATTTTTTATTACTTTTATTAATGATGTAGTGTATTGCCAGCACTTCGTTTGGGTAGTTTGCGAAGCCCTGAGCTTGTGACTGTTGTGATTGTGACCTGCCTATCTCATCTTTGTTGCTGTAGGAACTCACGTCCATGGTAAAAAAAATGACTTTAAAAGCGCCTTTACTACGTAGCCGTAAGGACCGTTTTCGTAGTTCAAGTTTGAACATTGACGTGTGTTCCACAACGCACTGCGTGAGTGGAAAAATATTAGTGAGTGCACAATCTCGCTGTGTTAATATACGAATGCTAAATTAAATTAACACAGCGAGCTTCATTAAAAAGTTACACAACACAACAAGTGCTGCGTTACCGTGCGTTTGCACTGGCGAAACATTCGCAACAGAACATGTTGGAATCTCTATTTTCTGTCAAAGTTCCATACAATTTTTGACAGTAGGTACCTAGAGATTTCAACATGTTTTGTTGCGATGTTTCGCCAGTGCAAACGCACAGTTAATTGGTAAGGGGTCACCAATTAACGCAGCAGGTGGGATTGAATTTCACTCCTTAAGGCTTGTGCAAACCAGCGCGACTTGTCGCGCGACGCGACACGAACAATACAATTTCTAAGAAAACTTCACAGTATAACAATAACCGGTGTCGCGTCGCGCGACAAGTCGCGCTGGTCTGCACAAGCCTTTATTCTTATAAAAGTGTAACAGGTTTCTAAGATTTTGTCAATTGAAGGGAAGGGCAGAAGCAAAATACATTGTAGGCGCTTAGGAAAATGCCTGTTTATTAGAGCGGAGCGAGTAAGCGTAGCGGGACGCGGGAGCAATGTAGCAGAACGTAGCGAGGGAGCAGTGGAGCTGAACGGAGCGAATGCGCAGTGGAGCTGAACGTAGCGACGGAGCTGTGTAAGTTCGACAGACTACGGATCTTTGTGTCTATAGAGAAAGTTAGCTGCGGGTAGGCTTGTGTTAATTTCATAGGCATACAAAGGGATTATTCCACTTTCTCACACCAAGTTGTCCCGCCAATGGGACAAAGTTCACAATTTTTCATCCACTGGTGCCGATTCTCTTGTCACAAGTGCCTCTAAACTAGACTAAAAATCACTAAAATTTAGTTTATTCCGGTCAAACGATGATTTCCCATTCTGAAATAGAATAAAGTGACAACATAGCTAGGTACCTATATTTTATTTTGACAGCACTAAGGATAGTAAGTACTGAGATTTCCGTTTAGTGAAAATGGCAAGTTTGCTATTCTGAATTGGACATTTTTCACCTAAAATTTTGATTGTAAAATATCAAACCAGACTAAACCTGACAATTTTTATCGCGATTAAAAAGGTGTGGGATAAAATAAGTTGTCATGAACTAAAATTAACAACATCACACCAACATCTCGACTTCACGTGCAAAAACAGTAAGTACTGTATTTATTTTTTCTTTTAGGTACTTATATCTCGAAAATGGTGCGTCCTATCGCAAAAATAATGAAAATTTCGGCCCCCTTTATAAAACCTGTAAACCCCTAAACCTGAACATGTAGGTAAGTAATACTTTTTCATGTTTTCCATACAAAAAGTGAAAAATTCCATATAAAACACGTCGAGGCGGTACCAGATGCGCGCCTTCGGCTCTAAAAAAAATCACGGGTTATCCCAAACCACAGGTACCACGTGGATTCGCGATTGTCAAATTCTATTTTAGTTGTGTCAAAATTGTTTTTTAGTTAATAGAATTTTATTTGCAAAATAGCTCTAAGATTCTCATAGCCAAAAGTAAGGAATTTTAGTGATAGTTTAGTTAGTTTAGCTCGGTGTACAAGAGAATCGGCACCATTGTGTCTCAATAGTTAATTTTAGGGGGGTAACTTACACTTGCTAAACACTGAGTTATTTTTTTCTCACTAGGGCTGGCACTGTTAAATTTAATCAAATGTTATGTCCAATGGACATGAAGATCGGAGAAGGTTTTAAAGTAGCTTAAAAACAAAAAGGCCATCATCCCGTACGAGTACCTACCTAGTTCTTTTTTTATTCTGCTTAATCTTTGATTAAATTCAACAGTGCCAGTCCTAGTTGGAAAAACCGCCTGTACTTTGCCCCAGCAAAATTAACTAGTGGGATACAGTGAACGCCTAATTGTGACAATTTCTCTTTGTCCCACTGGTGGGGCAAAGTGGAATTATCCATAAAAAGACCCGTCGAATGCATTAAACTTCTTGTATCCGTTTTAAACTAAAAAATATAATCTGCAGCTTCACAGGCACAGATTTGTGGCGCGTAGTGTGCAGTGGGAGCTACGAGGCGCTCCGTTGCCTGGCAGACAGTGCAGCATACATGCGTCAATTAAAATGATCTTAAAATTCCATGAAAGTAATCTTAGCTAATAACACGTAACGTAGGCAAATGAGACATAATATTTTATATCAGCTTAAGTGGTCTGCGATGGCAACCCGTCAGCGGTGGCGAGGGCAATACCTCTGGTATTGCAGGTGCCCATATGCGGCACTGGTTTTAACATCAGGAGGGCTCCGAGCCATCCAATTACATTAAAAGCAACAGATAAAATAAGTAGGGACCTAGTAAGTAGCTGACAGAGAATCACTATCAGATCAAACTCGGCGTCAGATGGTAGGCGCCTAGCAAAATCTAAATAGCAACAGCGGTTCTTACAACAAATTTGCAGTCAATGATTTTCGGAGGTGCACTAGTTTATATGAAGTTTTGTTTGTTTTTATTTATAATTTTGTAGGTTATATATAGGTATGTGTTATTCATCAATATAATTTCAGCCGAAAGACGTCCACTTCTGGATATAGGCCTCCCCCAAACACCACCACTTCGACCGGTATAGAACTGTTTGAAGTGGCGGTGCTTGGGGCGGCTTCCCGCATCCAGCGGAAATTATTTTGTATTACAATACAATTTATTTATGAGTAGGTATGACATGAACATGACAGACATGAGCAAATGTTCTGGGTAGGTACCTCCAATATTTGCAACTTTTGCAACTGAATATTGCAGGCTTGATCAGGCTATGTTCCGTGTGGTGCCGGACGTAAAGAATAGTACCATCCCATTTCTTCCCGTGGGTGTCGTAAAAGGTGACTAAGGGACTTACTAAAGAATGGGCAGCAGCGTTCTCTATGCATTTTAACACCATACTGCGATCGCCAACCCGCCTGCCAAGCGTGGCGATTATGGCAAACCTCCCCATTTGGGGGAGGCCTATGTGCAGCAGTGGTCGTCTTTCGGCTGAAATGATGATGATGATCAGGCATGCGAAATAAGTTCGCGATAACGCGACAATGTAGCCCCAGCATAACAGCGAGATGAGTGCGCGCGAAATGTACTTAGTCCGCCTTATCGCGACAATGCACCTAGCAGTAACATTTTTTTTTTTGTCTACATTTATATCTGTATTTTTTATGGTGTACATAATAAAGAATATTCTATTCTATTAGAAGGCAATTTTTATGTTTTTAGTGGCATCCAACAGGCGGCCCACTTGCGGTACTGGGTTACCTACTGCTACCAATAAATGCCAACATATAAACAATACTGACATGCCTCCCATTCACAACTCACGTGCCTGCATTATACTCATTAGGTATCTAAGTACATAAAAATACTCCCCTATGGTAGGTATTTAACTTCATTTTTTCGAAGTCGGTTAAAACTAACCTACGGCGGCGTTATCACTTATCACATTCACTAAATGGATGCTGTAGCTTGGAGCGGATGTGTGATTCGTCACAATCGTGGGTAGATACCTACATACATTGTGTAGTTTGCAACTACTGTGACCACTGCTTTACTGTTATGGTAGGACGTTCCTGATTAAGTCTGCAAGGCTTTCCTCATACCTATGGCATCGACATTCTAGTAGGATAAGGTAATTTTAAGCTGCCTGCTTGTAGAGCTGAGTTGAGCCGCTTGACTTTAGTAGGTAGAAGGTGGTTTGGCATTGTGTAGCCGACCTGCCAAAGTTTGTCTACAAGCAACGGAGTGTGAGATATTAGGAGATTCTTGTACTATCGCGGACACTGGGCCTGCCCACTTTTCGACCTTATTGCTTAGGTAATAAGGTCAAAAAGTGGTCAGGCGCCAGTGTCCGCGATAGTACCTACCTACCTACCTTGTTTTCCTAGGTACCTGCCGTACCAAAAAAGAACACTGAAGAATAAACTTGATAGACATTGTCCAAAACAAAGTTTTTGATGTCTCGCATTGACAATAAGTAGGTACCTCTACCTACCTACCTTCGTACAGCTTATTGTGTTATTTTCGAGACTTCTCCAAATCTTTTCGAAGTCGAAGTCTTTGACATAGGTAGGTAGGTACTGTAAAATCGTTCTTAGAATTAGGTAACAATATTTTTTGTCACCCTACGTGTTCCTATATGTACCTATATTTACTTGTTCGTCATAATAATCATAAATTATTGTCAGTTATAAATAAATTAGTTCACTGTGACTGAGCTGAGATTATTAAACGTTTGGACACAAAAAATGATGAAAAAATGGTTTGTGTTTTACTTTTGTGCTATTGCTTACTTCATATATGGGGTGGATGCAAAGTTTTGTGAGCGGATTGAAGCGTAAGTACTTTAATCATACTAAATGGTAATATTATACTTAAGTACCTACTTAATGATGATTCCTATTAAGTGGACTACATCATCTTCTATAAGTACCTATCTATACCTACATAATAATAATTTTATAATTTATAATTGAGTAAGTAGGTACTTAGGTGCGTCGGGAGTCGAGAGCTGACTTCCGGCCACCGTAGGCGCGGGCTTGCGGACGGTGAACAATGGGCAGCTCGCCGTCCGATAAGGACCAAGCCCGTGTCGACGGCGCGTTGTGTTCCACGCGCGCCTCATCGAGATGTCAGCACCAACTGACGGGGTCGAAATACCAATGTCTGCTGGGGTTGCGGGTTTGTCCGAAAGGGATATCGCGACCCCGGCACACAGGCAACGGAAGGAACATGGGTGGGTTTTAGTCAGTAAAAGTCTGACACACCCTCTCGCTGTGCCCAAAGCGGGAGAAGTCATTTGATGATTTCCCACCCTCAAAAAAAAAAAATAGTAGGTACTTAGGTACATAAAAAAAAACAAAATAAAAATATTTTATTTCAACCTGCCCTACCTACATGGGCACTTATGAAACGTCAGAAGCTAGGTGCACGGTCCCAGTTTCTTAAGGAGAAGAGAGTAGAAAAAAGTACTTAATTATAGTTTTTAGAATTTTTATCCGTTTGTCTGTTTGTCTGGATGTATTTATGTTCCGAATTGGCACAAAAACGGCTGAACGGGTTTGAATGAAATTTGGCACACGGATAGTTTATAACCCGGATTAACACAGGGTACTTTTAATTTCGGTAATACGTTCCAGTGAGATATTTTCTGACATCAACGTGGGCGAAGCCGCGGGCAGAAGCTAGTAGGTACCTAGGTATATACAAAATCGTTTTAGGTTAATTTTCTATGTGCGCTTAGGTGCAATGAATAAAAATATTTTGTAGTAGTTGCCGAATCGAATGATCTACTGCCGAATAGAATGGTCTACTGCCGAATCGAACGTGGGCCCCATCCGAACATGTTTGTAACTACTACAACCATGTTCGGGTGCATTTGATTCGAACAGGGGTATAATTTAGTTTCAAGTTTCATCCTTAGTGTTAGTGAAGTTTTAATTTCGTAGGAATCGTTGTCAAAAGTAGTAAACTAGACCTCTACATTACCTATCTATAGAAGAGTTTGATTTTTCTTTGTTTGTTTGAGTGCGTTAATCTCTGGAACTGCCAGTCGGATTTGAAAAATTCTTTGAATTTGTTAGCCCAATTCTTGAGGAAGGTTATATACAGGGTGTTAGGGATATCGACGCGAAGCCTGTTACCATAGATTCAGTAAATGAAATGAAATGAAATGAAATGAAATTGTTTATTCTGTAAATAGGATATAGGAATCACTTTTACACGTCATATTAAAAATATATTAAATTTTGCTAGATGAGTTCGGCGTTTCCTATCCGACTACTCTGAGAAGAAAGGCCGAAACAAACTCAGAGGTCACAGTCTCTTTTAAAGTCCAGACATAATCTTGGTCAAGCCATATGAGGACCATGTAGATTCATGTCTGAAATGGTCTTTTGAGAAAAGAACCACACAGATTTGAGTGGACCTGTCCAGTCAGTGCAAGCATTTGTCAGTAATCGTGGAGCTCAACTCAGAACAAAAGGAGCTCAACTCGACGAACAATACCAAAGAAAGGACATTTGGGTAGGCCGCATAAACTACTCAAACTGCCAGACCATCATTAAAACTAACTGAGAGAGGATAAAAAAGGAGTAATGAGAAAAAAAAAATTAAATTAAAAAAATATCCACATAGTCCTCACATTCACAATAGGTAATTAAAATAATATTATACTTTACAAAGTAATCATGTCATTTTGTTTTAATGTTTAAATAAAACTGGTATATTTTAATGATTTTACTAAATAATTCTAATGTCAAGTTTTATGGTTTTATCACAAGGTTTAGCAGAGCGAGCAGCTCAATCCCAAGCTTTTTTATCTTCTAAATAATCTGAAATTTTATAGTACCCTTTTTTACAAAGTTTGGTTTTAATACAAATTTTAAATCGTTTAATGGGTAAGTTTCGAATGTCAATGGGAAGTTTGTTGTAAAAGCGTATACATTGACCCATGAACGAGTTGCCTACTCTGTGGAGACGAGTGCGATGTACAGCAAGGTTGTGTTTATTCCTGGTATTTAAACTATGAATATCAGACATTTTCTTAAAATTTGATATATTTTTGTGTACATACATTAGGTTTTCAAAAATATATTGTGAGGCTAGAGTTAGAATATTTACTTCTTTGAATTTTCCTCGAAGGGAATCTCTCGGACCTAGGTTGTAAATGGCTCGAACAGCCCTTTTCTGTAGAACAAAGATAGTATTAATGTCCGCACAGGTTCCCCAGAGAAGAATCCCATATGACATAAGACTATGAAAATAACTAAAATAAACAATTCTGGCTGTATCTACGTCAGTTATCTGTCTAATTTTTTTAACAGCATAGGCGGCCGAACTAAGCTTTCCTGATAATTTTTCTATGTGTGGGCCCCATTGTAATTTACTATCAATAGTGATTCCAAGAAAAACTGTCGACTCAACAGGGTCCAGTTCTATTCCATTAACTTGAACATTGGTAGTTAGCTGCCTGACATTTGGCGTTGAAAATTTTATGAGTTTAGTCTTGTTTTCGTTCAGAAGAAGATTATTTACATTAAACCAATGCACAACTTTAGAGAGTGCATCGTTAATTTGTTCAAAGTTAACTAACTGACGTTTGATTTTAAAAATAAGGGAAGTGTCATCTGCGAATAATACGATCTTGTGATTATCCCTTATGTGGTAAGGTAAGTCATTTATATAAATTAAAAATAAGAAAGGACCTAGAATTGAACCCTGCGGAACGCCCATGGTGACTGCAGATCCTGCAGATCTCTTGCCATTAACATCGACCCTCTGAATTCTGTTGTTCAGATAAGAAGTCAGAAGGTCGAGAGCTTTGTTCCTCATACCATAGTGGTACAGTAAGAGATTCGTACTGAATCCATGGTAACAGGCTTCGCATCGATGTGCCTGACAGCCTGTATAGGCTATCACATCGCGCTTGGACCCTTAGAGTCGACCAAAAAAAAAAAGTCGGAAAGAACGAAAATGAAGTAGATACCTAGGTAAGGGGGATGCGATGGGACGGGGAACAGGAAATTTCACAGAAACAGAAGAAGCTAGATATAAAACTTGAATCTTTGCTCCTTTCTTTTTTTCAGTGTAACGAGTATGGTGGAAGTAACCTTCAGTACTGCGTACATTAAGACCTTCCATGGCCAGTGTTATTATGGGTGTATTAAAACACAGTGGGCGACTTCTGTTGGTCGCAGATATGTCCCGGTAAGTACCTAATAACACTTTCCAAGAATTAAACTTTGTTCTAAACAAAATGGATGATGCTGGTCACCTTCTCAAAACGTCACCTATAAGTAAAGTGGAAGCTAGCTGCATCTACTTTATTTGATCGAAATTTGGGGCAGTGCTGCAAAAACAAAATTGTCAGAACTTCAAATTACCCAAAATAAACTCATAAAAATAGTCTTCAACTATCCATATTTAACATCAACCAGTGAAATTTATAGAGGTACAAAAATAATGAATATCAAACAACTTACAATACATATATTATCATCAGAAAAATTCTTACAAACTTAAATATTGGGTGAGTGTTATATTGAAGTGAATACTCTTGTATTCACTTCAATATAACACTCACCCAATATTTAAAACAAGTCAGTCAACGTAGCACAAGACGAGCTGGCTTGTTAGTTTTACCTAAAATTAGAACTAACTATGGCAAAAAAATGCTTACTTTTGAAGGAGCACAACTTTATATTAGAATACCCTCTAGCATAAGGAATCTACACTCGTTCAATGCACTTAAAACTCAACTTGGTCAGTATATAATTGCGGATCGATCACTTTTGGAGAAATAAAAGCATTGGATGGGTATCTAGTTTGTAACTGATGACGACGAACTTTGTGTAATTTATGTATGTTTTAGTATTGTTCTCAAGTAAGTATACAACTAAGTAAGACATATGTGTATGTCTTTATTAAGAATGAAGTTTCTTTAAAAATAAAAAAAGGTGTATTTAATATTAGATAGGTACCTACCCACTTACTTTTTTATATTTCAGAAAAGAGAATGGAAGACTATTAAATACTGCTGCAGCGGCTACATGAGGACAGATGACTCATCCAATGACAGGTAGGTACAAACCTTGTACTTACCTACCTCATTATGTCCAAATAAAACTCGGCTCGTGATAAGTCAAAAGAGCCTTAAATGAGCAAATTAAACTGAACTGTTGTGGAGATCTTGCTACAAGTGTGATACTTTCAAGTGACGTTCTACTATCGCCGCCCTAATGATCATTTATAATTTCAGCGACATTGTATGCGAGCCAATATGCATGCCAGCTTGTAAGAATGGGTACTGCAGAGCTCCTGCAGAATGTGCTTGTGACACGGGGTACATTCCCGACCCTAAAGACAGGCACAACTGTCTACCTTCGTGCGAGAAAGGTTGTGACCACGGCGCTTGCGTAGCTCCGGACACGTGCAGATGTGACTTCGGATACACGCTTGTGAACACCACCTGCCAGCCTGTTTGCACTGAGCCATGCCACAATGGCACCTGCGTAGCTCCAGAAACATGTGAATGCCTCTCCGGCTTCAGAAAATCTGAGAAGAATCTTTGTGAGCCGTATTGTTCTAACGGCTGTGACAATGGATTCTGCACTGCACCCGAAACTTGCCGCTGCAATTCTGGATGGTATTTTATAGAGAGTCAAGATTTTCCAAATATACATTGTGAGCCAATCTGTTCGGAACCTTGTGATAACGGAACCTGTGTGGCTCCAGAGACTTGTGTATGTAAGGCTTCGTACAGAAAATCGAAGAGCGGTATCTGTGAGCCGGAATGTGCACCTCCGTGTGGCAACGGAACTTGTATAGCCCCCCACAAATGCAGTTGCTTCCCTGGATACCACACTGATACGGACCATTTATTAAGTTTATTCTCTGATCCGCCAGTATGTATACCAAGTTGTGCTCGTTGCAAAGATGAACATTGTGTTGCTCCTAACAAATGTCTCCCCATAGAAATCCTCAGACCCGCCCGGCATTTATCGGATTGGGGGGAAAACTACGACATATTTGATGACGAACTTTCGTATGATGATTATTATTCTGACCTGTTCTTGAATTCGTTCGACACCAACAAACATGCCTTAAGTAAAAGTACTCATTCGGATGACACAAAAACGGAATCAATAAAAAAACCTTTTTACAGGAGTACACGCCCCGATGACACAAACACGGATGTAACGGGGTATTCAGGAATAAATACTACTGATGACACAGATACGAAATCAATGAATAATCCTTTTGATAAAAGCACACGTTCTTATGATACAGGTTCTACGGTAACGGAATCAGTGAAAATTTATAATAATAAAAGTACATACTCTGATGACACAATAAATACTGGCTCAAGGAAAAGTAGGACCTTGTAAGTTAATTCTTAAGTAAAGTTTGCCCGAAAGGGTGGGTAAATACGCAGTGCTCCGTGACCGAGATGCTACAAGTCAAATTATAAGCTATCTTCCCGGGTAGTGGCAATAGACCCATACTTTACACGCACGGTACCCACTTTTCGACAATCTACAATGGAGAATGTAGACCTGCTAGATAATAAATAGAATAGTTAATAGTTTTCTGTATCAAGTCTCAAACTCCAATGCCGGGGTCGGTTTCCAGTCTTACGAGATGCAGCTGAATACAAACTGTTTCGCTTAATCAAACCTACGTAAAAAGTGGTGTCTTCTCGTCACAATCAGTCTTCTCTCAGATATGCAGAAGTGTAAAGGCACTTCTGTCTATAACTTCGGGAAATACAGGCGTATTGTAATTAGTTGTTGACTTGTCTTCCAGGTTACAGCAACATTGGGTAGCCATTTTCATCCCAGTATTGGTCATAGTAACGGCTGCAGTCATAATGTTACTAGTTTGGCGTTGGGCACCTATTATCATTTTCTTTAAAGGCAGGAGTTATATCGTAGAAGGTAAGGTTGTATATTTTTTTTTTAGCAAATACTATTAACTACTGTTAGCCTGTATCATCTCATTGTTGGACAAAGGCCTCTCCCCACGACTTCCAGCTCCGAAATAGAGATATTACGCAGGTTGTTTTACCGGAACCGGAGCCGGAGTCGGAGGTTTTAAATTAGATTGATCGGAGTCGGAGCCGGAGTCGGAGGTTTTAAATTTGATTGATCGGAGTCGAAACTGGAGTCGGTATCGAAACCGTAGCCGGAGTCGGTCAGTTCATATACTTAACACTTTTTTTTTGCTTCGTATTGAAACTTATCACAACAATTAAAATAAACGTGACGCGTCTCACAAAACAATAAACTGAGAAATTGAGCGCCACCAACTGTATAAAAAATATCCAAGTTAACAGTTGTTTGTTCACGCTTTAGTCACGTGCATCGATGCGTTTCGATGTTCCGGTATAACTCCGATCAAAAAGTATCTGAGTCGGAGGTGTAATATTAATCGAAAGTTCCGATCTTACGGAGTCAGAATCGAAGCTCCGTAAGGGTCAGCGCAGACAGCTTATCTAACAGAGGAATAATCCCCGCGCGGTCTTGGGCATTTTTTTTACGGATCGCGTATGGTCGAGCTTGCGCTATCGTATCTTCGAGGACGCACGAGCATTTTTGTCAGATTCAAGCATTTATGCACTTTATTTTAATCATTTTAAAGTTTATTTTCAGTTGCGTTAATAAAATCCTCTCCGCTGCGCTCCGTTCTGTCTGCGCGGACCCTAAGAGCTCTATTTGTTTTGCTCTATAAAACAAACTCTATTTACTAGATACCTATTATAAAGTATTACCTTACTTGAAATATTAATTATTTTTAGGTGATCCCGTCGACAATAATGGATCGCGCCCATTCGAGGACATACAGATTTCAGCGGTTAACGAAAAGGAAAAACAGCACAAAAATAACGAATTATAACGTATTATTTCGTGATTAATAAATATCAATATTTTCCAATATGTAGGTATGTTTATTTATTTTGTAGGTAAGAATCACTTAATGAGCAAAATCGCAACAATTAACATCGACTACAGAGTAATAAAGTTGGTAGACGTATTAGATATCAACGCCTTGCATATAATTTGGGAGTGTTTGGAACGTACAGATTTCTGCAAATGTTCATTGTTTTGAAAAGTAGGTACTTACCTCAATGGGGAAGAAAATTTACAACTTTTGCCGAGGGTGTCGCTGGTAACGCTTGGCTGACATTAGCTGTCAAACTTCATACAAAACTTGATTCCAAAAAGTTTGGACGGCATCTGACAAAAAAATGCCACGCTGTATAATAATGTTATATTAAATATAATACACGTTTATTAACCTCATCATATGTACATACTTATTCATTGTAATAAAGATGAATATGTTGCTTTGTTATGGATGGAAACTTTGTGCTGCTATTTATGTCATGATAACTGTCTGGAGGTGGAAGATCCATCTTGGTATCATCAGTTTCATGCTGCTGAGGTATCCCAAAATTCAAATTTCTATCAAATGATTAGTAGGTCATGAAACATCGTATGTGTTATAAAACTACTCTGTAAGTAAGTAAAAGTTTATAATTACTACGATAATAAATGAACGACATGACAATTATAAAATTGGGTTATTTACTTCTATTATTAACAATGAAATTGGCTGTAAATACCTGCTGACCAAATCCGCTTTTCGGCCTCTTAGTGAAGCTCCTCGGTTCTTCAGTTCAGCTTTTAACTGAGGTACAGTCCACGTTGAATATTTAGTTCATTAAATTATCAAAAAACTCACGCTAGTTCCTGTTTTAATTATTTTAAACCCGAAAAACATTGAGAGATCAAAATGACAGTGCGATGTTATTGGCAATGCGTTAGCAGCGCCACCTGTTTATAGCTTTGCGATTTCTTCCCCATTGAATCCATAGGGTATTTGTGTGTGCATGGGTGCTTCTTATAGGACGGGTATATTGTATTTTAATCTGTGCCTATGGTTCTCTGTCTAAAGGCCACACACGTAACTGCAAGTATGACAAGCATGCATGAACAATCATTTGGTGCAAGCGGCATGAAGATTGATAGAATTTTCGGCTTGAACAAAATTATTGTTCATGCATACTTATCATGCTTGCAGTTACGTGTGTGGCCACCTTAAATGAGCGCGCTACCCATCAGCTGAGATGACCTCAGCTTGATTTAGTATGGTCCGAAGCGCGTGCGACGCGACACGTGCAAATTTTTCAACAAACGAATTATTACGTCTAGTATACCTACCTAGTTTTGTCTCGATATTCCTCTTAATAATATGTGTGTACAACTGGATACTTGCGTAGTGATTATCATTTACTTTCAAAGTTTACATTACTTCACGAATACCAAATCAGCGGACGTAGGTACCTATTTATTTAATTCCAAATGAATAGTCATCACATCTCGTGGATATAAGAATATATAATATAAGGACACTACTGACAACGCGAAGTCGTAGGTAAGTTCTGGGCTGGCACTATTGATTGTTCACAATTGATTGGGCATGATTGATTGCCCACAGACAGACCATAAAGCCACTCGATTGCCATTGACACGCACAACTGAGGAGGTGACAATAATTTTCGAAGTAGGATGGAAGAAACACGAATCTTAACTACACAGAATTCAGTGGGATATACCAAATACCCAGTAGATGGAGATTCGAAACCAGTGGAAGAGAAAGATTCAAACAACGACAGCTGTGATACATTGGACCCCTTAGTGAAAGTTTCGCACGCATCGAGTGATCCAGATAATAGAGGACTGGAAAAGTACTGTTGCGGTGATTGCGTCGGACATGGCCTTTATTGCTGTGATTGTTCTCTTGTTTGTCATTCACTTTTAACTTGTATGACTTTATGCATAGTTAATGCACTTTTGTGTCAATAAGAGATGTTTTTATTTTTATTAAATCCGCTAGCAAAACTCCGCAGACGTGATGGATATCATGAAAAAAAAGGCAATTATGTCTGTTTTGGGGCTCAACGACCCCCAAAAAAGTGCATCCCGGCAGTTACTTGAAGTATGAGCTTAGAAAATCTGTATTGTTTTTTGTTGTATCGTGTTTAGATACCGATACTAACCTAACCATAACGTCTGTGAATTTTACACGAAAAGCAGTTCTTTTACTGATTGGTATTTTAAATAACTACCTACACTACTTGCGGTTGTTCACCCCATTTTTTTTTCTTTCTTTTAGATTTCGAAACCCAAGTTTCACATAAACATAACATAGCATGATTAGGCTGATTAGCCTAGCCTTTAAAAGGGAACACGGCCTGCGATACCCCTCCGTATCAAAACGTCCTAAAAGCAAATGCTCCTACTAGCAAAACGACCCATAATCAAAACGACACTTTAGCAAAATGTCCTATTAGCAAATCGTCCTATGAGCAAATGGTCCTATTAGCAGAAGGTCCTACTTGTAAAGTACAGTAACACTGAAAAATTACTATCGGTTTTTACCCAACTAAACCGAAGCCAAAAAAGGAGGTTTGAATATTGGTACACTCCACACAGATGTATTCCCCTTTTTTATTCCCTCTAGACCAATAATTTTATTTTCATAAAATCAAGGTCTGCTGTAGACACGTCCCTGTTAATTCCTTTTTTTCAGCAACTTATTGGTAAAGAATATATGATCCTCCAAAAATTCCTCTTTCCATGGTTTGAGGACTACCAGACAAATTCGAAAGGTTTTTAACATAAAAGAAAATGATAGGAACCTAGACATACTCTTTCTTAAATTGGCTTTGAATCGGCTCAGTTTTCGAGAAGCAAAAAGAGGAATACGAAACATCGATCTCGTCCATTTTTTTTTGTGATATAATCCGCCTGAGCTGCAGCTGTCCCTATCACACTCTACGGGGGCAGACTTGAGGTATGATGACGGCAATAGTTTCTTCAAATACGTATTTTTCAAATTCCTCGCAGTCCCTTTTCCCTCAATGTTCCTACTGTTAAGACACAGGCCTCCGTGGGCTGTAGCTAATCTATCACGCGGGCTCAGTACGGGTTGGTAGATGTCACATGTCTTTGGATTTTTGGTTCATGGACATGCCGGTTTCCTCACGATGTTTTCCTTCACTGTTTTGAGAGCAGTGGTGATGAAATTATTAAACAAAGGAAAGCGCCTGGCTGGGTTCGAATCCACGACCTGCAACTCGTAAGTCGGGGCCACATTTCGGTTCCTGAATTAATTAGACCTTGTATTTAAGTTCGTGCCGCTGCCGCCACAAAAGTGATGCAATGCCTTCATGGTCAAGACAAGTAATAGGCAGCTTCTCTACAACAACAGCTCAAACTCTGAGCAATATTGCTATTATATGACATCAAGACCATAATTTACTGTAATGCTAAAAACCAGCAAGTAGCTTTTCTATTACCTGGAAAATATAAGCAAATATATAAGCAAAAATAAATATTCCAAATTTGATATTATAATTGGCGGAGATTTTAACATAAATGTTTTAGAGAGCAACAGGAAAACTAGTCAATTCTTAGATCTAATGCTAGAGTTCAAACTTACACAACACGTAAAAAACCCCACACGTATTACTCAAACTACATCTACATGCTTAGATTTAATATTTACAAACTGTATCATAAATAGAATATGTACAAAAATTGAAGAATTTGGTTTGTCAGACCATAGCGGAACAACACTACAAATCTCTATACCACATGTAATCACATCTCAACCTACTTGGTATGCGAAAAAGAGATTATTTAACGACACCAATATATTAAAGTTTAAGTCTGCACTACAAGACATAGACTGGAACAAAATAATATTAGAAGACCAAAATATGAACGATAACTACAAAGCATTCAATGATACCCTAACAAATATCCAAAACAAATGCATACCATTGCGTAAAATTAAACTAAAATCAAATTTTAAGAAAAAATGGCTAACCAAAGGTATAAAAAAATCCTGCAAAAATAAGAGATTATTGAAAATATTGACACTCAAAACAAATAACCCAATACTATCACAACACTATAAACAATATGAAAAAATATTAAAAAAGTCAGTAACAACAGCAAAAAAACAACAGTATATAGACAAAATAAAAAAATCTAATAACAAAGTCAAAACAATGTGGAATATTATAAACGAGCGAACCAATAAAATCATAAAAAAAGACAAATTTAACATAAAACTACAAACAAATAATAATAAAACAACCTCAGAGCCAAAGAAAGTAGTCAATATATTTAACAACTTTTTTGCATCTATCGGTGAGGGAAGTCGAGTACGAACTAACGATGAGTCGAAAAGTATACCAGTGACTTCACAAACCGAAAATACAATGTTCCTCACTCCAGTAGACCCATACGAAATCAATAGTATGCTAAAAACACTAAAAAATAAAAAAAGCCACGGCATAGACGAACTTCCACCCTGTCTACTCAGAAAATGCGCTGATGAGCTTACACTACCCTTCTATAAATTGCTAAACCAGTCTTTTGAAGATGGCGTATTCCCAGACCAGCTGAAAATAGCGTTAGTGAAGCCTCTACACAAGAAAAATGACAAAACAGAGCCAAGTAATTACCGTCCAATAGCTTTACTGCCTACAGCTTCAAAGATATTCGAGAAAGCAATTTGCAATCGCGTGTACACTTTCTGCGAAAAATATCAAATATTTGACGAATGCCAAAACGGCTTTCGAAAAAATCGATCAACAGCGTTAGCAGTTTATAAATTTATACAGGGAGCCCTAAGCATAATAAATAATAAAAAATACGCAGTAGGGATAATGCTTGACATGACCAAAGCTTATGATAAAGTGCAATATGATATTTTATTACATAAATTATATAGATTAGGGATCCGCGGTAAAGCATACGAATGGTTCAAATCTTATCTGGAAAATAGAGCACAGCTAGTAGAGATAGAATACTTCAATAGCACTATAAACGAACTTCAAAAGTTTCGATCTGACCTAAAGGCGATAAGCGCATCAATACCACAGGGTAGTGTTATTGGATGTCTTCTGTTTCTCATTTACATCAATGATCTCCCAAAATTTATTGCAGAAACCGGACCTTGCGTTTTATTTGCGGACGACATCTCCATTCTCACCCAATGTCATGACAATACGAACTTAAACAGTACCCTTAATGAAATTCTCGGGAAAATAATAACCTGGATGAATGAGCACAACCTTGAAATAAACTTCCAAAAGACTAAACTCATAACTTTCCATCCCCACCAAAAAACTTCTCTAAATGTACTCTTTTCCTTCAATAACCATATAATAGAAACAGTTAATGAATTCAAACTATTAGGCATAACCATAGACAAAAATATAAATTGGAAGTTACACATACAAAACATAAAATCAAAACTATCGAAATTTTTATATGCTTTCCGGGAAGTTAAAAAAACCACAAATTTACAGACTGCTCTGGTTATGTACTACGCCTATGCATATGCGTGGCTGAGCTACGGCATCATTATGTGGGGATACAGTACAGATGCCCCAACACTATTCACCGTTCAAAAGAAAATTATCCGTATCCTGGTAAATATACAACAGACAGATAGCTGCAAACCCCATTTTATAGAACAAAATATCTTAACTCTGCCTTGTATGTACATACTTGAAATATGCAAATTTGCTCACAAACACCAAGACTTTTACACTAAACGAGAAGACATACAAACAAGGTACACACTCAGACACAAAACACGACTCAACCTACCATCATCCCGCTTAAAAATACATTCTACAAGTCCTCTGGTAATGTCAGTAAAAACATATAATGTGCTACCAGAAACAATAAGAAAAGAAAAAAAACTCCATTTATTCGTAAATAAATTAAAAAAGCTATTACTTAAAAAATCTTACTATAGTGTCGATGAATATTTAAGTGATAAGTCTCTAAAACTTGAAAAATAAAGTCTTTTGCAATTTTAATGTTAATGTTATGTCTATGTTTTTAGAATAAGTTGTATTGTAATAATGATAAGTCCTCTCCACATTTATTTATTATATCTTTTGCTGTGCCCGACAGGGTCCACGATTGTTACCTACCAAATAAATGTTTACCACCTAAGCCTACATTGTGGAATGCAATAAAGAATTGAGTATTGAGTATTGAGTATAAAACTTCAGCCTTTAAAGCAAGGGAGAAGCGGCATTTTCTGGACACGCTCGTTCCATCGTAGACCCTATCCATTGCTTTCCATCAAGCAAGATCGAATTCAAGAGCAACTCAAAAAGCAAAAAAAAAAAGATACTGTCATATAATTTTGAGCGATGTGGCAACTTAATCTCCGGCAGCTATGGTGGTCAGCAATCATTGTTAGTGCCCAAATCGTCCTTATACTTGCACTTCTGAGGACCTAAAAAACGCCACTGATGCCGCGATTGCTATGGCCCGGCACTGGGCCCAACTTACCTAACAGAATAAAATATTTATACTTTTACATCTTTTTTACATCTTGCATGCAATGTGTGTGTGTATACTTATGTTTTGAACAAATAAATTTTATCTTATCTTATCTTATCTTTGCCATCGACTCGAAAAGAAGAAGAATATATTGTTAAAAAAAATTGTTAATTTCGTGCCAAAGTTTAATTGAACATAGTATTCTTTTGTGATTTGATGGTTGTTGAAAACATAGTTATTTAGGTAGAAACCTACATGTCCACTCTGAAATGACGCGCCCCACTACCGAATTTACTCACCACCATCCAGCTGAACTAAAGTGCCACTATATTTACGCACACTTTTTTTCTTTTTTTTTTTTGTATGGCATCTTGCAGATCAACCTAGGAGGTTGCAGGCTGCTTAACCGAACTTTCCTGTGGCTGCCTCAATAAATTAAGACCTCCAGCCAGGGCATACAACTTAGAAACTAAGCGACTACACGCTAAGGACACCCTCTGTGGGGTACGGACCTCGGCTTAGGGCGTCGCTGGGGGTAGACACCAAGGGACGGGCTGGATCAGATTAAACATTTATGCACACGGTAATGCGGATTTATATGGGTAATGCTCAGGGGTAATGCGGTAGTGGGGCGCGTCATTTCAGAGTGGACAACCTATACCTCTACTATAGGTACCTCTACCTATATCGATACGCATTACATCTGCGGAGTCATGCTAGCTAATTTAATTTAACCCTGTAGTAGAGGTATAGACTAATACAAATCGTGACACTGTGCGAAATCATTTAAATAAAAAGCGACTCTTGCTTACACACAATAAAGTGCATTTCAGGTCGCACAGCGCTAATTACATACAGTTATATTTACCTAGAAGTTGCCTTTCTTTTTATCGCGTAACTTTTCGATCTGCTGACTACATTCAAGAGCGGTTCCAAGGGGGGTCATGGGGTCATAACCCCCCCTGGTCTGTGTTTAGGTCGACCACTGTTATTTTTATTTAATACGCTTTTATTAGCTTGACCTGTATCTATCTATGTAACGGAATCTTTCAACGTAATTTTCACCTACTTCAAGACGTTCGATTAACTTGAAAATTTGCACACGTATCAAGGACCGATGACAATACAGTAATTTAGTATCTTGGAGCTGATCTGATGATGGAGCCAGGCGATGTATAGTGGAAATCTTCAGAGGCTACTAGTAAACCCCTTGAGTTTGGGGTCATATGTTTCGGTTTGACGAGTCCAATATATTGCACTTGGTATTGAGGGTCTGATAATAGAGCAAGGAGGAGGATAGTTGATTTCTTTAGTGGCTACTTAACTAGTAAACCGGTCAAGTCATGACTTCATTGACTTATTTACTAAATGAAGAATGTAGTACTAGACTAACAAGTAAATAATAAAAATTGTAGTTTAAAAATAAACAAAAAAATACGCTTTTTACACGAACCTACTTCGTAGGTTCGTATCTACGTTATTTATTCAGAGTAGAAGAAACTCATTTACTTAGATATTTTTTTTGTTAGGAGCGTTTATTCTGAAGGTGGGCAAAGTCGCAAATAGATGTCAAATATTTCACTGTTTTGATTAATTTGGCAATATTACTGTGCGGAAATAAAAAATGTGGCTAGTTAGCGAACTAGAATATTGATTATGAAATGCAATAATTAATATCGTAACACCGAATGTTTAGTTTTAGATGTAAAAATCTATTTGGAAACTTCTAAATGCGTTTTTTGCACCTAAAATGGGTACAACATCAAATTCAATGTTACAATTGCTATTCATTATTAATATTCTAGTTCGCTAGTTAGCTACATTTCTTATTTCTTTTCAGTAATATTGCTATAAGAATCAAAACAGGTAAATATTTGACAGTTATTTGCGACGTTGCCAACTTTTAGGATAAACCCTCTTAAAACTTCCTATATTTTTCTGGATTTAAGTTCAATCTAGGAAAAGGAACCCTTCCCTTGGTAGTCAACACCAACTGCCAAAGAAAGATTTTCTATTCCTAGATTACGAGTATTATAACAAACTGTAAGGCTAATTCTAAAATAAAAATTATTGAACATAATTTTGGTTATGATTACGTTTCAATCACCCTATTTTTAAGCATAGAATATAGAAATACGAATAAAGTACGGAACCGAATAGCCGGTACCTATTATCTCCACTCCGATGAGCCGCAGTGCGACTATGGAGCCACATCGCAAACGTTGCCTCACCTCGTCGCGCTATGGAAGATCTTTGCAAGGCCAACGCATGCGCTATTGAAGTGCCAAATTCTGGTCGAAGCAGATAATAAAACAAATAAATGGAATCATCGATACGACAAAAAAGATCTCTACTACCTATAGATGTAAATCATTATTAATTGATTATACCTACCTATTAGGTAAGTACATAGTGTTTGTCACAAATTAAATATTAAGTGGGTAACAAATACAGTTAAAAAAAAACAATTACCTACTATGATAATCTCTAATCTACGTAGATCAGGGGTTGGAAACCTTTTTTAGACCGAAGAGGCAAAAGTTACAATTTACAAAATTTCCCAGTTTTTAAAGAGCCACTAAAAAAAATCGTTTCAATATTATAGTATTTGCTTATAAATATATTTAATTTTTCATTTAAAATAAATGAATTTAAATACGAAATATTTATTTTAAATACACACATTGTACAGAGGCGAACTTAATGCCATAGGCATTTTCTACCAGTCAACATCTGGGTGATGCAGAGACAAACAGTGATAAGTGCAATACCGAAGATTGTGGAATAACTATTTATTTCAGTATAAGGATCTATTAAAACCCAGAAATAATATTTATTCATAAATAAAAACAAAGAAATGTTTTTAGCACATAACTTATAGTATTTTAGTTAGCTGCTTGAATAATAAAATAATTAATCCGTAATAGTTAATTTATAGAATAATACATAGTTACATCAATGGGAATATTGGCTTTGCATACCTTTTGAAAGTTTGGTTAAATCTGGCTCATAACTTGCTGTTTTAAGTTTCAAGCACGACTAGATTTTAATTTATTAGTTGGCTTCTTACTTTACTTTTTATTTATGCAAGAGAACGCTTGCTCGCGCGAATATGTCGACCCGAAGATCGTCAGCACTCCAAATGCCAACTTATTCACCTTACTTTCCAGCATTCTGGAAAACGATTCCATGCGCAAAATATAAGTGCCTCAACTCATGGAATTTCTTTTAGAGCTGTCCACTTGTGCTGTGCGACGTGCATGCATTTCTAGACCTCCAAATCTTCCAACGACCTCATGAGTTCTGTGAACTTGCCACAAGTCTTTGCTTTTCGAATTCGCAAGTGGAAGTGGCTGAGAGATAGACATGGTACTCATTCCTGGATCGATTGCACGATTTTTAAGGGTTTTCATAATAAAATAATTAATTTTTGCGTATGGAATTGGGGAGCCGCAACTTTACATCGAAAGAACCGCATGCGGATCGCCAGCCGCAGGACCCCTGACCTAGGTGTTCATATAATATTGTCCTGCACTGTTATATGTATATATAGTATGGCAATAGAATCAAAGTCACTGTGCTGCATTCAAAACAGCCAACCACAGTATTATCTCGCAAATAGAAGGGAGCGAATTGATATACACCACCATTAATACTGATGTGGAGGAAGATGGTGCCATACATTACCCCGTAGAATTTCAGAATTAGCTAATGGCAAGTGGACTTCCAGCGCATCTAATCCAGCTGATCGGTCGGTTTCCGGTTTATGCTCCTTCGGAACTTAACTCTGCCGAAGCTGTGCAACGTAACCCGGCTCAAAGTCGTGTTTTTGCAGAGAAACGTCATCGAGGCAGACATTCTAACAGGTTGTGGCATTGGCGAGACAGTGTTTATAACGCGTATGCCACTAATTCCCCACAATTATCAGTTTTAGCTCGTGCAGTTCCTCGTGAGGGTATGATTTGTGATGATTATCTACAAGTCACAGAGGCCGACACTGAAGGCTGAAGGCTGCGGGTATCGGCCTCAGGACAAGCTGCTTCTCACACGGACAGCTGTAAGTCGCCTGCTCCCGAGTCACCAGTCCTGAACTCTCTGTATATTTTGGCTACTGAGAACAAAATTACAAATGTAGTTTACAGGGAATTTTATTAAAATGTGGCTTTTTTTGTAGTATATTGTAGTGTCTTACGATTTCCACGCGAACGAAGTCGCGGGCAGAAGCTAGTATAAGAATATACCGATATGTTTTAATCAACTTCACATTTTGCGGTTCATGTTTCTGGCATGAAAGGAAATAGGCCGATACTATAACGTCAAAACAGATAATAGGTATAATATGCCTATTTATATATCCATGTAGTTTCAAATCATTATCTATTTGTGTCTCATTCGAAGTAGAAGGGTTTATTGAATTAAGTATATAAAAATGGAGAATGCTAGAGTCGTGTGTGGAACTACCATTGTCAATATTACTAGGAGAGAAGAGGGATCTAGTGGCTGTCTCTGCAGTTTGTGCAATTGTTTGTGCCAATGTTTGGCTGGAACCATTATAGGTATTGGCTGTGTCATTCTAATCGTTTACATTCAATCACTGCTGAGTACATAAAAATAATACATATCTACCTGATTACAAATCAAATCACTATTTAACACAGTCAATGTTGCGGGCGTATAATTTATGAAACCTGCTTATGTCTCAAAGTAAAATAGATGTAACCTACTCAGGATTCAGTGAGATATTCCAAAAACCCACTAGATGGAGCTCTAAACCCTGTTGAAGAGAAAGACACGAATGTCTCTGATAAATTGGCACCTGTAGCTACTTTATTGTAGCGATTTGTGATACGTGTTGAGTATCTATCAGTGATAAGGTGAACCATCGGAAGGGAAAGATACGATTACAGCTGTTATAAAAATTGGACCCTGTAGTGAAAGTAACGGAACGCCATAACGTGAACGATGCGAGTGATTCGGAAGCTGCATAGTGTTTCAATTTCAAGTGCTGACCGCAATGTATTCATTGAGCGTTTTAGGACGACACAAGACGAGTATAATATTAGCCGGCCTGAGCCTGAATACTATCGCTTGGAATGAATCGAGTTGTATGATTCTTGAACTACGAGTATTACTTAGGTAATTGATTTGACTCCTTAAAAGTCGCTTGTGCCACAAACTGCAATATTGTGTAAAACAGAATAAATGTCAACGTAATTTAGTCGACTCGCTTAGGCCCACTTGCGCATTAACAGCTGACTCGGAGTTAACAGCTTACCCAGGGTTAATCCAATAAAGCGTCACACAGACCGGCGCGTCGCGACATCGCGGCGCGACGCGACTCTAACAAAACAATTTCTAAGAAAACTTCACGGTAGAACAGTTACTATTGTCGCGTCGCGCGACAAGTCGTGTTAGTCTGCACGAGCCTTAATTATCTTTGGATTAACCCTGAGTTAGCTGTAAACTCCGAGTTATTTGGCTAACCCATGAATGCGCAAGTGGGCCTGAGTGGAGGTAACAATGACCCTGGGTTTAAGCATTGGTTAGATTAAAGACGTTCGTCTGCTGGGGATGGGGTGTGGCGCTTACGCGCTTTCTGGAACGAAAATCAACACAAAAATTAGCTTACAAGCGTGTAACCTGCTGTGATTCATTCCTATCATTAGCCAATCATTGATATTTGCGTTTAATTATGACGCGTCGGTAATTTCCGTTCCAAAAACACATTAATGTGGGATGTGCTTTGGCGTAGGTAAGAGACGCATATACAACAATAATGTAGCTCAGTTCATATACCAACAAATAGCCATAAATGCTCCCGCAAGGAGGCGCGACGCAACAGAGCGACGCAACTCTAATAAAACAATTTCTAAGAAAATTTTACGGTAGAACAATCACCGGTGCCGCGTCGCGCCTTCTGGCGCGACAAGTCGCGCAAGTCTGTACGAGCCTTAAATCTATTTTAATTTTCGGTATTTTTGGTGTCCATAAAAAGAGGAAATAATTCGTATGTCAAAACAGATAATATTATAATTTCAAGGTTTCCTTTGTCAACCTAAATTAAACTACTTACCTATGGATTTTCAAATCATTATAATTTGTTTGTGCCACGTAGCCAAAGTAGGTATTGAGCGAAGTTTATTGAATGAAATATCTTAATAATGTATACATACCTCCTTAGATCTAAGAAAAGTATTTGTCCTGGACGAAGCTCCAAATCTCGATCTCCTTTACTGGGAGAACAACAAAATTGTTTCAATTGCTGGTGCGATTATCGAATAATTATAATTTAATAATAATTATAATAATATGCGCTAATATATTTGAGATCGTAATGTTTGTTTATTTAAGTGATTTGCATTTATTCATTTAACCTTACTATGCGATAATAAAACTAATCCAATAGAGGTATTTCAATAACACAGGCGCATACATACACTCACACGTAGACTCACACAAACACAATCACTCACCCGTGCACTCTCATGCACACTCACCCACAAATGTTCAACATAAGTAGGTAAATGTAGCTAAATTTTAAATTTCAGTTTAAATATGTCCTTATAAATTTTGGTTTTATTACTAACTGCCCGCCCTGGCTTCGCACGGGTAACACTTAGTACATACTTATCTACGGCGCACCTACCTATATACCCTACCCTACCCACCTACCTACCTACATATCTACCTACTACCTACCTACCTGCCTACCTACTTACTTACCTACCTTTCTACCTTACCTACCAATCTTTTATACAAACCTTGTCTTGAGTATAGCGATCACAACAAAAAAAAAAGAATTATCGTATTTGGTGCAGCCGTTCGCGAGTTTTGCGCTTAGCAACACATTTAGTGATTCAATTTTTATTAAGTATATGCATATATATATATATATACGAGTTCACTATATACCTATTACGTATTACGTTCTATTATTTTTTTATTTTTTTTATACATTATATCACAGAGATAATTGAGGGCGCAGGTGTCTGTGATACAATGATTTTTCATTAGTACAGGTACTTACCAACTTGAAATAATATTTTTATGAACCATAAATATGTGTTTTTTCTGAAAAAATAAATATACCTATTTCATATGAATACGAATATTCCTATTCGCCGAATACTTTCATAAAATTCGTAATTATTGACTTCCTAGAAATCTCATATGCCTACCTAGATATTGCATTGCGACCGAGTTGACGATCATAAAGATTGATTTATAAAATCATAATACTTTCTTATCTTTTGTTTATATCCACAGATGGTCAGCAATTGTGGCGACCTTTTAGTTTTTACCCGACTACGGCAAAGCTAGAAGGAAGGGTAAGGATTTTGGCATTATATGTATTTTCATTTTCATTTTCATTTTATTTTATTCAATAGGAACAACTAACAGCTACAATATAAAACATAGAATAAAAGAATATACAAAACTTATGACAATATTGCAGCCCACAACGCTGTTCACAGATTAGCTGCGGGATAAAAACAATAAAATAATCACTAGGTTACACAATACAGATCTATAATGATAAGTTATACTTAACTATCGAGTTTAAATTAAATTATAAGAAGATAGAATAGGCCAACGAAGTAGAATGAAGAGAAAAAAAGAAGTACAATAAACTATCAAACTATTCAGGAGAGCTCCTTGAGTATAAGACTCTTGAACCTATAGGCAGCAGTTACAAAAATGTCTATATGTTCAAAAGTCCTATTGTAGGAGTCTACCATTCGGCGAACAGGTGAACGCAGACCAGAGTTGGACTTACAAGAGCCCACTGAAAATAGTCTGCCTACGCGCACCTCTCGCCTATGGACTGTCCTAGGAACTGCATAACATAGCATGTTAGACAATGCAATGCAGTCAAATTGATTCCTTACAATATTATAAAGATTCATAGCTTCTAGGTATTTACGTCTATTTTCGAGTGTTGCAAGCTTGTACTTAGTTAGTAAATCTGAATATGATAAATAATACCCATAACATCTATAATGCATGGTACGTAGAAATTTATATTGAACACGCTCAATCATTTCAATATACTTTTTGTAGTAAGGACTCCAGACGGACACGGCGTATTCCAGTTGAGAGCGTACTAGGGATTTATATAAACAAATGTAAGAGGAAGTCTTTTTAAAATCTATTGTAGAACGCATTACAAATCCGTATAGTTGATACGCTTTACTGACAATTTTTCTAATATGTAAGTCTAAGCAAAGCATGGAATCAAGGATGATACCGAGATCACGAATAGAGTCCACTTTAAGCAGGGGGGCATCGCACAGTGTGTATGTGTGTTTTATAATTGTTTTGTTTTTAGTGAAATTTATGAAGCTACATTTCGGTAAACTTAGTTGCAGCTTATTTTTCTGGCAGTAAGATGATAATCGGTCTAAATCTTGTTGCAGCAGAAGGCAATCATTTATATGCCGAATGGTTCTGTACACTTTGAGATCGTCGGCATATAAAAGGAACTTGGTATTATGAAAACATTGACTGATATCATTAATGTACAAAACAAACAAAAGAGGGCCAAGTATTGAGCCTTGAGGAACACCAGAGGTCATCTGTGCGATGTTAGATTGATGACCATTGATAACAACCTTCTGACTGCGATTAGTAATATAAGAAATAAACCACCTTAGAAGATTGCCGCGGATTCCGTTGAACGCAATTTTGTTAAGCAGTATTTCATGGTCTACCTTGTCAAAAGCCTTGCAGAAGTCGGTATACACTGCATCCACTTGTACGCGGCTATCAACACTATCAAAGAGAAAGCTTGTAAACAGTAAGAGATTAGTATTTGTTGACCGCCGTTTGACAAAACCGTGCTGTTGTTGTATTATAATATTGTGGAGTACAGGATAAATCTCGTTATGCACTAACCTCTCAAAGAGTTTTGACAAAGCAGATAGGATAGATATGGGACGATAGTGTTCTACGTTGCGTCTAGAACCACTTTTATGTACAGGCACAATATACGCATGCTTCCACAATTTAGGTACAACTCCCTCAGATATACATTTATTATACATAATAAATAGAGGCTTGCAGATGGAAGTTGCAGTATTCCTAAGGAAGTAAGGTGTAATTCCGTCAGGTCCGGGGCCTTTCGCTGGATCTAAGGATTTAAGCTCCTTCAATATCTTTTCTTCACTAAAAGAAAGGTCGCAAATAGAGACATCATGTGGTGCATAATTGTCATGTGGAGGTTTCCATTGTGACAATGAAGGACATGCAGGTTCATATACCGAGTTGAAAAAGTCAGAGAACATGTTACAAACCATATTTGGATCATTTGTATCAACATTCTTGTATTGAAGCTTAGCTGGAATTCCAGGTTTGTCTTTTCGATTTGAAACGTATGTCCAGAAGTGTTTCATATTATCATTCAAATTATCCTCCACTGACCCGATGTACGAATTAAATGACTTTAGACATAAATCCTTAAACTGTTGTCTATAGTTGGCAAAAGATTCATAATCAGAAATGTTCTTATATTTCTTCCACTTAACCCATGCCCTTTGTTTCTTCTTGGAGATGGTTATGAGAGTACGAGAGAACCAAACGGGATAGCTAACTGACCTAGGTCGAGCCAGTGGGGTATCTTGTTGAATAATACTATCTAACTCGTTGTAGAACTTAACTAGAGCTTCTTCAGAATTCAAAGGGCCAAGCAGTTCTAACCAGTTCAGTTGCTGTATGCTATAATTAATGTTGTCAAAGTTAGATTTATGAAAATTATATTTGTGAAGAGGAGTCTTAGTCATAGGGGTGATTTTAACATTTAAACAGGTCTCACATGTCAGGGCAGGATGGTAGATGTCAATTGGTAGCAACGTAGTTGAGGTATGGGAAACTTTACAGGGGTTGTTGGATATGGTCAGATCAAGTATTTTACCTTTGTCATTCAATACATTGTTGAATTGTGAAGCACCAAGAAGGGAAATGAGATTGTATAGATTTACGCAGGCCAAAGGGGCTCCAGAATGTAATGAAGCAATTTGTGAGGTGTTTGTTGCAGAGGATGCTAGCCAATTTGCTTCAGGCAGATTATAGTCACCTATAATATAGAAGCAATCAACACTAGGGTGGCCCAATACTTCCTGCAGCACTTCAAAATGTCTATCATATACAAGAGTGGACGTCTTAGGTGGTATATAGGCAGCACTCACAATGTGTCGTTTACTATTAACAGTGCTGGGTAACTCAACCATAATGTGTTCGATATGATTGTGTGAGAGATCTCTATAATGAGTTAATGAGAGACCTAGTTCAGAAGGTTTTAAAGTGCGTAAAACCGCAACCAAAACACCTCCGCCGTCTTGTTTATTGGTGGCAGCACGATCGCGATCGCAGCGATACACGCTATAGCGCTGATCAATGAACTCACTGTCATAAATTTCAGGTGTAAGCCATGTCTCAGTTAATATTATAATTTCGTATGTATTCATAAGTATGTTCGTGAGTAACTGGTGTAATTTTGTGCGAATACCCCTGCAATTTTGGTAATATATTGTGATATTTTTATTCGACATTAATAATATTTAAATATAAATGAGTATTTATGATGAGAGCGTGTTCAAGAAGCAAGTAACACATTGTAGACAAAATAAATGAAATAGATATAATAGGGTATAAGATTAGGAGGTCGCACAGATCACAACACTCGATCAAATAGACAGCAACATATTTATTAATAGTAATAATTTTGAATGTTGTAGATAAATTAATTAGATACCTCTGATGAAAAATCAGTTTTAGTTGATATATAACACGATAAACACAATTGAACATAGTATACATTTTATAATTTTTATACATTTTATAACTACAATCAATCTTGTTGAATACAGATAAGAATTTAAACAGCAAACAAAAGACAACAAACACAAACCTATAGTAGGCACAATTTAGTAAAAAGATACAAGCACAACGATTACTGAGCATTGGTCTTATTAAAGACGCCATTATCATGACTAGTAACGCCGCTCTTAATTTTACCAATATCTGCTTCAGATCTAATAGCGAAAGCAGCATCGCCATCTTTTTTACGAACAAGAATACTGCAATTCTTAATCCAAACATAGTTATACTGGTGAAGTTTAGCAGCTTCCTTACATTTACGAAATAAAATTTTATTTTTCAAAGTCAAATGCTCATTAATGTAGGTATTGGTTGAAGACCCGGGAATACCTACTTGATCAGATTTCAGTGACTTAGCCTTCCGAAACGCGCTAAGAACATTATCGCGCAATATGCGCGTAGAGAATTTCACAATAATGTTCCTAGGCCTGTTGGTCTGCTGGTGGGCGTGAGGCACTCTGTGAATAGAGATTACGTCCTTTAAAGGAATGGGGAAGCTAATGGCATCTCCAATTGATCCCAACATCTGCAACAGGTTTTCACCACGTTTGTCAGGTACGTTGCAAATCTCAAGGTTACATTGCCTTGCCTGCCGTTCAAGCGCTTCTATTTTAGATTCTAAATAGGTAATCGAGGTGACTGATTGTTCCGTCTGCTGACGTGCGATGCTTTCCACACGTGTTTTGAGGTCAATCTGTTCGTCTGCGTGGAATTGGAGTGAATGTTTGACACAGGACATCTCATCGCTCATTTCCTTCACTGCCTTATTAAGGTCAGCTTGGGCCGCGCGAACAGTGCCCAACTCCTGCTTCATATCCGACAAACTGCTTTTAACACTTTCGTGGTAACTGAGCATGCTCGCTTCCATCTCACTTCGCCAATCCTGCAAAGTGTTTTTAATATCTTCCTTAAACGACGCCATAGTGCGATCGATGTCAGAACGCCATCCTTGTAATGTTCTGTTCAATTCTTGAGAGAAAGACTGGATTTGGTTGTCTACAAGGACCGATGTGGAGTTATTGTTGACTCTTGCAGCAAGTGATGTATACGTCAACGGAGTTTGCGGCGGTGAGAGTCGCTGTTCCATGTTCTCGCAAGACATATTCATTGTATTGTCTTCATATGTCGGAAGCTGCGTGGAACGAACGGGCGTGTCCAAGTTAGGGCGAGTGCGACGAGTAACATTACAACACGGGGGGCATTTCCAGGCAGTCTTGAACTCATGCGTCAGAGCTGAGAAATGTTGCAGAGTTATGTTTAAGCACTCATGGTGATATCTTCCCTTACATAAATTACACACCAGGTAACCAGCATCAGATGCCAGAACCTGATTGCATCCGTTACAGTTCATCTTCAATATTCAAATAGTTGAACAAAATGATTATAGTCAGGAAGGCAAGGTAAGAGTGGTGCCACCTGACGCGTTGACCAGAAAACTTAATTGTATGATCGCTCGCTCGATACCTTACTTCACAGCAATGTTGATTGCAGCCTGGATGTATACACGTAACGCCACCTATCAAATGACGTAGATCTTCTATGAAGTTTTATCAATCAACTCGTCAAGAGTCCGCGTGAGGTACACAGGAGCTAGGTAACTGATTCCTATGCTGGTACACACTAGGTTCAATAGATGGTGTTATTACTGCAGGCAAAATGACCATGCAAATTTGAATAAACCGTTGGTACAAAATACAATTTACAATAATGTCACTGTTTCTCGAAAAAGCGGCTACACAGTCAATGATTTATATAGTAAATCGTGCTATCACAGTCCATAAACACCGTTAAGTGACACTTGCACACAAATGTAATGTTCGAAGACGATGTAAACACAAGATTTTTTGTTCCCACAATAACACAGATTTTAGGTATTAGTTCGTAATGACTACAATAGCCAGCAAATATTAAGTTTTGTTTTCACTACTGGCACACAAAACACTGTACTTTGATTATGTTTGTAATTTTCATAAAATAAATAACACCGAGAGTTAAGTTGAGCTAGTTAACACACGTAGCGCCACCTAGCGATGAATGTATGTATGTATGTAGCAATGTATGTATGTTAGTATGTGTGACTACCCCGTTGGTCTCGTGGTCGCAAGCGCGATGGCTGAGCGTGGGGCCTGGGTTCGATTCTCAAGTCGGGCAAAGTGTTATTGGGTTTTTCCATTAGGAATTTCTTAGTTATTGTTTCTTGCCCGGAGTTTGGAAGTTGTCGGTGTGATACCCCCGTGACTCGGAATTAAATTTATGATGATTAAAAAAATTCTGAAGTCATATAAAATTAAATTGTCACGTAAATCATGACCTATGGTATCAAAAAAAAATCTTGATGAGCACAGTACAAATTTGTTTATTTATCATATTATATAGGTAAATAAATATGTTTAATTTGGTAAAAGCGAGATTGCGTTACGTACGGCGTGGCTGTAAATGAAAACACCTATTTATTATACAATAAAAAACATGATTAAAATATTTATTACTGACCAAGTGACAAGTGTCGTAGCGTGATGGTAAATAACCCTTCATTCCTTCCCTGGTTAATAAGCCTTCTGCAAGAATAGGGTTATCTAATGCAAAAAGAATTTTTCAAATCCGACTGGTAGTTTCAGAGATTAGCGCGTTCAAACAAACAAACTTTTCAGCTTTATTATTAGTATAGATTAATTATAATAGTAAGAAATAATGATGACTAAAAGTCGTCGCATTACATTCGAGGTTAAGGTGGTGTATTAATCACCAGGATCAAATTGTCATGGATATTCTGGCGTCTCATAATTCTCGGAAGCAGTTTGGTAAATTTTGGAAAAAGACAAAAACAATGAATATTAAACCGAGTTTATCTGTAAATATTAATGGAGTCAGTAATAAGTCGGGAATTGCTAATCTATTTAAAGAACACTTTAAGGTAGAATCATCAATTAGTTGAAGAGTGCAGGTGCCTGAGGCTGAGTCCTCTTGCCCTTATGGTACATCTGACCTATTACTCTTTAACTGTAAAGAAGTGAGAGATGCTGTTAGGAATATGAAAAGGGGGAAATCTCCAGGGCATGATGGGCTCAGCATAGAGCATTTGCAAAATGCCGGTGTTCATCTGCCTCGTGTGTTGACATTATTGTATAATGTGTGTATAAGTCATGCCTACTTACCACAGGATTTGATGAAAACTGAAGTGGTGCCTATTGTTAAGAGTAGGACAGGTGACACAGACGCAGACAAGAGCAACTATAGGCCAATTTCATTAGCCACTATTATCGGTAAAGTGTTTGACAGGATGATAGATACTCACCTCGCTGGTCATCTCAGACTGCATGATGCATAGTTTGGTTTTCGGCAAGGGCTATCTACCGATAGTGCTATACTAACGTTGAAGCATACTGTCAAATATTATACTGATCGCAATACACCTATATATGCATGTTTCCTGGACCTCTCCAAAGCATTTGATATGGTTGATTACAGAATATTATGGAGAAAGCTACAGCGAGAGGGTGTCCCTGCCAAACTTATAGCTATCTTGTCTTACTGGTATGCAAATCAGATGAACAGTGTCAGGTGGGGAGATACTTTCTCAAACCCTTACCAACTAGAATGCGGGGTAAAGCAGGGAGGACTGACCTCACCTAGGCTATTTAATGTTTATGTGAATGAACTAATCGAGGAGCTGAGTAACACTTATGTTGGATGTCGCATTGATGACACATACGTTAACAACATCAGTTATGCCGACGACGTGGTGTTGCTCAGCCCTTCGATTGGTGGTCTGAGAAGGCTGGTGGCTATATGTGAAGGGTATGCTGAAAGACATGGTCTGAGATATAACTCTGTTAAGAGTGAGCTGCTGGTCTTTGTTGGGAAAAACAAGAGCCCACACTATGTTCCCCCGGTGAAGATGGGTGGTTCGGACTTTATCAAGAGTCAAGCGTTTTAAGTACTTAGGTCATATAGTCACTGAAGATCTGAAAGATGATATGGACATTAAGAGAGAACGCCGGGCGTTAGCTGTATGGGGAAACATGGTGGCTCGCAGGTTTGCAAAGTGCTCAGTAGATATTGAAGTCACTTTATTCAAGGCATTCTGTTAAACTTTTTATACCAGCAGCCTGTGGGTTAACTTCACTCAGAAAGCCTATACTGCGTTACGTATTCAGTATAACAACGCGTTCAGAGCGTTGCTGAGGCTTCCTAGATACTGTAGTGCCTCTGGTATGTTTTTTCAAGCCAAAACATGTGATTTCTATGCTTTATTAAGAAAGAAAGTGGCCTCTGTCTTACACAGGCTATGGAAAAGCCCTAACACATGTTGGTGTTTGCAGCACGACTTGACAGCATGATCTTCAGGTGGTTCACTGAGCTGCACGTCAGTGTAGTAACTCAGTGAATCGGCTGGGGAACATGATGTCAATGTAGTGGCATATTATCCTTATGTGTGTAGTTGTATAGTCAATGATGCTTTTTTTTTTTTTCAGGTTGGGCAATCATCAAATGACTTCTCCCGCTCTGGGCAGAGCGAGAGGGTGTGTCAGACTTATACTGGCTAAAACCCACCCGTGTTCCTTCCGTTGCCTGTGTGCCGGGGCCGCGATATCCCTTTCGGACAAACCCGCAACCCCAGCAGGCATTGGTCTTTCGACCCCGTCGGTTGGCATTGACTTGAGCTGCGATCTCATTGTTTATTTATTCAGTACATAGTGTCATATCCGTCCATGACATTTATGGATCTCTTTTGTTGTAATTGTTTTGTCATGAAGCCATGAATTTTACTAATATGGACTAAGTTGTCTAAAATAAAAGTTATTTTTTGCTTTATTTAACATTTTAACATATTAAATACATTTTTAAATATTTCTTAAAAACTATATAAAAAACATTTAAAAATATAAAAAATTGTGTTCCGCCGGTGTCGGGAGCAGGGTCCTACCGGTGGTTAGGGCTACGGAGATAGGAACCTCCTCACAATGCGAGCCGTATCGAGGAGTACTGCCTTCTGGATCAGGCCCTTGATCCAACCGCCTAACGAGAGCCTCGAGAGATGTTGGTCGAGGCTTTCGGCCATCAGGCCATTGGCCGTTACGACAATCGGCACAATGATAGCCGAGCTTACATTCCACATGTCGACAACCTCGTGTGCTAAGTCGAGATATTTTATTTGTTTCTCTTTCTCAGCTTTCACGAGGTTCCCGTCATGTGGGATGGTAACATCGACTATCATTGCGCGGCGCGCTAATCGGTCTATCACCACTATATCAGGCTTATTGGCAACAATAGTCCTGTCAGTAATGATAGACCGATCCCAGTACAACGTGACATGGTCATTTTCGAGAACTGGGTCGGACACATACTTGTAGTACGGTACTTTATTATTATTATGTCCTTTATTACATTTTAAATACTTATAAATTATATTTTTAAATATTACGTAGAATATAAAAAATTAAAACATTTAAAAATATTAAGCCTACATGTTGAGCTTTAGGAGTTTATGGATTTTATAAAGGGGGTCGAAATTTTCATTATTTTTGCGATAGGATAGGATTTTTTTCTTTTCTTTTGCCTATATCTCGAAAATGGTGTGTCCATTTTCGAGATATAGGCAAAAGAAAAGAAAAAAAAAGATACAGTACTGTTTTTGCACCGTCGAAGTGTTGGTGTGAATTTTGGTTCATGACAACTCATTTTAATCCACACCTTTTTAATCGCGATAAAAAATAGTCAGATTTAGATAAAAAATCAAAATTTTTGGTGAAAAACGTAAAATTCAGAATAGAAAAATTTCCATTTTCACAAAATGTATAGTTCAGTGTTGGGCAGAGGTGTATATTTAGTTCACCCACATTTCGCCAGTTATGTTTTTAAATCCCATGTAATAGGGGGTGAGCCCATTGTCATCAACCGGGCACAATTCCAGACTGCGGGCTGCTATTGAGAAATTCCTGTTGGAAAAACCCAATAATACTTTTCGAACCCAGGACCTCATGCTCAGCAGTAGGTAGCGCTTGCGACCACTAGACCAACGAAGCAGTCATATAAATACTACAACTATGACAAATAAATATAAATACTATACTAGTATTTATTTTCTCGCAGTCAATGGTAAAAAGTAGAGTACCGAACTCATGAAAAAAAAAATATCTCGGTTCTTGTATCCCTCGCTCCGCTCAGGATTCAAATCTAGAATCCCTCGCTACGTTCGGGATTCTACTCTTGAATCCTTCGCTGCTCTCGGGATCCAACTTAGTCCCTCGAATTAAATTCCCTTTTTTTCACTTGTTGTATAATTTACTATTTATTTTAAATCAGTTGGTATACTGGTTGGTATGGTCTATAATTGACATGTAATCATGTTAATCATAGCCCCGAACATGATTAACAACTGACTTTTTTGATAACAAAAATTGTATTGAAGACGTCATTTCTTTTACATTCGATTTATGTTAATAACTTGATACCTGAATAGTTAAAGCATCATTAAACATAAAAATCAAGTCTAGATATTGAATCATTTCGAAGCTACAACAAAAAAAATATTTTTTGGTATTTGTGGCCCCGGCCTGCCCGAATACCGATATGTTTTATTAATCATGTTTCCGCCATAAGAGGAAGTAGGCCTGTACCATAACGTCAAAACAGATAAAACGCTATTATGCCTATCTATATATCCATGTAGTTTTTAAACATTATCTACTTGTGTCTCAGTCGAAGTAGCAAGGTTTATTGAATTACTTATTTAAAAATGGATAATAATTTGCTACCAAGAACGATGTTTCAAGTGGACGAAGCTGGGGTCATACGTGACACTATTAATAACCCAAGAGAAGACACCACTATCGATATTTCTAGGAGAGAAGAGGAATCTAGTTGCAGTGACTGTTTAGGCGATTGTTTGGGTGAAATCATTATACGTATTATTATCAGAATTTGTGTCATTATATTCGCTTTGGTTATATCATCAATCATAATATTGATTAGACGAAATTAATACCTACCTAATTATAAACCAAATCACGATTTAACACAGTCAATTTTGCGGGCGCATTAACTTGAATACCCTGCCTATGTCAAAGTACAATAGATGTACTACTTTCCTACTCAGCATTCAGTGAGATATTCCAAAAACCCACTAGATGGAACTCTAAAACCTGTTGAAGAGAAAGACACGAATGTCTCTGATAAATTGGCACCTGTAGCTACTTTATTGTAGCGAAATTTGTGATACGTGTTGAGTATCTATCAGTGATATGATGAACTATCGGAAGGGAAAGCTACGATTACAGCTGTTATAAAAATTGGACCCTGTAGTGAAAGTGACGGAACGCCATAACGTGAACGATGCGAGTGATTCGGAAGCTGCATAGTGTTTCAATTTCAAGTGCTGTGTATTCATTAAGCGTTTTAGGACGACACAAGTCAAGTTTAATATAAGCCGGCCTGAGCCTGAATTCTATCGAGAGATCTACTGAATGTATCGAGTTATGTGTGATTCTTGAAGTATTACTAAGGTAATTAATTTGACTCCTTAAAAGTCGTTTGTGCCACAAACTGCAATATTGTGTAAAAGTATTACTAAGGTAATTGATTTGACTCCTTAAAAGTCGCTTGTGCCACAAACTGCAATATTGTGTAATTTTTTAAATTTCATGTACATTTTCTTTTTTTTCTGTTTTTGGCACAATAAATAAAGACGATAGGATTGTAAGATACTACCAAATTATTATGATTCATAATTTCAATGTCCTTTTATGTTTTGTTAAAAAAGAGAATTTATTTTATTTTATTTTGTTTTGTTAAGTTATGTTATATTTGAGAAGATTTTATTTTTAATTTTAATTTTTGGATGTTTCTTTTCTTACTTTTTAAATTTTTTTAAATTTTATGTACATTGTTTTTAATTTGTAGAAGCCTATATATGGTAATTGTAAGCGCTAACGTACAAACTAAATAGATATTAGACTGTAAGCTTTCCTAATAATAAATAAATAAATAAATAAAACTGAATAAATGCCAACGTAATTTAGTCGACTCGCTTAGGCCCACTTGCGCATTAACAGCTGACTCGGAGATAACAGCTAACCCAGGGTTAATCCAATAAAGCGCCTCTCAGACCGGCGCGACGCGACTCTAACAAAACAATTTCTAAAAAAAACTTCACAGTAGAACAATTACCAGTGTCGCGTCGCGCGACAAGTCGTGTTAATTCTCTTTGGATTAACCCTGAGTTAGCTTTTAACTCCGAGTTATTTAGCTAACCCATGAACGCGCAAGTGGGCCTGAGTGGAGGTAACAATAACCCTGGGTTTAAGCATAGGTTAGATTAAAGACGTTCGTCTGCTGGGGATGGGGTGTGGCGCTTACGCGCTTTCTGGAACGAAAATCAACATAAAAATTAGCTTACAAGCGCGTAACCTGCTGCGATTCATTCCAATATTTGCCTTTAATTTTGACGCGTCGGTAATTTCCGTTCCAAAAACTGATTAATGGGATGTGCTTTGGCGTAGGTAAGAGACGTTTATTATAATAATAATGTAGCTAAGTTCTTATACACACGGCTACACATCAAGCTATACATTTCCAGTTTATGCTGATCTCGCATTATATAGGATTTCCGTACAATACGAGGTCAGATTATACTGGAAATGTATAGCTTGATGTGTAGCCGTGTGTACTAACAGATAGCCATAAATGCTGCCGCAAACAGGCGCGACGCGACAGCGCGACGCAACTCTAATAAAACAATATCTAAGAAAATTTCACGGTAGACCAGTAACCGGCGCCGCGTTGCGCCACAAGTCGCGCCAGTCTGCACGAGCCTTAAATCTATTTTAATTATCGGTATTTTTTTTGTCCATAAGTAGAGGAAATAATTTGTATGTCAAAACAGATACTATTATAATTTCAAGTTTTCCTTTGTCAACCTAAATTAAACTACTTACCTATGGATTTTCAGATCATTATAATTTGTTTGTGTAACGTAGCCAAAGTAGGTATTTAGCGAAGTTTATTGAATGAAATATCTTAATAATGTATACCTCCTTAGATCTAAGAAAAGTATTTGTCCTGGACGAAGCTCCAAATCTCGATCTCCTTTACGGGAGAGCAGCAAAATTGTTACAAGTGCTGGTGCGATTATCGAATAATTATAATAATATGCGCTAATATATTTGAGATCGTAATGTTTGTTTATTTAAGTGATTTGCATTTATTAATTTAACCTTACTATGCGATAAAACGAATCCAATAGATGTATTTCAATAACACAGGCGCATACATACACTCACACCTAGACTCACACAAACACAATCACTTACCCGTGCACTCTCGTGCACGCACACCCACAAATGTTCAACATAAGTAAATGTAGCTAAATTTTAAATTTCAGTTTAAATATGTCTTCATAAATTTTGGTTTTATTACTAGTTGCCCGCCCTGGCTTCGCACGGGTAACACTTAGTACTTATCTACGGTGCACCTACCTATATACCCTACCCTACCTACCTACGTACATACCTACATACCGACCTATCTACCTTCCTACCTACCTACTACGTACCGACCTACATATCTACCTACTTACATATCTACCTACCTACCTACCTTCATACCTACCCTCCTACCTACTACCTACCGACTGACCCTACCTACCTACTTACATACCTACTTACATACCTACTTTCCTACCTTACCTACACCTACCAATCTTTTATACAAACTTTGTCCTGAGAATAACGATCACAACAAAAAAAAAAGAATTATCCTATTTGGTGCGGTGGTTCTAGAGTTTTGCGCTTAGCAACACATTTAGCGATTCATTTCTTATTTGTATAACTTTACGAGTTCACTATATTCCTATAACGTTTTACGTTCTATTAAATTTTTAATTTTTATATAATCATTGTATCTCAGAGAGAATTGAGGGCGCAGGTGTCTGTGATACAATGATTTGTCATTAGTACAGGTACCTACGATACACTTTTTTCTGTAATGTTCATTTTTAACTTCAAAAAATATTTTTGTGAACCATAAATACCTGTTTTCTCTGGAAAAAAAAAAAATATTTCGTATGAATACGAATATTCATTCGCCGAATACTTTCATAAAATTCGTAATTAGTGACTTCCAGAAATCCCATATACCTAGATATTGCATTGCGACCGAGTTGATGAACATAAAGGTTAATTTATAAAGTTATAAAACTTTCTTACCTTTTAGTTTTTACCCGACTACGGCAAAGCCAAAAGAAAGGGTAAGGATTTTGGCATTATATGTATGTATGTATGTTAGTATGTGTGACTGTCCCGTTGGTCTCGTGGTCGCAAGCGCGATGGCTAGCGTGGGGTCCTGGATTCGATTCCCGGGTCGGGCAAAGTGTTATTGGGTTTTTCCATTAGGAATTTCTTAGTAACAGCCCGGAACGAGCTGGCTGAGCTACACACAGAACACATAAACTTAGCCGACCAGTACAGTAGACTACAACATCAAGTGTCATCATTTCAAGAGTGCAGTGACACCCACAACCTGGCTTTGAACAATATTTCAGAACTTAAACAGAAACTATGTGAAGCCCATAAGGCCCTATCTCTCTCAGAGTCTGACAAGATCAGTGAACAGGTTGCTAACACCAATAACCTATTTTATGATTTGGTAGGCAGTAAGTCAAAATCAGTGTGTGAGCCAGCGATAACAATAGATTTGGCTGGTGAAGATACCATATCATTGTGTCCTATTGTTACTAGTCATAATAAATTAAAGAAATATATAAAATTTAAGAAAATAATTAAACGGTCACAGAGAGCTATTAAAAAACAAAATCTTTTAAAATTAAATCTTTATTTATTTATTTATTTAAACTTTTCACACTCAAAAAAGTACAAAGGCGGACTTAATGCCTTAGGCATTCTCTACCAGTCCACCAAGGGTGGTGAAGAGATTAGATGGCAGGTGCTCTATATGAGAGGAACAAGGATAAATTAAAAAAAAAAGTATTCTAATTCATTATAACTAAAATAGGTACAACAGTACAAACTACATACACATACATACATATTTACTATAATATATACCTATATTATATATATATACATATATACGAATTCAAGGGAGAGAGGTGTTGAGATGACTCTACTCTATTTATTTTGAAAATAACTCCGCAATTTCCGCTTTAATGCATACCGACTGGTGGCCGTCCTGATATCAAGAGGAAGCGCATTCCAAAGAAGAATGGACTGAATATGAAAGGAAGAATGAACAAAGTCAGAAGTATGAGAAGGACATAATAGGAGAAGATTGTTAGAAGAACGCAGATTCTTAGTGTGTGAAGAACATAGATATTGGAAGTGAGACACAAGATAAGAAGGAGGAGTGGGAGAGTTGAGAAGGGAGAAAAGCGTGGTCAGAGCGCGCAAACTTCTCCTTTGGCGAATGGACATCCATTTGAGCTCAGACCTATAGCTAGACACATGGTCATATTTTCTAAGGTTGAAAATGAACCGGATACAGTTGTTGAGCAGTCTGTCGAGCTTATCCAGCAAAACCGCATTCAAGTCAAAGTAGCACACGTCACCATAGTCTACGATAGGGAAAATCAAAGTCTCCACAAGCATAGTCTTCGTCTTAGCAGGCAAAAAGTTTCTCAGACGATACAGCGACCGCAGAGTACCGTTGACCCTTTGACTAACATTAGAGACTTGGCGTTGCCAGCTAAGTGTCGAGTCAATATGCAAACCGAGATCTTTCACCGTAGGGCTAATAGGTATGACGGTATTATTAAAAATTAGAGGAGGAAGAGAGCTAAGTGTCACCCTACCCATCATGCGCGAGCTTCCTATTATAATGGCCTGACACTTTGAGGGGTTTACTGACACCCCAAAACTATCAGACCACTTCTTGATAGCATCTAAATCTCGGTTTACATCTGCTATAGCGTCCGACAAACTCTCTACCCGCTCAGCTGTATATAATTGAAGATCATCAGCATAAAGATGATACGAACACCGAAGGCAGTGAGTTATAAAATTAATGAAGATGGAGAATAATAATGGAGAAAGAATACCGCCTTGTGGGACACCAGCATCCAGGTCGCGCCAACTCGATGAGCTCTCATCAACGCGAACCGACTGCTGACGTCCACGAAGATAAGACGAGAACCATTTCAGAGCCTCGGACGAAACCATAAGATGAGAAAGGATAGAAAGGAGAATATCGTGGCTGACGGCGTTAAAGGCGTTGGAGAAATCAATTAATACCAAAACGGTAACCTTGGTATCCTCCATCGCTTCTCTAACATTCCCAGTCACTTTAAGGAGAGCGGAGGCTGTACTGTGCCCAGGCCTGAATCCAGACTGAAAAGAGCTAACAAGGTTGTTCCGGTGAACAAACCCCGTAAACTGCTTGTGTACGCAGGCCTCAAGCACTTTAGACAGGAACGGGAGAATGGAAATGGGACGAAAGTGACTAGGTAGGGAGGGATTTGAAATTTTAGGGAGTGGGCGTACGTAGGCCATACGCCACGGGGATGGGAATTGTCCGGAATCAAGCGAAAAGTTGATGATATGGGTAATTGGAGCGAGAAGGCTATCCAGGATCCAAACGACCATACTACGACTGATGCCGTCATAGCCCACAGCCTTGGATTTTATGGACAGGATGATCTTTTTAATTTCGTCCAAGGTGAACGGAGAGAAGCGAAATGGTTCTATGATAGGACTAGCTAGGCCAGTAATGTAGTCGACCGTCTGGGACAACATTTGGGAATCCAAATGACAAGTGGTTGTGAAGTGACGGTTGATATCATCAAGGCCAATTGTATTAGGAAAATTCACATGACGTGGTCTGCCAATACCAAGAGTACCAAGGAACTTCCAGATATCAGCAGGTGAAGAAGAAGATATGTTCTCGAGAATATGGCGGCATTTAGCGTTGCGTATCATCTGATTACACCGATTTCTAGCAGCTTTGAAAAAGTTCCGATTTTCTTCACTACGATCCTTTTTAAATTTACGAAAGGCCCGATCTCTGCGCCTCATCGCCATGCGAACCCCTGTCGTCATCCAAGGAGCAGGAGGACGCCGAAGTTTAATCATCTTAACAGGGGCGTGTTTGTCGTAGAGAGCAAGGACCGTCCGATCGAAAATGCGCAGTTTTTCGTCTACAGCTGTCGCCGCTGCCAGGTGTTCCCAACTGAGATCCGACGCATCCTGACGGAGCTTCTCAACGTCCATGCGCGCAAAACACCGCATGTGCAGAACTTTTGGGACGGGTTTAGGCGGTTTTAGGACATACGAGAGGAAAATGAGGTCATGATGGGAAAAACCAGGAGCAGGACACTGACCATGAGAGGAAACAAGAGAGGGAGTGGATGTAAGGATTAGGTCCAGCCAAGTGTCATCGCCAGAGATATTAAAATGGGTAGGTTGCAGCGAAAGTATATTGAGACTAACGGACTCAATGATGTGAAGAAGTTTACGGGATCGGGGATTGTGGTGAGCAAGGTCAGTGTTGAAATCGCCCATGATGACGCAATGTGCATACTCTGACCCTACGGATTCCAGCGCCAATTCAAGTTCAGAAAAATAGTCAACGGCGGTTGGACAATAGACAACACCAAGAAGGACCTTGGCCCCTTTGAGGTAGACCTCCAAAAAGAGGAATCTTTCCCTTAGAAAGGAACGTGTTATACTTTCAAAAAGTTTAAATAGTTGTACTGTTCAGTTAGATGAATGTAGGGAAAGGTATGACATTGATACTAAGCTCCTTTATAATGATATACTACACAAGGAGCAGTTGCTGAAGGATATTTTTGAGAAATATGAGATTTCACAACATTAACTAAGTGAGCGCTTGTTTGAGGCTGGGGAACTACTGGATTTGGTGAAGTGCAATGCTGAGAGGTATGAGTCTCTGATTAATAATCTCTCATGCAGCTGTGCCAACCAACCACCACCTCCTCAGCCTCAGCCTGACTTGCCTATGGCTTGTGTTGGCGCTTCCAGCAGAGACCTGTATTAATATATATATATATATATATATATATATATATATATATAATAACAGCATAATAATAACAAATCAGTATTTTTCTGTGACGAATTTGGTTCAGGCTTTGGAAAAATATTACTCAATTACCTTAGTCATAGTTTTACCAATCATAGTTATCACAACATAAGTTTCAAACAAATTATTAAAAGAATTGCTAACACAAACCTAGATAATTATTCTACAATGGTTTTGCTATTAGGTAATAGTACTGGTATTACCAGAAAGGACATAGTGGATGGTGTGGACACCTTATTAAAGTTAAATATAGGAAAGCTAATGTTGTGTGCTTTACCTTACTCTGATACTTTATCAGTTTATGACAATAATTATATTTATAAGTTGAATAGTACTATTGACAGGCTGACATGTTGTCATAGTGACAAATTATTGTATTTTGACACTAACAAGTTTATTAGTGGTTTTAAGTTAACTCAGAGTACTTTATCTCTGTCTTGGGAATGTAGATATATGATTGCTATGTTGATAGCATATAATATTAATGAGGTTATAGCTAATATAACAGATTGTAGTATTAGTGACGAGTCTGTGTTGTCTAGTTATACTAACAAAATAGTGATTAATCATGGATCATCACGTTGTACGAAGGAGTATCCACCTATAATACCAACATCTTTGGAGGACACTACCAGTCAGATAGGGTATTCTCTTCCTGCTGGAATTCATTCAGACATTCTAGTCTCTTCAGTTGTAGTTGTGGAGGTCACTCCGAATAACTTTTTAAACTAGTAAGTAAGAAAACAGAAGTTACCCCTTCAAATATCCAATTATTATTAGAGAATAATAAAAAGGTATCTTCTGGCAATATTACACATAGTAATATTAATAAAAACCCAAAGGGGGGGCAACATACTTTAAAATTATTCAATCAAAATATCCAAGGTTGCTCTTCCAAATTACTGGAAATAGAATTGTTTTTAGAAAATACCAAGTTTGATGTCATTTGTATAACAGAACATTGGTTAAAAGATCATCAAGTAATGTCAATTAACTATGAAAATTATTGTGTAGTTAGCCATTTCAGCCGAAAACGTATGATACATAGTGGGTCATTAATATTAGTTAAAAATTCAATTCAATCGAAAGAACGAAAAGACATAATCGGACTGTCTGTTGAACACACCATAGAATTGTCCTGTGTTGAGCTTGAAAAGCATGTTATAGTATGCGTATACAGACCTCCAAGTTACCAGAATCTATCTATGTTTGATTCTGTAATGGAAGATGTGCTAAAGAAACTTAGGGTTAGTAGTAAGTCAATAATCATATGTGGTGATTTTAATATTAATTTATTAGAAAATAACTGTAATACTGTCAGACTATTAAGTCTTTTCAGGTCATTTGACTTGTCAAATGTTTTTATTGAACCAACTCGAGTGACAGCTTCTTCTGCGACTTGTATAGATAATATTTTTAGTAATTGTGATTACTTACATAAAGAAATTGTAAATAAGTTGCCATCTGATCACAGTGGACAAACAATAACATTTTGTTCCTACATGCCTTTACAAAAAATTCAAATAAGGTTTAGGCCAATTACATGTAAAAATTTAGATAAATTAAATAATTCTTTGGCAAGTAAATTATGTGTTCAGAATTTGAATAATATATGTGACCCAAATGAGTTCTACACCGAGTTCTTTTCACTATTGAAATGAGCAATTTATTGACACTTTTCCACTAAAGACTAAAACCAACTAACTAACACTAAAACTATTTACATAAAGTTCTTATTTAGTTATTGGGCGACTCCAGGTATTCGTAAAAGCAGGGAAAATCTTTTTGAACTTTATGGCCTAAAGCAACATATGAATAATACAAGCTTTCATCAACATGTTGCAAAATATTCAAAAACTTTTAAAAGTGTGCGCAAAATGGCTAAAGCTCTTTACATTAGCAATAAAATAAAATCAGCTGATGATAAAATAAAAAATACCTGGCAAATAATAAATAATGAAACCGGTAGGAAAAAACAGCGTAATACTGAATTTAACTTACAGACTACACATGGCCCTATCAACTCAGATGTAGAAATAGCTCAGGAATTTGAAAACTTTTTGCTAATATTCCCCTTAAAACTACGGAAACTTTAAATTCCTCACCCACGCTTTCTGCTGCCTTACTTAGAAAAAATGTAAAGTCATGCCCTTTGGAGCTGAGGTTTCAGCATACAAACCCACAGGCTGTTATAAAAGCTTTTAAAGATCTTAAAATTAAATCAACAGAAGATCTATGGGGAATTTCTGTAAAAGTCTGTAGATCTATCATCGAAACCATTGCGCCTTATTTAGCTTTCATATTTAACACCAGTGTAGACCAAGGAGTCTTTCCGGATCTCATGAAACACAGTAAAGTAGTTCCTTTGTTCAAATCCGGTGATAGTAAGGAACCCAACAATTATAGGCCTGTGTCAATTCTGCCAGTTCTCAGCAAGGTGTTTGAAAAGTTGATGCTCAATCAAATGTTACGTCACTTTAATAATAATTCCATCTTTCATGAACAACAGTACGGTTTCACCAAAGGGCGTTGTACCACTGACGCTGGTGTCACCCTCATAAAGAACATTCTTAACGCCTGGGAAGAAGCACAAGATGCCATTGGAATCTTTTACGACCTCTCGAAGGCGTTCGATTGCGTAGACCATGAAACACTTCTGCTGAAACTGGAGCACTATGGGATTAGGAATACAGCTCTTGATTTACTATGATCATACCTGAAAGATAGAAAAGTTAAAGTTCAAGTAAACGGCGTAAACTCATTGGGGTCTGAAATGGCAATGGGCGTTCCTCAGGGTTCGATATTGGGTCCATTCCTCTTTTTAGTTTATATTAATGATTTACCACAATTACTTCAAAATCAACCTAAGATGGTGTTATTTGCAGATAACACATCGTTGATATTTAAAATAAACCGACGGTCACAAAATCTTGACGACGTTAACAGCTCTATTCTTCAAGTCCAAGATTGGTTTGCGGTAAATAATTTGCTACTAAATAAAAAAAAACTAAATGCAAGATTTAAATGACCTAATGTTAGAAGTAGCGAATGTGACATCATATTGAATAGAGAAAGACTAGAATTTATTAATCAAACGGTTTTCCTAGGAATCACTAATCGCTAGATGAGAAATTACAATGGGGACCTCATATAACATCTCTTGCTGGGCGGCTAAGCTCGGCCGCTTATGCTGTTAGAAATATACGACAGTTAACAGATGTAGAAACCGTACGCGTTAGGTCTATTTTAGCTACTTCCACAGTATTATGTCGTATGTCATTTTACTGTGGGGTCGGGCTGCTGACATTGAATACATCTTTATTTTACAAAAGAGAGCTGTCAGAGCCATTTATAATCTACATCGTCGCGAATATCTCAGGGAACTATTTAAAAAGATTAATATTATGACGGTACCTTGCCAATTCATTTATGAAAATATTATGTATGTGAGAAAAAATATATATCTTTTTAATAAAATAAGTGATAGACATACTTTTAATACTAGAAATAAAGATAAAATAGATCAACCATTTTTCCGATTATCTAAAGTACATACATCTTTTATGGGGTACTGTGTTAAATGTTACAATAAAATACCTTGTGATATATTACAATTAAATGAAAGAAAATTTAAAACTCATATTAAAAGTACACTCTGTAAACAAGCATATTACAAATTAGAGGATTATATCCAAGATAAGTGTTCGAAAAATATGTCAGCTCAACAACGTAAAAATCGCAATGAATGTTGTTGAACTGCCAAAATGCGTGCGACTATCGGTGTATTAAAAATAAAATGTAATAAGTTTTTATAATGCGCTATGCTTATTCATAGAATTATTCTTGGTTTGTTTGAGATCGTAATGTTTGTTTATTTTAGTGGTTTGCATTTATTAATTTAAGTTTATAAGTTTTACCTTACTATTCGACAATAAATAAAATCAATTAACATCACATTTTCGTTTTGTTTCCGGTATGACAAGGAAATGTGTGTTGCACTGAGTCAACATGAAATAATAAACATGTAAATTTTTCCTAAATCAACATAACTATAAATCAAATCACAATTTGACACGGCCAAAGTTGCGTGTGGACGGTTTTTTTCTTTAAATTGATACGTTCTATCTAAGATAACACAAAGTAAAATGGACGGAGTTGGAGTGATAACTACTCAGAATTCTATACTCGGAGTTCTAAAACCAGTGGACCCGAGACAAGACAGTGCTATATTAGAACCTGCAGTTGAAGCCATGGATATGCATATGGGAGGAACGGAAAGTGCAAGTGCGCCGAGTGTCTCGGAAGAAGATGAAAATCCGTGTTGCTCTTGTTTCTCCTGTAAATGTATGTGTTGTTATCTACTAAAGATTTATTTAAGTGCCTTGGGCGGTGCTTGTTAAGGTACATAGACCAGTGGGTACTTTCGCTCAACGTTACCTATTTAGTTTCTGCCAATTACCGTGAGAACATTGTTTTTTTTTTACGTTGTTTGAGTTGCGTCTGATCAAAAATATTTTCTTTGTAAATTGTATTTTTTGTGTAAGTAGGTAAGTCACAAACTAATGTGTTTATATTATGTATCAGTTCAGTAAAGTAATGGAAGATTTTATTCGTCCATGAGTAATGTGCATAAAAAATACAAGTGCTTTTTTTAATTTTTGACCATTTTTCTATTGTCATAAAACCTTAATTTCGGGGACTCAGTAGTCCGTTTGAAGGAAACTTCGAAATATTTTTTTTGAATAAATTGTCATTTAACTAACTTTAATTTAAAGACCCAAACGTAGGATAGGATATATTAAAGTTTTTTTAAAGATAGGAAATGGCTCACACTGTGTGCAAGGGACACTGAACGGGGGCTTAGTCAACAGTGAACCAATATGTACATAGTGAACCATCATATTTATTTTACAGTAAATTTTGACTATTTATGCTACACAAGTAAAGGTACGTCTTGTATATAACGTCTTGTATATGTTACCAAGTAATCAAATTGATTAAACTATTTAGTTTTTAACAATGTGTTTGAATATTTATTGTTATAAAGTATTTAACAAATATCTTACGCTCACAGAGATCATGCTCAGTCAACTTAGTAGGTACTAATCAGTCTTAGTAATTACAATTGTTGTTCTTATGAAAGAAAAGCATATATGTATGTCGGCGCTAGGCGCGAGACGATGGTGTCAGCTAGCTCACGCCTCGTCCAGTTCTTATCACACGCTGGAGACGAAGGTGTCAGTCACACCTCGTCTAACTCTCAAGATCACCGTGGTCTTTGTTAGCGCTTAGAGCTTATTGATAATTAATAATTGTTTCCAATATGAAAGGCGACGATGTACACCAAATTGCGTCGAACGTGGCCGAGAGGTCGGCTTGTATTTCTCGTGGGAAAGTTTTAAGACGATAAGAGTTTAACATTAGAGGTGCCTGGATCAGGAGCAGTCAATTCCATTCGGACCACGAGATCGATTGAGCGCGACCTGCGGACTCGTTACGCCCTTCTTAATTCATTTAAGAAAAGCATAATTATAAGTTTAAGTAATTAGTGATTATATTTACCTCGCGCGTTTCCTTTGCCCACGAAGTAGACAGACATTTAAATAATGAATGATTTAAGGCTTGTGCAGACCAGCGCGACACCGTTTATTGTTATACTGTGAAGTTTTCTTAGAAATTGTATTGTTCGTGTCGCGTCGCGCGACAAATCGCGCTGGTTTGCACAAGCCTTTAATTACCCATCTGACAACGATTGTGAGCCCGGCGCTCCGACATGTATAAAGAATACACAAAAAAAAGTTCAAAAGAAAAAGCATCTAAAAATCAAATTTCAAAAGAGACAGGATAACTGAAAATTTGAATGTTGCCGTTCGGCAACTGCTGCTGTCTACCTTGGAATTCATTATCATCATCATCATTTCAGTCGAAAGACGTCGACTGCTGGACATAGGCCTCCCCCAAACACCGCCACTCCGCCTGATTCTGTGTCTCCCACATCCAGCGGTTTCCTGCGGCCTTCACAAGGTCATCGGTCCATTTTGTGGTAGGCCTTCCAACGCTGCATCTTCCGGTAGGCGGTCGCCACTTCAGAACCTTTCGGCCCCATCGGCCATCTGTTCTGCGAGCAATGTGCACTGCCCATTGCCACTTAGGTTTGGCAGTTCTTCGGGTTATGTCGGTTTCTTTGGGGTTCGGTAATATATATTTTACTAGCTTTTGCTCGCGGCTTCGCCCGCTTGAATGTCGCAAAATATGCCACGGGAACGTAATACCGGGATTACATAACTAATAGTCGAGGGAAAGGTCATTCATTTCTACCGCTGCGCCCGCGTAGCCGTCGACCATAATTATTTTGTTACGCGTAATTTTGAATCTGTGATATATTTTAAACTATTCATTTAAATGATTTGATGTCACGGCATATTTGAATCTTAATTTAATACCCAATATTAATAACAGATTTTATTGAATAAGTATTAATATAATACCTGTCAAAATAGTTTCGGAAATAACAATACATTTTTATCAAATTCTAAAAGATAATAATGGTTACTGTGGGTCATCGTTAGAAGATAGACATACGAGTATGCCATCGCAGACATTTTTGTTGAACTTTTTAAGATAAACAATTCTGTAGTACATAATTTTTATGTATCTATTACGGTTTACGCAGCGCACGCCAGTAAAGCTCCGAACTCCGAAGTCGGCATGCATGGTTTCCTCCGACATCGTCAACAATAATCGTAATTTTTGAGCCAACTTACACAAAACCTAATGGATTATACACCAAAACCTTCGGCATGAACCATTCCGTTCTTATGTGAAAACCGCTTGCCGTTCGGTAGTTTTTTGAGTTTATCGCGTTCAAACAAACAGACGCGGCGGGGGACTTTGTTTTACATATAGTATGTAAGGATATCATTTTATGTAACCATTGCAATAAAGGCTCACAAAAAGTATGCTTCGCAACATAATAGCATTTTATATATTTTTATCTCTGATTCAATCAGATTTTTTTATAGAAAAGGTGGATGACAATGTTGAAGAAGTCAGGAACTTTCGGGTGATGCGACAGGATGGATGGTGGCTTTTTGGAGCACGAAAAGTGTGTGAGTAGGCATCTGTAGGGTTTTAAGGCTTTGCGAGAGAGATTTCACACTCACTTCAGCCGAAAGACCTCCACTGCTGGACAGAAGCCTCCCCCAAATGGAGGGGTTTGCCATAATCGCCACGCTTGGCAGGCGGGTTGGCGATCGCAGTATTGTGTTAAAATGCATAGAGAACGCTGCTGCCCATTCTCTAGTGAGTTCCTTAGTCGCCTTTTACGGCACCCCCCCAAGTTCATTACGTCCGACACCACACGGAACCAGTCAGTGAGAGATTTATTACTATTATATATTATATAGTATAAATAATACTAACAAAATAGGAAATACAAAATAAAATAAACACACTCTAGTTCTAAAAATTTATATATTATAGATAATATTTAAAATGGCAACATTCCATTCCGTCGGTGACTCACGCGCCGCAGGCATAATGCAATAATCTGTGGCATGCAGCTGTCATAAAACTATTTTTTTGACTTTATGAGGAAAAGAAAGAGGAAACATTCCGTCTTATCAGGTATAATGCTTGTTTTTCCTAGAACAACTATTTAGTTTCAAATCATTATAACTAAATGTGTTGCAGCCGAAGTAGCAAGGCTTATTGAATTAAATATGGATCTTCAGCATACAAGAACGGTGTTTGTAGTGGACGAAGCTGGATTTACACGAGAAAAGATGCTTCACCTAGAAGATATAATAGTGTCAGTATTGTTACAGGAGATGGTTTTAATTATTGTAATGACTAGTTCAATTTTAGGTATGTTAGTGGGATGGTTATTGGGATACTTGATATTGTAGATACTGTGTAAAGAAACAAGAAGAACTAGGTTTGTTCATTTAAGTGATTTGCATTTATTATTTTTAGTTTTTAACCTAACTATTTGATAACAAGTGGCTCATTAAAAATTAGATTATCAGTTTGTTTCCGTATCTATGACAGCGAAATATACCTACATATACATATGATTCAGCATCATTTAATATCAACACAACCTGTAAACTCAAGAATAAGAAAAAAAAAATTGTTGTTATATGCAAAAATGCATTACCTTACCGATCAAAATAAATGAATCATCTGTTTTTTTTTAATAAATAAATAAATCACAATTTGTCATGACTGAAGTTGCGTGTACAGTACATGTATCGATATAAAAAAATATAAAAAAAATAAGTACTATCCATGTCACAAAGTACAATGGACGAAACTGGAGTGTTAATAAATATTCAGAATTCTATGGGTCGTTGCAAATACCCACCAAATGGAGTTCCAAAACTAGTGGACCAAGACCCGACACATGACTGATAAGTTAGAACCTGCAGTTGAAGCCGTAGAGGTGAGATGGACGGCAGCTGCGCACGCACCGAGTTACTCGGGAGAAGATGAAGATATGCGTTGTTCCATAAAAGTGTGAAAAACAGAAACGGATACCTAAAACGTACCGTAAAACTGGAAACAACATGTAAATACATTGCCACAGAATAAAGAACAATAGTGCTAACATTTCCTACTTCTTTCCTTAACACTTTCAACTCCACCTATTTTCATAGAACTCATACGCCATGGAGGGTTCCTCCGGGAGTGTTGCGCTAAAGTTAACCATCGCGGACGATCAACGGCATTAGGTTTAAAACCGTGTTATAAAACACTTTAAAACGAAGTAAAATAGTGTTTCAGGGGTTCTTGTAGCTACGCGTAGCTTCCAACATTTTAAATTTTTTGTGAATATTTGCAACAGTGAAAAAAAAAAATGCTTGGAAAACCAACACATAAATATACTAATAAATCTAGTTAAAATATACATCAGATTTTATTTATACGATTTATAATGCTGTATTCGCTAAGATAAACCTACATTTAAAATGAGCCGTCCGCGATGGGTCCCGGCATCCCATATGCGAGTAGGTGAACCCTCCAGGAGGGCTCCCGGCATTGAACTTGTTAAAAGAACATTTCAAATCATATTTTGACACGGCCGAAGTTGCTGGCGTAACTAGTATACCTACCTCTAACGTCTCGACAATCAACATCAAAGACAAAGACGAAATGACGACGACGACGTAGCAACGTCGTACCGTCTTTGCATTCTGTACAATGCCAGAACGCAAGGGTGAGAAACTAATCGCGTTTAGATTCGAAATGACTTTTTATTAAGTTCTTCCAATCTATACAAGAGTAGTAGGCAAATAGTCGCATACACTTCATAGTGACCTAATTAACTACCTTATTGCATAATATATAGTGCCAGTACAGTGTAGATACAGATTGCGACAAATGTTGTGAATTGGTATCCAACTTGTTTTCGACATAATGCACCTTGCGCTAATACTAAATAGCCTGTCGTGCTCGCCAGCACAGTTCTAACCTAACCTAACCCATTTAACCCAGTTCACATTTTTGGATTTTTATTTTATTTTATCAAACTATATCTTTAAAACTCTTGTCAGGCGTAAGTGATGTAGTATAGTTTGGAACCAGGACGCGCGCGTCCACGTTACAAACTATACACGAGCAGTAGGCAAAATTCATGTATACATTGTAATTACAGATTTAAAAATATTTTTCCTTCCTTCAGTTTCCTATGGCTGCGTTCTGGCCTTGATAGATTGGAAATACAGAACGTCGTAATGGACGAAGCCGGAGTGATAAGGACTCAGGATTCAGTGAGACATTCCAAAAAAACCAGTAGAAGGTACTCCAACATCTGTTAAAGAGAAGGACACGAATAGTGGTTCCGATAAATTATCTCATGCAGTCGCAGGCATCTTAAATTTAACAATAAAGATCTATTGCCTCCGAGTGCATGAGATTGTTTATAGTATTAAGTATTATGGGAGACATCAATAGGTCCTCTTTTATTCTATTCTATTCTTTATTATGGCAAGCAAAGCCGATGTCGACCATTCTGCCAATGTCTAAAGTGAGTTGGAAAAGTAAGTGTGTATTGAGAAAAGTAAAAAAATAATAAGTAGAATGATAAGAATCTTCCATGATAAATAGTTGAAATGTTCATCTTGTAGGGTTAGTACTGGACTGAAACAAACAAAATGATAGAATTACATAAATATTATAATTGTTAGAACATTAAATATCCACACAGACAGAATATTTGGGAGAAACAAAACATACTTTAGTATTATTGTGACGGATGAAAATCATCAATCACAAGCAGTTCTGGAGAGGAATATGGTGTCCATCTTTTTTAAAGTTTACGTTTTCCGCAGTTGGGGTTTTTTTTTTACCCATCTTAGTTATTTTATAATTTCTCATTCCAAATTACATGTACACATAATAATATATTATGAACATATATTTTTTCAACTAATCACCTTTTAAAACCCTTCATTTTGATACCCCACTATATATAGGACCGGGACATTTTTTTTTTTGAAAAAGTTGTATTTCGGCGCCAAACATCCGCCAGTTTGTTTTTTATTTTATTTTAATATACCCAGTGACACTTGCACAATAAAGACGAATCTAACCACATATCATTCACCAAAATAGGTTCAGCCATTTAGTAGTTACGAGTTGCGCCGTGGCGCCTCTCAAGCCACTCCTCAAAGAGGGGACTTATCGCCACAGTTGTGGCGTGCCCAGCGCTGGGTTGCGACAATCGCACTCTCCATGCCGCCATGAGATCCCGCCGGAGCTCTGTCCGCTGTGCCGTGATTTCTCGCGGCAGCGGAGTTACACCCCGGCGTTTCGCCTCCTCGCGCAACTCCCACATGTGCGCGAGGACTTTCGCCTCCAGGTCCCATGGCGGTAATCCGGCAAGGAGGCTCGCCGCCTCACGGGAGACCGTGCGGTATCCCCGGACCAGCCTGATGGCCATGACCCTTTGGGACGCGTTCAACCGCCGGGCCGGTCGCAGCCTCAATGAACGCGCCCACACCGGTGCCGCGTAAAGGGCCATGGACCGCACGACCCCCGCGTAAAGCCTCCGGCAGGAGGCGTTTGGACCCCCTAGGTTGGGCAGAAGCCGCTTCAAAGCAGCCCCAGTCCTATCCAGTTTGGGAGCCAAACGTCGGAAGTGCTCCACGAAGTTCCACCGGCTGTCGAGGACGAGTCCCAAGTACTTTATCGTTGACTCGACACCGATGTGAACCCCTCCCGATAGATTCGAACCCTGACAGGCACTTTACTTTGTGTAAATTATTTCATCACCACTGCTCTTAAAGCGGTGAAGGAAAATATAGTGAGGAAACCGGCATGTCCTAGAACCAAAAATTCATGTGACATCTAACAACCCGGACTGGGTCCGCGTGGTTGGTAAGCCCACTCCCTCTCACCGAGAGGAGGCCTGTGTCCCAGCAGTGGGAACAATTATAAGCTTCTTATGCTACATCACAAGAGTACCAGATTTCTTATTTGTTGAAATCCTTGTGAATGTCTTCTATCTTGTGGTAGGCAAAAAGGGTACCTATTTCAGACTCAGTAAAACCAACCGAATCAATAGCTACTTTAATACTTCCTGTCTCGTGCAGGGTAATGATGAAATTTTGGTTGTTGGCACAACGGAAAGGATACAAAAAAATTGTTTCCAAGTTAATGAGGTAGGTATCTACCTACATATTTGATAAATTACTTTTAATATACGAGTAGAATAAAACTATATTAGTACGTAAGTTATATTATGTGTTGGGTGTATCCATTATATAGTAATTTCAACTCTCATAAATAAGGAAAAAAGAAGAAATCCAAATTGTTAGTTGTGCAGGATAGGCGTTTGAGATTAAAAGTACCTACTTCCCTTCGGGAAACTCACGAATCATAATGTGATATTACGCTACATTTACCTACAGCTAGGCCATCATCATCTAACAAGCTTTTTCCTATGTTGCGGTCGGCTTCCAGTCTCATTAGATGCTGCTGAATACCAGTATGGAGCGACTGCCTATTTGACTTCCACCCACAACCCAGCTGGGTAACACGATGCCTCTTGGTAAGCGTCACATCACTCCAAATCTCTTTGAGTTCAGTTTGATCTGAATTACTGTTACGTGAATTAAAATATGACAAAAAACAATAAAAAATTATTGAGTAATTTAACTTGAAAAACTTTAATTAATTAATATAATCATCAGGTATTTCAAACACGAGTAGATCAGCGACATTTACGGGCTCTGCACCTGCTGACCGCCTAATGCGGCGCACACAAGAAGACCTGCCTTTGACACTGAAATCTTTGAAGTAGCCAGGGTTACAGTGACACACGTAGGGAGACACACAGACTCCGTTGGAACAGCCCGAGCAGTGGGGCTCGCACCTGGGAACAAAATTGAATCGGTAATTAGAAATTGCTTGCCAGGTCTCGCGTGGTCGAAAACGACTGCTGAGCAGCGTCCAGGGGGCCAAGTCTGTTAACGTAATTGTGTCAGGATGGATCATTGTTTATTTTGACAGTTTTGGTATACTCCTAATTGAAAGTCGTCGTTATTGGCGTGCCACTGACGGTGTATGGAAAAAATTACTCTCTATCTCGATAAAAGACGTAATCTTTTTTTATTTTGTCAATTTCCACTATGAATTATGGAGATTACGAACTTTTGTGACAATGGTAATGGCGTTGTTTTGGTAGTATGTTTGTCATTGAGCAATCATTGAAAATACACTTGGCCCCCTGGGCGCTTAGCATCTCCTGGACTCTAAGCATGACCACAGCAAAAGCGGAAGAAACGAAAGACAAAATGACAGATTGTAGAAATATTTCTACTGCGTGATATCAAAAATGAAAAAAATAAATGTCACTTTGTACAGACAGTGTAATCTTCCTAGAGTAGAGATAGAACTGGTTCTGCTACCCGTGCTGGTCGGGCCAAGTATAGGGTAAACACGGCTACACATCAGCTATACATTTCCAGTTTATGCTGATGTCGCATTGTATAGGATTTCCGTACAATGCGAGGTCAGCTTATACTGGAATGTATAACTTGATGTGTAGCCGTGTGTACAGTGGGATTTTTCCATTAAAAACATCTTAGAAGCAGCTTCGGTTCTATTGCTGTTGCCAATGGATTATAAATTGCCTTTAAAATGGTTCAGATTATATTTGAAAGTGTGTTATTTAGAGAGCTGAGTGAGTAAAAACGTTGACTATCATAAAAAAGAACATAAAAAATACTATACCTAGATGAGTCCCCAGCAATAGGCACATATCCCGAATTACAGGCACACATGTCTCTTCCAACACAAGTTCCATTGACGCAGGGTACTGAACACAACATCTCCACTGCTGACATTTGGCTGTCCGGGTAAATATGCTGGTATTCCGATCCTGGAGTGTGCGAGGGATTCTGAGGCTGGTTTGGTTGATTCGGATAGGTATTCTGGTTATAAGGATAGTTTTGCTGACCCGGGAAGTATTGGCTGTTCGGGTTGTAAGGTTCAGCGTTGTTTGGTCGGTGAACAGGTTGGTAACCAGGGTTGGGATTGGGACGCTGCTGGTCGGGGTAATATTGGGTGCCTGGGTAATATTGACTATTAGGATAGGACGCTCCACCATTTGGCAAAGGCTGACTCGAATTAGGGGAAAGATTGCCTGGATTGGGACGTTGGTCCGGGCCTAGATGTTGACTATCAGGGTACAGAGATGGGTGGCTACCAGGAATATGGGTGTAAATAGGTTGTCCATCTGGATTATATTGCGGTCTTTGACTGGAGTCGGAAGGGTGTTGGTTGCTCGAGTTGTTTTGATTAACTGGGTAGTTAGATGGCTGTGATCCAGGTTGGTTATTTTGTGGATTTCCAGTATTGTTAGTTGGTTGATAACCAGGGTATTGATTTTGACTTCCTGGGGTATTAGGATGGGGATAACCTGGATAGTTATATTGGGGATTTCCAGGGTAATTTGACTGTGGACTACCAGGGTAATTGTTTGGTTGATTACCTGGATAATAAGATTGTTGATTGGCAGGATAATTGACTTGTTGATTGCCTGGGAAGTTTTGCTGTGGTTGACCAGGGTTATTAGATGGTTGGTTGCCAGGGTAATTCCATGGTTGACTGCCAGGGTAGTTAGGATATTGGGGCTGCTGACCGTGGGGGACTCCACTTGGATATTGGTTGTTATGATTAGGATATTGACCGTAGGGGGAGACAGTTGTAGTGGTGGAAGGGTTTGATGGGTTTGAAGGCTTGTCGCACACATTCGGAGCTACGCAGCGGGTTGGTGGCGTGCAAGGGCTGGAAAAAAGATATTAAGATTAATTGCGTGCAGTAGTACCAACTTATTGTAGTATCACATAGGGTACCTAAAAGGCACATTGTTATTAGCGGATGCTCTTTTGTAAAAACCTTATGCTAGCCATACACGTAACGATTTACTTGTGCAAAATTAGACTTGCGCAAGTCTAACGTGACATGTGTTGAAAGAAGTTTGACCAAATTTCTTCCAACACACGTAACGATTGATTTGCGCAGGCCTAACTTTGCACGAGTAAATCTTTACTTGTTTGGCTAGCATTAGAACTCTTTAATACATCTTTAAATTTGCTTCTATAGTGGGAGGCAATTCAAAAAACTGATGATAACAAATTTGGAGGATATAGTTTTTTGCTGCAGCTACTTAACTATCATGTACATCCAAAACTTAATTACACCACTCGATGGCTAAAGAATCAAACAATTCGTATCAAAGAAAATATTACTCGTAACATATACGTATTCACGTAAAACACCTAAAAGGATAAGCAACTTACATTGAGCACTGAGGGACACAGTCTCCGTACTGATTCTTCGAGAATCCGTAAGAACAGCGGCATTCGTTAGGACCCACACATTCGCCATCCTTGCAACGATCACAGGATGGTTTACATGAACCTTCGGGAGTTGATTTCAATCCATTGTTGCATTCACACGTGTTTGGGGCTGTGCAGTTGCCTGAAAGGAGAGGAGTATTTTACTAATAGAGGGATTTTGCTAATTCTTAGTTAAGAATGACATTTGAATATTTGTACACCATATGTTGTGGTAGAAAACTACATTCTTACAAATAAATACATTCTGATCTTGATTCTGATTCTGAATGGCAGCTAAGGAGAACCTTTGGAACCTTTTTTTATAAAAAAAAAATTGGGTTAGAACATTAAATCAGTATGAAAAAGTAGAAATATAAAATATTCAAAGCTTGACTGCTAAAGTGAAACTATATTTATGATACCAATACAAATCGTCGTCAATTGCCTTCAATAAGTTCAAGGTTCAAAGAGACATCTGGATGGTGACCACCTCATTTAAATCTTCGCCTCATTTCATTCGACTATTGCCATCTGTCATCTGTCACATCGATAGTTATTGCCATCATCAATAGCTGTCACTACATGACTCCTTCAGTTTAAGTAAAACAAAGGACTATCCTTACCTCGTCCCGGACCACCGCACTGTTCCCGACAATACGGAATACAGAATTTGCTTTCCGAATCCAATCTGTATCCGTCCTTGCAAATACATTCGCCTCCAGAACAATGTCCATTTTGGCATCCGATCGGGCAAGTTGCCACACAAATGCCAGCCAAGTTCCGGACGTGGTCAGGAAAACAAGTGCACGTGTTGGGTGCACTGCAGAGTCCGTTGATGCACTCTTGGGTACATACTGGGTCGCAGATTCTGTAGTTGTGTATGTTCCTGATGTAGCCGCTGCAGCAGCTTCTGATGCGGCTCAAGTCTGAACGGGACTGGGGAATTTGTACATTTTAAATACATGTTTATTGGAGCTTTAGGTACTTGATCCAATAGTATTGTGGTGTATGCATACGGACATTGGGAAGTGGTTACCGCAAACTATGACCTACCACGTTTTGCTGAATACGGGACAACCTCACGGAAGAGGGGTCAAGTAATACAGGGCACTGACGCTAGTTGTAGCAATATTGCCAGCAAATCTATAACCTGAAACTTGCGGTATGACGATGAGTCGCGTCAATTAATTTCAAATTACTATGTTTAAAGAATACTTACGCCGTTGCCAACAGGCGCATGGGCAGGATCCCTGACCAGGCTAGCAGTTCTGTAAAAAGTGAAGAACGTTAAAACCAAACTGGGGATGGAACACTGCCTGGTCTAGAAAAATATTACATTTTGAACTATTCTTATTAAAATAATACCAGCCTGTTACTGTCGCACTGCAGGGCAAAGACCTCTCATACAGAGAAGGCACGAGCATTGATCATCACGCTTGCTCAAGACGGGTTGGCGATTTCAGACTTATAGTTAACTATAAAGTTCAGGTTTCCTCATGATGTTTTACCTTCACCGATGTCAGTAATGTCCAAGATAAACTCAGAAAGTAAATATGAATTGAAAAAGGCACATTGGTACTTGCCCGGATTTGAACCCACAACCTCGTGCATGAGAGGCGAGACCTTAACCACTGGGCCATCACGACTTTTTTCATTCATCTTTTTTTTTTCTTTCTTATTGTATACTCTATGTTAATAAAAGAGAAGAAGGGGGATAGTTAGATGTTACTTACGGAACTTCAATATAACAGACGCCCTTTTCATAGTTGATCGACTCCGATTGATTGGTCCTCACTACATATCCTCCGTAGCCTTGGTGTTGGCTGCTATTGTTGTAATAATTACTGTGGATATTAAGGAAAAGGAATACGTAAATACCCTTCCAGAATACAACGACCTTAGATTAATACAAATAAAGATCACAATATGGATAAAAGGTATTGTTAGATCCCTGTGTTTATATTCATTACCATGTGTAAGACCATGAATGACAACGTATGTCTTATTATGCATAAAATATCGTGTTATTCAAAGCAAAGTTTATCCTCATAGAGTACACTGTGCGAGTACTGGAGAATTCATTCTCATGCTTGCTATGTGACAGTCCTTTTGTACATAACAATTATGATACATACATTATATACACATACCTACTCGTAACGATCAGCAAAAAAAAATATCGAAGGAGTTTTCATAATTGTCTAGGAAAGAAGCCTAAAGTAGGTAATAATGCATAGGCACTATTTATACAGGGTGGCAGGGACATCGACGCGAAAACTGTTACATGGATACAGTACATGATTCTGAACCCCCCTGCGTTGAAATTTTCCGTCGGTTATTAAAAAATAAAAAGCTGTTTCATAGAAAAGTGCAATACCTACGCGCTCAAAATGTATGGAACAGCTGTGTGCAATCTAGTACTGAAGCCATTGTCAGTTTTCGCGTCGATGTCCTTGCCACCCTGTATAAACATGATGGCTTCTAGTTAAGTTCCCGATCCCTAAATATCGGGTACCCCAATTAAATTACGTCTAACAAAGACTTTGTAACTGATGAAACTATTTCTAGAACAAAGTTTCGGGGAACACCTTGAGAGTTTACCTACCACCTGTTTTGCCCTTGAGAAAAAACAAAGCTTTTACGAACGGCATTATAGTGATTTTATCTATGATCTAATAGGCTGTGAGTGATCACTAGAATATATTTGTAGGAGGTTGCGTCAGTTAGGGAAGTACCTCACAACTATTCACTTGTGTGCTGTGTATGGGCTATAGAGGTACCGTAATTAAACTATGTAGTTTGGAAGTTTACAGAATACACACACATAGCTTCACGCCTTGTTTCCCCGATGTTGATGTTGATGTTGATGTTGGGCAGAGGTGTACCTGTAGTAGGTGTACCCACATTTCGCTAGTTGTTTTTAAGTCCCACCACCACACCACACAATAATAGTATTATCTGTGGTGTGGTGTGGAGTGTTAAACTTTTCATTTCCAGAACATTTGATTTTCTGCCTTACCACATCCCCCATAAAGGATTGGGGGGGGCGGCAGAAGGCAGTTTTTGCCCCGTTTCAAAAGAAATCTGGATTCGGGGCTGAATAATGTACCTATACAAAATATTGTAAAACATTTTAAAAGAGTAGGTAACGGTGGAGTTTCTTGCCCATTCTTTTCCATACGAAAACTACCTTTTGAAAGGGGTGACTAGAATCAATTAAATTGTAACTTTCAAAGGTGCCTTACAAGGGCCTATTTGAAATAAATTATTTGATTTTGACTTTGACTTAAATATCTACTTCGGAAAAGATTAAGTTGACGTTTAATAAGACCAACCCCATAAATCAGTTTTCTTTATAAACGGGACAAGTTTTTAACGTCATTTGATAAAGCTGACAATCGATCACTTGGTTTAATATGTCACAAGTACGTATACGAAAGCCTTTTTTTATTTTCAGGATGGGAAATCATCAAATGACTTCTCCCGCTCTGGGCAGAACGAGAGGGTGTGTCAGACTTTTACTGACTAAAACCCACCCATGTTCCTTCCGTTGCCTGTGTGCCGGGGCCGCGATATCCCTTTCGGACAAACCCGCAACCCCAGCAGTCGTATAGCCTAAAGTACGGTATTAAAGTTAATTTAATTATAGAATTATTGTGAGCTTCAAGATTCAAGGAATGGTTTTGAAATCATCCATAATCTAGTTACAATAAATTACAAGTTACAACTGAGCTGGACGTAGTGTAGCAGTGTTGGTCCTCCATCGGTAAGATGGCCGAACGATATAGTTGCCATTGCTGCTACAAATAAGATGAGACTGGCATAGGAGCGTGGGGATTAATTAGCACAAGCAGATGGAGCCTATGTTCAGCAGGGGTTGAGGATAATGGTGATTATGATGGATAACTAAAGTTAATGACCCTCGGTCTTAAACACTCACTGGACAAGATTCTCTCCACCCTGGTACTGGTACCCATGACCACTGTATCCACCCTTCACCCCCGCAGTCTTCGTATACTGAGGGGTTGCGCTTGCGCATACGACTGCTAGCGCTAGTATCAACAGACGCATTTTGATCTGAAACTAAAGATTGAATAGATAATGTTAGTAGGAAGTGTGTTTTTGTAAATTAATGTTTTATTAGGTTTTGATGATGAACTTGACATGGATGAGATTTTATTTGAAAACTTGTAAAAAAAAAAAATAGTAAATGAAAATGAAAAAAAAGAGTCTGTTTTTATGTTAAAATTGGTGAAGTAATAATTCAATAGTATAATAAATTAATAAAACCGCAATTAATTACAGGCCTTAAACTTAGGGCAGCAACTCAAAAGTTGTTTAAGAACATTTATTTTTTCACTTTTTCATATAAAACTTGGTAGGTACTTTTATACATTTGACCATAACCAACAAAAATAATACAAAATATTCAAGTAAGAACACATCTCTCATGCAAATTCGACCCGCAATGATACGCTATCTCTTTGTTCAATACATACATAAGCAGATGAGTATAAAATAAACTAAAGTATGACATAACGAACTTGACTTACCCACGTATCTTACTTGTTTGTCCCACTGGTCTTCATGGCACACTGCCGCTAAAATTAGCACACACTGCTGTACTACGATATGAAGGCGTGAATGAGTTGGTGGCTTTGGGTTCTGTATAACGTTTTGTTTGACTGTTGACTGATAGCTCTATTGGACCAGTGGCTGTTAAATTTTTGAGGTAACTTAGAGACACGATCATATGAGGCACCGTTCGGAAAATCAATAATTCATTCACTCCATGATAATAAGATAATGGTATTCAGCTGCATCCGGATATACTGGAAGATCGGCCCCAAGATAGTTGGGCAAGGGCTAGGTAGATGACTAAACGTCAACCCCAACATAGGCCATGCCATGGTAGGTAATGATGGTCAGTAGGTAATTAGGGCGTGTCAGACTCTTACTGACTAAAACCCACCCGTGTTCCTTCAGTTGCCTTTACGTTGCCAAGGACCACGGTATCCTTTTCGGACTTACCCGCGACCCCGGTAGGCATCGGTCCTAGCGGACCCCGTCAATTATGCTGACATCTCTTTGAGGCGCACGTGGAATACAACGCGCCGTCGATCCGGGCCTGGTCATTATCGGACGGCGAGATACCCATTGCTCACCGTCCGCAAGCCCGCGCCTACGGTGGCCAACGCCCAGGGCGTCTCTTGTGGCGGCTAGGGCGTGAGGGCGCGAAATTTGCCTCTTCGCAAGCATTACTGCTTCGCAGAAGGAAGTGATGGCCTACCATGCACTCTCGCTCCGAACCATGGCCTTGACCAGAGCCGGACGCGAGAGATCATTGCCGCCGATCGCCTCCACAGGGACACGGCGCACGGTAGGCTGATATGAAACCGTAGAGGACTTAGGAATCAAAAACAAAAATTGATCTATTTAAAAAAAACAAATACGCAAATGAAATCTACTAACCATCACTATATAATATTGTTCTATGACTTTACATTTTACCCATTATTTTCAATGCTATGAATATTTAAAGATGTTTTTGTATGAACAAAAACATAAATTGATGATTATCTCGGAATTCTCAAATTTTCTCCAAAAATGGATTGAAGATTTGAATACGACAAATTATTATCTTATTTTTGCATATAATCTGGTGCTGCGATATTGTGCGATATTGGAGATTTTTTTTGCAAACTGTTTTGAAAAAGTAAGTTTTACCTTGTGACACATCCAATGAAAGGGCTTACTGTAAGGGTGTCAATTTTTAATTTTTTATAATTAAAAATTTAAATTTTAAAATAAATAGTTTTATAGTTATTTAAGAAAATAGATGAAAATTTACAATTTTTTTCAATATTTTACCCATAACGAAGCTACAGAGCATACAATTTTGAAAAAAATACAGAAATTGGTTCTATTCTTATAGATTACAGGAAAACTATGGGGTGGTATGGGTAAGAAGTCTATGGTTTCAAAACAACATGGCAAATCTCTCAAAATTGTGCGTACAAACTTACATTTCCAGCTGGAATGTTTGGAAGACCATGTTTTTCAACTACAATGTTAAATTTGTTCTTGGGATAAATCATCCCAAATACGGAACACTTCATTGTGTGTGGTCCAACACGCACTAGGCCGGTTTTTTTTATAGGCCTAAATGATAATTCGTTTGAAGACATAGTTGTTACAATATGTTCTGAAAGTTTATTTTTTTGCTTAGGATCTATTCAGTAAAAGGTTGGCACATCGAACACGGTAAGTCCTACTTACCGTGGTCGATGTGCCAACAGATGCTTTTACTTGAGATGGAGTTACAATCTGTGTAGATGTACTGGGAACTAATTCGTCGAATTTTTCCACAAAACCTCCTATAAAATTTGGCCAAAATATTTCCGGCTCTAACCACTCCTAGACCTTACTATTCAATCATTGTTCCTTACGATGAGCACGTTCCCATTTCCTATTAATATTATAACAATACTTTGCACAGCAACACCTTTAATGTTTTATAATTTTCATCATTTAAACCAGATAGTTTTGACTTAATGACATTATATAAAAAGCTATCTTTAATATTAGGTATCAGTTTCTTTCAATTTCACAAACAAATCAATGTTGTTTACCAAATCACGAAACATTTTTACAAAATCCTCGTTAATCTTACGTTCACAAAAATCAAATAATAATAGTAGTCAATAAAGGGGTAGTCCGTATGTAACGGTGGGTAACAACGAACTGAGGTATTCGTTTGACGTTTCCTACCCTCTCGCTTTTCACCTACCTGCAAATTTACTGCCCTCTAATTGGTGCACGTCACTAAAACCGGTTTGGCCGTATTTTGAGCACAAACAAATGACGTCACGGAAGTGGTGTGGAATATTTGACTATATTTTGCATTACAATTCTAATACGTGCATCAATTATTATTTTTTCGTACAATATTGAAACTACCTATAACTTTGAAAGTAATGGGTTTATGAAAAAATTCTAATAACAAAAAAGTATTGTATTAGTATGTAGATTTCAAAAATGTATACACGAATCCTTAAGTCCGTACTTCGCGATTTCAGTCCACTGTGCGGCGGTGCCCTGCCTAACCCGGGCAAACCTTCACCGTATGCTCTGTGGGCGATCTACACAGTGGTGACACCCGGGCTTTTTCTCCCGCCTTATGCGGAACAGGAACCTCCCGAAACAACCATGTCTGGTGAGGACCTGCGTCAGGCGGAAGGCGAGGACGCCGTGGCGCCTCTCCATCCACTCCTCAAAGAGGGGACTTATTGCCGCAATTGTGGCGTGACCAGGCCACTTACCCCAGTTACCCTATTTTCTTGATACAGAAACATTCGAAGGTCTTGGCCATTGATTGTAAGAAATATCACTCTGCACTTTGATTGCCCAATCAACTTTCTACTTCATTATTATTTTATTTCTATAGTTATTATCGTGTAAGAGTAGGTATATGCTGCCTGCTCATGTACCTACATAAAGTATTATTATTTATTTATTATGTGCGAAGTAGGAGCGAGTCTAGCGACTTGCTCCTACTTCGCACGGTTTTTACGACTTTACAAAACATCGAACTTTCTTAGGTAAACGTAACCACAATATTATTGTATTATACTAACAAACCTTCCAGAATAAATTCTCTAAACGATAAGGAAAACTTCATCAAAATCTGTTGAGTGATTTAGAATAACAACGCGGGCCAACAGACAATCGTGAAAAACAAGTTTGTTTTATAATATGTATAGATAGATAGATAGAATATTCTTTATTATGTACACCATAAACATAGATGCACATCCTTACAGACATAAATACGAGTTATTGCACAGTAATTCAATAAAAGATACATGTTTTTCCACTACGGAAGTAACTACTCGAACTATCGACAGTAAAAGTGCTAACTGCACAGATTCAATATTTCACCACTGAACCCCAATCCACAATCCAGTAGATATCGTCATTTGTCGGAAACGATGAGATAATGCATAAATGTTTTGCAATATTTTGTTGAATAGAAACAAAATACTCGTATAATATGTTAACCAGCCAAGTGTCATGTTCTGTTCGAAGAATTTAACCGATCTACCATTTACCTCAGTTGTCTATGAGGAAAAGTATGATTTTTTTTAATAGGTAGGACTACAGTTTGAATTTGTTGTTGAACAAAATTATCTTTTAGTTTTTTTGTCGGCCATGATTCGTAGAATAATGAGCTTACAATGAAGTGTTTGGCTTATTATGTAGGTAGATACCTACTTGTCTTTACCGACCGATATTATTGACCGCAGGATTTCGTCATCATCATTAGCATTGTCAACCATGTTCGACCCACTGCTGAGTAATAAGCATCCTCCCTTTTGCGCCATGCTTCCCTAGTCGGTGCGAGTCTCATCCAGGAATTACCTACATTAAAAAAGGTCGCCTCTTTCAAAATGATGGATGCTGCCTGATGTAGGGCTGCCAAATTTTGAAAATATAATAGATGGCGAAAAAATATGGTTAGTCAAAAACATTTATATTCTTTAAATCCATATTGTTTGCTACTATGGACCTTTAATAACATTTTTTTTTTAATATGTTAAAACAATTTTTATACTCTAAATTAAGGTAAAAAAAAAGGAATACTGGCCCTATTGCGTCGCCATTTTGCATTGAAATAAAAATATAGTATTTTTGCCTACTATTAATATTTTTTCTTTAGAAATATAGTATTTAGGCCTCTAATATACCTAGTAGTAGGTATACTATATTATATAGGAGTGTTGGCAACCCTACATAGATGGGAAGCAGACGTGTCTTTTGGTCAAACAGCAGGCATATCGCAAGTTAGAGCAACATACTTCTATGATTCCATGTCAAGTATTACTAAGGTATTTTCTATGACCTTTCATTTCCATGGTCCATTGTAGTAGTAGATATTTACACGCTGACTAGATTGCAAGTTACCAACATACATAATATGAGTGCCTACCTACACCTTGACTATCGTTTAAATTGTTTAGCTAAGTATTTAGAAAAAGTCTAGTCCTGTACTCATGTATCAGTCGGTCGATTCTGTAAAAATATTAACGTGAAGTGAGCGTGATTAACACTATTGACAGCTCACTTCACCTAAGTTTCACGGTGATATTTTTACAGAATCGAACGGCTGATCTTTACCTACTAATAAACTCAAAAACTCAAACTCAAAGCATTTATTTCAATTAAACCATTTACAGGCACTTTTGAATTGTCAAGGAATCGGTCAGTCAGAAATATGAAGCTAGTTGCCCATTCCAAAGCGTAGTAGTACCTATGGAGAAGAACGGGCAAGAAACTCCACGGACACACTTTTAAATAAAAATTTGTTACAAAATATTGGTTACATCATTCATGTTGAAATTATACATGTGAGAACAATGTAGAAAGAAAGAAAGAAAGAAAATAAATTTATTGACTCAGGTTAAGGCACACAATATTCACACAAAAACAAAAGTGCCTCACGGCTGCGCTAAATAGGCCCAGAAAGACGTGCACGTTAGAAGCGTCCGTAATAAAAAGATAAAACAAAGAACAATTCAACAGTTAGAGTTGAACAGTCCCAACTGATGGCGCCCATTCACGAACATGACGCATGGATTCAGCTCAACTATTTTGAAGGGAGCTAAATGATCCAACACATGCGCCACCATCAGCGAGACATCTGAGTGAGCATGACATCTCACAGCCGCCAGGGCACATTAAAGTCAGTAAAAGACGTATTACCCGGTAAAATTAAATCTTTAGTACATAGCACTCACAACTGTGCTCTGAAATTATATAATACAAACGATTTTATTCAATGCAAAGATGGTCTTAAAATCTTCAGCAGCTCCAACAGTATTTTCAAATGTTAATCAATTACTTGTGTTTGTGGAGCAGGACCAGCATTGAGCCAAGCATTTTTATCAGCGATGTAATCCCCCAGCTTATAATATGCCTGCCTATCTGCCAATCTACTATGGAGTACTACCTATATCCATCCATACTAGAAATATAGGCGAAAGTAACTGTCTATCTGTTACCTTTTCCTGGATTTCTATGAAAGGTACACACGTAGACAGTGACAGGTTAGGACATAGGACTTTTTATCCCGGTAGGACGATCCCGTGAAATAATTTCCGAACTTTAAGCTGGTGAAACCACGGGCAAAATTTAATTTATAATAACAGTAACACTATACAGGGCTCTTGGTCAAGATCTCGAGTATTCTTATCTTGTTGTTTTGATTCAGATTATTCAATGAAAATACAGTCAATAATCATGTCTAGGTAGCTATACATATTATGACTTTCGCTTCGTTCCCAATTTCGTTTCATGGTCTATTGCAATCCACACTGGATAACACGGGCCTTCCCAAAGTAGGTACCTCCCTAGCCCTACACATAACACCACTTTCCCAGAAATGCACTGCGTTCGGCGCTTGACGTGGCAGCACCTCGTGTCCGAGTTCGCAACAAGTCAAGCGGATTAGGTTACTAAATATACATAGTCTATTGTTTTTTTTGTTTTTATGTCTTGATAGGTATACATATCCCGACGTTCAGTACATAAAAGGGTGGTAAATTAAGTACTACTTTATGGTTGCAACTTACAAGGTCTATTTTTCAATGAGACAGTTAGATAGTGTGTATTTAATAAATTCCCGTTCGTCCCACCAGTGGGACGACGGCAGTGGGACGAACGGGAATACACGGTATAGTAGTGTTACCCAGCATCTGGGTTGTGGAGGTCAGATAGGCAGTCGCTCCATGTAAAATATTGGTATTCAGCTGCATTGCATCCGAGTAGACTGGAAGCCGACCACAACATAGTTGGGATAAGGCTGCCTGTCCACTGGAGCGGAGAGGAGAGGAATTGATCGGAGCTGTGCCAATATTAAACAATAGAATTCCATAAAGTTTCCGCTCCGCTTCAGTGGACAGGGACTTGCGAACTAGTTTAAAAATTCATACAAAACCGGGAAGCGGAGTGGGAAAGCGGAGAAGAGATGCGAAACAAAACCTACTCCCCCTCGGGGGTAGTGTGCCACCGATGTTCGGCCAGTGCGTGCGTGGGGTACGGCGGCTGTTACAAAAGTAACACCAACGTACTTTGACACACAAATTAATCGTCGCGTGAAATCGGCCTAACTCTGCACGGTCCGCAATTCCGCTCCGCTACCTCGCTCCGCTCAGTCCGTAACTCCGCTCCGCTGACTTGCTTCGCATCAATGGACAGACACTGTCCGCAATTCCGCTTCGCTCCGGTGCCTCGCTCCGGTCCGCTGCCTCGCTCCGCTTCAATGGACAGGCAGGGCTGTGGCATAGTGTCCACCTTCGTAAAGTTTTAATGTAATGGGAATTGTTGTCAAAAATGACAAGGCATTTACGAGGTCGACTTTATATACTTACAAATAATTATTTACCTACGTCACATTACGTATTTGTTTACTTACTCAAAAATGATAATAACTAATCATTATTTCTACGAAGCGAAAGAAAAACATTAATATTGAGTCTGTTATCAGCCGGTTGAGTATTAAAGTCAAAGGGTTATTGCAGTTTCTGGTGAACCAAATCTTGACCCAACTAAAGATCTGTCTGCAGCAGGTCATCTTTCTTAGGTACAGTCGGTGCTGTCGCTGGTAACATTTTGACCGTGAGCTGGCCTAGCGTAGTAGCATAAGCGAAATCACCCTTTAACGTTCCCACTGTTGGGACATAGGCCTCCTCTTTGTGAGAGGGAGTGGGCCGTAATCCACCACGCGGGCCATTGCGGGTTGGTAGATGTCACATGTCTTTGATTTTCTGGTTCTAGGACATGACGGTTTCCTGTTTTCCTTCACCGCTTTGAGAGCAGTGGTGATGGAATAATTTACACAAAGTAAAGCGTTTGTCAGGGTTTGAACCTATGACCCACAAGTCGTAAGTCGCGGCCGTTACCTCTGGGTCACTACTGCTAAACCTGCGTAGTAAGGAGTTTCACAAACACGTAACACAGTTTCAATCAAAATCTGAATGATTTTGAAGGATATTGCTAATCCATTGCTTCATATGTTCGAAAAAATTGTCTTCTCAACAACGTAATTAACGCAATGATGTTGTTGAACTGTCAAATTGGAAGCCATTGCTTTGCTACTGTAAGTGGGTTAAGTTCGCCCCTGAGTTGAAATTTTTCGTCGGTTATTAAAAAAGAAATCTGCTGTTTCATAGAAAAGTGCAATACCTACGCGGTCATTGTATGGAACAACTGTTTTTTTTTATAACCGACGAAAAATTTAAACGCATGGGGTTTCAGAATCATGTACTTAAGTACTGAATCCATGGTAACAGGCTTCACGTCGATGTCCCTGCCACCCTGTATAAACCTATTTATTACTTGTATTTGTTAGGTTAGATACCTACGTACCTACCTACGGGTTAGGGGTCATTCGGCCCACTATGGAACTGGGCCCTACATACCTTCTGTAAACATATTAAAATGCCAGAAACATATCGCCTTTTATGTACTTACCTACTTAGTAAAAACGAAAAATTTGGGGACAGCTTACTTGGTTCTAGCTGCAAATGGACAGCTGTAACCCAGATAATAGAAAGATAATTGAATGATTAATATATATTTTGTGAAATCTGTCCCAACACGAAACATAGGATGTCATTTGATAACAGCAATACCCACGCACTTTAACCCTGATAAAGTTTATCTGTTTATAAACGGGTTCCACGAAACAGCCGGTCTCTGTGTCTACTTCACAATAACTTCCATAAAGTCTGTTTACTCCCGCCTTACGAAAACTTGAAAAAGAACTACAGAATATAATTTTAACTTTATTTAATTACGTTCCTAATACATTCATTAATTTAATACATCAAATTAATAATTCACACAAAAATCTTTGGTAGTTTTAACACAAATTATCATACAACGCCATCTATTACAACAATTTAGAACTACTGGCGAATTAACACTTTTGACCTAAACATAGCGGTCATAATTCAGTTACTGCTTCCCCATTCAGGTTCATGATTTCGATTGCATGTTCAGAAGGTGGCCTCCAGCAAGGAATTTCAGCGTATAGTGGTTCTAATGTTGTATTATCTATAACGTCCAGTTTGGCTTCGCACTTTAGTGCTTCGATCGCGGACTCAGTTACGCTAGCTCGAAGTTGACGTAGTTCACTGCAGTCGCTCATAGATGGCGCTATAGAGGAACGAGTTTGTATTGTTCCAAAATCATTGCTTCTTCTTGGTAAATGATCGTAATGACATTCTAAAATACCTGAAATAACAAACAAATTTTAAGAAGATATAAACTAATTTTTATTTAAAAAAAATCAATTTTATTCTATTTTTACCTCTGAAATTTTCCAGCATTATAGGAGAAATAGTTTGTACGACAACAGGCCTCATAAATTGTTTTAGATTGCGATCTAACGTTGATATTGGTTGGTAATGACACTTTTCCGAAGTAGGCGGATCTAAAAAACACAATACACGATATAATACAAAAAAGAAAAAAACCAAAAAGAATATCGTGGCCCATGAGGGGATCGAACCCGCGACCTTCGCGTTATTAGCACGACGCTCTAACCAACTGAGCTAATGGGCCGATGAAAACTTGCACGAAAATACGGTATATATTCCCAAGAATGATTTAAATAATGTATTCCTTCAAAACACGATGCGCGATGTACTTAGTGAGAATGGGTGATGATCGATCCAATTTGCAAAGAGAGTTTATTTCATTATCACGAAAATTGATTCTTGAGAAATCGACATATCAACTCAGAACGAGTTTCGAGTAGCACTTACCGAGTGTTTTGGCTTTTCCGCCCTAAAGGACTTTCAGGGTTTCAGAGCTTTTAGATTTGAGCATTGTCTGAAGGACTTCAGTAATAATTTTACTTAGTCTGTTCAGATTTAGACGGTGTTAACGATCATGTTATATCAATATCAATTGTATTAAATATAATAATGATCTTTTGAATGATGAAAAAATTAAGTACAAAATGCAGGTTGCCTTACAAATGAAAATAGGTACCTAGTTATTACGAACTATTAAAATCAAATTTAATTTTAAAGTTGGCTTGGCTTTTGCCTTTATAGCTTTGCTGTAGGTTCTGTCGATATTCGGTATCTAACTAGTGACCCAAAAAAATGGGTAATTATTATCGAGACGCTGAAACTTACCGGGTAATGGTGTGTGGAAAATGCTTCTCACATACGGCGGCGGAACATCATTATTATCAATCATAACTTGCATTCTAATATCATTGATCTTCCTCACGTTCTCATACCTCGGCTTTTTGCACCTCTCTATCATCACAATCACCACTGCTACGGTGATGACTGCCATCATCACGCCTCCTGCTATACTTATCACCGATACCAAGTCTACTGACGACCTCTCAGTTCCCTTCTCCCCCATAACGGCAGTTATATGTTCGGGCTCTGTCAAAATATGAAATTCTTCATCATCCGTCGGTCCATCTGTTGTAACTCTACCAATACTTTTAGTAACGTTAGCCTTTTTAAACTCTTTTTCAACTGCCACTGGTGGATTAGTTGGATTATTATATATTTTTGTTACAGGTGCAATGTTCACTTTTTTAGGAGTTATATGTTCTATCAAATGTTTTGTTGTCTGCTCCGTTGAGGACTGTGTTGTACTTGAAGTTTTAATAGATTTAGTAGTAGGAGTCGTAAGTAAATCATTCTGTTTCAGTCTAGTTCTTGTTGTAGAAGAAATAGTTGTTATAGAAGTAGAAACATTCTTGTTAATATCAGTCGTCATGCTGTTAGTTCTATTATTACCAGGCATAGTCTTAGTAACTTCCGAAGGCTTTTTTACTAATGTAGTCAATTTAGTTGAAGAAGTGGTTGGTTTTGCAGTTACAGAAGTGCTCGGTACTAGTGTTTTATTTATAAAGTAGGATGTAGCCAATAAGTCTTTTCTTGATAACGGACTCAACTTAACCGGTGGTGTTGAGGTTTCGGTCAGCATTGGCTTTGTGAATTCATTTTCAGTTTTATTATACAACTGAGCTGTCGAACGGTCATTTACTGGCATGAATGACGAAGTTAAAGCAATCTTTTTGAATGTTGAATAAGACACCGATGTAGGTATTATAGACACAATAATCGTTTTTGGTGTTGTAATAGGTGGTGTTAATTCTTTGTTATCTTTGTTATTAGCACTTCTGTACCTTGGAAATTCATGAGTAGTTTTAATCTTTGTTTCTACTATAGAAGATTCACCTTTTTGCGCTGGCCTTATCCATATTTCCTTTGGTTTAAATTTCACTGTAGTTGGAAGTATTCTTATAGTGGTTTCTTTTTTCGTAGTCTCTGTTTTTAATATTGTTTCCATTGGCGTTGTTAAAGGTATAGTGGTAGCCATCTCAGCCGTAGTTAGAACTTCAGTAGGTTTCTGTTGTACGTTAACAGCAGGAACAGTCTTTATAACTTTAACTGGTTCAGTACTAGTTTCCAATGCGTCAGTTCTATTAAATATTTGTTCAATGTTGAACGTTTGTGTTACTGATTCAGTAGTAGTTCTGGCGGCTTTTGAAGTACTTGTCGTGACAAAAGTTGTATTATCATACATTGTAACTATTTTAGGTATTTCTACAGAGGTGAGAATAGGTATCATTTCTTCAGTTTTCTCCTGATTATCCGTAGTAAGGATTTTAGAAATACTTGACATAGTATTCGTAAAAGGTTTAGTTGATGGACTAGTAGCAATTGCTGTCGTAGCTTTAGTCGTGGATGTTTCTGTAGTAGTAGGAGCTATTGTAGTTGTAGAATTAGTGTCAGCAGTAGTAGAAGTTGTAACTATCACAATAGGAGTTTTAACTGTAGTTCCAGGCGTAGTAACTGTCGTTTTAGGCATTGTAACTGTAGTTCTAGGCGTAGTTACTGTAGTTCTGTGAGTTGTTACTGTAGTTCTAGGCGTAGTTACTATAGTGCTAGGAGTCGCTACTGTAGTATTAGGGATCGTTATTGTAGTACTGGGAGGTGTTACTTTAGGTGTAGCAGGAGTTGTAGTTTTAGTAGTCAGTGCTGTTAGTAGTTCTTCTAACGACGTTGTAGTTGTCATTGGTGGCATGCTCGCATCACAACTGTAAAATGAAATAGAATATACGTTTATACATAATATACAATTTACAATTACTTTCTGAAGAATTGCAACAAAGGAGTATTCGAACTAAGAACCAGCAATAGATATTTCATTTGAAATCACTTTCATGATTTTTTTAACCACGTCTGAGAAGGTGCCTGCTTATCACCTGATGGTAAGTGATGATCAGGCCCAAAGTGGAAGCGAGCTTCACCTGCAATCCTCAAACACAGAGAAACTGGCTATCTTACCTCTAACTACCGAAACACAACAATGCTGTTAACATGATTGTTATGGCGATAGACTTAGATAAGATGGTGGTAGCTAGCCAGGCGGACTTAGAACAGGCCCTACCACCAACCAAACTGAGCAGAAAATTTTGCCCCCACTGGGAATCGAACCCGGGACGTCTGGGTCTGAGGCAGATGCTCTAACCACTAGATCACAGAGGCGGTTTCACAATATTTTGAATATAATCATTGTTTTTAGTCGGCATAATAACTTTTAATACACGCTTGCTTGTAAGCAAACCTACTAAAAAGTTTAAAATTATTATCATTCTTTTGATATAAAGAAGTGTTGAGCTATTGTATAGCTACTCGTCCAGTTCTTGACTTCGGGTAGGTAAATAGTAAAAAAATTGGGGTCTATTACACATTGTCTGCGACCCAATTTTTTACAAGCGAAAAACTATTTTATGCATGATAAGATAAATACTAAATCTAGGCATATCAAAGTGGCCACCCACCTCTCACCTTGCCATCCGTCCAAGCACTCGCATTCGCCCGTGACGGGTGAGCAGAAGCCCTTCTTACATCGTTTACATTCGTTGATACAGTTTGGACCCCATTTGTTGTCCGGGCAGTCTGAAAGTACGGTTGATGGAATGGTGGTCAAAACTAGCAAACTAGTTAGAACGTAGAGTAGGTCGTTCTAAATATTACAAGATGAATGCCGATTTTGTACATCAGAACGTCATGAACAAGAAATTACTACAAAGAGGGACACTGCTTTATTTAAAGTGTGACTGCCATCACTACCGCTTTACCTTCTGAGCATCCAGGACCTGTCTTCCCCAATGGACAGATAGGGACGCAGGAAACATCCCTCATCTTGTACCCTGGACAGCACACCGCTACCTCGGCCGTCCTTTCTTCCGTCTGTAACATTATAATATGCGTATCTTCATTAATGTCGGTTTCTAAAAAACGATCGGATTTTTACAGAAACACAAACATTTCAGGCAAGAAGAATGTGGCAGTGACTCAATTTGGGATTCTGAAAAAAAGAGGAACATCTGTCTTCATAAATAATACAGGCTGTTATAACCAGTCCGGGCTGCAATTCAAGCAAGGTGATTTTCCAATAGGTATGGACGGAAGAAAATGAGGCAATGCGCTAAGGAAATCGGGGGATGATGTAATCCCGTGCCGTGACGCTATCAATTTTTTACAGATTAATGTATTTGTTTTAAAACTTATTTCAAGTGATCAACCATTCAAGTAAGATGTATAAACAAAACATGAACTTGAAGCAACTTTAAGAAAGGGATCTCATTAGAATAAGTCATAGCATGATCCACGATCGTGTAAATATAATGATTGTTGGTAAACTTCGAAATACACGTAACGGTTTATCAACAGCTTTATCAGGAGATAAATCTAAAGATTTAATCTGACAAACACCAGGTAAACTGCTGTGAAATAGAACTGCAGGGGTGATTGTTCACAAACGGATTGTGAACCAAGGGATCTATATATCTGTTAACATTTTAGGGTCTGACTAAAACATTTAGCGTAGTTTCATTACAGAATGCAGCTTTTAAGATCAGCTTAGCTTTTAAATGCTAGCTCCAGCCAATCTTTCTTTATGAAAAATCTACTAATTTATTTGATCTGTCTGAAGATACAAAGTGCAGTGTGTGTGTTATCACGAATGCAATGATATAATTAAGGCTAGTAGGGACAGTCACTTCACAATCGATCTAGTTTTTCTCAAGGATAGTCCTAGGTAATAAGTTGTTGACATCTAAACTGTATATTTTCCTCAGTAAGTCATAGGAATATTTAAATATAATTGACGTGCACTGACGCCCTAGCTCTTGTTACCTTCATTATTTAAATACTAGGTACGTATTTCTTGGCTTCTTTAGATGTATTTTTAGGAAATTTTGAGAGTCCTGGTCCAGGTTTTTGCAAATTGAAATTTATCTTAATTAACACATTACGTCGGCGTCCAGGTATACGGAACCAGAGTTAGTATCAGTAAATTATGCTGGAAGAAGTTGCTGCTTATCATCTTGGTATTCCATATGTTATCTTTAAGATTACTTTGCGTGTCAAGAGGAGATGAACGTTGCTATAAAATACAACGGAAAGTAATATTTTGTAAAAAAAAAACGACTGATTTCGGAAACCAGTGAAATGTACAATATTGAGTACAGATAGTGCCACCCACGAAGACGCGCCCGACTCTTCGTTCTAATCAATTACAGTACAAGTGTGCAACATTCCGCTAGCGTTTTAGTTTTGTCGTGTTTATTAATTACCCACTCATATGTATTGGTGTGTATTGACAATACTAAAACACTAGCGGAATGTTGCACTCTTGTAATGTAAGCGTTAAGGAAGAAGAGTGGGGGGTGGTTCGTGGATGGCACTATCTGTATCGACATGAAGCTCCTTAAATATCGTCAAGTTCGATATACGCAAATTACTTTTCAACACCAATTTTCTGTTCAATGAGTATCATGTAATGATAAACAAACCTCAAGCCTGGTTAAGTCTCTCATCTCTGTGTTCCACTTGGAGCACCTCGGTGGCATGGAGAAGCACCACTCGTAAGTCCTCACCGACATCGGAGCCCGGTACTTTACCCTCTTTGTTATGTTGTATCTGTGAATGTAGAATATTGATATCAATCATTTGGGCTTCGTCGTGATGGCTAATAGGTTCACAAGGATAGTAATATATATATATTTGATATATCTATTTGACAGAGATGATACTAGATTTGAGATCAATGCTTGAATTCCTTCTCTGCATAAGAAGAGATTTAATTAATAAAGAAATGATACTTCTTAGAGAGAGATTCGCTAGACAAGCAGTTCTCTGTTAAATCTGTATCCAGCTTGATGACAGGAGGACACTTTCCTTGAGTATGATACTTAGGCATGTGCCATCCTGGGCTATCAGCCAAGTTATCAAAATTTCTGACTTAATCCTCTTTACCGCGGCATAATTCTAAACCGTAAAATCTTTTTTTCATGGGATCATAGAATAAAATACTCTTTATTATGTTACCATATTAATAACAGATATATACGTAAATGTATGGATATAATGGATGGATTTCGATGAACAATGCTTTCCGGAATTTAAGCAGCAGCTCTTGAATGCATTGCAGCAGTTTGAAAAAAAAAATTGTAACAACGAAAATGTTTTCAAGGCACACGACGCTTTACTTCATTTTGTGGAATTACATCCTGCCTATCTAATAACTTTAGTCGCAGGTGTAATATGACGATTATGATATGATGAATATGTGGACAGAAGGTACCTCTAAGTCGCTCTCGAATTAATTTCATAAGAGCACTTACAATCCATTCTAACGCAGTACCGTCCCAAAGTTCCCTATAAACGGGTTACCTACGTAGAAAGTGGTACTTAATTAAAGCTATCAGGATTAGTAACGCCTCTGTGGAATAGGGTTCTCCAATATTAGAGCAGACTCATGTTTACTTAGGATCGCTCAAGGTTATTTGTTTATAATTTACTAGCCTTTGCTAGCGACCTTTAATTATTACCCCCGTGATAACATTTGAACACCCTTTTTTGTTCCAATATCTTATTCTGTAATCTATTTTTAGATGCCGAATTCAAGTAAAAGTTCGCTTACGGTATTGTTGGTGTTAAGACTTAAGTGGCTGTGATAGTATTTCTTTTAATTTCGTTGTATGCCATGAATTTTTTCACATATCAAAACCAACAATTTAGCTGGCACACTCAGGTGTGTGTGGTGTGTCGGGGATTCGTTTGCGAAATACAACAGGTCAGCCTGTTTTATTTCGCAAACGGATGCCTGAATCCAAAAATGGTTTTCACACACTCAAAATATTTTTGAACGACCTTTCCAACGACACCTCCACTTTGTCGGCGTGATTAACATGTATACCTAGCCATGTCAAATTTCAGCTTTCTAGAGTCTTTGAATTAAGCTGCGACAGCCAGACAGAGGGACGGACATGGCGAAACTATAAGGGTTCTTTGTTGACTACGGAACCTTAAAAACACACAAAGCCTTATTTTTTTCGAAATAGCATTTACTTGCCGTCCCTGATTTAATAACAAGATGTTTAATATTGCGCTCCTGCTACACTATTTCCTTGTTTACGAGGAGTGAATGCGGAGTGATAGAATGTTGAAAAGCATTAGATAAAGCTGTTTTATGTAGAACGTAAGTATCTAAGGACCCGAGGCCTTAACGAGAGAGAAAGGACCAGAATTATTTACAAGTTTGTAACACAATTTAATGTTTAGGAACTATTTGAAGTGCTACTGCTTACATTACTCTCGATTATTAAGGCACCGTGGACGAAAAAAACCTTTTTAACCGACTTCCAAAAAGGAGGAGGTTCTACGTTTTTTTTTGTTTTTTTTTCTTATGTAGGTCCACCGATTTTTCCGTCAATTGGAGACTGATTTAAAAAAAAAACTTTATTTCGTGAAAGGGAATGCTCCCAAGTTGGTCCCATATAAATTAAATTAAGAATACATTAAAAAAATACGTTGTAGAAATACGAAACGGTTTAAAAGCAATTTTCACTTGACAAGTATGCCTAGGCTGACTCCTTGGTACGGCTTAGGATGGCGCGGCCCACTCACATTTCATCCCACCCTACTCTTATCAATATTGATTCTGTATTTATTTTCGTCCATGAGGACAATATTAACATAAGATTATTTCTATTGTAAGTGTAGGACTGGGTGTCTCACTTCCAATATTGATTCTGTCTACATTAGCTAAAGGAAGACGAAACATTTTCTTGCCTCTAATAATATTATTATGTTTTCTTTTGGTCTTCATTTTCTATGCTGCGCATTGTGTTTCGTTTTCCTGCCTACTCGATTAGAAACTGGTGCTTACTTACCTAATACAGATATTATCAAAATAAAGCTAGAGCCCACGTTCTCGCGGTCGTAAAAATACCGCGGCGATGTTTTTTCGTGCATTGGATTTTCAACTCTCTGCTTAGCGCCGAGAGTTGAAAATCTAACAGTGTGTTTTTCAACGCGCTGGGACGAGAGTGCGTCCCAGCGCGTGAAGATCACGTCTAAACGAGCACCTAGTGTTAATGATTTAGAAAAAAATATTTATATTAAATGAGATAAGTAGAGTATTTTCTTAATAACTTAATATTATATGAATTAATTAATTTAATTTAGATTATGTTTATATTACAGAGTGAAATTAATTTGTAAAATTATGTCTAACGCGGATAAAAAACTGAGAATCATGCAAAATTTATCAAGCGTATATTTCTGAAACCTTCACCATTTTAAAGATAATTTAATTATGATCTTTTAGTCTACGTGTTTTATTAAGATACCTTTTGTTTTATGCATAATAAATTAATAATGCGTCTAATTTGGGACACCGCTGCTATTACTGCCTGGACATACGACGCGTTGCGTGAGCTCAGTACAGAACACGCAAGCTAACCACTCAAGGTCACTGGCATATATCCGCGTCTTAAAAGACCTAAGCTAAAGGGCCTCTATACTATACATATAATAGACCCTTTAATCTGCCAACCAGCCTTATTTTGATTTACATACGACATGACTGGAGCTTTATGGTGAAAGCGCCAGGGTAAACAGCGTAATTAAAAATTTCATAGATTTTTATTTTGCTGGTTAGTATCAGATTGTATGGTTGATCAAAATATGATTCGCGACCGTAACTAGTTTTTTACAGTATTATAATCAACTGCCTCTACGGTCCAGTGGTCGCAAGCACTACTGCTGAACATGAGGTCTTGGGTTCGACCCCCAGGTGGGGGAAAGTGTTATTGGGTTTTTTCATAAGGAATTTCTCAGTAGCAGCCCCAAGTTATGCTAATCATTAGAATCATCAATACAACTCTCTGAGTTATAAGTGGCCTCAAATGTCATGATTTCATTAAAGGATCATTCAATAGGGCGCTTAGAACTTAGATAGTACTTGTCTTGAACACTTAAATTATTAAAAACTAAAAAATTAAGCTAAAACGTAGAAAAAATCGAATATTGCGGGTTAAGGTAGCCTGCTTTAATGAATTAACTATTCTGTAAAAGTTACACTTACTTCTGTTTCACCATGCAGACATTATCCCCGTTGAGGGCTGCAGCTTCCATGAGGATGACCACAGCACACACTACCACGGCACACCATGCTTTAGTCTTTATAGTCCTTAACACTTTGTCTATTAGCACCCACATTTTAGCACTGTCGCCGATCCATGGTCCTAATGTCGAGGAGTCATTTTCGAGGGGTTATGGGTTCCTGTTGGTCAATGAGTAATTTAAAATTAATATTCAAAGATGGTTTGTTTCGAAAGATTGGTAAGAAATAATCCTATAGAATAATTTTGAGACACAAAACAAAAACGTAAGTCCTAATTTGAGCTTAAGTGCTTAATGGAACAATTCCGTAACTAACTGCAGGCAGAAGAAGCAGGCGACATGTCGCCGCGAAATACTAGAAACCAGTAATGTCGCGGCGACACGTCGCCTGGTGCCTGCAGTCGGCTACGGAATTGTACCTTAACCAAGTAGCAATAACTCTGTGTCTCATCCAAGAGAAGAAAAAATAACTAATGAACTAAATTAAAACCAGTGGACTGCCTATTTTAAACTAGCTTCTGCTCGCAAATTCTTCCGCGTGAAATTCCTTGTTCCCTGACGCATCGCGTCGCATCGCCCGACGCGCTTTCACTTCATTTACGTAAAAAGAAAACAATTTTTTTTGACAGTGATCCATATTTATGTTAGTATACCTACTTCACAGATATTTTAGTAATAAAAGATTAAAATGCATACCACAATATAACTATTATAACTAAAGTGAATACCTGAAGTAGGTTAGCAATAGCGGTAAGCTTAGCGTTCTTTCTGACTTTTCTCTTTTTAATGTTAAATAGCCTTTAACCTTCCTAAAGAATGGGACTATCAAATGCAAAAATAATTTTTCAAATCCGACTGGCAGTTCCAGAGATTTGCGCTTTATTATTAGTGTACGTAGAAATATGATTATTGTGGCTTTTTAACGTTCAAACTGTCTGTATAATAAGAACAGTTATATCTTCTCGCAAGAACCGGTCTCAAAATTATCAATAGCAGACACAAACCAACCAGACCTTTAAGAACCTTTTTCCCCTCAACAATTCAGAGGAAAAAAGAATTCCTTTCTATTTGAGCCATCCTCGCTTTCTATTAGCAGGACAATAATTTGTCCAACGCGTGACAGAATGACGGGGCGTCGGGTCAACTAACCGTCCGGAGAGGGAAGAGGGCAGCTGAATTAATTGTAGCAATAACTGTGTGATACTGGCAATGTTTCGTAATACGGGACGTTATAAGTCATGACGATTCAATGACAACATAAGCAATGTTAATAATGCAAGAAGAGATAGCAGGAAGTGAGAAAATCAAGTCAAAAATACTTAACAGTATAATTGGAGCCACATATTTCGCCGTCGAATTAAAGATTTTGAAATAAAAAATGATTTAAGATAGAACAAATGCACGTAGATGAGATGAGAGTATCCAGAAGACATCATATCCAAATATTTAATATATTACACACGCAAATCACAATACAAAACAAAACAGAAACCATCGCAATATCAACACTTACTCATTAATGACCGGCGACTGTAGGTGACGTAGTTGGCAGAGTTAGCAAGCTGAAGTAGCAGTGTGGCAAAGTTTGTCGAAGGATCGACAGGCGTTGAAGCTGACTAATCCTGGAGTGGAGACCGTGTATCGGCAAATGAAGCGTGGGACACCCCCCTGATAGATGGACTAGTGATCTTAAAATGGTGACTGGGACAGACTGGAAGCGGAAACCGGAAAACCAGGTGATGTGGCGCAGCTTGGAAAAAACCGATATTCAGCAGTGCCCTGCCTTAAAGGCTATGTTGATTGAAATGCAAAGGCGGTAATGACAATGCGATGAATTACTGAGCAGCCTTTACACATAACTGAACAAGACTCCATCCCACCATTGTGAGACACAATCAAGATGTTTTCTTAAGGAATCCAAGTACTCTATTTCTAAATATTGATTATAATGGATAAAGAATCGATGCCTCGTGATCACCTCGTCAAAGAAATATGATGAAATATTTTACCCGACTGCGCGACGCAAAGGAGGGTAATGTGTATGTGTTTATCAGCCTATGTATGTTTGTTTGTTCCTTTGTGGTACTCTAGAGACCAAACGCGTGGGCCGATTTTGATAATTCTTACGTCAATCGATTTTTCTTAATCGTCTGAGTGTCACTAAAAACATGATAGTAATCAAATTCAATATGGCGACAACCAGACGCCATACACACAGCACATCATCACACAGCATCATGCTGAGTGGAAGCCTTCTTGTCACAGTCATGACGTGCCAGCAGCTGCCGACTATTTCTGTTTTGTGCTCGTTATTGTATTGTTATTGTTTTGTTATCTACTCGAGTTTTATAAAAAAAAAATATGCACGTGTGTCTGTGACAAATAAACTTATTTTTCTTTCTTTCTTTTTTTTCTTTCATATTGTGAAAAAGAAAAAAAAATCTTCGAACTATGTCAAGTGGGTTATCATTAAATAGTCCTAAAAATTAAAAAAAAAAATATCTTTAGGTTTCTGTAATTAAAAAAAAATTGTTGTTTCATAGAAAAGTACAATACCTACACGGTCAAAATGTGGCTATACAGCTGTTTTTATTTTATAACCGACGAAAAATTTCAACGCAGGGGTGTTCAGAATCATGTACTGAATCCATGGTAACCGGCTTCGCGTCGATGTCCCTGCCACCCTGTATATATTATACATATACATATAAAATGTCTGGTAATATTTAAAAAAAATGTATAGAGATGGCTGGAGACATGGATAGAAATCGCTAGGTATATAAGGCATCATCTGATGCCATCTCTATCCTAAACACTCAGAGAAGAAAATAAATGTTACGTAATTAAGGACCACAGAAAATAAAATTTATGACGTCTTTTTACGCGGTATCAGAATCTAATGAAATATGTGATCAAATGAAATATCTTATTTACATGCAAATGAGTGATTTTTTTTGTATGTTTGAAACAGTCTAAAAAGGGGTCAATGTGAGCTTTTTACGCCAGTAATAAGCAATATGGTGGCGTAACATCAGACAAAAATAGATTTTATTTCAAAACAACGAAAAGTCAAAGTTCAATGTCCAAGTTAATTACTTTCATTCATAAAATAAATGTTAGCAACCGTCGGCCTCGTTTCAGCTTCCAACACTGTTTCAGTAAGCAGCAGTTTTTCTAATAAGTTTGTCGGCAAGCAATGGACGTTAAATAGTTAGTGTGTACCGGAGCTATTAGATATAAAAGCGGTATTTGTTTGTAGGAATGCAAACGTTACAGAATACGATAATTTGATTCTCAAACAGTAGAAATATTGAACTTGAAATACTTTCAACTCACACGACTGTACTAATGGATTGCACATTGTGCGTATGTATCGTTCACACATTCTTTCATTATCTCTGCATGAACGTCATTATAATATTTCTTTCTCATTTCATTTTTATGTGGACCCCCAGCTATTTTTCGGGCTGCATGTGCATGGAACACACGTGCTGCATTTGAATTTTAATTCAACGTTTTTTTTTTTTTTCTTTTTATTAGTGGGTTCATTTGTGATAATGAACTCACTTGAAAAACAGTAGTCTTGTTTCTTTATATGTTTTCTTAAAAAACAAAGTTAGCATTCAATCTTCATCAACATCTAACATGCCATTATAGACCACACACAAACACTCCTCGAACAGATTTAAAGACAGTAAGAACGGCACTTTTGAGTTTTTCTAGACATATAACTTTATGGTCGTGTCTTCCCATAGTTCCACCCCATGCAGTGGTCTTTTAACACGTCTCATTTATGTGTGTGTGTGTACGCACGCGGCCGCGTCGTTTCGCATGCGTGCGCGCAATTGGGCAGGATGCGTCGATTGGCGCGTCACAACTGCTTTATCAATAGTGCCGTCGACCTCTTTCTGAATTGTGAATGAAAGGCAGCTACTCAACTTAACTTGATTTGTTAAATTGATAGAGATGCTAACAAGTGTCGAGTGGTGTTTCAAGATCTTTGTGCTGAGTAACTGTGAGGTCTGAAAGTCTTGCTTTGCTGCTTGTAATATTGGTATCTTTATTGGTACCTTGGTACCAGTCATTCTGTCTGAGGGGTTTTGAAATTTTATGAGATAGGTAAAGAGGCTTCAGCAGGATTAGAATAACGTAACTGCGCTAAAAACCTAAAATATTTTTAAGAAATTGCCTTTGTAGATTTTTTTTGGAACGAAGTTCCTTAACGCGTCTTGCGGTAGGAGTTGACTGGAAATCGGAATCGTCACGTAAGGAAAAAGCGTTATGCCCCCTCCATGCGACTTTCTCTCTTCTGTCTTTTTCTAACGAGTGTGTGGGCGTGCGGTTTAAAAAAAATGTCGTCTGGAAAATGGAATGGTAGCAATCTTGGAAAGGACCAATTTTCGGAGCACCAATCACCAATTATGAGTTTAAGTTAACATTGGTCCTTTGGTCTGTTTAGGTGTAACATGTCGCTTTAGATGATCATTACGAAGGGCCGAGGAGTAGTATGTGTGAATGAATACAATACTGCATTACCACATTTACTACCAGCTACATACTTTTCCAACAATATTAACTGGGATTGAAGGGGTACCCATTTATTTTATGAGCACCGCGTTTGACTACCGGATGAAGATTGTTTGGACCGAGGGGTCCATCAAATAGTTACAGTAAGTGTTCGCTGACAAAATATTATAGATATTTATTGTTAGCATCTGATTGATTGAACATAAAATTTTATGTGTTGTTGCTATGGCAGGTTGAAAACAATGCATTATTGGGGTCTTCCTGCTCAAGGGCAATAACGAGGGTAGAAGTCCTTGTTCCTGACTATTAATTGAGTTGGCAGCATTTTAAAGATGGTACAGTAATGCACTTTGCCTCTAAAAATAAGTTTTCGCCAGGCTTAAAACTTTCATCAGATTGCTTTGCCACAACCTGTGTCATCATATGGTGTTTTTGCACTTAGATAACAAGTATTTAAATATTGTAACAAGCAATAATTAAAAACTATCTAAGTGCAGTTGAAAGTATTATTCACTTAGCTTAAAGTTTTTTTAAGCTAGCTCGGGAAAACGGTACTGATATATCAACAAAGCTATGTCCGTACCTATTTCTTTTATCATATTTTCTAGACAGAAGTGCAACAAAATCATTAGTAAATTGTGTACATACAGCAGTATTCCTATCGTAAAGGATGTGGACTATTTAGATAGGTGCACAAGTTGCGCAGTTGCGTGCGGTTATAAATTATTTCGTTCAACATATTATGAGCTTCCATTGAGTTTGGTTTCCGCCAGAGATGACATAATACCTTATTGGCCGAGGGAATGTCATACACAGGATTGGCTGCAGTATTCTTATATGTATTATGCTTATAAATTTACTCCTACTGTTGTTCGATTACTGAGTTGATAAAAACTTGTGGTCTTTTGGTGCACCACCAAATAATTTTTTGGTCCTTTTAATTCAGGGTCTGACTGCAAAGTTCGTTGCCATGGTAAATATGTAATCATATTAAATGATTACTACTGCTCACCCCTTTTAAGGACTCCCCGGAAGAGTTAAGCTATGTTAACGAAGTTACGGAGCGTGTTAATGCATCGGCTACCCTCATTATTGACTCTTCAATAAGTATAATTGATTACTTGACAAGGGAATGTAATTATAGGGGTGAATATTAACTAACATGTGCAAGATTTTGGTATTTACTGAAATCATCCAACTACCTGATACGAAATCACTTCTTTTTAAACTTGAAGTCTATGCAAAAAAGTTCTGAACAGGCTGGGATGACCATAAAGGACGGTGGAAACCGTAGGACCATTTTAATGAATTATGAATCTCAACTGCAAGGATATCATGGTCTCAAGCTATTAAAGATAATGACAATATTATTAATTCTGCTTCAAAATTCTAAGTCCAAAGATATCTACACCGAAACTTCAGACAATCCCTAACTGGCCCTTTGATAAAACTTTGTCAGCACCGTTATCTTAAACGTTGAAAACTTCGCTTCGGTATTGGCAAAAATAATGAGAGTTGGTGTTATTTCAGGACACTTTATATAATAAGGCAGAGACGGTTGATAACACAAATACATCGGGAAATGAGGTTCCATAGCTGCCTTATTTAAGATTAAGAGCGTTTATCTTAAAAGTTGGCAACGTTGCAAATATTTGACATGTATTTGCGACGTTGACCAATTTCAGTATAAACGCTCATAAAGCGTCAAATTAATTCGCAACTTTCAAGTGTGTCGCCACGCTAGATCTATAGAAAAATTACCGTGTTCTAAATATTTAACAAAAATCTTTGAATTTAATACACAAAGCAGATGCTATTTGGGTCAGCAGCGTACGGAACTGAAGATTAATTGGCTTAATGACTAAAGCATACACTTGTCCACTCAGTGCGGGTATAAAAATTATCGTGGTAAGTTCATAACCATTTGAGTATTCCCGAACGGGCACGAGTTTTAACTTCTTTGTTATTTAACGTCTGCATTGTTCTTTTTTTAGTTGTATTAAGCTTTTAGTTCAAGTTTGAACGCATAAAACCAGTTTTTTATCACGACTGCGACTGTTCAGATCGAATGTAAATTCATTGTCAAAGATAATGTTGTAATATTTACTCAAATAATTATCTAAAACTTCCGTTTATACTTCACGTTATCAAGTTGCATCCATATTGCATATGGATGGATACTTTTGCTTAGCCAATATTGCAAAATTAATAAACAAATAAATTATTGAAAGTTGGAGAGAATTTCTCTTTCATCAGATAAATAATCAAAAACCACATAATAAACTTAATTAATTAACCTCCATTTTTCAATATAATTTCAATTATAGTTTTATTGTAGGTACTCACAGAAAACAGCCCAAAACCGCATGAAACTAACACACACAAGTTCACAAATGTACCAGGCGATCAGAAGAGTAACGGAGCGCGAAGCACATGTGACGCGCGATACAGTTAGGACGCGACTGGGATACGGGACAGATGGGACTTGTTTAGATAAATATATCGATAAGTAAGGGTTGTTTACTTCAAACGGGATTTTACAGCAATTTTAGAATATATTGGGCAATTTTACGGTTTACTTGTTTATTGGGATTTGAATATTGGGGTTGTGCTATAATAAATAAATTCTGGGTGGGGACATTTTCAGGAGATTTAAATTTTTGATTGTTCGGCGATAATAACGCAATCCATTATTGGTTTTTAGAGCTGAATTGTTAAAGTTTGACTTTTGTGTCTGGCCTTTTTGATTCAATCAAGCGAAGGAAATGCTCGTCATGTGGAGATAATCGATAATCGATAATCGATAATCGTCTTATGCAGAATGAGTTATTAATATTCAACATACGTAAATAAAAGCTAGTAGGCTACCTACCTAATTTTCAATTGTAATTTAAAGTTTTCCAAGAAACACAGTACCTATACCCACCTAAATTTTAATCACTTGGAAAATTGAAAATTGTGTTCACTTTTGATGTCATTGTGAACACAATTTTACTGGTATAAGTAACGTGAACACAATTTTCTTTTTATACCACGAAGTCTGAAACGAAGTAAAGTTGTTTGGTTTCCAGATTCAATACGACCGAGCGTCATCGATGTGGCAGGCAGCGTCGTTTTGTATTGGTACATACTTTGGTAGCCAGCACAAGTCAATATCAAATCGTGACTTTGTGTGTGAAAGTGTGTGTTCCTACTTTTACAAATTGTCAATATCTTTAAATTCCGTTGCTAAAGTGAATGTCCGTTTACTGACTTTCAGAGTTCTATTGCCACGTACGAAATAAGAAAATATATATAATAAACTAGCTGCGCCCGCGGTTTTATCCGCATTAGTCTCAATCTCGTGGGAATATCGGGATATCAGATATTATATATTGTTTGTTGGTTGGGGGGGGTACTCCAATGTACCCACCCCCCAAGCAACAAACAAGTATTTTAGACTATTTTAGACTACATGATAGTATATGAGCTCATATAATTATTTGGATTATTTTATTTGACTCTAAGTCAATTTATTTTAATTTTGTTTTTATTTATTGTTGACATAATCTACTCATTAAAATGTTTTTAGCCTAAGCACTATTATATAGAATCAACTTTTTCCAACTGAACAGACAGCTGTGCTGCTGGGGAGTTTGTTGCGCCACTTCTTCTTCCCAGCTAAAGCACTAGGAAGTGGTGAAGGGTGGGCGTTTTTGGGAGACTGTCTTATGTAATTTTGACGTTCTAAAAGTGTTGATTCTTAGCCTAGTTTGAATAAATGAAGTTTGAATTTGAATATATGTCCTTCTCCAGGGCATGGTCTCATGGTCTCATGTGCCAAATTTCATCCAAATCCATTCAGCCATTTTAGCAAATAAACAAACAAACAAACTTTCACATTAATTTCACAATAATTTCACAATATAAGAGTTGATCAAACTTAATTGCTATACATCAGCTATTATTGGTTAACAGCACCCTAATTGCTTAACACAGTTTCAATCACAATCCGAGAGTTTTGAAGGATATTTCTAATTTATTTATTTATTTAAACTTTTCACACTCAAAAAAAGTACAAAGGCGGACTTAATGCCTTAAGCATTCACTACCAGTCAACCAAGGGTGGTGAAGAGATTAGATGGCAGGTGCTCTATATGAGAGGAACAAAGATAAATTTAAAAAAAGTATTCTAATGCATTATAACTAAAATAGGTACAACAGTACAAACTACATACATATACATACATATTTACTATACTATATACCTATATTATATATATATACATATATACGAATTCAAGGGAGAGAGGTGTTGAGATGACTATACTCTATTTATTGTGAAAATAACTCCGCAATTTTCGCTTTAATGCATACCGACTGGTGGCCGTCCTGATATCAAGAGGAAGCGCATTCCAAAGAAGAATGGACTGAATATGAAAGGAAGAATGAACAAAGTCAGAAGTATGAGAAGGACAGAGTAGGAGAAGATTGTTAGAAGAACGCAGATTCTTAGTGTGTGAAGAACATAGATATTGGAAGTGAGACACAAGATAAGAAGGAGGAGTGGGAGAGTTGAGAAGGGAGAAAAGCGTGGTCAAATCGCGCAAACTTCTCCTTTGGCGAATGGACATCCATTTGAGCTCAGACCTATAGCTAGACACATGGAATCCATTGCTTTATAGGTTTAATAAATTAATCTGCTCAACAACGTAAATACCGCAACGTTGAACGTGTGCTGATGTTTCAAAATAAAAGAAAATGCTATCAATTGTCATTTAATGTGTGTTACGCAATAGGAATGACGACAAAAAAATTTTTTTTAGTCCGTCTTTGAGATTATAAAAAAGAATTGGACACGTAGTTTTTCTTTTTTTACGTAATCTAAAGATTACGGCGATACATTGTGGTAAAATGTGCCATGACGTCACGAATATGTAGATTTTATACGTACTAGTGACGTATCGACCCCCAATCCCCAACATAAAATGCGTTTTATCTAAGTAATTTTTTATTAATATGATAAAGCAAAAAATACGTGTCTAATATTTTTTTATTATCTGACTGACGGACTAATTAGATTTTTTTTTTTTACCCAGTCATCATCCCTGTTCCGCAGGACAGGGTGGCAGGGACATCGACGCGAAAACTGGTAGGTACCATGGATTCATTACATGCATCTGAACCTCACTGCGTTATTTTTCGAAGGTTATTATAAAAGAAATCAGCTGTTTCATAGAAAAGTAAATCCGTGGCAACAGTATTCGCGTCGATGTCCCTGAAACCCTGTATATTGTTCGTGTGTCTTTATCAAAATCCAAGTGTGGTCTATCAATAAGGTAACAGTTTGTGTTTGATAAAGATTCACCAAAATATTCATAATTATTGGTTGCACTTCTTCTAAAACATTATTATTCTATCTCTTCTATCCTTCTTTATCAAAACCCAATTACATTCAATTACTTAATCTTAACAAAAAATACACGTAACTGAAGATTAAGTTGCACCCATTCCTTACTTTCTTCCTGAGTTGGATAAACAAGATCGGCGTCTTATTGGCGGGCTCGAGGCTGGGGATCCAGTTGTTTACAAAAACATATTATTGCTCTCGCGAGATTGAATCCATTCAACTTTATAATAGGGAAACATAAAGGGGAAGCGAAATATTTAGTACAAGTCCTCTGGCAGTTTGGATAAAGTATGTAATAAAATAAGAAAGAATACTACCTAATGGTACTTGGTCCATATAAGTATTGGTCCTAAGAGTCAACAGTCATCTTATGAATCTTCTTATAAAAAACTTTTAGATAAAAAATAATAGGTATTTAATATTACAACAAAAGTTATACTGTAATATTGCACCCGTTATTATTATTAAGATCTCAAAAACAAAATAGCTGATTGATTCACCCGAACGCTTCTTTATGCATCGCCTAAGCAGCATATTTAACAACAAAAATGTACCAGGCGCTCACGAAACGAAAGAGACGATGCTGATCGTGGGTAAAGTCGGCGTCACAGTGGCGGGGCTTCCGCCGCCCGCCCCTATAACTTCAAGTGTTGACACGCTAATGTTATCAGCAGGAGACTGTTCGCTAGGGGATGGAATGTTTATTTGTTAAAGAGATATTAAAGGCGCGTTTGAACCATTGTGTGTTTTGAAAGCTTTTGGAAATTATTGTTATATGGTAGAAAATGCCTTACAATAAAATTATTGAGAAATTATAATGGCTTTGCGAGACGATTTTATAGCTTTGGTTTTTTTTTTATGTTGTAAGGTCAATCAAAGAGCTTAATATTTTAATTCTTTTATTACACTACGAAATGAATAAACTCAAACAGTATTTTTTTTTCAACCAAATGGTTGGTAAGCGTAATTCTTTATTAATAAACTCAAACTCAAAGCATTTATTTCAAATAAACCAATTACAGGTTTTTTTTTAATTGACTACGTTTCGGTCAGTCAAAAAGAGGAAGGTTAGTTATTAATAAAAATAGTTGATACAATAACACCAACTACAAAACTATTCATACGGCATCATAACTACCAGGCTGCCAAGACACGTAGAAGATGGAAGTTACGTCACTAGAGCACAATATCCAAACAATTTCTGAAGTACTAGGCGACCAATAATTGTAAGAGGTAATTCTGGGCGCCACAACGTCGGAGGAGGCATAGCGCGGCTCCATGGCTAATGGAATCCGCAGGGGACTGTTGATAGGGTGCATTGCTTACTATGCATACCTTTGTGGAACGTTTTTATAGATAATAAATTTATTTAAATGGAGATTTGTCTCGCTACGAAACTTTTGTTACTTTTTAATATCTAATTACTCCCGTAAAGTAATTTTTTCCTCTGCAAAAATGAAAATATTTTTTAATATAAAAATGGAAATAAAGATTAAATAAAATGCACTAATAATTTACGTACATTGTGTCTGTAATAGTGAAGTAACAGGGTATTAGTTCGTTCAATCGGTATCAAAACTACCAGCTATCAGTAATCAAGACGGACAGTATTATATTGTGCCAAATTTCAGTGGACGTGTGAGCTTACAGGATAGTGGTCCTTCCCGTTACGTCAATCAACTGTTAGATACAGTAATAATGTTATCAACAAAACAAGTCATGACGTTGTAGAATTTACCATTTACGCCTTTATTTATAATACATATTTCCAGAATTTTATCTAATGTTTTAAAAATAGAATCATACCCAACAACCTGAAAGTTAAACAGTAAACTATTCGTAATCAGCATTATAAGACAGTCAAGCAACCTGTGGAAGTGGTTTGCCAGAAATTGATCAATACTAATAGGACCACAAGTACCAGGGTTTCAGCAATGCTAAGAGATTAGACGTGGGCGCCTGTCAGTTGGCGAACATGGCTATCGTCATAAAACAGCGCGGCTCCGATTTGATTGTTGCAGGGACATTGCTGGGTGCAATTTTTTTAGATTTTACAAGTTCAATAAACTTACGGTATTTCTCCTGAACTTATCATTCTATCTGCTTATTTATGAAGGCATTACAACAAGAATGAATTAAACTTAATTTTAAAATACTACAATTCTCCAACCACAGATAGCACAGAAAAATCTTGGTTCAAGAATTTTCTACAGAATGTATTGAATTGAATTTCAATCAGAGGTACCAGGTGACAAGAAATTTGAAGAGGCTTCGTCGAATTCACTAATGGAAATGGCGGGCGGGAGCGGTCGCTCACGTGTTTAAAATATTTTATTATGAACTTCCGGAGGCTTGCAATTGGGTTCCAATAATAAAGAACCATGGCCCTATAAAAAACCAGAATAATACATCATAATTATGTACGATACAACATAATCTACTCAACAAGACATAACTACTTATTATTATAAGACCTTTATTTTGACAATATGTATTTAAAGTGATCAAATTTTTCGGATACCAACTTATTAAAAAAAAAAGATTAAATGTTATTTGTGTTTTTAATGTTTTTGTTTTTATTTCAGTATTCTCTGGCAATATTCTATTAATAATAGTGAGGAATCAGTGGGTCCTTTGTACCCTCCAATCCAATAATTATTGGTCCTTCGATTCTGTTATGAACCAGCGACCTATTGGTGCTATGCTGAATGTGCTGATCATATTGATCCGCTTTGATTGCGAACGGAAAGTATAGGTACCGACTCAATAAGACACGAAACGGTTTATTTTGGCAAGTTCCTGTGTTTGTAAAACGGCGGAGATCTGAAAAAATACGTGTAGTTCATGTAAACAAACATGTTTGAAGTTCAAAGGGATTTCAAGAAAATAAATAATTCTTCGCTCATTTAAATGTTATGTAAAACAAACCCTGCTGATTCTAATTCTCGGGTTTCTTTTCGTATGTAGTTTTTTAAACAGTAAGTAGCGTTAACAAAATATGGATAAAAATAGTCTGTAAGTGTACGAATTTTATTTCATTAAAATTGTATTTCATCATATCAAATATTACAATTTTCAAGACCCATCATTTTCTTGTATTCGAGCTATTGTATGGCCGGCCAGTTACATAGAATTCCGATTCGAAATATCAATTCGGAATTTCGAAGGCAGCAAATCCATACAAAATCAAGGATCTATCACGCACGTACAGTAGTTTACCGTTAGAAATTTTCTGCGATTCGAAATTCCATCAGTATGTGGCCGGCCATAAAGTTTATTTTTGTTCTGTGCCAAATTGACAAAGGTTGGCCACATACATACGGAATTCCGTTTCGAAATATCGATTCAGAATTTCAAAGGCAGCAAATGCTTGGCAAAAAAGAGTAAAATAAAAATGGCACTTTGGGCACTTCGAATGGGAAATAAATTGTTAAATTGTTTTGGGTGACTCAAATCAAAACCTACTAGCACTAGTCGGCAAAGTAGTCATCATAGCTCTGCATTACGTAAAATATTTAGTTCGAAATGTCCCCACGTCAGACTCTTATATGTCGACGTACAGTTAGTTTTCCGTTCGACATTTTCTCCGATTCGAAATTCCGAAATGTAATCCCGTCTGATGGCCGGCCAAATGTGTGGATTTGCCGCCTTTAAAATTTCGAAACCGAATTCCTTATGGCCGGCCTAAGGCTGTGTACTACATAGCTGAAAGGCCTGAAATAGGATTGGCCTAACTGAATTGCACTACGGTAAAGTGCAGGCTAAAATTAAGTACCACTAAATGAAGTTCTGAAATAGCTAGATGGCGTTGCGGCGAACTAAGTAGAAGAGGTTACAAATATAGATATTTGATATTAACTTAAATAAATGGGCTACTCAATTACAGATGGTTGCAAATGAGATGAGGCCGTCAAATCGTTTTCTATTTATTATCCATCATATTGATTATCATGATTACATCAAAAAACTAGACCCTATCGGTCTAGTTTTTTAAATAACTAAGTTAATATTGGAACCTATGTTTTTTTGTAGGGTAATGGAGATGCTTAGAAGCAGTTACAATGTCTGATATGATGTAATTATGACAATCAATATGATGGATAATAAACAAGGAACGATCTGACGGCCAAATCTCATTTGCAACCATCTGTACTTGAATAGCCCATTTGTGAGCAATAAAAACAGTAAATCAAGGTTTTATTATATAATCAGGGACATTTATTGCAACAAATTGACACACTACTTAAATTTTATCGTAATACTTTTAACAATTTCAACTGTCAAAAAATGACGGTTGTGATTTGAATATACGGACAATTTAAACAATTTAAATACAGAACGTGGGCAACGTCGGAAATAACTGCCAAATATTTCGCTGTTCATTGATTAATTAATTTGGCAATATTACTGTATGGAAATAAGAAATATGGCTAACTAGTGAACAAAAATATATATATATATTTTTTTTTTTTTTTTAAACGTTGCCCCACACTAAGAGTTTCTTATTGTATCGTGGGTGCGTTTACAAACATAGAAACTCACATACACTGACAACCAGACCCGGACCAATTACTTGCAGATCATACAAATATTTGTTCCGTGCGGGGATCGAACCCGCGACACGTGGCGCAGCAGTCGATCGCTCAGCCACTGCGCCACCCGTGTCGTCAAAAATATTGATTATGAAATGCAGTAATTAATATCGCAACACCGAATATATAGTTTTAGATGTAAAAAAAAGTATTTGGAAACTTAAAACCTTTTCGACACCTAAAACGATTTCAACATCAAATTCAGTCTTATAATTGCAATTCATTATTAATATTCTAGTTCACTAGTTAGCCATATATCTTATTTTCATACAGTAATATTACCAAATTAATCAAAACAGGTAAATATTAGACAGCTATTTGCTACGCTGCCAACTTTTTGGGTGAATACGCTCTTAAGTTGATAGTCAATTTCCCTGACTTTATGACGCCCAAGTACATTCGACAAATCTCATAGTCAGTTTGAGACATTATCAGGCTTGATCTCAATTGTAACCCATAAATAAGTCATTACATCGGAGGGTCAACAAATTGGTCGATACTATAATATGTAGGCTCAATTAAGAACTATTTATGTCATAATCCTTTGTGCTGAGCCCGCATGCAGTGGTTGAGTTTGATTGCTATCTTTATTTCTTTTATTGTAGTTTTCTCAAATGATTTTGATTAATTATTTTCGAGGTATAGTTTCCGCGGGAATCCGCTGGATGCGAGAGGCAACAAACCTGTCGAACTGGCGGTAATTGGGGGAGGCCTATGTCCAGCAGTGAATGTCTTTCTAATGATGTTAGTTTTCTCATAGTCTCATATACAGGATGATTAAAGGATATCTATGGTGATTAATTATCTTCGTGGCTGTATTATATTACACCTCTGTCTATCCCCTCGAGGAATTCCGGCGTGATGTTATGTAAGGAATTAGTAGCTCAAAGGTTCTGTGGTCTTTTTGTAGGTAAATACCACGTTGAGGGCGTAACTTGAAGACAGATTTGATACTCTTAAGAAGAGAAAGCGGCTTATCGGCGTAGTGTGGGACGCCGTCTGTTAGATGGACTAACGACCTTAAAAAGGTGGCTGGGGCAGACTGGATGCGGAATTGTCACAGAAGTGCTAATTGCGCATCTATACCGCGGTCATCCATCCCATCATGACCTATGCTTGCGTCATCTTCGCACACGCTAAGCCACGCTATCTTCATAGGATGTAGACCCTCCACAACCGTTTCCTAAGAAAGTTCACGGGAGCCTTCTATGTTCGCAATGAGAAGAATGAATCTAATTCTGAGAAGGCCCACCGTCCAGTAGTCCATGAAACGCCCCTCAAAGCGTTTCTTCGTCTCTACTATAAAGCACCGCAATCCCCTGATTGCGGCGGTTACCCGTTACACTCCTTCCCGCAGAAGTAGGATTCGCTGACCAAGACAGACGCTCACCATGTCCGATGATGCTATTACCATCTCCTTCAGGAGACTAGTCCCACAATAAATTTCTAGTTTGACCTGCGAGATGCCATTTCATAAAAAAACAACAAAAAAAACCGGCCAAGTGCGTGTCGGACCACGCACAATGAAGAGTTCCGCAGTTGGGATGAATTTTTCCCAAGAACAAACTTAACATTGTAGTTGTAAAACATGTTCTCCCATACGGAATGTATGGGAGATCATGTTTTACAAACCGCAAATTTAAGTTGGTTGATTATTACTCGTTAACCTGTACAGCCTACTTAGCTCTGATAGTTTTCCTTTTAATTTCGTTATATATACTACTGCTATGCATTTTTCCACAAATCCGAGTACAACCATTTAGCTGGCAGGGGGAGAGGCAGTGGACACTTGACTCTAACAAAAAAAAACAGTTAAAAGCTTAATATTTCGCAAACGGATCTCTGAATCCAAAAATGGTTTTCACAAACACAATATTTTTGAACCTTTCTAACGATACCCCACAACATGGGGTATACAAGAAAAAAAACATCCCCACGCTACGTGAAAATAATAATATTATTCTTGATTTTATTTATCCACTTTGTCGGCATGATCGAGAGAGATGAGAGAGAGATAGAGCTAAGCAGCGGACAGACAGACAGACAGACGGACATTGCGAAACTATAAGGGTTCCTTGTTTACTACGGAACCCTAAAAACACTGGGTGAAGAAGGCGGAGGACAGGGTGTTGTGGCGCAGTCTGGGCCTATGTCCAGCAGTGGACTGCGATAGGCTGAATGAAGAAAAGAAACGAAATTAAGAACTATTTTTGTTTTATTTTATATCACAATAACACAATAAAATCTCAAGTTAGTTTTATGCTATTTACAAAAATATATAAATTCCTTAAAAACTAGACTTGCTTAAAATAATAATGTATAATATCATAAATCTTTAATTATGAACCCTGAGAGAGACAGATATAATTATAATTAGTTGAGTTAATTTAAGATATTAGACACACAACGTATAAAATACTAATCAAAATTGTAAAATAAACATGATGGAACTTACTTGAAAGTAAAAGTACAAACAACTTAAAAGTTTTTTTTTGCTAAAACCCTTTTGTCTTTGAAACATTTTTTTTTAAATTATTTACACCGTACTGATCATTTCAGACGAACTATTTAGATCATGTTTGTACTTTTGATACTTAAGTGGATGAAATAACCTACGAGTTCCTATATTTTTACCGCCAACGCATAGTAAAAACAGTGGTAAGTACAGATGCTATTAAGATAGTGACGAAACTGGTGACGTCATAATGGCGATAGGCTGCGTTGTAGAAACCACCGTACACTTGGAGGCCTGCTGTCTCGATACTGAAATAGATGAAAGGTTCATGTTAGCGTTTTTCATTACAAGTGAAGAAAATTTTCGAAGAAGGTTAACATTTGGGGTAAAAGTACCAAATTTGCTTCAGTGTTTCTTTTGAATTATACTGTTTGTCCACCGCACCGTGAACGGGACGTCAATGGACGCTTATTACGGACGGTTCTGACGTGCACGTCTTTCTACATTGTTCTCACATGTATAATTTCAACATGAATGATGTAACCAATATTTTGTAACAATTTTTTTAATTTATTTAAGAGAACGTCCGTGGAGTTTCATGCCCGTTCTTCTCAATAAGTATCTACTACGCTTTGGAATGGGCAACTAGCTTCATATTTCTGACTGGCCGATTCCTTGACAGTTCAAAAGTGCCTGTAAATGGTTTAATTGAAATAAATGCTTTGAGTTTGAGTTTGAACGAGAAACGAAATTACGCGGCCATAGTAAATATACTGTCTCTATTTCGGCGTCGTCATCTCGTTCTCGTGAACGTCCCGTTCATGATGCGATGGAGAAACAGCCTTAGGCAAAACACACATCAGCCTCATTCAGATGTGAAAAGAAACAAGTGAATGTATTAACCAACTCAAAATATTTATTTTTATAAACTTTTCGCACTCAAAAAGGTACAAATGCGGACTTAATGCCTTAGGCATTATCTACCGGTCAATCAAGGGTTGTGAACAGATTAGATGGTAGGTGCTCTGTTTGAGAGGAACAAAGGTTTTTTTAAAATTAATAATATTAGTATCGTAATGCATTATAACTAAAATAGGTACAACTGTACATAAACCAGCATTACCATTTTCATTATTTCTGCTTATAATAGAATCTTTTTTTTTTAAAGAAATATGGACACTAGACAGCTTATAAAATTTTATTTGGGTGAATAATCTTACAGTTTATACGGGTGCCATTAAGAAAATATTTTTTTCTTACCTGAATTTACAATAATCTCCATCGTAGCTCCATCCCAGATATTCTCCAGTCCTCAAGTTCTCACTCCTCAGCCAGTCTTCCAAGGGTCTGAAGTAGTCTCTGAGAGCTTCTCCGTTCAGTCTGCCTTCTCCAATCGTCTCTTGAAGAACCTGAGTCCAGGGCGCTGAGGATCCTCGCTCCATGATGCGTCTGGAATCAATGGGGATATTGTTAGCATTTATGGATAGTGGAATCTACTGTCAAGGGACAGGGGTGGTTTCGAATAAGTCCCCCTATTCGAAACCCTTAACAGAGTCATAAGAAGTAACAATTTGGGTTGCAACAAAGAATTTTTACAGAGCGTCTTCTGTCTCATTGGCAGAATAGTGTATGCCATTGACAGAGATATCCAGGTCGCCACAAACTGTTCGGATATGATATGAGCGCTTGAAGCGCATGCCGTGATCGAAACATTAGCCTGTCTGCTAAAGAGGTACTGGAGCTAGCAGGATGTCAGATGTAAATATATTTAAGAGTCATTAATGGAGGTGATTTTAATCAATAATTCACTAATTTAGATCAATATCCAATTACCAAGCATGCCAAAATCTCCAAAAATCCGTAATTAGAGCACCGTATTCCCATTTTAAGGATAACAAATTGAAATATGAGGGTCACCACGAACGAAACCAGAACCATAAGACTCCCTAACCTACAATATCGGTTTACCTAAGCCTGTCTGACTCACATAACAACCTTAATTCACGTAGGGTGTCAATTGTAGGTAACGCGAGACCAGGAACAGAATTATATAATTCTCCACGGTAAGACAATGTGGAACTAGGGCTACTAAACCAAATTGTGTAATGGAGTAAGGCTTCCTACATTCAGATTATGTATGCACTGGACCTTTCCGGCATTTGTGGGTATGTGGATAATTTTGACTAAAAACAATGCACATTTTTTTTAATTGACACTCTTTGAAAACGGTTGTTTTCACTATGTTGTGGATCCCTTGGCTCAGAGGCCGTACTGCCTAAGTCCTTCACCGAAAATACGGGCCCGTTACGTTCGAATGTAGTTCGAAACTTCGGAGAGAACCATTTATTGGACGGGCAAAAGCAAATCAGGAGTAGGGACAACTGTTATACCGTGGTGTCATTCACTCTCATCAGGCCCCAAACTAATCTTATGTCGAGACGGCGTAGATCATCCTTAACTTCGGCCGATACTATGGCTATCGTGCTTTAGGGAGTAGGCTTCGAGAAACCAGAATTAGCTATTTAGGACGAAGTGTTCCACTGGTTGTGGAGTTAAAATTGACGATAGATGAAGCAGCTGGTTTCCAGTCACTATCTTTGAACCATATTTGGTTATAGCCTAAATACTTACTTCGAGATCTCGCAAGACACTCGAGTTATCTTTTTATGTCAGTTTTATTGCTGTACAACTCCTAATAAAGCCGTTATAATAATATATTTGCATGTATACGTATTATTGTTACATAAAGATGCTGTTATGAGTCAGATTAATATGCATTGCGTTGATACAAGTTTTGATTAAGAAATTGCTGTAAGAATGCCTAGGGGCCGAAAAATGAGGGACTCGATTTTCCCGAAATGATAAAACAATTTTCGCGAGGTCGTCGTTCGATCTCGGTTAATTGTCTTGTAAAGTGATCAATCATGGCGCAGACAATAAACAGAATCTAATTCTTTTCGGACTCTGAGTAAGATTGATACTGTTTTAATCCCGGTAAAGATTTTTCGTCGAGAAGCATGTACCTATCTCGGTAAAAAGGTTAGGGTAATGCCTACAACACACAGTGCCGGTGCATAAGCAGGGTGCCGGCAGTGTGTGCTGTGTGTAGGAGCCTTATAAGTTAAGGAGTCAGTTTCACAGTATTCGAAAGGCCAAAATTCAATTTGATACAGATTTTGTAAGAGATTATCTGCCATATAAGTTAACCGGGACTTTTCCGGGAAATGATTATATGGCATATAAGTTACCCAAAAGTTATCTGGAAATGGTTAAAGAGGCCATCCGTATTTAGCTCTACACGATAGAAATATTGGCCATAATAGACTACTGCAACTAAATAAAGTCATTCACAAAGCTGACCACCCATCAAATTCCATGCTTCAGTGAAAGTAGCTTAACCTAAATCACCTAACATCACTGCAGCCAGGTACAGCATGATTCAATAAGATTCTCACAACGCAATAGCAACGACTACTATAAAACTGATTTGGATCTGCATGCGGTTACATAAGTGTCCAGTCTATGGGATAAAATGTAGACTATGCGGACTGAGGGTTAAAATGCTGCTTGTTCAAGTAATAATCCATCTGCCTAGCCTTTTCCCAACTGTGTTGGGGTCAGCTTCCAGTCTAACCGGATGCAGCTGAATACCAATATTTTATATGGAGCGACTTCCTATCTGACCATCACAACCCAGTTACTGGGTAATACGATATCCCTTGGTAAGACTGGTTGTCAGACTTTTGCGCTTCTGACGACCCGTAACGACTGTCAAAGATCCACGAATGACAGCCGGGACCAACGGCTTAACGTTCTTTCCGAGGCACGGAGGGGTCTTGGTATGTAAATATGGTCACCTATCTACGGACCAATCGCGGTAAGCGTAGCTTAACCTGATGGATCGACCCGTGCGGCTATTATTAGTTATTCGGCGGCTTATGTGCGGCTTTACTTTGCTTGTTCAAGCAATAATATGCCTTTTATTGTCCCCCTGCACGGCTATGGCCTCTTCAGTAAAGAGAAGACGTAAGTATTGATCATCACGCTTGCTCAAAGTTGTCAAGTAGATAATTCAATAATGTAACTTTGTCTCTGGGTCTCTCGTTAGGAGACATACATTTATATTTTATAGATGTTTTGTTCTCTCAGAAGTATCTTGTATATATACCATTTATTAATCAGTATCTATGTATAGCATTCATCATAAGCCTACAGAGCCTACCTCCACATTATTCATGATAAAGTAGCTAGGCCTCGTGATAAACAGAGCACATTTGTTTGAATAATACACCCCATTTCCCGAATCACTAGGACATTACCAGGGCACACAGTATTGCAATTTAAATATTTAGAGGTAACGTTTGAAAAATATTGTAAACATTATGTACCTAGCATAAATGATTATAGATTAGCCAATGATTCTAGAAAGTGTAATATTATAAAAACAATAGCCCTTTCTATTACTAGGTATTGCCATCTTCTCCGTTTGTATCCCCCCTTTCCAACTATTTCATCTTTCACACAATTCGTCTATCGTTTTTTGGTCTTCCTTTTCTCATAACATATCTATGCCATCTAATCAATGTGCCTATCCTTTTGCCGCCGATCCCTATATAGTTGGGAAAAACTCCAGTCTTAATGGATGCAGCTTAATACCAGTATTTTACATGGAGCGACTGCCTATCTGACCTCCACAACCCAGTAACTGGGTAATACAATATCCCTTGGTAAGACTGGTTGTCAGACTTTTGCGCTTCTGATGACCCGTAATGACTGTCAAAGATCCACGAATGACAGCCGGGACCAACGGCTTAACGTGCTTTCCGAGGTACGGAGGGGTCTTGGTATGTAAATATGGTCAGCTATCCACGGACCAATCGTGGTAAGCGTAGCTTAACATGATTGATCGAGCCATATGGTTGTTATTACTTAGCCACAAGCCCCTCTATCTAAGCCGATCTAACGGTAGATATTTTTTTAAATATATCTGCCGTCTTTTCAGGCTTTGCGACAAGAGGCATGTGATTTTAAAGTAGGCAAAGTTAGTATACATTTTAGGCACCCGATACTTATGTCCAGCGTGCTTTTCGCAACCGCTCCGACCCATATGCCCAGGCTTCCTATATCTCCGGATAATGGTAATTAGGGCAGCGGCGGAGTCACGATTTTGGATTACAATTGGATTTTACATCAGCGTGAATTGTACGCTGGCGTATTTATTATGTTTTATGTACTCGTAAGTAGATACGGAACGTAATGTTTTATGCTTTTGGATTGTTGCTTCGGTCTTGCAATAAAATTGGATGAATATTGAGATATAATTGGAGAAGGAGAGATTCTTGAAAATAATATCTTCTGTTTGATTGACGGACACACTTTGGTTGTGAAGGTCAGATAGGCAGTCGCTCTACGCAAAAAACTGGTATTCAGTGAGCAAGGTAAAGCTTAATTGATATAGTGGCATCGGGCACAACAAAATACAGCAATTTGGGATTTTACCAGGGCGTAGTAGCGTAATTTTTTTTTTCAGTATTGCATATTCCAAAAATGGCGTTTGCTATTATGTAAACAGCAAGATCTATGGATTGTGAATCTGCTGCGAACGCGTTACGCTTGCTGTAACTAGACTGCTAAATGTACCAGGCTGCCATAGTGCAGTAGGAGCTAACAATGTTACAACACTTACGTTGGGTTCAGTTGGCAAACTAGTTGATGCACCAGTTGACTTCAGAAATGAGATTTACTAAGACAGTATAACTGTTAGGTCGTCTGAATTTAAGTTTTCTAAGTCCCACCCAGCTTCAATTTTGACAAACATAACATCACGCCTGTCATAAGCGAAGGGCTAGGCAGAGTTGTACTTATAGTACACTCACTTTTCAATTCACGAGTTTGAGTTCGAGTCTGATGAATGTTTCGAGTTTGATTTATTAATAAATTGTTTTTATAAGCGCCATTTAATTGTTAACTACTATTTCAACCTTTATGTGTCCTAATTCGGTCTAAATAAATCATCTGAATAAACTAAAGTAAATAAAAGCAGTTTTTATGGCTATTAAAAATTTATCAGTTTCAAAATCAAACGCCAGGCTTATCTTAAATCACTTCGTTGAGAATTTCAACATTTTTACGCGTTGTTTCATTATTTTAATGATTTAAATCTATGTCTAGTTGATTTTTTTGAGCATCAAATGTCACAGATTTGAATTCTGGGCATCAATGTCATGTTAATAAAATGCCTATTTCGAAAATATATTCACATAGATAAGTGCAAAAAACTTCTAGGCTCGAATAGTAAAATTAATATTTCTTTGGCTTTTTTCACTCCTAGGTCTCTCCTATTCTCAGCATTTTCTCAAATAAATTTGGGTTCCACAGTATCAAAGGTGCTGAATTTTGTAATCCCTTTTGTGCCTACTACACTGATGCAATAACATCTAATTAACATTTCTAAAATTATATGCTTCATAAAGTTTGTCATCTGTAACCTTAACTACATTGCTACTTTTATGCAATTAAATATTTGTTTGAAACTCGTCACACATAAGATGGAATTTTAACCAAATGGTATGCACCACTGACGAAATATGAAATGTCGTTTTACTTGATGAACTGTGGGATGGTTTTAATTACTTTGTCAGTACTGTATCTACGGTTTTAAGTATATGTCTATTGTATTTGTATGATCTATATATCGACACCCCTCGGTGTCTCGGAAACCACGTTAAGCGGTTAGTCCCCGCTCTCATTCGTAGATCTTTGTCCGACGTTACGAGTAATAAGGAACCCAAAAGTCTGACAACCAGTCTTACACAGACGTTACGGGTAATAAGGAACCCAAAAGTCTGACAACCAGTCTTACACAGACGTTACGGGTAATAAGGAACCCAAAAGTCTGACAACCAGTCTTACACAGACGTTACGGGTAATAAGGAACCCAAAAGTCTGACAACCAGTCTTACACAGACGTTACGGGTAATAAGGAACCCAAAAGTCTGACAACCAGTCTTACGCAGACGTTACGGGTAATAAGGAACCCAAAAGTCTGACAACCAGTCTTACACAGACGTTACGGGTAATAAGGAACCCAAAAGTCTGACAACCAGTCTTACACAGACGTTACGGGTAATAAGGAACCCAAAAGTCTGACAACCAGTCTTACACAGACGTTACGGGTAATAAGGAACCCAAAAGTCTGACAACCAGTCTTACACACACGTTACGGGTAATAAGGAACCCAAAAGTCTGACAACCAGTCTTACACAGACGTTATGGGTAATAAGGAACCCAAAAGTCTGACAACCAGTCTTACCTAAGGGGTTCGTGGGCATGGGTAGGTATCGTGTAAGGTGGAGGTCAGATAAGCAGTCGCTCCATGTAAAATACTGGTATTCCGCTGCCGGTTACACTGGAAGCCAACTCCCATTGAAGTTGACTTCATTCGTTGGGAAAAGACCAGGCAGATTGATATTGTAATTGCATGATGTCCCTAGTTAAGAATCGATCAATTGATTATCTCTCTCTTTACCTGGTTGTGTTGCCTTAAGCATATAGGAAGGGACTGCAATATAAGGCAGCTTGATTTCAGTGTTCTCAAAATTGTCAAGAGACAAAACTAGAATTTTGTGATTATTGTCATTGATTCTAGGTTTTGTAGTCTACTTCTATAGTCTAATATACAATGGGAATATCAGGCTTTAATCCAATAAGAACAACACCTAATATCTTTATCTGACCTGTGTCTGTAAATGATTATAAATAATGGATGGAACATTTTTAATACCCAAGGATACAATTTATCACTAGCTTCAAAACTAAATTCAACAATGTAACAATATTAACGAATAAAATTTAATAATGCAACCCGCATCCATAGCGTCAAGTGGTTACATCCGTGCGGAGACGCGCAATTGTCTGCACCATGCTTTATTTTTATACCCTCTTGCCGAATAAAATTCTGTTCTATATGTTTGAAATAGAGTTTAAATTACTTTGAAAATGTATTCTTTTTTGGGATATTTTCACCCGAATGAAATTCGACTCTCCGTGAAAGTGGTACAGTTGTAATTAGATCGGATCTATGTTCTATTTTTGAGAACGATATTGCTAAGCACCGTAGACTGTATTTCGAAGGTATAAGGGCGGTATTACATTGAAAAAAATGCCTGTAATTAGTGGTGTGAATAAATTAATTTTTGTTGAAATTAAAATGCATTTTTCCGTCACACATTTTTTTATGTCGCAACTTGTTCATCAAGGACATTTATGTAAGTGCTGTCACAATCACATTATAAATTCAAGGTAATTAACATTTTCTGGAAAATTAAAGAGGTTTTAAACTGTAAGAATTTTTAAGAAAATAAAAGAACCGGTTAGAAGCCATTAACAACATCTAGAATTGTAGGTAATAAAATAAATAATTTAATACCATCGTTAAAAAAACGGATGCTATTTAAAATACTTGTAATTAAATCAATACTTTATACATGGTCGAATTTTTTACCGCACCTGGGGGGAAAGTATTCTAAATACTGGATAGCAAATTTTACTCACAGGCAACTTCTACTTTATTTTTTTAAAGAAACAAAAGATAAAAGCACAGGCTGTTCTTTTTTCGGATTTTAGCCGGTTCGATTCCCGGCCGAGGCAAAAGAATTTTCGAAAACCATCGAATACATATTTGTCTTTTGTAAAAATAAAGGAATGCTTCCTTTGAGTAAAATTTGCCTTCTCCAGTATTTAGAGTACTTCCCTCCAGGTGAAGTTAAAAAATTCCACCCTGTATATCGGCTATGAGTGCTATAATCGAGCTATACAAGTTAACCAGCACGCGTAGCATGACGCTTTCTATTTCTACGAAGAATAGACATAGCTTTTTCTATACAAAGTGACATTTCGTTTCTCCATTTTGACATCGCACCGTAGAAATCTTTCCACAAACTGTCATTTTGTCCTTCATTTCTAACAATCTTTGTCTAGGTCCTTTTTTATGTAGACTATTTCAGAAGAAAGTTTTCTATCCCAAACTATCAAAATCACACTGAGAACTGACAGTTGTCTAAAGTAGTGATTTTGACTTTGATTTTCTACTCGACGGCCGCAAAGTATAAACGGTTATCTATAAAATCTTAAAATCATGATTTTACAGAAGAACGTTTTGAATGCAAAATTGTGATAATTAATAGAAGAACAAAGCTATCTTCTCCTATTTTACATCATTTAGTTATTAGGGCTATACCAAAGAAATGGTTAAGGCCAATATTACTGTAATATTTTTTGTTCCAAAACACGGGACTTCGTGATTTTAAGAAAAATTGTTGTAGTTGTCTTTATATATGTAAAAATAGAGAATCAAACAGAAAAACTTATGACAAAACAAAGAATTCTGAGTCGAATTATGTCAGAGTGAATTTCGTAAAAAGTGCAGTTGACTCTTTCTACTTTGCTGCCGTCGTACTGTCTACACGGAACGTCATTTTTGTCTACTCTTCCGTCGACAAAACGGTGCTCATGCTACGCGTGCAGGGTTAAGAGGGTTTATCCTAACAGTTGGCAACGCCGCAAATAACTGTCAAATATTTACCTGTTTTGATTCATATAGCAATATTACTGAACAGAAATAAGAAATGTGGCTAACTAGCGAACTAGAACATTAATAATGAATTGCAATGATAACATTGAATTTGATGTTGTACCCATTTTAGGTGTAAAAAACGCATTTGGAAAGTTTCCAAATAGTTTTTTTACATCTAAAACTAAACATTCGGTGTTACGATATTAATTATTGCATTTCATAATCAATATTCTAGTTCGCTAGTTAGCCACATTTTTTATTTCCACACAGTAATATTGCTAAATTAATAAAAACAGTGAAATATTTGACATCTATTTGCGACGTTGCCCACCTTCAGAATAAACGCTCTTAAAAAGACACAAGAATAAAACAAAAGAAAAAGAAAAATACTTAATCTTATTGGAATAATGTACATATTACGTTGCAGAAATAGTATGTGTATACTAGAGATGTTACGTAGGCTATTTTACCGGAACCGGAGCCGGAGTCCGGGGTTTTAAATTTGATTGATCGGATTCGGAACCGGAGTTGGATTCGGAACCGGAGTCGGAGGCGGAGGTATAAGAAAGATGTTCCATATAACACTTTTTTTTCGCTTCATATTGAAATTAACTTATCACAACAATTAAACTACTTAATACACCGCTCCACCCTTAATTTAACAAATTTACTTGACGCATCTGACATACACAAAACAATAAACTGAGATTTCGAGCGCGAGCGTGTATAAAAATTACCCGAGCGACAAGTTAAAGCTTGTTTGTACTCGCTCTAGTCTCGTCATCGCTACGCTTCGATCTTCGGTTTAACTCCAATTCAGAAATATCGGAGCCGGAGTCGGAGGTGTAATATTAATCGGAAGTTCCGACATTTCGGAGTTGAAATCGGAGCTCCGTAACATCTCTGCTGTATACGAGTAATATATTATTGTTGCATGAAGTCCGTACTCAGTTTTGAATAAGTAACTCAAGGAGAACTCATAATATACGAGCACAATCAGGATAGGCTATCACAAGCAAAACTACTTGTCTACAACCAATAAATTACAGTCCAGGAAAGGCGATTCACGAACCTAGATTTGCCCGTTGCTAAACAAAAGTATAGTTGAAATTTGAAAGCAAAATCTAGCAGTATCCAGCTAGAAAACAAAAAGGTAAACGAATTACCGACATAGCTTGCTGAGTAAGCAAGCTGAAGTGGCAGTGGGCTAAGTGGTGGTGGTGGTATTTGTCTAAGGACCGATGGCCGGTGGACCAGACGAGTACTGCAATGGAGACCGCGTATCGGCAAGCGTAGTGTGGTACACCCCCCAACTAGATCAACCGATGACCTTAAAAAGGTGGCTGGGTCAGACTGGACGCGGAAGCTGTAGAAAGGGGTGTTATGGCGTAGCCAGGGAGAGGCCTATATTTAGCAGTGGACGGCGATAGGCAGAGTGTTGAGAGACAAAAAAAAATACTACAACCATACCCGCTATAAACAACTAGTCTCACAGCAGTAGACCACAACGTAAATAATTCAAATGTAACCGTTACGGTCAAGGCCGCTGGACTTCACGCTCCGAGATTATATCTACGATTTATGTAAAATTTAAATTATTATACATAATATTACTGATACTATCGCTTTTATTGAGATGGTTATCTATTTGTGTCGGATTTAGAATCTTAGAAATTTTATTGGTTAACTTCTGGATAAAAGTGAATGTTTTATCAAGTTTAGCTGTGTGAATCAGTATTTTTATACACGCTCGCGCTCGAAGTCTCAGTATATTGTTTTTGTAGGTCGTAGGTTCGAACCCAGACAGACTCTTTACTTTGTGTAAATTGTTTCATCACCACTGCTCTCAAAACGGAGAAGGAAAACATCTTGAGGAAACCGGCATCTCTTAATACCAAAAATTCGAAGACATGTGACATCTACCAACACGCACTGGGCCTGCGTGGTGGATTACCGCCCAGCCCCTCTCACCGAGAGGAGGCCTGTGTCGCAACAGTGGAAACATTCTATGGGTAATTATGAATTAATTATCTACGAGTGTTAAGATAATTGCCTTTCTTCACACACAATTTAAGTCCAGCCTGCATAGTGTAGCAGTTGTTAGTTGCTCTTTTAAATAAATCGTCATGTAGTATGCCATCCACCAGTTACTCCACTGAAATTAAAAAATAATTAGGCTAAGGGAGGTACTCACGTCAGAATCTTTCCAGCTTCAGGATTTCTGTAGAAGTCACATTTGTGGAGTGGTCGTGATGGGTCGCCGGGTATGAACTGACCGGTCCGTTCGCACACTGCCCGGTAAATCTGGAACTGTAGAACTGTGCTCACGAAGTATCTGTGGACAATGGAAAAAGTGGTTTTAGTCAACTATATCGGATATTCATTTGACGGTCCTGATAGATTTTTCATCGAAGAGAAATAGTATGTGAAAGATTTTAATCATGGTTTTATCTCTACAGGCAAGCAGAGTTTGGGAGACAGCAAACACAGAGTAAAATTTCATTTTATTTTGGAACATTAATATGAGATGAAAATACACTTGGAAGGTATAGAACAAGCCCTATTGCTTGCTGCTTGTCTTGATACATGAAAACAAACATCAACAATGAGTCTACCAAGATTGTTGATGACTTTAGAAGTTTCTTGTTCTTGGCGAGTCTTAGGTCAAGTATATGGACATTTACAAGTGAATGATTAAGTTTAATGGTGATCCTGATATTTCGACCAGCTTTAATAGTCAGTGGCAACATGTATACCATTTAAGGCGATGTTAACGAAACTAGATTTATGCAAACGCGTGTCAATAATACCTGACATACTATTTGATTCCGTGATCATTATGACAGCTTATCGCATTCAAATATCTAATATTCTCACGGGAATTCAGTACATTACGTAACTCATGTTAATTCACGTTGATAAAACGTCGGTTCAGTGAATTAATATGTTAGCGACCAGTTAGCAGTCGTTTAGTAAATACGGCGGTTAAAGGAAGTCGAGAGATAGAAATTATTGGTTTGTCTCGTTTGTGTGGCAAGCGGTAAATGGGTCAGTTTTGTTAGGTAATTAAAATGTACTGAGAAGGGCTATTTATATGTTGAGCCTCATCTAGATTGTACAACATTTAATTTTGATTTTGACTCGAATTGTCCGGTTTCTATAATTTATCGATCGTTATTGGTAGTTAAATACTTGCATTGTAAAAGTTCACATGTTTTAACATTACGCAAGAGAAGATTTTTAGGATACCTATTGAAAGAGTGGTGATAGCGTATTTTAATATCAAAAACAGGTTTTAATCTATTGAAATTGACTGCCTCGCTGGTCTAGTGGTCGCAAGCGCTACTGCTGAGCATGAGGTCCTGGGTTCGATGCCTGGGTCGGGCAAAGTATTATTGGGTTTTTCCATCTGCAATTTCTCAGTAGCAGCCCGGCGTTCGGATTTCTGCCCGATTGATGGCAATAGGCTTGTCCTCTGTTACATGGGACTTTAACATAACTGCATAAATGTGCGGCGGAGGACCTATGTACTCCTCCGCCCAAACCTTCGGGGTAACAAGACATGATGTTATGTAAAGTCTGTAAAAAAATAACACCTAATTTCTATAAATTATTGCTTCTTATTATGTCAGGTTGCTAAACTTTGCTTTCGAACACTTATAATCTTAATTGACGACTGCGTCGCGTGGCCAGTTTTTTTTAACCTTCGACAAGCTCAAGAGTATTTACAAACAGCGGTTGCATAAGCTTCAAAATGCATTTGTAATGTTAATTAGGTTGAATTCGTGGTGAGAGCTTGGTGATCCATCACACAGGGTATCCTAGTATGAACGTCAGTCCTTCACAAAGGAACATATTTAATGTTTTTTTGTCAGAACGCTACAATCCTTGTATATATGTTTATAACTATCAGAAACTTTGTAAAGAGAGAAAAAAACAAAAATAAAGATTTATTCGAATTGCAATTTCAAACCTTTTCAATTGTTGGCTAGCCAAATGATGACCACGACTACTGCGGTTAACAAAAGGTAATGTGGGAAGACGTCAGTACCACAAATGAGCTTCTGCTCTGCATTTACGATGCAGTTGCACTATGCAGTTGGTAAAGATGTGAACAATGCTTCTTTAAAGATTATGAATTTTGTAAATATCACGCGTCCATTGTGAGCGCTGGTAATGCCCAGAAAAACTTTGGAATTTATAGAATTATTAATGTAGTTTGCACTATTTAGGGATTATAAACAGAACTAGCCAAGCTTGAGATAGAGTCCTGTGTCGGACGAAATATGATAATAAAAAACGCGTCAATTTTTTTTTTCTTTATTTTCTTTATGAAACTAATTGCTGGGGATAGTAGCACGGAACCCTAATAAGAAATTATTACTAATAACCAGTCCGATTAAATACTACTTTGTATCGACAGGTTGCTAAAACTAAAAAGCTACATTAAAAAAGGGTGTCAATCATCAAAATTACATACCTAAACTAAACCTGTCTTCCGAATCAGTCCACTAAAACTAATAGCTATAAAGCTGTGTGCAGACTGAGTCAAGACTGTGTACAGACAGACTAACGCTTGCTGAAAACAATGTCGACGGTGTGAACATCCGCAACAAAATAGTCTAAGTTGACAAAATGTGCTGAAAAGCTGAAGTGGCTGGGCTAGCCATATATATAATCACATAGATGCGATGACCCTTGATGTAGACGAGTTCTTGAGTGGAGACTACGAATCGACAAGCATTAGGTAGGACGCCCTCAGACTACTTGGAGCGAGGAAATTCGTGGGGTGTTTGCTATAGTTTGACCACAACCGCCGTACCACGCCTTCGATATGTGCGCGACGAGACGGAGAGGCAGTGCAGGCCGCTCCGCTATAGCAGTTGGATGACAGTAGCCGTGGTCTATGGATCGAGGTAAATGGAATGTCATTTGGAGAAATCTATGTACACTGTCCAGCAATACCTACACTGACAATGATCACTAAAAAGCCTGTTTTGATAAAACTATCTATGCATTGTCTATGATAGACAAACCTTTTGTTGTTTCAAGTGTGCTCACTGTCTTACACCTAATTAGCGAAGTCATTTCTCTGGTTCAATAAGTGCGTGCGAGTAGTATGTTAAGAAATTGCCCCAGTTTGCATGTTAGAATTGTTTCGAAACGCTATGGCTGTTAGATCGCGTGTTTTTGTAATAGGAGCATCGGTGGTGAGTAGAATGCTTGACGTGGTAGTAATAATAATAATATTAAGTGTCGTATCGTGTCGCCCGTAATGCAATCCTACTCGACGTGTTACAATTTAGATATTGAATCATTATGAGTAAGTACTCTTATACACGAGCGGCACGTTGCCAACGGCAAAGGCAACTGCAGCCGTCGACGAGTCTGCGGCTGCCGTCAATGAGTCTGCGGCTGCCGTCAACGCGTCTACGGCAGAGCCGGCGACGAGTGTCTATGATCACTAAACGACTAATAAAGAAATGAAAAGAAAATATGAAAGAAAAAGACATAAGCCGTATGTTGCGCCGACCCCATATAAATTATGATAGCCAGGAGAAAGGTGATAATGAATCATTATGAATTTATGTATCTAATGACTGCCAATTAAGTAATTAACTTCAATTAATAATGGAATACCTAATGTTGTGTGTTTAGTTTGAAAAAACTTAAAGAACCAAATGACCAATCCAGAGTCCAATGAATCCAGACCAAATGAGTAAATAGATTTTTTTACACCGGCCAAGTGCGTGTTGGACCACGCACAATAAAGGGTTCCGTAGTTGTGATGAATTTATCCCAAGAACAAACATAACTTTGTAGTTAAAATAATGTTCTTCGATACATCGATATACGTCACGATCAATTATCCAATGCAAATGTCAGTTTGTAATCGCAAAAAAATATTGTATGTGATAAAAATACAAATTAACGGTTTTCGGGCTTTTTCATTTACTTGTGCTGTGAGACCTTGCTTCTTGGCAAACTTCTTGATTCTAGGTCAACGGGAAGTACTCTAAGTTTTGATTTATTTGCGAGTATTAAAATGTGTCGCCGTATTTTTTATTGCGTTGACTTAAAAACTTGATTTCTTTAGAACTCCAAGGGACCGTAGATACCTACGTACTTGATATTAATTTCAACATGATACCTCCACACGTTCCTGGGAGAAAAGGTCTTGACAGACAGACAGACTGAGGGACGTACTTATAAGGGTTTCAGTTGTTCCTTTTGAGGTACGAAACCCCAGAACACAATAGTTATCGTGAAAAATACTTAACCTAATATTATTACAAGATACTTGTCATACTAAATTTTTAATCAATTAGGCTTTACTTAACATAACCAAGCACCATTTTGATGTTGCAGATAGCAATAAGTATCGCTACTCAACAGGTAATTAAAAACATCCATGAGTCCATCGTAATCGCACACAAATTAAGTAATTTTATGAACTGTTTACGCTCATTAGCACGTTACACGATGAATATCTAAATATAATTACCGTTTCAACTATTTGCCGACAGTGTTTTGCTATACATAGTGAGAATTCCCAGCACTAGGTAGACTACGTTTGCCATTTGGTTTCCAAACTTGTAAACAAATTTGTGTTTTTGGAAAAACAACTTTACACACAAACCCCTTTATGTGTAAACGTTGCTTTAGTAATGATGAGCGACTGCTCAACCATATTTAACATATTTTTTGTCGTTTAAATGTCTCTTAGCTTTAAGCGACGTTTATAAATAAACCCCATAGTGTTCGGTTTGTGCTACAATTTTTTATGACTTTTCAATAGTACTATTATTTCAGTAACTTGATATAAACTGGCAATCATAGAATTGATATGTGAAAATAACATCAATTGGAAACAAAAATTTGAATAGACTTTAGGTATTTGATCTAAATGAAGTGGTTGGTCGATATCTGAATGATGTGGGTTTACGCGGGTATCTGTTAATAATGTCCCTTGACATCTTGATTGATACGGGTGTCGTCTCGAGAGGCTCAATAAACTATTTCCCTTTGTTGACTTTCTTGAAGATACTGGCATACACGTACAGGCAGTCGCAGTGGTAACACTTACACTCTGAGAATAACCCCTAAAGCTACGACACAAAGGCGCTGTCAATGTCAAATTGTGTCCACTGATGTGCTGTTTACTGTATCTACCTGCCGTAGATATATAATTTAAATACCTACGTAACCATTAACGAATACGCAATGAAGATAATGATGAACACTTAAATAAACAGTCCGAAGAAAAACAGTTTTCCTTTAACTTTAGATCTTACCCTAGATAGATTAACCTACTATTTTATGCAAGAATTTCCGATATTGTGTGATATACATGATTATGTACACATTTTATCGCATCGGGAAAGAAAGAGTATTTCTAGTCCGGTAGATCCTCAGTCATCAATATTACCATACAATCCTATATTAATTACCCATCTTTAAACAAATCAATAAAAAAATTAACAGTAGTATAATCCTAATGTATCTGCTAATATCTATTATAAATCCTAATTTAATATTATAAAAGCGAAAGTGAGTATGTTTGTTTATTATGCTTTCACGCTAAAACGGCTGAACGGATTTGGATGAAAGTTGGCACATGGGTAGACCATGACCTGGGTTAGGAGATACAATACTTTTTATCCCGATATTCTCACGGGATCGAGACTAATGTGGGTGTAACCGCGGGGCGCAGCTAGTACACATTAAAGTCGATGGTAGTATCTGTGTGACCGCGTTGTTCTTCTAAACTTCGCAACGGATTTTGATGCGATTTTAACCAATATTTAGACAATTTATTTCGGAAGGTTTATGTATATAATACATTCATATTAAACTTTTATAGGTATAATAAATAAATCTCGATGTTTTGTCAAGTCATAAAAACCATGCGAAGCAGGGGGCGGTTGGCTAATTTAGAAGTAAAACAAAGAAGTAATTACACTAATTACAAATAATTCAGCCACATTTTTTATTGCGTTGTCATAAAAATGAAATGAAAAATACCTTGCAGCAACATTTTAGGTGCCAAGGTGAGAAATAATGGCTAATAATTACAAGCATACAGATAAAATTAAACAAGTGGTTCTACTTCAAAGATAATAACTCTAATTTATTGGTAATGTTCCTAAAGTTGTAGACAGGCGCGGCGCGACGTAACTAGAACAATTTTCCGTGAAGTTTTCATAGACACTGTTCCACCAGAGTCGCTTCGCGCCTGTCTGCAGGAGCCTTAAGGGTTACGTGTGTTTTAATAGAGTTATTAAAGTTGCATTTTTTAGTTTCAGCTATTGTACACTTTTAAAATTAAAACTTGTGATTATAAAAAAATCTTCTCTCTAACTCGTGTGACAGTTTCTCTCTACAACAGATAATTTTCTCAAAATAAATTCACACAATTATCATTTGATGTAACTCACCAATAAGGAAGATTAGCGTTGACCTATAAAAGGATTAGATACATATCTAAATTAACTAACTTTATTAATGATTTCCGTTTCAAGTATTAAAGTCTATAAATTCTATGCATCCGTCAGGTTACTAAGGAAACTCAAATATTTTGTAACAGTTGTTACTGCATAGGAGGTACACCATCAATCAGTGGAAATTATTCAACTCCTTGGTAATGATGGCCAAGAGTTATTGATAGTGCGTAATAGGCTTTATGATGTAATGTGGGAGGTGGTGTTAGTTGCAGCGATATTGTTAGCAAGGGTTGATCATCATCATCATTTCAGTCGAAAGACGTCCATTTCTGACATAGGCCTCTTCGACCGGTTCTGTGTTTCTCGCATGCAGCGGATTCCTGCGGTCTTCAAAAGGTCACCGGTCCAACAAAAACCACATTCGACAAATAGCAAAAGCTCATGAAACGTTACATTGCTACTCGCCAGTAAACTGAATAAAATTCAGAATTTTGGAGAGAATTTCTTGTCAAAAAAACCGCTACACTTGTGACCAATAAAACATGTTCTCTTTTTACTCCTAATGGTTCCGTTTATGGCTTAATCTTGCTCGCTTTTGGTTTCAGGCCCTAGAAGAATTCCTTCTCCATTAGCAATGAGTCGTTTCAGTTTTCCGACGATTCAGTTGCTGTGCTGTTTTTATTGTTCAATAAAAATCGCTTACACTTGCACCAAACCTCAACCGATTCATTTCAATTAGGTCCGCTAAAGCGCATTACAGTAATAAATTAAGTATATTCACACTTGCTCCACGGCTACTGTATCAGAACCACTGAACCACACTTCAGAATGTAGTTGACGAAAATACTGAACAGGTATTCACGCTTCAGTACTTTTTTGGGTGAGGAGACTTCTAGCTGTCATTAAAGTTGAAGTGCTGTATAAACTTGTAAGGTGTCAAAATTATGTGTAATGCTGATTACGTAGCTATAAATAACGTATTTGGTGCTATACAATTTGTAAGTCATCGTATTGCAGGTTATTTGACAGTTGGCATGATGATGCGATTGCCATTCAGGTTCTATATATAACTTGGCACGGTTCGTTCCTCGTTTGTAGATCATTCCTTTCTAATACGTTTTATTGTTGAAATTGTATCTTATGGGCTTAGTGATCTGTTATAACGAACAAAGATGTCTCTGTTTTCTATCAATTCCTTATTAGTCAATGTACTTAAACGCTGATCCAAGTAGACCAAGAAAATGGCTGTATTAGCAAACTAAATAATTATGAAGAAAGTGCTAAATTATTTCCTAATTGACAAATTTTACTAATAATTTAGATAGTTGGTATATGAATTGATCTATTAGAAATTAACTTAGTTTCGAAGTGATCTTAGATTTTTCATCGACCTGAAATTCTTTAAGAAAATATTATTCTGGCTAGAAACCAACACAATGCGTAAAACATTTTCTATCGCAATCAGAAGGATTTTGAAGGAAATTCATAACCCATTGCTTCATAACTTTGAAAAATTCGTCTGCTCATGTAAATAAAGCACTTTTGTTGAACCATTGTTGAACTTTCATAATGAAAATGATTGCCGCCATTGTTGTTATTGTAATTTTGCGATTACCCCGCAGGAATATTCAAATGCCAAAAATGTGCTAAGATCATTATATTATTAAATTTATTTCAATGGAGATATGTATCAATAAAACCAAGTAGGCACATTCTACGTTACCTTCAGTCGTCTCTAATTAAATCCTAATGTAAATGATTTCCCGATACCAAACCGAGCCGAGCACAAAAACTACAGCACCTCGAACAGAGCCAATTAACTGTTACGTCTATTTGATTTGTTGGGATGTCAGCAGAAAATGTGGTCGTGCTGGATCCGAGCACAAACATTACTTGGTACCATAAAACTGATACAGAAGGTGAAGAAGACTAAAGAACTATCTGTTACAAATGTATATTGATTGACATGATGACTGTAGATCGCACACCAGAGATGTCAATATTATTTTGGTCCCATCTATAGATCAAATCAATACCGACGTTTAATTTAATGATGATGAAGAAAAACCCAGGAAGTTTCGAACGGAGGTGGCTGACAAAATCTGATCTGATTTTGAACGCACAGTGCAACTACAGTGTACAGAAATTATAATGAGCTCCATGAAGATTTCAATAGAATAATTATTGGTCTGCTAGGTATTATAGGTAAAGTAGGCGATATTAATCGCCTACTTTAAGGTAAAGACTAAGCTGAAGAGGTTGGATAACATAACTGATGCAATCACAGGTGATGAGAATTTCAGTGACGATAACTTACCTGATGGTGCAACAAAAGAAGTGCAGCCAGAAGTAGGACTTCTACACATACTTTATTGCGTACACGCACAAACACGGCACTCTACAAACATCCACCATTGAAACATGTTGCTTGTAGTATTATTATGCAATAGGGAAGCGTTTAGACACAAACTTGAGCTGAACTACGAGGAAAACTAGCCAATGGGACAGGTTGACGCTAGTGGAGATTTTTAGAATAGCTCGCTGTTTTATTAGGTCCTGTTTGAGTATATTCATGGGTTTTTAATGTGTGGAGGTAAATAAACGTTGTACAGTCCGGGAAATAAATTGTTAAGCAAGTTACCTCCGTTAATTTGGTGTGTTTTTTTTCCATATAATTGTCAAAGAATAACAGTAGAGTAAGATGTTAGTCAATTTGCTAGACGAAATATTTCCCTGAATTCAAGTAATGTGCAACAACAGAATGGATACTGGGAACATACCAAAGAATAGTTGGTAGAACAGACCGGTGATATTGCAAGGATACAAGATACTCAGAAAAAGACAAGTGACAGGGACAGAGGCGTTAATATGAAAAAGCTAGATTCTGTACTACTGATTGATTATAAGTTTAAAACGAAAACTGCGTGGTTCCCGCAAAATTATGCGTTTTTTAAACCTGACCTCTATCTCGCCTGATGGAAAACGATGGATTAGGTCTACGATGGAACGAGTATGCCCAGAATTTACCTGCTCTCTCTTACTTTTAAGGCTCACGGGTTGAGGAGTTACAGTCATTTCTGTAGAGATGTAGCCACCTTCTACGATACAACACTTACGCCCAAGGTGCTTCAAAATAGCTGTTACCAAATTAAGAATATTGGTTTACAGATAAAAAATTACGCAAACCGTATCGTAACTGTACATTTAAATAAGATTAATCAGGCGTGTAGGTCAATATCAAACATAGGTACTCATTGACAGATCGAAAAGATTTAATGAGGCTAACAGATGACTTATTACGTAATAGCTTGAGTAATCAGCTGATCCGTTAGTAAGCAGTGTATTTGCATTTAACTGGTGTTGGTTAAATTTAATTGGTTTTACACGCTTGTGTTAAGAGGATGGGCAGTGGTATTCAATCACAATATAATGCGAGCATCGTTTGCCAAAAGTGTTCAAGGATTTTCTTCAGGATCGCTTGTTAAAGGACGCCCATTTGTAAAACCCTCTAACAAAACCTCTGCTCGCGTAGCATGACTACTTTTATCTCTACTCTACGAAGAACAGACATATCTCTTTCTGTTCAAAGTGACATATTTCTCGTCATCGCGCTATGACAATCTTATTAGCATCTGTTATTTTGTCTTTCGTTTGTCCTGTTTCTACTGTGGTCAAGCTACGTGTGATTTACATTATGAACTCAAAATATATTTCATAAATGTATATATTTTGCATTCCACAAATACCCAAGTATTTGTGGAATGCAAAATATATACATTTTTTTATAACCAATATGTCTCCGATATATTAATTATATTGTTCTTTTCTGACTATGCTCTGCTGCTATTTTTAATATCTCGTGCTGTAAAGCATTGTCCGCAATCCGCAGCCTTCGCCATCTTACCTACTACTGTCAGCTAAGTTTCCCTTTTTTATAGCATTTATTGTCAAAAGCCTTCCTTAAGTCCTTCCAGGAACTCTTTTCCCGAGTCAACTCGAATCTGCCCTCGTGGAACGAGTCCAAGTCATCTCGCCATCTCTTTCTGGGCCAGCCTCGGCAGCGCCATCCATCTTCAGTTACCAATTATGTGGAGACCTTTGCCCAGCAGTCATCATGCACATCAGCCTGATGTGACCTACCCGATCAGATTTGAGCCAGGCAGGGTTTTTGCTTACGTCCATTATCCCTACTACCCGCGTCCATTATATTATATAATTTTTCCTTATCTATCTATGTTAAATTCAGTTTCTATTGCTTTCTATTTTGTTTCACCAAGATAACGCCCCTTCGCACAAGTCCAGAGTTGCGATGGCTGCCATTCAAGAAGCTGGCTTCGAATTGATGGAACATCCTCCATATTCACCGGACCTTGCTCCTAGTGATTTCTACCTATTTCCGCGCTTAAAGGAATATCTCAGGGGCCAGAAATTCGAAGATGATGACGGAGTAGTCGCCGCCGTAAATGATTTTTTAAGAGATCAGGAAGAAGATTTTTTTAGAAAGGGAATTTTAGGATTAGAGAAAAGATATACAAAGTGTATAAACCTGAAAGGTGACTACGTCGAAAAATAAAATAACATATAATAAAAGATAATTGCGTCTTACTCATTCTCACTATTTATTGAACACCCCTCGTATATTTACAAATCTGGCTATAACAAAAATAATTTTGCATTAATGTACATATCTTATCTTAGATTGACGTTACCTAGTATTAGCTTTTTTAAAGACAATTAGAAAACAATTACGCAATCAAGATTTTAAACAAATGTCTACGTAACATTTCTAAGAACCAATAGATGTGCATGTCGCATGCAAATTCTGTACAAGTACGCTTTACAAAAATGTTGTTTACTACTAACAAGTACAAGTAAATGCTAGCAGATAGTAAGTTGGATAATAACATAACACTGGTTAACTAATAAAATACTGGAGAAATACGGGAAAATGTATTTAAATTATCCTGTTTAGCTTTTCAACTTCTTAATCAATATTTATGAATGTTCCTTATTCAATAGATTCCTTGTTTATGATTTTTAGATAAGGTTTGAGTCACCAGCGGTGTTAAACATATCATCACGCCTGTTTCACCCAAAGGGCTATGCAGAGGTGGTTAATACACCCAGATTAGGTAAGATATAATAACATTATATCACGCATACAATTCACGAAGGGTTAGGCAGAGGTCTACCTATAGTACACCCACATTTCACTAGTTATGTTTAAGTCCCATATAATAAGGGGTGTTTGCCTATTGCCGTCAACTAGTGGCAACACACGCGAAGTCCAAACTCCAGACTGGTGCTGACAAATTCCTGATGAAAAACCCAAAAACACTTTGCCCGACCTGGGAATTGAACCAGGGCCTCGTGCTCAGCAGTGGTGCTTGTGACCACAAAACCAACGAGGCAGTTACGATATGTTACAAATATTGTGTCAAGAAAGGCTTAGATTACACCGGTTGGCAAAATGTTGGCTAAAACAGTAATAAATTACATAAACCAAACAAACTCCATGTTGCGGTTAGCAACCACTATCAAATTAAATTAATAAACAACCCACACAAGATCGATTATAATTTGCCAAACTGGGGCAATCAAAATCATCTCAATTACTTATTAACACACAAACTTATTAATAAACTATGTATGTAAGTAGTTCTTACATGTATAAAAATTTCACCTGCCGAAATTTGAAGCGGCCTTGAGTCTAAACTGGATGTTGTTAAACTAACGCACAATGTTAAGATGTTACTACAAGACTGTGTCATACAGGTATTTGCGAAATTTACGGCTACCTTATAATTTCTTGAGATGTGCGTTAGATGTTATGCAGTTTTGTTAATTGTTTAATGGCCTACATACCAACTTCTGGACAGAATTTTCGTCTGCTCTGGGCTAGGCTATGTGAAATGTGTCTGAATCTTATTCTTCATTTTAGATATTGTTTAACTTCAACAGGTATGTGCTGATAAATACCAGCCTATTATTGTCCCTCTGTAGGGCAAAGGCTTCTTGCCATACAGAGAACGTATGAGCATTGATCACCATCCCCCAACGCGGATTTGCGATTTCAAACTTTTATTAATTGTTATTCCAGGTTTCCTCAAGGTGTTTTACCGGATTTGCATGAGAGACGAAACCTTAACTACTGTGCCATCATCATCATCATCATTTCAGCCGAAAGACCACTGCTGGACACATAGGCCTCCCCCAAGCACCGCCACTTCAACCGATTTTGTGCTTGACGCATCCAGCGGATTCCTGCGGCCTTCACAAGTTCATCGGTCCATCTTGTGGGAGGCCTTCTAACGCTACGTCTTCCAGTATGCGGTCGCCACTCCAGAACCTTTCGGCCCATCGGCCATCATGATTTTAGTATTATGTATGTTATAGTATTATTATGTTTATATAGGTCACTAAGAATACATGAGTGTGTTCATGGGAAAAATATAATTGTTCAGTTCTTTTTACCAATGGGCGTGGGTGTGGATGGGTGGCATGAACTCTTTTCATACTATATACATGCATTATCATTGTGATGCTACCCACACGCCATACTCCTCTACGCAGCATCTTCCGCAATAAAGCTCAGAATTTCTCTCAAACCCCACTTGCTCCACAACAGGCTCTGCAGTACACAGTAAAAAATGTTGCGTCACAAATGTCGGAAAACTCGCGTTGTGCAATTATCGCGGGAAGGCGCGTAATATTGCTGCTCCGTGTTGTTTGTGTGCTTTAGACTATTGCAGTATAGCATAGACTTCAGGTGATTTGGTCATCGGGAAGCAAGATTTGATAATGATTTTACTTTTTTTGGTTTAAAGGCGCACTGGGTTTCGACTGGAAGCTTGGCGTTGAGCTGAGCATTGACAATCCAACAGAGTGTATTCCAGTGCGTGAAATAAAGAAACTCTTGGATTTTCAATTCGCGGCGCTAAGCAAGTTCGTTGAAAATCTAGAACTCGATAAAAAATCGGCGCGTTTTAACACACCCATTTTTTATCACCCTTGGTTACGATGGCTTACTTTCGTAATTCATCAGTAAGTTACCAAGAACTGCCAACAAAAGCAAATTTGGTGTCTTGATTAATCTCTTAATCGCAATTTGATACCAACAAAAACAGAAACTTGAAGAAACTAATTATCTTTAAATTACAATCTTGCTACTTAGGTAAAGTAAAATATTGCTCCAATTTTAGAATAACCCAAAATTCGTAAAATTTTGCTCGAGGCGCCATCTTATCTGTCTACTAACGACCAAACTGTGAACGACGTTTTATATTATTATAACAATAATAGCATAAACAGACAATAACCGTAATAATTGTACATTATTAAATACTCAGGTCAAACTGTCCTTGCTTTTCGCGAACACGATCGTTAAGGGCCGGAGCTTTGTCGTCTAAAATGGTCCACGCCAAAAAGAGATAGGTACACCCTTCGTCATACACCAGACAAGGATAGAATATGTCTTTTAACAATGGTAATTAAGGTAATAATGCACAATGTGGATCTTATTGGGTGGCAGCTACATTTTAAGTAAAAATCTTAAAAGGTTTTTTGGTTAAGTTATGAGAAGCGGTTTTTTGAAGTTTGGTCAGGTCTTCTTTTAATGGAACCATATTATTTTCATTCCGATAAGGTCAAAGAAAAATACGGGGCAAATAAAAATAAACTCACTATGGAGGCTGGAAAGATGATTCAAATGATATTTTTGAGCTCTCTCAACGAAACAGTATCGGATTGTAAAATATTTCTGTGGCCAAATCTAGTTTTCAGAATCATAAAAATAAAGTTCAAACCAACAGAAACTGCAGTTTTAACGATAAAAATGCTCAAATTGGCTTTCATTAAGGAGTCTTTAAATCAATATTTATGGTCTTGATTACTGCCTAGGTCTTGTTTTATGGTTTTCCGGCAGGTGTTATGGCAAGCAGTAAATACTGCAATATAATACATAACCTTTTGTGAGGAAAACCAAGATCGAAAGTGCACGTTTTCGTGACTAAGCTTTGGTATTTATTTCAAGTATAAAAAAAGACAAGAGAAGATTGTTGTAATTAAGGACAGTCGGCCTCAAAAATACACATTGGGTACTTTATTGTAGATACACATTAATACAGTATTACGGTATACAATTGCTAGACAATCGAACGATTTCTTGTCGATGTATTCATCTTTTTGAGGCAAACTATAGTTTGCGGTTTGCGGTTTGGTTTGTTGTTTGCGGTATACCGCGGGCCCCTTAAAAACGAAAATTATAGAGACAAGAGAGAATTTAAAAAATGCAAATTACCAAACGAAACTATTGTATGACTATTACTTTATGTTGTCATAAAGTAATTGTTTTACAAAAGTTTAGTTTTAATATAATTATCCTGTTTTTTCAACACATTAAATTATCCATGTCAATGATTTAAGTCATGGCGTTTTTTTTTAATAATGTTAATGCAACAATATTATTATGTAAAGCATAAAGCTATCATAAAATATCTTGAAATGAAAACCTTAGAATACCAAGGGCAACCAGTCTATTAAATATCTTAATTATCTATTTGTTTCTTTATAACCGGATTTGGTTTTCGTACGACAATTTTCTGGTGACTACTGAAAATCAGCGCTGTGCTGTGGGTCATAGCACAGCATCGTAATGAGTGGAAGCTCTCTTGTCACAGTTATGACGTGCAGCTGCCGAAGCTTTCTTGTCACAGACACGACACCGAGACGTGCAGCTGCTGGCTATTTCTGTTCTGTGCTTTTTTTATTAGGTATTCGAGTTCACTTATCTTTTTATATGCACTAGTTTCTTCGATAAATAACCCTATTTTACTTTATTTCCTTTTTATCAAATGTACAACTTGGTTGGTCATCGTCCTTAGGCTTTTCCGTAGAAAACTTTTAAATAATTAGACGGTCCCTTAATTATTATGCTAAGCTGTGATATCCCTTAGCTTCGATTGACGAAGATAAATGATACCTTTGAGGGTGGGAATTTTACTCGATTAAAAGTATCAGAAAATTTACTTGAATTAACATGGCATCCTTTATTACAATAAGGTAATATAAAATACCTACTGCACCTACTACTTGATTGTTAACCTTATATATAAAAAAAAACCCGGAATACCTTTTATAAAATTGTGAAAACTCTACCAAAATAGTCTTAAAGATTGATCGAGAACAGCCTCTATAGGTAAAAAAATTATACCCTGATTAACATAAAAAGGTGTAAAGTTGGTTAGTACATTTAATTAACTACAAGATGAATTATGATAACACTAACAAGTTGCAAGGTGTCAGCTATCGTAATCTACGGGTGTTAGAATTTTGACAATTGAAATTAGTTTGAGCCAAAACGTGGACCTAATGATAGTTGGGCTGGTCCACAAATTCTAGGTCGCTCAGCGCGCTATGGAGCGGGCTAGTACTCGAAGTTTCTTTAAAGGATAAAATCAGAAATGAAATTATCCGCAAAGAACCGGAGTTACCAACATAGCTTGCAGAGTAAGCAAACTGAAGTGGCAGTGGGCCGGCCATGTTTGTCGAAGGACCGATGGCCGGTGGATCAGACGAGTCCTGGAGTGAAGACCGCATATCGGCAAGCGTAGCGTGAGACGCCCTCCAGCTAGACGGATCGACGACCGTAAGAAAGACTGGGACAGACTGGATGCAGAAGGCGGAGGACAGAGTCTTGTGGCGTAGCTTGGGAGAGGCCTTTGTCCAGCAGTGAACTACGATAGGCTGAGTTTTGAATGAATGAATTGATCAGTTAGAGGTGACAACTGTGAATGTTAATGGTACAGTTATCCAGATCCTATTACTAGAACAACATGGAAGGTGGTGAATCAACGGGTTATAATAACAATTGACCATTAATAGTTCTCTTTTAAGGTGTAATAACTGATAACTGCTGGAGAAAAGAGAGAAGAATCATCAACCTCAACATCATCTAGCTAGCCTTTCCCAACTATGTAGGGGTCGGCTTCCAGTCTAACCGCATATAGCTGAATAACAGTATTTTACATGGAAAGAAAAGAAAGAAAGAAAGAAAATACGTTTATTTGCGGTACACATGACGCAAGGTAAGAACAAAACACGAAAATAAAAGTTTGGGGGAAAACATGCGTCACATCCACGCAAAACGGCCATCGCTCAGCATAAAGCTGCGACCCTATGCGAGACAGAGCCCCAGCGCTGGTTTTCAGCGACAGCCGGCGTTGACGTTATGACGTCAACCGGTGCAGCAGAGAAAAATAACAAAAGATAAAATGAATAAATACAATACACAAGTCCTAAAGTCCCACATGGAGCGACTGAAAACAAAGCTAAAAGCCAGCCTTTAGTATGGAATTTAGAAACTTGGCAAACAAAGAAGCAGCATTGTTCCCGCTCTTTCTACATATTTTAAAATTAACAGTCATCACGGTCAAGTACAAAAACAAAATGGAATCGACATCGTGTGGCAATCGTTTTTATTTTAAAAAATACTGCGTATGACATCGTTCCTTGAGATTTTGTAATAAGTATAAAGACGAAATAGTATGTGTGCAAGGTCAGTGAAATTGTTTAACAAGATATTACCTGACGCTTAACTTTAAATTATTTTATTATTACACACATACGTACTGACAGTTTTTGTACAGTTGACTTGAACAACTAATATATAACCTTCGCGAATTTTGTATAAGTTGATGGCATGAATAATGAGATTGAAAGCTATTACATATTTAGAACATTCGAAAAGAGTTGAGGCTGAACTTCGAGAGCTGACAGCCCGCGTCAAGATATAAGATGAGTATCATCATTTTGAATAATTACTGTATTGATACAAATACCTCTACTCAACCCGGTAATATAAGGGTGTGTCTGGAGCCCTTATATTTATTATTTATTATTTATATATACTTTATTGTACACCAGATTATAATACTTACTGCTACTTACTTACATTAGGCTCATTGGTCTAGTGGTTGTTAGATCAACTACTCATCGTGCGGTCCTGGGCTCAATACCTGAGTCGGGCATTGTTATAAGGTTTTTCCACAGGGAAAATTCTTTATTTTTGCACGATCCCCTTTCATCATCTAGATGCACTTAATGCACCTCTGCCTAGACCTTCACGGAATACAAGCGTGATGTTATGTACATTTATGTAATTATAATGTATTACTCAAACATGACGGTCTAGATACAAGTGAAACAAAAGCAGTTATAATATGTTATTGCACACGTCGGAATGTTTCTTAACATTTTTTTTTTTTTTTTAAACGTTGCCCCACACTAAGAATTTCTTCCTGTATCGTGGGTGCGTTTACAAACATAGAAACTAACATACACTAAACACCCAGACCCGGAACAACTACTTGCAGATTATACAAATATTTGTTCCGTGCGGGGATCGAACCCGCGACACGTTGCGCAGCAGTCGATCGCTCAGCCACTGCGCCAACCGTGTAGTGTATTGAAATAAAAGTCTTGTTATTTAGTTTACGATTCTTTCAGTTGCATTATCAGGAAATGCATGCACTACATATCGTTATTTGATTTTAATTTCATATAAATAAATTACTAATATATCAATTGGGAAATATTCTCATCTCCGACTCCTAGCGTTTTAATTTTTTTGAAGTGTTTGGAAACCTGTGGCCACTACTGGCACAATAGTTAGGTATTACATAGCTAAGTAAAATAAATGATTATATTGCCATTAGATATATGACCTAGTTAGTAGCCAAGTCTTCAATTCACTATTATAACATGATAAGTGCGACATCCAAGTCGGTTCAATGGTATCACCTCATAATCTAAGCTCGTAAGCTAATCTTTATTCTATTATTTATTTGATTTTAGGTTTAATTGTTATTCTGTTGCCAAGCAATCAATGAGAATCTCTATTTTGCATGATGTAATTTATATTTTTATGACTGTGATGTAATTAATTATTAATGTGGTGTAATTATTTATTTATTATTAATGTGATATAATTATTAATGTGATATAATTATTAATGTGATATAATTATTAATGTGATGTAATTAATTATTATTTATTAATGTGATGTAATTATTTATTACCTATCTAGTGGCACTCATTATCATATTTTCTTTTGTTAATATGCGGATAATGTAGTGGGCTGCAATATTGTTAATATTTTGTGTTATCATTTCTCTGTTCTAACACATATTGTAGCTGTTTATTGTCCCTAAATAATCTAAATTAAATTAATAATCTACATATAGGAGTTCCTTAAAGTTCTTAAATTACAATAGTCATCACAAATGGTGAGACACACGAATTTTTGGGGAACCCTGGCCACTTACCCCAGTTACCGATCAGCTGGCTGTCTTATGTTATCACAATAGTTGGAATTTTTTTTATAGCTCGTAATGACATCAGAGAACAATACGATTGAGAGCCAAGATTAGAAAATAATGAACATTAATGTGTCCCCGAAGCCCCCAGCTAGATTAATGGACGACAGGGTCGGGTCAGGCTTATTGAGAAGGCGAGTAACGACCCTTGGGGACTTGCATCTGCGACCGCGGTGAGAACAAATGTTAAAAGTCACTACGGCTTGCGGAGAGGACAGCGGCCCAGGAACATTCGAACGCCGCCCCGCGCCGCAAGACTCACCGCAAGACGCACCGCCCTATGTCATGGCCCGGGCAACTTGCAACCTGTGGAAGAGGTGTCCGTCTGGATTGAGGAGCCATGTCTCATATTTGAACGAGGGTACTACCAATATTTAGTAGTAAATTAGCCGATTTTGTAGGCCGGATCCTGGAATTTGTAGTAAAACCTTAAAAAGTTATACGACATTAAAGGTGGCTCCTCAATCCAGACGTCTGAATTGAGGAGCCACCTCAGAACTCGAAAACTAGCCAACGGATATTTTTGAAATTTTCGTAGAATTTAGTAGTACTTATGCGTAGCCTGTACAAAAAAAATGGGTTTTGTAGGGCTGAATTTGAGATAGCTACAATGCTTTGATTTTTCATAAAAATCCATAAATTTCACCGCGCTGTTTCTCGGAAAGTAATCAATCAATTACTACAGATTTTTAGTATAATTTAGTAGCAAATGTGACTTAATATGTACTGTAAAAATTAAATGAAAAAACTATATAATTTCGCTGATACAACACATTTTATGTGGCTCCTCGTATATGTACGTAGCTACTAAACTAGTTGATCAAATCGGTTATCAATAACACCAATATTTAGTAGAAATTTCTAGTAAATATTGGCATATTCTAACATCCTACACATTTAGTATTTCCAAAGAAATTTATAAAATAAACATTCCTTAACAATTTAGTGTGGTACAAGAGCCCACGACCAAAACCATATCACATCATTTTACGGCCAAAACCGTATAAAATCGTTAGTTTAGATGATTCTCAACCTGACTCGGTGGGCAGTACCGGTCAGAAACGTACCAGTTTTACGGGAGCCCATTTCTACTAAATCAAAAGAATGGGCAGACGGTTTCATCACAATATGTCTGAATATTAAAAATGCACATAGGTTTCGTAATTTTATTAGGTTCGAAAAAGGTTGTTTTCAGACATTTTGCGTGTCACATGTGGAATTATTTATGGTCACCGTATACTATACTGTTAACGCTCGTTAACAGTATAGTATACGGTAACCATAAATAATTCAAACTATGATCATAAACAGAGTTTTATTTACACATGAATAATTCTTCATCAATCAGCACTTAAATAATGAGCACTATACAGGGTGTTAAAGAAATTGCTTACCATAGCTTAGGTACCCCTAAGCTATGGTAAGCAATTTCTTTAACACCAGTTCAGAATCGATAAAGGAAGCCATAAAAAAAAAATGCACGATCAACCTAATTTAGTAACTACTAACTTAAAATAGCAATCGTTTAGAATTACAAAAATATCCGTTGGCTAGTTTTCGAGTTCTGAGGTGGCTCCTCAATTCAGACGTCTGGATTGAGGAGCCACCTTTAATGTCGTATAACTTTTTAAGGGTTTTACTACAAATTCCAGGATCCGGCCTACAAAATCGGCTAATTTACTACTAAAATAAATATTGGTAGTACCCTCGTTCAAATATGAGACATGGCTCCTCAATCCAGACGGACACTGGAAGAAAACTAACCTCTGTCCAGAATGGGACAACGATGGGCCGAGTTGATTGATTGAAGTTCAAGAATACATCAAGGAAATTAAAAGCAAACACACATTTAAGAAATCATCCACATTACTTTAGAAACTATCGAAGTTGATTAGTTCAAGGCTACATAAGATTTACGATCCGTTTACGTAACACAAGATACATGTGTTTTGACAGCTAGCTTAAAGATGTGAGAAAACTTTGACTTTGATTTTGTAGTAGTTCTTAGGATATTGCTTAATTAGGGTTCCGTAGTAAACAAGGAACCCTTATCGTTTCGCCATGTCCGTCTTTCTGGCTTAGCTCAGAGACTGTTAGTACTAGAAAGCTGTAATGTGGCATGGGTATAAATATTAATCAAATCATGAAAAAAATAGTGTGGTAGTGTTGTCGTTGGAAAAGTCGTTCGCGAAATATTAAGCTTTATAGCGCTAATTTTTGATAGAGTCAAGTTTCTCTCCCCCTGCCAACTAAATGGTTGGTTTCGGTTTTATGAAAAAATTCACGGTAATAGTATACATACATATATAATCAAGTATGTAACGAAATTAAAAGGAAAACTGTCACAGCTAAGTAGGCTTTACAAGTAAACGAGTAATAATCGACCAACTTACATTTGCGGTTGCAAAAACCATACATTCCGTATGGGAAACAAGTTAAGTTTGTTCTTGCGATAAATTCATCCCAACTACGGAACTCTTCATTGTGCGTGGTCCGACACACACCTAGTTAGTTTTTTTTTTATGAGTTTTTTTTGCAATTTGGCGACCTGGTTATTAAATCTGACGTGAACACACGTTTGTGTACTAGAAACCGCAAGCTTGATTTAAAACTAATATTTGAATAGTCCGGAGTAGTGTCAATACGCATCTCATGCAAGTCATTTTCAGACTAAGAACTGGGTACCATGATTTCCTCTAAAACCTTTAATAGTCAAAGTATGTCATTGATCAAATCTTAGCCCTCCTCAGAAAATTACAGTAAGGAATAAAGTAGGTACTTCATTCCTTAACACATCCTGACATCGTCTTTACATATTATAATTATAATTAATGCATACAAAATCTTGTAAAACATTTTCAAAGAGTTACTTTGGGGTTTATTGCCCATTCCTCTCCATACGGAACTATCTCTTGTTTAAGACCTAGAATTAATTCTATTTCTTGTACATTTGGACGTTCAAAGGTGTCTTGATGGCCTACTTGACATAAATGATTTGACTTTAAGAATTGATAGCTAAGAAGTAAAGAACGTGCGTACATCTTTGTGTTCTCTTTTTTTGTTTACATTATTGCCTTTTCAACTTAAAGTGACACGAAAGCATCCACCAAAAAGATGGCGAAACTGCTCAAATGACACACTGAACTCAAACACGGCCGACAATTTGTCAGTGTTGATATTACAATTTCCATATATGTAGCAAAAGTGTCAATTTTGTGTCTTCGTGTTTATGTAATGCCAAGTAACGTTACTGTTAACTGCGTAACGAGGCGCGGCCAGACGACCGGTTTTAGGTCCTACGTCCAGGACAAGATGGGCAGAAAATTCTTTAGAAAGAAGAGAAAGAAAGAAAATACCTACGTTTATTTGCGGTTACACGAAATAAAAAAGAACAAGTTGGGGGAAAATATGCGCCACATCCACGCAAAACGGGGATCGCTCACCATAATGCTGCGACCCTATGCGAGACAGAGCCCCAGCGCTGATTTTCAACAACAGCCGGCGTTGACGTTATGACGTCGATCGGTGTAGCATTCAATGAGATATAAATAAGATATAAAAATAAAATAAATATACAATCAATAATCTACATGTTTATATTTTATTAAATAGGCTAGCACTTCTTGCTACGTTAACAAAATTGACAGGAAGTTTTAAAGCCTCATCAACATACAAAAAGTGGAATTACATACGTATTATTGAAGCTTACTCAAAAACCACCAAAGCAAAGTTAATAAACTAAGCATGGATCCACCGCGTGAGCTTCCTCGACCAAATGAAAAAAGAATCACATAAATCGGCCCCTTATATCACGCAGAAATTGATGAACAGGATCCGAAGGACAGGAATCGAGGAACATAGAACCTCTTCCTTTTTCGAAGTCGGGTACGGAAAGAGAAGGAATAATAAAGCTGATAAAAACAATGTTTAGCACGGCATAAGCGCATAAAATTTCAATTAAAGTGAATAGCCAAAATATGCACCGCATTGCAAGCGCAAATTTGTCGCTTAGCATGCGTTATTTACTGGATGCGGGTTATTAGAGGACCAATTTATTTACAATAAATCTCTAATAAATTATGTGTCCTGGCGCTGATTCAACTTTGTATACTGTCTTATATAACATTTTACAATAAATTTCCTTGTAACATGGCTCTTACCTGCATTACAACGTTTTTTGGTCTGCTTTTGGTAATAAAATATTTAAATTATTAACATTAAATGTGTAATAGGTATTGGGAATTTAATGATGATTTGAATGGTCAATTATATAGTCATTAATTTTAATTAAGTTTAGGCAAAGAAAGGCTTTTAAAGCAAAGTAAAGTCATTGTGTTACTATGCGTAACTATGCAAATAACTAATAATTAAAAATAGATAATATTAAGTATATAAGTAGTTTTGCAATAATATCTATTTTTAGTTAGAAGGCTGCTCATAACGTAACGCAATTCAAACATACTAGTTTGGCCTAAAAAAACTGGTTTATCTAAATTGTGTTTTAACATACCTAGATAAAAAAAAAAGCTCGACTCCATAAAATCAACAAAAATTATACAAATAATAATCAAAAAATGCAAATTACGTTTTTAGCTAGGCAGACCGCCAATATTCAATTTCTTAATATCTTGACCATGGAATTTTGCTAATTAATTAATTAATAATTAAGCCAACGTCTCTGGCGGAGTGGCGGTGCAGAAGAAGACTAGGAACAGTGGACCTAACAACTTAAAACTGAAGCCTTTTCTTCGATAAACTAGTAGGTAGTTTTTTTTTTTAGGGCTGGGAAATTATCAAATATTTTCTCCCGCTCTGGGCGGAGCGGGAGGGCGTGTCAGACTCTTACTGACTGAAACCCGGGCCTGGTCCTTATCGGACGATGAGCTACCCATTGCTCACCATCCGCAAGCCCGAAACCAATAGGTACTTAGATCTGATTTAATACATTTAATTTATGCATAAATATAAATGATTTATCGATTACGTAAGCAATACGTAAAATTTAACACAACCACCAATTAATATCAATAATTTATTCGTATATTCACGCCACGTCTATTTTGTAGATTGCCTAGATTGCACGCATATAAATATTGCGGGTGGAATCTGGTTAATTATTGTCAGTAATAACCGGTGAGTGTCGTAAATTACCCTAATCCATAAAACTGGCATGTTGCGGTTTGTTTTGTAATAAATGATCGATATCTTTATTATTTTATGTAAATGCTCTGATGCCTAACCCGCGGATTAGCTAGGAAAACCTGCTCAGGTGAACATTCACAGATGATTCCGTCCTGGAGTGTAAATGTGGTCCTGTTCCACAAATGATGAGACACTAAATATCGTGTCCAGGTCTACACGATATCGGAACTGAGGAACGAAACTGTAGGTGCCAAAACTCGTACCCAAATTCTGGGCTGACTCAATGCAGGGTGGCAGGGCAGCGACGCGAAAACTGTTACCATGGATTCAGTACATGATTCTGAACCCAACGTTGAAAATTTTCGTCGGTTATAAAAAAAAAAATCTGCTGTTTCATAGACAAGTGCAATACCTACGCGGTCAAAATTTATGGAACAGCAGATTTTTTGCCTGCTACCCTGTATAGATCTCAATAGACACACCAAGAAAAAGTGTTTCAACCGTTTATCATTCTGATTTATGCGTAACTTGGAATGAGTATTACGTAGGTAGTAATGACGTTTGCGAGAGCCAATCAAAACGCGGAACTCAAGCTATGTGCGTAAGCTGGATTCAGTCAAGTGTTATTAAAGTTGAGAAGAAAATCACATTTGAATTTCCTTATGTCACATGTCATACAAACACGGCTTGTTATTAAGTTTTGTTTGAAAAAAATATGTATGCTAATATAAACCTGATATTTCTGAATTAAATCACGTCATAGGAACTATATTCAATTTGAAATAAGATAAGACATTTAACTAAACCTTTTTTACAGTCCGTTCAACCGATTTTGACTTCTATTGCGTTGGTGGCATGAAAAATTGCAGCTGCAGTAAACAGTTGGTATTGTAACCACTTTTTTGCTTTTAATGCCATCCTTATGCCTACGGTATAGAAGTCAGAATCGGTTGAACGGACTGTAAATCTTATTTCAAATAGAGTATAGGAAGCACACATAACGACGGTTGATCACATTAGAATCTTGTCTTGTCTTTTTGGCAAAATAGTGAAGTAAACCATATCAGCCATAGTTTTCGAAGGGAAATTAGATAACTTAGGGATCATTATAATAGAACAAGTACCTAAAGGCATCTTGGGCCACATGTCACCCTTCTTTCGATCACTAATCTTTGTGAAAAGCGTGGTGACCCTAGACTCTAGGGAGGATTCTCTTAGATTAGATACTCTAGGAGCTAAAGTATCTAATCGAAGAGAATCCTCTATTGTCGTGGGTAGATAGGGCTGCCCATCTTCCTCCATTGTTTGCATTCGTTTTTCAAAATTCAAAAAATTCTAATTCAAAATTGATTTATTCAAAGTAGACTGAGAATCAGCACTTTTCGAACGTCAACATTACATAAGACAGTCCCCTAAAAACCTTCACCACTTCCTAGTGCTTCCTAGTGCTTAAGCTGGGAAGAAGAAGTGGCGCAACAAACTCCTCCCCAGCACAGTCTGTCAGTTTTTAAATAAAGGAATACTCAAAATGAGATCTACCTAACTAACCTTGTACAGTACAACTGTTTTCTTAATGTCCCTCGGCAAACTTCGTGTTTCGTCAGTCGTCGGATTTCTATCAGTTGCCCTTTGCACTTGGTAATTATGGTTGACGGCAACGCGGACGCAGCGGTAAGAGTCAATACGTACAACCACCAAGTGCAAAGGGTAACAGATAGAAATCCGACGCCTGCCGAAACACGAAGTTTGCCGAGGGACATTGAGAAAATAGTTGTACTGTATATTTGAGGCAAAGCGCACTGTATGACATTTGCGGGCGTGTCAGCCTTGATCGTTGACATATAACACGGTTTATAAGGTCATTGACATTTTAGTTTTAATGCACTTTCATTCATTATGTATCCTGTTCATTATTTATTTGTTCTTATGGAGTTACTATAGATAGGTTTTTGAAGGTCCGTAATCGATAACCTATTCTACATACATAAACTCACGACTTCTTCCTATTGAGGTACATACAGACTCCTTTTACCTCGTTTACGTCCATACATCTGGTCATACACGCACTCAGGCTGCGAGTACATACTACGCACCTGACTTTTTCTGAAGAACATCCCTATATCTGTCAATCAGATTTTCCTTTGAAATGATTTGTTTCCACTTTAGCTTGTCGGAGTACTGTATTCTATAAGAATAAACAATCTGTACTAATATTATGAAGAGGTAAAATTTGTTTGTTTGTATGTAGGGTGTAATCTCCGGAACTACCAGTCGGATTTGAAAAATTATTTTTGCATTGGATAGCCCAATTCTTGAGGAAGGCTTGGACGAAGTCGCGGGCAGAAGCTAATAACGAATACAATGAAACCACGCCTCATTAATTTTGATGATGTAGTTCAGTTTTAAGAGCAGGCAATTGACTGCTGCTTTCCTTCATCGGACTGGTCAATTTCATTTAGAACCTCTCGCCGACCTACTACTCTCATAAAATATATATTTGTATGGAGGGGCTAATCTCCGGAACTACTGATCCAATTCCAAAAATTGTTTCACTAATGAAAGCTACAGTATTGCCGAGTTCTATACTCTATAGAAATTTCACGCGGATGAAGTCGTGGGCAAGAAGCTAGTTATAATATACCTAAGGTCTATTCTCTATTCTGTTTCCAATTGATGTTATTTCCACTTAAATAAACATCAACTTTATGCTAGTGTAAAGAAAGTTGATTTTAGACTGACGTACTGTTGTAAAAGTCATAAAAAATATGAAGTTCGAGCGCAAACTGAACCTTATGTGTAGGTGTTACAGTTGTTTTTTCCTAAATCTCGTGTTTGTTTACATGTTTGGCAACTAAATTGCGAACGCAGATTAGTTTTAGATGAAAGGTTGACAACTTTAATCAAAGCAACAAGTACCTACCTATCTAAAACTTGGTTGATTTTTTATATGACCTTGTACCAAAATCCAATGTAACCTAATTTAGTTTCAATATCTTTCATCTTACACACCGGATATTAATTATCTATAGATCAAAATGCTTCGCGAATATATCCGTTCAGCCATCACGCGAGGACAAACACATTAATGTACGTAGATCGGATAATACGCACTTATTAATAATAATTTCTTGATTAATTAGACGCTAATTAAAACTGCGTAGAAGGGCTTTTGAACCTTGCAAAGAGGTAGAACCAAAACAATAATAGGTAGTGGTACAGATTGTGTGGATGCTCCCAGTCTGCACATAATAGGGATGATGCCTGGGTAAAAAAAATGAAATTCTGATTAGTCTGTCAGTCAGATAATAAAAAAATATTAGACACGTATTTTTTGCTTCATCATATTAATAAAAAAATACTTAGATAAAACGCATTTGAAGTTGGGGAGTGGGGGTCGCTACGTCACTAGTATATATAAAATCTACATACTCGTGACGTCATGGCACATTTTACCTCAATGTATCGCCGTAATCTTTAGATTACGTAAAAAAAGTAAAAATAAGTGTTCAATTTTTTTTTATAATATCAAAGACGGACTAAAAAATAATTTTTGTCATCATCCCTATTATATCAAGTCTATATTGTTAACTTTAAATTGTGTGTACAAAAAGTTAATGTAGATATGCAGTTTTTAGGACGTGTGGTGGGAATCCCACATACCAACCTAAGAGGGTTGGGTCTAACGTACCTTATTAAATTGGCCTACCATGCTAAGACTTTAGAGTTGATCTTATGGGAAAGCCAATAGCTTCCTTAGGTGCAATTGTAATACAAAGATTACAACCGACTGACAAAGGACCACTAAAAAATAATCACGTCATGTTTGACAGGCCTAATTTTCTCTTTGGTGTCGAAAAAACAACTAAGGGATAATATTAAGACGATGAACTTTAGCTTTTTTCTTTATTTTTATGATGCCTGTAACAGTTGTGTATCATCAACGTGGAACGTTGATAAACATTTCACAGCAACGTTTTCTATACTTAAGAAGTAATTTTCTTGTACTCTTAAACAAACAAACAGAACTCGACTTCCTTCTAGTTCGCTCGTGATTAATGGTCCGTGATTGTCTTATCCTGGCCGTATCTCGTGATCTATATGTGAATGAAGTTTTAATTATTTTGTGTTGTTGCAATGTGTCATACTGGATGCGATGTACGAAGGTTAAGTTACTGGTTGGAGTAGTCAAAGCATGAATACGTTGTTGACAAATTATTGCTGTGTCGAAATCGCATGCATGTGTGGATTTAGTGACGAACGTCGTACTTGCCACAGTTGCAACTTGCCCATGGAACTCTATATCTGAGTATAGACCTTCTACTAGACCTATTAAACTTCGCCACTCGTGGCAAACGGATTGGTCTAACAGCAATCTTCTCAGGATATCTCATATAATAGTTTCTAAAACACACCTTTCAAAAACAAATCCAAGGACCAATCGAAATAGAGTCACGATTGGTCCTTCGAGCCGTGTACACGAAAAATAGTGACAGATGACTTTTCTATTACTTTTGACCGCATTTATGACCCCTATTAGTAGATAGAGGGTTTTATATGTTATTCGATGGCAATCAAGCTGACCAACAGCCCACCTAATGGTAATTGATCCCATCGCATATGGCTATTTGCAACACTGGAGGCATAGCAGTTGAGTTGTCTTGTACAAGTTTATTATTTGCAGTTTCCTAACCAAACCTGCTATCTAATTACGCAACACATTTTCGATTTGCAATTGAGTCAAATTGGTTTCGTTTTGACTTGAATTGCTTTAAAAAGTTGTAAATTGAAAGCAATTCTAGTCAAACGAAACCAATTTGACTCAATTGCAAATTGAAAATGTGTTGCGTAATTAGATAGCTGGCTATTTAATTTACCTTTTTGGTATTTTTAGTATGTAGCCTTTGTAGTATATCAATGCCACATCCACTGCCTTCACAGCTCCCGTCGGTTGCACCTACCGGAACTGCCAGCCGGACTCGTTTGAAGGGCGCGCGATCGCCTCTCTCCGCCTCGACAAACTGCGTGCTAACATACTACCTATTTTTTACATTTAGACATGCATTTTCAGGTGTTTGGTTGTTGTATTTTATTTAGATTAATTGTTGAGTGTTATTTAGATTAATGTAAAAGATACGATCATGATTGATGGGGTGCTTGAGATCATTATACAGGGTGGCAGGGACATCGACGCGTAACCTGTTACTTGATTGATTCAGTACATGATACCCCCTCCGTTAAAATTATTCGTCGATTATTAAAAAATAAAAATTGCTGTATCATACATTTTGACCGCGTAGGTATTGTACTTTTGTATGAAACAGCAATTTCATTTTTTAATAATTGACGATAAAAATGTATGCAGGGGGTCCAGAATCATATACTAAATCCATGGTAACAGGTTGCGTGTCCATGTACGCCAGCCTGTATTATATTGGGAGAAATAACCAGAAAGTTTGAGATAAACATCATTTTTAATTCATAATGGTAAGGCAATAGTAGGCAAGTTGATGAAAAATTCTTTCGTTTTTGGACCGAAAATAGATAATGACAAAAAAGTATAGTTTATGTAGAGGCAAGTTAAGTTAACAATACTAGAAGCTTTGTCTAACATTTGGGAAATTTTACCCAACAGCGTCCCAAACTTATAATTAAGATCAGTGTGGCTTTACTTATGACTTTAAACCATCAATTCCGAAATCAAATCAAACCCCATAATAACTAGTATGTCATCACGACTGATAATCGCGTCGCAGTGGCGCGTGCGACTAATCCCTGCCATACGCAACGTTCGTGTCGCAAGCGGAACACGGCCCGGGAGAAGGAAACTGCGCGTTAAAATGCCTGACCATTGCGACATTAGTGACACTGGCGATTTTGTGCCGACAAGGGACATTCTGATAATAATCAGTTATCTTTTTTGATCACTGCAGGGTTGTGAACTTCAATGACGGCGAGTAAAACAGCTGTGCGGCGTTAGAGCAGCTGTTCTAGAGAGTACAAGGAACGAAGTAGCCAGATATATCAAAGATAGGAGATGGAAAATGGAGGTGGTGAGCACGGACCACCAAAACTATGGCACATGAGGGCAGAAGAAAATTCAAAATTTAAAATTCAAAAGTCATTTATTCGAACTAGGCTGAGAATCAGCACTTTTCGAATGTCAATTACATAAGACGGTCCCCCAAAACACCCACCCTTCACCACTTCCTAGTGCATTAGCTGGGCAGAAGAAGTGGCGCAACAAACTCCCCAGCAGCACAGCTGTCTGTTCAGTTAGAAGAACAAATAAAAAGATTCTATAAAATAGTATTCCAAATAATTTACATTACGCAACACAAAACATAATTTAAATTATTAGCCATATGTTAGCTAGCACACGCCAATATACCAGACAAAATCATCGAGAACAGCTATGCTCAGCTATCTAATTACGCAACACATTTTCAATTTGCAATTGAGTCAAATTGGTTTCGTTTGACTAGAATTGCTTTCAATTTACAACTTTTTAAAGCAATTCTAGTCAAAACGAAACCAATTTGACTCAATTGCAAATCGAAAATGTGTTGCGTAATTAGATAGCTGGCATTAAACAAAAACAATAAAACGATGTAGAATTACTGTCAATAATTGGACGATGCCAGGCCGAAGAGAAAACTATACTTTGTAGTCTTCTATAGCTTTTTCGATTTTGACCTAAGAATGATGTGCAAATATACCACGACCTCTTACAAATTAATAAACGTTTATCAACCCACGCAAGTAAACGAATCAGAGGGAATCAAGTAGTTAATCATGATTTATGTAGGCTTATATATTACTGTGAATATTACCAAATCTGCGAAGTACAAACAGAATCAAGGAGTCAGTCTCAATATTTTGCTCTACCAGATGGTGATGTAAGTTTTGTGATCGTCTTCAGTATTTTGGTCGAGTAATATGTTCCGGGCTGGTGCAAATCCATCAGTGTTCATGAATTAAAATGCTCCTCTTCTGTTCCAAGGCTAATACATCCTACAAACAGAACGAGCACTAGATAGATAGAAGATAGAATATTCTTTATTATGCACACCATACAAATTATAGAAACAAATTTAGAAATTTTACATATGGTGACACAATGGGCAGTCTTATCGCTAAAAGCGATCTTTTACAGACAACCTTTGGATGGATTAAAGGGAGAAGGAGAGACAATACTGCAGGTAGTCAGTGGTGTACCATTTACATACACAATAATTACATAAAGCATAAACTTAACCACATAAATATATACATACTATTGTATTATCAGCCTATAAAGTTGTTGATATCCACCACGCGGGCCCAGTGCAGTTTGGTGGATAGTGATCAAATCGATTACTATTACGTCATAGCCAAATTCGTACCATTAAATCTAGATTTCTTCACCATATTTTCCTTAACCGTAATTCAACAGTGTCTTCGATTTTCCAAGAAAGTTAACCTACAAGACGTTAAAAATTTAGCCCCCAAGTAAGTGGCCCTTATAATTTCTGATCACAGCGACATTTTTCATTTTAAAATTATCCGATTAAATCTTGTCACCAGCGAAACTACGCAACGAATTGTAAATATACCTACGTATAGTAAAGTTTAATTCACAAATCGTAGGACTAGTAAAAGTATGGTGTGAATGAAGGACGTTTGACCGGATGCATTGCGATATCACCCGATGGCATATACTCGTAATGGACTAGGTTATGTAGTAAGCCGGGTCGCATGGCCTTCCTTCGGGCCTTTAGACTTGGCGACTTTTTGTCCCAACACTATCGCGACACAATCAGGGGCTTATTTAATAGAACCGACAGGTGACAGGCCATAATACGACAATCTGACAGTGTAAGTTTTTTTCATATATTTTTTAATATTAAACAGCTGTGAATATGTCACAGCCCTACGGTCTCATAAATATGTTTCTTACCTTAAAAAACAAATGACAGTCAATAATTCAATTTTAGACATGTGGTTTGGTTGTTTGTGACTGTGGCATGTTTCAACTGACTCTAAAACCTAGATCCCATAACAGCGAATTAGTCTCGTTTTAGCCCATTTAAAACTGGAACATTGTTAAGGCCTTTGCCCTCTTCAATTATGCTCACAAAAAACATTTGCTTTCACAGAAATTTATGAAAACCCAAAACCATATTTTATTGATTTAACATGAATACGCACTGTCGCGCAACAGTCTCCCAGCAAAAAGTTGCCAAGTGTGTAGACCATAAGGAATTTGGACAAGTAACCTGATTACCTTGCTCAGTGATACTCGGTTACGGGCACAAGCGGAAAGGACCCTTTCATGGTGTCGTAAGAGGTGACTAAGGGACTGCGAATTTGAAATAATGATAATTTTGAATGCTTTTGTCGGCCCTTCAGGGACTCGTTTCGTAATGTAGTTAGGTAATATTAGAGCAGTAGCCTATTAATGAAATTGTTTGATTGTTTGGGTAACAAAATTCTGGCATGATTTGAAAGATTGCTTAAACCCAATTCTATTCAGCATTTAAAACGGTGATATAGGTTTTACCAAAAATGATGATGCGTCACGCCACCAACTAAATATAATTAATTAAACAAGAAGGCATAATTTACGTAGGCACATGCGGTTTAATTTTTTATGAAATTCCAACCAGTTATGGACTGATTCCATTTTGTTTTTGTGGCTAAGTTTTTCCCAGTTTTACCTTCAAGCCATAACCCACGAATAAAAATAGAATAGGTTTGGAACGTCTTCTTTAAAATGACTTTCCGGATTTGTAGGGGCACAAAAAAAGTAAATACCTACGTTATAATTTTAGAAACAAACATTTTTCTTTAAAAAATTAAATAGTTGTTTTACCAAACAAACAAAAAAAGAAAATTAAAACAGGTAGATATTTAGGTATATTCTGAGAATTTTTCCGAACCAGTTTTGGTGTTTTTTTTGTTTCAAGGTTTGGATATTTTGGCTTGTAATAATTTATAAATTTAAAACTTTTAAATAACTTCCAGATTGCCATGACAATTAAATGACAAAACTAGACCTATTAGTTTGTACAGTCAGCATCAAAAAGTGATCGTTACAAAAAAATTATGTTTATTTTTTTATAAATAGATTACTCGGTATACTTATAAATTATAAAAATTATTTGAAGAGATATTGAATTTAAATTTGAGATAACAATAAATTCAATAAACACGCATGTTTTTTGTTAAATAGCTTTTTATTAACATAGTTGTTGTGCTGACTTTAATTACACATAAATTTGCTACAAATTAATGGTCTACATTAAGCATAGCGACCCAATTAATACTTCAGCTATTATAATAAATTAATAATTACAAAGAATGTTGCAAGCATGTGTGAAAAATTATGATAATTCAACTGAATGCGGAAAATATTTATTACCTTGAGATTTACCATGTATGGGTGATATTTATTAGATTTAATTGCTGACGTAAATTGTGGCTATTAATACATGCCTGTCTATCAAGATGAATGAATGAATACATGCTTGTCTTTCAAGATACGTCAGATAGGACAGCAAATAAAATAGCGCTTAGCGAAAAAACACAGAAAATCTATATGGCAGAATATAAGTAAGTCAATCTGCGTAGCCTTTTCCCAACTATATTGGGGTCGGCTTCCAATCTAACCGGATGCAGCTGAATACCAGTATTTTACCTGGAGCGACTGCCTATCTGACCTCCACAACCCAGTAACTGGGTAATACGATACCCCGTGGTAAGACTGGTTGTCAGACTTTCGGGCTTCTGACGACCCGTAACGACTGTCAAAGATCCACGAATAACAGTCGGGACCAACGGCTTAACGTGCTTTCCGAGGCACGGAGGAGTCTCGGTATGTAAAGATGGTCACCCATACACAGACCAACCCCGGCAAGCGTAGTTTAACCTGATGGGTCGCCCGTGCGGCTGTTATTACTTAGCCATGAGTAAGTAAAATACATATATCTTAACGCATGTAGGTACTTGTTCCCCAAAAGGTGTATCTACCTATATTACACTCATATTTCTCCAGTTATGTTTAGATCCCATGTAATAGGGCAATAGGGGAAATTTCCAAAAAATATGGAACCCAATAACACTTTACACGACCCGAGGATCGTACCCAGGACCCCAAACTCAGCAGTAAATATACAACCAGGATAAAAGATATTTTGTGTGGTGAAATCCTCGAAGTCATATTGGTCCTAAGCTCGTAAACGGTCCTATGAATATTTTTAGCTCTTGTTATAGCACAGTTTATTAGTTTTCTTTCATAATACTACCGTACGAGTATATTCGTATTACTTTTACAGGATAATTTCATATACATACTACCGTATATTCATGTTACTTTTATAGGATAAAAGACCTTTTTTGTAAGTAAAAATTTACCCGGAACCCTTCTCTTGTCTACCCGTGAATTTGCAACCTTTCAGTTGTAGTTATATCGTTATTTGACCTCGGTAAAACGTCATTTATTATATTTTCTTACTGCACATGTGACTAATTTGTTTTGAAAATAAAATATTTTATTTCCTTTTAACTAGATAAAATGCAGTAAGTACGACACGTGCTTGGCTTCTTACATACTTTTTTGGTTTATATTAATGCACGATGGTTTTTGGAAACATTAAAATTATTATTTAAATAGTTTTTATTGGAGTTTCTTGCTCAATCTTCACGATAAGGAACTTAGTAACTAAGCACTTTTTTTTTTTTAACTTGTCGTTAATATGGTTAGCAATGATGATAATGACGATCTTGATAACTTACCGTACCCATATTTATGTTGTTGAAAGATAAAAGCTTTTGCTTACCTGTAACAATAAAACGACAAACATTAAAATAGTGCACAACATAAATATCATTGCTAACTTCACTGTGTCTTCGAGTTTTATCAAATGTCTGATCTGTACCCACCTTAATTTGAGACACAAGCTCACGTTTGAATGGGTAAGTCCATATACGGTCACAGTAGGTAATTAGGTAGATAGAGCATGTCGGGGTAAGTTGGGCACTGGGTTAAGATCGTATGGATCATATTCCCAGCTGATTTGGAAATATTTTTGAATGGTGATAACATTGTGTTTTTCGCCATTTTATTCTATATTTTTTGCCAGAATAAAATCCCGCAGAATTTGATTCGTACGGTCTTATCCTAGTGCTGAACTTACCCAAACATCCAATATATAATTGGTTTCATTAGGGATCAAACCCCTTTACCGCAGGAAACCAAGCCCTTCATCTACATACATAATTTTTCGATTATACAATGACTAATCCATATCAACATTACCTTGTTCGAAAAAAAAAAACAAAATCGCGACCGGTTTGTCATACCGGTTACCGTTTTTCCTTTTTCCTGGGTCATTAATGACCTCAATTAAAATATTGACAGGTTTTTCGAACTATATTGGTATTAATTGCATAGCAACAACAACAGACGCTTTGGACATTGCCGGAATAAGAAGCTGTGCAATGTGCATCCTTTGTAAATATAGACAGTTACAAAAATAGTATCGAAAGGAAACAATTTACGTATCCTCTAAAAACTGATTAAAATTAATCAACCTCTTTTTAACTTTCTGGCCTTTTCTCACGGTTAGTCGCAGTAACCAAGCTAGGGTACCCCGATCAAACGGGTTAGGTTAGGTTGGAACTATAACCAACCACGCGCGATCCGAATTGAGCAAACAAAGTGAGGAGTACCGCGGCAGCGGCCGACGAGCGCTTCATCCAAGTTGGTCGCAGTTACTTGACTCATCATCTTCCTGCCTTGTCTCATTTTACTTGGGGTCTGCGTTTTAGTTTTTTTTTCCACTCTCCCCTGTCAACCGTCACGCTGTCATTCACTCCTTCTCTTTCATATCATTCCTCACACAATCCATCAATCTTTTCTTTGGCCTTCCTCTCCCTCTCCATCCATCAACATTTATATTCATCACTCTTTTAGTCACATGCGTTTCATGTTACTTGAATAATTAGTATTTTTAGGACCCCAAAATAGGAACCATTTGAGTTTCAAAAAAGAGGTGCATTCATTATATTAGAGTGTTCAATAATATTTTTAGAAAAGCAAAATGGGAACTATTAAGGTGCTGATAGACTTGAGCATTCACTTGTAACAGAACATCGAGCTTTCGTTTTTAAATTGGTCGAATTAAACAACGAACAGAGCCAAACACCGCTACGAACATTTTCACGACCATTCTAAGGAACGCTCTAGTCAATGCTCTAGGCATACAGGGACGGCGGTTGAAAAATTACTGAATGTCTCGGCTCGACAAAAAGTTCGAAGCAAATTTACTGTCCTTTCGCTAGAACGCTCGCTAGACTGCTCCCGGGAATTTTTCTGTAATGTGACATTCGCTAGAATGCTCATTACAAGTGAATGCTCAAGTCTCTCAGCACCTTTAGATGTTCGATTAAATACATGCCAATAAAAACTGGTGTCATGATAGACCCATTAAAACGAATGCTTATTTACAAAAGGAGCTGCTCCATAAATAAGCGCTATGCGAATTCTATTTTTTGTTTCGTTTCGTGTGCGTGCATCTGTGACCTTTAGACAGGTATTTGGTCGGTTGAGGTAAGCCAACCGGACCTAATTCCTATTTTTGTTTTCTTTTTTGTTTTCCAGTTTTTAAATCTAGAATCTAGATCACCAATCGAATATATTCTAGTTTGAATTCGGGTATAAGCTTAAATCCTCAATGCCAGCGAAGGGGTGCCCAACATATTGCAAATGCTCTATACAGGACTCATATAAGGGTTGATTATGATTAAAAATCTACTCCTTAATATCTTCCTCCTAATCCAGTTTCCTTTGAACAGCAACAAAGGCTTCACTCTCAAGTTCACAAGCACCTCCTTCATTCATGACATTGTGCATAATATCTGGTTTTACGAGGTTCAACCTCACCTCAGGTTCTCATCTAAGACATTGCGAAGGTTGTAGAGGTCAGTACCGTATTGCGAAAGTTTTGCTTTCACGATGCTGTTATTGTTTTGTAATGTTCTTAGTAAATAAGTAGTTGTATTTTTAGGTATAAAGATAACCAGCCCATGTTGTTCCCGATGTAACTCGAAGGCCTCCTCTCTACGTGAGGGAGCGGGATATTTTTGATCACGTAGGACCAGGGAGGGTTGGTGGATAGGTTGTTTTTACTTTGTTGGAAAAATAAAAGCAAAAATATGAGCTGAAGCAGCCAGTGACACTGACGGCATCGCAGTCAAACTGGTACTTACATCCTATACTATTAAACGAGCAATATTTGTATATATATATTTGTAATCACGTTCTCGAAAACGGCTCTAATGATTTCGATGAAAGTTACAATATAGGAGTTTACGGGAGTGAAAATTCGTTCTAGCTAGGTCTCATATCTGGGAAAATTCGTTTTCTCCGTATTTTCACCCGAGCAGAGCTCGATCGCTCAAAGTTTAGAACAAGAATAATGACACCTTAGAATAATGGCATTGCAGCATGGAATTAGTATGAACTTTCCTATACTATTAAATGAGCATTCTCTATTTTCACCAGAGCAGAGCTCGGTCACCCACGTACTAGATACATTGTATGTCATTGATAATATTATAGCAGATGACACTATAGTTTATAAAAGCACGCCAAAGCGAAACTTTTTTCAACGGTGGGCAACAACAGGTGTATATTATTTTCATCAATTTTTTTTCGTATCCACAACATCACGATATACAATAAACGTATTATAATTAATTGATCGCTCTAAATTGGAGACCTTCAAAATATAATTAAGTAGGTACAAGTATTTCGAAAAGCTCTCGATTTCGTTCCAAACATGATAGATGATGACCATTTGATACGGTTAGATCATTAAATGGATACAGTTCATTATGAAATAATAAACATGCACTTTGATTTGAACGATGTGGGAGGCAGTAAGTACTAAAGATCCATTGTAAGCGTACATGGAGGTCTAGAGATGATCATGCAATGTTAGAAAAAGATATCCTATAAGACTTCGGTTTTTTTCTTTTCAGGTACGGAGCCGTAAAAATATTGGTGTGATAAATGAATCAATCAATATTTTTGTTTGGTTTCCCACATAGAACTCCCAAAGCTGTTGTTATCTGTTATCATTTCGTGGTAAAATTGATAATTAAGAGGAAGGATAGGGGCAGCAGTAACTTGTGCGATCACCTATCCGTATAAGCAGTTAGTTATCTATTGAGGTTTCTTTCAATGTTGTTTTTCCTACATACACTTCACAATTGGCAAGTGTCCCATTTTCAGCAGTAACAGACTTTTCGGTATATTCAAAATAAAACTTTAAAACACCATATTAAATAAGATTTTGCATATGAATCTGGGAACGCTCTGACCCAGTTTGTGAAGGTTCCATAAAAACAATACCTCTAATTTTCTTTGTTATTTATATAATGCAGATTTTCCCATATTGATTGCTTTTGTTGCTAGTATGATTGATCGGACAATTTGTTTGATTGGTTGATATTAGTGTGGCGGTTTTTTTTTGCTAAATCATCTATAGTTGGTGTTTCTAATGAAAATCGTCCAATTTAAAACTATTTTCATGCTAGTAGGTGACCTTTTTCAGAGCGTCTTATTACCAATTCGCATACATCTTTAATTTATTTACATAAATCACAATTCAGTAATTTATTCGGTTTAACCGGAGATGAAACAACATTTTTATTATTCCATTAGTATCTTAATTTCGAGACTAATAACTCTTCCAATCAGTAGCATCTAATTTACACTAATTAGTAGGTATTTATCTACCTGTTTCAGATAACTAGTTGACCAAGATTTTAAATATGACATTTAAGATTATGGTGTATCATTTTGAAAATTAACATTCTTATAGTCTGCAAACGTCATTAAAAATCCAAAAAAAAAATATTTAAAATTAGACCATCTTCGGTTCTCATGAAATGTTAAACGAAAACTTGTTTTACAAAAAATGGTCCTATAGAATAGAATCATCTAGAAACTTGAGGTATGCCACCATTCCACTGATGAATAAAGTTAAAAGCGCAAGATACTGGAAAAAGTGGAATGCCACTTTTCCAGCTCATCTTTCTATCTCTTTACGTGCTTATCCTTTCAAAGTGGGATTGGCAGTGGGTTTTTGACCAGTGCTCCATGTTACAGATGCGACCAACCAAGTGCTAATCACAACTACCATTTGGCATAAAACAAAAATTACATTAGCTATACCAATCTACGCGTGGTGGATTACGGCCCACTCCCTTTCACCGAGAGAAGGCCTATGAGCCCCAGCAGTGGTAAAATAGTAGGCTGATGAATGTAGACCAATCTACTCATAGAATTTAAAATTTGCTTCGCATGGAATGAAGAGATGAGTATGCTTAGTTTGCGTAAAGAGTCGTATCGCGAATCGTGTGGGTGACTTTTACATACACCATACAACTTCTGCAATGATTACATTTGTCTTACCAGGCAAGGTCTTAAACTTAATTGTATAATATATGTGAACAAACATTAGGTAGGTACTTATATGACCCAGTTTTGAGCGCAAGAGTTGTTCTCTTTGCTAATTGTTTTAAAACTAATTCAATTTATGCTTTGTTTGTTTCTTTTGTTATGAGGAACTATTTATAATTAATAGTGTTGGAGCAAGGTGAACGTATGCATTGCATTTTATCTAATACTAAATAGTATTGGTGTTATGGTGAAACCGATATCAGATGCTTCACTTTTTGCCCTGCATTTTCACTCGGAGTGAAACGTCTGAATCTGAACACAAAATTAATCAAAAGTAAAAAAAAACATTTTTGGATTTACCACCTCGCCGAATGATCGGAAAATTAATTTTAGCAGATGAACGGTCATTCCTATTATAATTTTGTCGGTGTCGTCGGAACTCGGAATGAACCAAAATGAAATATCGGCAAAAACATTCATTTTTACTGTTAATGTACTCGTATAATCCAAATCCAATCCAATCAATATACCTATCATAAAACGAGAAGGACAATTCCCTCAGCTTTCAGTGTGACATACAGAAATCTAATACGTTCCTGTAATAGAACATAGAGTATACTTTTCATTAAACAAACTGAAAACTTTACATGCGAATCCTACAGTGTTAATAAACTATTAGTTATAACAATAAAGTCCCGCTCACATTAGCTACAAGTTAATAGGTCAACAAAGTTCACAACTTAGTTAAATCACACAATGACTTTTGAACTTATATTAAGAGCAAATCACAAGGTAAACCGATTAAATCTTGAACTTGAATGTAACCTTTCTAATCTTTGGTGCACATTAATGCCCCGTATTTAATATAGTAAACAAATGCTACACATGTTGCTGCAACAAGATTTTCTGTTGCTTGATATATGTTGCATACCGTACGTAACATGTTATTAGCATAATTTTGGATGCAGCAACACGAATAGTTTATAAGTTTTATGTCCTGGCTATAATTTATTAAGGCATCCACACGATAGCCCGGCTAAGCAGCCGACAATCTCCTCGGTTGACCAGCGAGATGCAATACAAAAAAAAAAACCGTAACACAAAAACGTGTTGCAGCAACAATGTTGCACAACTTTAGCTTACATTGAATAAAAGGCTACACAGTATGTAGTCTTATAAGCGACATGTTTCCAACCATACAAAAACATGTTGCTGCAACAATATTGTGCAATTTTTCTTACTACGATCTCGAGGCTTAACCCTAAGCCACATTAAAGGTTACTAATAAATTGACGGGAAGTAGTATAATTTTGTTAGAAGCTGTGCTCGATTGAGATGTTTGCGAAAATGTTTAGCCCCATTTTGTAGGAAGTGGTTGAGTAAGAGCCGATTGAAATGCTTAAAAGCGGAGTGACTCATAGATGTATCTAAACTTTGTTAGCTTATTATATTAATTTAAATCGTGGCCCTTTTAATGTACCTACTGAAAGTTACTCTTTATATATTAAATGGGCTTTTTTATCACATTTGTTGTTAATGTGGTCGACGATGGGGTGAGGTAGGGTGGGGTAGGGTGGACGCCTTCGAAGAACCTACTCATTTAATGTCTTGAAGACTGAAAGCTAGTTTTTTTCCGGCTTGTTTGGGATTTCTTTGAGTCTATCCAGGTGCATAAAAATGTTTGCAGAATATTTAAAATAAAGAGGTAGGTACAAAAGTTTCCGTCCACGTTGTAAGGTCGCTGTTTTAAACATGGACTAGCCTCCACAACTTGAGAGTCCAAGTTGTGTACATTCAAGAAACTTATACCTATGCACATATAATTTAACGTCATTCTAGTTTAGTGTTATGCTCATGACACTGTAACAAACTTAAATTATCTGTTGATCTATTTCAATCTATATTTGGACAGTCCATAATTCACGCTTAAGTACTGACCTTACTGAAATTGGGTGAATGTCAAGTACACTAATTTACAGTAAATTCAATACTAATATTTATTTATTTGTTTAATACTTCAAGCACATAAATGTACAGAGGCGGACGTAATGCAAACTGCTCATAATACTGTCATATCAAATGTTTGACCCCAATATATGATAATTTGTGAATTGATTAGTTTTAAGCATGAATTTCTTTAAAAAAGAGTTTTATTTGTTAGAAGGTGAGGTGTGTCGAAATACTGAAAACGCTTTAAAAAACATGTATGTTAATTTGTGTGCTCTACACCGAATAACTTTTTGTTTCCATGTTTCTCTCCCAGAAAGCAAAATATTTTTTTCTATTAACTTAATCTATACTAAGATAAAAGATCTGTGTGTTTGTTTGTAATGAAAAAACTCAAAAACTACTGGACCGATTTTAACAATCTTTTCACCGGTGGAATGCTTAATATCACTGAGTAACATAGGCTATAATATCCATAAACATTACATACATTCAACTATGTCTTAAACAAGAACATAACATATTTATTATGTACTATACCTACTCTATGACAGTAACGAACATAGCAACTACTTTATACATTGTTCAAGACACAAATAAACAAAGAACATAAACAAAGAATCAATGTTGTCTCATTTTGTTCGTAGTCTCGTTCAATGCACCAGTTTTAGGCTGAATTTGTTCGAGTTCAAGGTCGCCGGACACCGGAACCGGTCGGAGTATAGGCTCGGAGCCGCAGTTGCAGAATTTTACATCATTGGTTTTTGTTGGTAAGTATTAAGTATTTAGTGGTTGCACACTAAACTGTTTAGTAGACCAACACACAATTCTACGCAAGGTGATGAATAGATATTACTTATGCTCATTGTGACAGGTTCCATTTTTTATAATTTATATATGGCTGCTTCTTAGCGATGGCTCAATTGAATGGTGCAGTTATTTTAATACCGAAGCAATACAAGAAAACATGTTTATTTATTTGTTTTGTGTAATGTAATGTCATCAATAAAACTTTATGTGCTGATTCAATCATCAAATAATAAAATCTAACGAGCAGTATAAATATGCATATAAATCAATTGCTATTACCTATATTGACAAAATACGACACGATTCAGTAATCATTATTACTACATTAACATTTATTTAATCGATGTTTTAACTTAAAATAATGTGTTTATGGAAATAAGTTTGAAGTTCAAGAGTGGCCTACTTTAATTTATGATACATATGGACTTATTGATGTAATTTCCTAGGAAATGCATCTTCAAAATTATGTTTGCTAAATATACATACTTGAATTATAAAGTAAAATATTTTTACAATGCAATTTTTATATAAATTTACACTCTTTTAGCTTTAAAATGATGGTTGGTGGCTACTCGAGAAAAAATATTTGATAACGTCCTAAAAGTTCATGCAGGCTCCGAGCCTACTATAAGATTGTACTGCACGCTTGATCGACTTAGCCTTTCCAATATTCAGTATAATTATAGATACTTACTTATGTACTTGAATGTACACCGTGTGCATGCAAATCGATTGATTTTTATCCACTCAACGAGAGCGGAACGGTCTAAAACCGTATTTAGAATTGCATACGGTTTCTTTTAGGTACTTATTACTGATTATTTGCTTTGTGTTGTCATGTTTTCCATTCACCTTCCGATTAACTTATCGATTGCTAGAAGCAGGTAATGCACTGCTTTACAGCTCCTAAAATATCTCTGAAATAAACTGCAGTGACAAGAGGTTTTGGTGCATCTTAGAAAATGAGCTGGTGTTTGATGTAAGTTATTATAGGTAAGGTTGTTTAGATCTCAGTTAAATCGAGGCTTTTTTGAAAAACACCGCATGTCCAATCAATGTCAAGTATCAAATCGTTACCTATTTACCTACCAATAAGTACCATACTATATTTCCTAATAAGTTTTTGATGATATAAATGTAAGCACGTAGCTAATTTAGCCTCCAATACTTTTATACATCTAAGGGCTACACACGATTTCAATGTAGCTTTAATAGTAATAATAATACCACTTATTATTATTAAAAAGGGAAGTGACTGGAAACATTGGCAGCGTTTAAAGGTCAAAAATTGTATCTAAATGACCACGATTTCAATTCTGGGTCAAGATTCGGAGCTGATTACGATAAACTGGAAATGTACTTCCTTATAAGCGATTGTTTACAAATAAAATTAACAAATTCTTGAGGTGAATATTTCTAATGTAAACAATAATATAAACAGCAGATATTTACGAAAATTTTGATTTAGAAGCTTGATTTTCTCTGCTCCAAGACACCGTAGACCTACGTATTTGATATCAATTTCAACTTGATACCTCCACGCGTTCCTGAGAAAAAGGGTTTTGACAGACAGACAGATGGACAACGAAGTGATATAAGGGCTCCGGTTTTTCCCATTAGGTTTAAAGAACTTTATTTCTCATAAGAACTTAACAGTTCGCTTACAATGAGATACTTAGTGATCTAATTACATTAGTTAGTTACCTCTAGGGTGTTGGAGACATTATATCAGTGATTATAACTAGTAGGTACCATTAATATTAGTTACTTCTAGGGTGTTGGAGACATATTATTATTAATTGACTTCTAAAAAAAAAAAGGAATCGGATGTTTGCATTCTAAGACACAGATTGACCCATTGAGGTACGGAACCCTAAAAATTGTCACCTGACCGTGGTTAGGTATATTATTTTGGTGAACATCAATTTTGATGACATTAATAATGTGACATAATAATTTAGGTACCTAGCCGCTAGGTTTAGATAAAATTTCCACGTAAAAATTTTTTTTAATAAGATTCATCTCAAATAAGATCATCAACGATGCTCAAGATTAATATAGGTAGGTTTTTAATGTTATACAACTCCTTAGCAGCGCTAGTAGATACCTAGGTTTTAGAAACCTACAATTACTATAATATTTTTAATCGAAACAACCTCAGCTGTCGCGTTTATTTGATTACTCAACTACTTACGATTTATTAAGGTCCTAACCTGAATACGTCACATCACAACGAAATATAGCATTACCAATATTGTTTAATAACATAATTTGATCAAATTGCAGACGCATCGGGTATTATATATGATTTATTTTGGCCTAACATCCGGTTTATACCTAAAATGTTATTAGCAAATATCCTTAAAGAAAATAGCATTTGGATTCCGGTATGACTCAACAACAAGATATCCTGTTATACAATTTTACGAATCGATTACAAAAATTGGTAATAAAAATCGATTACAGCAATCGGTATGAGAACCGATTTTAATTTCCGCGTGGGTGGCGATTTTTATCATATTTTAGCACAAGCAAGGACTTGATACCTTTTCAGTGTTAAGTACTCGATAAAAAAGTTTCCTGTATAATTATCGCATATTTTTTATGATTTAATGCAATGTAATTGAGTTCTCACAAGTAATGCGTCATTAGTTTGTAATTAACAGCTAAGTATGTGTGTGTGTGGTCACCTAATTAAGTCGAATTATATTGATTTATCGATTGACGTAACATTGGTAACACTAAAGTAGTTAAGCATATCACTGAAAAGCAGTTTACGTATTTTTCAGTACAAGTAGGTACGCACTGAAAAATATATAGAATGGTTTTAATAGAATATTAAGACTATGTTATTAATTATGATGTTAAGATTCAAAATTCATTTATAAATAAATTGTTCCTTATGATTTTCCTTTATACAGGGTATTAAAGAAATTGCGTGCCATAGCTTAGGGGTAGGTTCAGTATAGCTAAAGGAAGGCAGAAAAAAAAAATTGCAAGGTCAACCTAATTTTGTACCTACTAACTTAAAATAGCAATCGTTTAGACATAAAATTATTTTATTTGTTTAAATGCTTTAATTACTTACTTTCATTGCGTTTGATAGTAGGTAGGTAACTCTAGGAAATTAATAATTAGCATTAAAAAAAAAAAAAAAAACTTATTTTAAGCATTTTTTTAATCAATTCTAAACGTTTGTTATTTAATTAGTAGGTACTACATTAGGTTTATCTTATGATAATTTTCTAGTGTTTTTAAAGGTATTTTATTTTTATTTTTTACGGGTTCCTTTATCGACTCTGAACTCACCCTGAAGCTATGGCACGCAATTTCTTTAACACCCTGTATATTGAAAACTAAATAAAATCTGTTGATGTCGTATCTACATATGCATTTTTAAATTAATCATTACGTTGAAGTGATTAAGTTTTACAAACACTTGAAAGTTCAGATTTGCATGTTCTGCTTTACCATAACATAACATAACATCACGCTGTTATTCCTCGAAGGGCCAGGCAGAAGTGTCAGGTACACTTCTAGTACACCCACATCGCTACGTAACATTTCTACGACCTAGCCTACCCTAGCTAGTTTAAGACTTTATACTTGTATTTCCATTCTTGTACCTGTACTTATGGCATTGTAGAAAACCATGAACATTCACACACTTTAGTCTTGGGTCATAAGTCAATGGGAATATAATTATAACTATGTACCATTGCGTAAATCAAGTGTATTAAGCTTTCCTATTTTAAGTACTGTAAATATTATTTTATGGCAAATGTTAATATAAATACGTAAAGGTTCTAAGTACATATTCATTACATAATTCGTCATTAAAGTTAATGAAATGGCGTTTCACGTTTTTAATTTTTATGGTCAGACACAGGTCGGGTCATTTGGTTCGCGGCGGAAGTTTCTCAAGTCTGAAATATCAGTTAGTATTTAGGTACCTACTTAATAAATTAAATATCATCAATACATATTTTAAATTAAAGTCGCTTTTCGTGTCTGTCTGTGTGACCGCGTAGTTCTTCTAAACTACGCAACAGATTTTGATGCGGTTTTCATCATCATTAAGAGAATTTATTTCGGAAGGTTTATGTGTATTTTATTTCATTCATATCATTGATATTAAACTAACATCCTAATCCTCACTAGTATTATAAATCCAAAAGTGAGTTTGTTCGTTGGTCTGTTTGTTACGCTTTCACGCTAAAACTGCTGCACGGATTTGGATGTAATTTGGCACATGGGTAGACAATGACCTGGATTAGGCTATAGGATACTTTTATCTCGCTATTCCCACGGGATCGAGACTTATGCTGCTGAAACCGTAATATTACAATAAAGAAATGTCGACGTTTTGTCAAATCGTAAAAATCGTGTGAAGCAGGGGTCGCTAGTAATGAATAATTTAGGATTAATGCATATTAATTAAGGTACTTATAAACTGGTGATTGCGAGTTTAGATCTTGGACTTTAAATTCGTAGATATTCAAAGCCCTATCTAATTTAATTACTTAATAGTAAAGTCAACTTATATGTACGATAGAGATCATTTGATTAATCACAACAGCTAAATACTCTAAGATTTGACCAAATTAGGCAGGTAGGTTCTAGGACTCATGGGGATTTAAGAAAACTGTAAACAACTCACCTAAGCAAAAACTCTAGCCCTACATAACGGCATGTAAACAACACAACAATGCAAACCAATCCATGGAAATTATGGGATAATTAACTACTATGATTCTGACACACACTCAGATAAAAACCCTTTAAAACGCAATAGAGCCAAAGCCCTATAAAACAATAATGATATGATATAAGAAATTACAATAAATGAATCAGTATTCGATCCAGGTCATGGTTGAACCATATTATCTAGTAGATAGGCACCTATTTACGCATAATTATTTCAACGGACCTGTCATAATAGATATGAAGTAGACACAGACAGCTGCATTTATTAGGTACCTACCCCTTACACAAATACCTTCGGCAAGGTTATAACGAAATCGTTAAGTTAACAGTAGGTACCTATTTCATACTTTTTGATCCTGGTCACCCAATTTCCCGTTACGCAAACTAAAATATCGACTTAATGATAGGTTACTAAGTAAGCACACTATAGTAGAGATTCTACATACCCCTTATATGAGAAAAGTCGTGAAGATTACATCATTATGTTTAGAAAGATGAATCACTTGGCTAGGGGCGCTCTATAACATACCTACAGAATTGGGAACGTACAGTGCGACACAACTTGGATGTAGCATGAATTTGAAAATTTGCATTCATTCATTTCAATTTTACGGAAGTATTACGTATTTACAAGTTATTGCGTTTGCGTAAAGATAATTTTCGCCTAAAGTAATAATAAAGATTGGTAATTTTGAAGGTGTACTCAGTTCGGATGGTGATCGGTTTTACGAATTTTGCCGATGCTACATCTAAGTTGTGTCGTATTGTAACAGGCGAAATGTGGTTATACTAAAAACACATCCGACACAATAAAAAAGAATTATCCATTATAGTGCAGCTGTTCGCAAGTTATGGCGTAACCAAGGAAAATAGGGTGTAATGTTATGTTATCTTTCTTAAGATGCCTGCAGAACATAATATTAATGACAAGCTTCCGCCTGCGGTGTCACCCGCGAGGTATTTCGATATAAAGTAGCCTATGTCCTTCAACAGGGTTCAAAGTATACCTATACCAAATTTCATCAAAATCGGTTGAGCCGTTCAGCCTTGAAAGCGTAACAAACAAACAAAGAAAATCACATTCGCATTTATAATATTAGGATTCAGCTGTAAAGTTTCCGGATTCAGACACTCTTTAGCAACCTAAGGACTCATCCTGTCTATCCACTAAGAGAATAAGCCTCCTCCTGTATGTAGCAAGTCTATGAAGGTTAAATTTTACTGGCTAATAAAAACAAAGAGTCAAAGTTAAACCACACCTTGAGAGAAAGAATTAACAACACTAATTTAATCATTGCATAATAATTTAATTGCCTACTCTATCATTTAACCGAAGGCAATCATTTTAGAACTTGTTTTAACTTGGCTCCAATAAAACTGTATTCTAATTGATTTCATTATGTTTATCACGTAACAAGGAGCTTAGGCCTCAAACTATAAAGACAGTAGGCCTTTGTATAGATCAACATATACTTGGAAAATGACTTACCCGGGATTCAAACTTGAAACAACTACATGAAGGACTTTGATTTAACAAAGGGCAATACAATACACACACATAGGCAATACTGTGTGTTCAAAAGAAATTATGATATTCTTTTTTGAATCAATTAGGTTATAGTCCTAGCTATGTATCTCTCTGTATTTTAAAACAAATTGTGAAAATGCATTTCGAAACATTTTGGTATCTGTGTCGTAACAAACAAACACACCTAAATTTTTCACACAAAAACCCAAATCAGTACATTTTCTATTTGACATCGCCCACTTTGTTGACTTAATCAACCAAAAAGTAGAACGAACAAAAGGATATGAACTAATATCGTTGCTCGTAAACAGTTAGACATCGAAATAATTTACGATCTAGACTATTACCGACATACGCAAACTACAATTATTACGGACGAAGCTGTAATCTTTGTACAGGATGCCGACCAGTATTAAATATCAAACGGAAACACTAATATTTACTTCAAGATACGCAATTGCAAAATACACGTAACTAAAATATGCAGTGATCTAAAAACCAAAATTCAGCGCATTAACACACGGAACGATTATTATCGAATCTCAGAAAGCATTGACAATTATTAAATAAAAAAATATGGAGTAATTAGTGCGAAGAATTATTTGAATATTTTTTTTTAATCCGAACGCGCGGCGCGTCTGTCTTCTGTCCGACGGCTAGCCGAATACGAAGGACTCGTACACAAATCAGCCTATTCCCGCTAGGGGGGCAATGGCGAAAGTATCGCCAAATAACCACCTATAAAAACACACAACACACTCAACACAGTATCCAGTTCGATTCCCGACACCAACCACCGTTGAAGAGGCATTATGAAAACAACGGTGAGTGTGTGAAGTGCAGTGCAGTGCAAGTGATGACTTCAAAAAAGTGATACAGTGTGTCCCGTGCTTTTGTGAAACAGTGATTCGTAGGGCCTGTTATACCATTGTTTACACGCGGTTAAAATTAAAGTGATTTTTCATAGTTTTCGAATTAATGTTCAAATTAATTTTTGTTTGAACAATGGTGAAACAGGTTCTACGTCAAATATCACCAGAATTTGCGTGTGAAAAGCGGGATGTGACACACTTTTTTGAAGTCAGCATTTTGCTATTAATTTTAATACCAATTCATCAATAATAAAAGTACTACGAAACGTTAACGGATACTATCAACATTTATCATCAAAACCGCCAATCATCGGAAAAAATATAGATAATAATAATTATATATATTTAGAACAAAACCGGACGAGAGTAATTTACTGTTGCATTCAGCAGCCTAATTTAAAAAGATATAAATCTAATATCAATTATTTTTCAATCATCAAAATTTGAACCCACAATAATCTAAAAGACCTCAAACGACCTACTGGTAATGAAAATAAAACGTGAAGCAGCTATAAGTTAAAGTCTAAATTATTGCTTGCATTGCTGATGAGTAATCTCTTGGCATATTACGTCACAATGGAGAATTCACTCTCGATCAAGACTAACAGGTTTCAGTCCAGTTTAACTAGGAAGAGAGCCAGGAAGGCATAAGTCAATGCAACGCCCAGTTAATGCGTAAATTGCATAAAGGCATCCGAGGAAATAACTAGGCAGAAAAATAAACAAGACGTAATGGGGGAAACAGAACGACAGAAAAATAAATAGGTATCTAGAAGAATTTAAAAAGAAAATTCAAAGAAAAATCCTAAAAGGTTCTTTAATAAAAAATCTGATAAAAAGAACAACTGTAGATAACTCAGATAAAGTTATGAAAAGAACATGACAACAGTTTTTCAAAGCAGTGAGAATTTTTTATGCAACAATAGTTTTGTAAATCGACCCGTGAGAAAACACATCAGCTAGACTTGTTAGTAGCTACTTTCAGAGATTATCTGCTAAATAAAAGGTTTCAATGTTAATTGTAATACTTAAGATAGTATCAAATAAACTGCATTTTAAATTTTAACACTTCACGATAGTAAACGAAATTCTATTTGCGATTTATGAAAACATACAGTAATTAATTTTGGCCGGTGCCGCTCTCGCATGTAATTTTCTTTTTATAAAACGTTGAGCGTTTTTCCACAAAGGTTTATTTTTATTTGACATCCCTAAAATAATTCAATTAAAAGACGCATAGGTAAGACAGATTAAAATCCACTATTCACAGCTTCCTGACCAATTGATTAACTTTTAATTGCTGCTAGGACAGAGAGCAAATTAATGGGCTCAGTTTCAGCGAACGTAGTGAAATAGCTTATTCAAAGGCAAGCGCCAACAGAATTGCAAAGCCGATAGTATTTATTTGTTTCCTGTTTAACCCGGTTTGCCTTATAAGGTTTACGTTATTAGTCCTAAACTGGCAAGTTATTAGATCTATTTTTGTTTGAAAATTTGGAATTAGAGTAAAAAAACTGTCATAATTATATATCTTAATCATATCCAACCTGGCGTGTTCCACAGAGTTTAAAAAATGCAGTTTATATTTATGTAGTTCTGCTGCTCTATCATCCAAAATCGACCGCATTCCAGGATATAAAGGCTTGTGCAGACAAGCGCGACTTGTCGCGCGACGCGACTCCGGCTATTGTTATACTGTGAAGTTTTCTTAGAAATTGTATTGTTCGTGTCGCGTCGCGCGACAAGTCGCGCTGGTCTGTATAAGCCTTAAAGTGTCCTTTTAAACTTTCTAATATTATTTTTTTTTTTACTAGACTAGAGCAGAAAAATAAACTGGCACGATGTATTTGTTATCCTCACCTGCAGTTTTCTTATTCGCCAGTTTAATTCAGCTTCATATACCAGATATACCATCGCGTTCCGGTTCACATTTCTTAACCGTACATTTTCTTCACCTCACGCACTAGGCCCACCAGCGGGTTATCTCGCAAGTTTGATTAATGTTAAAGATGTGTATAATTCAATTTCATAATCCACAGGTCAATGTTTACAACCGTAGTATTACATGTTACATAAGATAAGTAAAACTGGCACATTTTCTGTATTAGCGACTCGCAGCTTGCGAACTTTGGCCATACAAGGGAGAAATAATTCTTAGTATTATATTGACGCAAGGCTACAAGCCATGTGTCTGTAACTACCTCTACTGGGCATGTACTGGTTTTGAAACCCAGAAGAAAGATCGAGAATTAACAGATAAATGACAAACATTTTGATAAAAAATTTAAAACTAAAAGTAACGGTTAAAAATACCAATAAGTGCGTTCCTCAAAGTCAAAAGCCTCAAACTTCAGAACACCATAAATTAACATATCGCAAAAGTTGCAGTTAGGTAAGTATCTGCGACCCATTTCCTAAGTTACGAAACCACCATAGAAGTAATATTATCCCACGAGTGACTAGCCGAGGCAACCCGATCGCCGACCGACCTCGTTCTCTTTCTACTGATTAGCATCTTTTCTGTCAAAACAATGCGAATGAAAATGTTTGCGATCCAATTTTCAACTATTGTTATGGTATTGAGAATCGAATATTACGTAAATATCGATTGCTTCTTTTTAAATATTCTGCCGATTTATCATAACTAAATCGAATCATAGATCCATTTTGAGTCATGGTGGCGAAAGAATTCATTACACATCTGTCAAATCTGTGTCGCCTTTAATACTCAAATGTAAAATTAAATTTAAAAAAAATCTAATATACATAAAGTTTTACTGCTACCACGTGCCAAAGAGGTCAGTTTTACGACTTTGCAAGCGCATTAAGCTGTCAGATGACGTCACTGAGATGCGCTTTAAAACTGCGGTTACAGTGTTCGTGATACTTTTTCGAATAAAGAAAGATTTAATCAGACAGTTATGTACAATGACGCGTTCATGTACGTTGCGGATTATGTCGTAGTAATGATACGTCCTCGACAAGTGCTCGGGTTTTGTAATAGTAGATGTGTAAGTAAATAGATCTGGTAGTTAAGGTATTCATTTCGTAAAATATGTGGAACAGTGCACATTACTCAAATTATTTGTATTGGAACATTTAAGGAAATAGTTACACTTAACTAAGGTTAAAGCTTCGTTAACTAACACACTTGAAATTACTAGAATAATTAGGTAGAACCAACATAATTTTTTGTCTTTTTTCGGAGTATAATAAAACCTAAAACTACGAGCAACGCAATTTCTATAAATGTCTCCAGAAAATTCGTGACAGTTGTATCAAAATTCGGAACAATGCAAGGTCAGGTTAATCTCCTTTTAACATAATCACAACAGTTGCACAAAGAAAAACAAAAATGCTGGGAATTTTTTTAAACAAAGAATGCTCGATGCAAGCCGGATTGCACCACAGAGGTTTAACTTAGCGATTTGTGACCGACGATTATAGAGCAGTTACCGAGCCGTTTGCTATCTAGCGTGATATTATTTAAATGACTATTGCAAATAGATGTACGGGTTTAGAGGGATATTTGTCAACTTCTTGGTTTATTTGTATGTTTTTTGTTGAGAATTAGAACGTTAGTCGGGAAAATATGTAGGTGCTGTAAGTGATTGGAAACCTATACATTTTTCAACAAATCTGGTTTTCGTAGACTTGCGAAGGCTAGACAATTGTCATGTTCTCTGAAAATTACGCATAGCACCTATTAAAATTACCTACATCCTTATTTGTATTAAGTTTTTAATACTTGAGCTTTACTCAGCTATTTTCAACACCAGCCGGTGACTTTGCAGATTTTGGTTTACATTCACCAAGGTCACTGTTGCTACGTAACTTTCAATTACCCATTAACAATCGAGAAAAAATCTGGGTGATGTTGATGTCTCATCAATCTTGATACTGTCCGGGTATTTTACAAACCGTCCAAACTACGGGTACTAACCACATGTTTTTTAAGTAATATCATTGCACCCATAATTTGATGATTTAGTAAGCTAGAGTAATAAAGCTTAGGTTTTATTCACTTGCTCGAAAGTTTACTTATGTAATGAGTTTGAATAGGATTACTTTTGTTAAATAATTTGCATGGCATAATCATGCGCGTAGGCCTAAGGATAGTGATTTTAACAAGAGAATAATTTATGATCAGATGTGTTACGAGTGCTTTTAATAGAAAGTTTACAGAGTCCTTTATGATGTAAATAGTTTAGCCTGAATGTTCTTTAGGCTTTTATGGGGCTATGAAATAGACATAAATAATCAACTACATAGATTTCACAATACAAGTTATTGATGATAGTCATTTTCATGTCACCTGGTTGCAAGAACGGTTGCCCAACCTTGATTTAACTATTTGCAACATTGTAGTGAATATTTAACGTTCGTCGACGGTTCGTTAAACTCTCGTTATATAACAACGTGTATTGACACGATTTGCATCGATGCTTCTAGTTCGATTACACCAATTATGAATTAATAAGGCATTATTTGGAAACGTTGTACAGCATATAGTAATTTTATTGAGTTATCAAGCTTTTTATGCAGCTATTATTTTGTAAACTAGTCTTCCAACAGGTTTTATTGTAAGAACTAGTTTTTATAACACAACTGACATTTGAATCTATTCTTCTAAATTTTAATAATTTTGTATAATAATAGTATTCTGATTCCAAATTATATAAGGTTCTTGACATCGAAATGGAAAATCCTGTTCAAATGTCAACCAAACTTGATTCGTCCCGGATAAAAGTGAATCGGAATTTTCCTCATCATAACACATGATCACTAATTTAAATTGACGTGCCAGAGTTTTTATTTATAGCCGAGAGATATCTCGGAAACAAAAAAACAATTTAAGCAAATAACTGCATGTCTGTACCAATTACTTGTCCCTATGTTTCCATCATACGCATGTTTTCTCCAACATTGATATTTTAGACCAGTCGGTTTCCTCAGTTTTTCATCAAATTCCTCTCCACACTTGAGTAGGCATCATAGCCGTTAATTGACGTTTTAATACGATAATACAGTGGCACAATAATTACGGAACAATTATTACATAACAAGTAATTGTAGGATAAAATCGGTTTGATTGATGACATCGTTTGTTGCCTTGTCGCGCGCACCATCCGTATATGTAGGTTCGTACCACTTAGTTTGCAGTCTTCGGGCAACATCCCTGCGCATAGCAATAGGTAAAAGAGAGTTGGTGTATCAAATCTTAACAATTGTTCTCCTTTGTTTCAGTTCTGCTTAGTTTTCCTGCTGGTAGCAGCCGCAGCTGCCAGCGAGAAGAAGACGACAGAAAAGAAAGCGGAGTCATTGGACAAGAAGTTGGACAAACGTGGACTCTTGAACCTCGGCTATGGTTACGGCATCCACGGGCTAGATGTCGGCTACATCGGCAGCGGCCACGGAATCGGCGGAGCATACAACTTTGTCGATGACCATGCCTACAACGGCTACGGAGCCTACGACATCGGACAACATACTCACTCCGACACCACGAGAACCATCACCCTCGTGAAAGGCGTCCCCTACGCCGTGCCCGTCGAGAAACACATCCCATACCCCGTGGAGAGGCCCGTGCCTTACCCCGTGAAAGTGCCCGTACCACAGCCCTACGAGGTCGTCAAACACGTGCCTGTTCACGTGAAAGAGTACGTTAAAGTCCCAGTCCATGTACCCGCGCCTTACCCGGTTGAGAAGAAGGTACCTTACCCCGTCCACGTTCCCGTCGACAGGCCCTACCCCGTGAAGGTCCTCGTCCCTCAGCCCTACCCCGTTGAGAAACACATCCCCTACCCCGTCAAGGTACCAGTGCCCCAACCCTACCCCGTGGAGAAACACGTGCCATACCCGGTTGAAGTTAAGGTTCCCGTTCCTCAGCCTTACCCCGTGATCAAACACGTTGGTTACCCCGTCAAGGTGCCCGTTGACAGGCCCTACCCCGTACACGTACCTGCTCCCTACCCCGTTGAAAAGCACGTCCCGGTTGCTTACCCCGTTGAGAGGCCAGTACCAGTGCCCGTTCACGTCCCCGTCGACAGGCCTTACCCCGTTAATGTAGACAGGCCTTACCCTGTTCCCGTGAAAGTGCCCGTGCCTGAGCCTTACCCCGTCTACAAGCACGTTCCTTACGCAGTAGAGAGGCCCGTGCCCTACCCCGTGAAGGTGCCCGTCGACAGGCCCTACCCCGTGCATGTCGAGAGGCCCGTCCCCGTGGCTGTTGAGAAGCCTTACCCCGTACCCGTCAAGGTCCCCGTCTTGGTCAGCGAACACGACCACGACCACTCCAGCCACTTGAGCTTTGGAGGCTCCTACTACAGCCATTAGAATAATACTAGCTTTAATATAAAAAGTTTTCATCCGCCAAGCGATCATTGAAATATTATTTATAATCTCGCCTAGTAATGGCCGGGACACCAGCAAAAAGAAAACTCTTCATTTTTGTATATTTATATGTAAACATGTCTTGCATGTATGAGCGTACGTGTACGTAGTGATATAAAGGTTACCATTTTAGGTTAAGATGAATGTAAAAAAGTATGAAAAAATTAAATAATTAATAATTATTTCCTTTGTTTGAATTATCCAGAAATTAACCCTGCAACCTACTGACAAATAAGAAAAATAGATCTCGACTTACCCTGTTGATGAAATAAAAAAATAATAATAACAAATTGTAATTTGAAAATAGCCATAAATCAATCTTGGAAAATGTTTTACTTTAAATTCTTAAAATTATAAAACATGACGTTACCATTTATTAATAGATAAATAATTGAAAAGGCACATTGACATAAAAACCTAGTCATTGTTTTATAAAAAAAAAATTGGCCAGCAATTATTTACCATTAACTTTAAAAAAAACGCATTTTACAAATTTGACCTCCACAATCACAAGTGTTTTTATTTTTTTAAAGGAAATAAACGATCGATTGAGGAAATGAACAAACGCAGTGTGAGGTGTAGCTAAACAATCATAAAGTCTGACCTTCGCCGACTGCCTCTCGATTCTATAATAATATTTTATTATATTTGCAAAAATTGCTGCTATTATAAAAGAACGAACACGGTAGACGTGGACTTGAGATTCTTTTTCGCAAAAAATAATTAAATGTATTAATATTATGTATTTGGAATGGAAAACGCCAGTCAGGTACTCGAGTGTATTTTTAATATTATTTATATTATTCATTCATTACACACAATCTATAAAATCCTTTAAATACATGACAGCCTTTTGTTTTTCAGGAATAAACAAAAGTAAAACTTTCAGCCACAGAGACACAGAAACTTAACGTAGGCAGCAACATTTATGAAACAAGAAAATGTATTATACATTGTATAATATATAATATATATTTATATTACAATGTATATTTATATTATATAATATACATTGTATTGTACATTTATGTGTATATCACATTTATAAATGTAATCCATATTCTATTTTTAGAGTTTTCTATTCTATGAATCTTTATTCCTGTTTTTACTGAAATAACCCTCTAAACATAAGAAGTACTTCTTTGATTTTTTAAATTACACTCTGAACTCTGAAGTGAGTACGGCGTCACAGAAAAAAAAATCACTGAAAAACCTGAAACTACAACTTTATCAGAGACTTGGACATTGTGAATATATTTTAAACGAGTTTAGCAAAGGCTTTAGGTAATAACATGTTCCTTATAAAATTTAATTACGCCTTGTTTCTCCGGAGGATTGGGCACAGGTGTACGTATGGTACACACTCATTTCGCCAGTTATGTTTAAATCCCATAGTTAATTGACTCAGGCGTGACTTTGCCGATATCCACTATAAAATACAATAGACGAGCGACCACCACTACGCCACTACTCTGCGACGAAAGGCGTAGCAACAGGTCGTGTTCGGGTTCTTAACAAGTTAATCGTCATCCTGAAGATGCCTCTTTGAGAGGTGAAACACGTGTCGATTTCTTACAGGGTTTTTTATGACTCTTTATGAATAGTTAAGCGGATTAGGTTACTTAATACGAGTATCTACGTCTGTTGGTTTTTTTTAATCCCTTGTATTATGGGACGAGCCAATTGCCAGTAACCTGGCACAAATCCAGACTCCGGGCTCCGGGCTGCTACTGAAAAATTCCAGATGGAAAAACCCAATATCACTTTGCTCGACCCGTGCATACAACCCAGAACTCATGTTCTTTTTAACTGCCTTCTTTTCTCAGTAATTTTTGATCTCAAGTCGTCAGTCATTGTGTTCGACCGTTACGTGAGAATCGCTTTTACGTAACATGGTTAAGGTTAACAAAAGTGGAGTAACGTCCATTTTATTATATTTATTTACTGACCTTGTATTGTATGTGGTTCTAAAATTTTGACACGCTTCTTTAATTCGGTCAAGTGCATGTTTGTCTTATGGAACATGTTGACTAGTCATATTGGATGATATATATGGTTAATGACTAATTAATGCGGTGGTATTTTGATCGGCAAGCAAGGCTTTGATGCATCTAAGGGAGTATGACGGGTCCGTTAGGGCCGAAAAAACCGTTCGATGCCTGCCGGGGTCGCGGGAAAGTCCGAAAGGGATACCGTGGCCCCTGGCAACGTACAGGCAACTGAAGGAACACGGGTGGGTTTTAGTCAGTAAGAGTCTGACACGCCGTCCAGCTCCGGCCAGAGCGGGAGAAGTTATTTGTTAAGTTTCCACCTTAAAAACCCTACACCACATAAAAAAAAATGGTTTTGTTGCAAACGGAGTACCATTTATGCTATTTAATCTTTAAACAGCTAGTTCCAAGCTAATTTGAGAGCGTATATTATTTGACATTAGCTGATTCGACTGCTCGACTCGTCCAGTCCTTTCAATACTACCTAATCTTAATCCCATAGAAAAATGGACGTTCAGTTTTTCCTGTATTCAAAGATTTTTCCGGGAAACTTTTCCAATGCTTCTTTCCATAAAAGCTTAATTCGTACTACTAGGAACATTTTAAAACAAAAAATAGTCAAATCGGTCCAGCCGTTATCAAGTGAAGTGCTTACCAACGAACAGCATGTCATTTTTAGGGTTCCGTACCCGAAGGCTTCCAAACGGAACCCAATTACTAATCCTACGCTGTCTGTCCGTCCATCCGTCTGTGTGTCAGCGGGCTGTATCTCATGAACTGTAATAAGTTGGCAGTTGAAATTCATAGATTATGTATTTCTATTGCCGCTATAATAACATTAAACTAAGTTAAAAACTAAAGGAATAGGAAGAGGAACAATAAGTGCGGAAATAATAAGTTTATTATATGACAAACCCCTTCAAAATTTTTTTTTTAGGAAGATTAAAAATTTGTAGTGTTAAATATTGTATGGTGGTACGGAACCCTTCGTGTACTAGTCCGACTCGGACTTGACCGGTTTTTTATTTATAGAGAAGAAGAAGAATATAAGGTATACTAGCTCTTATTCCTCTTGTCAGAACCTCATCCCTCCCCAGAAAAGAACCACATTCTACTAGATTTGTGAACAGAGAAAAATGTATGATTCTTCGCAGCAACTGTTACATTGCATGCCAAAATAAATCACCACTTTTTATTTTCCGCTTAATTGTGTATCGGAGCAGACAACAATCTATGAAGTGTTAAGTCACACAAACTACACAGTTTCTCAGCAATTGCACATCTTACTTCAACTCACACGTTCGTGTGTATGTACATATGTATAAAATGTTTCTACACGGCACAAAGCATTCTTTGTCCCATTGTTACTTACGTGCTCACACGCAGTCGTGAACACACGAGGAAGAAAAACTTGCACACAATAGAATAAAAAAATATTTGATAATTACATTTGAATATTAATTACTTTTAATTAGATATCTCGATTAGTGAAGGATAATTATTATTGTTAAAAATTTTGAAACTTTAAAGTAATAGTAGCACCCTGCGGTTTCACCTGCATAAGTCTCATTCCCGTAGGAATCCTATGTCCTAACCCAGGTCATCGTTTACCCATGTACCAAATTCATTCCAATCCGATCAGCCGTTTTAGCGTTAAAGCGTAACAAACAATCAAACTTACTTTCGCATTTATAAAATTACTTAGGATTATCAACCTTTGTGTTTAGTTTCTCTATTTAAATAGGATTAAAAGAAATAGGTTAGGTACTAGTAGTATGATCATTTCTTTTATTAGTTTAGCACTTAATTACGTACCTAGCTTCACTTAGCTTAGTCTATTTTGTAATAACAAGACCACGAAACAAATTATGATCTAATTTCAACAAACTGGTGACTTATCTACAAATTACTGCAAACAAGGAAATGAAATAAGTAACTTTAATTACTCGTATCAAACTGGAACCAGCCGCAAACCACATTGCCCAATGACTTACACAGAATGCAACCGTAATTGGTAGTGTGCAAAAATTATAGTGTATACCTCGCATTGTCCGCCAGTGTAGCGAGTATTTGCAAGTTACATGGGAAAAGCTTTAATTCGTTGTTTTCCTTGCGAAAGAGGTCGGTAGTGCAACGTGATAAAATAAACAGAAAGTTTTATATGCACTGCAACTGGAACAGTGGTGAAGGAGGGCTTTTGCGAAAGAACTACTGAAGAGTATTTTGATGAACTTGAGTAATGAGTGTTAAAAACATTTCAATAAAACAAAACCTATCTGCCTAGCTTTTTCCTAACTATTTTGGGGTCGGCACCCAGTCTCACTGAAGTCAGCTGAATACCAGTGTTTTTCATGGAGCGACTGCCTGTCTGACCTCCACAACCCAGTTACTAGGTAACACGATAACCCTTGGTAAGACTCGTTGTCAGACTTTTTGAGTTTCCGACTATCCGTAACGAATGTCAAAGATCTACGAATGACAGCCAGGTCCAAAGGCTTAACGTGTTATCCGAGGCATGATTATGTCGAGGACTTGATATGTAATAGATGGTGCACCCATCAAAGAACCGGCCGCAGCAAGCGGAGCTAAGCCTGGGATCGCCCCTTTCGGCTGACTTGACAAAACATCGAGATTTATTTATTATCTGTAAGTTTAATATTAAAATGTACTATACAATACATAAACCTTCCGGAATGAATCGCCTAAATAATGGTGAAAACCAAATTAAAATCCGTTGCATAGTTTAGAAGAAAAACGCGGTCACACAGACAGACATGAAAAGCAACTTCAGTTTATAATATTTATTGATATACGTAAATATCTTCTTCACTGAAGAAAATCTTTTTCCTTTATTAATACTCATTACTATTTTTAATTTTGGGGCTTGTGGCTAAGTAATAACAGCTGCACGGGTGGATCGATCAGGTTAAGCTACACTTACCATGGTTGGTCCGTGGATGGGTGACCATCTTTACATACCAAAAACCATCCGTACCTCGGAAAGCACGTTAAGCCGTTGGCCCCGGCTGTCATTCGTGGATCTTTGACAGTCGTTACGGGTCGTCTGAAGCCTGAAAGTCTGACAACCAGTCTTACCAAGGGGTATCGTGTTATTACCCAGTAACTGGTTAATGGAGGTCAGATAGGCAGTCGCTCCATATAAAATACTGGTATTCAGCTGCATAGGGTTAGACTGGAAGCCGACCCTAACATAGTTGGGAAACACACACAAACACTAAGTAGATGATGACTATTTTCAATTGTAAAGTACCATTCGTGCATCCATCAACTGTTCTGGCTACCCCCTAACACGTTTTGACAGTAACATTCTATATACAGCGCCATCTACGAAAAGTACATGTAAACATGAAATTGATATCAAGTTAACGCCAGCTCGTGGTTTAGAAAGTATAGACGACTGTGTTTCTACACAATTTAATAGTTCTTGACGACAACGGCAGAGGGCGTAGCTGTCGGATAGTATTTATAATTCGCTTATTCACGATAATACCTAGTTAAGAATTTAAAATAGTTTCCAGATAACTTTTATTAATTGAATAAATATGGCGGTGGTACAACTTTCGTGAAGGAAATATGTCAAACTATCATATTTAATCTTTACATTAAAGTTTAAAAATCAACCCTCAAAAGAATAGACTTATGTTTACAATTTGGGTCACAGTTTAAATATAGCAAACATTTTTTTTGTTCGTAGCATAGTGCATTAAAAAAGGCTTCTAATGAGGTGGCATGCATAACGTTTAGCGCATCCTGGGCGGTCAGCTCCGCTACCACTTAGCTGACTGGATTATAATTATATTTTTTATTATATAACAGTTCGTAGTGCTACGAGAGGAGAAGAAGTTCGTAGCCGCGTAGCCTCGTAGCGCGTAGTACTCTCGTCTTGTTTTTACTGTTTTTTTTTTCGGGACAGTCTTGTCTCCTGAACTTATTATATAAGTATTACAAGCTCCTCTAAGTCCAGGTTCGCTTTTTTAACGCGACAACTTTTTATGGCGCACTAGAATTTCAACTCTTTGTGTTGAGCCGAGCATTGGTAATCCAACAGAGTGCGTCCCAGCGCATCAAAAATACTGTTCAAACACACTGTTGCATTGTTAACTCTCAGCGCGACAAAAATCACCCGCGGGTACTTAGAATGGCGTGTTTTTAAAACTAGGAATCTTTTTTTAAATAAGGTAGCCCTCTAAAAGCGATCTCCTATGCACGTTGAGTAAATACCCTTACATGCGAGCACTCAAAGATTCGCTTTCACTATAAAGGTGCTGATAGACTTGAGCATTCACCTGTTATGAGCTTTCTACCGAATGTTACATTACAGAAATATAAGCGGAGCATTTTAGCGAGCGTTCTAACGAGTATTCCAGCGAAAGGACAGCAAATTTGCTTCGAGAATTTTTCCGAGCTGAGCCATTCTATCGTTGTTCCGTTTCCATCTTCGTGAAGAGCATTGACTCGAGCGTTCGCTAGAATGATCGTGAAAATGTTCGTAGCGATGTTGGACTCTACGCTTGGCTCTGTTCGTTGTTCAGTTCGACAAATTTAAAAACGGCGAATGCTCGATGTTCTGTTACAAATGAATGCTTAAGTCTATCAGCACCTTAAGAATAACTTCACTATCACTACATAGTATAAAACAAAGTCGCTTTCTCTGTCCCTATGTCCCTTTGTATGCTTAAATCTTTGAAACTACGCAACGGATTTTGATGCGGTTTTTTTAAATAGATAGAGTGATTCAAGAGGCAGGTTTATATGTATAATAACATCCATTAAATAGTGGAGAAGTACTGTTATTTTTGAGGTTTCTAATGTGATGTCGTAAATAGTTACATTTTTTTCCGCTTACATTGCAAACGCAGGCTGAACCCTACGAGTTTTATCAAAATAATGTACTAAGTATTGTACACATTGAAAAGGTCTACAGAAAAGTCCGTGATGGTATATGTCTATCTCTTATGGATAACCCACAATAACTTTTTTTTGTCATTTACTTTTTACGACAAATAATGGCTAATTTTCGAAGCGATTTTAACCAATACAGCATTAATCCTTAACCAATTAAATATCTTGAATACATTGTTCATTTAATATAGATCTATATGGCCCTTTACACCGTATGATTTAAGTGAATATTTTCGAAGATATTACAGATTTAAAAATTGCGGGACGTAGCGTTTGCGGCGGTACCGGCCGGCCGCCCGGTGCGGCAAGACCGTGCCTATACTACTAACTCAGATTTAACTAACAGTGCCGAATACACAAGAGAAACATCATACGATCAAACGAGACTTTTACAAAATATAGCTCAAGATGAGCCACGATTAAACATCGATCAGAAAAAAGTACCTATTCACTGCATTACTATCAACAATTGATAACAATGAAGGGAAATTGTTTTTCCTTGATGCCCCAGGAGGTACAGGAAAAACATTTTTAATCAATCTGCTTTAAAAAAAAGTGACATCTATCGGAAAAATTGCGTTAGCTGTTGCGTCATCCGGCATTGCCGCTACGCTTTTGGAAGGAGGCCGAACCGCACACTCCACATTCAAGCTCCCGCTGAAAATCGCCACCGATGATAATAACAGCGTCTGTAGTGTTTCTAAACAGAGCAATACAGGAAAATTGATGCGTGACTGCTCATTAATAGTCTGGGACGAAGCTACCATGTCAAACAAGACGTCTGTGGAAGCACTGGATAGGACAATGCGCGATTTGCGCAACAAAAATTCACCTATGGGTGGATGTACAATTCTGTTCTCAGGAGATTTCCGTCCGATCCTACCAGTTGTGACTCGAGGAACACGTGCTGACGAAATAAATGCTTGCCTAAAAAGATCCAACCTTTGGCCACATGTCAATAAATTAGAGCTTAAAACTAATATGAGGGTTTCGTCATCTTCACGTGAGAACAGGCTATTTCCAGAGATGCTGCTAAAAGTTGGCAATGGAGAGTTAACACAAAGTGAGGGAAGGATTGACCTAGAAAACCTTTGCGTTTTGATAGACAACATCCAAGAGTTAGTCAACAATGTCTATCCTGACATTGATAACATAAGTTATAAGACAATATCTTGGTTTAAAGAAAGAGCGATTCTGTCACCAACTAACGAACAAGTAGATAAAGTAAATAACTTGATTCTTTCAAAGATTGATGCGCCAACGAAAATATACTACTTGGTCGATACTGTTCTCGATTTGGAAGAAGCTGTTCATTTTCCTACAGAATTTCTAAATTCTTTGAACCCGTCTGGACTCCCTCCTCACAAAATGGTGTTGAAAGTAGGTTGTCCTGTTATTTTATTAAGAAACCTGAATCCACCTAAACTTTGCAATGGCACGCGTTTGCTGGTAAAATCATTGAAAACTTTCATAATAGAGTGCACAATACTCACAGGATGTGGTACCGGAGAAGATGTATTGATTCCCCGAATCCCTCTGATACCATCGGATTTACCCTTCCAATTTAAACGTTTACAGTTTCCGGTAAAGACATCTTTTGCAATGACCATTAATAAATCGCAGGGTCAAACCTTCAACGTTGCAGGCTTAGATTTGAGCGTTGACTGTTTTTCACATGGACAACTGTATGTCGCTCTTTCAAGAGTGACCTCCAGAGAAAACATGTTTGTATTGTCTAATGACAAGAAAGCTGTGAACGTTGTTTATAAAGACATTCTGTAATATGTTGTAAAAATAAAATAAATAGTTAAAAATGTAAAAAGTAAATAAGTAAAAATGTAGTGTATGAATTTAGATATTCCAAAGATAGCAGGAAATCTTCATGGTATAGGGAAAGGGGTATTGTTTTACTCCAAATTTAACGCGTGCGGGCCACGGGCAGTAATGAATAAATCAAAACTACTGAATCGATTTTAATCACATAGGCTATATATTTTATACCCGTGCGAAGCCGGAGCGGGCCGCTATGTTTTTATATACAACGTTCACAGTTTTTCTGTAGTGTATTTAGTATCAGCATTGCACCCGTGCGAAGCCGGGGCGGGTCGCTAGTTAATTATAAAAAAAGAAACATTTGAGAGTCATACATAACTTACACCACGTTTATTACTGTTAAATATCACAACTATGATTTGAGGAGAGAACGTGAAACTAATTTATTACATAACATAACATCACCACTGTAATCCTCGAAGGGTTAGGCAGAGATGTACCTATAGTACACCCACATTTCGCCAGTTAAGTTTAAGTCCCATGTAATAGGGAGCGAGCCTATTGTCATCAACTGGGCACAAATCCAGACTCCGGGCTCCTAATGAGAAATTCCTGATGGGAAAACCCGATAACACTGCCCGACTTGGGAATCAAACTCAGGACCTCATTCTCAGTAACAGTGCTTGCGACCACTTAACCAACAACACTCATTTATGTCCTCCATGTACTATACAATCAATTTCGTCTGTGGTTTCAGAAGAAGGAATAGTATTTATTGCACAACTCATAATGTAAAGCATTAGAGAGTGCTTTGCGATCGAAAAATTTGTTTTGTCGCAAGGTTTTGCCTCCCTTCTGAAACTGTTTTTATTGTCACACTCCTGCTAGTACACAGAATCTACTTTATTTATATACCATTGTATTGATAATTTAATGGAGATTCATTCTGTACTTTTCAAAAAAAAAATTAAGGCACTAGAAACGAAAAAACATCAAAATAGTTTTTAAAACATCCCGTCCGTCAAGTATGAAACCTGAAAACATTGTAGCTTACGACCAAATCAATTAATTTAGTCAATTCTTTTTATAGATTCGTTTCAGCCGTAGGAGGAACCCTATTAAAATGGCTCGTTTATTCAAAGTAGTTTAATTCAATTGAATAAAAAACTAACTAATATAATACCTAAATCTATTTAAATTTCCAGCTTCGGCCCTATTCCGTTGCCTAGCAACCAACAAAGCAAACCTAAATAGTCTTTGACAGTACGTAGAGATTGCTAGGTGAGAAATTTTACCCATATTGATGGGTAAAATTTTTGAGTGAGAGTTATGAAGCGTGCACTTTTAGATTTACCAAATATTTATTTTACTATTTATGTACACACAGTAAAATACATAAAGCATTTGAGACAGACACCTTTCCATGGTTTGCTCATGAATTTCTTACAATTTTCAAAGTTAGGGCTTTAATTTCAAATCAAATAAAATGTTTATTTACCAGAAATATACTGTTTTGGACATATGAAATCTTATAACCTAAGTGTCATTATATTCTGTCTGCAAGTAAGCGTGTAAACTTTTTATTATTTCACCATAGAGGTAAGCAGATTATTATTGTGATTATTTAAATCTCGATAAAAAATCTCTATTCATCATTTACTAAGCATATTTTATTTACATTTCGTAGCACCTTTTAAATAATTCATTTCATTTTTTGCAGATAAAAATCTGTAGTTGTAGAGCTTAACGTTCTACTTGCTATACAATCAAAGTCAACTGCAGCCGCTAGTTAAAATAACTACTATATTTAAATGTTCATCACTCACGAACAGCCTACTGAATGTGAAATAAATTTCTGTCTTCACCATTACCCACACGCTAACGTGAAAGGCGTCACAGACAAAATAAAAACAAAAATGTAGGTATACCTATATAATTTATCACTGACAGTACAGTCACGTACAAAAACTTGTATACAATTAGAGAAATTACGAAGCAAGAGGAGTATGTAAGGATCGTAGGAGGTGGCGTTCTGCCTATACCCCTATGGGAAGAAGGCGTGAGTTTCTGTATGTACCATTGCAGTCACTGACCATTTTTCGACCTTATTACCTAAGCAATAAGGTTGAAAAGTGGGCAGGCGCCGGTGTCCGAAATGGTAACTATGCAATTAGAAAAATTCAAAAACCTTTGTCCATAGTCTGGGCTTTAACGCCCTTATTATTAAACGCGGAAAATAGTTACAACCAGAATTAACTTGAGTTAAACCATACATTTTTAAAGGTTTAAGTTTGGTAGAAATACTCCGGGTTTATTAATAAGTTAAAGTTACGAGTAAATTTGTTGAAATGTGGCATAACATGACTGGCGAAATGTTAAAAACAGATGGAACATACTTACATTACATCTGTGCCTAACCCTTCGGGGCATAAAGTCGTGATTGGATGTGTAAAATATTATCATACAATTCATAATAGAATGACCAATACCAATACCAAAGATAAGGTCATTGGACCTCACAATTTCGGCTAATTGGTTGATTCGCACGAAGTTACTCGCTCGAAACGGGCGAATCGACACTTTTATGATATAATTTTTTGTTTTTCTTGAGGCGATTCGCATGAAGTTAATTTTTTTGTGGGCTAATCGACAACTCCATAAATATGTATTTTAGGCAATTGGCACATTTTGAATTTTAATGCAGTGTATTTTTTTCTTAACTTTAAAAATTCATATTATTCACCTCAAGTAAAAATTATATTATTTAGAAGTGTCGATTCGCCTGTTTCGGGCGAGTAAATTCGAGTGAATCAACAATCAGCCATAATTTCAAGTTAATCAGGAGAAAATGTATAATGAATTTTATTAAGAGTTATACATATTTTTGCATGTGAGTGTACAGTTGTGTAAACCAACAATGTGAGTCTCTGTGTGTGTGTGTGCAATAATTTATTAATGTGTGTGCTTAACACTTGATACATTATAAAAACGGCGGCTTGACGCAAGCAGTTACGAAATCTTGAAAACAAAAATGTAAGAGTTACATTTTTTTTTTTCATTTTGCCGTTGATGTTGGGACACACCCTAGCTGGCTGGTTTTTTTCGCTAGAAGGTGTATGTTGCCAATACTCTTGTATGGACAATCGGTGTTAATCTAAACTAATATTATATTCGTAGGTGTTAGTTCGGATATAGGAGGTAATCTCTGGAAGTACTCACCCAATTTAGAAAATTCTTTCACTGACAGAAAGCTACACTATAGCTGAGTGCCACAGGGTATCTTGTAGTATAGTAGACTACAACGTGGGCGAAGCCAACTTCGATTACTTTAGTCTTGGGTCACTTTAGACGAAGATGTAGAAGACTAAAGTATACGATAAAAGATCCATTAATTTTGTTTTATGTCTAGAGTGAGTCATTTTTTTTTGGCACGATGTTGATGGCAGGAAAGTAGGTAATTATTTCAAAAATTTAATTTAGGGAAAATTATATAATTTCAATTAAAATAATTTACATAATAACTAAAGCTGCGGAATTATTTTTTTATTAGGCTCCTAAAATGAATACAATATTTTATAATATCACTCAATAATCGTTCTCTCTCTATGCGATTTGGTTCACGACTGAAATATTGATACACTAGCTAATTGAGGAAAAAATTATTCTACTCATCATAATTCATAACTTAAGACTTATTAATTATTTCATCGATTTGGCTATAAATCACAAAATATAAACCAATTAATCAAAAATTATATGAAAATCAATCAATTAAACGAGCTGAGTATAATCTTTAGAAGTCGTTAGCGGCTTTGCGGTTAGATTATTTTATTTAAATCTTTATTTCAACCAGAACATTTAGAAAGTATAATACACACGTAGCTTAGTTCCTTTCTACACACAAAAGTGAAGCTAAGATAGATGAGTAATATCAAAGTTCCCTTTTGATCTAGCAATAATAATATCGAGCAACATCTCTCGAGGCTCTCGTTAGACGGTTGACCTAATTCAGAAGGCTGTACTCCTCGATACGGCTCGTATCGCGAGGAGGTTCCTATCTCTGGAGCCCTAACCACCGGTAGCTTGGACCTGCTCTCAATACCGGCGAACCAATATTTTTAATATTTAAAAATGTATTTTATATGGAAAAAATTAAAAAAAAAACGATAGTCAGTATTCGATTGGCCCTCTGAAGGAAAATAGCCAGGAATACCTATTGAACACAGCCCTTACTTGCTCAACGTCAACTTATCTCACGAAATAATTCCTTTACCTTATTAGGGGGCAAGGCAAGGACGTACGCTGATGGTATGTTTTATAAACCAAGAAAGAACTTACACATGTTAATTAATAATATTTATTTTGGACCAGCTTGGAACGGGTAACCCCTTAAAAAAGTCGGATCTTAGTTAGTAGTTTTTTTTTTTTTTTTTGAAATCTTTGCCCCACACTAAGAATTTCTTCTTGTATCGTGGGTACGTTTACAAACAGAAACTCACATACACTAACACCCAGACCCGGAACAACTACTTGCAGATCATACAAATATTTGTTCCGTGCGGGGATCGATACCGATCGGTCACTACGATATTCATGAAAGAATTAAATATTATTTAAATGAATACAATATTTTAGTTTTTATTTACGATAGCTTTGTTCATCAAAAATAAATCAGAACCAGAACGTAACAATATTTGACATTTTCAAAATGTAGTGTTGAAATAACTTTATAAAAAGTTATTTCAACACTACGTTATACGCATTTAATACAAAAAAAATTGAATATCTTTGAATATATTAACTGGTATTTGAGGATAAATCTATCAATTTACGCAACGGTCTTTGACATGTCATAATTAATGAGGTGCTGTGCAATAACCGGAGAACAATATGGCTCTATTGTACCTCGCTAGTATGTTTGAAACTTCAACCCGTTTAACCTGCTTACCGCATAAGCTTTGGTTTCATAGGAAAGCGGTTCCGTCATATTAAAACGGCTGTCATGAAAATCTGTAATTTTCACCAGGATTTGACTTTGAGGTGTCAAAAACGCTCTGTATATTTATACAGCCATTATTGTGTGATCGTGCACTTCTTTCTCAGGAAACCAAAGCTTTAGGGGTGGAGATACAAAAAGAACCCGGCACACTGATATGCTTATGTCAAAACGATGCTCTATAAAACTCCCAAGTGTCATAATTACGGCCGGGGAGGTACTGGATGTTGTCAATCATGAACGAAACTACTTTATCTACTAACCATAAAGGTATAAATATATCTTCTTTGTTTCGTGTGGTTAGTGACTAACATGGTGTCAGAGTTTTAAAGCTACCCATGGGCCTCTGACTTGGCTTCACATGCAGTCGAGAAATATCTCCCAGTATCTTAACTTTTGTTTATTTTTTTTCTCTCTCTTTGTATTTATATATGTATTTATTCTTGTATTTTTTTTTTCAATTTAATTTTCGTTCATTTTACATCTAATTTTGTCTCTTTATCTCTAAAATAGACTAGTAGAAAATGCCAAAGGCATTAAGTTATTTTAGCTGTGCATAAAGTTTCAATAAATAAATATTGAACATAAGTCACCGCCATAGGCTTCACACGGACTTCCCTGTACTTTGTCATTCTGAACTTTAAGATACAAATAATAGTAGTTTATGTAATCATTTCCATTGGTCCTGAGTTCTGGTGTGAAATATAATAATAGTGCTTTAGATTTCCTGTAAATTGTAGGAAATCAGGCATAATGTTATGTTATGGAGGAAATCAATAACTTACAAGATCTATTGGAACTGAGTTATGGTTTGGATTTCTCGGTTGTAATTAAACTAGCTTTAGATTAGGGCAATGCTGGTAACTTAGTAACTAAGTAAAGGTTTTATAGAGCTACTATCTTTCACCCGCGGCTTTGCCCGCGTGGATGGCGGAAATTATGCCACGGGAACGTACCGGGATAAAAATAAACCTTTATGTTAATCCAGGTTATAAACTATCTGTGTTCCGAATTTAATCCAAATTCGTTCAGACGTTTTTGCGTGATTAACAAAGAGAATAACAAACGTAGAAACGTTTACATTTATAATATTAGTAGGATTATGTTATAGTATAAATAGATTTAGTATTTAATAAATTATAAAATATTAATAAAGAACTTTCTTTTTTTTTGTAATCACCTTTTTATTATTGAAAATATTTTTATAAACAAAACGATTTCTATAATAGAATGAAAATGATGTGTGACATCATTTTATACCTATTTTTGCGTAGAATAATAATAAATTTAAGATTAACTATAAAATTTGTTCCAATAAAGGTTAAGTATTTCTATCCATGCGAACAGAAGATACAATTAATTGCTCACACGAAGATTTTAATTATTATGGTGATCAAACGGATACACTAATTTTATTCTTCAACACTTAAAGCCCAATTAATATGCAAACAGTGGCCTTAACATGCAATGCTAATATGTGATTCATTCATTATTTGTAGGGCTGGTGCAAATACTTTCGAAGAAAAAAAAAGTATGCCTCATAGTGATAAATGACGACTTAACTACGGTTTATTTTCGTTCGTTTTTATTTTTTTATTATATCGAGAATTAAAAAAGAAAATAATAATATCTGACGGTTGGGGTTGGTAAAAGTGTATCGTGTCAAACTTGTCAAACCAAATAAGTAAGTAGCACCGTAGCATACTCGTACTCCTAATTGGTCCGTTGTTAAAGTTTAACTGGGGAGTCAACATAGGAACTATTTGATGAAACGTACTCTAATAAGTAATTTTGCTTTATTCATATTATGCTAGATGGCGTCACTGAGACATGGGATCACAGTTTTTCTATGATTTTTTTTCTGTTATCCTCTTTAAAGTATCTTAAATCTCTTTGGGCTGGTACCAGTCACGAAGGAAAAGTTGCAATATGGTGGTTTAGGGGGGCAAAAAATCGATCTAGCTAGGTCTCATATCGGAAAATTCTTTTTCTCCGTATTTTCACCCGAGCAGAGCTCGGTCGCCCAAAGTTTAGAACAAGTTGGCTACCTTAGAATAATAACATGGCAGCATAGAATTAGTATGAACTAGCCTATACTATTAAAGGAGCATTTTCTATTTTCACTCGAGCAGAGCTCGGTCGACCAGGTACTGATATAACATAAAAACATCTTAAAGGAGTCCACCGCTGCACAAAGGCCTCCCAGAGCCAAAGGGGTCTAAATGTAAAAAGAGAAGCTTAACTTTAATAGACATGAAAACCCCATTTCTTTTCTTACTTTCGGAACGTGGCAGCCCTATTCCACTGCTAAGTAAATCACTATACTAAATAGTGTGGTCGAATGTGTAGCGCCATTTAAAAGGAATAGGCATAAGACAGACGATAAACACATTCACAGCAGATTGCTTATGCTAATGTTATTGTTTTAATTAATTTATGAACAGAATTAACATAAGTTTCGCGTGAAAGAGGCGTTAAGTTGTACTAAGTGAGTTTGGAGTATGAAAAATTAATCAGTTTGCATAAATTGAATGACTTTGCGATACACTGACAAGGTAAAGAAAACCTTCCTTATATCGATTTTCGTGAATCTTATCGAAACCTCTCACTGTGTAATGCAAACTTTTTGCTAGTTACCTATCTACTTTTAACAGGCCACATTCTGTCAAAATAAACACGGATGCCATTAATGTTTTATTTTTATTTTTTTCGTTCTACTAAACGGCTTTTGATCAGAGTTTTTCAAACAAACCAGCCTGCATTTTCTGTTTTAAAGTATAGCAACCTTATTTTTAATTATTAATATTATGATATATTTGGTCCAACCTCTTTAGTTTTATACTTTTCGCTCGACTTGGATAGATGTAGTTTAAAATTGAAATGGACATTCTTCATTCTACCAAGAATTGTTTGTCTGTGTTTAGCATGAAATGATAAATGTGTAAAATAAAATAAACACAGGTTATTTTCTTTTTTATTTGCCAAAATACGAGAGTCTTTATTAAACAAATCATAATAAAAAATTAAATTCTGTTCGTTGGAAAGCGAATCATTTAAGAACGGCTGGACCGATACTGCAATTTTATTTTTCGTTTTAAAATGTTCGTAATAGTACGAAATATGACACTATATGTATGATGATAAGTACTAAAACTGTCGCCTTCAGATTATCGGTTTCGGTTAAAAAAATCGGTTTCGGGAATTTATTCTCATAAAGAACACATTATAATAAACAAATAGATTATATTATTAGATATCATTAATTTTCTAGGGTAGTAGGTAAGACTACAAATGATATTGCTAAGTGTAACAATACAAACTTCATGTAATCCTTAAGTAATCCATTTCATTATACTGACCATGAAAAAAACAAAACACTAAAAAGTTAAAACATGCATAACAGTATGATTATGCAGATATATTGCACACCTAACCCAATTCGCATGCTTACGCCAAAAAGTATGCTTGCATTTCACGATAACACATCACTTAACTCTTATTTTTGAGGCATAAGGTTCAGATTGCAATGACACTTGAAAGACAGATGTTAACCGTATTATTACTCCTCATTATGGTGTGAAATTGAAAAAATACCCTTTTAAAATGTCGCTCATTGAATTACCTGCACTTGCACAATGAGAGTTATTATCTTAATGTACGCTATTTGCCCAATTTGACGAATTGCCGCCTACATACTTGGATGTGCGTTTTTTTCGGTTTTTAATGGAGATTGTCAAATCGGTTACGAACTTACGACTTTCATCGTACTCTGCAATTTATTTATGTGATTTATCACGGTTAACAGAAACTCCTTGATTTTTTGTCTCATCAGTGATCGTGTAATGATTCATGTTAAGATCGCATGCACAATCCGTAGGAAGCATACGTAATACCTATACATGATATATTACATAGCTAATACTCATACAACTTTAGGCGCAAGACATTTTGTAGCTCATCGTAATAGGTAATGATTTATAATGATGATCAGAGGGATGAAAACAATACTTTTCGTCCCGGGGAAACGATATTCCCTGCTGTCAAAAACTTAAAACTATGCAAGACATCTCCCAACTTTGTATACCCCACTCTGTAAGATCGCGGCGTAAAATTGTAATAAAAACATATTAACAACAATTTTGTAGCATGACTTTTATACTTATAATTTACTTTCAATAAATTATTGCTTAATTTACACAGATTTGAGCTAAATATTTACCATCATCAATGATATAAAATACTGGCTGGTAGAATGCCACAGAAAAAGAAACAAAATAGAGGCGGGAAAGCGGCAATTCGATATTCAGTTGTTTTGTCGAGTGCTAATTATTTACGTATAAAATGAGTTCATCAGATTCAGAAATAGATTTGTTGAACTAATTAGATTTTTATTTACTTTCCTCATATTCGAAATTAAAAGCAGTGTTTACCTCGGGTGAAAGACCTATTTAGGCACTCGAACTATGGGCGCCCTCGCTAAGTTCGAGCGCCAAACCATGTCGTGCCTAAACAGGTTCCTTTCATCCCTTGTATAACAATCTACTATTTTACATTTATACTTATCTTGTTAGATCATTCGAATCTATACTTTTGTAAGAATCAATAAGGGATTATCATTATTAAGATTATTTTTTTATTCATTCAATAACACACAAACATTTATACATTTAGAATGATGCAATCATAAACTCATTGGAGTTTTACCGCGTATTAAAAAAATCGACCACAAAATTTAGAGAATTAAAACAACTAAAGTTCTTAATTAAAATGAAAAAACAAAGAAGTTTCAACGAGCGAACATCGGTGACCGATATGACCGTCCTTCAAACGAGAGGTACAATAAAGGTTGTGTATTTTTGGAACTACTTATTAGAAAAAGAAGGCTCGCTTATTGCTTTTATAGAGGAGCTTCATTTCAAAGCGTTTGAACATTTTGTAGCTATAATTTAGTAATATTCCTATTCAAAGTGAAAGAATACTTAAATTAAATTGCTCATTGTTTGCAGCAGGTCGCAAAAGTCATGAATTGGGTTACTTCAGTCTAGTCATTGTAAAATAACATTTACAGAACAATGACCTGAAATAGGTAAGTATTGTAATATTTATGACATCATTTTTAATGTCATATTATGATGAAACAGAGAGAAAAGTGCTTAGCACCATCTAAAGACAAAAAGGATGGTAATGGCATTGCCATGTAGGAGCCTTTTCTCAGAAAACTAGCAACACGTACGTGAGATAATCACACTGATACTGTTATCAGAAGAAGGTCAGGCAATGTCAGTGACGTGATACACGTTAATATCTTGAATGAACAAATCGTGCGCTTGCTAATGACCGTATCGATTCTGAAAAATCTTATGTCAGACACTCAGAGATGCGTGACTTATAAATTTATTCCATGAATGAGCGACCCGTTCCTGACACTACAACTTGAGGATTTATTTATTATATGTAAGTTTAATATTAATACACATAAACCTTCCGGAATAAACGTGCATCAATATCCGTTTCGTAGTTTAGAAGAACTACAAGAAGCCACAGACAGACGCGAAATAATATGTATGGATGAGCGACAATACCACGCTGCTGTTGGCTATGGCAGGGAAAATAATGGACTCGTTTTTTTTCGTGAAATGTCATTTTGAGATTGATGCATGCATTCGGTCATGCTGCAATATGTCATCGATGAATTTAAAAGCATCTTCAATCTATTTTTTGTTATTGAATTAGTGTTGAAATTTTTGATAAAGTCTGTGTGCGGTTTTATCAGTGTGTTGCGCTTGTACTAAGTAATTTTCGTCCTTGTGAAAATTCTAAGGTTAACGTTAAGTACCAGCGCAAACTGAGCGTCTAGTCGGAGTAACAATATGCCGAGTCGACGTTTACATCTGCGTCTTGACAGTCAAACGTCGTGCAAGAAGTGATCATTTTCTTTGAGTATTCGAGAGAGACAGTCGTGTTGTTTATCTTGTGAGTGAATATCGAGCCTCTAGTTGCACTTGCCTTGTTGTTATCATACGAAGACTAACTTTGACTTGTTGCATGCGACTTTGTACACGTGCACCGTGCGTCTAATCACTGCGACAAGTAAGCTAGAGCGTGCGACTTCCCTAGTCTGTCGTTTTGACTCAGTAACTCGACGCCAAGTGTGCGGAGCTTTGTACAAAATATATGAAAGTTGTCGGGCGCAGCCTGTCGTTGCGTCTGTCGTCGAGTCGCAGTCGCATGTCGCATAGTATGCGCCATGTCTAACTAGATACTTTCAAAATGTACAAAATGATAAATGCTAAGGTATATGAAATGTATTGATAATAAAACTTGAACACATTGAAGAGTTATATGCAATACACAACTTGTTATAAAAGGCCACTTACTCATCTCCTTTTTAAAAGTGAAACAGGTTCTAAATTGAAATCTAGTTATGCTTGACTTCTTTATTTTACTGACTACGCTTGGTTAATAGTTAAAAACTCCTTTCAGAAGCGAGCTCGTAGGTAGGTATTCATTATAAAGTTACAAAATGATTTAGAGTGAGTGCCAACTGCCAACCTAACCGATTACAATCTCTATCTAAAAAAAAACAATTAAAAATTTCTAGTACAGTACAACAAAGTCTATACTAATTAAGTTAAAAAAAAAACAGAAATAATAATTTTGTATCAGCGCACGTAACGCCCTCTATGCTATGTGGGGCATAATGACTTTCGTAATTATAATGATTCAGTATCAAATTATTGTAAGGCTCGCGTTTACGAACCGGTGTATGGTGCAAATAAGAAGCCAGGAGCGACTTAATCGATATAGCTTTTTTTTTTAAGAAAGAAAGAAAAATTGTTTGTTCTGCACAAACTAAACGCACATTACAAAAAATTACATATAATACTTTTTATTGTGTCGTCTGTATGTTTTATTTTCTCTGATCAGACCTATGTTTGTTTGTGAAAACTAGATCGATTTGTTAAGCACAGGCTTATTAAGTAGATTGGTGATCACGAAATTTTGTATGAGCACATTAATTAAGCATCATTCTGTCGAATGTATTTCATATCCGACAACTGTAATGATAACTCGATTAGGAAAATGATTTGATTATCCCTTCAGTTATTAATATTATTATTTATTATTATTAGTTGGTAAGCCAAAAATGTCGGAACGGTCAAGTTTGCTAACGACCTTGACCAGGTCTCGCCCCTTTTGAGAAGCATCTGGAACCATTTGCGTTTAAACCCAGATTTCTCTATATTCTAATACTTCCTACTGGCCCATATAACCCTTACAAGAATTTGGTTTACAATAAAAACTAGGATTAGATACAAAAAAAACAGTTTTGTTATCTTTATCCCAGACAAAAACTGAATAAACACTATTTGCCTTATTTCCTTTGAAGATTTTTGGTTTGGCTTAGAATGATGCTGCTCATTAATTTTCATCTCCTAAAATTAACCAATGGTTGCCTTGTATGAATACTCCTGAGGGCTTAGATAAAGCGTTTCCTATTCCTAGAAAAAAATCAACATGATAGACATAAGCTTTTTATGTGAGTCTTAATTTTTCCGTTTCCATCATCGGTTACGCTGATAGCATGTCATTTTGTGTAAACCATCTGAAAGTTTCACGCCTATAAACAGTTATTTGTCAGTTAACTGCTTCCTCTTGTACCTTGCACCATAGACTACCCGCTACAGCTGGACGTCCGTGCGTTTTGCTCCACATACGTAATGTGGACATCTCACTGCGACATTGCATCACGGCATTTTTCTCAACGCGAAGGTAACGTTAGGAAATGTATACATACGAGTACTGTATTACTTTGTGGAGTAATTGATCATGAGAAGGCATTAATTGAAGGTACATAACTTCGAGGTCTTGTTAGTAATGTTTATTGCGAAGAGTTATTCGTAAAAAGACCGCTAGGTGGGGTATACTTGATGCAGAAGGCGGAGGAACTGTGGTACAACTTGGGACCTAGCAGGTATAGGTATTATATTAAACGGAATTGAAAGTAAGGAAATATTTATATCATATTTTAATCTTTTTGCACTTTGTCGCAGTTACTTGGCGTGTATTTTTAGGATCACAAAATGGTGTTTTTTTTTAAGTTCGGGTTCCTGACAAGTCAATCGTCATCCTGAGGATGCCACGTTAAGAGGTGAAACACGTGTGGATTTCTTACAGGGTTCTTTATGACTCTTTAGGAATAGTTAAGCGGAATATGTTACTAAATATATCTACATCTATTGTATTTTATAATGGATTCCCGCTTGGTCACGCCTGAATCAATTAACAATTTTTTGGGTTACTCATAAAGTTTAATTCTATTAGAGTGTTCAATAATATTTTTAGGAGCGCTAAATGGGAATTATTAGAGATTTGATTAAATACATACAATAATTTTGAAGCTGTTCCTTGGGCAATCGAACTTTTTGAACAATCAAGTACTTGATGAAAAACCGCTACGTTGTTTCTTAACTAATTATGAAAGTCTGCAATTACCAGACATCCTATCAAACTAGTTGACTCCGACAAAATGAAAGCAATAGCCATTGCTACACAATCAATCGGTTATTTAAGCAATGTTAAAGCATGTCACCGATGTATCTAGTTAATAACAGCTGAACGTGACTTTCAATCAACACACACATTTAAAATTTGAATCTATAGCTACCGTTCGCAATTCGCAAATCATAAAAAAATACGATCTATAATTTCATAAAATGCAAATTAATCTAGATTTTCTATAATTATATTCTAATGTCAATTTTAACATGTTAATCAAGTTAATTTTTTGATCGAATTTTGAAATCGAAGCCTTGTCGATCGAACTCTTAAATAGATTTGTTGGAATACATTAATTGTTGCGTGGGAACAAACACAATGAAATATTCTCAATACTATAATTGGAACAATTTGATGTATTCAGGCTTTAATTGAATATATATAATGTTCTAAATAGTGACAACTAAAGGCCTTTCACGAGGTTTGTAACGGACATTGAAGAACCAAATTCAAATAAATTTCGAGCAAACCGAATGTCAAATGTGTCGCCTGAATTGAGGAGACAATAAATGAGAAATGATGATATTATTACATAACATCACGTCTGGATCTATTTCAGAAGAGGGTAGGCGCGTGGCCAAAATCGGAACTAACGCCGCCATCCTAATGTCAAGTGACATTCCACAAAACAATTGCATGAATGTTTACCAACAGTCCCCAGTCAACGTCATCCGAGCGCCAAAATTGCTATTAGCAGACACAAATTCAGTCTCCGCGCTTCTACTGTCAACTTTTGTCCATCCCGGTTTCGAACGAAAGACCTTACGGTCAGTAGTCGCATTTGTAACCACTGGACCAACGAAATATTGAACATAACGGTATCATGAGTTAAAATAAAACATACAAACGTAAACATAAGTTACATTCAAGTACATTATGAATGTGAAATTGGGTATGACTTGCACAAGCGCATACGTGTCGGGTCAAACGGCATATAATTTGAAATGAATATTATACACTGGGACATAAATCTTTGGTTGTATACTATGAAATGTAGATTCCATTGTAATTTACAAAATCCACTTTCGTAGGATATTAAAAACGGGAACTTCCTTTCCCTCCCGTGTTGTAAAAATAGGTTTCTATATTATCTATGGCATGATCATAATATGCAGCCTTTGATATGATAACTGTTTTTGTATATTATTTCATAATGTACAAAAGATCTCTTAACATAATATTGATTATCTCGTGGCTTAGTAATAAAAGCCGTACGGGTCGATCCATCTGGTTAAGCTAATCTTGCCGCTGTTGGTCCGTGGATGAGTGACCATCTTTACATACCGAGACTCCTTCGTGCCTCGGAAAGCACGTTAAGCCGTTGGTCCCGGCTGTCATTCGTGCATCTTTGACACGTTATGATCGCCAGCAAGCCCATCACCAGTTTTTCCATTTATAAGTTTATAATACTTTTGTACCCAATATGTACTCAATTTGTACATACTTTAAAAAAAAGTACCTTGAAAGGTACAGTAAGTAGAGACGGGTCGGTAAGTACAGACACTTCATTTTCACGTTGCTGTAGACCATCTCTCCAGTAACCCCAAGTTAAAATATGAGAAACTTACGTAGATCATGCTTATTGTATTAACAAAGAAGTGTCTGAAATTGTACTGTTGTTTTTACCATTAAATATGCAAGTTCAGTCGTTTACGGGTCAGAAGCCCGGTAGTCTAACAACCAGTTACCAGATACCAGATACCAAGGGGTATCGTATTACCCAGTTACTGGGTTGTGGAGGTCAGATAGGCAGTCGCTCCATGTAAAATACTGGTATTCAGCTGCATCCGGTTAGACTGAAAACCGACCACAACATAGTTGGGAAAAGGCTAGGCAGATTGATTGATCATTTACCAAAAAACAATTATTATTAATCTTACAACAGGGTTTTTGTTGTAACCATTCGGCATCAAGAAACTAACAAATTTTCAAGTGCCTACATGAAACAATCTACGCAGCATGACTTTGCTACGGTGATTATAAAATACAGTTATACTTCTTCATTGACAAATCGTCATCTACATAATTTTTATCGAGTCGAGAAAATCTACTACGCCGCGTAGCAATGCTACGACGTAGACTACGAATTAAAATTATGTTAATAATGTACGTTTTTCTAGTTGCTAATAAGATAATAACTAGGTAAAAAAGTAGCCATAATTTTTTAAACAATTGATACATATCGGGTTTATCACCTACTTGAATAAAATAGAATATTGACTTTTTTGTGCTGCTTACCGTATCATAAATATCTCGTAGAATAAATTGATTTGCTAAATAAAATCACCTGAAAATATGCATTAAACGTTTGAATTTGTGTATTTAGTTAGTTACGGTGATTAACATAATAACCAAAAGTTTAATTTAATCGATTGTTGTTCTGATTACACGTGTATTAAAGTACATAAATATAGGTGAAAATAAACGACACCGAATATTTTACTGAAATCATGTGGTTTCGAAGAGTTGCACTGTTTTTCACATTTTTATTGGTGATGCAATTTGCGTCTGCATATAATTTTTATTATTTGAGAGATGTACCAGGTATTTACGTTTTTACTACTATTTATTAAAAAAATTGTTTGGTTTAAATAAGCACAGTCGAGGAATGCAAAGATTAAGCACCTATTCGTCTTTTGTATTAGCACGGTGCATGTGAAAAGAAGGACAAGGAATGTATGTGTCAATTTTTATCCTTTCGTTCCGGTACAGTAGCTATACCCGGTACAGTTAGTGTCGTAGCTTTTATTTGAATAACATAAAATTCCCGTGACACGTAAAGTTTTTAGAAACAATATCATAGGCAAATACTTAGTGATTACATAAGCAAAATACAAATGGTAGTCAGTACAGTTTTGTCTCGTTTCCAGAATGCTCCAATGATCTGATATGCATACATCAATACGGTTCGGGCTGTTTCTGCCTCTACGGAAGTTGTCAGTGCTATGCCGTTGCTTGAAGACCGAACAACTAAAGGTGTACTAGATTGCGATGCCATCGACCGTTCAGATTGGAGACAGCGTCCGTTCAAATTTGACTGTGTGAGAGACGATCAAAATTGAGCGGTCGACATCGATTGACCGCAGTCTAGTAGCACCTTAACTTTATACGGAAATAATGGAAGCAATAATGTTTGTTTATGTGTGGATTATTATTTCAAAAAAAGTTAATAATAAATTTAGTTTTACCAAACTTGTTTTTAGTTTTATTATTTCATACCTGGTTCTTATTAATTTTATATTGTTTCAGGAAAAGGCTTACAGTTTAAGTTTCTATTTAAATTGGGTGATCCAAGTCCTTATGAGGCTACCAGTGATGAAAAACAAGTTCAGTCCAGAAATCGAAATTCTTTTATTAAACAAAATAGGCCTCAACCAAGATATCAAAATTCTTTTATTGAACAAAATAGACCTCGAACAAGATCTCAAAATTCTGGTATTGGACAATATAGGCCTCAACCAAGATATCCCCATTCTGGTATTGGACAATATAGGCTTCAACCAAGATATCCACATTCCGGTATTGGACAATATGGCCTTCAACCAAGATATCAAAATTCTGGTATAGAACAAAATTCGCCTCAACCAAGATATCATCATTTTAGTTTTGGACAATATGGGCCTCAACCAAGATATCAACATTCTGGTATTGGACAATATGGGCCTCAACCAAGATATCAAAATTCTGGTATAGAACAAAATTCGCCTCAACCAAGATATCATCATTTTAGTTTTGGACAATATGGGCCTCAACCAAGATATCCACATTCTGGTATTGGACAATATGGGCCTCAACCAAGATATCAAAATTCTGGTATTGAACAATATAGGCCTCAACCAAGATATCAAAATTCTGGTATTGGACAAAATAGGCCTCAACCAAGTTATCGTAATTCTGCTATTGGAACATATAGGCATCAACCAAGATATCGACATTCTGTTATGGGACAATATTGGCCTCAATCAAGATATATAAATTCTGGTATTGAACAATATACGCCTCAACCAAGATATATACATTATGGTGTAGAAAAAAATTGACCTAAACCAAGATATAGAAATACTGGTTGGTATTAAACAAAATAGGCTTCAACCAAGATTTAGAAATACCTACTTGTATTGAAAAAAAATTACACTAGTTAAAATCTACCTAGTGTAAATACTTGCATAATCATATTAAAGAACACGAAAAAAATGGTTTTGTGTCATTGTACTCATGGATAATATTTTGATAAAAAATAATCAGAATTAATAATCGGTCGCAAGGATGCATAATATTGCATAACACTGATAGCAATTAATGATAACAAAGTTGCGCTAACATATACAAAAGATACGAATTATTGAAAGTTCTTTTACTTGCAGGAACGAAGCCTACAGGCAAACAGAATGAAATTAGTATCATTACGGTCAATAGAGTACTTACCGTTAAATGATTGTTGATATCACTTTCGTAACCCACGATATTATGTAGGACGTGCTCAGCAGCAATGATGCTGGTAATTGTGACGGCCAATGGTCTGACAGCTAGGAGCCTCGTCATACCGAATACGGCTGTATTAAAAGCTGAACATGGTAGTCTACCAAACAGCAGGTACCTTAATAAATTATCTTAGAAATAATTGTAATGTAAATGTATTTGTGGACGCCTCTGCTTAACCCTTCTGTGAATACAAGCATTATGTTCTGTCGCTTACAGCCGCTGCTTGCTTGTTTTTGCAGCTTATCGTTTATTATATTTTTTTTTCTCATACAAACGCTACATACGAAGTCTTTAGTTTTATTTAGTTCAGTTTTGGTTTAGTTTTATTTTGTAAATTAAAATTCTAGTATAGGATTAAATTATCTGGAACACTGTCATCTTCCTCACGGAGGTGGGCGTTAATAGCTGCGATACAATTTGTAACGAATGTGGCTATTATCGTACGCAATGAAATTGTAAACCTATTTTTGTTACAATAAAGATATTTATTTATTATAAGGTAGCTTTACAGCTGACAGTAAGTATAACATTATTATTATTCTAAACATTACGCTAATTACGAAGTACACAGAAAAATATGAAATACATAGAGTGACATAATTATTAATATTTTTAGTGTGTGCGGGTGTGTATCTGTGTGGTGTAACGTATGTGTTGTAAATGTGTGTGAAGGTGTGTGTATGTCTATGTACATATGACTAAACTGGTACTACTGAATTCGTTGGGTATCCGGCGTTTGATGGAGGACGTGGATAATCTCTTTTTTAAGTCTGTTCCATGAGGTATTGAAGAGAACCAATGTTGGGAATATATCATTATATAATTATAGTTGTGAGTATTACCAATAATTAAATAAACGTATTTTTTAAAATTAATTACCGGTCTCTGAAATCATTCAAACTGTTCAAATAAAACAAACCTACGATATATTATTTAACAGTTTCGTAAAGAACCAATATCTTCTATTCCTCAAGAAAAGGCTGGCTTTTGGATTTAAAGCTTACGTTTTATAAAAGAATACAGGGCGCAATAAGAGCACGGTCGATCAACTAAAAATGTGTCACGGTAGTCACCTGGTCGCTGGAAACTCCGAAAGGGATACCGTGGCCCCTGGCAATGTACAGGCAACTGAAGGAACACGAGTGGGTTTTAATCAGTAAGAGTCTGACACGCCCTCCCGCTCCAGCCAGAGCGGGAGTTATTTGAAAATTTCCCACACAAAAAAAAAAAGGTAGTCGCCTCATACGTAACATCATAGAAGATAATTATGTCACAATACCATCACTCAACCGTGGTGTAGTTGCACCCTAAGGAGCAAAAAACACACTAACAAACACACTGCCTTACCAACAAAGTTTATAAATAAAAGCATGAATGTACTAGTAAGTACATTTTTTCCTCACATTTAGCAACATAACGCAACTGATCTCAATATAATTACGCAGCATAATCCTAATAAAAATAAGACAATTTAAAAGAACAATAAGGACCTTGGAATGACAATCGCTTCACGAAAACCGTTCGGTGGGAAACGTTTGCGAAATAACACTTAAGAATCGCTAGGATCTGAGGTGTTGACGCACTGTTGACAGAAAACGCTGCGGTTGGAACGCTGCGTTTTGTCACACAGCCAACTTATTTTATAACTGCAGTGGATGCAAGTTTATCATCAGATGCATTACTGTCATCGATGAAGGAAAACGTATGCATAAGTATGAAATTGCCAACCCCTTTTGAGCAAGTGTGATGATCAATGATTGTGCCTTCTCCAGTATGAGAAGCAGTCTTTACCCTACAGTGGGACAAAAACAAGCTGATATTATTATATTCTATGTGGCTGGCTAGTTATCAACGGATCATTTTATGAATACGCAATAAACGGTAAAAAAAAATCTGTCGTGTATTTAAAAAAAAATGTTTTGGACCAAAAACTTGTATACATTTTATAAACCTGTCAAAGTGCATGACAGTTTGTCGGAAGGATTAGCGCTATTGCGCGATTGTTTTGATGACCTACGTTGATGATTCAACTGACATTTATGAGAAAAATATCATGTAAAAAGGTTAGCGACTGCATGAAATCGTGTCAATTATTTATGCTACGAGTACTACAACTCACAACTCCGGATATTTAAAGTTACATCTCTTCTGAAATATATTATGCCATACCATCTCTTAGTCACAAAATCAAAAAACACAGGAAGTAATTAAGGAACTAATTCTAAAGTCTCTAGCTTCCAAACATAATACATACTTATATAGTACATAAACAAAACACTTCCAAAATAATAGAACCATCAAACTATAAATTCTTATCTTTTAAACGAATATTAGCCATGGGAACCCTGTAACTGCCCATTTTGAGAGCATAATGACACCATATAGTACGGGAATAGTTCACACACATTTAAATAATGTGCTTATTATCATTTGAGATACTGCTACCTGCTATACTATCTGCAATATATTATACAAAACAAAATATTATGGTCTACTGTTCGAAATATGAAGATGCGTTGCAAATTAACTGATCAGAGGGGAAGTTTACATATTTTACAGAACGTTCAAACGTTCTCTCTCAATCTGTCAAAAATACCTCGAATTTCGTACATTTCTGTGCAAGATTCTGTCGTTGAGACGAGTTTGCGACTATATTTTGAACGTTTTTAATTACGGGAATTGGAATTCTGAACGGCGAATAGGTTTTCAATCAATCGCCAAACTCTTCACGTAAGGTTTTTTAAGAAAAACTATGAGATTTTAATATAAATGAGCCCCAAACATGGGTCAATAGTACAATTATTGCATAGCAGCAATACATTTCACTGTTAACTAGGTCTTTCTAATGAATCTCACTGCAACGGAAGACCTTGGCAGATATATTTTAATCAGCATGCTAGGCAGGTGGATTCTTGTTTCTAGTTATGTCATCAGTGTGAGTGTAGATAAACAGTGTTATTTTTTTTTTCATAGTCACATATGCTTTTCATTAGAAGCAACTTAGTAGGAAGACTGAACGTAGTAATATTTAAAAGGGTAGTAATAAAAGTCCGAAAAAAAAAATACGGGCATACTCAAAATTTGAAGTCGATTTCAAATTTTGAGTATGCCCGTATTTTTTTTACTAATTTTCCGACAACTTATATGCGAATCCAAATAAAGAAACGAACGAATAAAATACTGAAAATTCCGAAAACCAACATAGCATTTGCTGACGTAATATTTTTCCACCAGCTTAAATTGCGTTTCTTTATTTTATTTGCGTTCATCCCAAAACCAGGATTAGAAAATGGTGAAAAAAAATCTGCGAGCAAATTGGAAGTAATGCTCGGCGGCCGCTACCGCGGCACCGCTCACTTCACTCGCTCGGCTCGCGCGCGGTTGGTCACAGTTCTAACCTAGCCTATTTCACACAATTTTTCAACGGCACCCGAACGCGACTACCGGTAGTAGTAATTTTCATTAAAATTTAGAGTTAAAAAGTTATTCTTAATCCAATAGTAGAAATTAAGCTGGTTCCTGTAAATCTTAAGAAAACGATTATTTTAGCAGAACATATGTTTTCGGAAACTTAGTATTTTTTTCGGAAGTTTGGTAGTTTTTTCGGTAATTCATTTTAACACAGCTTAGATAGTATTGCAGTCAACCACAGATCGCTGGAAGTTAATTTGTTTTTAAGAAGCTTTATTATTTCCCTATTTAAAACTACTTGGTAGGTATGGGTTAGAAAGCCGGGTACTTAATTTAACAACCTTGAATCGTGGGCCAGAAACTGCAGCAAACGTTATTTTGTCAGATCCAAAAGTGGGAGCTCTTATGGAATTGACTCATTATGGTTGTCATCATAACCATCATCATTTGCAACCTTGTTCTACCCGTTGCTGAGTACAGGCCTCCTCCTTTTTGTGCCATGCTTCCCTGGTCTATGCGATCCTCATCCAGGTCTTCCCTGCTGTTTTCTGGTATTATGTTTGTAGATCATGGAAAAAGAGACGAACAAATCCTCTGCAGTAGGAAAATAACAACAACAAAGAATACTCTTACTCAAATAGAATCACGTAAATGATGTCAATAGTACCAACTTGTGGCATAATCAAGTAATAGACATTATTATTCAACGTCAGATGAGTCCGCCTAGCTGTTCCGAATATTACGCGTAAATAAACCGACAAATTAAGGCTAATCACGCGTTTGGCGTCACAAAAATACGTGGAATATAGTTATGTATATAGAGCGTGGACTATTTATGACTATGTAAACATTAGATCTTAGAGAGCATGTGCTAGTATTATAATATTGTTGTTGTTACTATAAGTACACCTCTGACTATCCCTTCGGGGACTACAGGTGTGGTGATATTGCTTAAGTTGTGTCTAAGATAAACGAATTCGATAATTTCGACCTAGATTCTGAGGCATCTTTTACGTCAAAAGTCGGTTGCTCTCGTTTTTTTATTTTTTTGTTGTTTGTTGCAATAATTGTGTTACAAACCTTTATTTAAACCTAAACTGTCATAAATAATCACACGAAAATCATGTGGTTTTTAACTGATTATCCTTTTTAACGATAGATCATTCACAAGTTTTCAAGACCCTCATTAAAACGTCGCGAAGTTCACGTCTAGTGCGAACCTCCAAAGCCTATTACGAAAACTTTATCGCGGCCTATCGATAATAGAGCAAACGATCGACAGTCCCACGACGCACTCGCTGTGCTATTAATATTGTTATGGTACAAGGAGAAATTTCTATTAACTGATGATAGTGACAATATTATTGCAAATATTGTTATCCCTAGTAATTTTCGGAAAGAAAATAATATCTTTTTATTTTCTCATAATTCGCACTGACTTTTTCGCATCGACTGCTTCACAACCTTTTCCTATTTTTGCATGTAGCATTGTAATAACGTTGTTAATCTTGATATTCTTTTATACCCTTTTCATTTCAGGAAATGTGACATTAAACGCATCACATAATAGATACGTTCGTCTTTTATTTTACTCTAGAACACTTGTATTACAATGGATCTGAAGGTTGCAACAACTTGTTAAACCTACATTCTACACATTTAATACTTATTATAAGATTATACTGTAATCTAAAGAAATCAAAGCCTGACAAAAAAGTACCTACGGTCTCAGTATTTGTTTACCTAAAAATAAGGATACCGGTAGTAAGCATGCAATTTCCTGATTGCATTTATTTAAAGAGGTTTTTTGTCCAAATTAGTCGGACATACATAAAGTAGCACTTTATTTGGCGTGAAATTATTTGCTGTTTAGTTTACCGTCGGTGCTAGGTGTGGTGACCGTGAACTTACAAGTTTATGCGTGGACAATGTAAAAAGATAGTATCTTTTCTTGATGATGTTTTCAAATAAAAGGTGCCGTTTTGGTGTAGGTGCGTGACACATTCACGATAGGGCAGCAATATGGGCTGGTACGGCATCCGTGACAACTGCTGAAACGATTGTTCCATATAGAAGTAGGTGTCTTTACCTACTCTCACAAACAATTCGAAAATGATAATAGACTCCCACTTTTGTTAATGCAATATTATACTCCTGAAAATCTCCAAAAATATTATATACAATGGATGCAGACCAGCATACCCATTATTTATGTGGCTACTTCAACTTGTCTTTAAAATCAGTCGCAATAACACTGCAAATAATTTCCACATGACCTGACCTGAACCAACCAACACCAGATCCAGCATTTCAAACTAGTTTCACAAAGATCAGACAGCTATGGCGTCGCCAAAACACTATAAAATTATATTGTATGTAAACCGGTTATTTTATTGCTATAATAATTATAACCCGCCCACTGCTCTGTCTACAGGTGACTCAGGTCATGTTACATAACACAAGAAGCCAAGACCTGACTGGTTATGATGCATGACGACATGTAGCGTCAGTAAAAGGGCACGTACCTTTATAGTGTGACGTCTGACACATAGCGGTAAAGGAGTCATTGATTGTCACGTCTCTAGTCTTACCAAGAGCGCGTGGTACCGAGTTACTAAAGGATTGCACCGTGTTTGAACATCTTGGTTTGTTCGTTTTGATGAAAACGTCATTTGTAAAGTAAAGTCGACTTGATTGATCAACAAATTGATAATTATCAACCTATCATCATCATTTTCCTGCCCTTGTCCCATGTTACTTGGGGTCGGCGCAACACGTTTTCTTTTTCCACTCTCCCCTATCAACTGTCATGCTATCATTCACTTCCTTCTCTTTCATATCATTCCTCACACACTCCATCCACTTTTTCTTAGGCCTTCCTCTCCCGCTCCATCCATCAGCATTATTATGGATGGAGCATTATGATAATTATCAACCTAATTGTCAGTAAATTCTAGTCACAAGTGAAACGGTAAATTGACGTAGTGTGTCAACAATCAAGTTCGATTCCCATAAACAAAAACGAATCGTATTTTTATCAATGGTAGCTTTTTTATTGCCAAACTGGGCATGTATTTAGATTCGTAAGCTATCTTTACCTTTGATAGCTACTTTCATATAGGAGAGTTTACTATGCAAAGCTATGAGGTCTTTGATTCATTATTGGTAAAGATACAAGAGTCTTGAGGTCTTTGATTCATTATTAGTAAAGATACAAAGAGTGTTAACCAATAACGGTCGGTAAATTATAGGAATTGGTCAGTAGTGTGCAAAGCAAAAATTCGTCGCTAAGTAATGCAAGTTCTGAATTTTTATCCTAGTTATCACTGGCTGATGATAAAGAAAATTACAGTGAGAAACCCCTCCCGGAAAGCTATTTCCTTCTGACTTTGAGACATGAGGCTATTACAGGATAGTATTATAATAAGAACAAGATCATTTTTGGTTACACGACATTGGTCAAGTCTGATATTTGACAAATCGACAATTCGTCAAATTTGATATTGGTCAAATCTGTAGTTCGACAAATCGTCTTTTTGTCCAATGTTCACCAGCTATCACGCTAGGTCTCTTCTAGAATTAAAACCAACTGCACCCTTGGGGTGCCACATTTTACTAGCCTTTTTATTGACATCAAAAAAAAAAAAATACCTTGCAAGATTAAAGTTAATAAGTGCGTTAACAGGCTTTTATTGTAGTCATTACAAGAATAAAAACACAGATAGAACATAACGTATTATATAGTGAAACTTGCTTCGAGTTGCCTTGAGTTGATTTAAATTAATAGCATCCTCAATAAAAAAATATGCAATTTGACTGCAGTTCTTTAATAATTGATTAATAGGCATAATATATGTATGTGTATTTATTTTGAAGGCTGTACGGGATATACCCTTATTATACACGCCAGTGTATTCAACTTTAATATTGTAATTAAAGTCAATTTTCATTTTTGTTAACAAAACGCAAAGCTTATCGTATTCAAATCATTAAAGGTAATAACGCATAAAAATTCTTAGAAAATTGTTGATAATTCCGGTCCCATCCTTTTTATTAAGACTGGGTGAACACACCCAAAATAAGCATGTTGGTAACGCCGCATGAACCCATAAAGTCCCATTTACAATGATGCAAGTTTCATACAAAATGAAGTCAGCCAGTGGCATACAACAAAATTTAACCAATAACCGACTTGCATCGTCTAAACACTGTTCAGACGATGCAACTTTAATTCGCACGTGTAAATCAGGCTTAAGTGTGTTGATTCTAAAAGTTGGCAACGTCGCAAATAGCTGTCAAATATTTACCTGTTTTGATTAATTTGGCAATATTACTATGAAATATCGCTAACTAGTAAATTAGAATAATAATAATGAATTGCAATAAAACACTGAATTTAAAGCTGTAACCGTTTTAGGTTTAAAAAAGGTATTTGGAAAGTTTCCATATACTTTTTTTACATCTGAAACTAAATAGTCAGTGTTACGATGTTAATTATTGCATATCATAATCAATATTTTAATTCACTACTTAGCCATATTTCATATTTCCATACAGTAATATTGACAAATTAATCAATACACCGAAATATTTTACATCTATTTGTGACGTTGCCCGCTTTCAGAATGCACGCTCTTAATTCATTTTTACGATTATTATGTTTTAAAATAAAATTGCAACAACGTAGCTAGACATAACACGCCTTCATTCAATGTCACATTTCTGAAGATCCTAAAACAGATACCATCGCAGGAACAAGATGGAAAGATAAAACATACCCAAACGTATGTATGTAATGCGATAAAAATAACTTCCGTTCATAAAACAAAGGATTTTCGAAATTCACACACTAATTCAAAAATATAAGAAACAATAAGCAAGCATGCAAAGGCCATATTAAATGTCAAAATCGAAATAATTTATGTTCATATTATACATAGTACAATATTTCGTAAAAATGATAAGAAAAATTATGCACACAAAGTGATTGGGTTGACAAGATGTCATTGAGAGATGGATCATTTCTGAATTCTGAATTCATAAAATGAATCTTATGTTTCGTAATTTCGTAACCTATTGATTTTGTCATTCTTGCACTTTTGCCGATGTGTCATCGTTAATCCTCCAAATAAATTATGCACGTTAAAACCAAGGTAACAAGGATAAAAATAAATAAAAAATATTTGACAAAATAATCGTCTTCATTTCTTTTCGGCTAGGGTAGTAGCGACTGAACTGACTGCTTAGGATACGCTGAACGTTCAATAGTACCGCCACACGTGGAGGCTTCGCCACAACAATTTGTAGGATGAGCTTTTTTTTATTGTCGTGTTGTTTTTTTGCATACACAGCCATTTTTTCTGCATATTGTAGAACTTGGTTGTTACCTACGATAGAAACAGTCAACTGGAATCTTCCAGTTAATTCATGTCATTCAATTCAATTCAATTTATTTTATTATACCCATGTTTTTAAATTCATTTATTGCACAGCTTATATAATATGAAATGTACCACAAACGGAGGAAGACACTGGCTCCTGTAACACAGGTTGCTACCTAGCTCAGGAGCCAGGGTTTCAAATAAGTATGTTACACCTGTATTTTGGGTCAATAAAGAATTTATTGTTATTATTTTTATTCCTTCCAATCGTAGAAATATTTTCCTTATAATCAGCAGATTTCCACTACTTCGAGCTGATGTCAGTTAGATAGGATCTAACGTCAAATAAATTACACATTCAAATGTCAGAATCTAGACTATAACCTTTATCACTTATCTTTGCTAATGCACCACCCTGCCCACGTTCGCCCAAATACATGTAGAATTTAACGAAAATGTCTAAAAGAATGACTGCAGTCCGCCTTGACATAAAAATGCCTTCTTAAACTTTTTGAAGAATATAAATGAATACATACATAATGCATTTTTTTTTTTGTCAAGTCTAGTGATTCAGTATAAGATCAGGGTTTTTATTTGATATCTATTGCGTGCGGTATTAGTGTAGAGCGAGGTTATAGTTTGCATTACAAATTATCATAAAATTAGGCCAAACATCCAGTTCTGAAAATAAACAATTTCAGCACAAAACGCCCAGATATAATTCGGGCTTTTTGAGAGAAAGAGAAATGCTTTAGCTACATCGTGATAAAGAGAAGTGATATTATAAAATAAGTGCGAGTAGGTACAACACAGAAAGTTAGCTAAAAGTTTACTCCATAATTATGTAACCGAAATCTGAAATACACAGTAGGTACACGATAAACCAGTAGGTAATATAATTAATCACACACAAAATTCACTATCCAATCACGAAACCCTATAAATCTAGAAAGTCGAACACACTTACACATAAAGGCATCTGTTTATTATATACCGCACAAGTGGCTTGTAAACTGAAACTTGTTCAAAACGTAAGCTGCGATATGCGTTTAAGCAAGCACTCGAGTGTAAACATTGATTCAAGAAGCCTAGCGTGACATGACAATTGACAACGGAACATGGTACTTTATGTAGGCAATCGAACGCATCTAGCCAATTAATACTAGTGCAGTTCTCTGTTTGTCATAGAGTTGCACATAAGCACCTCATTCTCCGCATTTTGTATTCAATCCGAGTCAGCTGACACTTTCAAGTGGACAAGTTTTGAAACTAAGACCGCTCTGTACAAATGGCAAAATATTTCTCATGGACATAATTAGCACGATTGACAAAATGAAGCGGTGGTATTTATTAGCTTTAAACCGTGCAAGTAAGATAACCTGAGGGCCTAGACAAAATGAAAGTCAATCAGCGATAAACATGATGGAAAAGTTCAAAATATATTGGATTGACTTAAGCTACTGTCAATCCTGCTGAAAGTCGTTGTATAAATACGAAACGCTTTGGAAGCGATTGCCTAGGCTTTCTCGTGAATAAAGCCAATATGCTTGGCTTATGAGAAGGACCAAGGACCAGCAGTTGATAGTGATATTGCAATAGAACTGATGACACATCTCCGTAAATTATAAAATCCGTATTGCTGTTGCTGTCACTAAACTGTCCGATGTTGCGATCGACTTCACGATAACTATTACTCATTTACTTACTTAACAAGTGGCTTACGTGCCAAAGCTCTTATTGCAGTGACTATAAATTTGCATTTTGACGGAATCATGGTTGTTATTGACAACGTGGCGTAATAACATATTAGGCATGCGACGGAGGAAGAATAAGAACAAACGTTGCACATTAGCATGATTTTAATAACTATAAACAAAACAAATGACATGCAAAAAGCAGGAGAAAATAATATAGACAATACACTATAACCTGTTGATGATTATGAGCTGATGAATTAATAGCTTCTTCTTGCTTACTTATAGTCAAAACAAGTTTATTTATAGAATGAACTATATAAAGCTCATCATATGTAAGTGATGGAATACTAAGCAGAACCCTGTGCCTTCGTCAAGGACGCCTACGTTTACTTGAATTGCGCCCGTCACCCAGAGGCAAAGTTGAAAGTCTCTTGCTAGTAATCATTGTGGGTCATGTCCAACTAGGGCGTGTCCTACGAGATATTACGGTTTTAATAGTCGTTACGGTTGAACATCGCAATTCCTTCAATTCGTCAATGTCTTGCCTAATTTTATCTGCCTTCTTTTAATTTTACACCCTTCTTGGATTTCTTTCATTTTCCTCTATCCATCACAAATGTATCAGCGTTTGCTTATTTTCTCCTCTCTCTCACTTGCCAGAATTAACAAATTAATCTTTGTTTTCTTTTGTCCGTCTCTATATAAAAGCTTACTAAGCTTTTTTGTGGTATGACAGTTACATAATTTTTTGTATCTAAACATACTTTAATTACTAAAGCTTATTAAGTCATTATTACAAGTACTGAGTTGCTTAGCTCACTAGCATCATAAAAACATTATTCAATGAAATAGCCGAAATCCTGTAATGTTAACACAAAACTGCAAATTTATGCTAATGTAACTGTAATTTTATTGTATGTAACTGATATGCATGTTTTGCATGCGCAAACATGAAACGAACATTTATATTCTTAGTCACCAGTCATTAGAAAAAGAATCGATTGTTCAGGAACTGATAAAGTCATGTCACTAGTGGAATTATTTAATTTATTTCTTGTGTTTTTTATGGCATGTGTTTCAGAGGAATGAGACTAATGTCGTGAGGAAAGTTTTGAGTATGAGTGTGGATGGCTATAAGAAGGGAATACCAAAGAAATTATGGATGGACTGTGTGGAAGATGATATGGGTAGAAAGGGGGTGACTATCGAGATGACGACTAATAGAGAAGCATGGTAGAAGACATGTTCGCCGAACCCCAAATAAATTGGGATAAGGGCAAAAGAATCATGATGAATTATCTTTTTTTGGCAAGATCCCATATTTTCCAACAATGACTTCCAACAAGCAACGCAAACAATGAAGTTTTGCATAATCTGTAGAAAGATTTTGCGATTATTTGCAACCCTATGATTCACCCAATCTGCAATAAGGTCTCAAATTATGAACAGGGTTTATCCCATTTTTTTTTAAATTATAGTATCATTGTGCATGCAGTTTGTGGCCATTCTATTATTTACTTACGGTGGTCTCAATTTGCCCTTCACCTCTAATTGAATGTCTTCAAGGACTCTTTTCAAACTGAATCTCTTGGTGTCAAAATGATTAATTATTCATGCATTTCTTCTATTATAACAATGTAAACATGACTCTGAGTCTTTATTTTTAAATTTCAGACATCTTAATTAGGGACTATGAATATATTTTCAAAGCAATCCAACATACGCCAAATTAATCGACGAAATATTTTTGCTAATAAATGGAATGTGTTAGAATGATCACTATCTTTCGTAATTAAACACCCTCTTAAAACTTTTAAATTTAGTGCCTCACATATTATTAATTACCAACTAAACACACAATGCACTTAATTAAATTATTAGAATATTCACCTCTTTAAAAAAAAAAAAATATTCAAGAAAACTTCAAGGATTACATTCATTAACAAGATATATCAGACGAAAAACGTATAGAACAACCGACTACGTATCCACTAAACTGCAACATACAAGCGAAACATGAACACAGCAACCTTGAGGCCTTACAAAGGAAAAGCATTCGCAGATCGGCATTAGATGATTACGTTAATTATATTTAAATTATATCATTGCTAGCAAACCGGTCGCCACGAATCTCGGCGTAGACAGATATAGAGCATTTCGGCTCGCTCGATTCCGAACCCCCTCAAAAGCGAAAGTGTAACATGGTCCTATAGAGTGCCGCCATTTTTTTTCTTCGGTCGGCCGCTCTTACCGCATATATATAGCGAAGCTACGAACGATCACGCATCATTCGCATTCAGGACTTCGCTGACTTCAGTGCAACCTACTAGTGCAGCATCATGAGGCACATGGTGTGTTCGAACTTTAAAATACTCTCAAAATTACAAAAATAATTAAGTGACAGTGCAAATAATAATTAAAAACCCGTAGGGTTGTGACAGTGCCTGGATATGCAAAACCCCCTTGTCCTACTTTTATCATTTTACGCAACAAGGAAATTGCGTACTTAGTGTGTTGTTGTCTGCGTCGATGTTAACTCGACCACTCATTAAAACAACCAACCTCGAAGCATATTTGCACCAGATATTTAGTCAACTGCGATAATAACTTTCGATTCTATTCTTACAATCACATTCGTTCCAGTTTTTGATACTAATCTTTTCTTTTTTGTTAACAGCTCGTGGCCGCCAGTCTGGTGGCTCTCTTGGCCTTCGCTTACGCGGAGGAAGCCAAGACAGCAGAAAAAGAAGTGGCAGTGACCGATAACAAGGAAGCTGCGGCGGACGACAAGAAGCACGAGAAGAGGGGAGTGTTCGACATCGGACTCGGCTACGGACACGGTGGTGGTCACGGAGGATTCGGTGGTGGTCACGGAGGATTCGGTGGTGGTCACGGAGGATTCGGCGGTGGTCACGGAGGATTCAGCGGTGGTTACGATGGCGGCTTTGGCGGTGGTTACGGCGGTGGTTACGGTGGTCATGACACCCACTCCCACAAAACCATTACTGTGGTCAAGAACGTCCCTGTCCCCTACCCTGTAGAGAAGCACATCCCTTACCCAGTGGAAAAGAAGGTTCCCGTGCCCGTAAAGGTGCACGTTCCTCAACCCTATCCCGTCGTCAAACACGTCCCTTACCCAGTCAAGGAGATCGTGAAGGTACCAGTGCATGTGCCCCAACCCTACCCAGTTGAAAAGAAGGTGCCCTATCCCGTCCATGTGCCCGTAGACAGGCCCTACCCCGTCAAGGTGTACGTACCTCAGCCCTACCCCGTTGAGAAGAAGATCCACGTCCCTGTCAAGGTTCATGTTCCCGCTCCTTACCCAGTTGAGAAGAAGGTACCCTACCCCGTAAAGGTCCCAGTCCATGTGCCCCAACCCTACCCCGTGTACAAGGAAGTGCCCTACCCCGTCAAGGTTCCCGTCGACAGGCCTTACCCCGTGCACATCCCCCAGCCTGTGCCTTACCCAGTTGAGAAGCGCGTGCCCTACCCCGTAGAGAAGCCTGTCCCCTACCCCGTCAAGGTTCACGTTGACAGGCCTTACCCCGTGCACGTTGAGAAACCAGTGCCCTACCCTGTCAAGGTACCCTACCCAGCGCCCTATCCCGTTGAGAAACTCGTCCCGTACCCAGTAGAGAAGAATGTGCCCTACCCCGTCAAGGTCCCCGTCGACAGGCCCTACCCCGTCCACATCGAGAAACACGTGCCAGTCCACATCGAGAAGCCCGTGCCTTACCCAGTGAAGGTACCAGTCCCCGTTGTTATCGGTCACGGACACGGCCACGGATATGGCCATCATGATAGCTACTAAGGCTGCAGGGAGCAGATACGTCTGAATGTGATACATAAATATAAGCTTAGCACTAATACGAACGGGGGACGTGAAATACCCCGGCAATGGATAGTGGTCGTGGTACCAGATCCAAGGAACTCGTATTCCACGACCCGCGATCGAACGCACTGAACTAAATACTCTATTAGTCTACTTTTTTGTTATTTTTTTTTAATCGGTTGAAGTTACGTTTGAGTTTATGTACCTGTTATTGTAAGACGAAAAAATGATGTTTTTTGAATTTCCCTTAATTTTGAATGAACGAACTGACTGTGAAAATAAATGGCCACGCCAATTATGATAATTATGTCCGTTGTTTTAATTCGTCCATTGTCCCTGTGTAATTGAGTGTAACGTTATGGGTCTGTAAGTAAGTTTTACGAAATGTGAAATAATATGACCCAGATAGAAGCATCGCAAGCGGATAGCCGCTAGTTACGCGTATGACGAAACCTGGTACATTTTCACTCTTGACAATATACACGCGCTACGCGATCTTTGTTTTGCGTAATACGCCGCGATATTACGCGAACGTAATCTCACACGATTACAATTAACTGCAATGTTCTATTACTATTTATTAGCGCGAAGCAATCAATAGCACAGTAACCTGTTTCAGTCGCAGTAGGATCTCTCTTTATGATCATAAATTCATTGCATAAAATTACCAATTCGTTGAGCATCCATTTGCCAAATTGCAGATTGATTACTAACTTAACGCTGATCTTTCAAAAGCAGTGTTAGGTACTTGATTTACAACGCATGTTTTATGAGCATTAAGTATTGCAAAATGTCATTACATGCGTTGGTTGTTTACTGTCAACATTACTGCGACAAAATGTACGCTCGCTCGCCATTACGAAAATGTAAGCCTCATTTTACGTAAGTTTTGTTTATAAATGCTCGAAAACAATTCCATTAAAAGTACTTTTATGATGTTTTTGCGAAATAATTGAAGTTCAATTAGCATTGCGGTTTTGGTAAATGGTATTAAAAAATTTAAATGTGATAGTGAAATTAAAACTGTGTGAAAAGCGAAATTTATTTCTCATCCAACTCACGTTGAAGTAATTTAAGTGGAATAAGTGACGAACCATATACTTGTTCGCACTTGCGTGAGACATAATGCAACTTGACGATACACTGTGCATTTTCACAGTATTTAAAACTATGTTAAGCGGGTTATGCATTGAGATGAAATTCTCAGGAAGTCTTTACGTAAGGAAATATTGTCAGCGACATGATGCCACGTGAATCCCTGAGAACACGTTCTTCCAACTCGTAATAATGTGAAGATAATGTAGATTGAATGTATAGGTATTCCTCGGTTCTAGCATGGATGACTTTTAACAGCATTCTCTAGAACTTTACCAACATATACGACGAAGGCTGACAGATAATTTCAGAACACAAAAGATGTCAGCGAGTGTCTCTTATGCCTTTAAAAAACAAAGCATCGATTTCTGGTTTTTCTAATGACATTATTATTAAAACCAATGTCACCTTAGCCACATGTCTAAAAAATAATAGTACCTATCAAAAAGGATGTGCTATAGTTTCCACGATCGAAATTTTTAAATTGGTTTAAAAAAAGGATTATATGAATATATAATTATGAATAAATTATTATATTGGTCGTAACCCTGAACTTATCGCCCGCCATATACAAATAAAGACGTAATAATAATATTTTTTTTATTAGGTAGATACAATATCTATTAATATACTTAATTTAAGATCCGATATGGACTATAATAAATGCATACCTAATTGAAGCTGAGTGATAAATAATGTAAGATCAATTAGACTAATTAATTCTTTGATTGTGATTACGCATATAAAGTCGATTGGATTCATGTCAATGTATTCAATTTTATGCAACTTATATACACTTAACATAAATAATTATGGATTGCTACTGCGCTTCGCTATCGAAGAATTTGCAAATTATTAGTCATCGGAGCAGTTTTGTTCATTTTATTAGAATCAAACTGTTTTTAAATATTTGCATTGTTTCGAAAACATTAACAGTAACAGTCTGGCATGTATTATAATATTGCAAGTATTAGAAAATATTTAAAAGTAAAGTAGTAAGATTCGTTGCATCTTAACTCTTGAATGTTTGGACTATCGTTGTTATCCTTTTCAACAACTCAAAAGCAATAATTAAATAAATAATTATTTTTCAACAAATGATTAAAGAATAGAGGATGATGATTTCATTAGGTAACTATTCAAAGCTAAGATCTGTTAGTACTATTAATAACTTTGAAATAGAGCCGGCTAGCGAATCATTTGAAAGATCAACAGCATGAAATTATAAAATGCCATCAGTTTATGCTTAACGATACTTACTTTGATATTGTTTAGTAATTGTTGTTTCTATTATCATATTGAAATCGTGCATGACTCAACTGTCACATTAATCATGAACATTTTAACCGTAATTTTTGTGAATCACATTAACAAAATCTTTGCCAAAAATAACGTTAGTCTAATCTTTACCCAAGCAGTTAAAATTGCAGCACTTTTATAAGATTTTATTGACTCCTTTTGTGATATCAAAGAAACGTTGAATACCCGCTGATCGAGTGAGGCAACAGCATTAATCATTACCTGACATTTACTGTTTTGACATATTACACATCCTTATTAACAGACATTAATCTGAATTACGTTTGTTTGTTTGTTTATTTTAATTTGCTTGAAGAATTAGAAAGGAATCTAGTGAAGATATAAAAAATGGTGAAAGATGACATGAGTAGAAAGCGAGTGACTGCTGAAATGGAGATGAATAAAAAGAAGAGATGCACCGTCACCAAATAAATTTAGATAGGCGGGGGGGCAAGAGGATGATGGTGAAGAGAACAAAAAAGAGACAGCACATGAAAACAACATTAGCTTGTGGAAATAACGGAAACACAAGACCTCAGATGTGTGAAAAGTGGAGAAGTTTTTGAGAAAAATTACTTATGTTCTGGTCAAAAAATTATGAGACAAAATTAGAGGCAGAGAGTAAGCGTGCACCCCTTATTGAAACAAATATACAATTTGTAATAGGTCTTAAACAGAGAAGAATTCAGGTGCAATAACTTATACGATTAATGCGCGTTTGCGTAATAATTGTTTGCTAGTGGGGTTATTAACCTTAGCCTTTACATAATGTCAACAGTTCACACTATGTGTGGTACATTGTGGGGTGGGAAGGAAGATCTATCAAGATATCTTTTTATAAATTGGTAAACAGTTGCAGTTCCCCACTACCCTCTCTCTTGATGCCATCCTTTTTTAACGGTGTAAAGAATACAAAGGGGAGGAAGTAGAGGATTTATTTTATAATCACGCTGTTGTTCTGATTAATAACCAGTGAAAGCCAGTGCCAGTGTGTAGGTAGATTGAACTGGGGTCATTGATCCGAAACGTATATATTACTATGGACATTCCTCCGGAATTGGTGGATTATTAAAAAAAAACCGGAACTTATGTAGGAATTGTATTCTGCCAGAGTGGAAGGAGTCATTTGATGATTTGCCATCCTCAAAAAAAAGGTAGGAATTGTAATAAAATGAGCAATTTTATTCTTTATTATTCTTCCTATTTTTTTTTTTGTCACGATTTGACAAAACCCAACGACCAATCAGAACCAAGGATCATGGGTGGTACAGTAGTAATAATATCACTACCAACATTAACAATATTTAATTGAATCCGGAAATACCGGAATTACTTTCCGGAAAAATGGCTTATCCATGTTATTCTTTCTGTGTGCATTTATGATACAAGTACTAAAAATCAATCTACCTACTCCGATCACTGTTAATAACATAAAGATGGCGACCATACCAATGCCAGATTTTGGACATCGGTCCTTCACTAATATGAGTATCATGCCACATAGTTCAGCAACGTTTAGAGGCAAAGTCATCAAAAGTTCTAGATGACATTAAAAATAAAAAAACACGAAGGTCAGACTACTTTTCCGAAATGTTTCGAAAAAAACATCCTCACCTTCACAGAGCTTATTTAGAAACTGTTGAATTTATAGTTTTGTAATCTAAGTAAGCATATGTAGAAGTATAAGAGGAAATCGATATTGACGATGTTATGAATCAACTGGTAAAAGCATTGATCATTATCCGATGATGATTACCCATTTTTAACTCTTTGGACATAGGCTTAGGAACAGAGAACCCTATGTTCAGCAATGGCCTTAAGGATAATATTAACAATCACATACAAAAAAACTATTACAAAACATGCTCTATTGGGTATAGGTTTCCAACTGCAGTGTTTATATTTCACTTTCTACAGACCACTGAAAAGAACTATGAACTATTGCGCCAACCAACAATAACCAATAATTAGTTAAAGGAATTTGTAGCAATACTCATATAAATCACACATTGAAGGTCTTAGATACAATTACCTGTTACAGCAATATTTAATTTTAAAATTAACGACAAACTGTGTTTGCTAACCGTCAGCAATTTTGGTAATAATCGCAATATTCTCCTACGTACATCCGTTTATTATTGGTCTATAAGAAAGCCTTATGTTCAGCATTAAATGTTTTTTGGTTAACAATGAACATAAGCTATGACAACTTACTTACGAATGTATTTTGTACCAGAATAAAGTTCCATTATTTCTAAATCGACTTTTCGAATTCTATTAAGTTTGAGACGTCTATCTATAGACAAGACATTGAAGAAGCCAACCAGGATTTTGTTTAAATACACTTAGTGTATTTAAACCCAATCATCCATGACTTTAACTTATCATACCTATTAAAAATTAAGGGGGCATGTGGCTAAATAATAACAGCCGCACGGATGGGTCGAAGGTTAAGCTACGCTTACCGAGGTCGGTTCGTGTATGGGTGACCATCCATTACATATCGAGACCCCTCCGTGCCTCGGAAATCACGTTAAACCATTAGTTCCGGCTGTCATTCGCATATCTTTGACAGTCGTTACGGGTCCCAATAATCCAAAAGTCTAACAACCAGCCTTACCAAACGGTATCGCCTGGATTGTGGAGGTCAGATAGGCAGTCGCTCCATGTAAAATACTGATATTTAGCTGCATCCGGTTAGACTGGAAGCCAAACCCAATATACTTCGGAAAAGGCTAGGCAGACAGACTCATACAAAAATCAGAACATAAACTGTTCATAATAATATCGGCTGCGCCCAGACGATTATGAAACGCAACGCAAACTGGTTTTGCACAGACAATCAGATTGCCCAGCATTATCGGACTGTGTGCCAATGCACTTACTAGTCGTCACACATCTGCAATCATGTGTGACTCCTTCCAATATAGAGCTATTGTACACTGAACTGAGAAATTTATTGCTTAAAATGAGGCTGCCTTGGTTTTGAAAATGGATTTGCCTCGGGCAAAATTTTGGAACTACGTTGCTGTAGTAATAGACAGAATGTGCCATGATTGAGATGTAATTGATAATCATGATAGTCTTTGTTAAGTTTAGAACCTCAAAAATTTAATTTAGATACCTATCGAAATAGGTACCGATCACAATTTATTTGGGGTCGGTGCAGTACGTATAGGCATATAATAATTGGAAGAAAGTTTTTTTTTTTTTTACAAAAGTAAACATGTTTTAAACATGCCATTAAGAAATAACATCAACTTCAAAATTAATACAGAGTTCTGTAAGGGCCTTTACAAGCAAAGATAAAGTTAAACTGTACATCCCTGATGCATACAGAGTTCTGTATGTGTAGTGCCTTGTTAAAAGTCAACTAACCGTAGCAAGCTCTAATCTAAAACCTCCTTTACCGCTAGATAATTAAGCTGTTGCTAACCAGCATTCCATGCATTCTAATGGTCTGAAACCTTACTAATACTAGTATTTCTAGATTTTTTATAGATCGACTAGGTAGCTTCTTATGAATCTATTCGTTACGTAATCAGAATTTCTATATTATGTGCATGACTTTCCTTTAAATGTCAAAAAAGGCAAGGGAATGTGGTGCAATATTCTTTGTAAAGAACTTGATATTATAACAGTTAATATTCCAAAAAGGTGGTAATCGGAATATCTTTTGGGAATATTCCTCATAGTCAGAATTTGGTACAGAGTTATTAAATGAGCAAAAATTTTTACCCAGCAATTCTAAATGTCTTCAGATTAAACAGTTAGTTTTGGCTGACTTTGGTGACATTTAAAGCTCAAATAGTAAAATTTTAACTAGTTTGAATTATACAAAGTAAACCTTTCAAATTCACATATTTTTAATTGTAGGAATCATGTAGGTATACTTTAGTATTCCCATCTCTCTCTCTTCAGATTTCTCCTTTCATTCATTTATCTTATGCCAGAATTTCTTCATCTTGTACTAGAACCCATTCAGCATCAGTGACATGAGATCCCTCACTACTTATACATTCCTAAGTAAATAATTCAAACAATACTTACGCTGAACTACCATAACATTTGATGAATGGACAATAATTTATCATGCTATTCATACCTTCTTGGGACACTTAACCTTTACCATACTAATATGAAAATTACTCATGTGACTTAGGTGCAGAGAAGTAATATTGCTTGGTAATAACATAATGTAGTGAATTGACTCAGGAGTGACTTTGCGGAAAACCATTTCAAAATACAATAGACAACGTATATTTAGTAACCTAATCCACTTAAGTGCACTTAAAGAGTCATAAAGAACCCTATAAGAAATCGATACGTGTTTCATGACGTGGGCACCATGCGTTCGGCGCTTGACGTGGCAACACGTAGGCAAGCGGATTAGGATACTAAATATACGTCGTCTTTTATATTTTAATAAAAAAACGTAATATCGCACTTGTTTCCCCGAAGGATTTGGCCATGTAATCCGGGGCGAGCCTAACTGCCATCAATCGGGCACAAATGCTTGATAATATTTTCACGAAAACTATTAATAACAAAATAAATAAAGACTACCTCGTTGATCTCGTGTCGCAAGCGCTACTGCTGAGCATGAGGTCCTGGGCTCGATTCCCATCAGGTAGGACAAAGAGTTATTGGGTTTTCCATCTGAAATTTCTCAGTAGTAGCCCGGAGTCGGGTTTTGTGCCCGGTTGATGGCAATAGGCTCGCCCCCTATTACATGGGACTTAAATATAACTGATGAAATGTGGGTGTACTATAGGTGCACCATTGCCTTACCCTTCGTGGAATGCAGGCGTGATGTTATGTTTAAATAATCTTCCTTTTTTTGAAGTCGGTAAAAAAGATTACTTGATAGTTATTTACTTATATCATTGTTTAACAACTCAACATGCGTAAAAACGATTGCGTTTTAACAATAATGTAACTGATGAAGTTATTTGAATACAAACAAATGTAAGAATTTAAGAGGCCGTGCACGAAATCGACTGATTTTGATCAATTTTGTTCATTAGTTGTGAGAAAGGGAATAATATTTAAGCAAAACTATTTGTGATTTGGGAAGTCGAGTTCTTTGTTTTGCTGAAAGCTTTGTGGCTGAAAGGGATTTTTCAAACAAGTTAAGTATTTATGGAAAATCACAAATATTCGCAACAAGTTTTCCGAAAAATTACTTTTTTGCAAGAAACTACATTTGATTTTGAACATTCAAGAATATCATCAAAACATCATTATATGGTCTACTTGCATGTGGAAGAAAAATAATGTTGAAATTACCAATTTCTTTTTTAAACCGTGTCAGTATTGTATTTTTTCCTAGCAAACCATATCGAGAAATTTAAAAATCACACATTAGTCTTCAGCTATCCTTAAAATAAAATCAAAATTTTATTTTATGATTATACATTATCTTCATTATGTAATTCAAAGGCGAAATAAACCATATTTTCGAGAGCGTAAAAGTGATGCAACTATTAACAGGTGCTGTGACTGACAAGAATGGTTTAGCATCACAAAAACTGTACTTTTATAGTTACACAGAGTTCATGTGTCAATTATTTCAAGCTTTCGTACAATTAGATAAGTTAGTGACGAAAAAGGGGTTTTTTTCGTGCACGGAGCCTTAAGCGTAAGCTCGGGTTTGTAATTGTATGCTTTGTAATTAATATTATTGATTGATGAACTCTCGTAAAATTAAAGTTCACCAGTGTTACAACCTAGTTTATTTGCTAATAAAAGTTAGTGAAGTGAGTGGAAGCATCGTCGTAAGTAATTGATAACTGCGGTGCTGTTCTGCATAAATCTAACCGTTAAACCTTAGGTGAAGTGAGCTCATTCCCAGTAGGAATGCCAGCTCACTTCATCTAGGGTTTGCTAGGGATTGACAATACATCATCTAAGTGTTCACCATTTTTTTACACAATAGATTGGCAAGTTACAAATTAAGTTATGATTAAGAACCTATCGATTTTTTTAATTTGTTTTATTTTTATTTTTGGTTCTCTGAAATCAAAGCTATGAAGTATGGCAAACAAAAGAAACTTTGACTAGATTAAAAGAGTACACTATTTTGAACATTAATTACATTCAATCGTATCTAGTTACTGCGTAGAAGGAAAGACTTCAACGCGTTATAATGAAAACATCAAGCATTAACAAAACGGGTGTAAAAATACTCCCGAGATTCTATCGTTGCCACCGTCTTTGTGATATTTTTTTTGTTCTGGACCATACCCGGGATCCATCTGGTTACGTTAATGTTGGAGGTCAAACTTCGAACTTTTTTTCATGAATTAAATTTTAAATGTTATAGCTTAACTTTAAATACTCGCCGATAACTCCTGTACCGTTGCATGCACCCTTAAACACAATGTTTTGCGTGCGTAACGTTGCACGCTGCTGTATTTTTCACAACAAAAATAAAAGTCGTTTCCCAGCCATAATTTTTACTCAACATTACTAAGTTTTATGTACAGAAACGTAGTTATCAGCTGTGATGGGTCTTGTTACCCCTGTATTGTCACAGGTTGTAAAGAAAATAAGGAATTGAATACTACAATACCTAATAAAATAACGGTAATATCAATCAAACAATATTTATGAATTAAACTCGATACAAATAAAGCTGCAACCCTATTGTCTAACATACAAAACACCAAACATTAAAAACAAAAGACGAACTTAAAAACAGAACCCATTCACACCTTTACCTCTTCAAACAAAAGCGAGAGTAGTGCCCATCTTCAAGGTCAAGATCACGTCACGACAGAGTCAATGAGACGACACGGCACGACAGTGAAAGTTATGTCATAACGGAACGCGCGCGCAACGGATTCGATGCGCACGAGTGCCCACGACCGGATTTTTGAGGAAAAACCTGCTACGCTACGTGATATGTGACGGGTTGATCAAATGAAATAGTATACTGGTACAGTTAGTATTGGTTACAAGTTTATGTAATGAAGGATTGAGTGTGTAATGTGAGCGGTGATATAATGTTTGATTAGAATTGTTTAAGCCTCGTTTGTGATTGTTTAAAATGACTGTTTTTGATCGTACAAGCAATTAAATCTTTGTCTTGGTCAGTGTAGCCTTGGCTCTCGTAAGGTTACAGTAACCCATAATATGTCTTGATAATGTCTTAAACCGATAATATGACCTTGCATCTGGTAAAATGATTGCGGCCATGTAATTTACTGAACGTATATTGGCGCCTCGGAGGAGCTCGTGGCTAAGTAACAACAGCCGCACTGGTCGATACATCAGGTTAAGCTACCCTTGCCGGGGTTGGTCAGTGGATGGGTGACCATCTTTACATACCGAGAATCCTCCGTGCCTCGGAAAGCATTCGTGGATCTTTGACAGTCATTACGAGTCGTCAGAAGCCCGAAAGTCTGACACCAGTCTTACCAAGGGGTATCGTATTACCCAGTTACTGGGTTATGGAGGTCAGATAGGCAGTCGCTCCATGTAAAATACTGGTATTCAGCTGCATCCGGTTAGACTGGAAGCCGACCCCAACATAGTTGGGAAAAGGCTAGGCAGATTGATATTGGCGCCTCTAAGAATTCGTTTAACTTGATCTCTGAAAATTCAGATTTATCATACAAATATGATTTCATATCTGTCAAATTCTATGATCATAGTTAAATGATGCTGTTCTTCATTTTTACATATTACACTTATGATCATATACACGTCATAGTGTCAAGATGCATAACGATTTAGCCGTGTTTGATTTAGGCATTTCTTAGGTTAGACGGATATGATCATTTTTGTATGATGGCTGTCAAATAGAATCTCTTATCTATGATCATAGACAATATGAATAATATGTAGATATCATACCGTAATAGGTTCTTCTTATAAAAATGACTCATACATCTCCGATCATATTTCTATGATAGTCTACGTAATATGGCTCTAAGGACAAAAGCATTCGCAGTTCTACTTAAAATAAAAAATTCAACATTTCAACATTTTTACGGTTACCCCGCGTTCTAATTAAAAGCGTCGGTCAATTGCATATGTCATATTTTGTTCGGAAAACCATAAAGCGCCCTCTGTCGGCGCGACCACGCGTTCAGGTTCACCGAACAAAAAGTTCGACAGTCGTGTGTCGCCATGATCGCTTTTAGTTATGACGCGGGGTTAGATTCCCACATGTTCAGGAAAAGGCTAACTACAGTATGATCGATGTATTTATTAAATCTTAAGTACATAGATGTAGTAAAATGTTCTTAAGTAAACATTAAGCAACAATGTGTTAGCTTTAGATCTAAGTATTGCAATGGGTATCGTAATAAGTGGCGGGTTACTGTCACCTGGAGACCTCAACAAGTTATTTCCTTTGCTTGATTCGTATAATTTCTACTGTTTAATGAGTATTCATTATAGTAAATGATAGCTGTTATAATTCAATTCTCAGTGAGGAAAGCAAGTATTTCGAAGTATTGGCAATGTGCTAGAACATAATTAGAATATTAATTTGATACATGTATTTTCAGAAAGGAAACCAGGTAGGTAGCTCTACTCGTAATTCAAAAAGTTCAAAATCTAGTCGTCATCTCATCTCAATGTCAAAAATGTAGGAAAATTAGACGTATTTTTGGCAAATTGAGATTGCGATTAAAATCCGAACATTGAAAAAATATACGGGAATTGCCCCTCAATTAACATGATATAAACTTTTATTATTTGAAAGCCCTGAATCAAACAATAAGATCCTGAATAATTATTATTTTATGATAAATGATTTTTTTTTTTCAACAAAACCTTCAGACGAGTTATAAAAAGTTAAGTAATTAGTACGAAAATGAATTTTCGCTCATCCTCGGTAAGTTTTCCAACTTCACTATCGTTGTGTGGCGTTAGGTTACTCTCGCTTTCAATAGGTACTTACGACTCGGACGTGGCCTTGATTCATGATGGGAATTCCTATGAAATTGATCATAATTATTGGGCTATAAAACCTATGAAATGACCGTGTATTATATGGGAGGCTTTATGTAAAGCCACCGAAGAATGCGACTGATTTACGAAATATATAATTATTATTATTACATTCTATGGAAGCATACCAAAGCCCGTGAGGCCATTCTATTGCTGATAATTGTTTAAATCATCTTGTATCAAGAACGCCTTTGCGAGCAAATGTGGTAGTTCAAACTTCCTATTTTATTACTGTTGCTAACAGAAATCCGTCGTGAAATCTAATTCCGAGACATCTAGTGCTGCATGCACGCATTAGTAAAAGTTACACCTTCATCACGCATACACACAAAAAATAAAGCAATTTAAATTCAGTAGATACAATCAACAACCACAGCGCCATCTACAGAATCGCCGCTGCACTGCTAAGTGAGTGACCGCCAGAAAAAAATGAAAGTGAAAGGAAGTATATTTTTAATTCTTTCAATACTCCGCACAAAAACGTAATAGTTCGGTGTTTGTCCGCTTATTAGTGGCGGTAGTGTGCTGTGGTTAATGGCAAATGTTCATATTTCTATAGTCTATAATAGGACGGAGATGAGAAACTTAATTTAAAAAAATCAAATGGCTCAATTTTATCAACCACAGTTCAATATTTCCATTTATATTAATAATAATAATACCAACCTGTTACTGTCCCACTGCAGGGCAAATGCCTCTTCTCATACTGAGAAGGCATGAGCATTGATCGCCACGCTTGCTCAAGACGGGTTGGTGATTTCAGACCTATATTAACTATAAGTCTAGGTTTCCTCACGACGTTTTTCCTTCACCGATGTCAGTAATGTCCAAGATAAACTCAGAAAGTACATATGAATTGAAAAAGTCACATTGGTACTTGCCCGGATTTGAACCCACGCGTACATGAGAGGCCTTAACCACTCGGCCATCACGATAACTCCAACTCAACAACAACTCCATTTTTATTATAAAATAGAAAATGAGTGCACTTTAATATATAAAAATTACAACAACTATGATATAAACATAGAGTAGGTACTTACCATTACACCATTTCCCGGAAAAATCCTGAATAATAATAGTCGACTTACCTGAAAAAAAAACAAAATACGTAATTATAATACGTACAGACATCATAGCAGTTTCATCGGATAAAGTTTTTAAGTTTCAATAGTGGGAACTATGTAGGTAAACGACAAAGGTGTCAATTTTAAGTAAGGCAAGTTTATATAAGAACTCTTTCCAAAAAAGAAGCTTTCTGCCAAATTTGTAGGAATCGGCTTTCAGACTAATCAGACAAAGCCTACCGGAATATATTGGGAACAAAGCTCAAAAGTCACTTCGAACCTCACTCAAGTGACCGTTCAAAATTGAAACTCATCTGTTTTTATGATATTTGGGATGCACTCCTCGACGCCGTTCGAATTTCGAAGTAATGTTTAGAGAATAAACTCCACCGTGATAAATAACTTGCATTAGGTAGGTATCCCATTCCCAAGGGCATCTCGGCTAAAAATAAATGAATCGTACCATTAAACCGTTACATGAATATTGACCACAAATAGACATTTCTTTTGAAATCCAATTTTATATCAATAAATAAGCAAGCAGTTTAATATAACATGGTACACACGCTGTTTAACAAGCGGGGCGTCACGATGTATTGACGAGGGTAATCACTCGCGTACAAAATACATTACGTAACGCATCATTCTAGCACACCTGATTATTAACATAATCATGCTTGTTAGAATAGGAGTTGGCAGAGATACAGGTAGTTTCAGGTTTTAAAGATTTGGTAGTTTAAAATTGGTAGTGAACAAGTAGAGCCTTAGTGCTTAAGAAAATTATTTTGATTCTGATTACCTACTTGGGTTATGTTTGTAGAAATCCATTTTAGAATTATTGGTGGTCATATTTTTGTATTTTTTTTTTCTTTAAGATCACCTAAACGAATCTTTAAATCATCAATGATTTTTTATACTGAGTTTTGCCACCCTGTACCCTACTGGGCTACAAAGGGTTCCGGGTCACAACATTATTACGATAACACTCTTTATGCTTAGTTACTTGCTAACGTAACAAACCTTAACAACAAAATCATTATTCCTTTACATAATTCGGAAGGTACCTAAGCTTGTCAATAGCTAAATTATTCAAGCTCAACCTGCACTATGATTTGCAACTAATACCCAGGAAGCTAACTGGACGTTTTGACATTACACAATTCTGATAACCGGTAAAGTTGCATAGCTGAAGTAATTTAAATGAAATAACGCCTTATATTATTATCCTCAGTTATGGTAATCTGGTAACTGATAAATAAAGCGTAAAGCTTGAATCATGTAGATGGTCATGCATTGCAAATGGTGGCAGCTATTGGTAAGACCTTAGGCCACATGGGTAAAAGGTGGATACCCAGTTAGCTGAAGCCAGAAAAACTTTGACAGGTATGACGACAGTTATTTATATACCAAAGAAAATTGATTGCATGGGAAATGGTCTATGGACCAATAGTAATACGGTTTTGTTATAAAGGGATACCTTGTGCAAAGGGGCATCAAATTTTCTTCGCCAATTTTGAGAAAAATATTACTTTTATATATACACAGAGCCATTACATATACCAGAGATGGAGGTCATCATCCTAACCTTTTCCCAACTTCCTACGTTGAGGTCGGCTTCCAGTCTAACCGGATGCAGCTGAATACCAATATTTTACATGAAGCGACTGCCTATTTGAGCCTCACAACCCAGTTACAGGGTAACACATACTCCTTGGCAAGTCTGGTAGTCAGACTTTCGGGCTTCTGACGACTACCCGTAACGACCGTCAAAGATCAACGAATGACAGCGAGGACCAACTGCTTAACATGCTTTCCGAGACACGAAGGGATCTCGGTATGTAATGCATGGTCACCCATTCATGGACCGACCTCGGCAAGCGTTGCTTAACCTTTAAGATCGACCCGTGCGGCTGTTATTATTTAGCCACGAGCCTTGAACAAATATCAAAACCGATCCATAGACTACTTTTCTAGTCTCCTTAGTAACGGAAATGGCTAGTGCCACCTATTAGGTGACATTCCCACAGGACATGCCGTATCAATAGACAAGCGCGTCATTCAGAGACAAAGATGGGAAGTCTCATGAATACACATGTTATCTCACCACCTCTGTCCATGAAACAGAAACACAGCAATGCTGCTTGGTGGCAGAAGTAGAAATGACGAATATATTTTGCCGTATGTACTATTTCACAGGAATTATTATTCCTTCCCTGTTGTTAGTTGTGGTCTGCGCAACACATTTTCTTCTTCAATTCTCCCCTGTCAACTGTCATGCTATCATTAACTACCTCATATTATTCTTCATACAATCCATTCATCTTTTCTTTGGCCTTCCTCTGCCGCTCCATCCATCAACATTTATATTCATCACTCCTTTAGTCAAATGCGTTTCCTCCCTCCTCACGTATGTGACTATTTCACAACAAGCTTTATAGTAATATGTATTCGTATAGTACAGTAGGTTTAAACAATTCAAACATTGTCTTAATAACCCACTTAAAGCATTGCATTAATTATTAGATGCACGCACATAATACTTAATAACTGTTATTTTGTAACAGTAACATAGAATTTATTCTAATTACATCCCGCTGTTAAACCTAATTAATTGCTTTGGTTTTGATTAGTTCAGTGCATTTGGTTTAGTAGGCTCGTGTTTGTAATTGAGATAAGATTTTAATGAAGATGAACATGCGTGTATAAATACAATTTATGTTTATTGTTTACCTGCATGCACGGTGTTAAGTTGAGAATATGTTCTATTCATGGCTTACAAGAGATCGATTAGTGCCTAAGTATAGAAAAGATATAAACTTCAGAATGACTACGTCGCTGCCCGCTGTCACGTCTGTCACACATAACAAGCTATACATCGTTATTTATTGGTCATGTTGTGTTGCGTCACATTTTTTTCCTATCAAAGAAAAAGACTTTCATTCACCACTCAACTAGACACTCAAACTCAAAGCATTTATTTCAATTAAACCAATTACAGGCTATTTTGAATTGTCAAGGGTTTGGTCAGTCACAAAGATGAAGCTGTTTGCCCATTCCAATGTAGAAGAACGGGTAACAAAGATGTTGTAAAAGGCAACTATGCGCTTACGTTAAGAAGACGGACCGCAGCGTTCTTCTGTCAGAACTGCCTTCATTTATCTCTGCCAAGCGACCCTGATTATGGCAATCCCCGATCAATGCAAAGTGACAAATAGAAGATTTATATGTTAAATTTAAAAAGAGATGTGGTATGGACACACTTATAAATTAATAACAATATACGCAACACAAATATTGACATCATAAATCAGAATAACCAGAAAAGATAAAAAAGTGGGAAGTAGTGTAGTGACACGTCATAAAAACACGCTGATTATTATCGATAGATGTGAACTGTCATCGTGTACAATGATCGATAAAAAATGGGGAAGCGTGTTGCGCGCGCGCGATATGTTGTGGTTGTGAACGGGAGTCGACGCAAAGCAGAGTACACTCGTAGAGTAAATAATGATTTATCTATTTAGGTATTTATTTAAAATGACAGTTATATGAACAATTGTGTCATTCATTTCAGTGACCCTTTAGATTTGAATGATTGGTACCGAAAAAAGTGCATCAATTAATAGATCTAGTATCTTACTTTTAAGTATACTCATAAATGCTTTATGGAATTTTGCCTATGTTTAGCGGTCCCCTAACCTTCTTTTAGGCCAGTATGACGAGAGTATCATTAATTTCAAACATTTAAATATCAAGAACTTACAAAAGTTTTTCTGTGCAAATGTAGGGACCGTACCACCCATTAATATTGATGTTTTATCCAATTTGATGAGTAAGAACGTAATAATTTGAAATTATAATTATTTACTTAGTGATCTTTGACCGAATATTGCGTAAATACGAATCTTGTGTGAGTTAGATAATTGGATGAATATTTATAATAATTGAGATGCCTGAATACTATATTCAGTTATGTAAACATAATTACATTTGACCAAAAGTAAAAAAAACACAAGTTAGAAATAATAAATGCAAGAAAGAATGTAGAAGTAGTTACATAATCGAATTTGAAAACAATTAGCATTTTCCTAAAAACCAGCCGAAGCTTTTCAGAAATGAAAATAAACCCCATAACCCCACATAATTTAGGAAGATGCTATCAAAATCGTACCATCTATCAAAACTATTAACTATCAAATATTCTGTACCAGAATATTTAATACAGTTTTTTTTTTTAAGAATTTGGTATTTACCAAAATAAACACAATTTTCTTTAAAATTTTCCTCTCCACAGTACCAAGCTAGTGCAATTAAATTAAACGGAAGAGTGAGCACTGGCCGCGATCACACAGCTTATGTAACCACTAGTGTTGTTACTTAATCGATAAAATAATTTATCTTGATAAGAATGCATAGCTCAGTAATTGGATTACTTAAGCGTTGTTTGCTCTGTATTGCGACATTTTGTTGGAAATTGATACTGAAAGAAGTGGTTTGCGCGTAGCAAGGTGGTATAGTACGTTCATAATATTATTGAAACTTGTTGAATGGTATTAAATAATTATTTTTACTGTTACATTATTCTTTATATTACTTTACTAGCACAAGCCTATGCCTATTCTTTTAGTTCAGACGCATTCAGTTTGTTTCACAACACTTAAAATGCTCACTTTAAATTAAATAAAAAAATGAAATAAAGCTTTCTATTGTCCTCCAGCGTTGGAAAATCGTGTCAAATAAAAATAAAGGCTCATTGAAAACATATAGCAATGACCGCCCAGATACATAACCATATTGGTTCTATCTGATATAGGGCAGGGCTAGTTACGACAACTTGGAGTAGTTAATAGCTCGAAATGATTATAACTTTCATCAAACCGTGTTACATAAACTTGTTTAGGACACGGTTACCTCGTAAAATAAATAGGTTTATTGTATTAGATTATAGTGTTTACTAATTATTGAATAATTATTATAGGGAAATCATTGCTAAATGTTGTTACGATAATTATCTTTTTTATCAGTTTTCCGACGAATTTCTTGCAGGAACGGATAAATTTGTATTATTTTCAAAAGTCATTTATTCAAACTAGGCTGAGAATCAGCACTTTTCGAACGTCAAAATTACATAAGACAGTCCCCCAAAACGCCCACCCTTCACCACTTCCTAGTGCATTAGCTGGGAAGAAGAAGTGGCGCAATAAACTCCCCAGCAGCAAAGCATTTATCAATGATTAGTAAATTCAGTGAAATAATTAGTTTAAACCATTTTATTTTATCGATACTCGATATATTTTCATCACATCGCGCCCATCTCTAAAAGTTACGTTGTATCAGTCGAGATGTACACGTTTTTCATATGCGATAATGTTTGCCGGTAGTTATGTGCGTGTGTTATTATTTGTTCGCTTCTCGTTAGTGGGTGAGCAGAGAGCCTAGTGGTGAGAATGTTTGATGATGATCACGATCGGTTATGTAGTAATACGATTGTGTCAACATGAAGAATAATTGTGAAGTTTGTGTTGCTTTTTTGCTTGTTTTGCTATTTTTATGAATAAAGTTTGTATTAATGATATGAGCAGTGGTGGTCCGGTGGTAACACGTTCACAACTTATGAACAACTTATGTAGGTTGTAGGTTCCAGGCCAGACAGGCACTCTACTTTGTGTAAATTGTGTGAAGGAAAACATCGTGAGGAAACCGGCATGTCCCCGAAACAAAAATTTGTAGACATGTGACATCTACCAACCCGCACTGGGCCCGCGTGGTGGATTACGACACTTTTTCCCACCGAGAGGAGGCCCCGCAGCCCCGAGGTCCCAGCAGTGGGAACATTATAGGGTGATTTTATGCACTATGCGTGTTTAAAAAAACTAGAGAAAGCCAATCAAACGAGGCGTCATTGTAAATAACTCAAAATGATTGACCCACCAACATTATTTGATATCCATGAGATAAATTGAAATATGTTTAAGTATTTTTATTTTTCAATATATTTACGTATCTATAGTCTAGAGGCACTTTCTACTGGTTGCATTAATTCCGTTATAAGTAGACAGTAATACCTAAGTAACGTCAAACTAGAACTAAATACTATAATATATGTAAGATTTATTGCTTCATTAACCCGTTTCTACAACTTTACGATTGTTACTTAAACTTACGTAACGCCCTCGATGAACAAACTCTTGTTAATCCTCTTTTAGTGTGCAAACGCTCAAAGAGTCTCTACGACTAAAACCTAGTTAGCCTCTTTCATCTTATTTATATCCTACCTACAAATAAACCAGCTCTAGGGCTGTTTGATTGATTGGTGGTCAGACAACTGATAACTATTAGAAAAATCAGCTGAAAATCAGCGCTGTGCTGTGGGTCTCCATAGCACAGCATCTTGCTGAGTGGAAGCCTTCTTGTCACAGTCATGACGTGCCAGCAGCTGCCGACTATTTCTGTTTTGAGCTCGTTATTGTATTTAAATCTATTGTGTTTTATTTTCTTGTTCTACTCGAGTTTGTGATCTTTTTTTTATGCACGTGTTTCGGTGACAAATAAACTTATTTTTCTTTCTTAATAATAATAATAATAATAATAATGGCAACACTGTGTCAACAGAACATCTCGTCCACGTAGTTTTATCACCTATAATAATTTTGACGCATTTTTACAAGAGTTTTTCCATACAAAGTAAACCTGAAACCGGAAAACCATAAAAATAATAATAAAAAGGTCATAATTCACCACCAAAATGCAATAGAATTTTATTAAAAACTGCCGAATCGGAGGTGACATGACAGCCCATGTCACCTCCGATAAAACAACAATGAACAGAAAATAAAAATGAAGATAATATGTTGACAAGATCTGCCGCACGCCTAGCACGCCCACCACCTCCGGACTCTTCGCTCAGCTCCGCCTCGCCGCCGCCGGTACCCAGCCTCACTGTGAGCGCTGTGACGACACTGGCTGCGGTAGTTGCGTCGAGCTCGAGCGACGAGTATTTCTCCCCGCCCACGACGCCACCACCTGCTCGCCGACGGAGAGAACGCCGGCCGCCGGACGGCTTAGGACCTCGAGGCCCACCGGCCTCTGATAGGGTCCCAGCTCCCGGCGGAAGTGTGCAGCGCATGAGATGGACACGATCCATTAACGAAAACGTCATGCGCTCATACTATGGGGCTACAGAGGGGGGAAACAACCTGACCGCGTACCGTGTCCGGATGCTCTCTCTTTTTCAGGTGCTTGAGCCAGCTGTCAACGTTTCGGCACAACGACTGTCGGATCAGGTGCGAGTCATCCAGCGTAATCATATGTTGGATAACGCTGTACTTGATCGCCTGCGAAATGAAATGCAGAGTAGCCCTATCATCGCTCCCCCGCCGCGGAGTGTTATTGTAGTGCCATCACAGGTCACTACAATTCAAGCTGACGAGAGGATTGATGACAGGGCTACAAACGTAAGTACCCAGTGCAATGAGGAACTGAGGAGTGCTTTGGAGGGTGCAATTCTGGAATATCGGTTCATGTCGCCCGAACTTAGACCACGTTTACCTCGTTTGCCCATGCATAACAAAAATAGAGCACTGATAGCGGTTCTGGATTCGCAGTTGTCAAACTATTTTGATGACTGCGAAGACCTCACTGATACTCATTCAATTCTGTACTGCGCGGCTGTAGCAGCATGTCGTGTAGCTCACGTCAAATTTGCTGATGCCTCTAGAGCTACACGACCGAAACCTGCTGTACCAGCTTGGCAGTGCAGGATTGAGCGCCGTATTGGTGGGGCCAGAGCGCTCATCGGCAAACTAATCTGCTTCAGGGAGGGCAATACTCGCCCCAGAGTGATGCGCTTTGTGAGACGGGCGTTCTTAGGGACTGATATCAGCCCTCAGGACTATATGGCCCGTGTCACAGAGCGCATCGACTTCCTGAAGCAGAAAGTGTATGCATGGGCGAACCGTATTCGTAGGTATAAGCGGCGAGTAGAGCGATACACTCAGAATCGCACCTTCCAGAGTGATGAAAGGTGGGTTTATAGGGCTTGGGAGCGACCGGACCAAGGTGAGACTGACACGCGTCTACCGGATGATGTTGCCATGTGCTCTTTCTGGCGCAGCATCTGGTCGGTGCCTGTCAGTCACACCGAAGGTGATTGGACTCGGGAAGTCGAGCGAGCCTGCGATCCAATACCAGAAATGGGGGCTATTACCATCTGCCCCCAAGATGTAGCTCGTGCAGTTCGTCCGTTGCCTAACTGGAAATCTCCAGGGCCGGACGGGCTGCACAACTTCTGGATAAAATGGTTTATAAGGTCGCACGCTCGCTTGGCGGCTCAGTACCAGGCTGCATTGGAGTCTGGTTCGCTACCCCAGTTCTTAACGACAGGAGTTACCCACCTGCTCCATAAATCTGGTAGCACTGCGGAACCCAAAAATTATAGGCCGATCACATGTTTACCGACGGTCTATAAAGTTCTTACATCTATTTTGAGAGCTAAAATTAACAAACATATAGACACTAACTCCATCATGTCTGCCTCTCAAAATGGATGTAGGAACGGATCCCGCGGTACTAAGGAGCTACTCCTCATTGATATGGCCATTAGCCAACAGGTTCGTCGTTCCCGAAAGGATCTTTCGACATGTTGGATAGATTATAAGAAGGCCTATGACTCGGTGCCACATACATGGCTCATGAGGGTGCTGGAGTTGTATAAAGTAGATGCAACTCTGCGCACCTTCCTGATGTCGTGTATGGGGCAATAGAGGACGGTCCTTCGCTATCCAGGATGTCGAAATATCCAGAGGAATAGCGAACCGATAAGGATCGAGCGAGGCATATTTCAGGGCGATAGTTTGAGTCCGCTTTGGTTCTGTTTAGCCCTGAATCCTCTAAGCACACTGCTGGAGAATTCAGGTCTAGGCTATCGGCTGAGGAGAGGTGGTCAGGTTATATCTCACCTCCTCTACATGGATGACCTTAAACTCTTTGCCCCCAACAATTTGCAACTGATGGAGCTACTGAAAGTAACTGAAACTTTCAGTAGCGCCATCAGGATGGAATTTGGTGTGGACAAATGTGCGGTCATGCATGTAAAGCGAGGGGAGATTATGGAATCCGTGGGAACACAGCTCGCGGATTCCATAAACCTTAGAGCCCTCTCCGCATCCGAAACCTATAAGTATTTGGGTATGTCGGAAGCGTTGGGCATCAATGTTACTGACATGAAGCAATCATTGAAGGAGCGCTTCTTTGGCCGCCTGAAGAAAGTATTTAATAGTTTTCTATCAGGCGGAAATAAGGTGCGCGCCTTCAATGGTTGGGTCATGCCGGTTTTGATGTACTCTTTCGGTATACTCAAATGGACTCAGACCGAACTCGACGCTCTGGATAGGAGGGTCCGTACGCTGCTGACTGCATATCGAATGCACCACCCACGGTCATCGGTAATGAGACTGTATATCCCGCGAAAGTGTGGAGGTCGAGGTTTTTTAAACGCTAAGACCCTCCACAATCGCGAGATATGCAGTCTCAGGGAATATTTCCTAGAAGCCGACGTGGGGATGCATCGAGATGTGGTCGCTGTGGACAAGGGCCTCACCCCGCTCTCCTTGGCTAAAGAGAACTGGCGCAAGCCTGTAGTGCTTGACACTAACGATCGCAAGGAGGTATGGCAGAGTAAGGAGCTTCACGGACGCTTTTTCCGGGCCCTACATGGACCCGATGTAGATTTTCTAGCGTCCGTAGCCTGGCTGCGTTTTGGTGACCTCTTTGGGGAAACCGAAGGTTTTGTCTGTGCAATTATGGACGAAGTTATCATGACGAACAATTACCGTAGATTTATTGTGAAAGACGGCACGGTTGACATCTGTCGGGCATGCCACCGTCCGGGAGAATCAATCCGACACATTATCTCCGGTTGTTCTCGTCTAGCTAACGAAGAGTACTTGCATAGACACAACCTTGTAGCCAGGATTATCCACCAGCAACTTGCTCTGAAGTACAGTCTTGTGGAATCTGAAGTGCCGTACTATAGGTATGCGCCCGACCCAGTTCTCGAAAATGGAAATATCACTTTGTACTGGGATCGATCCATCATCACTGACAGGACTATTGTTGCCAATAAACCTGATATAGTGGTGGTGGATCGAGTAGAGCGGCGCACAATGATTATTGACATCACGGTCCCGCATGACGGGAACCTCGTGAAAGCCGAGAAAGATAAACAAATCAAGTATCTTGACTTGGCTCGCGAGGTGGTCGACATGTGGGATGTGGACTCAGCGATCATTGTGCCGATAGTCGTATCAGCCAATGGTTTAATTGCCAAGAGCCTCGACCAACACCTAAGGAGGCTCTCGTTGGGCAGCTGGATCAAGGGCTTGATTCAGAAAGCGGTACTTCTGGACACGGCTCGCATTGTTAGGAGGTTCCTCTCTCTGGAGCCCTGACCGCCGGTAGCTTGGACCCTGTTCCCGATACCGGTGGGCTACTATTTTTTATATTTTTAAATGTTTTAATTTTTTATATTCTAATATTTAAAAATATAATTTATAAGTATTTAAGATGTAATAAAGGAAAATAATAATAATAATAATAAAATAATTTATTTGCGTAAAACATGGTATACAATGGTGTTTAGCATGGGTTAGAGTGGCACAAACATGTTTAGCTACGATAAAACATAGCATGCAAAAATTTAATGTCACAGGGTAATTATAATTAAGTAATTGTAATAATAATTGGTAATTATAATAATAAATGTTAGAATAGAATGTCAATATTTTTTGTCCATAAATTCTTTCAAACTATAAAAGCTATATTCATTTAGCCATTTGTATAATTTGTTTTTAAATAATCTTACATTTAATAGTTTTAAATTATTTGGTATTTTATTATAAGTACGTACACACATTGCTTTCTTTCTTATTATATAGTAGTCCCATTCTCGCATGGCAAAAGCGGTCATTGCCTTTACTCTACATAATATCTCTCCATAGGAACCGAAACAATAAACTATGTAGGGTTTTTCGTCATTGGAACATGTTGAAGATATTGATTCAGGACATTAACGGACTTTATTTCAGTTTATGAAATAAAAAATGCTAGAAAATGTAGGTGGGTTAGTGACCCCATTCCCAAGCTAAAATGTGACAACTATAATAGGGGTTGAACATAAAGCTGTGGCGGCATCATCGAATGCACTGGTCGGAGGATCCTCCCTTTACAATGGAAGATGAGGAAGTTTCCATTTTCCTCATACCTCTATAGAACCATGGTATAAATAAAAATTATGTTCATAATAGAGTCTATTGGTCCAGACACTATGACAAAAATAATCTTCTTCTTATTCTGTTGTTTGTTTAATTAATTTTAAGGCCGTGTTGTACTACTCCAGGATGAATACATACACTTAAAAATGATTAACTAGTAGGATAATGCTTAACCTTCCTATATTATCCTACTAATTAATCTTTTCAACAGGGTATCAAAAAGTTTGAAAAAAAATGGTTTAAAAATATTATAATGACACTCCATTTGAAATAAGATTAGACATTTAACTAAACCATTTTTACAGTCCGTTCAACCAATTTTGACTTCTATTGCGTTGGTGACATGACACATGGCAGCTGCAGTAAGCAGTTGGTATTTTAACCAGTTTTTAGCTTTTAATGCCATCCTTATGCCTACGGTATAGAAATCAGAATGGGTTGAACGGACTGTAAAAAAGGTTTATATAAATGTGTAATCTTATTTCAAATGGAGTATAACTACATTCAAAGTCCATGCATACAAAGTAGCAGCGGAATCTAGTCTGCAGTTCAACATTGATTAGAATCAATACTGCTGACTGAGCTTCGTGTCTCGTAGAAACGTGTTCACAATCCTTCGTTAGCCGTATCGTAAAGTAAACGCTGATGGTGGAGCGATTTCATAAATTGTAATGTTAATAGTGCATTAGCGATTTGCCTTCGCGGCTGTTGTGGCCTTAGGGCTGGTTGTGGTTGCAGTGCCAGCGAGCAGTAAATGGAAAATTTTAAAACATTTTTTTTAGGTACTCAAAACGGTTTTCAAACTTGTTTGTTATCGTTATTCAGAATACAAGTTGTAGCTTTTTATGATAAGAGCAGATAATTATGCCTTTTAAGGCTTTACATTCTTCTTTAATTGTGAAGTCCTTGCAAAATTCTAATCTTGGCATGGTCTACTGCAAAACACGCTTGCATGAAAATCCTAACTTTAATATTTTAAATGCAAAAGTGAGTTTGCTTGTTACGCTTTCACGCTAAAAGAACTGAACGGATTTGAATGAAATCTGGCACATGGGTAGACCATGACCTGGAGAAGTACATAGAATACTTTTATCCCGATAATCCCAAGGCATCGAGACTTATGCGTGTAAAATCGCGGGCCGCAACTAGTAATGTCATATTATGATTGCACGTTTACGTTCTACAACGCATTGCTATCTTATCAATGGTAGTATTTTTTCCAAATTTTGTCCTTTTCTGACCACGAAGCCATCCAACACAACTAAATTACTGCAGGATCCTGCATAATCTATTTGAATACATTCATCGTCTAAACTTATTTTAACATAACTGACGAAGTGTGTGTATACTATTTTTATATACACCTCTGGCCTGGCCTCCAGGGAAACAAGGCGTGATATTTTGTTATGTTATACTTGATTTAATGTATTAAAGCACAGATTTATTAATCATGTTTAATGGAATGAAGAAAGTCAGTGTGCAAATTATTTTAATTAATGCTTGTTTAATGACTAATTTATTTACAAAAATGGCAATTACCATGTCTAATTTCCTTAATTTGAACCAACACAAAAACGACATAATAATAATAATAATATCAGCCTATTATTGTCCCACTGCAGGGCAAAGGGCTCTTCTCACACAGAGAAGGCACGAGCATTGATCACCACGGTTGCTCAAGACGGGTTGGTGATTGCAGACTTATATTAACTACAAGTCCAGGTTTCCTCACGGTGTTTTTCCTTCACCGATGTCAGTAATGTCCAAGATAAACTCAGAAAGTACATATGAATTGAAAAAGTCACATTGGTACTTGCCCGGATTTGAACCCACAACCTCGTACATGAGAGGCGAGGCCTTAACCACTGGGCCATCATGACACACGAAAACACAAAACATCAAAACGACATATAGTTTTGTAAATATTTATGTGATGAAAATAAATATAAATTGGCATTACTAACATTAGTGTTTGTTGTTTATGTAATAACTAAATTAAATAAATAATTATTAATAATTTTTCACTTTTTGGTACAAATAAAATTTTATCTATTCAAATCTTCTTCGATATTGGCAAACACTCTGTTAGTTAATTATTTAAGAAGAGAAGTCATTTAAATCGCCTTGTTAAGCTAATGATGTTTTTTTTTCTTTTCTCTGATCGGTAAGCTCTTGGACTACATCACACCTGACGGTAGGTGATGATCAAGCCGATGGTGGAAGTGAGCTTCACCCGGAATCCTCAACCACAAAGGAACTGGCTATCTTACATGTAACTGCCGAAACACAACAATGCTATTAACATTGTTGATATGGCGACAGACTGAGATAATATGGTGGTAGCTAGCCAGGCGGACTTAAAACAAGCCCTTCCACCAACCAAACCGAGCAGAAAATTTGCTCCCAATGAGAATCGAACCCGGTGACCTCTGGGTCTGAGACAGGTGGTCTAACCACTAAACCATAGAGGCAGTTAAAATATCACCACGCTTAGCTAGACTAGATGGATGTATTGGGCGAACATCTTCCACACTGATTTCATGGTTGAAAAAAAAAAACAACCGACTTCCAAAAAAAACGCTGCAAAGTGAAAAATAACTTTAATTTCAGAAGTCGATGTCCTTGGTTTTGAATTTTCGTTTTTGCCCCCGACTACTGAAATTAAAGTAATTTTTTACTTTGTAGTGTTGGTATTGCAAGTCGGCTGTTTTTTTTTTTTTTTGTAAAAAGTTTTTGTTTTTCACATTTTAGTTGTGGTTACTTACCCCACACAAATTCGAATACCACTAACTGCTATGTAAATAACAGTGATATGATTTTAACATCATATCATCCACATAGACTAAGTGGGAAAATACTTATTATTGACTAACTCAAAAACTACCCAAGCAAAGTTAATAAAATGTATATGGGACCTCTGAAGAATGATCTACGAAACAAAATCTAATCATCAAAATCAAATCATAATAGGCGGAGTAATAGCGTAACAAACACAAAAATAAAATAAAAACAACTACAAACATTCGAATTGAGAACCTCCTCCTTTTTTAAGGCGATTAAAAAGGAATGTCGTGGGTGGTTTAAGTATGCAACAGTCCACATACTCCACACAAACCTAGATTCTTAGAAGCTCCCTGCTTCTGAGGAGAATCTTTCTACGAGTGTTTACCGCGAAAAAACAAAAGAAACAACATCGCCACATGCGAACTACGCATGAAAAACTTGACGTCACACAAACCTGCATCGCGCAATTATAGTTTACCGCGCCAACGATATATATAAGACTATTCGACATCAATCATTGGGCAGTTGCCCGACAGACACGACAGCCGTCAGGTCGGAGGATCGTTCCTTTTCTATAGCCGATGAGTGAACTTTTTCATACCTCTAAAAGGTAACCAATGTGTGTTGTTACCGGACAAAAACAGGCAGCTATCTAACCCTTCACTTACTGCTTTTACCATTTTTCTATGAAATTGCCGACAGAGTACTTACTCTTCTTATGAGCCTATACCTCTCGTTACCACTAGCACCACACCCTACAGTAATAAAGTAAGTGAGCTTGCACAACGTTCTTCCGCATTCGAGAGAACATTCTAGACGGTTACAGAATACAAACACGTGCCTATCTCTAGTCTAAACACGGGGTAAATAGATCGTGAGCGTTTTGTCTAACTGATTGATCTTCGGTGATGTCAACCGGGTCAAATAGATTAGGTGGTTTTGTTTATTGAGCTAGGTAAGCAGTAAGTACAGAATTTTGGGAAACATTCTTGCTTTTTCATGTGATTTGTGACTAACCTGGTGTTAGAGTTTTTTTGCCGCCCGTGGGCCTCTGACTTGGCTTCACCGTCTAGAAATATCTGTCAGGCATGGCCGGTTTCCTCACGATGTTTTACCTTCACAGTTTTTTTTTTAAGCAGTTTATAATTATACAAGATAAGAACATATGATACTTAACTAAGTATTATGTGCTGTTTCATCAGTTATAGCTTGTCTTTTTCATGATGGGTCACAAAAATTACAATTTTGTTTTGGTAGAGGATAAAAACACGATCTGTTTGATAGGAAATTGTTATTTTTAAGACACAGGCAACACAGAGAGTTCAAGAGGTTATGATAAGTTCCAGATTCTCAAAGCCTCATGAAACAGTACCCTCAAACAAGAACAAACGCATGATGCTTGGTGTCAGTGAAAACAGTTTCACAAGGCAAACTTGAAATGAAAAAGACTTGTTTTTTTTATGTATCAGTATGTGCTAAATTCTTACACATTAATAAATGCATAGGCCAGTGGTATTAATAACTCGTGTTTCGAAAATGATAACATCTAAAAAAGATGAACTCATTCTGCATATTTAATCATTCACAGCGACGTTTTCTATAGGCTGTCTAAATCAAGAAACACACTGGTTACCAATCTTGCTTCGAGCAACTTGTGGCAACGAAATAATTATGTTTGGCTATTAAAAAAGTTCATAATTGCACAAGTTAAAACAAATTGCTATTTCGTTAACTAGAACCATCGTCGTGGCCTACATTCTTTTATATCTCACTAGATTTTGCCGGCGGCTTTGCCCATATGTTGGAGGTTGGAAAATATCCCACGGAAATGTGTTGATAAACAATGTATTAATTCCGATATACTTTATTTGTCTAATGTAAATCTATTGGTTTACGCGGCGCACGCCAATAAAGCTACTAGTCAGCGTGATTTTTTCCGACATCTTCAACAATCATCGTCATATTAAATGTATTCTTATTCTTAATTCAGCAAATTTACACAGAACCGTAATGAATTATACACCTAAACCATCCTCATGAATTACTCCATCCATTGATGAAAACTGTATGAAAATCCGTTCGGTACTTTTTGAGTTTATCCCGTTCAGACAGACAGACAGTAAGATGTAGCGCTACTTTGTTTTATAGTGATGTGAAATTCGTGAGCTAGCTGCTTTAATAAACCCACAAAATTTTCTACAAAGAAAATGTTGACCAAAGTTTCAACTTGCTAGTTTTATGTTCCAGCAACAGAAGAAGCTGAAAGACAGTCTTTGAAGGAAAAGTGGGGATCATCAATGGTGTTGGACTTTTTCCCTAACGCATTGTGAAAGGAAATACAATATTGTAAATTCTTACTTCAGAATGTTTATGAAGTAGTGAAGCAGCATAAAAAGCTTGAATGAACCAAAAGTCTTCTGTGTTAGAAGATACAGCACAGCACAACACAAGCTGCTGCTTGTGTGCTCAGCATTACTACATAAGATATTCATTGACTGCCTAAACCTCATACAAATAAAAGTAAAAAGGTTGCTAGTGTCTCATTTATACACCATTATGTATTCCATTACCATTATGTGTTTGTGTTGTGTAGTGTTTATGTGGTACCATTATGTATTATGTGTACCATTGCGTTAAAGCGTGTCTATATCTTCCCTAAGTATGGAATGTAGGAGCCTTTTGTTTTTTGCCATCGCTGGCACAGTCAACTTCGACATTAACTTCAATCAAATAATCAAAACTATTAAAATCTCGTCAAACAACAATTTAAGTTAAAGTTTCTGTAGATCATTGACTACACTTCAATCCAAAATTACTTTCCCACGCACAATAAAATGTCAGTTACAAAATTTTCTTTAAAATTACAAAGGAAACACAAAAAACACTACGCAATACGTAATCTTAATTCTTGTTGTGGTGTTTGCAAGCGTGTGGAGAAAACAAAGTGAACTTAAGTGTAGCCGGCGACAAAAGTGTGGCCTTAATAGGAAACACGATGGCGAGCATGGTAAGGAAGGCTTCGTGTAATTAATATTTTGTTTACATTCTAATTCTACTAGGGTAACTGGCAGACAGTTACAAGAATCCATTAATATTGTTCAGTCGTCACTTCTCTAAATTCTTTAAATAGTTATAGATAAATAACACCTTGACCTAATTTTTTGCAATCATAAAGGCGGAAACTACTTAATAATAACATTTCTAGCTAACAAACGCAATTACTGAATGAAAAAAAATACAACAGTGAATTTAAAAAAATACATTACAATTATTATTTTAATGACTATTCATATTTTGTAGTCATGTAGGCACCAGGTACCTAAGTAATTAGCTAGATTAAAATTCAGTAAAAGTTAAATATATTTACATCAGAGCTGAAACTCTACATACGTTACTTAATCTGTCGTAATTAACTCGTAATCTGCTATTGCAATGAGTTTTGCTAAACGTAGTCTCAATTTATTAAACTGATTGATTTTATTACAAAAAAAAAATTGTAACACATAAAAATGTCAGTGAAAAATGCCCGTTATGTTCTATTTATGTGTAATATATAATATCTAATTGTCTGTACTTCCAAATAAATAAAATAAATGCTTTATCTGTAGTTTTGTTAAACCTAACAGCTTAAACATCAATAACATTATGAAATAATCATAATCTAACATGTCATTAAACCCATTAATTAACACATAAAAACTACTATTACTTAAACACAAACAAGAAAAAAACGACCAGAATAAAACGCGCAACCATAAATAAGAAAAAAAATACATTCCCGCTGAGTCAATAAATCTGCCACTAAGTGTTCATTGTTGCGTACGCATCACCGTACACTAGTGACTATTACGTCCTCATCTAGGCCTGCAACTGACTGACGGATATTATGCATCATAATTTATAATGGCCGGTTTTCGTGGCCACCAGTGTATGCTAATGAGAGCTTATTAATAAGATTGTAATTGTTGCTTTTTTTAAACTGTAATACGGTTGAAGATTATTCAATGCAGTTATGAGATTTAATGAAGCAAGCTGGAAAGTAAACTGGTAGGTACTTATTGAGAAATGTCGGATTATATTGCGTGTTTTGTATGCAACTAGTGTTAATTGAGATTATGGTTGAACGTAGTGTATTGATTTAAATGTCAGTAGGTTTAAGACGTATAAAATTCATAATAGTTAAATGGGTGCTATCGATAATAATATCCTGAGTTACGCTCTCGTCTCGTATTAATCCGATCCAGCCTGTCCCTGGCTGTCCTGCCCCAGCGACGCTAAGCCGAGGTCCGTACCCCACAGAAGGAGATCCTTACCGTGAAGTCGCTAAGTTTATAAGTTTTATGACCTGACTGGAGGCCTTAATTTAATGAGGCACCCATTGGAAAGTCCGGTTAAGCAGCCGACATTTTCCTAAGTTATATTGCAAGATGCCATTCCCATAAAAAAAAGCTCTCATCTCGTGCGTAAACGAATAGATAAGTAAGCAATAAGTTGTCAAATAAGGTCGGACTCATCGATTCTTTACCGATGAGCTATTAGCAGGTCTAATCCTAACCTATGAGACAATGCTGTGCTATGGTGTCGCTGTAAGGTCTACTTAATCTCTAATTTGGTTGTAGGTAATATTACTGATACCCGGACGACTATACCCTTCAAATTAGAACACAGCAATGCTGTTTGGCTAGAAATATCTAGATTTTGTAGTATTACCGCAGACGAGCCCTTTCACAAAAAACATGCTCTACTATTACATACATTTCTCACATATAATTAATAAATTCCCGATGAAGGAGTCATATATAGAAACGTAGTCGTCTCCACATCATCATCTGATTTGATGAAGGATGCCTGATGCTTGACAAATAAGTCTCTGATTCAATTGTCACCGTAAACTCAGACATCTACTGCTGGACTTAAGAGTCTCTCAAGCTACCCCCGGCCACATTAAAACCACCCTTCATTTCTAAGACCTAATACTGTTAAAACTATAGGTACAGTAATTATAAAGTCGTAGGTTTATCTCTTATACAACATGTAATCGTTAAACAAATGATACAATCTATAACGAAATATTTTTCCATTTCTAGATCGACTTGGAAATATATCGCAATATAACGCAATACTAAGTGTAAATATAATGACGGGTTGCAAGCTCATCGCCCCCGATTACTAACGCATATGGTTTCCTATTGCAACTTACGTTTGATGGGAAAGAAGACCAAAATTGAAAAATAATGCTTTGAAGATTCTGTATCAGCGGAGCCTCCTACAGAAAAAGAAAGAATACCGCTGACTACATTTCATAATGCTAACAGTTTTTTTATGGGTATATCCATAGTGTTCAGATATCAAAATGAACACCCCCAAAAATAGGGCCCCTAGGTTATATGTTCGAACTACTACGACTACTAGCAGTGAAAATAAATTACTGCAAAAGACCAACTTAAAAAACCGGCCCCGTACGTAGGACTACACACAATGAAGGGTTCCGTAGTTGGGATGAATTAATCCCAAGAACAAAGTTAACATTGTAGTTAAAAACACGTTCTCCCATAAATTCCAAATGCAAATGTCAGTTCAAACGCACAATATTAAGAGATTAACATTTTATTTTAAGACCATAGACTTCTTATAGGTTTTCCTGTAATCTATGAGTAAAGAACCATTCTCTGTATAATTTTTCTAAATTTTAGGCTCAGTAGTTTCGGAGATAAGGCAGGGGAAATGGTCAATTTTTATAAATTTTCTTAAAGATCTTTGTAATTATTCATTTTAAAATTATGAAAATTAATATTTGAGATCCTCGAAATAAGCTCTTTCATGTCACACGGTATAGTTAGCAATTTTTTTTTTTCTTGATTGCCCCGCCAAAAGTGACATATATTCCTATATTCAAATTCATTTATTTACGTTACACGTCACAGAAATACATAATTATGTGTACCAAATGTCAACTTAATCTGTGGTGGCAAATTGGCTGTGACAGACGGACAGACACCCGAGTGATCCTATAAGGATTCCGTTTTTTTCCTTTCGAGGTACGGAACCCTAAAAATAACATACACTATAATTACCTACTCTACAGCACAAAGATTTGTACTACATCCATCTCAGATTATATAACGTACGTATAAGTAAGGGAACTATCTACGTCCCTGACCGAATCAATTGAGTCACAGTGAACGATATCCTTCCTTTTACAATCAAATCACCGTAATGGGTAATTAATAGTTTCTATGAATGAACTGGTCCATTGGGCAACACCGTTCAGTTCAGTCAAGGTCGCCATTTATTATTTAAGACATATTTGGTCCACTTTCGAATGTTCTCTGTCTGTATGTTTGACGCGGTTTTTATAGTAATTCGCGTTACTATTTTGATTACTCATTGATTTGTTATTTGTTGAATGGTTATTTTCAGAAATGCTCGGCGCTACGTATGTTCATGGTTATACGAATTTTTGGTAGAATACAAAAAAGTAACGTTTCCCAAGCCAAACAGATACTTGATGTTTCAACAACAGAGTATATATAATATTTGTTAATCTTATTGAGTAAGCCAAAGATAAGTTATTTTATGGAGTGTCAGCATCTGACGCATGTATCATTAATTACAGGTGTATTTACACCTAAGCTGTCCCAAAGAGACATAAAATATTGCATAAGTACAACAATTTAATATTTTAAAAGCTAATACAAATAATCAAAACAAACAAAAATATTTTATCACAGAGTCAGGTTGTTGACCGCAATGACCTTAAAGCGCCAAGTGTGAAGCGTCAAGGGCTCCGAGCCTTATAAGGCTACCTCAAGGTAAACTACTTATAGAGTAAGCTTAGAAAGGAGTTAGGAAAGCTTATTTGAAATCTAGTTGATGTTTGGACAAAATTTTGGTGGAGTAGCTGATCGTCCTAATGCCGGACAAATTCAAGATTGGAAAAAAAATGTGGATGGCCGAAAGAAAAAATGATGGATAGATTGTGTGAAAGGCGGTAATATGGCTAGGATTCCTGCAGTGATGACTAAAAGGGATGCATGGAAGAAAAAAGATGTATCTACGACAAAAATTTCAAATAAATTGGAATAAGAACTGCAGGAGGATGATACATCCATCCAGATATTTTGAAATAGCTGAAACAGCTGTTTAAATTACAGCATACTGAGGTCACCAACAAGTTCAATAATTAATGTGATGATTAGATTACGATAATACGTCGTACATGTTGGGGTCTGTAAAGACTTAAGCTCTATCTTGATTTGGCGCCGGGTTATTACAAATCAAACGTGTTACTCAACTCGACTCATCTAATTTTCCGTTCGTTATTTTATTATTACCCTTGATTGCTACAAAAATATAGGACATGTAAATTGTTAGATTACATAATAAAGATGGAAATACTAATACTAATTTTGTTTAATTAGAAAATCTGACAGGAAAATGAGGTTTTTGATATTTCATAATGCTAAATCGTAATAAAACAATACCAATTTTATATGGATTAAAGGCGTGGAAGGACTACGAGCCATACAAATGATTCAATGTTTTTGGCATTAATTAAGGAAACAAATATCATTATCGCTGTTTTTGAAAATGTTCGTAGTTTGCTAACTGCGAGCCAAGTCAAGGGCGATTTCCAAAACGATGTCAATAAATAATTATTCATAATTTAGACATAATCATCAATCGTACAATAATTGGTCAAGGGCAGAGTGCCACAATCATAATGAGAATCACCACGTCTGGAAGATTGATTCCAATTTGATTTTACAAGTTGTTTTAAAATCTACGCAGTGATGCTTCTTGAATATTTCATTGAAACCCATTTACGACACTCTCTTGTATTTTTGTTTTGATAAGATAACATAACACACGCCTTATTTCCCCGAAGGCATAGGCAGAGATGTATCCATAATACACCCACTTTCGCCAGTTATGTTTCAGTCCTAGGTAATAGGGTGGCGAGCATATTGCCACCAGAGCAGTGGTGGTCCAATGGTAACGGCCGCGACTTACGAGTAGGTCGTAGGTTCGAACCCTGACTGGCACTTTACTTTGTGTAAATTATTTCATCACCACTGCACTCAAAATGGTGAAGCAAAACATCGTGAGGAAACCGGCACGTCCTAGCACAAAAAAAATCGAAGACATGGTGACATCTACCAACCCGCACTGGGCCCGCGTGTTAGATTACCGTGGCCCACTCCCTCTCACATAGAGGAGGCCTGTTCCCCAGCAATGGGATCATTATAGGTTGGTTATGCTTTATCCTATTGCCACCATCGGACACAAATTTAAGATATCGAGCTGCTACTGAGATATTCCAGATGGAAAAACCCAATAACACTTTGCTCGACCTGAGAATCGAACGCAGGACCTCATACTCAGCAGTCGCGCTTGCGACCACCAAACTAACGAGGCAGTTGATTAGATAACGGTGTTAAAATGTCACAAATGTTCTCTTCACGCGTTTCAAAGATTTAAAATAACTCATGCCGAATATATGTCCGTTATGCACAGAATCATAAGACATCATCATCAGTCGTTACGGGTCGTCAGAACCCCGAAAGTCTGACAACCAGTGTTACCAAGGGGTATCGTATTACCCAGTTATCGGGTTGTGGAGGTCAAATAGGCAGTCGTTACATGTAAAATACTGGTATTCAGCTGAATCCGGTTAGACTGGAAGCCGACCCCAATAAAGTTGTAAAAAAGGCTAGGCAGATTGATTTATGCACACAATTGTGGAAGTGTTTGTACACTAACACATAATAGGAATAATAGATATTCTTCTGTGAAGAGCATGCATGGGGGCTGAGGAAACCGTTGCGCATGTGCTCTTTGAATGCACAGGTGTCACCCAGATTAGAACAGATACCCTCGGGTCACCCAGATCTTTCACAGATGTTCTGAACAGACCAGGAGACCTAATCAACTTCTGGAGGGAGGTGGGCTGGTTGGAATAACCATCGATAGCCGCCATGGCCCACGCACAATGCTCCATCTGAAGGACTAAGAGCGGAAACCAAACCCTCTACAGAGACGATAGAAACTCATGCTGAAAGTGGTTATAATATTGGACCGTCAGCAAGTGTTTTAATGCACCCTTTCCAACACGAAATTTAACCTAAATCTTAGCAAAATGGGATCTTAAGTTCGTTTTCTTTAAAGATACGTTGGATGTTTTGCACGTAACGGTCAACTTAAAGGACCGTGACTAGAATGCTAAATACTACTCTTATAAGATTAACTGTAATACGTATTGGCAGTTTATTGCCATCCATTTTACTATTCTTCCTGTTTTAGATCTTTATCGTGAAATTCTGTTACATCTACACTATTTTCATTTCCGTGCTGTTTTTTTTATTTTTGTTTGATAAAATCAGGTTTTAGTTAAGGCTATCTTATTTCTGGTACCTGTAGAGCCCTTTATCATTGTTAGGGTTTATCGCTTTCATCAAGTAGCTATCGTATTATGTTTCGTGGTTTGTGTATGTTATACAATTTGACTCTCATTTACCTGGGGTCAAACAGAGTTATGGTTAAAGAAATTTATTTCTCAATAAGAAATTACAAAGATTTGACTTACTTGATGACATTTTTTATACTATTATTTTTTAGATTATCTAATCTATATCTGTAAGTACATCTGTATATACCTACACATATAATAAACTAGTAGTTAAGTCAGAACTGTATAAATTGATTATTTTTGATAAAAAGTAATTGTTATGAGGCGTGAAAACGATTCTGATGCCGAAAAAAATTTTTTAGAATTTTTATCCGTTCGTCTAGATGTATATTCCGGATTGGCGCAAAAAGTCCAGAATAGATTCTGTTCAAATTTTGCACAAATATTCCTTAAAGGTCTGGTCATCGAATAGGCTATATTATCACGGTTTTTGCTATGAGGCTGTATTATATTGCATTATGTCTGTATACCTCAACAGTTTATCGCGAGATTTAATTAGATGAGATTCTTTTTTAATAATGTCGCAGTTAGATACGGATTTAACCTCTGGAATGAATATCATCACGCTTTACCTATAAGGAGATAGTATAAGAACGGCTTTTTTATTACATTGTATGACTAACTTCACGTTGCGAATGCGATTAGGTTACCAATATAATACAGAGTCACGTGAGCGAACCCGCGGGCACTGCTAGTGCGATGATAATCGTTTTAATATTTACTTACAGCTATGTTATCATTTTAATGCTATACCCACACAATCATATGTTCCAAACCATTTAGTTTTGACTTTAATTAAATCTTTTGAACTAAAAAGATGCGACGGTCGTGGCATAGATAAATTGTTGAAGTATGATTAAGCATAATTATACTGTATATGTACTTCTCTCGCTTACTCTTTTTTCGGTGTTCTCTCTTTTTCGTTTACCGTCAAAACATCTATGTTACATAATATTGTTTGGGCCCAATAGGTGTTCACATTTATTGCGGCGTAAGAGGCGTTGTTCAGATCGTCAAGGGTGCAGGTGAACGTACATTTAGGATTCTAGCAGATGTCACATAGTTTTTTTATTTAGGTGAGTGCTTTTAAAAGAGATAGCTCCTAACTTTACAGGAAGGGGGCTTAAAACTAAGTAGTTTTTTTCTAAATTTAATAGCTGGTCCAGTTTACTATTAATTAGTACTCAATAACTGCAAACTGCACCAAACTTCTCAGAAAAGACTCAATGTCTAAACAGCTCTAGATACTGTCCATGGTAAACCAGGTAAAGTCAGCTGGATGTAATCATTTTTAGAAATTATTTATTCGGAGCTCACATAACCTACTATAAAACCTTGATTCCCAGAAGGGTTCGGCAGAGCTGTACCTATAATACACCCATATTTCGCCAGTAATGTGTTAAGTCCCATGTTATAGGGGCGAGCCTATTGCCATCAACCGGACACAAATTCAGACTCCAGACTATATTGACAAATAAATATAATCATTATTTGGATTCGGATAATCTGTTTTTTTTTTTAAATAATATCCAGAGATCACCTCCTCTATATTATCACTGCTCCAGCAGTTCTGCCTATGCCACTAACATTACTGACCTAACCCATCATCTACGATGAAAAAAGTAACACTTAATTACCGATCGACACGATAATTAGTGTTGTTAGTTTACTTGCCACAATGTTATCAGGCGTGAAGTGATTGAAACCTTAATTTACAACCTGCCAGAGTTTATGGCAGGCATGCTCCGATTGTTCGAAAGCGTGGAAAGAATGCCGCTGGAAAATAAATCTAGTAAAATGATATCATTAATTATTTTATGAGAGCGATAACATAACACATGTTTTACTGTCCTCGTTTTTTTTTCAGCTTTTGTTTAAATTATTCCAGCTCAAGGAAGATTAAAGAAACCGGATGCTTACGTAAATCTCAATCGCGTTTGGATACGTCAAATAAATCTGAATAACAAACATTGATTTTGATCGATCGCGATCGAGATTGAGCGTACCTAATGGGTGCTATGGATGGAGGCGTTTTTTCTCCATGTATTTTTTTTCTGGTTTCTGAATTAATTATCAGCCCATGGAACATTGAAAAGGCTGGATATTATGATTGTCAATATTTATGAATGAGAGATCAACAAAAAACAACTATCATGTTAAATGTTGTGGTTATTTTGGGTATCGGTAATTATGTAGAAACAGATTTTTTTTTTTTTTAAACTACACTTCTGATGTCGTTTTTGTCGTAAAATTTGATATAGTTTTTGGTTCCATTATTAGATATAAAAATTTTAAAAGTGAAAACTATGCAGGCGGTTTTTATTAAATTGCAATGAATATTTAGAATTCAACTCTCCTTAAATTATTTATTTTAACTTGTTTCAAAATAAACTTTTACTATCAGTTCTAGCTTGTTCAATATGCATATTGACGCAAAATAATTTTTCGATTAAAACAGACTAGACGTTTACGATCATGTTGATTATATTATTATTTTAAAATTATAATGTAATAAAACAAGAGAAGCTCATGAGGCGAATCTAAATTAAAATTGTTATTTTTTTATATAAAATATGAAACTGATTGACGAAAAATAAAGATTTTTTAAAATTAATTTACAGTTCAGTAAAATCTGGTTGCAATTATTTACATGAGTATTAACTATGTACCTACCACAAAACTAAAACAAACTGCTCTTGGTGCTTGTAAATAAAAATAAAATAATCAAAAAAAAAGAAAAAAATATTAATGTTACTAAGCAGGGCACTGCAACGTCCCATCTTCTTAAAAAAACTAACACCCACACATGGACCCGTCACTCACACTAGCGAAAGTGTTTGCAACATTCGTACATACGAAACTACTTGCATGAGGTATAAAACGTGGTAACTGGCGTGATAGGAATACACTCACGGCGTAACATTCGCTGAACAACAAGCGAAGCGAAAATGAAGCTACTGGTTAGTAAGAAATTCAAAAAATTCTAGTGACAGTGTTCTATGTGTGTGCAGTTCGAATGTCAAGTGTCATTGTGTTTTTTTTTAATGTGGCAATGGAATTCAGATCAATCGATTTGAAAAAGAAGATTCGATTCTTATTTATCGATTTAAATGTAATCGAACCCCATTGTATTACCGGATATGTTGTTTCTAAAGTTTTTAATCAATTACATTTTCTAAGTGAATGACACGTTACTAGATCAATATTACGTAAAGATATTTCCTCATGCGCATAACTAGTCGTTATGAGTTGTCCCACAATGCTCGGAAAGTTCTTGTGTTCACTTATAGTTAGATTTCACTGCTATAACTTAATTTTCCTTGTCATTTAGCATTTCCTATGTAGTTTGTGATCTCAGTTGTTTTATAATATTCATGATAAATCTTTATAGTAATCCACATTGATACACAGTTTCTGCTCATCTCCTAATTTAAGTTAAACGTAACAGAAATAATATACTTTAATATTTGTTTATTTCAGAGGTCTTCCTTAATCCTGGCCGTGGCGTTAAGCCTGGCCACGGCAGAGGAGAAGGCAGAGAAGGACGCCAAGGCTGAACCAAAAGCCGCAGAGGAAACAAAGAGACAAGACAAAAGAGGACTATCGGAGTACTACGGTGACCATGGAGACTTTGGCGGTGGCGATTTCGGAGGTTCCTACGGGCATGATCTAGGAGGCTCCATCGGAGGTGGTGATGAAGGACACTCCATTGGCCACGAGGGACATCACGGTGGACATGACACCCACTCCCATAAAACTATCACTGTGATCAAGAAAGTTCCCGTGCCCTACCCCGTCGAAAAACACATCCCCTACCCAGTGGAGAAGAAAGTGCCCTACCCCGTCAAGGTGCATGTACCTCAGCCCTACCCCGTCATCAAAACCGTCCACTACACAGTCAAGGAATACATCAAAGTACCCGAATACATCCCTAAGCCGTACCCCGTGACGAAACACGTGCCAGTTCCCGTGAAAGTTCACGTCGACAACCCTGTCCCAGTGAAAGTGTACGAACACGTCCCTTACCCAGTCGAGAAACACGTGCCTTATCCCGTCAAAGTGCACGTGCCGCAGCCCTACCCCGTCGAGAAGAAAGTGCCGTTCCCCGTCAAAGTACCAGTCAAGGTGCACGTACCATACCCTGTCGAGAAAATTATCCACTATCCAGTGCCGGTGCACGTCGATCGTCCTGTACCCGTACACGTTGAGAAGCCAGTTCCCGTTCACGTTGAAAAGAAAGTGCCTTACCCTGTTGAAAAGGAAGTGCCTTACCCAGTCAAGGTTCATGTCGATAACCCAGTGCCAGTGCACGTCGACAAGCCAGTGCCTTACCCAGTTAAGGTGCCCTATCCAGTTCCCTACCCAGTTGAGAAAGTCATCCCCTACCCAGTAGAGAAGAATGTGCCTTACCCAGTAAAGATCCCAGTTGATAGGCCATACCCCGTGCATATTGAGAAGCATGTCCCTTACCACGTTGATAAGCCCGTGCCTTACCCCGTGAAAGTGCATGTGCCTATTGTGCAGCATGAACACCACGAGCACCATGAGGAGTCACATCAAGAAGTCCATGGAGGTGAGGGCGAAGGTTACGGAGGTTACGGGGGTGGTCATGAAGGGGGCCAAGAGGGGGGTCAAGAAGGGGGTCAAGAAGGGGGTCAAGAAGGGGGTCAAGAAGGGGGCCACGAGGGGGGTTTCGAAGGCGGCCAAGGGGATTACTACCACCATTAAAAAGAACTGATCTCTTTATTTTTCTTTAGCTTTAAAGTGTTATCTTGTTTAGTAATTGTTTTTTTTTAAATAATGTTTTGTGACTGCTATGTACCTGTGACGATGTAAATAGTAAACGAAAGTATTAAAAAAGTGATATAAATAATACTATGTTTTCGTTTTATTATAATCTGGAGAGACCAAAACCGTTGAACAAAAGTTATTATGAGCATTCATCATGAAATGAGAGGAAAACATCTTTAAGACAAACCGGAAAAGCGTTAGGTGTAACTTGTTTTAATATTATTACATTAGAACACAACACTACTTTCCTGTATACAGCCTACCTACATAATAACTTTCCGGAAGCTTCTGAATTCCATTAGAGTGCAATAGCAAGATCATCTCTTTCCATTTACTTGAGTATTTACTCATTTAATTTTGCATGAGATTGGGCAGTACCTATACTAATAATCTATTTACTAAATCATTTATGTGTATCAAATGAACACATAAATAAAACAAACATAATGGATCTCTTCCATTTTCAAACAAACTTATCATCATCATTACTCCAAAAACGTTACTCCCAAACAAGCTTTGATAATACAGTGACATCACACACTATCGAAATAAATCCAATACATAAGCTACATAATCCTAAATTATTCATATCAAGTTTTTTTGTAGACAAACCACTTTCACTAACCAACCCAGTTACTCAGACAGTTATAGATATCGTGCAAAATGACAATACACCTTGGGAAGTAGAGATACAGTAATAACAGCAAGATTTTGTAAGAATTCGTATGCTGATTTAATTTCTCGCAAGTGTACGCGTGAATAAAGTTCCAAGTAGTCAAATCACTTCAACTTTTAATCGATTTGACCGATTAATATTATTATGTAAGTTTAATCTGAAGTAACTGACACTTTATCGTAATCACACTGACATTGTAGGGTCAAAATTCTCAACTTAAAAAATGACCTCAAGAATTTGAGAGAGAGAGAGTTGGTTGAGAATTTAATGTTTGCAAATCCTGAGTGCGTAACGCATGGACCACTGACTCCGAACGTCCCAGATTCTGCACAGTAATAAAAAATTGTAACGTATTTTACGTAAATTCATAATTTTTCCATGCTTTAAGTATTCGCAGATGGCTTGTCATCCCAGAAACAATTTTAAAATGTCTCGACATTTATTTCATTTAAAAAATGTATTCAGTAAACTTTGCAACTTGATGATGATTAAACAAAACTCATTTATTCAAATTAGGTTGAGATTCAGCTCTTTATGAACGTCAAAATTACATGAGACAGACCCCAAAACGCTCCGCCCTTCATCGCTTCCTAGTGCTTTAGCTTAAAGCATTGCACAGTAACTCAAATTACTACTTCCATACAGTGGTCGAGGTCATCAAAACCAAATATCCAATTGATATTTCTTAGTGCAATTTGTATTTGACTAGACATAAGTATTCGATAATATGCAGCATTTTGGTCCTTCAATCAAATACAAGAACGCAAAGACCGGAAAAATCACATTAATGGAAGAAAATTACTTATCACGGTACATAACGACGCACCTATAATCACGAATATCGGAAACTTCACTAGATATTGCGTTTTCTTTTTTCTGTATATTAGGTATTGCAGCTATAAATTAACGAAATCGTTATGTATTGACACATCTCTCGAAGGGCGCCATATTTTATTTACGATTGTTTCAACAAAATTAATTATATTGCCCAATAAATTATAATTAAAACGGTATATATTTTATATGTGAAAATATAATTATGTCGATTTCAAGTTTGTCGTTTAAACCTTGACATGTGGAGATCACTGTTTCAAAATTAAAATAATACGGATTTCTAATGCGTTACGGAATATGTCATAAAGTTTTCATTTAAAAGAAGACAAGACAGCACATAAAATTACGAAAAATATCTGAAGAAATCACTGTCAAAGCATTCATTCTAAAATCCAAGACGTCAATCCAGGTAAGTTCCGTAATACGTAAAGTCTACGGACAAAATATATGATTATTTTTGACACCTACCCAAAAACCGCACCTAACCTGTATAAGCCATCAACTTCCTGCAGACCACTACGTCGACATTAAGGAAACCGCGTGCCTTGCGTAAGAGCAGCACTTACATAACTAACTTCATCAGCCAACACGTTAGTTTCAGCTTTATTCATCCCCGGATAGCTAATGAGCTAGAAGAAAATCTATTTTGATCTACAGCTTTCTATTAGTTTCACTATTATTCTCATAGTAAGTCTTATTTTCTGAATATTTTGGGAAACGTCTTTTTCCGATTTTTTTGATAGAATTTGCGCAGAGAACTAATCTGTATGAATCTTCCTTTCTCTACAATTTCTTAAATAATTGTGGTCCACAATTATGCGTACAGTGTTCTTCCTTTTAAGAAGATAATTATGACTGTATCGCCTTATCTTCTTAAAAGGACGAACATTTATAAGCAAGGCTTTTTAGGGGTAAGGTGATCGTTTTATCCCCAAAACCAGTTGCAACCGCTTCAAAGAATACTCACAATAAATTACATTCAACCCTTTCACATTTTAGAAGCAATAAACTCCGCATTCATTATCGAACATGAAAACGAGTACGTTTAATACCTAAATAGAGTCCTCATTCCCACTAGACAAAGTACTTATTTCCTTTAGAACTACACATTCAAAAGCTTGTCTCAAATACCTCCACGCATTTACTCGTAAAACTAAATGTACACGCAACACCGTGTGAACGCCGGTAGTTGTTTTAAACTGTATCGGACATGAATTACTGGCAGCGTGACACGATTCTGAGGTACATTCACCACAATGGACCTCGACTGTCCATTTATCCCTATAAGGAGTGGTGTAATAGATTGTGCAACACACTGTATTTGTGTTTTGAGAAATAAATGGTTTGAAATCGCTGTGTGATAAATATTTTGCAAAAAGGATTGCGAACCTTTCAGAAATTTTAATTCTATTTTAGGTGGATATAAAATCATATATCACTCACAAAATACTTTACATACATATGAAAAATGGAGATTTGGTCCTTGCTTCCGAATTGTCGTTACAATGTTTGACTGTTTTATGCCAAGAAGTTGTTTTGGCCTTTTATTTTAAACCAATTAATTTTTAATGAAGTACTTCAATATACTCAAATTGGGCACTATAAATGCAGCAAAGGGCTTAGAGCGTCACTCAGACGTTGAGAGTAAAAAAATCAAAATTAAATTTTGCACCGGTTAAATAATACGATAAACAGTTCTTAAATGATACAAATATTACCGAACAAGACTCTAACAAACCTACATACAAATTTAAAAAATTTAATGACATTTAAAACAAATGAAAGCAGGCAATGACGGATAGTTGCACTGCAAACTAAATGTCATCAAGATAATATTATAACTGAAGCATTATACAACCGGAATACAATAAAATAAGCAATAACCATTTCTTAAGTTAATCTCTTCAATACTTGTGAAGTAAGAAAGACTGATCTTATATTACTTTATATGAGGAGATTTTCACAACTAATTGGCAATTAAATGTGAGGCATTAATAAGGTTTACGCCAAAAAGAGATGTCAAACTGTATTTAACGATCTTATTTCATCGTTTAGTAGTTTAAAATGATGACTGTATGTATTTTTGCTCTATGTGAATCCAAAGATGAGATTATTGAAAAGTGGTCGCTCCATCGTTCTGTGAGGACCGATGACATCGACTTCAAATATCAATATTATAGCCTAGACTTACCTTATGTACGGAATGTTCGCAGGAATATGGTACTTGGAACCAGGATCGAAGTCCAGCTCCGAACGAAGTACTGGAGGCTTGATGCCTTGGTACTGCTCCCTGTGAAAAAATTTGGGGATTAAGAAAGAAATTTCAATTTATCTGAAAAGCTGACACCGTCGTTATCATAATCTTAATCATTACATCGTCAACAGAAGATACTATTGGCAATTGCATTGTATCTTCGTCTTATACTGTTTAACTTTTTCCGTGGTCCTTCCATCCGCATCCTTTTACCGACGATATATTAAATTTTTAATGGACGTTTCGGGATTATTAATCATTTATTAATGCCTCGTTGGTATAGTGGTCGAAAGTGCTACTGCTGAGCATGAGGTCCTTTTTTTTGGGTGGGAAATTATTAAATAACTTCTCCCGCTCTGGGCAGAGCGGGAGGGTGTGTCAGACTTTTACTGGGTAAGACCCACCCGTGTTCACCCCTTTCGAACAAACTCGCAACCCTGGCAAGCATTGACTCTAACGGACCCCGTCAGTTAGTGCTGACATCTCTTTGAGGCGCGCGTGGAACACAACGCGCCGTCAACCCGGGCCTGTTCCTTATCGGAGCATGAGGTCCTGGGTTCGATTCCCATCTCGGGCAAATTTTTATTGGGTTTTTCTATCAGGAATTACTCAGTAGTAGCCTGTAGTCTGGATTTGAGCCCGGTTGCTGACAATAAGCTCGCCCCCTCCTATTACATGAGACTTAAACATAACTGGCTAAATGTGGGTGTACTATAGTACACCCACAGTTACACTGCCCAACCCTTCGAGAAAACAGGGCGTGATGTTATGTGCTAATGATTAACAATGCTATGGTTATACTTATGTCCTAAATAACGCTACAAAATAAATCATTTAAATTATTCAATTGTTTTGAATGGCCCATTCAATCAGTTATTTTTCCTAACTTTGACATTGCTAAAGGTACTTATTTGTAACATAGGTACATTAAAACTGTAATATCGACATAAGTGTGTTATTAAAAGAAATTAGGTCAATTGGTTACACACAAGATTTTGAACTTACATAATGTCAAAATACATTCTGTAACATAGTACGGTTTAGGTAACGGGTATAGTGATGAGAGATAGCGAATTGTAAGCACATATTTTCTTTTCGAAAATAATTTATCCCCAAGGCAAAAACTGTTTTCATTCTTTATAAATGAGGACGAGGGTTTCCATCATTGGGTAGTTCTGTCTCTCTCCCTCTCTTCTTTTATCAGTTCAAAATTGGTCCTTTTTCCTATATTTTCATCTACCATAATATACTGAACCACTTGTATAATATCTATCCCACATTTTTGTTGATGGACCACTTGTTTTTGTGTTTTCCCCGAGATACATTTTTCTATATATTTATTGAACCTAATAATTTTTTGAGGTGGCGCGGGAAATAAGTTCCTGGAAGGACCTGGGCCATTATCCAGAGGTGTGACAATTAGTGACCTATAGAAGCAACAAGAATAATGTACCCAGGATTTTGTAATGTCTAGATTTCAAAGATTGTGCTTGGAGTTTCTTGCTCATTCTTGGCCATAGAGATTTATCTTTTTGAATGGGCAACTAGTTTCAACTTTCTGGACGATTCAAAAGTGCCTATAAATGTGATAAATTCTCTGAGTTTGAGTATATGGGCTAAGTTGACCTAAAACAAAATATATTCTCGCTACCGCTCATACACTGGACACTGACTTTCAACTCTTGCTTTCATCGGACATCTGAACCCGTTACCGAGTCAAGGCCGACACACGACCGCAATCCCATCACGACGTGGACCACTTCATTAGCGTTCTTGCAACCGGTAGCAATCGCTTGCTATGGTGCTTTTTGTTTTTTTGGTTTTATGCTCTTGGTGCTTTGCGAAATTCGATTGTTTCATCAAGCTTTAAAGTTATGATAACTCTTGATTTGATGTTACATAAGAATACAGAAAAAAATAAGACCAGTTTTTCAAAAAGAAAACTTGAAAACTTTACATATTGCCAAACAATGTTAGTTGATTTTTAGGATTATTGGATGAACTCGGACCTAAAGCCCTCGGATTACTTTACCTAGTAAGTGGCAGTGTCATCTTAAACTCAATGAAAATGTATTTACGTCAACTTGCTGAACAATAACGCACTTACCATCCATCTACGTCTATTTGATGACATATTATTATAGCCTCTTAGCCTGTGTTATGGTTATGACGTCTATTTCAAAAATAAATAATCACTCTGGAATGTTCTATACCACCATTTAGCACATTAAGTGCTCTGATCAGTTTGAACATAAATATGTTACTCAAACTCTTATCATTATTCAGTTACCATAAAAAGACGCAACAACGTCAAAATCATTGATTGATTTGAATGAAGCAACATTACTTCTACATACTTTACTATTGTGACCTAGAATATACTCGTATTCACATATTTTAACTGATCACCGGAGCGTTAATATTATGTCATGTAGTTGCGTGTGTTTACTGAATTATCTAACTGATAATGAGTAAGTTAGTTAGTGGTGAGTAAAAAAGTGTAATGCATAATGGAGGATGTGTGAAGTGATTTAATTTTGTTATTGTTCGTGTGTCGCGTTTGAGTGAGCTACAGCATCTGTTTCTATAAATGTTTGGAAGATGATCGAAGATGGCTAAGCCATTATGGCCACAAGGCTACAATTAACGTATTTCTTATTGTTAAGGAAAAACTCAGAATACTTAATCAAGATATTAAGTATCCTGAGTTTTTCCTCATCTTAAAATAATGTCAATTTTCTCATCACCTTTTTCTTCCAGATTTTCAGGCTAATGAGGATGAAAAAAATACTGTTCGTGTTTTTTCTCGAAGAGGGTATCTTATTGAAAAACTTGCTTAATAGTTTATCTACCCTGCGGTCAGGTCTTTTTGTCCCAATCTCCCAATATTCACAAGTGTCTTTAAATCCTCCAATTAATTCTTTAAACACACTTGGACTTTTTCCAGTCTAGTGATTTTCCATCCCACATTAAACTCTCATCCACCTTCTTGCCTATCTGTTCTGCATTCTGCGTTCTCACAGCAACAAAATCTAGATCACTAGGCTCAGAATGTTGAGCACCTACACACTACCTAATACATAATATTCTATGAAGATAGTCAAGATAACCAGTGTATTCTGCAGTTTTGTAATAGCCAGCTGAGGGTAACCGTTACTTAACTCGGCAGCCGATGAGCAGTGGTTACTTGCGTACGATCTTACACCTCATTATATGTTATAGAATGTTGAGATTATGGCCTGATTGCATTGTGAAATAGTATCGATTAATTTACAGGATTTTTTTGTGTTTATCATACCATTTTTACCTAAATTGATAGGTTTTGGCTATCGTAGTAAAAAGATTTTATGGCTAACAATATAATAACCACAAGAAGGTCTAAGTGAACTGTCGAAATAAAGTCTCTCAAAGATCATTCTACTGGTACTGGGTGGTCATACAGTCGACCCTATTGAAACGAAAGAGCTCATGGCAGTTCCTGCAATTATGGTAAGCGGTCCACTTAGAAGAGACTGCAATTTTAGTCTCTGATTACAGTAGATTGAAATTATAGGCGTATAGTAGTTGATTATGTTAGGAATTCGACTTGAAATATCATCTCTTGTTCATCTCTTTCATTCTCTCTGACATCCTTCAATGTGATCTTTACAAAACATATAATAATAATTAAAAAGCTTCATAAATTACCTGAGTCTCCACCAGTGACAGTTATACTGTTCTTTCCTGACGTCTCCGGTAAACACATCCCACCGCCACTTGTCCATCACCAGGGCAAACGGCAGGAAGGCCAGTTTGTCCATAGCCTGGGTGAAGAGGTAGTTGATGTCGTGTGCCGTGTCATCCACTGACCGCTGGACCAGGCCCAGGGTCTGGAGGTGGCGAGGTGAAGAGACGGAAAGTGCGATCGTCTCACCAATGGCTTCATGAAAACCTGGAGGAAAGAAATGTGATGAGTATGTTGATAGACAAAATCACTCCTGGGAAGTATCGTTGCAAGATGTTAGCATGGACAGACATATCAAAGTATGTTTCTCCATGGATCCGGGCTTATAGTACCAGATTCCTTGTGATTTTTTCATCTGTGTCTATGAGAATACCTCATGCCGTCGTTAAAAGTACAGGGTGTAGTTTAGTATTGACAATCGTGGCGGTTTAGAAAAGATCAAATGTTGTCTACCAAGTGTCCGCTACCTCTTTCTTGGGGACATCTCAAGTACTATGACAAATCGTATAACAATCGCACTCACAGTTGACTAATACACGAAGAGAACGGAGACATCACAGTATTATTTTTTGACCAGAAATTGTTGTCAAATCATCTACCAATCAACCTATTAGAACTCAGAAGTCCTAAGCATCAAACGTTGAAATCCCCAATTACTCCTCTAACTAGTGCGTTACTTTCCTCCGCTCAACACCGTGAAGATATAATTCTCTGATTGTTCTAGACGTTTCCGATAAGTTTGGCAACAAAAGTCTGTAATGAAACAATAGTATCTCACTGTGTCTGCAACCAAGCCATAAACAATGTTTGTGGCGAAATAATGAATGTATGGAAGCTCGTAACTTGAAAATGTATGGACTAAGTAATTAATATTACGGCCTGTAAGTAAAAGGAACTTTCGGATTTTATTAGGTATCTTGTAGAAATAGCAGTTGTTTCCTCAGGACTGATGACGATGGCCTTCTTATTAGAAAGGTAATTGATTATCTTTACTTTATTGTATACCACCATATTGACACCCTTTATTGATATGGACAGTTTTCTAACGGCTTGAAAAAAGCACCTGAAGCACTTAATGCAGAAAGTAAAGTACTGACTGTTTTGATAATATGAGTAAATGCTTAAATCTCAAAGATTTAAACCGTAGAGTTGCCCTCACCATACTAAGTAAGGAAAGCGATAAGGCCGCCCATTGTATATTTTGTAGTGTTTGATTATTATTTTTTTGTTATGTATTTTGTGGTGTACAATAAAGTATAATTATATAAATAAATAATTCGAGCGGAAAAGTGTCCATGCTGAGGAGAGTGAGCTCCCACTATATTAATGCCGTTTCCATGACAACCAAGTCAAGTCTCTGCAACAATGTGTGTCAGAGGTGTCAAAAAGAAATAGACCATCTTTTCACGTGGCGGGATCAATCTACGATTTTAATCTTTGTTAAATCTAGCATTGGTTTTCTGTCTTATTCACTGACAAGCCATTCATTTATTATTTAATTAATCGCATGTTCATTAATTATTGATTCGGCTCCATATAATAAAGTGTATCTAAAACCAGAAATCTATAATCAATTTAACTTACGTTCAAAATAAACTAAGCTAGGTATTTGATATACCTACAGTATCAGATTATAAACAGGAACTAGCGGCTCGAAGGGAAAGTGATACTGGTACTAAAATAGACCGGAATAGTTCCTGCTAATATCATAGATTCCTGTTACCATATATGGTCGTTTAATGTGTCACTAACGTTACGTCACTGTGTTAGTTGGAACTTGTTGTGGAATGCTGTTCTGGAAGTGGCCCTTGTTATTAAAGTAGGTAGATAGGCACTCTTGTGATCGAGAAAAATCGAATAGGTGCTCTTCGAAATCGTTTTTTTTTATTTTTTGTTGCTTTTACGACAGTGGTGCAGCAGCCCAGTGGTAACCATCGCGACTTACAACCCTGACAGACGCTTTACTTTGTGTAAATTATTTCATTACTACTGCTCTCAAAACCGTGAAGAAAAACATTGTGAGGAAACCGGCATGTCCTAGACCGAAAAATTCGAAGATATGTGATATCTAGCAACCCGCATTGGGGCCGCGTGGTGGATCACGGCCCACTCCCTCTCACAGAGAGGAGGCCTGTGTCCCAGCTGTGCGATCACTAAAGGTTGATTTATGCTCGCTTTTACAGGATGAATGGAAGAAAGGATATTCTCAATAGTTAAATCTTTAAAGGCTTTTGAATCATCACCTTAAATACTAAACACATGCCTTCCAATGACCACTTTAACGAACAGTCATGAGGAATATTATTATGGTCACTATGTTGGCAGTCGATTTATATACCTAAGTTTATTTTTGCCCCATTCATCTTGACGGATGAATATCTATTATTATTGCAGTATGATGAGAAAACATCTCCACAAAAAAACATGTAACGCTACTTACTTAATCTAACAGCACCAAAAAGATACAAAACATCTAAAATCTCACGCATGCGTACAAACAATGTGCTCTAGTCTGTATCTGCGCGATCAGCATGCGCACTGCGTCCCAATATGGGTGACTTCCGACTGCGCAGGTAATATAGAGAGGTGATGTAATGCGGCTACTGCTTTGTAACTAATTCGGCAATGGATTGAAGATGTCCCTGTTTGCATCTTTGTGGGTGAGATTTACCAAAAAAGGAGATTTTGTATTGTTTTCTCGTTTGTGAACTAAACTTAGAAACAGCATGAGTTTTAAAAAGTGGTTTTGTGTGAAAACCGGAACCATACAAATACAGGGTGGCAGGGACATGAACTCGTAACCTGTTACCATGGATTCAGTATATGATTCTGAACCCCAGGTGTTGACATTTTCATCGGGATTTTTTTTTAAATAAGCTGTTCAATACATTTGACTGGATAATATTGCACTTTTCTATGACACAGATGGTATTTTTTTTAATAACCGATAAGGTAAGGATAAGGTCTCGAAAAATGGTCTAGAACCATGTGCTGAATTCCTGTTTACAGTTTGCGCGTCGATGTCCCTGCCCCCCCTGTATAGAGGGAAATGATCGTGTATGGTCAACATCAGAATACGCTCTTTAAAAAAATCTGCAATTCTAATAAGAAAGCGAAGAAAAAAAAAAAATTAGTTTATGCAATTATTTATCCTCACAATCAAGCCACAAACTAATCAATAACTTCTTGAATAACAAAAGAGATGCAAACGGCTGGCGCGGGTGAAAGCTGCGCACACGCGGATGTTAACCTGCTCCCGATTGATAAACTCGAGCGCAACAAAATGGCGGAAATAAAATCCAGTATTGGTTGTATCGGTGACTAGGTTTTACCTGAGGCTACGCTTTCTGAATAAAAAAAAATCAGGGACCAATTTGATAGAACCTTTTAGTAAAGAATGGATAACATAATATAAAGCCTTGGTTCCCCGAAGGGTTAAGCAGAGGTGTACCTATAGTACACCCACATTTCGCCATTTATGTGAACTGCCTTTAGTGACAGATTATTCCATTTAGCAAAGTGTCTTGAGATTATTCCCAAGACAAAACATCGCACTACTAGATGTGGCCATACAAGAGAAAACAAAAGTCAGTTTTTTTTTTTTTTTTTGTTTAAACAGGACCTCGGTTAATATACTAACAAAATTAACAGGCAGATCTACCGACAATCTTATTAGTTAATAAATAATTTACGTTCCGGTTATTATAAAAGTTTATTTATATTTACATAATTTGAAACTGATGACTGTAATTAAAGCATAATTCACCAGTTTTTATACCACGTGCCATCTTACGTAATAAGAATCGATAGCTGTATAATATTTTGGTATAAATACAGATATTCAGTTTCTACTCTCGAACCTGCCGCTAAAAATGTCTAAGCCTTATATAATTCTTATGTTAACTACGATAAAAATATGTATTCGTATCACACTTTCTACTTTCTAGTTGTTTTCATAAATAATGTTAGATGGTTAAGTTTTTTTTTTGTTACACACACACACATTTAGTTAAAAAATAATATAAGGTATTTGGGCAGTTTTCCCTAAAAGTTTCACCATTAAAGATGTAAAATAAAAAAGTGTTTGTCATAATAAAAAATTAGTGCTCAAAAAAATATCTATTAAGAAATAAATATATTAATAATGAATTGATATTTATTAATAATGGATTTGATATCCCAAAAATAAATCAATTCGATATACCAAATTGCCTACTACCTCACATTATTTACTTTTACAAAATGCACAAAATTGACGAATCACATTTGTTTGAATATAAATCAGTGTTGATCTATAGAAAATCGTAATCATAATAAATACGGAACCGTGACATTTCATATTTCATAGAAACGAATCTGGCGCAGCTCGAACTTGACCCCGATGAGCGCTCGCGTAGATAGACGTACAAAAAAATTAAGTATTTAATGTTACATGGAATTAGACAAATCTAGAATTGACGTCAGTAACAATAGAGTCCAACATTAACTCAAACTTGTCGAACAAGATGTTAGGAAGAAAATCTGAAAATGTGTATAACATTTCGCAAGCCTAAATAAAACCCAAAAAAAGCAGCTAAATAATAATTCCCTAGAACAATTATGGGAAAGTGAGGCGGCATCTACAACGCCACATGCGAACTAGCCACATGGGTAGTAGTGTAGTGGGACATTTTAAGGTTTAAAAAAAAATAAACGCAATTTGTTACACTACCTAGGTATTCCTTATTAGATCTATAAGTCGTCAAGATCTCTCTTTATGTTTCGTCAAAGGATATAACCAATAGTTGTAGTTTAAATATGATAAACATTTTATCTGCGTGTCATTTCCATTAACTGCACATCTGTTGCAAATAACGCACGCGGTGAGATGCGCGTGAGTTGCGTAATAGAGCTCCGTAATCGTTAGTATTAATTTCCGTGAATTTCCTACAGCGCGTAAGACTTTTTAATGTGCAGTTTTTGTTATGGTCAACTCATTGCTTTTAATTACATATTTATCTCTGTATCTTTTTGATGCTGACATGGAATTAATTAGATACGGTTACAACACATTCTATCTAGTCACATTCGCATTTAATCACATGTTGGCTTGAAGGCTTTTAAAATAATTATTGGCATTTACATATGCGAGAAAATACTGTTAATCCAGTAAGCCTACAGCACTAATAAGAAATAACCTAGCTATATTATGGTGCTGGAGAGGGAAGAGGCCACTTTCCATTATTTTTCCACATTGCAGATGCGAAATTATAAAAGAAAACTTCGAATGAATAGGAAGAAGTATTTTCTTTAAAGAGTATTTATTACATAATGAGCCTATAATCTTCCCACTGCTGGGACACAGCCCTCCTCTCTGTGAGAGGGAGTTGGCCGTAATCCACCACAACGACCCAGTGCGTGTTGGTAGATGTCACATATCTTCGAATCTTAGGTTCTAGGACATGCCGCTTTCCTCTCGATCCATGTTTTCTTTCACCATTTTGAGAGCAGTGGTGATGAAATTATTTACACAAAGTAAAGCACCTGCCTGGGTTCGAACCCACGACCTACAACTGGAAAGTCGGGGTCGTTACCACTGTGCCACCACTGCTCCTTCCTATTGATCAGGATACATTTCCAGTCGTTCGTTGCAGCCTTTGCTTAAAAGGAAAATGTCATAATGCTGGAAAATTTCATGTGATAATGATAATGCTTTGCGAAGATGTCACATTTGGAGTCTGCTACAACTACCAAAGGCAACTCGCAGCGAAATTGAGCTGAACTTCATTCTGGTCGTGTGTTCACGTCTTAAGTTTCTCGAGATCCATCCTAACCTGGCGTATGTGTTACAATTTTGCGTCTATTCATACAATTTCCCAACACGCCGTGTGCCACATTTCGTATCGTCGTAACTACAGTTTAGATTTAATTATTATGTAATATGTAACGCAGTCGCGTTTGTTATTTAACTATTGTAACGTTTTTGTGTTGGATAAACGCTGGGATTTAATAATAGTGTGTAACATCTTTGTTGAAGGTGCGATGTGAAGACACAATAATTAAAAGCAAGCAGCAACTATTTTGACTGTACAGTGGGCTCCAGAGAAACCTCACCCCCTAGCAATGTAAAAAACAATGCAAGGGGATGAAGTTTCTCTGGAGCCCACCGACCCAACGAATTCATTAATTACCTACTCGTGGAAATATCGTTATTTTTTTGGGCCGGGGTAATCTGTGACTCCAAAACCAAGCGGATAGTATTGCTTCGACGCTTTCTGGCTACAGAACTCCAAAGTACAAAAATAAAATTATTTACACAGCAAGAGTCGATATCCCAGACCGTAAAACCATCGTTTTAGTTTGTAAAAAAAAGCAGAAGCCTGATAATTCCAAAACACTGCGCAAGAATAAGAGCTCATTGACATGGTGATGCATGTTCACATTGCAAACGAAAACGAGTCTTATCGCGATTCGTCAAAATATCCGAATAGATGTTCACGCTTGATTCGTGATTCAGAATTCAGTCTTCGAAGAGCGCTCCAAAGGATCCGTCACAAAAAATAGCAATTCGTGTTTTTTAACGAACGTGATTTTTAAAAGACGGTACCTCATTTAAGAAGTATCCGTAATTTTTCATGATTCGTGATTCCTGTGAATACGACCATTTAAAAACCATTGCCGCCGTCAAAAAAAATCACAAATCGTGAAAAAATTTCTAACTGAACAGACAGCTGTGCTGCTGGGGTGTTTGTTGCGCCACTTCTTCTTCTTCCCAGCTAACGCACTAGGAAGTGGTGAAGGGCGCGCGTTTTGGGGAACTGTCATATGTATTTTTTTTACGTTCGAAAAGTGCTGATTCTCAGCCTAGTTTGACTATATGACTTTTTTTATTTTTTTTTATTATGATACGGTAAAACACGAATCGTCCTCGTGTGAATGAGCTGTAAGAGTTGCATACTTATTTCGGTTTAACAGAGAACCTAAGATTAAATGGAAAAGTTTAATGATGAACCCAGATGTGAATAGGCTGATAAATACAGACGTTATCCAGTTTATATAGAAATTAAACAGAATTTTATTATTTGGTTGACCGGTGTCGTTTCCAACAGCACAGCAGTCTTCACTAATCTAATTACGTGTCGTCATAGATATGTAATTCAGTTCCCTTCCACCATTACCAGTGTTTGGAGTTTTCAGGGTATAGTGATGAAGTCAATATCTAAGTCTTTTGTGGTGTCGTTAGTGGTCAGTTTGTTGCTTTGTGTTCAATATGGTAAGTTCAATTCCTTGCCCTGCAAATATGAAATTAGTGTCCCTGTTTTGTATGTATGTATATTTTTTTGCTACATAGTCTACCCCTGGTTATACAAAGTTATGACGTGCAAAGTCGTCATTTTCATATTACAGCATTTCACGCTAGCATCATCTCTTTAAATATTTGAATTTTAACACGGTTGTTAAAATTTACGCTTTAGAGGGCGTTCTACCTCAGCAGGTGTGAAGCAAAAATTTTCATTGCTTTTGCAGGACCAAAATTCTAATTGACTTCCGCAACTCAGTTGCCTACTATTAGTGCTCTCAGAGTCCTAAGTTAAGTTCTATTGGTCTAGCTTCCTTGATTTATCGTAATAGTCAATATAGACATGAGATGTATTTCCTGGCTATGGAATGGAATAGTATGGTCCATCCTTTCTTAAAAATACCACTGCTCCTAGAGCCATGAGATATCTAGAAATTAGTGCATTCTCATCATCATAATCATCATCGTGAGGCAACATGCCTGATAGATATTTCTCGACGGCATGTGAAGCCAAGTCAGAAGCCCATGGGGGCATTAAAACTCTGACACCAGGTTAGTCACTAACCACACGAAAAGAAGAAGAAAAATCGTCAGGTTATTTTCCATCCACTACTGGATTAAGGTCCTTTTCACCTTCTTCGTAGAATTACTTTAAACCATTCCATCAGACATTTCCCTGCGACCTTTCAGATCATTACTAGTGATTGACAACAAATATTCTTTATTGATAAATACTACTTTATACGCTCAAACCTTAGGAAAGTCAGCAATGAGGCATTACACACATAAATTCTCGTATCATAATGTCATGTTCCAAATCCATTGAATTCTATGTAGGTCACAGCGGTTACCCTATACTGAAACCGTACAATGTAGAATGAAATTGGATTACTGACCGCAAGTAGTTGAACTTGACTCAAATTCCAATTAAAGTAGAGTATATTTTTCACATCATCTTCAGAAAAAGGCCCGTTTATTTTGGTATCTTATGGTAGCCCGGTGGTTGCTGAGCATGAAATACTAAATTAATTATTTTCAGTAGACTAAACATTATCAAAATTCCAAAGTAAATTGGAATGGATTGTCTCTAAAACAATCATTTAGCTCAGTTGTAACTTTCCGGGTCACTAAACGCCAATAGACGTCAAAACAATAAAACTTTTGTGTAACGAGACACAAAAGTTTCCCGGAAAGTGTTAATATTGTTATCACCGACAAAATTCTCACAATAATGGGTACCACGGGAGTAGGACAATCGAACAATTCTGCCTGGCAACATAGTTTATCAATTTATTTTATAATTAGTTTCCTAAAATAGCCTGAAACTGTTCAGAATCTTGAAGTAAAGAGTTATTTTCTCATTCCAGCCTCTTCAATACTATGCTACGACTGCAACAGTGCATACGACCCTCGGTGTGGAGTGGAGTTTGACTCCTTCAGTCTGGGTATCGTTAACTGCTCCTTGAGAGATCCACCGGAACATTTAGAGCCTATCGAGCCCACCTTCTGTCGATCTATCAAGATGGAGAGTGAGTATCCATTTACAAGTTTTTATACTGTGTTCGACCAAAGTTATAAAGTATAATGTGCAGTAGAACTATTTGAAACGATCTGTATGAAAAACTGTTACAATAAAACTTTAGGGGTATGAGGAACAGGGTGTAAAATTCACTCATCCACCATAGAAAAAGGAGGTGCATCCGACTACAGTACATTCGTCCCATACAAGACATAGTCTTGGAAAACCCACTTTTGGGAAAGGCCCAATTCATATTGGAATTTATCATTATTCAGTTACCATACCAGACAAGATCGGGAAACATAGAAGACCGTACATACTACTACGTGTCATGAAACTAGAGTGTTCAAGTTATTAACATTAAATGCTGTCCTGCCATTCTGTTCGTGAACAGGCTTTGGAGCTTATATAAGGTTGATGTTTTGGATTTGTAGAAAAAGAGGGCAGTGACAGCTTGGCCGGAGTCAACTGGACCCGAATCGTAATACCAGATAATACGTCGTCTAAAGATAGAGCTCTCCACCTAATTACGACATACTGACTGGTTTCTAATACAAATTGTTCTCCGCAGTCTACGGGAAGGTCCGAGTGGTCCGTCAATGCGGGTACTTAGCTGAAGGTGAAGTCAAAGGCCAATCCTGCCGGCGGGTCTCCGGCAACGGCGACGTATTCGTCACCTACTGCACTTGTAACACGGATCTGTGCAACTCTGGAGTTGCAAACATTCACCCAGAGATGGCGTTTATGTGTGCATTGTTGTTTTTAGGGTTATGGTATTAGAATTTTGGTAGAGGAAATTAAATGGTGGTAGATTTTTGTTGTTAAATTTTTTTGTGTATTTGATTTTATGTTAAGAGTGGTCAATAAAGTAATTATAACTATTACAGTTTCACTAAGAGCTTAGCTGACATGTATGGACGTGAATATGTTAAACTTTGCTCGCATACATGGTATTACGAGACCATTCAGCCACAGACCAATAGCTGGTGAAAATACAATCTTCTAAATACACAGATAAACGTTTTATGTTATATATGAAAATAGCAGTCGATAATAAAGAGAAAGCAAGCTCATGTTCAAGACATAGGTTTTCCTGATACTTAAGATTAATGCACCCGTACATATTGATTGACATGTGCTGTATACTAATAGCTTCTGCACGGGAATATATAACGAATGATTATTTTTGACCAGAAGATCTGCTCGTATACAATCAATTTTATAAGTAAACTAGCTGGCCTGACAGGCGATTTTCTGTAAAAATTTCAATATCGTTGTGAGTTCATACAAAAATACCATAGAAAAACTTTAACTTTTTCCTCAACTTTTCAAATTGTTCTTTGCATTTAAACCTAATTCAAACTATTACAAACATAAAAAAAAAGCCAAATAGGTCCAGCCTTTCTCAAGTGATGCGGTTACCAACGAACAGAATTTAATTTTTATTTATATAGATTATCTCGTTAGTTTTACCCAGTAACTGGGTTATGGAGGTCAGACAGGCAGTCGCTCCATGTTAAATACTGGTATTCGGTTAGTTAGCCAACATATTTGGGAAAAAGGCTAGACAGATGATGATCTCATTAGTTTTCAAAATGGCGGACATACTTAAGTCTAATACGTGACTTGAATGTAGCAACTGGCACCAATTCAATCCACTTCATAACAGTCGTTACGAACTCCTAGCCATCTCCCTTATTTTTACGACAGTGTACTACTAATATACCAAAAAGTAAGAACAACTATTGCCATTCCCGCATCCCTACGCTTCCAGCCCCATTGAATCAGTTGTCGTTACAACACTATAATCATCTTTTGTCAATACTAGTCAGGTTTAGCAGAAGTATCGGAATCACGATCTTTAATCATGTGGGATTAATGTAAAGAAGCTAATAATTTAATAGTCCACTAACCTGGGTTAGCACCATCACGGAACACCTTTGGCTGGTTTCTGTAAGCCAGGAAGTATTCGATGTGTGCCATCTCGTGATGTGCCGTCACCAAGTCTTTCATATCCACGTGAGTGCACATCTTGATCCTGAAAAATATGGAAAACATAGTAGCTATCGAGAAATATGAGACTTCGGTATTTCAACAAAACGAATTAAGCAAGAGGACCTAACATTGCAATAACGTAAGTAACTACCACTCAACCTAAGTAAATACCCCTACACCTAAGTTGACTACCCCCCATTAAAACAAAGCGTTTGATCACAAAGTTGGCTTTTAGGAGTCGCTGATACCTACTGCTCATCCAACAGTCATCATCATCATCATAATTTCAGCCGAAACATGCTGCTCTGCTGGACATAGCCCTCTCCCAAGCACCACCACTTAGTGCTTATCTTTTTGGGGGGGCCTTACCATAATCGTCACACTTCGGAGGCGGGTTGGTGATAGCAGTATGGTGTTACAATGCATGGAGAACGCTACTGCCCATGATCTAATAAGTCCCTTACTCGCCTTTTACGACACCCTCGGGAAGAAATAGGATGGTGCTATTCTTAAAGTCCGGCACCACACAGAACTTGGACCATCTATCTCTCATCCAACAGTAATTTGAGATATTTAAGCTAAATATGAGGCTCTGTTTCAGGGAGCTGTTGAGGCAGTTCCATTTTTCATTCATAAAGTTATCATCATGATCTTACCTATAGTCGTGTCTATTACAAAAGTCCCAGGCCGAGGGCTGGCAGTGTATGTGTCTGTCAGTGGGCTGCTGCAGCGCGCTGAGTGACCAGAAGTCGTTCGGCATTGCGGACATGTTCATTGACACGAAAAACTCTTCGGCCAGTTGGAAGATTGTTAGAGGACTGTAGCCCTGGAAAATATTATTTAGAATTTAAATAATGTTACTTTTATCGGTATAGTGAACGATATTGAGTGCGACACCTTATTTCAATGACAAAAATAAATTTCGACGAAACAAAAAAAACTGTAAGTCGTTTGATGTTTTCGATGTATTCAAAAATCGTCCCAAATTTTCGCTATTATTGATGAATATAAAGTATATTTAATAGGTTATGGTGATCCACAGGATGAAAAAGTGATTATTATATTATATGTGTGTGCGATTAAATGTATTATTAATCATCAGCGTCCCGCAGATATCGCGTTCTTTTCCTTGACTCGTTCAAAGTTATAGGTTTTGGTTCCTGGAGCCTCCTCTTTTATAGTTACAGTATCCTGGAGTATTTTTTAATTAAATTTATCGAGCATATTAACCTACAGCAGGAAATTAATGCCATTTAGTTGAAAAACTAGGATTTCTTATGATCGACGCGTGATACAATTACATGCTTAACACTTTTGATAGTTTTTTTAAGTTCTTCTGAGGTAGTTTCTCTATTAAATGTTGTCTAGGTTAAATTGTTGATTATTTATAAAAGCTTCTTATTTTCCCTTACCTGCTGAACCATCTCCGGCGTAATGTCCACGAGGGTCTTGCCGGGATACGGCAGGGTGACAGGCACGATGCCTGACCAGCTCTGTCCCCACATGTCGCCGAGGATATGAGCAGGGAGAGGGGCTGAGCGTGAGATACGCTCGGGACCGTAGGCTTCACGGAGACGACGACGAACGTAGGCGTGGAGAAGCTCGTAGAGTGGCTTGATCTGGGGAGAAATAATTATAGATACGTTATTTGTAGGAATTATACAGGAAAGGACTGGTCGGGGTAAGTTTGGCGCTGGAATAAGACCGTACCATGTTAACTAAAATAATAAAATTATAAGAATTGAGTTTCATTGACATGCTTTTGATTAGCCTTTCTATCGTCTTTCTATATCAGTTTATGAGAAATAAATTTTATTACCTGCTCCCAAACTTCATCAACCTCCTGTCTCATATTGTTCGTCTCATAAGGGAACATCCAGTAAGCAGAGGCGTCCGTGAAATCTGGAACACACAAAATAACAATGTAGGAAACACTTTGCAAGGAGACTGAATGAAACAAAACCGATTGTATTGGCCTGGATATACAAAATACAAGCATCATAACAAGTTCATGAGATGATGATAAAACGGTATGTCTCGAAAACTTCCTACTTCCTATCACGAAAGTGGATAGAATGTTAGTTTAACACGCACAGCACTCAAATACACATAGCGCCTTTTAGTTTTCTTAGAGCACGTCGCACGACTGCAAAGCAGCAAGCTATTGCCTCGTCGCTCAAACATTACAGGCGTCAGGCAAAAATATATATTGTCAGTAGCATGACAGTGTTGATATTTACAGGTTGTGGGTTCAGTTTATTCTACAATTCAATAAAAGGCTAGGTTTAAAATTTTAACTGAGTTGTAACCGAACTTTGCTTCTTCCTCCGTAAATGCGGAACTTCCGCAAGAAATCATAACACCGCATGCGTATCGTAACGGAGGTCTAATTAAGAAAATCGCCTCCAATTAAACGGAGACTCTTTAATGTAGTGGAGATATAACTCGAAGTTTCAAGTTTTTCCTCCCATATCACCGCCACGGAGCAACTGTTCTGTAGACCCGGTTTAATTTATGAACCACCTAAGAAATCGCCTAGAAGGTGACAAAGCAACGAAACTATTTAATTTTGATTACCAATAGGTCGGCTTTTTTCGTCAATACCTTTTTTTTATTTTTTTTTCTGAATTTCCACCTCTACCACCGAGATAAGGTGTCCGCCTTTGCAACCCTTTACGTTAATAAGGTTACTTACTATTCAATCTCGCCGCCTGATTGGTCAGATCCACCAGCTGTTCATACAGATCCCTGATCCTCCTCCCCGTATTCCTCCTCCACTCGGTCCAGATGTGCTGCAGCTCGTCCCAGTCCCTGGAGTGTGACATGATAAACTGGAGCTCAGGCTGCAGGTGTAAACCACACTTGAAGGGCTCATTGTACGCGCAGATCTCGGCTGTGTTGTAGACTGCTAGCATGTCGTTGATTATGCGGTTGTACTGAAAATTGACAAATAATAATACTCGTAAAAAAATATATCACATAAAATCACGCTCCCATAGGGATAGGCAGAGTTAGGTATAGTACCCCCACAGTTTGCCAGTATATTGAAGTTCCTTATACTTAGTGGGCGAAAGGCACATTTATATAAGCACGTACGGGATAGGTTATTTAAAAAAAAAATATATCCTGGGGTTCTAAAACGGCCAGTTTAGTAATTCTGCTAAAAGCGATTCATTTCCTGAATTCCCAGCAATGCATTAGCAATTCCTCTTATTTTCGTGATGTGTGACATACGAGTATATTAGCTCAATAATATCTCAATTCAATTCATATCTGAATCATATTTGGTGTAAATATTGCCTTATTGGAGGAAATGAATTGCTTTTAGCAGAATTGCTAAAGTGGCCGTTTTAGGCCCCCAAAGTACTGTGGAGTATTGTTTCAGAAACACTGTACTTGTACTACACTAACCTCATGACTACAGCAGGAACAATAAATTATTTTTATTCATCAATAAGAAGGATTAGTCATAGTAAAAACTTACTCTATCAAGCTGATCAGGCGGCAAGGCAGCTGGTCCGATGATGGACAGTAACCTCAGTTGTCTGAATGTGGCGAAGTCGCGGAGGCCTCCTCGCGGTATCTGTTGAGCGGCCTCCCATAAACCACGCTGGAAGAGGGTGTAGCGTTGCTGGGCATCCAACTGGAAAGAGAAGATAAAGGTAAAATAAGCACCGAAGTAACCGTATTACTACCCTCCCCTACCAACAATGAATTTCCTGACAGTAGACATGAACCAGAAAACTAAAGTGGGGCGAACCCTACAATAGACGAATGAAAAACTTCATACAGGTATTATAGAGGCTGAAAATCGCCATAGACGTGTATTTATTGCAAAACAGAGAACAAAGTCATGACTGAAGAAAACCTTCGAACCTTTGTATGAAAGAAAAGAAACAAAATACATTTATTTAGCACAGACTAAAAGGCACACAACACAACATATTGTACTACAAGTTAAAACAAAATTAAAAAAAAGAAAGAAAACAAATAAAAAGTGTCAAGTGCGTTATAAGATATTAGCAGGAATGTGGCCTCGCAGCTGCGTCAAACAGGCCCAGTTCAATGAAAATGCCAGACAACTAGTGCCTGACGCTGGTTTTAAACTGGACCTGGTGTGAGGTGACGGATGTTAATCTGTTTTATGAAGGTGGACTTAGGAGAAGGATTATGTAAGCCTACCTCTATAGGGAAAAGGCGTACATTTATGTATGGAGGAGGTTAATATGTGTGTATTAACCTCCGAAAAACATTTCGCCATGTGGTTCGTTTTAATATTTGCAGACTTCGTAGCTTGTTTATTCTGTGACGCTAATGGAACAAAAAGAAAATCTCCATAATAGCTGCATTTGTATACTAACTAACAACCTGTCAAAACATTGTGAAACTTTTCATTTTTCAATCTAAAACAAATACTCCAGTGTATGGTGTCACGGAAGACTAATGGCGGAATTCTTGGCAGCCGGAGCCGTGTGAACTACTGACATCCTTTTACGGTGTGTCAAAGTGAAAAATTTAATAAACTTTCTAGTCTCATATCTGGAAAAACAAAGTTAACAGTAAGCCCTTGATAAAGATCAAAATCATGTTAAATATTTATTTATTTATAAGGTCCGAAACAGATGCCGTGGTCATTGTTTTTAACCAGGAAGTGATGCCTGCAAGAACTTTACTTTTCACGAAGACATCTCTCAGTGGGGCTTTAAATCTTGTTAATTACATCAAAATTTGCGATCATCTATCCATCTACTTAGTGATACTTATGTGCAGAGCGATGGTGGCCCAGTAGAAACTGCCGCGACTTACAAACTGTAGGTCATAGGTTCACAATCAACAGTCTGCTCTCAAAACTGTGGAGGAAAACATCGTGAGGATACCTACGTCCTAAAACGTTATTCGAAGATATGGAACGTCCACCAGCCCGCACTGGACCTTCGTGGTGGATTATGGCCTACTCCCTCTCATGAAGAAGAGGCCTGTTTCCCAGCATTGGGAACAATAAAGCGTAATTATACTGCATAAGCTAATTGTGTGGTTTTTAGAAGGTTCAAGTTTAGTAGTACACGCTTACGGGCTTGATAAAATCATGTTTTGGTTAATTACACACTTGATTTTTGTATATCCTAAAATTACCCACTACTTTTTATTACCTTCGTTGATAATTAAACCTTAATTAAAATGACGTCAATCCACAATGACGGATCACAAGAAAACAATGATGAAGTGCAGCCTATTTTTTATAGCAATTACTTTGGTGACTCAGTGGATATAGCGTGATGATATCGTGTTATGATTGTATGATTCATTGTAATGTCGCCATCATAATAATTGATGGTTATTGTTATAAAGTGACATAATCATCATGTTACTCGTTTGATTCTAACTTGATTAACTTGACTGTCATTCTATAAGATGGGATATACTTAGTCACCACAAAGACACCCCTATCTTTTTATGAGGCACGGCCATGGTTCCATAGGCTTTGATACTTAGCACCGTATTCGCTTCGGAGACCACAACCTATTAAATATCTATGTGTGTGTGTGTGTCGTTTTGTTTTTGTATTTATTTGTATAGTTACTTATTTAGTCATTTAATGTGTACCTAGTGTTAATATATAATTAGCATGTTAATGCTTTTTTATTAATAACTAGCTGCGGCCGCGGTTTCACCCACATAAAGGCTCGTACAGACCAGCGCGACTTGTCGCGCGACGCGACACCGGTTATTATTATACTGTGAAGTTTTCTTAGAAATTGTATTGTTCGTGTCGCGTCGCGCGACAAGTCGCGCTGGTCTGCACAAGCCTTAAGTCTCGATCCCGTGGGAATATCGGGATAAAAGTATCCAATGTCCCAATCCAGGCCTACGAATGGGCCACACTTCATCTAAATCTGTTCAGCTGTTTTAGCGTGAAAGCGTAACAAACAAACAAACAAACCAACAAATAAACTCACTTTCGCATTTATAATATTAGTTAGGATATCAAACAGTGCAGCAGAATCTTTAATCAGTTTCTGAAGTAGTTTTCTTTTTGTAATATTTAATTTAACTTCTTGTGAGAAATTATATTTGCACAAAGATGTATCTCAACGTTTCTGGCTTCACAAAGTCCGTCACGGGTCAAAATATGTTCTCAGGTCAACATCTCGCATGATTCATAATCATAATTGTATCTTAAAACCCGGATGAATAGCAATTAAACGCAATAATTTTGTGAAATAATCGTGTAATTAAAAACCGTGAATAAAACTTTTGTTCACACTTTTTTTGATCTGGGCGGACGAGTTAAGAGTCTGTTTGTACATAGATAGTTAAGTGTATGTTCATCTTAAGTAAAAAGAATACTCCATATTTTCGTCAACAAAGAATCACTTATCCTGATTAACCTAAAAATTCGTCAACAAAGAATCACTTATCCTGATTAACCTAAAAAATCGCAATGAAACCTACGAGTAAACCGGGTCGCAGAAGCTCTGGCAAAGAACCCGTTGCTAGATGAATCGACAAAGTTACTTTTTTAAATATTTATTAGTTTATAAAGGGTTTGATCAGTATGACCATCACTCTCATACAAAATTACTTCAACTAAACTATACTCCATTTGAGATAAGATTAGATATTTAACTAAACCTTTTTTACAGTTCGTTCAACCGATTTTGACTTCTATTGCGTTGGTGGCATGACAAATGGCAGCTGCAGTAAAGCTGCAGTGGGTATTGTAACCACTTTTTTGCTTTTAATGCCATCCTTATGCCTACGGTATAGAAGTTAGAATCGGTTGAACGGACTGTAAAAAAGGTTTGTTTAAATGTCTAATCTTATTTCAAATAGAGTGTAGTAAGAAAAGGCACATAGGGCAATAAATCCAAAGCTCAATATTCTAAACAGAAGGGTTTCAATCTTATTTCATAGGAATGAAGTTAAGGGCTTAAAAAAACCAGCAATTCTTCTTCTTCTTTTCGTGTGGTTAGTGACTAACCTGGTGTCAGAGTTTTAAAGCCGCCTATCGGCCTCTGACTTGGCTTCATATGCCGTCGAGAAATATCTCTCAGGCATGCCGGTTTCCTCACGATGTTTTCCTTCACCGTTTTTGAAGCAAGTGATACTTATACAATACGCACATGAATCTGAAAAGTCAGAGGCCTTTGGTTCGAACTCGAGACCTATGACTTGGCAGTCTGACAGTCCACCACTAGGCTATCAATGCTCCAGCAATTAAAATTACATGTTAGCAAAAGGAGTTTGTTATGCAGTAGTACGTGGAAGACAATCTGCGGATTCTGCCAATAAACATGACTAAAAGACGTGTGTGCATTTAGTTTTTGTTAACATCCATGTAAATCGCATAATGTCAATAACACAAGTTACCTATTAAAACAACTAGAGCAACTATAGACGACATTTGACCCTCAAGTTCAAGACCTTACGTCAAATTTCGCAAATTTGCGTGCTAATAACACTGTTTTATACCACGGCCTTGTCCACAGCATTACAGTGAACTAGAGTCATAAGTCCCTTAACAAAGCGATTCATTAGGTAACCTTGATTTACTTAGAGATGTAATCTTCTAGCTCAAGTTCAAGTTTTGTATCTTGCTTGTAATTGCAATTATTCGATGGTTTCATTATTTGCTTAAATGTTATAAAGGATTACATAAATTGGTGTTTATTTTTAGTACGAGGAGAATGGTCATTAAGAAAATGGTAGGTATAGTCTTCTAACTATTGGAACATATTTCTCGATGGTACCATGAAAACGAATCATTGTTCTGTGAAGATTTTCTAAAATTGTGTTCTTAAGTTATTTGATGAAAGATAAAATTTGTACAAAAATGTTTTTACTTCGATTAATATAAATTGCTATTTTTATTAAGGTAGGTATTCCCACGTTGCCTAGTGAATAAAAGAGGCTATTGTCCTTTCCCAAACGCAGGACATGAAATGAAACATTTTTGCTTGGAATTATACTTTTGGCTTTTTGTACTTTTTTTGTGCTTTTTGTAAAAATAATGTAGATATAATACAAAACAAATATTTTTGGTCTATACAAGACATCCACTGATCTGAAAACTGCCAATGATCAGCGCTACTGGCTACCAATACTAAATAGGTTACTGTCATCATCATTTGCCTAGCCTTTTCCCAACTGTTGGGGTCGGCTTCCAGTCTAACCGGATGCAGCTAAATACCAGTATTTTACTTGGAGTGTCTGCCTATTTGACCTACACAACCCAGTTACTGGGTAACACGACACCCCTAGGTAAGACTGGTTATCATACTTTTGGGCTTCTGATGACCCGTAACAATTGTCAAGGATCTATAAATGACAGGTAAGGATAGGTTTTGCAATGTAAATATGGTCACCCATCCACGGATTAACCGTGGCAAACGTAGCGTAACCTGATCGATCGACCCGTGTAGCTGTTACAACTTAGCCACAAGCCCCTCATTGTTCAAAAAAGGAAGATTGCTGATTCCTCTCTTGGACATAACCAAGTCTCCAACTACTGACTATGGTAAGAGAGGGAGTTTTTTATTTGGAGCACCATGCTTGAAATTCAAAGGGTTGAACTTGACTTCAATTTTACGAGAAAACTCGGCATTTCAAACAAATAACTGTTCAGTATTACTTACCTTAAACCTACCTATAATAATAACAAATTCAGTTTCCCACGGTATAAAACTGGTTTTGAACTTGAGACGATGTTTATGTGTTAATTATTCATTCATATTATAGCACATTTTGCCTTGTCACGATCTTAACTTAATCATATTAAAGTACTCGTACATAAGTATATATTGTTAACTTATCATAACTAAGCAAACAAACCTAAGTATCTGTTTTAGACTTCTCAAAAGGTCTACGTCACCTTTTGTAGACATATTTACGAGATCATGGAAGGTTAAGTAATAGGGTTATATGTAGAGGCATGAGGAACAGGGTGTAAAGTTCACTCAGCCTCCATAGATGAGGGAGTATCCTCCGGCCAGACGGGAGTCTAGTGGGCTACAGCCCAACGATTGATGTCGAAACGTTGTATATTAGATGCTGGTCGCGCGGTAAACTTTGCTTGCGCGATGCAGGATTTTGCGTTATGTCAGTGAGATGCGTAGTTCGCATGTGCCAATGTAGATATCATAGCGGTATGGCAACAATATTTGCTCCCCTGAAATTCTGCACAAAAGCTAGTGTTAATGCACTTGGCAAAATTATGATTTCGTCAAAAGCCTTGGCAATTCATATTCCTATAACAACCGATCTAGCTGTTTGGCGGCAGAAAAAGCTATGGTGGTAGGAGCTCTTTTTCAAGGGCCTTTATAATTATGTACTATGGAGACTCTATACAAACTTATGTACTCGTAAATGACTGGTGGAATTATTTTTTCTTTGTACCCTCTTACATGCTGTGCATGATAAACTCATGTTTTGAACAAATAAATCTATATATTAATACGTGAAGAACGAACTTTGTACCCCCTTTTCCGAATAGGGCCGACGGAGACGTATGAAAGGCACAGTTCAAGTTTATAATATGGAGAAGGAGTGCAGCAAGCTAATATTTTTATATAATATGCATTAGAAATAAATTAAATTAATAAAAAAAACATTATACATACTACCAAGCGTTTGACACATAAGATCCCATAGAATAATGACATGGCAGCATGGAATTAGTAAGTACTCTACAACTTTAAATTTAAATGAATTATGTTCGAATTTCAAACAGTGGGCGACCACTAGTTATTATTAAAAGCCTGTGATGTCCCACTGCAGGGTAAGGCTTCCCTACTCTATTTTAAAGCTGCTTAGGACTAGTTCTTGTTGTAGGAGTCCAGCTCATCCCGCCATCTCCGGCTGGGCCTGCCGCGATTTCACTTGCCATTAAGAGGGACCCATTGGGTCGTGAGTTTGGCCCATTGGTCGTCTGACATACGGCAGATATGTCCAGCCCAATTCCAATTTAGCGTGGCAGCTTTCCGAGATCAGTTATCTTTGTGATGGAATGGATGATCGTACTCCTAACCACTGTTTGTTTCATTCCCAGAATACTCCGATCAGTAAGCAAAACTATCTTATCAAGTGCAAACCATCTCTGTCCACCCTTTTCCTAAATTTTCCTCAAAATCACCAGAAGTCATCGTCACGTTTTGGTTGCGAAACGCTACAGTATGGGAATGTCCTCTATCATTGACAATGGACACACGTTAACTTGTGTGAGAATTAATAGGCGTCTCATTATGCTGTGGCGGCATTGAAGTGGCTACCGTAAGGTCTTAACTTTATCTTCGTTGTCAAGCTTCATCGCTTCTTTGTTTTATTCGTGTTATATAATGGGGTTAATTCATTATTTGCGGACTTGTAGGCTTAAATTGGAACTCTCAATGTCATGGGTAATGTATCAAACAGTGTATCAAACACTGATAAAATGCTGTCACGTTTTGGTCCTCTTGACCGTTTCTTGCAAGTCCCTAAAGCTACGGTTTCCTAGAAAAGCGGTGACCGTCACATAACGGCAGTGACGGGTGTCATCCAAATGATGGCAGCGGGGTTTGACTTTACGATGTCAAAATAAGCTCTCTAGGAAAACGCACCAACTTTTTTAATAAATAACGTTTTAATGACGTCATTCGCCGATAAATGGCAGACGCTATGCGACGGCCGAGGTGGCTACCACATACGAGTCTTCTAGAAAAAAATATTTTCGTGAGAAAATGTTGACTTAAGCCCATTTTCACCGACACTTAAATGAATCCCTAAATAAAAGTGCATTGTTAGATTTTCAAGTCTCAGCGCTGAGCCTAGCGTTGAAAATCCAACAGTGCACATTTATTTAGGGATCATTTACGTGTCACTTAGTGAAGGTGAAAACGGGTATTAATCTTCAAAGGAGGCTGTATGAATAGCCATTTTAGTTTTGTCAGAGTTGAACCCAAGTCTAACAGTTTCACTTCTGTTATAATGATCCTCACAGTCACAGTAAAAACAAACCTAACAGAAGTTATGGGATGAAATAGGTACATGATAAGGTACGCTGCACGTATCGGCCGAAGGTTAAGCTACGCTTGCCGCGGTCGGTTCGTGGATGGGTGACCATCAATTACATATCGAGACCCTCCGTGCCTCGGTAAGCACGTTAAGCCATCGGTCCCGGTTGTCATTCGTAAATCTTTTACAGTCGTTAGGGTAGTCAGAAGCCAAAAAGTGTGACAACCAGTCTTACCAAGGGGTATCGTATTACCCAGTAACTAGGTTGTGGAGGTCGGATAGGCAGTCGCTTCATGTAAAATACTGGTATTCCATTGCATCCGGTTAGACTAGAAGCTGACCCCAACATAGTTGAGAAAAGGCTAGGCAGATTGATTTACATGCTAAGGTACGCTAAATCCATTAGAACCTTCATTATTCCGAAAACTCATAGTACCTACGTCATACCACAAAAATTCTTTGAAGAAGTCACTACACTATCCATCATAATCAATGCAACTACTAAAGAAGCTAACAAAAGCTAAGAGACCAAACAAACAAAAAAACTCATTCATATCCAAACTAGTTCAAGTTTACAAACAGATGTACTATCGCGCACAAAGCTGCTTCAATATTTGGCACAACACTATGCAATCCATTTGCACTTTAACACCAACTTAGATTTACACTTCTGAAACAGAATTTTGAACTTTAAACCACTGTGATTAGGTTCTAGGAAGGTTACCTGGTGTGATTTGTTTAGGTGGTTATGAGGATTCTAAGGTCAGGATCGTCTTTTGTCATCAATTAGCGAACTACGCGTGTGGGTTGTGTGAAATGGTTGTGCTTTTAAGTAGAAAAGTCATTGGAATTCGATTTGATCTGAATATTGTTTTGCTTGAATTGGAATATTACAATTACATCTGCAGAGTTGGTTAATTAAGATTATTTTTTAATGTTACAGTATAATTTAGAGAAAGTTTTTTAACAGTAGCATGGCTGAGAATGGGCACTTAGTTGAATAACAATAGACAGTCTCCAACGATAAGGTACTTTGCCATATGTACCGAGCTCATTTTTCACCGAGGTTTCTGCTTCTTCTACATTTGGGATATTAATTTCACTATTCCACGCCTAAATGCACAAGTTTATAAACCAATCTAATAAACTCTAGGCAAATACCAAAATATTTTAAGTTCAGTAGTAAATATTGTTGTTATCTGTACTTGTTCAATAAAGCATAACAACGCAGTCGTGGTCATACAAAATTCTAGTTATTAAAAAAAATGAGCATTGTGACGTCAGTGACTCTCGACCCTGAATACTGCTGATTCCAAGCCAAGGTGAAGGTAGATAGTTATCAAATTCTTTCAGAAATATGTAATTTGGCATAATTTTTACCCCAGATTTAAACACGAACTGAGATACGGAAGGACATTATGATGAATAGAGCATAATGATAGAGTAATTTCTTCATTTATTATTTATTTAATACTTCAAGCACAGAAATGTACAGGGGCGGACGTAATGCGATAGGCTTTTTGTACCAGTCAACCTTTGGGTGATGCAGAGACAAACAGTGGTCGGTGCAATTACGAAAAATTTAGGTTTCTTTATAATTTTTTATTAAAGATACACATAATAGCCAATTGTTGTGCAACCAATATCAAATACTTATTCCACATTCTGATCCACGCAAGTAACCATAAGGACTTAACAGCTGTAGGTACCAGGACATCTGAAATATGGCTGGAATACGTACTTAATTTGCATACATACCTTTTTGGTATAAACCCAAAGTCCAATCATATTTTTTTTTTATAACAAAAGAGTATGAATGAAAATCCTGCAATTCCAGTGTTAATAAGTTAAACAATTTAACATTGTATTGTAAATGGATGTGTCACTACAATTCGCGGTATGATAATTAAATCAGGCCTTAAATCAGCAATGGCATCGTTTTAGGGTTTCACTTGCACTTATTTGTCAAGTACAAGGTTGACAAAATTCTTTGTTATTTTGAAATAACAACTCATCCCTACTTATATTAACCGCCTCTGTTGTCTAGTGGTTAGACCACCTATCTCAGACCCAGAGGTCCCGGGTTCGATTCCCAGTGGGGGCAAAACTTTCTGCTCGGTTTGGTTGGCGGTAGAGCTTGTTCTAAGTCCGCCTGGTTAGCAACCACCATCTTATCTAAGTCTGTCGCCATAACAACAATGTTAACAGCATTGTTGTGTTTCGGCAGTTAGAGGTGAGATATCCTGTTCCTTTGTGGTTAAGGATGCCGGGTGAAGATCGCTTCCACCTTCAGCCTGATCATCACTTACCATCAGGTGAGATGCAGGCCAAGAGCTTCCCCGTTGTGGATAAAAAAAAAAAAATTGTTCATGCATGGCTACGTCACGGAAAGAAAAGACCATCATCGTCTAACTAAATCACCAAGCTTTACATGTTGATTAATGATCGCAGGATTTTGATTTAAATTTTCCTTCTCTTGGCAGCCTTATAAGAAAATAATAAGTAACTCGACTGTTTTCAAAGGTTCAATCTGTACTTTTGATCGAAAATTTGTTATTGGTATGACAGACACCGTTTTGAAGGAAAGAATCGTGAGGAAACCGGCATGTCCTGGAACCAAAAATTCGAAGACATGTGACATCTACCAACCCGCAATGGGCCTGCGTGGTAAATTACGGCCCACTCCCTCTCACAGAGAGGAGGCCTGAGTCCCAGCAGTGGGAGCGTTTATATGCTGGTTATGTTATGGCAGCACAAAGCATTTTGAATAAAAACGTTTTCCTTGGCTATAGGTATCAAAATCGGCGATATGTTATAGAATAAATAATACTCCTCTAAATCTAAAGTTGGGATCAAATCTCTCTATTATACCTACTTCAATATCAAACCCCGCCATCGTTTTTTATTTATATATGTACAGTTCTCAAAAAGTTAGATTGCCGCTTTGAAACGAGTCGACTCAAGTATTGTTGAAAGTCGTGCAATAAATATATTTTCTTCCATTCTTTGATTATTTTCATGGTCCTTGCTGGACTATGCCAAATAAACATTTTTGTTTCTTTTTAATGTTTTATTACTGACCGGGAAAAGTTCACCTTCCTGCCCTTGAACCATGTTATATGTAGTCCGCGCAACACGTTTTCTCTTCCCACTCTCCCCTTGTCAACCGTCACGCTATCATTTACTACCTTCTCTTTCATATTATTCCTCACACAATCCATCCATATTTTCTGTGGCCTTCCTCTCCCATCCTTCGACATTTATATTCATCACTTTTTAGTCCCTTGCGTTTCATCCCTTCTCATCACATACCCTTTTCAAACCAAACGATTTCCTTTCAACTTTTCTGCCACTGGCGCCACTTTCAAACTTCCCCTTTTAAACTCATTTCTTACTTTATCCATTTTCGTCACTCCACACATACATCTCAACATTCTCATTTCCGCGGCATGCAATCTTTTTTCATCCGGGAACACACAGCACAAAGTAAATAAATGTCAAACGGAGTACCATCCTCTCGTCCATGTCCCGATTTTTTTCTTCATGGCATTGATAAACCTTTCCATCAATCTATACGTGCTTCTTAACACCACATAAAATACAATATAACTTTTTTAAATCAATTTTGTGTTGTGAATAGAATGAGTTTTTTTTTACGAAAAACTTTCAAGGTTCCACTGAAATTCTTATCGTAACCTTATTACTATAATTCAAGAATTTATTGAATTATTAAAAAAAGTTAATGCTGGGGCTTTTGTTATATTTTTTATTGGTTTTTCAGAGTCTGGTCGTTGACTGACTCAATCGGGTTAGATTATGAAAAAACTGAATCAGAATTAATCTAATAAATTATCATTGCTAGTGAACTTAAAACTCTATGTTTTTGTCCCTGACCAGCGTTGGTTCAATTACAGCGTCAGAAATATATCTTCATAATTTCATCAATTCGCACATATCATATTCACAGAAATTGACAGACCACTGCTAAGAATAACCTGCGCATAAGTATAAAAATAAAATCTCTAAACAAAAACCCAAACTGACCTACAGGAAACAAAGTTACACACAAGACACTTGTAACCCATTCGAAACCACCTCACAAGTGTCATCAAAAGGTATTATTATGGTCACAAACCCATTACACACGACCATAAGCTTTTCCTCTAGCTATATTTAATAATTATAATGGCTGGGACACAATAAGAAGCCTTGGAGTAATGAATTATCTCATTGTTCTGTTATCACGAGCCTTTTAGGTCAAGATACGCTTGTAGGTTGTAGAATAGACAAGATATTATGTGATGTCTTAAAAAATATGGAAAATTTAGGGAGTTGAGAGTCTTGGCCATAGTTTTAAATAAAAATTTCTACCTGCTGGTTGTTCTTTTAGAACCCAACCTTAGTGTGATATTGACGTTTCTTCATTCCAATTTGCAGTATTCCCTTGTATTACCTTGTAGTTGCTTTACCACTTTTGACAACAAGTTCTAGTCAATTGAAAACTTCACTAAGGTTGGAACTATCTAACTCTAGACAAATAGACCTTATCGTTTTAAGACGTACAACCTTAGGGTGATAAAATAATTCCGAGGTCGACTAACCATTAGTTTTAAGTTTGGTAAATACACTCAGTAAATTCGTGTTTCAGGCTTCAGAGGAAATTTCGCTAATTTCTCAGTGCCTAAATCCTTGGCTTCCGCAGTTTTAAATGGAAACAGATAATTGCCAAATAACAATTATCCTCATAGTATTATATGGTGAGATATTGCCTGTGCTAATTATTATTGTTGGCACATGTTGATGATTGAGCAATTTATATTATGTAGACTCCACAATAAAAATAATTGATAACGGGAAATTGTTCTTAGATATTTTCTTACAAGATATTTAAAGGCAGCTGTTACAGAACCGTTGAATTACTACGCATAAAGGCAAAGTGACATAATTCCAACTATTTCTAAATCTCATCCTGCGGATCTCCGGTGCATTTCGACAATTTGGATGACATTTCAATAGATTACAGAACAAATAAAAGTGGCCGTGATCGGCGACACCATAGTGACACCATAGTTTCATTGTTTTTACACAATATAGCGGATATTACTGGCCTAAAATCAATGGGTGTCGATCGTGACAGATTGTTTATGTTATTTGTTACTTTTGTTCGGCTTAAAATTGAGCTGGCTGTTTTGTATGTAGACTTATTTTGTTAAGAGAATGATCAGACAAGTCAGTGCAAGGAAGTTGACCTTTAAAGGAACTTGTAAAATACGAGTATATAAGTTAATCTGGAACTTCATAAATTGGTGTTAAGACAATATTGTTATCGGTTTTCAGTAATAAAGGATCATGAACCCACTGAGATAGAGACAAAACACACTCCTATCGGGACAAGCACTATCAAGGTTAACTAATAAAACAACTGACAATAAAAATGCTGATCAAGCAACAAACACTTCGTCAACACCCCTTTATTCTTATGTCGTCAATAATAAAGTCATTAATGCAAAAAACGTCAAAACAGAAGTATATATCGAAACTAGTCACGACCCACATGTATAGCTAATGTTCCCACGAACAGGTGCCATAAGAAATACTATAATAATTAGATTTTGATCATACAACATTGTTATGGAAGTAGCTTGGTAGCTGGATAAGTGTAAAGTTATTGGAAGTTTGATTACGGACAATAATGTTGCTGCAGATAACAATAATGAAACGGCTCATAAGGCTACCTATAAACAAAAGCTGGGCGGAGATGTTGAAAAACGAATAGGATCTTATGTCAGTCACGAGTGACATTAAGATCATTATTCCCGAATTTACCTCCGCTCTGCAGTGCTCTAGTTGACAAGCAGTCCCACAATATAGTAAAATATTGCAAGATGTCTCTTACCATAGAAATCCATGATGAGATGCGAAATTAAAATGTCATCTATGATTCCTATCATAAGTCGTCAACGTGGGACAATGCTGATGAGATGGCGATTGAACAAGTTCTCATTCAAATCTTAATACTTACACTTGATCTATCATCGCGTAAGAGAAACACAGAGAAATTTAAAGAGAAATTTAACATGACAAAAAATCGTATTCTGCAACCAATGTTGAATACACGCACTATGAAAGTTTGCCAAGCTAAACAATAATTTATTAAAACGGACACATTCTTCCCTGTCTAGCATACGCTAGACAGGGAAGAATGTGTCCGTTTGAAACCGCTGCTGAAAATCAGCGTCAAGTATACTTTGTGTTGCCATCTGATATTATGCTGAGCTGAGGCCGTTTTGGGATTATAATCATTGTTTTCTGTTTTTTTTTAGTTATAAGGTGTATTTTTCCGCCGTAATGCCAATAAACGCATTTTTCTTTCTCTATTTCTTTCTTTCAATTGACCACTACTGTCAATACACCCCTGGATTTCAGTCACTTACTCATTTCCTTACCACACAGTCTTCGATACACAAACAATACAATAATCAATCATGGCATCTAGAAACCTGCCCATAACAAGGTACAAAACAGTCACCACGTAATAACGACTGATCTGACGGCAGACACAATACAGCACTCTCTACAAAAACCGTGAAGACACATCGTAGAAACGTGGTTGTAGATCTCACATACATTGTTCTATGGGAACGCTACCCGGAAACTTTCCACTAGATAAACGCCTATGAGAATGTGTGAAATAAGAAATTCTAAGTTTTTAATTGGGATTTTTCCAAAATTATATTTATTTGTCGAGGTCACCGGGGCACGAAAATTCACCGTTTCTCCGCCATTGTCATCAGAGCCTAATTATAAAAATATTCAATTCATGATGTCGGTTAGCTTGTTATTTTTTAAGTGTAATTCCAGGCCAAGCATAGAAAAATCCCATCCATGGTTGATTTTCCAATTTCACGAGCATAAACTGCATCCTCCATGATCATCAGTTCCTCTTTGCCAAACTTGGTGATTACGGCATCATCACAACGGTCAACAACGAGTCCATCTTATTAAGTAATGCAAAAATGACAAGACTTTATTTTAACAAACTACCAACCAACTAACTGCACTTAGGTGTACCTCAAAATGATTTTTCCAATCTACTTACGTTTGGAAAAGAAATAACACAAGGAATGATTAAGTGTAGACTGTAGGGATACTTAAGAATGAAACAACATGTTCCCAAGGTATTATAAAATGCTGCATGTCATTTTAACATGGGAGTAGGTACTACATTGTTTATTTGATAACAATCTCAAATAGTAGAATCATTTGCCAGTAATCATTGTGGACGGACGACCATTTAAATATGATGTACTTGCTTGTATGTTTTATCCACATAGACCGGATGTATGTCAGGAATTAAATTGCATTAAAATTCATTTGTTTCATTTAAGATACATACAACTTCATGTACAGAGAAGAATATTGAAAGACAAAAAATATTTACAAAATAAGCTTACTATTGTGAATTAAAAGAAAGCTTCTACATAAGTTGTTATTAAAAAATACTGCATGTAAGATATCTACTTCGATAGAATAAATTGAAGCACATGCTTTGAATACAAAGTGTGCCACCAGCGATTACAAACAGTATTTGAACCAAAGCACGTTTGTGCTTATCTATTGAGAAAACCGCTTCTTGAAAAATAAAACAACACTGAACTACAGTCGTAAACCTATTTACAACAGTACAAGAGTAATTTGTTGAAGTCGGTAATAGAGACAATACAGGTTAGTGTCAATCAAAGAAAAATGGTCGATTTTTATAATGTAGATCCAGCAATTGATTATAATTAGACAGAAATTAGAACAAACTTACCGCTGCATGTTGAGTACCGTCGTTGACATCAGTCTCAAAATTCCACTGAGCTGCGACATTGTTAGTACACTCCTTCGACGCCTGATCATCAGCTTGAGTCAAGAAATCCCGAATCTGTTGCAGATTTACATGCTGAAGTCTATCATCAATATTGTTGCCATCAACACCCCTGTTGAAATCATAAGGATTGGCTCCAACATAATTGGGATCATTACGAACAAAATTGGGATCATTTCTCCTGAAATTCGGATCATTGTTTATGTCAATTGAATCATCTCGGTTCGTATCATCGTAAGGTCTTGATGTCGAACTTGGGTTCCGACTATTCCCGAAGTTTGTATTAGGGTAACCGTTGTTACTTATGTCAGGGTTTATACTGTAAGGGGTGGATGAAACAGGATATATCCCTGGTGACTGGCTAGATGATACAGGTCTTGCAGAACTGTACTGAAAGTTTCTGTTCACATCGTACTGATTTCCAGGAGAATTTATAGAAGCCTGAGTGCTGGAAAAGCCGTATCCACCATAATTACGCTGCGTGCTTGAAATTGGCGGCAAATCCAACTGTGGTTCGGCGGAGGAGTACGAAAGAAGCACCAGTATAACTTGGAACCACATTATGGCGTTTTTGTTTGGAAGATAGTCCATGTTAAGGTGGTCTATTTGACCTGGTTGCGCGAGGTTCTTAGCAGCCAATGATGCGTGGTGCTTGTTTGGTATCGCGTTTACGACTGTCCGTCGGTGAGCTGGCTTCTGAACTCAGGCCGTGTGAATCGGCTTTGTCTACCTGTACTGCTGCGTACCTAATAGACTTGAGGTCATAATGCGTCACATCTTACGCTTTATTGTCGATGCACGGGGTTACATGGGATTGAGTAATTTTTGACAGTAAGGGATGACATTCATCACAAGTAGAATTCACATGATAATTATATTACATGCTGGTTAGGCTTTAGTTTTCCGTACCTACTGTCCGTGGATTACTCAGTTTTTCTATTATCCCACGGAATCTATACGTACAAAGTTAGTTTACCTAATGTTAAATAAATATTGTTATCGATTTGATTGGATCTTTCAAAAGTTGCGCCCACGCTGTTATAACTAACACTTTTTTATTGTTTTACGTGTAAAAGGAAAATAAGGTTCCTACATTCTGCAAAAAACCGTCGTTTCTAAGATCAATATAATTCCGGTTGGTACACACGGGTAAATATCAAGCTATATAATACATTTCCAATATAGGCTGACCTCGCATTGTGTAGGATTTCGATACAATGAGAGGTCAGCTTATATTGGTAATGTACATATATGTAATGAGTATATATATTTATGTGTTACATTGGATATGTAGCTAATGTAGCCGTGTGTATACAACCGTAATGCTTTTTAAATTTACTATTTTTTAAATTTCTTATTTGACAGGAGAAGGGCTGGCAGAAATCTAAATAACGTAAAGGCTGACCGAATAGCATTGATAATATAATTTCAATGCTGTAACATTAATTCGTGATAGAACGTGGCGTGACGATGACATGGATTTTATTTCTATAAGAATCACCTTAAATTATGGGCTGGAAACAAATCGCTTGTAATGATATAATTTGACGCATGATTAAATATGATGGTGGATATAATTAACTAAGTAATTATATTTTAATTATGTAACAAAAGGAGGTACTGACGATAGAAAAGATCCCATTACGACGAAATCTAAGATGAGCACGATATATACTTCTGCTATCATTTCACAGCAGAAAAATTTATAGAATCAAATATAATAATTTATTTGTCAACTGAAGCAATCCATGCCTCAGGATGTGTCAATTCACTGTCTGGGCTACTTAGCTAAGTTTTTCTAATAGTCACTTTTCTAGTAGACCTGCTTACACAACACTTAAAACATATCGAACACTCCTTTTTGTCACCTTTTTCGAAACCTACTAAGGCGCGTACACAATTACCCAAAGGACGTAAAATCCCAGTTGTAATGAATTCTTTGTTATATAACACGGTGCTACACTTAATTGTTGCGTAAATTGTCAGTCAGGTGTGTACTGCACCTAACATCGTTTAACAATTAAGGATTACGAAGGAACTTTGAAATCTGAATATTTTGACGTTCTTGGAAATTGAGTGACCTAGATGGAGCAAGTGACAATTACGTTCAGGCGTCCCATATTAACAATCTCAATAATTAGAAAGAGACTCAGAATGAATTATTTTCGAAAAATGATGATAATGAAATAATGATCTAATTAGGTGACCATTTCACCATCTATTGGTAGATACTTTAGCAAACCTATGTTCAACAGAAGCATATACAGTCAAATATACTTAATTATCAGCTAATAAATATTAAAATAAATCTATAGTTCAAATAATGAAATGATCAAGCGTTACTTCTGTGGAAATCTGTGTTATATTTATTCAACAATAAACAAAAGCTTATCGTAGCGTTATTTTAATGTCATCCTCAATATGAACCACAATTTTATGGATACTCGATCGCTGTCTCCTCCTTCATAATAGATATCCTCATACTGAACCTATTTGCGTCCACATTTTTCTTTAAATAAATTACGACTAGTATTGTATTTAAAGAATAATGTTGTTGTTGCTATACAATTAGATCATCGTAATAACACTTAACATTCATAAGACGGCCCCATTACCTAGGAGTGAGGAGTGACAAAGAAAGCGTTGACAGCGAAAGTAATAGATAACGCAACGGAGGAAGTTGTGACCTAATGAGTACTAGTAGTTATTATCTCCTGGTAACTGGTATTATTTAATGGAACAAAGTCGTATATAATAATGGCTATGCTTTCATAATATTCTAAGGTAGGTTATTTCCAGGTTCAGTGACAGCTCGGTCCGAGTCAACTCAACCCGAATAATAATACCAGATATTTCACTCCCGATTACGATGATTTGTACGGTGAGGCAGAAAATACATATTTTAAAATAAATCATTACGAATTTAACAGCGACTTGTTATTATATTGGTATAAGGTTGGCTAAGAGACTGACAGACCTACTACCGCAAGACAACTGCAACACTGCGGGAATTACTGATGTCAGATATGAAGATGAACAGTCAGTACCTGAGACTTCAGCTAAATGCAAATAGTGCACCAAAGATTTTGAAAAATGTTTCAGAAAGGTAGCACACATCTTTAGACCCATGACCTTTAATGACTGCAATGGTTACAAAATTCGAGGACTACTTCTCTTTTCCATAGAAACATCAAAGCCAAGGTAACATCTAACTGAAAACTTATATGTTGGTTTGTAAGATTCACCCACTCTTTAATAGAAGAAGAACCTTAGAACTCAGTAGGTAAGTTTCAGTTACACAATAAAGACGTACTGCACGCACATGCGTAATATCTTCAACAAGATGCCATCATTTTCTACACAAATCAAAGGGGAATTCTAAACGTGTGTAGAAGAAAATTATGAAAAACTATAAAGAGCTGTTATTGTAATATCGTGTGTCGTCTATAAACATTTTTTTCTAATGTGAATAGTAATTTTCCTATTTTAAACGATGCGTAGGCTGGTTTAAGTTGGCGCAGGGAAAGAGTTCCTATAAGGACTTGGGGGAGGCCTTTGCCCAGCAGTGGGACAGCATAGGCTAAACCAAAACACAATGCATACGTAATGTACTACATACACTCGTAATTTGACAGTTGTGTGACAGTGACAGAATTAATACTTAACCAAAGAACGTGGAAGTAACGTTTCGGCATTAGTTAAAGAATTTATTAAGTTTGACTTTCAGGGAACACATTTCTTCTCAATCAAAGCACATTGTTTCCTATATTAATGAGAATATTTGCGTACGGTATCCAAATCTGATCACCAATGTACAAGAATATGTCTGGACCACCAATATGCAAGAGTAGGTTCCGCTATGATCTGTTTGTTTCTCATCCTAACTAATATTATAAATGTGATAGTGAGTTTGTTTGTTTGTTACGCTTTCACGCTAAAACGGCTGAACAGATATGGATAAAATCTGGACCATAGGTAGACCATGACCTGGAAGAGGACAAAGGATACCTTTTATCCCGATATTCCCACGGGATTGAAACTTATGCGGGTGAAACCGCGGGGCGCAGCTAGTAGGTTATAAATAAATATTGGTATTAACAGCTCTAGCCACATACAACACCGACGACGCAATTTTCCTATTGTGCCAGTTTTGCCGTGGGAATTATTCTGTACCTGCGTATGTACATTAGATATATACCTACTCTGTATGTACGCCCATACTAAGTGACACATTACTGCAAGTGCTGGTGAATATGGCAATGCAAGGACAATTTTTAACATAAAATCGTTGGTAAATTTGATCTTGACATAGGTTAAAACACCTGTACGAGACGGTTCGTACGTGTCTCGTAACTGCGTAAAATACATTCTGTGGGCGCGTTTGATATTTTTCGCAACCTAAAGGTATTACTATTACTGAAGGGTAATGCCTAACCACCTCATGAAATTCCCTAGCTTAATCCACGTCTTATATCCAAGTCATCAACAGCCCAGGCTGTTAATTGGCGCCATCTAACCGATGCAGAAAAACATATTGTAGATGGTAATATGTGGAGCTAAGATGATAATGCTGTAGTCCAAAGACATGCAACTACAACTTTTTACTCGTCTAAAAACAAATTGGCATAAAATGACTCAAACAAACATTTATTTATAATAGTAAAATTGTTTTATATTCATTACGCGCACGACTGGGTCTGGGTTGACCGCGGACGCCTTGCAAGGTCAGCAATGAAATGATTATCCTAAGAAAAATCTGATTATTATGAACTTTATTCTCATGGAAATAAAGACTATGTTGAATAAGGTTGGGGACAAAATGTGGTGGACCATTTTTTTTTTCAAATATGTTAGTAGTGCAACCTATATTTTGCACTTTTTTGGGAAACTCACATTCTATGCTAAGTGTTATGATTATGATAGTTTTTGCCTCTGGAATAATAATTCCTGTGGTCTACGTTACATTAGATTTTTTTTTGGATCTAGGTGAATTTGTCTTTTAGCATAGTCACTTTTGGTTATTGTTACTATAGTTTAGACAAGGTGATCAACAAACATCGACCGATCGTTGATATCATGTACCTACTACTCATTAGGTATCTACCAGACTTTAATATTCTCATCAACTTTACCTGGATGAGCACTCTTTTCAAGCTTACGCAGATATAGAATTTTCAACATGAAGTGGTCCATTTGGCCATCATTCAAGACTTATTTAAGACTTCTGTACCCCTGCGCAGATCATGTGAATCATCATATATGAATCATTTACCTTAACTAATGACCGCTGGTGACGCCTCTGCATAATAATATCTTCCACAATAGTTTATAAACAAAAGGTATTTACGAGTACATATAATAACATTAAAAGTCCTTGTCACAAACTGACAAGTGGACCGGAAAAATATGAAGCAAAAAGTAGTTTGACAAAAAATTTGATATATATTGTGGGAACCATTGATGAATGGAGAACCAGATGACGATATATATGAATGGTCAGCGAGAGGAACATTACTGTTAAAACTAACTATGGTTGTATTCTGGATGTCCTTGGTGTAAAAAATGTATAAACTAAAATTTTTATTTCTCCACGATTATGATAAAAGTTACCGGGCTCCTCTTTTGTCAGATCATAAGTTATTCTGTCATTACCATTTTGATTATTATTTTTTCATGTTATTGTATGTAGTTCTGCTTTAAGGTGGACCTAATTGTTTTCCTTCCAAGTTCCTATTATATCACTAACCGTAACCGATCGTATCCTTTTCACAACTAAAAGAGATGTATTATATATTTTCAGAGCGTCATCCTGGTATAATTTTTTTGTTTATGTGGCTAACAATACAACTGGACCATATTGTTATAATACAGCTAATAGATTCTTAGTAGTATCACACCTATTATCATAACGATGTCAACATTTTTTTGTAGACCGTCTACTTAATTGAAATCTTTTGTTGTCCACCTGATTAAAGATTCGATCAATCTTTCGGGTAATGTAAAGTGTTTAGTTATTTTTTTTCTATTTAAGGATAAACTACTAAAAAGCCAAACAAGATATACCTAGAGTCAATAGGGATGGGTAAAAAAAAAAAAAATCTAATTAGTCCGTCAGTCAGATAATAAAAAAATATTAGATACGTATTTTTTGCTTTATCATATTAATAAAAAAATACTTAGATAAAACGCATTTTAAGTTGGGGAGAGGGGGTCGATACGTCACTAGTACGTATAAAATCTACATACTCGTGACGTCACAGCACATTTTACCACAATGTATCGCCGTAATCTTTAGATTACGTAAAAAAAGAAAAAATGCGTATCCAATATATTTTTATAATCTCAAAGACGGACTAAAAAAAAAATTTTAGTCATCATCCCTATTATTAAGCGGAACTTAGAATAATTAACCAATCTAAGAAGTGAAGTATTGCTGAAATGGTCGTCACCGCAATGACATAATTTTTTTTGGGACATTATTTTGTTATGTTTCCGACGCAAAATATTATTTGAATATTTATTCACTTTCTGGAGTTTAATGCGATGGAAACTCTTCAACTTTCCTGGAACCATTTTGATTGTGTTATATATTATATTATAATAGTATTTGTCTTCAACGTTTAAAAAGTTAGGAATATGTAGCTGTATTTTAGCACCCCTTCTTTTCCTTATCTTCGTTTCGTTTAGTTCGTTAGAAAAAAACTACTCAAAACTCAGAGCTTTAATTTTTGAATTGTCTAAGTATTGTCGGTTACCTAGTCAGAAAGTTGAAGCTAGTTGCCCATTCCAAAACGTGGATCACTATAGAGCAGAACAGGCAAGAAACTCCACGAACACTCTTTTAAATCAAGATATTACAAAATCCTTGGTTAGCAGGAAGCATATAATAATGATAAAATATTGCCAAATGTATGGTGTCAACAATTATCAGCTTAGCTGGTTTAATAAACGACATGTGTGACATTGATAATAATCTTTTCAAGGTTAAACATTTTGCTTAAATGTGTGAAGCATAATTATTTTTTGGTAGGTGTGTAAAACTGAAGGTCGGAAGTTTCTCCGTTTCAGTGTTAAAATACATCTGAGGGTGAATCCCGTATTTTTTAAGGACGTTCGCATTCGCATCACATTCGCAATCTGTCCAAAATAGAATCAATTTATGAAAAAAAAAATACGTTTGATGGATTTTCAAGTCGCACTTGAACGTTTTTAAAGTACGAGAATTGGCCATCTGTCTGATTCTAAGCTGGAGCATGGCTATGACAATTCCGATAGATAACAGATATGTACAGACATTAAAATAACTGGGAAAAACGATTGCAAATGAATAGCGCATAATACTATATCTAAACGACACTATGCGTCCTTTAATTTATTCACCCCAACCCCAAGTCACCCCAACTCAACTTCTCGGTTAACCGCTCGAGCCCCAAGCGTCGCCTATTTTGTAACTAGATGGCGCTCTTCATTCAGGCCCGTTTTCTGAATCGCGGTATTAAGATTTTCCGCCGGCGAATGACCCTCGCGTGTTTCTGTAAAATATTCATACTTACCTGGCGTAGGGGAAACCGTGATCATGTAGGCGGTTCCCCCAGGGCGAGGCCTTTCCATTGCACTGCGGATAGGTTGACCCCTGCGATTATCCCTAATGTGGGTAACTCGGACGCGTTATTTTTGGTAGTGAGGGACTGCGTTCGCGCTGTCCCTCTTATTATCCTAACTCTAAATAAACAGCAAAGCTAATGTAGGATTGCAGGTAGCTTTAGAGACTATTTTTTAATCAGGATTTTAAGTTTTAGCAAACTCAAATTACTTATTTCAAATATGCACCTAAAACGGTCACTAATTAGAACGTTAACATTTACAAAAGCTTGCGGAGACCAATGAATGTGCCACCACTATTGTCGTCAAATTAAATATCATGCCTTTAACAAATTCTATTGGCAATGGCGTATTATTTTTCCTCACGAATACGTGAGTATAGTAGTGCAGAAATAAGATCGAGGGTCGAACGAGTACCTACTTGATTATTACTACTGTACCATCCCCAAAAGGGACAGAGTAATGTTACTAACCTTTTACAGTAGCGCGAAATTTGTCAGTACGATGTCAGGGCTGTATCGTTACGCCACTATTGACTATTGTGTGACATCCTGCCATTGAGCGGAATTGGTTCGTCTAGAACCATGACTTGTGTTTATTGAATAGACCTAAAATATTGGCAATATTTCGTCACAAATCAGTTACTCAATGGGGGTTTTTACCATAGCTTGATTTTATTAGTAACTTTATTTAAGGTGAAACTATTTGAAGCAATTTTTTTTGAGGAATATGCATAACATAATAATTATTTTTAAAATAAACTCGATGCGAACTAAGTATGGTGACTCGTTAGCAAGATAACTCGTCATTCACGTGAAAATAGTTTATTAGATTCAAGAAGTGGATGAAAATAATCTTTTTAATATCTCCTCTCAAACAAAGCACCTGCCATTTAATCTCTTCAACACCCTTGGTTGACTGGTAGATAATGCCTAAGGCATTAAGTCCGCCTTTGTACCTTATTGTGTGCTAGTAGTATAAATAAATAAATAAAAGTTACGAAAATTTTACGGAAATATCCTAATTCAGGACAAAATTTAACAAAATTTGTACTTAGCAATAATATGTATTATTTAATATTCGAGTCGATCGATACATTTACATTGAGGCGTATTTCTTCAGTCTGCTGTTGAAGCCGGATGTTTCCATCGCCGAACGCTGTTCACCTGTGCAATATGCTGGAAAACCAAAAGATGTTACCGTTAACAAAATATTAAAATTATGATGATTAACGACAAGTCATTTGTCTTTTTCTTGTCGTGTGATTAGTGACTAACATGGTGTCAGAGTTTTAAAACCACCCATGGGCCTCTGACTTCGCTTCACATGACGTCGAGAAATATCTCTCAGGCATCCCGGTTTCCTCACGATGTTTTCCTTCACCGTTTTGTTAAGCAAGTGATAATTTACGTCATAGTCAAGTCATTTGTAAAAATATTAAATTCAATTTTATTTTAACTAGAAAATTCCTAACAAGATGCCCATACATTTGGTCGTGTTAGTACAGCACATTTGTTTGAAACAGCGACTTATTTCTAATCGTCATTGTTGTTGCCAGAGTGAAAGTTGTTTTAAATATTGATATACAACCGACAACTGGACACATTGTATATTATGTGTTTATTAATTTAAGATATGATAGTAGCAAACACAGTTTGATGGAGAATGAATAGTAAAATGGACGACTCTGATTAAAAAATCTTAGAAATATGTGTTTTATTAAAACTTCTTCATAAACGACGATAAAAATTATATACGACTCACACTTGAATATAATTTTATCGATAATAATCAGTAATGTGTGTAACACTATTTTAAGATTCAACGTCATCATATCACATACAAAAAATCACACTTTCGAAAACAATATTATGAATTAAAACTACAATATAATTCCGAGATTTTTTTTTTGAGCTATCGCAATTTCATATCTAATGAAATAAATCGCTGTTTCTTTTATTAGATTTTTTTTTAAACTCGGCAGAGAGAGCGTATTTTTAAATTTTTTGACACAGGTCCACCCTCGATGACGTCCCGCAGGACTCTGAGCGCGAGCCGATTTAACCTGAGTTACTATTCTTGGGTTAATTTAAAAAAAATGTTCTAAACTAAAAAATTCAACGTTTAATTTCCCTCGAAAATGAGATGAAAAATGGTTTTGAAATCGACCCTGTTTCGGGTTTTTTTTTATCGAGAAAATTTTAATTTATCGTGTTTTGAACCTTTAATTTCCCTCCAACAAGGATGTATCTATAATATATTTTTTTTCAGGACCTAAGTACACTAATTTTACTATTTAAAATTGATTCTAAAACAGGCAAATTCGGATAATCTTAATTCTCTAAATCTAAAATTGAAAAAAATCAAAATAATCTAATTGTAAAATTGTCTACACGATAGGTTTATGCAATACTTACTCCCTATTGTATGTGAATGTGTGTCTCTATACAAAAGTTTTAAATTAAGAAATAAAAGTTTTAAATAAAGAAATAAAAGTTTTAAATAAAGAAATAAAAGTATTAAATAAAAAAATAAAAGTTTTTAAAATTTAGTTTTGTCTTTTGTAAAGTTAACATTACCATACATAAACTCACGCCTTTTTCACCTGCTACAATCCTTACTTACTCCTTACCAATGTAGACCACAAAACTGATGAAATTGAGTAAGGAGTCTAATGCATTGATATTGATGACTAGAGACCGGTTTAGATGCAACTTAAAATGGTCGAAATATGCATCATAAATGCTCGAAATAGTCAATCTGCCTAGACTTTTCCCAACTAAGTTGGGGTCGGCTTCCAATCTAACCGGATGCAGCTGAATACCAGAATTACATGGAGCGACTGCCTATCTGACCACAACAACGGACCGGTAATGCGATACCCCTTGATAAGACTTTATTAAATGTTTTTTTTTTTCCAAATATTTTATTTTTTAAAGGACGTGATGGGCCTGTGGTTAAGGTCTCGCCTCTCATGCACGAGGTTGTGGGTTCAAACCCGGGCAAGTACCAATGTGACTTTTTCAATTCATATGTACTTTCCGAGTTTCTCATAAATATTACTGACATCGGTGAAGAAAAAGCCCTGAGGAAACCTGGACTTATAGTTAATATAAGTCTGAAATCACCAACCCGTCTTGAGCAAGCGTGGTGATCAAAGCTCGTGCCTTTTCTGTATGAGAAGAGGACTTTTTTTTTACTTAGATGAAGGGGAAAATGTAGAAAACATGTCGAAATATTTAGGGAAAATATGCAGTAACCTGAAAAAAAATTGCCGGAATATACAAATGTGAGCATGCATTAAATTTTTATTAATTTTAATGTGCAAATAGAAGAAAAGCGTGAATTTATGTCTGTGTGTATGTATGCCACTTTATTGTAAATTATTATTTTAAATTGTGTTTTTTCTATGGATCATGTGATAAAGATTTTTATTTATTTATTCATATAATCCCGTTTATTAATGACCAATACTTACGGACAGCACTAGGTTCCCAGCCCACAAACTCGCCAGTCCTTTCATTCTCTTTTATCAGCCAGTCATGCAATGGTGCGAAGTACTCGAGGACTCCACTGGCATCCATGTTCCGCTGACCAGTTAGCACTTCCATCGCATCAGGCCAGGGTCTTGAAGAACCAAGCTGGAGCATTTTACTGTAAGGAAATTTGGAAAGTAATTAATGTTATTATTCCACTACATTAAAAATCTTATGAGTAAGAAGAAACATTTTAAGGAACACATCAAAATCAATCGGCCTAGCCTTTTCCCAACTTTGTTGGGGCGGCTTCCAGTCTAACCGGATGCAGCTGAATACCAGTATTTTATATGGAGCGACTGCCTATCTGACCTCTACAACCCAGTAACTGGGTAATACGATACCCCTTGGTAAGACTGGACTGGACTGATTTTAAGGAACACAAATAATGAACATTATTCTTTTCCTCCTGTGGTTATCGTAAGAGACACCAAACAATGATCAGTAGGAGATGGATGGTTAAAAAAATGTTTTTAAACATTTCCCTCTGATGATTGATTCTCCCCGAGCAATATTTCGTAGTGGTTGATTTATATTATAGTATTCCTGACGGATTATACAGCGTCGCTGTCTTCTATTTGAGGTCTAGATTTATAAATAATTCCAGTAAGAACGGCCAGGTGTTATAAAAAAAGGCTATTGCAACTCACCCCAAAGCGTCTCCAGCCTCAGTACTTTTATATATGTCGCAGTTGGAAAGTAGCTTGGTCTGGTCTCCGGTGTTGTACTCGCCGGCTAGCTGGCACAGGGAACGGTGGAATTGGAACTGGACGATATATGAGATGTAGTATCTGGAAAGTTAAATTGAAAAATGTTCTTTACTGTGAGCAAGTCCTAATAATTGCTGCTCAAATTGTTGGTAAAATTACAAGTAAATAAGCCACTTTAACTCTAATGTTGGCACTTCATTTGCAAACTATTCGTTTTTAGGGTTCCGTAGTAAACAAGGAATCCTTACAGTTTAGCCATGCCCGTTTCGTTTAGTACTAGGAAACTGTAACTTGGCATGGTTGCGTAGGTATACATATTAATCACGCTAACAAAGTGGTAAAATAAATGTACCTCCCCTACATGTAAGTGGGGATGTTTTTTTCTCGTCTATCCCATGGTGTAGGGTGTCGTTCAAAAATATTGAGGGTGTGTGAAAATCATTTTTCAATTCAGGGATTTATTTGCGAAATATTAATCTTTAAAGTGCTAATTTTTGTTAGAGTCAAGTGTGTGTGTCCCCTGCGAGCTAAATGGTTGTACCTGGATTTGTGAAAAAATTCACGACAGTGGTATATATAACGAAGTAAAAAGGAAAACTATCACAGCTAAGTATACAGGATAATAAGTAATAATCGACCAACTTTGCAGTTTGAAAAACATGATCTCCCATACATTCCGTATGGAAGAAAATGTTTTTCAACTACAATGTTAAGTTTGTTCTTGGGATAAATTCATCCCAATTACTGAACCCTTCATTATGCGTGGTCCAACACGCACTTGGCCGGTTTTTACAAGTATATACCTACATATAGGCGGTGATAGCCTCTTTCCATAAATGGGCTGTTAGCCTATGATCTACCAACGCCATTAAAAAAGAGGTAGTCAGAACCAGTTAGACACAAATCTCGGCAGACTATTTCTGCAACGTTTAATTGGAATTAAAATCCCAAAGGTAACCCTCACCTCATATACTCCACATCAGCAGAGATATGGTACTTAGCAGTCGGATCAAAGTCATCTTCTGTCCTGGGTGCCGGTGGCTCAACACCCTGGAGAGCCTCCCTCAGTTGCCAGTAGTGGCAGTTGTAATCCTCAGTGGAGGTGGTGCCTCGGAAGACGCCGTAACGGAATAGGTCGAGGAGGTAGGCGAAAGGTAGGAAGACTATCTTTTCCAAACCCTGAAATGGGAGACAACTTAGATAGAATATACTTTATTGTACACCAAAATTATAACACAGCTCTTATGGCACTATGGTATAATAATAATAATAAATAATAATAAAAATATTTATTTACTCAAAAACAGTAGTTAGATACAGTACATTCTTACAAATATAAGGGTTACAGTTTAATTATAGATAAGAGAATGAGCATCCGCAGCTGAACTAGGCGTGAGCCTGTATCTCAGCTAACAGCGCCGTTTCCCCTTAGAAACAATATACTAGGTAACCTAAATTAGCAAGATGCAAGAGTTTAGGACCATTACAAATCAAAGAGAAATAAGATAAGTTAAGGTATGTTATTGTATTGTAGTTTAAAATCAGAAAAATAGACTGAACGGGAATGAAAGGAGCAGTGGTGGCCCAGCAGTACCGTAGGTTCGAACCCTGATAGGCTAGCCTAATATGTAGATACTTTGTGTAAATTATTTCATCACCACTGCTCTCAAAACGGTGAAGGAAAACATCCTGAAGAAACCGGCATGTCCTAGCACCAAGAATTCGAAGACGTGTGACATCTACCAACCCGTACTGGGCCCGCGTGGCGGATTATGGCCCGCTACCTCTCACTAAGAGGAGGCCTGTGTCTCATTGTGTATATTTACAGTAATGTATGTTGATAAATACCACGCTTAAGAACTGTCGAGCTCGTGGATATAAAGAAGCGACTATTAGCCTGGATATAATTCTGGTTTAATAGTAACTACTAGATCTAGTGCAGCTTTATGGATTCAACTAGCATACAGATATAGAACCTACCATTTTATAAAGCTGATTGATGTTAGACTCAATATCATCAGGTCCATCTTCTAGCAGACCCATCACTCTCAAGTGCTTAGGTGTAGCTACTGAAAGGGCGATGACGTCACCAACAGCTTCATGGAAACCTGGAAAACAAAACAAAAAAAGATTATATAGATAATTCAGGAAAGGATTATGTATGCATTTTTATTACGTTTTCGTCCTTTCTTTTTAGTCCAAGGTGGTGCCTTAAAAAAGTTAAAATCATCAAAGCAGTCATTATATTTCTTTCAGTTGAGAAATCTTATTTACCAGGATTAGCTCCGGCCCTGTAAATAACGGGCTGATCTTTGTATTGTAGGTAGTACTGGATGTGACCCATCTCGTGATGAGTGGTCTTGAAGAAAGCATCAGTGATTGTAGTACATTGCTTGATCCTGATGGACAAAGAATATATTTATAAGTGTTAGTGTTCGGAACAGATAATTAAATAGGTGTATAATTTATTCACGTTACGAAAATTCTTGTACTAAGAGTAGGTTTCAATAGTACAACGGTTATATGTAATTGCAGGTATAAGATATATACGAGTACATAGTATTTAATATCTTCAAGATATATCTTGGGGTTTATTATAAATGTTTAATCGCTCTCTAGTAGTGAATGCCTTGTGGATCTAAGTTCGCCTATGTACCACTATTGTACATGAAGTTTAAATCTATACATATAATAAAATCATAGCGAAGTCAAAACTGTAAATTGAATATTAAAAAATAAAAAATTGCTACGAGGGATGGGATCGATTCTAATGCCTAAATATAGTTTTAAGAATTTTTGTCTGTTTGTCTGAAGGTATGTTCCAGCATCACGCAAATTCTACCGGATAGATTCTATAAAAAATTTGCATAGATATTCTTTATAAGCCTGGTTAAACTGTATGGTATAAACTACCACGCTATTTGCTATGAGCAATATTACATTATATTCTTAATCTTCTCCGCAAATTGCAAAAGGACGCGCCAAAAGGTCAGGATATTGCAGATAGTTACCAATTTAACTTTTTAAATGATTATCATCACGCTATAATTTTATGGAGAACAGCAGTTAATCATAAAATATATAAGAACGCTACTCATTTATTTATTTATTTTAAATAGTACTGCTTTAAAATCGAAACGTACCTAAAATCTTCGCCATCGAAGAAGTCCCAGGCTGAGGCATGGCAGACCATGTCGCGGCCATCATTAGGTTTCTCAATGATCGACCTCTCCCAGAACAGTTCCGGCATGCCACTCAAGCTCAGAGATGTGAAGAATTCTTCAGCAGTCTCGAAAAACTTCAGCGCTGTGTAGTTCTGGAAAATTTTAAATATTTTTCTTAGTATTTTGTAGGTTTGGTTCTCGGAGCCTATAATATGGAGAGATTAAAAACGATGAAAATGGATAGGGAACCAGATAAAATGTTAAAATTTAAAATAAAAAGATTAAAGCGTTATAAAAATGATGCTATCAGAAATAATTAATTACAGTAAACCATTTCCAAACCATCATTTTTACAAGGATTATGTGGCGTTTATAAAAACAAAATAATAATCTTTTACCTGGGCTTGTAAAGCAGCAGTGACGTCAATATCAGGCTTATCAGGGTACGGCCTGGTGAACTTCTCCACATTGTTCCAACTTTGAGCCCAAATATTACCTGAAATAGATATTACTCGTAGTTCTGCGAACAGCGGACCTCGCAAGCAAAATTTTTTTGCAACAATTAAATTATTTTCAGAATTCTATAGTTTCGTGGTTAGAAGATGGGCCCTGGTGCTCCAAAAATCAGTAGTTAAAGAGCCGACTACTGCCACTAGCAGAAATCTAAAAGTGAACAATTTACTGCATTTCAAGGAGAGATTCTGCTCATCACACCGAAGATTCTCATCAGATCTTCACCAATTTTTTATGGGACCAACTGAAAATTAATACTTTTCAAATAAAAAAGAATCATTGTAATCGGATCTCATACGGTGGAGATATCCAGTAGCTCCCTTTTTGCCCCTTTTTTGAGGAAGTACCCCGCCACTCAAAAATCTTCGACAACAAAAATATCTATAAAGTCGTAAAACCTGTATATCAAGTTTCGTCCAGATCAATTGTAAAATATGACCTTTTAGAGAACCAACAAACTGACACACGAAAGCAAATTTTGCTAAACTTGAAGCAGAGACGCTTCGCTCGCTCGGTCAATTATAGCAACTGTTTTATGCTGCTTCTTTGCCTCAACCAAAATACGGTATCTCAATACGACCAACAGCATTTTAAAAGCGATTGTGAATAAGCCTGATTGCCCGTTCCTGGGGCACTGGACCCGTATGCACAGCTGCATACATAATAGGTTTTTGAATTAGTTTTATTTTTGTTGCAGTTTTATTTTTTTAATGGAATACTAAAATAATTTTATAAATGTTACTAACAAATGTTGTTAACAACAATATTAATCATTTGTATTCAATATAAATGAATAATAATAATAAACTATGGTAGTTGTATCATGAACTTGAATAATATCTGTCATATGCCAACTGCCAAAGGTGTGCATGTAAAGAAAAAGATTCAGTCGGGACCCACATAAAGAACTTTCTAGAATGATAAGGAATCATTTCTATACTTTGTCTTACCCAACAAATGTGCAGGTATAGGTCCTTTGGCCGGCACCACATGCTCCCCATACTTGAGTCTCAGGTGCCTCCTAACGTAAGCGTGTATCTGTTGGTACAGAGGTTTGATCTGGGCCCAGAGGGACGCAAACTGGTCCTCACTGTCATCTGACTCATACTCGCTCAGCCACCATTCTGCTACGCTGTCGTATCCTGGAAGAGTTTAAATGACATTAATAGGAGAAAAATTATGCCTATTATAGAAAAGAAAACGTTCTCATATTTCTTTATAAAAGATGATTTATATCAGCCAATCAAAGACATGAAATTAGACAAGAAATTACAGAAACAAAGTAAATCTCTTCTGTAAGAATCGAAGAAATTACTCAGGACCAAGAGAATGATAATTTATGATGGTATGAAATGAGTACCAGTAAGTAATGTAAAAATATCGAAGCATCTCTTCATTCGTAGTTAATTAAGAAAGAAACGCTTTCTCCTATGAAAGACACAAATAAAAAATATATCATTGCACGCCTATAATCCTCAAAAGCATCGGCAACCGTATTTAGTAACGCTCATTTTGCAGTTATTATTACATCCTATGATAAAAACATGAAGAAACATAAACTACTCAATACTTTACCGTTCAACTTAGCAGCCTCGTTGTTCATAGCAACGTACTCAGTGAAGTTGCCCTTGGAAGCTGCGCCGGCGACCCTGTGCCACTCCAGCCAGGTGTACTTCAACTCCTCAGGGTCGTTACTGTTCGCGAAGATCTCAGTCACCTCTGGAATTAAGAAAATTATGTTGCAATTTGTAAATATTTACATTTTAATTATGAACGAACTATGTGCATAAACCAATAGTCCACGAGATAAAATATAATTATTATTGAAAGAAGTTTGAACACTAATCATTAGTGAAACTTTATAAGTCGATAATGCGGTTGGTCCACCGTCCGCAGGGAATCCCTATAGCGGGCGTAAGGACCAATGACATTAATCGGTCGGTAAAAAGCGTACGAAGGCCCACACCTAATGAAAATGACCAATAAAAATAAGTCTTCAAAGCAACTGCCAAACGTGCGGTGCAGGATCTTCGTATACCGCAATCGTTCTCTATCGACTAATGGAAACGGTTCCCCGAATACGGGCCCTATGGTATGCTTTACATAAATCTTTAGCACCCACACATGCGAGCCCTATCGACTAATGAAAACGGTTCCTTGCATGCGGGCCCTAGGGCATGCGTTACATAAATCTCCCGTACCTCGTTACGAGCCCTATCGACCAATGAAAATTAACCTTAATTTGTGTTTCCTCTGTTCCGTATCAAGTTTCCTCAACTAGATTAAATTTTCAGACATTTAAATTAAAGCTACGCCAACTCACCTGGTTCAACATGCAAGTCACACTTGGTACTATCCTTAAAGTCACAGATAGTGGCCTTAGCATACGTCGACTGCATGTTACTGATGGCACTGATTAGTCTCTCGTTCAGGTCCTCAGGAAGAGCAGATGTACCGAGCTTGGTATACTTCTCGAACATTCTCTTGAGGTCTCGATCTTCGTACTCATGCCAGAGGTAGCTCATCGTCTCTTTCCAGTACTCTTTCTCTTCTTCTGCCAGCTCTAAAGAAACTGCTAGCTGGAATTAAAAGTATTTTGGATCAATTATATAATAATATAATAATATAACCCAATACCTTGTTGAATGTTTTTGGGATCACACATTTTGATCCCTCGTGGCGTCAAAATAACGATAATTAGGTTAACATACTTAACATCAAAATCCAAAAAATAAGAAAAAATTATAAACCAGTTTGTGATCGAAATGGCAACATTCGCGGTCGACAAGAGACAAAATTAACTAAAATAGTCAAAATAAGATTCGAGATGAGACAGATTCGTCTAACCAATAGTTACTGCACTCATTTTCTAATGCATATTAAACATCAGGAATAAAAAAGGGGTATTCTCTCACAAAGCTTACCATTCGATCTTCATTATACTTCGTAATATTACTCTCATAGTCCCACGAAGCAATAGTCTTCTTATTCCTAGCCTTCGACATCAGTTCATCCAAGTTCCTCATGTAGTCCCTGCCGGCTGCTTCCTCGGCTGCTCTTTCCACCGCCCTCCCTCGAGCAGCCACGATGAAGACTGAGGCGATGGCGCCCACCAGGGCTAGCTCACCGATGATCTTCATTACTAACTGGAATAAGTTTGATATTGGTTTAGCCACATATGACACAATTAATGTTGAGTGACGTTACGCTAAAGATTTTCAATTAATTTAACTGAGAAATACAGGTCGACATTCACTCATTAGCAAATGTCGGGTAGAAGCGTATTTTAGTCGAAAGCACAATGTAATAAGGATGTGGCTAGTATAATATTGATTGCCTCAAAACGTAATCAATGATCACTCGATAATGTTTTGAGGCATCGCAATCTGAATAGGGAATACTGATTAAATAGAAGATTATCAATCAGAACATGCTACTCCATTCAATACAAAACCACATAGCAACGAACTTGCTAACACAAATCAAGAGACACCCAAAATAAAAAATCAGACCAACCTACAAGATCACACGGTTTCACAAATGGCAATGACGAAAACAATCTCATATCAATGCATAAATACTTAAATACTGATGGCTCCGTCTCAAAACTCGGACAAAACAACGTGTCAAGGAGGATGGAAAGGTGAATGATCCAACCAATATTGTTTGTGGTAAATTGAGCTGAACAAATGGGAAAAAATATTAAGATAAAGGTAACCTCGGTGTAGTCTGCACTTGCGGTATTGTAATTATTGATAGACTGGTCGACAGCAAAATACTCGTATAAGCTGAACCTTCTTCAGATTAGGTACCCGTACAGTGTATAGAAAACGCATGATAAATCGTTGATCAGAGTCTATAAGATGAAGCTTGGAGGCTTAATTTAAAGTACAATTTGCTGAATTAAATCAATTAATGAAGCCAAGTCCATAGTCTAATTTATTGGCTATTATTATCCAATAATAGCCATAAAATTAATGCGGAAAGAAGTGTCTAATTTTAAATACAAATCAAGCAAATTGTTTTATCTCAGTTATGTTGTATATGTATTCTATACATACTCCCAAATTGTATTCTTTATTTATTTTCATAATTATGAAAAAGACTTTGGACGTATTTCGCTATGTTGTGTTTTGCAACAGTTTAAGTGGATCAGTATCATTATCTGTCCTATCTAACACATCTTTGTGTTATCTCAATCTGTCACAATCAGTCTGCCTAGCCTTTTCCCAACCTAACCTAACTTAACTTTATTTTACATGCAGCGACTGCCTATCTGACCTCCACAACCCAGTAACTGGGTAATACTGCTACTTGGTAAGACTGGTTGTCAGACTTTCGGGCTTCTGACGACGCGTAACGACTGTCAAAGATCCACGAATGACAGCCGGGACCAACGGCTTTACGTGCTTCTCGAGACATAGAGGAGTGTCGGTATGTAAAGATGGTCACCCATCCATTGATCCACCCTGACAAGCGTAGCTTAACCTGATGGGTGGACCCGTGCGGCTGTTATTACTTAGCTACGAAATCCAATATATCATTATCTCAATCTGTCACGTGAGGTCAGTTTTTTTTTTTGACCAGAATGAAAAGAGCTGTTTTGCAAAATACAAATTACGAAATTTTTCGTCCAATTTAGAATATTCATAATAGTTCTAAAATATGCTGCGAAATGCTTGTTCTTGGCTTGTACATATATTTTTCTACCAATTAGGTACTGTTTTTTTCTTGAGCAAAAATACTGAACTAGTTCCATTAAATGTTTGATACTATTCGTACTTACAAATAAAACCTTTTTGGCAGTCTGACTGCAATATCCACAAGGCATCTTCCTATTTTTTTTAGTTCTATTTATTTTAACCATCAGAAAAAATTATAACTTCCACGATTTTATCACTGTAACACACAGAACCACCTCAAACTCTCAAGTTACTAAAACCAGTAGTTCATACTCGAAAACATTAATTATTATGTAAATTAATTACCAACGTGTCATGCTTTTAGGATTTCAAGTGTTTTGTGTGACGAGAAAATTGTCGCCGAAACAAATGAGATGAGTGGATGGTTCAGGCTAAATGTAGCATGAAAATAAATAAAATTATACAGTATTACCTAGAGGCAGATGCCCAAAACGGTGTTCGGACTTATCCGAGCAACTGAAGATACCTAGCAGCGCCGTACTACACCAGGCCACTGATCGTAATACATGGAGAAAAATCGTTGACAACTTGAAGCGGAGTCACGATGCTCAATAGTATGTAAAAGCGCGATTAGAAAGAAAATAGTATTAAGAGCGGTTATTCGATTAATTTGGCAATATTACTGAATGAAATGTGGCTAACTAGCGAACTAGAATATTAATAATGAATTGCAATTATAACACTGAATTTGATGTTGTAGTGCGTTTTAGGTGTAAAAAAGGCATTTGGCAAGTTTCCTTGCGATGTTGCGATATTAATAAATTCGAATAACATAGCAGCCTTTCGACTGCCTCGTTAGTCTAGTGCAGTTATTTCAAATAGAGTATAGTGTGTAACTGTACTCTATTTGAAATAATATTAGACATTTAAAAAAAAAAATTACAGTGCGTTCAACCGATTTTGATTCTTCTATTGCGTTGGTGGCATGACAAATGGCAGCTGCAGTAAACAGTTGCTGTTACTTTTTTTGCTTTTAATGCCATCCTTATGCCTATGGTATAGAAGTCAAAATCGGTTGAACGGACTATAAAAAAGGTTTGTTTAAATGTCTAATCTTATTTCAAATGGAGTATAGATACTATAAACTACTGTTTACCCCATCGGGAAATACAAGCGTAATGTTTTGTTATGTAAGGTCAGAAGTACGATGAGCTACTATGAATAACCTGGTTGTCCTCTAGATTCAAGACAGATAAGATAAAGATTATGCAAAGCATAGCAAAACGGAAAGGTAGCAAAAACATTACTTAGCATTTGTTTGCAAACTTGTAAATATACGAACTGGTTATCAAACCACAAATCTAGGTATATAAAACCTAGCATTTGTGGTTTGATAACCAGTTCGTAACAATTAAAATAACACATAATATTACGCTTGTATTGAGAGAGGTGCACCGGTACACCCACATTTCGCTAGTTATGCTTAACTCCCATGTAATAAGGGGCGAGCCTATTGACATCAACCGGGCACAAATCCAGGGCATACTAACGCCATAGTGAAGTGACCATGTCTACGGGCTCATAAGTCTATAAGCCGTATGTCCAGAACCAGGCCTACACTAGTATGGCATTTAAAATCAAGTAAGATAATTAATTACCTACTAATCAACCCTAACCCACTGCAAAAACAATACAAAGTACTTCAACATTTTCCCACACAGATAGAAGTAGCAATTAGTTGGAGGTCGGGTTATTATAGATATTTATGGAATTCTCCTAGAATAAAACTTCCATTCCATTCTATAAATTTTTCTACAACACAATGTTATATTTAGAAAAGGAGCCCGGGTTTTCTATGCCCAGTTAGTGGGCAAAAGGAAAAGGCATAACCCCTCTTGCAAAGGTCTAAGGAAGATAATTTACACTTTTATAATTTCTAACATGACGATTATTTTCGTGGACGTGCACGCCATCACAATAACACAATGAAGTAAAACGTACGGAAATAGAATATGAAGACGCTTTATAATTTCCATTCGCGATAACTTTATAACATGTTATAACGTGACGATATCGTAGCACACCAAACCTGCCGAAATCCTCCACAAGTGGCACCAAACTTCCACTGTATGTAAATGATTAAAAAGTATTTTTTCGTGGATTTTACCATCAACGTAGACGTCCACGATAATGTGACGAGTGGAATTAAAAACGCATAATGTCACAGGCTTACAATGTAGAATCTTGTATTATATCCTATCTATATATATATATAATTCTTCTATAAGTCTGTATGTCACTGAACTCGTCCTCCCTCCTCCTCGGCTGGATCGATTTTGATTAAATTTCTACCTGCAGCTGCCGTATGCTACTGCATGTTGAGTGCTGTCTGCAGCGGGCTTAAAACGGCTGAACGAACAGCATATTCTGAATCTGTTACAATAGGGATGATGCCTGGGTAAAAAAAAAAAAAACTAATTAGTCCGCAAGTCAGATAACAAAAAAATATTAGACACGTATTTTTTTCTTTATCATATTAATAAAAAAATACTTAGATAAAACGCACTTTAGGTTGGGGAGTGGGGGTCGATACGTCACTAGTACGTATAAAATCTACATACTCGTGACTTCATGCCACATTTTACCTCAATGTATCGCCGTAATCTTTAGATTACGTACAAAAAGAAAAAATATGTGTCCAATATTTTTTTTATAATCTCAAAGACGGACTAAAAAAAAATGTTTGTCGTCATCCCTATTTGCTGTCAGGGTATAACCACGCACCCGTGGTTTAGAAAAACTCCTAACAAGGGACAAAATTTCAATTTCAATTCGGTGCCTCTAATATACCACGCTCGTGCGTTAGTACATAAAGTGGACAACATTCGCCTTGTTAAATATTCTGGTTTAGTATTCATAAGCGTTACAAAACATTGTTAGTCAAATATTTGTGACAATTTCATGCAATATGTGTATTTTTGTATGTGAAGGAGACATTCGATGTAACGGAGTAGGCCCGACCGTAGTATTGCGTCAGTGTTCGTCCTAATTTTTAAGGCATTTTGTATAAACTACACAAAGAAGAGAATTCTAGAAATACGCACTCTTTGTATAGAAAGAATTATCCTAATACTTTATGCTTACATTATCAAACAAAACCTCAAAATTCATAATTGGTCTATAGTCTACAAATTCTGAGCTTTGAACAAAATGCACTAAAATTAGTAACAGAAAATACTTACAAGACAAAACTTTTGTTCCTTCGGCAATGTCATGCCTCGAGATCAAAATGTCCAAAAAACTTTAAGATATGCAACACATTTACCCAAAATGATATTCTATTGCACAAAACTCAAAGCGCATTATCCTTTTTACGTTATCACGAATTTAATAAATAAATTCATTTTCTAAACGGGATGTTGAATCACGATCATGTTTGATGACACTCCGCACAATAATAAGGATGTTAGCAGCAATCTTTTTAATTCCAACTAATTGCTAAATATTATGAGGAAAATGTAGTTTTTCTTTGTTTCCACAATGAAAAATATTTTATTTCTAATTAGGTTTATTCTCACCTTTTATTTTCATTGCGTGTGGTTACTACTTACATGGAGCGACTGCGTATCTGACCTCCACAATCCAGTAATTGGGTAATACGATACCCCTTGGTAAGACTAGTGTCAGACTTTCGGGCTTCTGACGCCTCTTAACGACTGTCAAAGATCCACCTTTAACGGCCGGGACCAACGGCTTAACGTGCTTACCGAGGTACGGAGGAGTCTCGGTATCTAAAGATGGTCACCCATCCAAGGACCAACCCCGGCAAGCGTAGTTTAACCTGATGGATTGACCCTTGTGGCTGTTATTACTTAACCATGAGCTCCTACAGCCAGCATCTTCATTATCATGAAAGCGAAATACCAATGTCATTTCAATAATATTGCGATTTTAATACATGTTTCTTGATCGTAAATTCAACAAAATACGTAGGCGTACAGGTTTGATTCGATCCCGTGTAATGCATTTTGGATTCAAATTAAATCCAAGGAGACATACAAGACATACATATGCAAGGTTAAAAGCAACATGTAAAATACATAGAATAGACTTGTATGAACTTGGCAAAAGATCTGATAAAAAATATCTTCAAAACGCAAAACAAAATATCTTCTTCTACAGAAGGAGGAACAAATTCATGTGACATTGGTACCTATATATGCTGAACAATAAAATCTTATGGTGTGTGACCTCTTCCTCAATCAACTTTGGCACCAAAAAACATATATATAACTACTCTTTAGGTAAGTAGTAAGTAAACGTTCAATCAGGTACTATGTTTTCTAGAACCACTTAATCATCAGTCCTGTTCCTTGTTCCGCTCAAATTTCTGATGTGTCCAGCATTAAAGACAAACTTCTGAATACAGATGTCAAATCCTGTTAATTTGCTAAATTCTTTCTTAAACCTCCAAAAATATCATAGCAGTTAGTGATCGACCCCAGGATATTCGTCATAGACTTGATAACTAAAAAAAAGTTGTCCCAAAAATGTCCTATTTATCTCTCCTGTCCACGATCAAGTCAATGTTCATGTAGAATATTATTTATGTCACCAGTTATAAAAAATACAAGACTTACCGCCTGTTCCTGCTGCTATCAAATCCACACTACCACTTGAGACGGGATGCGATACGTATTTATCTAAGGCACTGCATGAATGATAATCTGTCTCCGTTGAATTATCGATACTGATCTTACCGATATATGCTTTAACCAGTTTTGTTTGTTTGTAATCAAAACAGTTTCCCTGCCAATGGCATGTAAAACCAGTTTTCAATTTTAACATGGACACAAAATTTCGTTCTGTATTCAAGTTTTAATCGGAATACTCCGCTTTAGTTTATTTAACAAAAAAAAGACCCAAAAAAAGGGACCCAAAAAAAGGGCCCAAAAAAAGACTAAATTGATACAAATTCCAAACCCATTTTTCGTATCCCAAATATTGGATATCAACAGACTGGATATTGGTAACCTGATATTTTTATCCCCTACGAACACGAGGCCCAGAGAACTTATTTTCTTACAATTCTCATCATACATATTATATACTTTTAATAATAAACAGCACAGCAGTATCAAACTAGTTTCGTCTTCAACTAGATTCCCGTGCACTTGTCATTGGCTCGATTCGAAACGTGTTTGCTTTGCACAAATACATTCTCTAGGTTTTTCCTTAAAACTTAACGTGTGAGGAATCAAAATATTGATCAAAGTTTGTGTACTTGTATAGCCTTGAACCTGACATTGTCATGATGCTTCAATGTGATAATTGCATCCGAGACATCGCGGCCCATATAATATTTTTTTGTTTGAATTTTGATGAGCCATAAGAAAATTATGACGCACTTCTCCAGATGAGCCATTTTATAATGATGACTTTAACACGTCGGGTTTCTTCTGTTTCTGTTCTATAAACAGAACTAGAAGAAACCCGAAGTGTTGAAGTTCTTATGGCTTGAACCTGTATTTCATTTGTCTCTTTAGTTTTAACTTCATCACTTACAATTCAGTCATCATTAAGAGAATCGATTATTCTCATTTCAACATTTACAACTTAACATGTGACGAAATTCTGAGATAACTTCTTGTCATCTTTATTATCATAGTACGGGCTTTGAACCCATTTAATTGTATGTAGCGTTACCCGTATCTATCTATTGATAATTCGATACGAGATGATTTTATCTTTATCTTATTCTACTATCATACGAATGATCCGGCAGTTTTGTCAAGTTGTTGTTACGTTACGTAAAACCCAGGTATTTAGTCTAGGAGATAAAGTATAACACCATAGTTGATACTACTGTCTGGAGCTCACAGTATGAATAAAAGCACTTTCTGTATGGCCACAAAAATATTTAACAAGCTGCCTGAGACATTGAAATCGTTAAACCTGGACAAATTCAAAAGAGTGCTTATGAAAATATTAATTGATAAATGTTACTACTCGCTAAAGGAATATTTGGACGACAGTTCTATAATGCCTCCTATAGATAATAAGTGTTAGGTCAAAATAGATGTATTTTGACATTACTGTATTTATTTTAACTAATCGACATTGCAATCCATTGACATTATTCTAATACATTTTATTGACATTTAACATTTATGTGCTACCTTAGATTTAATTGTTGACATTGAAGGAATAGTTTAATAATTGCTTTGACATTTCTGTATTAATTTAAAATTTTATGACTGACATTATTTTCTATTTTTTTTTTTAACTTTTCTAAATTTTATTGTTGACTATTTGAAAATATTTATGCATCGCTTACACTTTAGCATTCTTGTTTTTTTTATAATTTAAATTGATAAAAGTATTTGTTGCACGTAGATAATTAATAATTAAATGTCAAATTGATCATCATATTTGTACGCCAAATGGCAAAACATAGAGCACATATGAGAATGTAACACCTGTTTGTTTAACTACCTATGTTAACAAATAAAGAATCTGAATCTGAATCTGAATCTGAATCTGAGTAATGCGGACAGGCGGACAAAACTGGTTTCAGGCCTGCCCCAAGGATTGCCATAAAAAAATATTTTGTCCTTCTCCTGTTGGTCAGCTCAACTTGTGTAAGGCCTACCCGAACTGCAAATTATAATACACCCGTCGCATAAATTTTCGGTCTATGCGAAAACTTCGGGCTGTCTAGCGTTACCTTGGTTCTCCTGCAAATCTCAATTTCTCAATTTCTGATTCCTTCATTCAGGAAAACTCTGCATAGAAGATGAATAGGTATACATATTATTATCTTCTAAAATAAAATTCCAAAGGTTCCTTATAAAAAAACATTTATTATGAATACTGTGTTGCTTGTCTGCTATAAATTAGACTAAGTGTAGTAAGTACTCAACGCGTCACGACTCTGCCGGTTCTTGTGCCTCTGGTTTTGTTACTTCCTTTGCGCTTAAAGCGGCCCGCTGTTCCGCTGTGCAGTATTCTAGAAATAAATAAAAAGGAATATTAGAAGATTTTTTTCCTCATTATACATCGATGCCCAGTTAGTTAGGAGGAGTAACAGCCGCACGGGTCAATTCATCAGCTTAAGCTACGCTTGCCGGGGTTGGCCGGGGGATGGGTGACCATCTTTACATACCGAGACTTCTCTGGGCCTCGGAAAGCAATCCGTTGAGCCGATAAGCCGTTGGTCCCGGCTTTCAGTCGTGGATCTTTGACAGTCGTCACGAGTCGTCCGAAGCTTGAAAGTCTTACCAAGGGGTATCGTATTACCCAGTTACTAGCTTGTGGAGGTCAGATAGACAGTCGTTTCATGGAAAATACTGGTATTCAGCTGCATCCGGTTAGACTGGAAGCGGACCCCATCATAGTTGGAAAAAGGCTAAACAAAATGATTGTCATTGATGGCCAGTTAAAGTTATTTTAAAAACTGATCATAATACCACCTTTGTAAGAGGGCAGTGTATTTAGGGAGAAACTAACCATGTAGCTAGTTATCTATCAGAGAACGTTGATCCTTATCTGTAAGGTTTCATGTTGAGATCAAAAATCTTTAAACCAAATGGAGTTAATTACCAGCAAAAGTAATATCACACTAGCGACATCTTTACAGTTATACGAAGATATCTATGCTATGTCAAATGTCAACTAGCGAACTAAAAGTTACAAAACTAAAAGATGGAGCCACTAACTGACTTCGCAAATTGTTACATCACGAAAACAAAACAAAAAAGAATGCAGTTTTACTAACGTGTTTTACTAGGTTCCCATCCGATATATTCTCCAGTGCGTTGGTTCTCTGCCGTCAGCCACTCTTGTAGAGGTCTGAAGTACTCCAGGAGACCATCAGCTTTCATCTGTCGCTGGCCAGTGAGGGCCTCCATCGCGTCAGGCCAAGGCTTTGATGAGCCCATCTTGAGCATGTTGCTGTGAAAAAAAGAATGTTATAGTTTTTTTCTGTTATGAACTGAATACTTTAAGCTGCTGTAGCGTGTAAATCTAGCGAGAGCACATGCACCGTATATTGCATGCACCGGGAACTAATGCTACTATGGTAGAAAGAAGAATAAAGTAGGGTTTTAGTCAGTAGGAATGTGACACAACCTCCGTTCCTGCCTGACGCAGGGCATCCATGCGGATTTTCCCATGAAAAAGGATTTAAAATCAACTGCGTGTATCGAACTTGACCATAATATGGACTGAAAAAGTTTCTAAGTTTCAAAATTACACTCTCGTTAACAACCTTACAAAAATACATTATGAATTTATTTTATTTTTATTTTATTCTATTCGGGAAACTTACAGCTAATTTATTTATGTCCATTTACAAGTTTCCACTGCTACACACTAAAAATAAAAATGAAAAACGTCGGTACAACATACCTATAACATAAATTAGGAAATAAATAGTACACGATTGACTTCTCTATCTCTATATATATAAAAAACAATTGCCGTGCGTAAGTCTCGCAAAAACTCGAAGATGGCTCGACCGATTGTGATAAACTTTGGTAAGTTGTTGTGTGCGCGCCAGAGAAGGATCCTTACGAAAAAAAGCCATTGCAATGCATGCCGCATGGCATTAGCTAGTACAAAATAAAAATCGTTTAGACGAAAACAATTACTTCTCCGTAAAGAAGCTTTCCATATCCATTGCATCTTTTAACCATCAAAATAATAAAGCAGGAATAACTTACGACAAAGCGTTTCCAGCGGCAACACTCTGGTAAATGTCGCAGTCCACCAGCTTCTTGTTCAGGTCCTCGGGCACGTACTCGCCAGCCAGCTGGCAGAGGGCGCGGTGGAACTGGAACTGCACTATGAAGGACACGTAGTATCTGGAATGTCAAGGAAAGAGTTTTTGTAGAACTAACGAGTTCCGTCAGAGGGTAAAATCATACAATATTTTCCATTGCGATATCTCCTATTGAATCGGTACCTACAGTATTGTTGGTATTTTATAACGTACGCAGATACGATTAGACAATTTTTCAATTTTTTTTTCTTTCTTTAAGAACTGCGTGTCAAAATCACAACCAGCCATATCTTTTATTTATCCACGAGGCCCTTGTTAAGATAATCCAGGATAATCAGCTTATAGCAATGCACTAGTGCATTGCTATAAGCTGATGCTTCACCAATAGGGTTCAGGGTTTCAGCTTGTGTACGCCTTAACTATTGTGAGCTTTGTGAGATTTATATCAATAAAGTACTATTATTATTTTTATAATAGCGCTCTATTTCACTCCACACTCGGCTTCTTTCATCCAGCTGGTACAAGCTTAATTTCTTTAATTATATTTCCATTTCATTTATTTTCTTTAATTTTTTTAATTATCTAGCTTGTCTTCCTCACCTTGCATATTCCACATTAGCAGACACATGGTATTTAGCAGCCGCATCAAAGTCTTCCTCAGTCCTGTTGATCGGCGGCTCCACACCCTGCAGCATTTCTCTGAGCCTCCAGTAGTGACAGTTGTAGTCCTCAGGAGGAGTAGACCCTCGGAACACGCCGTAACGGAACATGTCCAGGGTGTATGCGAATGGCAGGAATACGATCTTGTCTATACCCTGGAATATAAGTGAGAAAGCAATATTAAAATGAAAAGGAATACATGTAACGGTCTCTTTGCATGAAATTAGAATGAAAGTAATATTATTATTTTGAGATTGCTTATCTTATCAATAATATGAAGAAGCAACCTAGCATACTCTACGTTTAGACTTCTTAAATTCATCGCCATCATCATTTCAGCCGATAGATGTCAACTGCTGGATATAGGCCTCCTCAAAGCATCGCAATATCGACCTTCTCGCTTCGAGCGAATTTCGGATTTCTTATTTTAATAATTTTATTAAAGTTACCTCTCACCATTTTATAAAGCTGGTTGATTTCAGTCTGTTCATCTTCAGCGTCTCCCGTACTTAGACCAACGCGTCGGAGATGTTTAGGAGAAGACACTGACAGAGCAATCGTGTCTCCTACAGCTTCATGGAAACCTGAAATATATGCCGGAGAATTAGAAGTTACGATGGAAAAAATTATAGCAATGTGGAAGAAGAGAACGTGTGCGATAGATTTGGATAATATTTTACATATAAACTGCCGTTTATGGAGAAAGAATATAGATAGAGAGATAATTATGGGGAAAATGTTAAGATTATTTTTAAAGATTTATCTCAATGACGTAATAGTAATAAAGTCAATACTTATGAAGACGACACAGTGGAAAAGAAAGACCTAATAGAAGCACAAATTGTAAATCCAAATCGTCCGTTGAGGACATACGAGAATAAAAGATTGATAATGTAGTTAAGTATGTTTGTTTCAAGTCATTCCGTACTATATTTTAAGTAATGGATCAATTTAAGAAGATACAGGGCCAAATGATGAAGAAGTTAATTCGTTCCCAAATTCCAAATACCTGGATTGGCACCCTCCCGAAACTGGAACGGTTGATGTCTATACTGCAAGTAATATTGGACATGACCCATTTCGTGATGCACCGTTCTAAAATGTTCTTTGTTGATCGTTGTACACATTTTGATCCTGGCATAACAAATAAGAATTAATTACCTGGGTTAGCTCCATCCCGGAATACAAATGGTTGATGTCTATACTGAAGGAAGTATTGAATATGTCCCATTTCATGATGTGTAGTTTCAAAGTACTCGTTATCAACTGATGTGCACTGTTTGATCCTTCAAAATTAAGCCAAATAATAATGTTAGTTGAAATTTAGAATTTTTGTTAATTTGGAAGCACGTATGATGTGTTAGTTTGAGGTACACGTAGGTATGAGGACCGTTCTATGGCGAAATATTTTATGCAGTTGAGTACATTTATGAAAACAATGGATGGATGGTATAAAATGGATAGACCCATACCGAAACGGTTAATCTCATCACTTGTACACACAACTCTTACTAGAGGTCGACCTGGCCCTGAAAACGATCACACTGCGAATATGAATCCGCTGTTTTTTTTAAGTACCCGATATAAGTGGAGTGTTTAAGATTATAGTGACAAGATTACATGAGAAGACCAGCTAAGTGACAAAGGACAATGATGATATTTTAATTTTGTTTCACCATTAGCGGTTGATTCTAATTCAAAATTAAATTATAGTTTTCATAAGCAATGCATTTGACAGCGTTATTTCTATCCCAATTTCTCCAATGGCTAAGTAAACCCAAGTCAATATTTCATTTTACCTAAAGTCTTCTCCATCATAAAAGTCCCAAGCGGAGGCATGGCATACGATCTCCCGGTCATTAGGCTTCTCAATAATGGAGTTCTTCCAGAACTTTTCCGGCATCGCTGTCAGATTCAAAGACCTGAAGAACTCATCAGACATCTGGAACATCTTGACTATGGTGAAGTTCTGTTCTTTCATCGTTTGGGTGATGTCAATTTCCTTCTTGTCTGGATACGGGCGGGTGAAGGACTCTATGTTGCTCCAGGTTTGAGCCCACATGTTACCTGAAATTTTAATGCATGGAGTTTTAGTTAAGTAAAGGTAATAAGTTCGTTTAGAGACAATTCACCTATTTTCTGGGTTTATCTTAAACAAAAAAGAAAATCAATTCTTAATAACAGTTTAAGACTTGATTTTCTTGCCTAGATCGCAGTATCCATTTAATCTATTAATTGATTTGTTCAACCAATAAAACCCAAGATAAAGGAAATGTAAGAAAGAAACAATTAAACATTCTGTAAAGGAATTCTGCAATAGCCTATGATTGAAACAATTCTGCGTTTAACAAAAGAGTACAAAATAATTTCGAACATCATGTCTTTCTTCGATCATCTGATCTTGTGTGATCTCCGTCACTGATCTTCTTCACTTAGACACAATCAACAAAAATACCCAGATCCTCACCTAACAAATGCGCCGGAATGGGACCCTTGGCCGACACCACATGGTCGCCATACTTGTCCCGCAACCTCTTCCTCACGTAAGCATGTAGCTGCTGGTACAACGGTTTCACGGCCTCCCACAGCTTAGCCAGCTGTTGCTCAAAGTCATCTACCTCGTATTCTGACTGCCACCAATCAGCTACGTCTTTGAAATCTGAAATTGAGAACATTGTTTTTAGAATTTGAAACTTAATTATTAGTAGAATTATAAAATGAATATATTTAAAGGAACAGCATAAGATTTTGACAAATGTATTATAGACACGGTTGAATTACAAAAATACTCGTAGGTGACTTTTCCTCATTACTCTAAATAAAAGCTATATTAAAAAGTCATAATTATATTGCGCTAAAGGATTTTTAGTAAATAAGGAAGTACTGATAAAGTAAATAGATCCCATAAAATTCTACGAAATTTTCGAATAGCATTTTACTTCAGTGTCTTACCTTACGACAATATTATTACGCAGCTACTTTGCATACTGCGAATTTCAAGAATTCACATACGTAGGTATATTTCCATCAATTGTCCTGAACGAGAGATGTGGAAATCTATATTTTAAGGACATCTCCATAGAAACGCCCTTAAAATATTAACCTATGGGTTTTCGTTTTCTATCATTGATCTCCTAGTATTTTAATTGTGCGAAGTCACGCGGGTGCTAATAATTAACTTATTAAAATCTACGTCATCAACGATAAATGCCTCACCATTCAGTTTAGCAGCCTCGTTGTACAATTTGACGTATTCAGTGAAGTTGTGTCGTGCCTTAGCACCTGCTTCTTTGTGCCACTCAATCCAGAGGTGCCTCAACTCATCAGGGTCTTGACTCTTTGAGAACAGCTCCGTGATATCTGAAATTAGTTATGTTTGAACGAATATTTTAAAAAATATACAAAAAAAAGAATGATTGAATGCAAGAACATTTTCGAAATATACGAAGAACTCAATAGTCAATAGGGAAAACATTTGAATTATTTAACTCAAAAACCAGTTTTATGGCCCAAAAAACCTGTGTCTAAACTATTATAGCGTCCCACCACCTCTATCTCTCCTCTTCACCTCTTCATCTGATAACCCTCGTGACACTTATGAAGGTTATTTCATTTAATTACCGAAGTCGTTCCTCACCTGGTTCCAAAGCCAAATTACACTTCGAAGGATCTTTGAAGTCACAAATCTTGGCAGTCGCGTAGTTAGACTCCATCCCGGACACCGACCTCATCAGCAGCTTGTACTTATCATCAGGTAAGGCCGACACTCCCAGCTGGCTGTACTTCTTGAACATTCTCCGAAGTGTGAAGTCTTGGAAGTCCTGCCATCTGTACATTTTTGTCTCTTCCCATGCTCGCTTCTCTTGTTGGGACAATTCTAGGCGGATTTGGATCTGGAATGATATGAAAAGAATTATGAGAGACTATTTTAAAAAGGACAGTTGCAAGCTGTCGTAACTCGCAATTTTTACTAACATTACGTGTTTTTATAATTTCCTAGACCCATACAGAGTCTCAAATAATAACAAATTCTTAATGAAAAATATATAGTTTTCAATAGCCATTAAGATCGAAACGTAAAAGACAATATTTGGAATCGTTCTCCAAGATTTTGGACCTTGAAATTTGCATCTACAAGGCTGAAATCTGAATTTGCATCCAGGTTCTGTAAACTAGGATCTGGCCAAGCCTGCATTTGTCTAGACTAAGTTTAATTTGTTTATTTTATTTGCACAGCTTTGTGATTATGATTGCATAACAATGCAATCGTAATCACAAAACTGTTCTCCAATTTTGACTTATTAACCGTGAGTATGTAATTACGCAAAATAATGAAACATCAAGTTTAAATTGAATTTCAGAACCAGTGAATGTAAAATGGCAATTATAGTTTTTTACAACTATAATTCTTGATTGATTACTGTACTCCAACGACGTGGGTTTTAGTCACGTTTCTATCAAAATTGGTTCATTAATAATATTTATAAAGTTTCTTTTTTCTGTAAGTATAGGTCCAGAATACAATTCAGGCAATAAAAACAAAAATACAAATGGGTTGGGTTTTTTTTTTAATGAACCACGACTTCCGATATAATACGCTATAAATATTGTTATAATGTATTATTTAACAATTAAAATTAGCAAACCCGACGAGAGGGATAGATTTATTAATTTTTTTCCTTATACCTGCTAAAAACATTTTAGGAAACGTCCATGTTCATTAAAAATATCAGAGCAAGTTTGCAACTGTTGTGACCTTGCCATAAAATAGAGACCGTAGATTTTTATATTTTATATTAGTTAGTTTAAAGTTTTAATTTTGTTTATTGTATTTTTTAATTTTAACTTAATCCTATGGTTGTGCCCTTACAGGGTCCATATTTTTGTACCTAGCTTTATAAGCCTTTTGTGTTTTTTTTTCACAATAATATATGAATATGAATAAGATGCTGCTACAGACCTTTCTGCAGCTGAGACTCACTCATGTCCAGAAACAATTTAAACATTTGACTTACCCATTTCTCCTCATTCTCTTTCGTGATATTGGACGTGTAATTCCACTCGGAGAGACTGGCCCTGTTCTTCCTCTTGCCCATAGCCTTGTCGAGCTGAAAGATATACTCCCGACCCTCATGTTCCAAGGCTTCTAGGTCAGGATCACGGCCTTGTGTGGCGACCACGAACACCGCTACAATGGCCGCGATCAGCAAGGCTCCTCCCCCGATTTTTAACATCGTCTGGAAGTAAGTAAAAGGAAACTTAATCAAAATGTATGCGCAGTTTTCTAGTATTTCTTTTCTGGCCAAAGAGTTATTTAGCCTTTCGATGCTAGAAGTTGGAATTCGAAGACTTGATTGGTAAATCCGACGGTGAAACTGAAAATACTGCGATATTTCGATCGTACATTAAATTCTTCGTCGTGCTACAGGTTGAACCATAGGCGCTCTTACTCTAACATTAGCTAATTCGTGTAAATATTAATATTTTTGGATCATCCAGGACTTTTTGCTGTATCTTCCATCAAGATTATTAAACATCCTACTCGCAGTCGTTTGTTATATTACAAACGCCACGCTTCCTTCGACATCGTGCACGTATATCTGTCGTACGCTCATTAGCGTGACGCAATTGTGCTTAACGAACTATGTGGTATTTAACCACAAAATATTTGTATGATCTGCAAGTAGTTGTTCCGGGTCTGGGTGTTAGTGTATGTGAGTTTCTATGTTTGTAAACGCACCCACGATACAATAAGAAATTCTTAGTGTGGGGCAACGTTTTATAAAAAAACAAACAAACAAACAAAATGCATAAATAAATGGATACCTATACGATCTACTGTTCTCGGTACGAAGTATTTTCTTGAAACACTGATAAAAGGAATATCATTTGCTGGAAGATGAACAAACTATGTAAATTCTTATCACTTTGCGTCTTTGTTGCACTCATCAATCTTGAAACACTGCAGCGTGTCTAGCAGATTGCATGCATGCCATATTAAAGTAACGTTTCGAAACATTCAGATTTTGACGTGAATTTATGGCAGTTTATTATTATAGTGCTACTTTCTCTGCTCTTGAGACGTAATCGTCGATTTACGAAAATACATAAATATGTATAATTGAAGCGATTCTGGAACAATGCCATGTTCATGCTTTTCAATCTTTGTTTGTGTTATCAGATGGAAAATTTCAATCATGAGTAAAGTTGTCTGAGTGTAATTTACAGTATATGTAGAAATCTGCTGAACACAACGGTTACCTTGTAGAGTCAGCAAAGGTGAGAAGTGCCTCCACAAAGATATAAACAAGTTGATTTTCAACTTAACATAAAACGTATATTGTTAGACAAAAATGTAGATACCTATGAGAGAAATGGAATTTATATTATAGACCTAAAATCCTTAAAATAAACTACAAATAAAACAAGATAGGTAAAATAACAAACAAAACTATCGCAAAAATCTTTGAAGCAAGTCCGCAACTGTCAGTGTCACATGACCAGATTGGTGCGCGACTGATCTATTTTTAATAGAACCTCGCAAATAGCTAAGAATATAATTGAGATTTTACACATAAAGTTATGAAACCTCATTGTTTTATACTGCAACAATTTTCTTAAACACAAACTTCATCAAAAGTCGTGTCTTCTTCATGCAACGGGTGGTAGCCTGAAACCCACATGATACTATTGAGTCAAAATAGACACCGCTATTAGACTAATAGATATTCTTTCAATGTTAATGTAATTGATGTAGAGAAGTGGTCGGAAACAAACTGAGCTATCACCACAAGTCTTCACATCCCTATACGGACGGGGAAGGGAGTCAAATCTGATGCATGTAGCATCAGATTTGACTCCCTTCAAATCCAGTATTATGTCTTTGAACAAAAACGCGAAAAAAATTGCATCATCCCTGGTCACAAACATAAATATTCGTCAGTTTATCATCCACTCAAAAACAGACCACTTAGTCCATAAAAAGTGCAGGAAATCCCCTTACATAACGACGTAGGTTCACGTTCATACAAACCGTCAGTCCACCTCACCATGAGAGGCAACGGTGTGCGGCGGAGCGCAACCGTCCTTGACTTTACAGCCAACCATCTTGAAAACCAACATTGTCTTCTGTACCAACCGTAGATAATTCGGTTTTCATACTTATTGTGTGTGTTGTCGCACTTAGGAAGTTTATGCGAATGTGGCTATGGTTATGCTGATTAGATTTGCGTCAGCTCGAATACGGATCCGGCTAAGTAGGTAATTTTCTGATTAGTTTGTTAGTTGTAATGTTAGATTTGTTTTTATTTTAATTGCAGCGTCAGATCTTTCAAATCCATGACCTAGCGTTGCTAAATCTAGGCTAACGTTAACTAAACAGTTTTTTCAAGCATTGGCTATTCTAGGTTCTTGCTTTGTACTGAAATATACTGGTTGCATTCAGAAAGAGGCTGCATAACTTGATATCGAAGCAAGTCTATCCCAACTCTTTCAAGGTAAATTAAAAGCGATAATAAGCCCAAACGAAAAGAACCCATCCAGTTTTAAAAACAAGACACCGAATCATTTGCATGCTTCTGAATACATTAGACCCTTCGCTACGGGACTTCAAAAACTGGTACCACCGAGCCACCGAGCCATCGACCAGGGTCGCTGACACTCGCCATATCTTGCATAATTTCTAAATAAAAAATAAAGTAACGGAATGTGCTCATATGAAGGCAACATCCTTAGACCGGATCGGTCAACTGCATTGGATATAATCGAATGGAACATTGTAAGAATTAAAAATCGATGTTGCCGTTAAATTACAATTTTGTTCGATGTTAAGTTGATTTTTTCATCAATTATTATTTCTTTTACCTAAGCAGGGACGTAGTATTCTGTACCTACGTTATTAGTGATATGGGTGCAATATACTGCAATATACTATAACAGACTTATTTTTTAATTTTTATTTATTAAGGGATAATAAACAACTACAACATATATTATACATAAAATTAACAATACTTTAAGTGGCAATGTTGTAGTCCACTGCATTATCCGCAGATAGGACATATTAGAGATCAGTGGTTACCACTAGACGGGCATTACCAAAATTAACAAATAATTTTAAATAAATAAATAAGTTACTATAAAGCTAGCTGTAGCTACAAAACCAAATCAGGTAAGAGACAATTTCAATTACTTAAATTATTCAATAAATGAATAATAATATTACAATTAAGAAAAAAAAATTATAACATTAGATTTAAATTTATATTTCGAGCATGCAAATATATCAATATCAATGAAATTTGAATTATAGGATTCCAACATTCTATGAATAGGGCAGCGAAGGCCAGAGTTTGTACGACAAGAATTTAGTGCGAAAAGAGTACGTGCACGAACTTGACGTGCTTACTCGTTAGATCAATGGCATCAAAACGATTGTGAACAATATCATGAAGCACGTTGGCCTCCAGGTATTTACTACTACTGACTTATGATAAACTGTTATTGTATTTCATGACGGCAACGCTCAAAAACACCTGGTTGCATTTAAATCTGACAACAGCATTATGTAGTTGCATAGTTTTAAACAAAAGCATTTTTTTTAATCTTTGTTAAATGCATCAAGCAAGAATCTAGGTTATACCGCCAAGTTCTTCCGGTTCTACCTAGATTTATCTTATCAGGAGATGTCTGTTGGGTACAACTCATGTGAACAGAAAGTGGCCATATGCCTGTTTAATATTATCTTTAATATGCCATATTGAATTGCAGATAAATAAAACAAATAACACGCAACGCCAAAAAACAGCAATGAAAAACATGCAATGTATCGACATCTGGCTGTAATATCAGATACTTACAAATACATGACACTAATCAGTAGGTATACCTGATCATAGTTAGGGAAATGGTGTCAATCATCATAAGTTTGCGCGTTAAGAGCGTTCATCCAAAAAGTTGGTAACGTCGCAAATAGCTGTCAAATATGTACCTGTTTTGATTAATTTGGCAATAATACTGTATGGAAATAAGAAATATAGCTAGCTAGTATACAGGCGTACTCTAGAGAATGCAAGTCCTGCACAATTGTGCGTTTGGTGCGCGATACATGAAGTTCGCGTGAAAGACTTGTGAGGGCTTGGGTCAATAAATCGAAGAGCCCTGAGGATTTGGGTCATCAAATCGAAGAGCCTCTGGTTTTCCAAGCTTCTATTAAATTAAAGATGTCCAATATACCTATGGACTGTGTTATTTAATTTGTACATATGTGTTTATTTATATATTTATACATACTTTATTGTACACAAATTTACAAATTAACAATAAAAATACATTAAAATATATCGATCGCAGTAAGCGGTAAGGCCGCCCATTGTATGCAATGGGCGGCCTTACCGCTTACTGCGCAGGCAATCTTGAAATGAACAGTGATTTTCTGGACATAACACGGGGTTGTCTCTGGGTAAATTTTATATAAATGCTTCTTAATTACACCAAGTAAATAAGGAGCATTTATATAAAACGTATGCTATAACAGATTCGTAGATAGGTTATACATATGATATTTATTAAATTACATATTACACATTGCACAATTTTGCACATTGATGGCATATAAGAAAAAAAACAAAAATATTTGTGAAAATCGGAGGAAAAAAAAACAAAAAAAAAAAAAAAAAAAATTTTTAGGAACAGTCACGAAGAAAAATCATTCATAGTTTGCCATCAAAATAAAGGTAGATTAATAAAATTGCTCTTTTTATTTATGGCATGATTTTTATTGGCAGATTATTTTCGCGCAAATTAAAGTTAATCGCATGCTATCATGCCTAGTACTTAAAACAATTTCGTAGCACAATTCAGTCTGAACTTACGAAAAAAAAAACAATGTTTTTTAAGAATGTCAACATCAAGGAAAATCTGAATAAAATGTATCGCACCATTTTCCTTAAAACTTTGACATAGGATATTTACATTATTGAAAGAATATTCGCAAAAATTAAGAATAATTATTTTATAATAAAGCAGGAATTCTAGGGTTCGGTAATTTTTTTTTGCTAAAATGCTTTTACCCTCTTTTCACCGTTTTCCTATTATTTATGCACAGTCAACTCAGTGAAATGATTTAACTAGTTAATTAAACAATTAATATTTCGGTAGTTACTTTAGTTAGTCATTAATTATTATTAATCTTAGTTATTTAACTAGTTAATCAGGTATTTACAGTTGTAAAAACCTAACTATATAGTTACCGTACTTACAGAAAGATTATCCAATCACCAATATACTTTTTACTATCTAAATGATTAGGGTAGACGCTGTAACTGTAGCCACTGAATCATTACCGACTGTTTCATTTAAATCATTCCAGTGCCAATCATGTTCCAATATCCCAATGATTGCACGGTGCATTACAACGACAAAGTAGCAAACATGACTCTTTAAATTTCATCGGAATTCAAAATCGCAAAACAATGGACGAATATCAACAAAGCGTGTTATTATTTATAATTTCAATCCATTCATAATTTATAAAAACATGTATAAAAATCTAGGATTTCTCAAAAAAAATACATAAAAACAAAACAAACATACCTCTTTTTATTTGTATTTTCAGTCAAAAATATCCGTCATTAATAATTTCGGAATAAATACGAACGAATGTATGAATGTCGTTACTGGTTGGCGAATTCGAAAAAAGAACGGCCATTCGCCGCGTCTGACCGGCCGATGACTGAGCTCTGCGCCAGCGCAGCCTCGCTCGCTATCCACCCACACACGCGCAATACGATAAAGGGTATCGGATTCGGCCATAGATTTTATTGAGTGTCATTGATGTTGAGGTTATGCATGTTCTGTTTTTTTTTTGTGTGTTGCCGTTTGATTTTCTCAGTGTGTACCTATTGTTTTTGTTTGTTAGAGTATTGTTTTTTAAATCCTTTATTTAAATTAGCGACAGCTAAAGAACTAGAGACTGAACTGTCAAATTAAAAAAGTATCTTTTAATCTTCAGTGAGATTCTGAAATTGCCTTTTTTTATATAAATGCACACAATACAGACCCCCACATAGTGGCTAGGCAGATTATTCCCTATAAAAAGACAATCCGGTCAGTAGGTTGCCTTACGGGTGGTGTTTCTTTAAAAAAAAACTCAAACTCTCAAACTCTTTCTTCAAATTATTATTACATTTCGTTCACATCTACTTAATAATCTTTGCCTCATATTTATTTGTGTGCTGCGACAAGACAGCTTGCAAGCTCGACTGTCACCGTCGGTACAGTCCTCAACACAAGTACTTATATAATCAAGTTTTACCAAAATCAACAAAAATACGCATTTTTTATTGTTTGCAGATTTTAACCTCTACACTCTAATAGTCTTTGACTACGTATTATTTACTTATGTGTCGTGAGTTCGTGACAAGACAGCTTGCGAGCTTGACTGTCATTGCCGGTACAGTCACAAAGATAGTCTTTTAATAAAAAAAATAAAAAAATATGTTTGACGTCGATGATGTGTGTTAGTTTAGTGTTTAGTGTTTCATTACAAATTATTTTAAACAAGGCCTGTTAAATAATAGGCAAATAAACTTAAGAATTTTCAAGTCTACTTTTAATAAAGTAACAGCACCTAAGGTCCTTTTTTATATTTGTAACTAAGTTTTAAAGCAAAAGTTCTTCAAAGCTTCGTTTTTAACTGGATTGAAACAGACGCAGATATTATGATGCATAATGCATAATTCGTAATTGACCTACTAACCCGAAAACATTAAACAAACTAGGTGAAAGTCAATACGTAGTTTTTAAAAACTGTTTAAATAAACAATGATTGTTTGAAAACGTCTGCGACAATATTTTTAATTGTCCAGTATGCGGTTTTTCCAAGAATCAACTTGGATTTTCCAGCTCATATTGAGAAGTTCATTTTGTTAATCACAAGTTAATTGCTTGACTGTAAATAGATCAACACGTGTCGTATTGTCTACACACTACTGTGACTCATACGTTAGTGCGTGGGTTTGCTTACACCTATACAAACACAATGCTATAAGTAAACATCGCCTTGGTTGTTTGAATGAAGACAGACTGTTTTTGCACAATGCTTCATAGGCGACACATAAAAGTTACGTCAATTACTTTTGCTGCATAAGGAAAAACGATTTAATTGTGACAAAGAACACGTAATTACGTCCATCTCAAAATTCTGTGTTAACACATCAAACTTTATAACATTATGTGCATGCATAATTTATTAATTATAAGTTTTATGACACAGCCACCTAACCTAGGCAAATGAACTGAATATATTTAAGCAATGTATGCAGCTATGCAGTGTAAAACCCAATCAAGTGCGTGTCGGAACACGCACAATGAAGGGTTACGTAGGTGGGATGAATTTATCCCAAGAACAAACTTAACATTGTAGTTGAAAAACATGTTCTCCCATGCATTCCAACTGAAAATGTAAGTTTGTACGCACAATATTGAGAGATTTACCATGTTATTTTACGACCATAGACTTCTTATAGGTTTTCTTTAGGAGTAAAGAACCATTCTTTATATTTTTTTCAAAATTTTAGGCTCATTAATTTCTGAGATAAGGGGTGTGAGAATGGTCAATTTACATTTTTTGTTTTAAATATCTTTAAAAGTATTTATTTGATAATTATAAAAAATATATATTTGTGATTCTCACAACAAGCCCTTTCATTTGATATGTCATACGGTAAGGTCTGCAAAAAAATATTTTTAATTTTCTTATTTGCCACCCAAAAGTGACCCTGAAATTCATTTATTTACATTACACGTCCGTATTTGGGTCACAGAAATACATTTGTTTACCAAATTTCAACTTTATCGGTCCATTAGGACAGACAGACAGACAGACACACGAGTGATTCTATGAGGCATCCGATTTTTCCTTTTGCGGTACGGAACCCTAAAAACAAATGGTTGTTGTGTATTTTTATTCATAACTGTTGTAGGCTCTTCCAGCCAAACTATACAAAATAATTTCCAATGTGAACGAAAAAAAAATACACCTTAAATATTTTCGAATGACTTTTCTTCACAACGGTAGATCCACTAAGCACGTTCGCGCGGTTTACCGTTGACTCATCACAGTTTACATACACAAAGCTAGCTGACAACGGTACATTCGAGTACATTCGAGCCAAGTCAAAATGAAACGCTAATAAAAGAACGTTCTCTAAATATACAAAAATACACATTAACAAAACATACGCCAATTGTGTGCAAATGGATGTGAGTGTTGATGGGGCTTTAGCTAATTGATATCAGCCGCACGGGTCAATCGAAGGTTCAGCTCTGCTTGTCGCGGTGGGATCGTGGATGGGTGACCATCCATAACATACTGTGCCTCGGGAAGGAAGTTAAGCCGTCGGTACCGGCTGTCATTCGTAGATCTTTCACAGTCGTTACGGGTAGCCAGAAGCCCAGAATTCTGACAACCAGTCTTACCAATGGGTATCGTATTACCCAGTAACTGGGTTGTGGAGGTCAGATACGCAGTCACTCCATGTAAAAACTGATATTCAGCTGCATTCAGGTTTGATTGGAAAACGAGACCGAAATGGTTGGGAAAAGGCTAAGCAGATTGATTGTGTCGGAATGGACTTGAGTTAAGTTTTTTATCACGGAAGTTATGTGATTTTACTAAATCTTATTAATGTAATGGAAAATTAAAAACTTATAAATTGTCATAACCGGAAAGAAGTTAGCAGTGAACGACACCTAATTAAAATTCTAGATGCAAGATCAGAAGATCAGTAATACATAACCGCTTGATTTAAGTTTTATAGAGCACTATGTTAACCTGTTTATTTTGAATTGAATTTACATAAATCATTAAATGTCAATATCGCGGCCATTTCTTGCTAAGACTTACATACTTTGGAATGAAAAAATTATAAGCTGGTGTGTAAAATAGCTTACTTACACCTACTTTATGATAAAATATAGTAACGAAGTCAGAACTGTAATTGAATATTTTTGAAAAGTAAAAGCTACGAGGTGTGGGAACGAGTCAGACACCGAAATATAGTTTTTAGTAAAAAAAAAATCATTTGTTTGTCTGTATGATCCGGATTGGCGCAAAAACGGTAGAACGGATTTGGATGAAATTTGGCACACAGATAGTCTATAACCTAGATAGTAGTATAGGGTACTTTTAATCCCGGTAATACGTTCCCGTGGGTTATTTTCCGCCATCCACACGAGCGAAGCCGCGTGCAAGTAGGTATTTACTATGCTTCCTCTGCCAATCATTAAAAAAAAAAGCCTTGAAAGCTTGTCTTTTTAGTACCTACCTAAAAGGACCAATTTAGTTTTATGTGATAAAAACAGGACCTGCGGGGTAATTGCATTACACTCACCTAAAAATATGACAATTGATCGCAATGGGATTAATTTTGACAGTTCACCCACGTTCATTGCGTTATTAACGTTGTTGAGCAGATGAATTTTTCAAACCTACGAAGCAATGCATTAGCAATATTCTTCAAAACTCTCGTTTACATAAATATTTCAAAAAATTACCCAGAAAGAATCTTTTAACCGTCGAGTTCAGAATAAAGTAACATATTTATAGCCAATAACCTAATTACTACGATTTGTTTAATTACCAGACCGGGGAACCTAGGAACGAATATAATAAAACTTAATTAAATAAAATTTGTCTACTTTACAACCTAGATAATAATAGTGCAGAAATGACATTCTCTTAAATTCTGCACAACGACAGAAATATTTGCGTTTTAAAGTTGCTAAACGAGTTCGTTTTATGTTCAACATAATTATTTTAATGGTTACTTTGCATAGTGACTCATAAGACCTATGCTTGGGATTTCCCGAGTTCGGACACGGAACCCCTATGTTTTCATTTATTATATTATGTTCGTTAAGACCCTGACAAGAGCTAAAGCGCGGTCTCTGTTGGACTGCATAGAAAAGAAAGTGAAGCGCGATGATACAACGGCTTGTAATTTATTTCAAAATTTAAAGCAATAATCTATTTACTCAAAAATTTGTTGAGTAATCGAAATTTAAAAACCACTAAGTTCAAGTTCTGCATTCAAATAAGATGTTTTCTTTTACAACAAACACAGAATACAGATATTTTACACTGAAACTCATGGATAAAGGTTAGTTTACCGTTCATTTGTATCGAGTTATTTTTATCAAAACGTGTTTTGGTAACAACCAAGATCTGAGAAATATGTTCAAGATTAACATATATTTTTTCCGCTACCACAAACTATATAGATTTAGGGTTTTTTTAAGGACAAGCCTACTTAGAATATTTGCCTCTTATCAGCGCCTTAAAGAAACTATGTCCGTATTCATAAAAGTACTTTTAACCGACAGAGTCCCGCAAAAAATTCGCAAAAAAAAAATTGTGGTTAGGTGGTCGATGGCTGTTTCGGTATCAGAAAATCATCAAGTAAGCTTCGAAAAATTTGCCTGAAAAATGGCTCGTAAATGTTGATTTAAAAAATTGCTAATTGCGGGCGAATAGAGGTAGGTATGTTCAGCATAAAGACTTTGCATAATGAGTATTAGCTATTCTGCTGAATCGACCGAGTGTTTGGAGTTTGGATCGAATGTTGAGCGTTACTCACGTATCTTATACTATTAAACGAGCAATATGTGTATATATATTTGTAATCACGTTCTCGAAAACAGCTAACGCTAACGATTTCGATGAAAGTTTCAATATAGGGGTTTACGGGGGTGAAAAATCGATCTAGCTAAGTCTCATATCTGGGAAAATTCGTTTTTTCCGTATTTTCACCCGAGCAGAGCTCGGTCGCCCAAAATATAATTTTTACAAATACAAGAATGTCATTAATACAAGAATAATTTAAAAAATAATGTTATTATTACAAGAATAATGACACCTTAGAATAATGACATGGGAGCATGGAATTAGTAAGTACTTACTATCATGGCAGCATGGAATTAGTAAGTACCTACTATCATGGCAGCATGGAATCAGTATGAACTTTCCTATACTATAAGATGAGCATTGAACAGAGCTAGGTCGCCCAGGTACTTTAACATTATGCATGACAATCACAATAAAGAAATGTTAATCAATGCAGTAATAAAACGACCTTGAATACGTTGCGGAAGATATGCTATGGCTGTCATCGATCAGTTAGTCAAAACAATAATTTATTGCGATGTTTGCAGAAAACGGAGAGACCTACTTTCTCTGAATTCTCTTTATATTATTATAAATAATTTACAGCTGTGTTCAATGTCTACGAGCACATGTTTTTTTCTGGCTGAGTATCAGTTCATTCTTTAAACAGTACCCTGTACATTGTGTTATTTTTTATGGTACTAAGCCTCTGCCAAATTTTATCAACATTGGTTCTCTTGTTTAGTCGAGAAAAACAAAACAGAGAGACTTTATGCAAACTAGAAATCAGCTAATAGATCCGTATTGTTTTTAACTGTACTTATTGTTATTCAAAAAACTTCATCAGAAAACAGTGTCAGGGTTCGCTTTGCTTCATAAACGTGGTCGCGCTCATTCGCAAACCATCTTCTATTGCATCACAAAAACGGTTGCACGCGTCAGTACACTCACAAGCTAAACAGAAGGACATTCTCGGCCGAAATCTGATTAACGATGACTGTACTTTAGTGTTGTTGTTTTTTTTAACGTACCGTCAGTACAGGCACGCCCAGAAGTTTTAAATAAACGTGAAAACGCTCTTTGGCAAAGTTAATCTTTTTTTTTAAATCATGTGTGATGTGTATCGTTATCAGTGTAGTGTCAAACGAGAGTTAAGGTATCGTGAAGAGAAAGAGAAAAGACTTATGCTGGTTATCAATGCAAACTGTTCTTGACCTGACACACATTATAAGTTATGACACCAAAAATTGCACCACGAAATTCTTTGGAAGCCAATGCAATGCTTGCTATGTATCAAATATCAATGCTGTATGAAGTGCATTCACAAAACTTACACTTCGGCCTATTTTATAATCAGAATCCGGATCGAGACTACCTTACAGATGAATTCAAAATAACAACAATGAGGTGGTTAAATAGGCCATTCATTTTGAACTTTTAACGTTTCGAGAATGGACCACACTCAACGAAAACAACACAAACAAAATTGACTCAGAAATTGAGATCAGAACTGACCAAAGGAATGGCACAAACAAAGCTGATCATCAACAGAGGTTTTCTCCCTATCTTTACAGACCAGTGAAAAGGACACTACACTTACTGCGTTATTCCACGTCCAACTTCATAACAAAACACTGTCACAGTCTACACCACATGTTGTTACACGTCCAGTTTTGTGAACAAAACGCACGGCACTAGCTCGAGGAAGCGATAGTCTGTGCGCTCCGTCAGCGTGCATGCGGTGCAAGTGGGGGATGTTATACAATCCAAGTTGCTGGGTGACACACTGGTTGCATGTGAGTGTGGGATAGTTGTGATAGTTCTTGTATAAAGGATAGGTGTTAATCATTCAGTTAGAAGAAAGGCGTGAAGTATGAATGTGGATATAGACAGAAAAGAGGCCTTGTGTGGATATATGAAAGATGATATAGCGGGATGTTAGATAGGAACTGAATGAATATGGAGTGCATTAAGAGAGAGTGGAAGAAAAGGTGTATGTATTGTGTGTAAGACGATAAAGCAAGATGACTGGAAAGAAAACATATGCAGCTAGTCATTATGGCCAAATAAACAAGAGCATGAATAAGTTTCTATGAATCGCAAACTCTGGGCATCTATCGACTGTGATGATGATAATGGAGGAACCAAGGAATATATTATCATATAAACAATCTTGTTTATGAATGTATGTGTTGCTATAAAGAGAGTAGAAGACAAAACACTTGGATGGACTGTGAAAGATGATATGGTTAGTAAGAGGATTAATACTCAGACGTACCGTTGGCAGGCCTTCCACAAAGAGAATCAATGACATTGTGAAGGTCGCAGGAATCAACTGGATGCGGAAAGCAACAATGGTCGAGGCGGCAGTGCTTGAAGGAGGCCTGTGTAGCAGTGGACGTCTTTCGGCTAAATGATGACTCAGAAGACGTTTTATAGTGATTACTCCAAAAATGTATGCAGGAGAAAAAGACATGCTCGGTTCACCACATATTAATTGGGATACCTTAGAGCAACGAGATGATGAGTTTTTTTAGAACAACGGACATTTAGATAGACAGTGGCTTTTACTTAAATTTTTCAGAAGTATACATATAAGTAAATTCGCACATATCCACATCGTACGTCCTTCACTGCCAGCGTGTGATTCCCACGCATGGCGCATCATTATAATTTGCAACTGTCTACCTGGCTATTACCCGCTATACAAGATTAACATGGGCGACCATCAACTAGTTTTGTTCGCCGTTTAATGTAACGGTAAATTTTTCTACAAGGAATTTATCAGTTGCGACGTTGAATGTAATAAATATTACCTATAGTGTCTTTAATATCCACACTTTCTTTCATTTCTTTCGTTTGTTCATCATTACCCAATATCCAGTGCAAGTGCAGTGCTCCTGGAGTCCTGGACAAGCTATGGCTCATCTGCTAGAGTCCCAAATGTCCGTTCACCTGCACCCTTGACGATCTGAACAACGCCTCTGACCCCGCAATGAACGTGGCCACCTATTGGGCCCAAACAGAATAAGCAACATTGATGTACCTTCGAAACGAAAAGAACACTGATTGTAAAGGAAATCTTTGTGACGAAAACCTTATAATAATTGTTTGACATAGTTAACATACAGATATACCAGCTTATTTATGTTTGAAAAGAGGTGTTTGCCCAGCGGTAAACTATATACAAGCTTGTATTATTACAACCTATTCTAGATAAACAGTTCAATAACCTAGGTAAATAGAATTTCATATAATAATTTAAAAAGTAGGTCCTTATTTTAATATTAACTGTCATTAGTCATTACATTACATACTACCTGTCGTTCATCTAAACCAGTATTTCTCAAAGTGGGCGATAACGCCCCCTTGTGGCCGCTGGAGGCCTAGAGGGGAGCAGTAAGGGGCCCTGAAAAAATTGGGGGTGTTGAAGTAGTTTAGGGGGGCGATGGCTGATTTGTAATTTCATCTACTTAATATTTTAAAAGGCACTGAAATTAAATCTACCTACTATACAACATCGATTACTTAGTTCATATTTCTGCCCTGTTTGATTGTATAAAAACTAAAAATATTTAACATAGATTTCGTAGGATAGCCCATGAGCAATCAAGTTTTAATAACGCGATTTGTGCAATCCTGTATCAATCGGCTGGTTCATTGATACTTGTTCTTACTTGCTCAGTACGATTGAACGTCGAATGAGATAAACGAGTTTGCGTTCTAATTGCTCTCACTGGTAAAAAAAGTCTAGTTTAGAATGTACTAAGTTTAAACTCTAGACCAGACTAATATAGCACACGGCAATTAAATTAATTAAAGTAATGAATGTCATTGTGGTTTTTAAACTGTGGTAAAGTAAAAAAAAATGGGGGGCGCTGAAAAATAATTGATTTTCAAAATGGGCGGTAGATGAAATAAGTTTGAGAACCTAAACTAATATTTTATAAAGAAACCTTTTTACGATTCATGTTTGTTTGTTACGCTTTCACGCTTTTTTTTTTTGAGCGTGGGAAATTATCAAATAACTTCTGCCGCTCTGGGCGGAGCGGGAGGTTGTGTCAGACTTTTACTGACGAAAACCCACCCGTGTTCCTTCCGTTGCCTGTGTGCCGGGGCCGCGATATCCCTTTCGGACAAACCCGCAACCCCAGCAGGTACGCTCTAACGCTAAAACGGCTAAACAGATTTGGATAAATGGGTAGACCATGACCTGGGTTAGGTTAGGTCAGTTACTTGTTATCCCGAATTCCAACAGTATCGACACTTATGCGAGTGAAACCGCGGGGTGTAGCTAGTCTATTAACATTGATTATTGTCTGTGAGTGCTGAGTACGAGTGTAAATGTGCTAAAGATAGTTCTGCAATTATAGAACCTACGTACGTACCTAGAATGATTGCATATCAACAGTTACTTTTTTAATACGGTCTCTGTTGTGCAGTGGCCTGTGGATCTAGATTTAGGTTAGCTAGATTTTTTGATGTAGGTGCCTAATTAATTCATTGAGTTTTATTTATAGATTCAAGTAATTAGCTTCTGGGTTTCTTTTAAAACTTCTAGTATTATTTGTTGTATGTTTTACTAGCTTCTGCCCACAACTTCGTCTGCGAGCCTATAACCTTCCTCAAGATTTGGGCTTTCCAATGCAAAAATATTTTTCCAAATCCGACTGGTAGTTCCGGAGATTACCCCTACATACAAACTTACAAACAAATTTTACCTCTTTATAATATTAAGTGTTGATCTACCACGATATTGACGCGTAAAAGTGTCATAAGATGAATAAATATCATTTCATTTCATTGAGCTGCATTCTTTTTAAATTCATACTTCGATTCTTATCATGGTAATCCACGTAATCCAGAATGACAATGGATCAGCTGTTACCCTTCTTTTACATGAGTTCTACTTTTGACTAACTTGAATATATATACTAAACTGGATCCATTAGAACAACCAGTACCCTAATTGCGTAATACACGATCAATCAGAATCTGAATCGTTTTGAAACAGATTGATAATCCATTGCTTCATAAGTTCGAAAAAAAATCTGCTCAACAACGTAAACAACGCAATGAATGTTGTTGGAACTGTCAAAATGAAACAGATTAGTCGTAATCGTTTACAAAAATGTGTTACGTAATTAGATAGCAAGTTAAAGATAAGGGTTCTTGACCTTGTAGATGTAGATATTTTTTCCATGACGGGATTATTCGAACCAAACCATTAAAAAATACCAGCAAATAGACAAACTATAAAGTTTTTTAAACTCACACCCACACTAACGAAGCGTTATGAATGAAACACACTCTACTACAAATGATTGTACATAAATTATATATGAAGTACATTATGTATGGTACACACTCAAGTTATTTAACCGTTAAGGCAATAATAGTACATAATTATACGTTGGAAGATGAATGAGTAATCGTTTTATTTATTCAAGGCCTGTTCAAATATAAGCGATATCGCTGTCGCGCTCGGTTCGCGATATCGCCTCGGCACACGATATCACGTGACAGTGCGTCGGCACGGTTGGTATCGCGTACCGAGGCGGTATCGCGTGCTGACGCGATATCTCGTACCGATTCGGTATCGCTACCGAGCGCGACAGTGATATCGCTTATAACTGAACAGGCTTTAATCTGTATAAGTACATTCAACTTTAATTCAACTTTGTATTAGTAATAACGAATAGTAGCCATTTTGCTAACAAACCCTCCTCACTATTCTAAACCACTGCAACTCCTAAAAGCTAGAATCAGCACGACGTCCGCCAGAAAAGTGCAGAGACTATGAAGACCGACGATTCCAGGACAAACAATTCAACAAACTTGGAATCCCTAACGAAATAATCAGAAAATAACAGTAAAGGAGTGAGGAAAACAGAACTAAGTTTCCCTATCAAGCAGGATAATAAAGAGTAGCACGGAAGTGCCCCGCCAAGTCGAGCAAAATCAGACAAACAAAGGCACAGTCGTACCATCCTTTTCTCGAAGCCATTCAGGACATTTTCGACCCCCTGTTACTTCATTGCGGATAGAATTTTGTACAGATACAGAAACGCGCTGGGCTATATAGCTGTAAAAGAACGAGGTAAGCTCGCACCAGGGGTTTTTTCATTTAGTAGCTATAATAATATATTGGCGGCTTAGTGACCTTTATGTAAGTACGTATGGTATGGACCAAAACTGTCTAATAATACCTAGATGGTTGGGAAGTTGTCTACGGTTTCACTCAAATCCTAGTGGAACTTCTTTCCTTACCTTCCCTGATAAAAAGTATCCTCTTTTTTGTAACTTTTTTTAGTAACAGGGAATAAAGTCAAATTCCGGCATCTACCTCACTTATTTTAATTAGTCATTTAGTTTTATCAAAACCAACAATGAACCTTTTTACTTTTTATAACTCGTGAAGTAGGTGTTAATCGTGTGCATTGTTATTGTTTTTCCGCGTTAGTTTCCTATTTGTTTTATAACAAAACTTATTTGTTTAATCGTTTTACAATGTGCGAATAAACTTGTAGGTATTCAGTAGAACTAGCACGGACGATGAAAATGTTACGTAGATCCAAATGATTTTAAAATTAAAAATACATGCGGCATACTTAGGTAATGGTTACCTTGGTAATGTCGTGATGGCCCAGTGGTTAAGGCGTCGCCTCTCATGCACGAGGTTGTGGGTTCAAATTCGGGCAAGTACCAATGTGACTTTTTCAATTCACATGTACTTTCTGAGTTTATCTTGGACATTACTGACATAGGTGAAGGAAAACGTCGTGAGGAAACCTGGACTTATAGTTAATATAAGTCTGAAATCACCAATCCGTCTTGAGCAAGCGTGGTGATCAATGCTCGTGCCTTATCTGTATGAGAAGAGGTCTTTGCCCTGCAGTGGGATAGTAACAGGCTGGTATTATTATCATTATTATTATACCTAGGTACTCATTTCGCATTCTTAGCTATGGGTGATACTCATTGTCCTTACCGCATAAACCATAATGATATGGATAGTTGTATTTTCGAATCAAATATCGAATTCACGGTACGTTTACTCCGCACGTTCGTGTTACGCCCTCAGGCCGAGTATCCACGAATACGCGATCGTCTCTTTCATATTATCGCGCCGACAAAGGGCGCCTTCCGATTTTCCGAACAGAACATGACATATGAACGCGATGATCGCGTATTCGTGGGAACGATCATTCTGGTTTGACACGGCGTCAGACATTATGCTGTTTGTGCACACGTCTCGCATATGAAGCTTTTGTTTTACAAATTCGGACGCGATCAGCTTTTCTCAGGCCGCGTCCTATTTAAAAGCGATCGTCGCGCGAATACGCGATCGGTCGCGTTCACGTGCATAATATGTCCCTTTTTGTGCGGAAAACCGGAAAGCGCCCTCTTTCGGCGCGACCACGCGTTGACGTTCGCGCGACGTTGGCATTATTACTCGTCTATGTTATTTTTATCAATGAAGAAATTACGTTTCCTTAATTTTATGTCTGTACTTAATTATTTACTTTATCAATGAGAATCATTAAAATCATCAACAACAGATATGGCGATCACCAATTTTGGGCGGCAAGGTGTGGGGAAAACAAATGCATGACCAATGCTGCAGCAATATTTGAAAAACTTCTGTTATAACATTCATAAGCTAAAAATGAAAACGTATTCAAAACACCGGCAAGTGTAGCTTAGTTAGCTACAGATACACGCAGACTTGGGGAAAAAAAGTTACTCCGTGGCACTAATAAATACAATTGGCAAACAAGACGCTTCAGCTTCCATTTAAGGTAGGTCCCTTTCAACCATGTCTACGAGTATGTTTTTATCAGCATTAAGTTCCAATAGCACGATTCTTCGTGACTACTTGAAACAGGTTTGAAGAATGGAAAAATAAAAGACCTTCTTGCTATGCATCGATAGCTTGAGTCGACATTACTTGTGACTAAAACAAATTGTGTATTTATCTACTGTAAGACGCAAAAACCGATGATCGCAGTAGGTTAATATTTCTATGATAAGTACCAATACCAATGTTCAGAATGGTGGATGCTATTCTCATACCTACTCTAAACGCATATAGGTATATACTCGTACTACACCCCTGAATAAAATCTATTCACTCCGGAACCATGCTATCCTAATCCTAACTATCCTATCCTAACTAATATTATATTATAAATGCGAAAGTGAGTTTGTTTGTTTTTTACGCTTTAACGCTAAAACGGCAGAACGGATTCTGATGAAATTTGCCACATGAGTAGACCATGACCTGGAGAAGGACATAGGATAGGTACTTACTGAAGAATTTTTGAGTCTTACTATTTCAATACAATGGACTGCAATTCTAGTTTCGTGAACAAACTTGCAATTTAAAAGGAATCTGTAGGTTTTACAAGAACTTACTCTTAAATATTGCTTAATAAACTTGATGGAGCTATAGTCAGATCTCAAGTATATTTATTTAGTATTGTAGTCGTTTTTTATAGAATATATTTTACTTAGTTTTGTCAAGTTTTTAGCTATAAAACACTTAACTGCGTTCAATTATCACTTAGTTACGAAGTTGCGATGCTGACCCAGCTGACTGTAATTAAAACAATAATGTAAATATTGTCACGCTTCTGTATTAATATAGTTTTATTGAACCTACAGTATACCTTGTAATTATAATACCTATTAATTAAGAAGAAAGCGGGGGCAAACTATGTACAGTCAACAGCATGTCAATGGTAACACCTTGACTTTGACCTTGAGCTGGCCTAGCGAAGTACGGAGTTTCAATTGAGTAAGAGGCCAGCCTATTATTGGTTTCATTAACACTGACGTGCAGTCTACCGTACGTATCTTTGACTTAAGTAAGGTCGAGAACCGACTGTCAAAATACTTAAAGGAGAAGGGATGATAATAATCTCCTTTTCGTGTGGTTAGGGCCTAACCTGGTGACAGAATTTTAAAGCCGCCCATGGACCTCTGACTTGGCTCATATGTCGTCGAGAAATATCTTTCAGGCATGTTAATGATTTGTGATAATATATTATGTGATATGTAATAATAATTATCATTATTCCATTTATCAATCTCCATCAAGCAACTACGCTTGCGCTGCTCACTTCTTGTCGTAGGCATCAGACATCATTCTTATGTTTAACCATTAGTACCCAGTTCTTCCCGAGCTTTAAAATTGGTGGGGCAGCATAAACGAGGAAGATTCTAAGCACGATTAGTAGGTATTTTAAAGTCGTCATGTAAGTGCAGATTAAGTTTGTTTTTTGGCAGTTATTAATTTAAGCCAAACAAACAATGCCATATTTACCTATTTATGGATTACAAACAGTTTACCCGGTGGGCGAAATTCTATACAAACTTGCACCCCCTGTTTAACTCTTTTAGGGTTTTTTACATAGGTATTTTTTATTCTGCCTTACCACAACTCGTCCATCTTCGTTATATATGTCAAAAATGTGTGCTTCTAGATCCATGGATTTAGGCTGTGAATGCTGTGACCTAGATGTTTCTTCCGTAATTATGATACAAAGACTAAGATGAGCTGAAGTGCGAATTTATTTTCTCACAACACAGTCTGTGGAAAGTTCGGACTCCACTTGCAACTTGCACTTCGGTCATTGACTCGAAAAAGTTCATCGACTTATATCAAAATCTGTCGCACCTTTTATTAATAACGTAAATAAACTAATTGTAACGTTTTAGTTAATTGATGGGCGTGGGACCTGCTAATGGGTTAAAGTGGTTTATTAATGGATGATAGAATTTCGGGTTCGCTGAAACTGTAATTCTGTCCATGGTAAAGTGGTAAAACGATGGTGTTTGAAAGTCTTTGTTTTTGCAGTACTTTTTTTTTTGTATAAACTAATATACCAATTAGATAATAAGGACATAAGTTTAGTAGGTACGCAAAATAGTTTTCAGCGTTCACTGCCATCTATCGTTTACAGCTGGTAATATAAATGTAAAGTTTATAAAATTATATATCGGACGATTGATATTTTATTGAATTCTTAAAACTTGTCTCGGTTCGATAAGTCATTAAAAATAATTATAGCACGAAGAAACAAATTGAAAGAGTAATTTACATAAGCGTCACCTGGCGTCGAATAGCAACACTAACATTTATTTATGTTTTTAAAACATAGCATAGATGGCGCTTTATTAAATTTACGACATTATAAGCAAAACAAATGCTCGAAGATTGTAATTTACAGACAGAAAAATATTTACCACTTTTTTTTTTACACGTATAAAAATAACATATTTTCACCTCGAGACAAGTATAAAATCTACAGAGCATCAAATTCACAATCGCCAAGCCAACCCGCGTCCATTAATGGACTAACCATTATAATTCTCGTTGTTGTGCAATAATAGCGCCGGCGCACCATTGTGGGTGACACTAGCACGCTCATAACAGGGTAAACACCCAGTAGTCAGCCTTTTCAAGCTTTATTTGGTTATAAATAGTACAGATATTGCCTTATGTATAAAAATACTACCACTCGATTCCTTAATATAACATAACACATAACTTAACATCACGCCTGTTAATCTGAAGGGATAGGTAGAGGTGTGCCTCTCCTTAATATATTCTTGTTTATTACGCAAAATATCAAAATAATATTAGCTTCACGGGAAGCCGAACTACGCACGATTGTTTCAATCACCGTCTCTGACATTATATAAAAAAGTGCACCAGGAGCTATGTGTTTGTCACAGAATTAATGATTATTTATTTTAATGTAAACGATATTTCAAATATGTTTATATCTAGGTACTTATCTTTTTGTATGCACGTGTTTCTGTGACAAAACTACTTATTTATTTTTTATTTTCGCCGACAGCTCTTAAAAGTTAAAATTCTCTAAAAGGCTGATTAATGAGTGTTTTACCCGACCCTACCTAGTGCACGCGAAAATGGCTACTCGCCGGTAAACGGCTACCTTAACACGTGCGAATGACAATAGCCTGAGTTTTTCCAGTGTTTGTTAACAATAGTTAGTTAGTGGGACGTTTATATGTAATTTCATATTTATTAATTTTGTTACAATAAAAAGTGAGAGTTGAAACATTTCGATGATATAAAAAGTAGATAGAAAAAATATTGGGAAGTCGAAATTTTGAGATTAAAAGCTTTAGGTATTTTTAAGGAATAAAAAAAAAATTGAGGAGAAGCGCTCGTACCTAATAACAACCGCCCGGGTCGGCCAATTAGGTTTAGCGTGCTTGCCGCGGTCGCTTTGTGGATGGGTGACTGGCTCTCATTCGTACTTCTTTGATAGTCGTTACAAGAAGTCAGAAGTCCAAAAATCTTAACAGCCAGTTACCAAGGCGTACTGTGTTACCCAGTAACTGGATTGCGGAGGTCAGATATATTCGCTCGATGTAAAATACCTATTAATCATCGGTATCGGTATCGGTATTCATCTGCATCCGGTTAGAAGGAAGCCAACCCCAAAATACTTGGGAAAAGGCATGCAGGTATTATTGAGAAATATTTTTTATGAAGTTGTGTTTCTTAACCCTAAAATCGACGACACTATTCTCTAGAATAAATCCTTTTAATAGTTCAAAATTTTCTCATACTTACCTACCTACTCCAGTCACGGGATCACCTGTATTTATTACCAAAGTTGAACATTATAATAAATCCAGATGTGAGATGCAACTTTGAAAGTGGCATTTCAGATCTTGATAGTTAACAAACTGAGACGTTTCTACCTTGACAAATGAATATCCTGTTAATTACAAGCACAAATCTAATGAAGTGATAAGAAAAAACAATTTCTATTCAAGAAAAATCGACGGCTCTATTGTTAAAGCCGCTCTAGAAATAACTTTATAATTTGGAGTCGACACGCATGCACGCGAAGACATAAAAGATTTTAATTGATTTTCTTCAAGCAAATATTGAAGGAATCTTTTGATTTATTATGAACAGGTGAAATCATTAAATACATAAGTAGTTGATTATACAGGCGGATGTGCTAATATAAATCTTTCGTTAAGTAACTTCTGTGGTTCCTCAAATGGAAATTTTGACGGAAAGATTGATATTTAATTTTAATGCCTCGCTTTCACGAGTACTAAGCCATTTTCAGTAGGTAATTTATATGTATACTAATCCATACTAATATGAGAAAAGAGGTACTGAGTTTGTATGTAGGGGGTACCTCCGGAACTTATCCGATTACGGAAATTCTTTCACAAATGTGAAGCTACAGTATTGCCGAGTCAAATGATATAATTTATGTTAAAACAATTTTAGAAGATAGAACTGTAATAAATATTATCATGTCAAATGGAGACAATTTCTAAGCAACGCCCTAACGTTTTATTTTTCCTGAAAAACAAACCGTTCTCATCATTTATCATGAGGACCATTAAAAGTGTCGATACGAGTGACAAATCGACAATACTTCCGTTTGTTCGACGCACCCTAAATATTCCCGGTATCGACCTTGCTGCCTGGTTCAACTGAGTTCTCTTTTCATTATCTTTGGAAAATCTCAAACCATTAACAGTCTTGTTCTTTTTATATAGTTTTCCAGCTACCTTCGCAATGTTATCAGACTTCAGACTGAACTGTGCAGGTTTCGATCCCAGTCTGCTTTAGCTACGGATTAACATCTTTATTTTTTTGCTGGGCAAAGGTCTATAGACTTATCTAGACATACATATTTGTTTCTCTATCTCCACTACCTTAATCAAAATCAGGTTTACTTGAAACAGCCCAATATCCAGTAGTGGACTGCAACAAGCTGCTTGATGTCCCCATAAAGTAATGGTGTCCTTAATGTTCTGGTGATCGCGTAAGCCCTTAGTCACCAGAACGTCCATATTAGTTAGCTACATAGCTATACTTTCTCTGCCGGGACCACGGCACAGCTTTAGTTTAGTAGTTTAAATTCGGCTTAGACTTAGTGCCATCTGTGCCCGCTTCGGATCGGTACAAGCAAATTCACTCAGCGGACGGTACTCCAGCTAAACGGATAGAGGTGCGTCAGTCCGCACCAAAATAAATGGAACCGCTGTTCACTCTGGAAGGTCTGACCAACTAAGCTTTATTGTCACATACATATATTAATATAATATTATGTTGATTATTTTTTTGCTGGAATATAATTAAGAAATGATTATTGGCTTCACAATTTCGTTGTGTTTATTTTCCAGAATCGTATGCCTGGGATAAATACGTTCTCCTTTACTAAAAACTTCAAAGAATAGCTGCTTTAATGTTGGATAAAGAAACGAAGCCAGTCACTTAAGAGCCTATACAACCTCAGCTCAAATTCAAATTTCGCCCCCACTTCCCCGCGCCACCTCACTATTTATCTCGCTCGCACACTACTGCTCGCGCTCACGCGGTCACACGAGGTCGAAGCGATTTTATTAGAGTAGGTACTACCCTATTGTCGGACGAGTAGGTACTAAGTAATAACATTATCAATCAATTTAATTTGTTATTCAATGAACATAAAATTTCATATCGAAAATTTTCAATGTTTATTTATTTATTTATTTTATTCAACCATTTATGCACACACAAGAAAAATACGTACAAAGGCAATACTTATTTCTAAAGAAAATCTCTTCCAGCATGCCTGCTCGAATGTTCTTAGTAACGGCTACTTGTCAAGCTTTATTTTCCAGTATAAGCTGACCTCTCATTGTACAGAAAGCCTATACAATGCGAGATCAGCCTATACTGGAACGTACAGATTGATGTGTAGCCGTGTGCACTATTTTACCTACTGCTATAAAATACTAGTCAAGTTCGAGCTAACTTTGCACTGAGGGTTCTGCACATTCGTTTAGTAGTTGTTTGCGTTTTATAGTTATCGTCGTGTATGTATGTAATGTGACAGCCGTTTGCATATGTAATTATGTAGGTAGTAGGTCTATGCAAGTACCTACATATACCTACATACATACCTATATGTTAGAAATTTTACAAAGCAGATTCTGAACCGCTGCATAAATTCTACTGCTCCAAAAAACTAGTCAAGTGCAAGTCACCATTACACTGAGGGTTCTGTACATTGGTTTGGGAGTAGTAAGTTTACGCTTTGCCATTTTACACGGGCTGCAGATATCGACTCTATTTTTATTCTGCAGAAAAGAGCCATAAGAGCAATATGTGGCCTCCGCAGACGCGATTCTCTAAGGGAACTGTTTAAAGATATTAATATCATGACGGTACCTTGTCAATATATCTATGAAAACATCATGTACGTTAGGAAAAATCTAAGTCTTTTCAGTAAAAGAGGTGATAGACACAATTATAGGACTAGAAATAGGGACCAATTGATTCAACCGGGTTTCAGACTGGCTAAAGTAGACTCATCCTTCATGGGGTACTGTTTGAAATGTTACAATAAAATACCTCCCCACATACTCCAATTGAACGAAACGAAATTTAAATCTTGTATAAAACGCACACTATGCTGCCAAGCATATTATAAGTTGGGGGATTACATCGACGACAAAAATGCTTGGCTCAGCGCTGGTCCAGCTCCACAAGGGCGCATAAACTAATTGATTAGCATTCAAAATATTGTTGCAGCTGCTGAAGATTGTAAAACTATCTTTAGATTGTATAAATTCAATCTCTTAGTATTATATAATTGCTTAGCACATGTGTGAGCACTATGTCCCTACTTTACAGTTACCATTTACTGGGTACGTCTTTCATTGACTTGAGTGTGCCCTGGCGGTTGTGAGTATGTCATGCTCACTCAAATGTCTCGCTGGTGGTGGCGTGTGTGTTGGATCGTTAAGTTCCCTTCAAAATGGTTGAGCTAAATGGTGCTGATGCATGCGTCATGTTCGTGAACGGGCGCCGTCAGTCAGTGGCGGATTTGCAGTCTTGGCCGCCCTAGGCCCCAGGCCATGGCCGCCCCTTTCTCAGCACCCATCATATAGACTGCATAATGAATTTACTTTATTGCCAACTTATATCGAAATCGGTTCAGAAAAGTTAACTATGAGTCGGGTTGGCGCCGCGAAATTCTTTGACGCGTTTCAATTAGTTATTTGGACATATTTTTTAATGTTTTTAAGTCATTATTGTTATAAGTTGCGGTGCAGTGCGGCCCGCCATAATGTGCGCGAACTTTTAGAATACATAGGTACTTTGAGTTATTTCTTGTTATCATCTGTGAATTTTTTGTCAAGATTGGCCGCCCCTAATATCTGGCCGCCCTAGGCCCGGGCCTACTGGGCCTTAGGGCAAATCCGCCACTGCCGTCAGTGGGGACTGGTCATCTCTTAGCTGCCACGGCTTATTTGAATTTATTTTAATATTTGAATTGTTTTTGATTTTATTTTTATTACTGACGCTTTTAACGTGCACGTCTTTTTACATTGTTCTCACATGTATAATTACAAAAATGGATGATGTAACCAATATTTTGTGAAAATATTCTGATTGAAAAGAGTGTCCGTGGAGTTTCTTGCCCGTTCTTCTCCATATGAACCTACTACGCGTTGGAATGGGCAACTAGCTTCATATTTCTGACTGACCGACCCCTTGACAATTCAAAAGTACCTGTAATTGGTTTATTTGAAATAAATGCTTTGAGTTTCAGTTTGAGTTTGACTTTACAATCTTTTAATATAGTATAGTTTTCGCCTTGTATTATTAACTTATTATGCATACGTATATAATTATCAATTTTACATACTTGTCACAATCAAAATAATGACAATGCAAATTATGGTAACAGAGAATGAAACTGTCAACAATAATCAAGGTAGGTAGGTAAATAGGTGTAGGTAGGTTGTGTAGAGTAGGGTAGGGTAGGTAGGTGTGGTAGGGTATATTATAGGGGTAGGGTAAATTATACAACATTTATTTCAATTCGCTTAAATCTCTAATTGGCATATTTCGAACATATCTGGGATCACATAGCTCAGGCAACATGCATTTTACATAAAAATGTTTTAATTTAGGTTCCATTTGTTCCCAATATTGGTCATCTCTCTCTATTATTTCAACTTTGATCTCTTTGTCGCATCCAGACCATACTCCGAAAATACACTGTCGCCTACCGGTGATATGTAATTGTCCCTGCACTTGTATGTACCAAGGATGTTTTTTATTTAGGACAAGTCCGTTTTTAGTTTTTTTCCAAAAAATCACTTTTTTCTTATCTATAGCTTCATCCAAAGATGTTTTAAATGCCGTAATTGGACACTTGATTTCAACGATTGTGTCTTCTCCCACTATTCCGTCTGGAGTTGCACCTAGAAAAGGCAACTTTTTATCGATGAAGAGACCACAAGGCTCTATTTTAATGTTTAGTTGTGATGCTATCTGTTATGTAGCTGTTGCTTCATGTTCTTTACCATGTTTCAAAGATGGCACATGGCTTAGATTCTTTGGATATATAAGATTCTTTACCAAATTTCTCACACTCGTACTTTCACGCCTATTCACTACTTTGGCGAAATTAGACGCGGTTAAAAGTTTCCTTCTAAGTTCTAGCCACTCGCTCGAATCTCTTTGCAGAATAGTTGATTTTTCTACTAGTCTTCTGTCTTCTTCTGAACTTGGTAAATTTTTCAAAAAGTCGTCTTTGCACCGATTGTACTCCAAAGTTGTCACATCTGGCTTTTGGCAATTTTCTCCATAATCTTTATCGTTTTCTTTGGTTTTCAGAAACAGTTTCCTAGATTTCCTTGAGTATTTAGATCCACTCTCTCGTTGTTTAAATCGCTTCTCCTCCAATTTCTTCACTAGTGACGAGGGACTTTTCCCCAAAATAGCTCTATGTAACGTGGTAAGTGGGCGCTTTGTATTAAATGATACCACAGCAGCGTTGCATCGTGAATCATAGCCCCGACGTAAGGAAAAGTTTATGCGTTTCCCGCCAACAAATTTGGCAATAATGCTGTTAAAAGATTCTACTTTATTGCTATCACTATTGTGCATCAGGCTTCGAGCTTTAGCTGCTACAGTGTTTACTATAAACTTAATTCTGTACCATATAGCACACGTCTTCAAAGTTAAAGTAAGATCTTCACTGTTGTTCTGGCTAGTACAATAATATGGTTGGCAGTTTCCGTGGTTTCCGAATGCATGATTGTAAGAATTCATGATATCTGTGAATAGGCTATTAACTTTAGTGTCGAAGTTTGCGTCTTTAGAAATGTGTTCAGTTATGGATGAGCAAATGACTTTACGGATAGCTAGGACTCTTTGAGTAGTATTTTTTTTTCTTAAATTGGAAGAATATTTAGTTTCTGTAGTTATGTTTTTTAGCTTTTTGCACATGTTTCTGAAAATGTGATTTTTGCATTCTACTTTTTCGACGGTGCAATTGGGATATGGACGACCTTCCAATTTTTTTTTATATGTGCTTGAGTCACCGTCCGCCACCATCCGTTCGTACATAAGGTTATGCATGCGAATGGACTGTTTAAATCCTTCTAACAATATTTCAGACTCCATACCCGTAGAAGAACCGCTATAATTTTTATAGCATACATGGTCGCCTGGACTGATACCTTTACTTTCAGCTCGCGCACATATACAGCAATATTTGTTCTTTACCCCGATAAATAATACCTCACCGAACCTTTTTCCAATTATAGCAGCAGCTCCAGACAGTGCTGAAAAATTTGTGTTGAAGGAACGTTTACTCCAGACACCATCTGCAATGACATCTATGCAAGCAATGCCGTTTTTTACTCGCCCTTCTGCAATAGCAGCTTCTCGTTCCCGTGCTGCAGCTGCCTCCATCGCAATTATAGCTGTTTTTCGCCAGTCATCATATGTCTCATTCTGAACTTTAGCGTAGTGCTTTTGAGAGAAAGACGGGCAATCCATTGATGCACATAATTCGCTAAATTGGGAATAGCCAATTCCAGAAGATATAATACCAGATGTTGCAGCTTTGTTTAAGTCTAGGTTCGATTTAGGTTCAGAATCAAGATAAAATGTCAGGTTACACATATTGCAGAGTAATTTGTATTTGGAAAGTAGACCTTTTCTTTTTTGTGATACAATGTGAACGTTGCTCAATGTACATCCGAATACCTTATTATGATTGCATATTTCTTGAAGTCTTCTATAAAAATATTCAATATCAATTATTCTTCGTCCTTGTACACAAAAACAGCTTGTCCTTTCTACAGGATTATCATAACTCACTTCGTACCTGAAATGACCAGAATAAAAATATTTGATGAATTATTGAAAAACTGCATAAGCTACAACCTTTTCATATAAAAATATAGCAATTACCAACGCATCCAATATTCTTTCGTTACTATGTGTATTTAGTGAACAGCTCATGTCCTCAGGTGATACTTGTGATCTGCAAGAAAATGCAACATTCATTATAAAAGTACACCTTTTTTTTTTTTTTTTTGAGGATGGGAAATCATCAAATGACTTCTCCCGCTCTGGGCAGAGCGAGAGGGTGTGTCAGACTTTTACTGACTAAAACCCACCCGTGTTCCTTCCGTTGCCTGTGTGCCGGGGCCGCGTTATCCCTTTCGGACAAACCCGCAACCCCAGCAGGCATTGGTCTTTCGACCCCGTCGGTTGGTGCTGACATCTCTTTGAGGCGCGCGTGGAACACAACGCGCCGTCGACACGGGCCTGGTCCTTATCGGACGGCGAGCTGCCCATTGCTCACCGTCCGCAAGCCCGCGCCTACGGTGGCCGGAAGTCGGCTCTCGACTCCCAACGCCCGGGGCGTCTCCTGCGGCGACTAGGGCTGCGCGCGTAATTTTGTCAACATGAATAAATAATACGGAACCCTAAAAAGTCCAACATTATGAAAAGTTTCATCGTGAACTCGCCAATTTCGTAATAGTAACGTTACACGTTAGTACCAAGCGGTAGTACCACAAACAACATCAAACACGTATAATACTTACAATTCTATATTTTGTAATATATGAAGATTTGTTTCTTCCGAACTTATTTCTATATCTGTCGAAGGTACTTGAGTCCTGTAACGATCACACGTGGTAAGTTAATAATACCTACCTAGAACTTACTTATTTTTATTTATCATTTGGATATGGAACCCTAAAAATAGACAAAAAAAGACGAAATCTATATAGGTATATAAAAATGAATTGCTGTTCGTTAGTCTCGCTAAAACTCGAGAACGGTTGGACAGCCGCGGCGGCGGCACGCCGCCGCCGTTTTGGGTAATTCTTATTTTGCTGTGTTCGTTATTCTCATGACAAGGTTTGTAGAATAAGTAGGTGTAGTTAGGGTAGGTAGGTTGGTATGGTAAGTAGGTAGGTATATAAGTAGCTAGTTTTCTAGTTAGGATAGGTATGAAGGCAGGTAGGTAGGGTAGATAGGTAGGTAGATAATTAGGTAGGTAGGTAGGGTAGGGTAGGTAGGGTAGATAGGTAGGTAGATAATTAGGTAGGTAGGTAGGGTAGGGTAGGTGGATAAGGTAGGTACGAGAGGGTAGGTTGCTAGGGTGGGTAGGTAGGTGCGCCGTAGATAAGTAATTAGTGCTACCCGTGCAAAGTCGGGTCGGGCAGCTAGTCGTGCATAAAAGCAGACTTTCCTACATTTGTAAGACATTTACCCTAAAAACAGCAGAATGAATAACAACATGAATAATTTACCTACCTACGTTTATTATGGAAACACAAATTTGGTGTGGGTACATATCAAGCTATACTATTCCAGTATAAGCTGACCTCTCATTGTAGGGAAAGCCTATACAATGTGAGATCAGCTTATACTGGAAATGTATAGCATGATTATGTAGCCGTGTGTACTATTATCTGATCAGTTACATGTTTAGGTAGGTACTTAGAAGATACTCACGAATTTACCGGAATATTCTCTTTATCACCGTCGACTTCAGCACTGTGTAATAATAGACGTCTTCTGGAAAGATACGTCAGTAGGTTCATAATTTGTATGTAGGTAGGTAGTACTACAGTCGGATAAGTAAATTACAGGTTTGTTTCTTGTACTTAGATAGGTAGGTACTTACCGAACATTTTTTTTTATTACTATCTATGCGCTTGGCGGCTGCTTTACGGTTTGCGGGTTCGATTCCACGGAACAAATTTTGTATGTCCTACAGATAGTTCTGGGTCTGGGCGTTTGCAAATGTAAAGATTTATCTTTGTAATCGCACCGTCCCCGATTCAGGAGAAAAATTCCTGGAATCCCCGGGGGGCAATAGGCGTTATAAAAATAAAAAACGATTACTACATAGATACCTATTTATTGATTTTAGTCAAAACAAAAACAAACCTATTTAGGTAGCTTTGTATCTTATTTATTTTTATAAACTTTATTGTACACCACAAAAATACAAAAAAATATATAATATATCTTTTCTTTTTTATAAAAGTTGCCCCACACCAGGATTTCTCCTGAATCATGGACGGTGCGTTTACAAACACAAATCTTCACATGTGCAAACACCTGCGACTCCTATGGCAGCAGCCAATCGCTTAGCTACTGCACCAAACGCGTCGCATACTATCCACATAATTGTAATCACTAATACTGTAAGTAGATAGGTCGGTAGGTACTTACTTCTTTACGTCAATCATATGTTTGCCTGTTTCTTTACGCCAACCCAGTCTTTTCTTATTTTTATTACGCTTATTTCCCATTGCGCCTATCACTATAAACCTAAGTAATTGAATATTTAAATTTTACGTCGTCCTGTTGCGTAATTGTGTGTGCTGACCGCAAGCGATACAACTCTCCCGTTCGAAAGCCGAAGCGAGACTGAGCGGGGTGTAGGGCGGCATGGCGAAAGCTTCAAGCCGCCGATATTTTAGGTAATTTCTTTTTACGGTGAAAATAACGGTAATTTAAAAAAAATAAGAAACATAGTCGCTGCTTTATAGCTAGTTTAGTTATTATGTAAAGTTTCACGATATAATTTGAAGTATTTTTTGAATACCAGCGGTTTATTGTTCAGTTTAGAGGTAACTTTGTGATTTTTTTCTATCGAGAAAACTTTATGGAATCGTGTTTTCGTCAAACATAGTACTTAGCATTAATCCTCAACTTTACCATATATTTATTTCAAAATTAATGCTCCTGTATCTTCAGCATAACGGAGGATCATGCTAAGCAATTTGAGGTAATATAGGCTCATTGTTTGTATTTGAATAACCCGCTAAACAGGACCAGTGGGCCTAGCAAAACACGCGGAGTAAACGTAACGTACATTCGATTTTTAAATTGAAAGTACTCGTTTAGCACATGATATTTACTTAATTTCAATCGCATATATGGGTGATACTTATTGTGGTTTCACTAAACTTTTAAACCAAAATTCTATAGGTATGTTATATTTTCGATTTTTAGAATTTATCGAATTTACGTTACGTATAAAGTCGCGCGTTCGTGGTAATTTGGCACAGCGGGTTTTTAAATTACCTAGGTAGACTGTCAGAAGTACACAATCATAGTCACAGCCTGGTATGAATGACAAAGGCGATGTGCCATGTTAATGGCCACGTGCAGCGTGCTGTATAATATGTGCAGTTAGTTGGCTACAGATAAATGAGCAAAAAAATGTCGTCGGTAATTTAAAAAAATATCTGCTGTTTCATGCAAAAGTGCAATACCTATACGGTCAAAATGTTTGGAACAGCTGATTTTGATTTTTAATTCAAAATTAAAATAAAAAAAAACAAAAGTAATTTATTCAAACTAGGCGGAGTATCAGCACTTTTCGAACGTCAAAATTACATAAGACAGTCCCCCAAAACGTCCACCCTTCACCACTTCCTAGTGCGTTTGCTGGGAAGAAGAAGCGGCGCAAGAAACTCCCCAGAGGCACAGCTACCTGTTCAGTTAGAAAAAAAAATATTCTCTATAATAGTATGCAAAATAAATTACATTATGCAACACAAAACATAATTTAAATTATTAGCCATATGTCAGCTAGCACATGCCAATATACCAACCAAAAACATCGAGAACTATACTCAGGTAGAAATAAAACTAAACGTAACTATTTACGTATAGTTTTACTAAACGTAAACTTAATATCTAAATAAAAGCCTCCATGCATAAAGGGCGTGCCCGCTTACATATAGATATATATAGCTGTAACTGGAAGTTATAAATGATGAACTAGGGCCATCGAGGTAAAATAAATAAACAGTTAATTACTAATAACAGTAATAATCGAAGATTTCTTTTTACGCTGTTGAGTCTAAAATCAAGTGCTGGATTCATTGTTAGTTTTCACATCGATGTCACATAACATAACAGTGATAGCCTAGTCGTGTGGCCGTCGGACTGCCAAGTCATAGGTCTCGAGTTCGAACCTAAGGCAGGCACCTTTGACTTTTCGGATGCATGTGCGTATTATATAATTATCACTTGCTTCAAAAACGGTAAAGGAAAACATCGTGAGGAAACCGGCCATGCCTGAGAAATATTTCTCGACGGCATTTGAAGCCAAGTCAGGGGCCCATGGGCGGCTTTAAAACTCTGACACCAGGTTAGTCACTGACCACACGAAATGAAGAAGAACAAGAAGAAGAAAAACATAACATCACACAGGTACACATCAGGGGTGATTACTATGATAAGTAATATAAGTACAAACACCCACATTTTTCCAAATGCTTGATTGAAAAACCCAATAACCCTAGTCACACCTGGGAATCGCAGCCAGGTCCTCATGCTCGGAGCGCAGAAGCGCTTGCAACCATTAGACTAAGGAGGCAGTCGAGCGCGTAGTTTGCTAGATATAATTAGATATTCCACTATGATGTATTATCTAAGTATTTTGTTATTAATATGATAAAGCAAAAAATACGTGTCTAATATTTTTTCATTATCTGACTGACGGACTAATTAGAATTCCTTTTTTTTTTTACCTAGGTATCATACCTATTGCGACGATATTTAGAATGCCTACAGAGGTTTACTTTATTTGCGGGATAATATATATTACGAATAGGTACTACAGCTTTTGAGCGTGTAAGTGTGTTGAAACCCTATGAATTCCTGTTTTGAAGCCAAGAAAAGTTATAAAGAGTTAAAATGACGGTTCACTATGACGGACGGTTTGGTTTAATGTGTGTAGGTACATAAAATTATTACAATAATGAATACCTATTAGATAAAATGAGATCTGCTTTTTTGTGACATTGACATTGACTTTTCAGTGACATTGTATTTCGTTGTTCCACATTCTTGCATAATCAACGTTCTCCTACCTTAAGCCAAATTTAGTGGTGTTTGGCTCAGCATGTCCTATTTTTCCCTAGGTATTTCTCTATTAGACGTCATCTGAGTACTCATCCCCATTCAATGCATATAGTCTTTGACACATACCACACACTTTCTTTTCTCAAACATGCTTGGAAATTCGAGCATTATTTTGACAACCTTCTTCGAGATAACTCGAAATTGCGGTACTGGTCGAATACATGCGAGCGCCCGGCCGGCTGTGTTAGTATGAAAATTCATAATATCTATCGTGTTAAGCGGCCAAATAAATTACTAAGAAAACTCATACCTGTCGTGTTATTTACAAATGGAACTAACTTTTTACTTCAACACATGGCAACCAAGGGCACCTACTTATCGAAGATTTTATCAAAATTTCGATTTGGTTTGCAAATAGAGCTGTTTAAAGCAAAGAAGAATATAATTTACTTAGTTTGAATTTCCGTACATTTTTTGAGAAAAATATTATACAAGCTTTGACCGCAACCAGGCATTGATGGACTTATGTATGTGTGCCTCGGATTCGCCTCGGCCCTCATTTTCACGATCGTCCATCAATGATATTGTTGCAGGCCGTGACAGTAATGTACTATATATCGTAATTTCTTCCTATTTCGCGCCATAAGAACCATGGTTATTATTGGCCATCCTTTTTCCAAAACCTCTCAGGTGTCATATTCAACATCCAGCTTTACATAAAAACTATCCGATAGTATGTTCCGTCCAGTTATTTTACCACACTTGGTCTTGAAAGCAATCATAGTTACTTACGAACTAATATTTACATAAGCTCAGAACGTGTCTGTCCTACTATTTGACGATAAAAAAAAACAAAATGGAAGTGAAAATATCATTATTTATGTTGAAAGATACCGAGACATGTCTGTTTTGCGACATAATATCTACGTGGAACCATTCAGAGCGTTAATTTGCACTGATTTCTTTTGCTTTGAACGGAGTTGTCCAAGGTAAGAAAAGAACCAGGGCTATATTGACATGTTCTTTAAAAAGAACGAATGTAAGTAACTCTTTAGCAGCAAATAGCAGAAAAAGGTAAGTTTTTGATTCTATTATCTAAATTCAAGTCCATGAAATGAACATCACACAATGTAACAGATTGCCTGCTCCATTTGTTATGTAATTTCATAGTGTTCTCTTCACGTTTCCAATCAATGGCTATTTGTAACCGCCTTTCCTCTATCCTTTCGCCATCATCCGGAATTTTACTAGTACAGATTTTAACCCCGTAGTTTATAGAGGTGTCTGAACACAGGCGTCGTCACCGAGAATGGCTTAAGAAACGCTGGCGTGACGATTTGGACTCGTTCCTGACCGAGTGGCTCGAGAAGACTGAGCAGAAAGTTGGAAAACTATGGGGATGACGTTTGCCTAGCAGTGGGACAACATAGGTTAACAGAAACAAAAAAATTGCTCGAGGACAGAGTTAACAGACCAGTAGGAACAGAATGTGTTTGTAATTGTGTGATTCTGTCAGTGTCATCATCGTCTGCCAGTCAGCCACAGAACAGTTTTCATATATCAACCTACCTATATCAACAGCTAGATAGACAGATGTTGCTGGACACATAAAATCCGGTCACTGTTCACAAGCGTCGCTTGATACACTGCCCTATAATTGCCTCTTAAACGACATTTCCGGGAAGATAGCCTCCATCTTTTGTATCGATACAATGTCGTCGTTAAGTATTAATTGCCTATGCACGCAACGTTATTATAAGAAAGCTTATTATTTTCCGAGTGACTAATAACTTAAAAGTCGACTAAATGTTTGCAACAAATAAAATAACTTGCCAGCGATTAAATATTTTCGCGACTATTATATTATGTAAGGTTCAAAATTAAAGGTGTTATAAAAACTAAAAACTAGCAGCTGCGTTTAGGTAGCAAATAAACTATACCAGTCAAATAAAATATTAGGCGAGGAGCTATAAATAATGACTTGGCGACTAATAATGTTAGTAGGGTGGCTTTTGGGTTAGGTTAGGTTAGAACAGTGACCATTAACGCGTGAAGGCGAGCGAGCGGAGCGAGCGTGCCGCGGCAGCGGCCGCCGAGCGCCACATACCCTCTATTGTGGGTGAATCATTTGGATTAGGTTAGGTGAGAACAGTGGCCATTAACGCGCCAAGGCGAGCGGGTAGTAGGTACAGATCTTGGCACGTGGTAATCAGTTACTAGGTATATCTACTCAACTATGAAAGAAATTACGAAAAAAACCGGCCAAGTGCGTGTCGGACCACGCACAATGAAGGGTTCCGTAGTTGGGATGAATTTATCCCAAGAACGAACTTATCATTATGATTGAAAAACGAAGTTTATATTTATTCTTCATACAAACAATTTTAAATAGAATCTGATTTATATTATTTATGAATGCCCATTTTCTATTTTGTTTTCGCCATTAAGTTTCCGCTTAGATATTAATTCTGTTCCCAAAAGAAAAACTTGATGCTAGTTTAAATTAAAACGGAGCTTATTACTGATATATTAATATGCTACCTATTACTTATTACGATACTCCTTATTAGCTGCCAACCCATTATATATGGTACCCACTCTATTTTTTTTTTAAACCTGTATTCATTTTACTTAGTTGCCGCATTAAATACATGCCTTATAAGAATAGGTTCACTTTTTGCTTATAATTTTTAAGAGCTATGACTTAAGACGTTATGCTGGGTTTCCCACACAAACTTTCATCCCCTATATCACCCCCTGAATGATAAGTTTCAAATAAAAAGTAGCCTATGTCCTGCCCCAGGATGCCATCTATCTCCTTGCCAAACACAGAATCCGTTTATTGGTTTAGGCGTGACAAGGTAAACATACAGACAGACAGAGTTATTTTCGAAATTATAATATTGGTAAGGAAGTATGGATGTGCAATATGCAATATATTTGCTGCAAAAAGTAGCTAGGTTTTTTCATATTATGTATTATAATAAAATATTTTGGTTTCGATTGTAAGAAATCTGGTACATAAATTGAGAATCTGTTATTTAGAGAATCTGGTGTTTTGAGAATCTGGTATTTTGAGAATCTGGTATTCTGAGATGGAGTCATAAATTCTGCTCAGCAACTACAAGGTCAAATTAAAATAGCTAACAAAACTCCACAGAACATAATGGTTATTGATAGATAAAAATCAACGAATCATTTGTTTTTTCAAAACAAATGATTTGTTGATTTTTTTTTTGGGTCTACGATTTGGTAGTGTAGTTGCTACTTGTAGCAACAGTGTTATTTGTAAACTTTACTAAAAGTCGAAGTCAAACAATTTATGTCAATTAGGCACATGAAAGACACTTTTGAACGTCAAAATTTACAAAAATTGAATTGATTCTAGTCACCCTTCCAAAAGGTAGTTTTCGTATGGATAAAAATGGGCAAGAAACTCCACCGTTAATATTTTAAAATGTTTCACAATATTTTGTTTACATTAATTATATAATTATAATTATATGTGAAGACGATGCACCTAGAATAAGATTATTATACCACGATAGTTAAAAGAATGAAAAATGAAGCTATGACAGATAAATTAATTATCTGATAGATACACGGTGCTCACATATTTACAAACATTGTAAAACTATACGATATTCCTAACATTTTAACAAGTAATACTATTTACTACTAACATTTTAACAAGTAATAGTAATACTAAGTCAATGTGTGAGTTCAAGTAATAGCAGAATTTAAGCCAGTGAAGAAAAATAATTTTAATAATTAAATTAGTAACCAGTTTGATTTTGTCTACACTCTAACTTGTTCTATGGAGCAGAACCAGCATGTTTCCAAGCATTCTTATATTGGATATAATCCTCTAATTTGTAATATGCTTGTTTACAAAGTGTACTTTTAATATGAGTTTTTTTCTTTCATTTAATTGTAATATATCACAAGGTATTTTGTTGTAACATTTAACACAGTACCCCATAAAAGATGATACTTTGAATAATCTGAAAAATGGTTGATCTATTTTATCTTTATTTATAGTAGGTATTAAAATTATGTCTATCACTTTTTTTATTAAAAATATGTAGATTTTTTCTTACATACACAATATTTTATAAATGAATTGGCAAGGTGCCGTCATAATATTAATCTTTTTAATTAATAGTTCCCTGAGAGATTCGCAACGATGTAGATTATAAATGGCTCTGACAGATCTTTTTTGCAAAATAAAAATGGATTCAATGTCAGCAGCCCGACCCCACAGTAAAATGTCATACGACATAATACTGTGGAAGTAGCTAAAATAGACCAAACGCGAAAAATATTTCTAACAGCATAAGCGGCCGAGCTTAGTCGCCCCGCAATAGATATTAGTCATGAGGTCCCCCATTGTAATTTCTCATCTAGCGTGATTCCAGATAAATTCCAGTTTATCTCCATTCAATATGATGTCAAATTCGGTACTTCTAACATTCGGTAATTTAAATCTAATGCATTTGGTTTTTTTTTAGTTAGCACCAAATTATTTACCGTAAACCAATCTTGGACTTGAAGAATAGAGCTATTCACGTCATCAAGATTTTGTGGCCGTCGGTTTATTTTAAAGATCAATTATGTGTCATCTGCAAATAACACCATCTTCGATTGATTTTGAAGTAAATCATTAATGTACACCAAAAAGAGGAATGGACCCAATATCGAACCTGGAAGAACACCCATTGCCATTTCAGACCCTAATGAGTTTATGTCGTTTACTTGAAATTTAACTTTACTACGTTTCAGGTATGATCGTAGCAAATCAAGAGCTGTATTCATAATCCCATAATGCTCTAGTTTCAGCACAAGTGTCTCATGGTCTACGCAATCGAACGCTTTCGAGACGCAAAAGGCCCTGGTTCAGGCCATGGTTCGGAGCGAGAGTGCATGGGAGGCCGTCACTTCCTTCTGCGATGCAGTAATGCTTGCGAAGGAGGAGGCGGAACGCGCGAGGGAGAGGCAAGATTTGCGCCCTCGCGCCCCTAGTCACCGCAGGAGACGCCCTGGGCGTCGGGAGTCGCGATAGGGAGTCCGATAAGGAACAGGCCCGGGTCGACGGCGCGTTGTGTTCCACGCGCGCCTCAAAGAGATGTTAGCACCAACTGACGGGGTCCGTAAGGGCCAATGCATGCCAGGGTTGCGAGTTTGTCCGAAATCGCGGCCCCGGCACACAGGCAACGGAAGGAACACGGGTGGGTTTTAGTCAGTAAAAGTCTGACACGCCCTCCCGCTCCGCCCTGAGAGGGAGAAGTTATTTGATAATTTCCCAGCCTTAAAAAAAAAAGGCTATCCCGATGAAATATGATATCTGCGAGGGAATTGGTAACACTCTTACATTAGCAATGGCTTTCATTTTGACAGTTCAACAACATTAATTGCGTTATTTACGTTAATGAGCTGACATACCGCCGCTTTTTGTCAAACATATTGAAGCAATGGATTAGCAATATCCTTCAAAGACATTCAGATTGTGATAGAAAGTGCGTTAACACAATAAGGGTATGTGGGTAGGGACAAGTTACTTCGTTGTAACGAGAGGTCTTTCCTTCTCTCGCTGGTCTTTTTGAACACATATTCAAAAAGGACTAAAGACGTCCTTATGACGTCAACGTACATATAGTTAATGTTCAATACCATTTCTCGTGATCTCTTCGGTACCCCAGTTTAAAGACATTTCTATCTACTTAGTTAATAATCCTCTACAGATCCTATATTCTGTTTAAGATAATGTAATTTATAGTCTCTTGCTTGAATCATATTTTTAACTTAAAGCTGAAAATATTTCAATCCTGTCTGTTTTAACCAACTCATTATCTTATATCGTAGTTTAAGGCAAACAAATTAAGAACGTCGTTTACACAATAAAGCGGCTGGATTGAGCAGTTTAGGCGTCCCATTAGGTACATTTGTTTAAACATTGGGTTTCTTCCCACGGAGTGATGTGCAAGAAAGCGCTAAAATGCTGCATTGCTTAATTAATTTAATAGCTTGCGTAGATAAAATGGTGTGTAACCAATGATGTTAACAACACAATTATTGTAGTGGTCTAGAGAAGGATGACGAGAACAGTAAAAAAAGTATAGTACAGGCAAAAATCCGTTACTGAAAACCGCAGCATGGTTCAATACAAAATTGTCGTGAACAAAATTGTTAGAGGGGAAGGTGGGACAAAAAAGAGAGCTTGCATTCAATCCTGTCATTGCTTAATATAAATAAATACTTTGCACCCATTGTACTATAGTCATTTAATTGTAGGTACATTGTCTTCATACAAAACTAGCTGCGCCCCGCGGTTTCACCCGCATAAGTCTCGATCCCGTAGGAATATCGGGATTAAAAATATTCTATGTCCTAACCCAGGTCATGATCTACCCATGTGAAAAATGTAATTCAAATCTATTCAGCCGTTTTAGCGCGAAAGCGTCACAAACAAACCAATGAACAACAAAAAAGAAACTCACTTTCGCATTTATAATATTAGTTAGGATATTATAAAACATTTTACAGAAGTGCCTTTGGAAATAAATGATTTGACTTAGATCCTAAACTCAAACTCTTTATTACATTCATGTGTACATTAAGGTGTTACATTTATGTAAGTAAGTTCCAACATGAAACCCGGTTAGGGCACGTCAACATAATATACGTAGGTATATAATAAATTGGACAAAACAAGCACCCAGTGCAAGTTTGTTTAACAAATATAATTATTGTCGATAATAATATTACTAGTATTAAGTTTGTGTAGTTATTTTAATTAATATCATGAGGTTATTAAATTATTTTATTTATGTATATTATTGAAATATTTTATTAATGTCATGATGGCCCAGTGGTTAAGGCCTCGCCACTCATTTACGAGGTTGTGGGTTCAAATCCGGGCAAGTGTGACTTTTTCAATTCATATGTACTTTCTGAGTTTATCTTGGACATTACTGACATCGGTGAAGGAAAACATCGTGAGGAGACCACGGGTGCTTCGTGCTCCGTCTCACTTACGGATATACCGTAAGTTAGACAGAGATCGAAGCACCCGTAACGACGACCGAACGAACGGATTTCGCTTAGGGAGTAGGCCCCCAGGACTTATAGTTAATGTAAGTCTGCAATCGCCAACCCGTCTTGAGCAAGCGATCAATCAGATCGATCAGAGATCGATCAAGAGGTGATCAATGCTCGTGCCTTCTCTGTATGAGAAGAGGCCCTTGCCCTGCAGTGGGACAATAATAGGCTGATATTATTATTATCAATTAGTATTTATTATTTTATTTTATTAATTTGTATTGATTATTATATTTTATTAATTTGTACTAACTATTATATTTCATTAATTTTTATTAGCTGTTGTATTTAATAATTTTATATTTTTTTATAAGCATTCTGCGACCGAGTAAAAGCATTTTTGTGTAAGATATACTTTTAATTTTCTGATAAAGTTATTGAATTTGTGTTCTTCTTTAATTTGTTCCGGTAATTTGTTGAAGATTGGCTATGGTAAATCATTTTGATCCGAGAGGGTGGGAGATATAATATATTTTTAAAGCGTGTGTTTAAGTTATGAATGTATTTTGTTTTAGGAAAAATTTTGCTATTTTTAAATACAAATATGCACAGGTCATGTATATACTCGTACATAGAAGGTAAAGTTAGGAGTTTTAATTTAACAAAATATGGCTTACAGCTTTGGGTATTGTCAATATGAGCCAGTATTCTGACACATTTTTTTTGGATTATAAATACTTCGCTTGCATTGACTCTGTTTCCCCATAACATCACCCCATAACTTAGCCACGAGTTTGCGAATGCGTAATAGTGCTGTTTCTGTATTTGTGCTGTGCTTAAGTTGAAACAAGGCATAGGTAAATTTAGATAATTTAGATTTCACTGTTTCTATATGCTTTTTCCAATTGAGATGTGTGTCTATGTTTATACCGAGTAAGTTAAATGTAGTTACTAATTCTATAGGGGTGTCATTAAAAATTACATTCGTACTTGGGGGGGGGGGCTTTGTACGATCTAAATTGTATCATTTTGGTTTTATTATAGTTAATTTCTAAATTGTGATCTTGTAGCCAAAGTGTTATCGTCTGGAGATTATTTTGCAAGATTGCATTTGGGTCACAATTTCTGTCACAGTAGAATAGTACTGGTAATGTAGTTTGTTTATTTAGTATTTTTGGGAGGTCATTAACATATATTAGAAATAGTATGCAGCTCAGAACGCTTCCTTGAGGGATGGAGCATCCTTATAATATGAAAATTAAAAAACATTTCACAGTTCACAATTTACTGCTTTTGAACAGTCAAAGTCATTGACTGATATCTATGTAAATAAATAATTCAATTACTTAGTTAAAATGACATTATCTTCAAACAATTCCAAATTATGTAAGTGTTGCCAAAACAAAATAATTTTAGAGTACACCCGTAAATAAATGGCAATGTTTTACAGCCATAAAACTTAAAACAAAAATTATAAAAAAAACACAGTTCACAATTTACTCCTTTTGAACAGTTAAAGCCATTGATTGATATCTATGTAAATAAATCATTCAATTACTTAATTAAAATGATATTATCTTCGAATAATTCTAAATTATGTTAGTGTTTGCCAACACAAAATAATTGTCGACTACACCTGTAAATAAATGGTAATGCATTTCATGAATACGTATATTTTATTAGATATCTGGCTTTATTTACAATAGGTAAACAATATTTAACGCATACAAACATACATAAACTCACGCCTTTTTCCCATGGGGGTGGGCAGATATGACCATATCAAGGTCACTATAATTATTTCCTTCTAGGCCGTCCTCAAACGGCGTTGTGTTATGTTTTCGTTTTAGGGTTCCGTAGTAAACAAGGAACCCTTATAGTTTCGCCATGTCCGTCTGTCTGTCTGTCCGTCTCTGAGCTAAGCCGCGGACAGACAGACGTCTGTCCGCGGCTTAGCTCAGAGACGGTTAGTACTAGACAGCTGTAATTTGGTATATGTATACATATTAATCATGCCGACAAAGTGGTAAAATAAAATCAAGAAAATATTTTTTTATAGGGTACCTCCCCTACGCGTAAAGTGGGGATGTTTTTTTTTTTCCTCATCTACCCCATGTTGTGGGATATCGTTAGAAAGGTCTTTCAAAAATATTGTGAGTATGTCAAAACTATTTTTGTTTTGACATTCTTTTAACTGTATTTTTTTGTTAGAGTCGAGTGTCGTCCCCCCCCCCCCCCCCCCCCCTTCTAGCTAAATGGTTGAACTTGGACTTGTGAAAAAATTCACAGCAGTAGTATATATAACGAAATTAAAAGGAAAACTATCAGGGCTAAGTAGGCTCTACAGGTTAACGAGTAATAATCGACCAACTTAAATTTGCGGTTTGAAAAACATGTTTTTCAACTACGATGTTAAGTTTGTTCTTGGGATAAATTCATTCCAACTACGGAACCCTTCATTGTGCGTGGTCCGACACGCACTTGGCCGGTTTTTTAATATTGATGTTAGTTAGCCTACGTAGCTTTGAATTTTGTTTCCTTTATTTGTATCTACGAGTAATTATCATCTCATTAATATTCTATCACCTTAAACTAGAATCTTTTATTTTTAGAAACTTTTTTTACGATTAGCGACGAATGATACAGGCGGGCGACAGACTAAAGATAAAGTGGAGTCCGTTGATACATTTTTTTTTTTGCCTTCATTGCCTTGCCACGCCTTTTAGATCTTCTTTGTAGTTTCCCTTTTAATCTTCATATCAAAGAAAAATACTGGTGCAAGACTACCTCTGTTCAAAGTTTGCAATATTATCTTAGTTGTGGATTATTTCAATCAAGGTGGGTCTGGAAAAGTTTTTTTGGAGGAATTTGGGGGAGGGATAAAGAGAAAAACAATGGTTTTATAAAAAATGCTGCTATATCTAAATATTTTGTAGATAATTCGGTCTTGATGACTCGAGGAGGCCTACCACTACCAAAAAGCACCACCACCACCTCCACCCACCACCACCACCTCTAAAGCAGTTTTATTTTAATCTTACTTCAGAGGGGAAAGAGATGGAGCTATAAGTCCCGTAGAGCTTCCTCTCTTTCCCACACTAAAGTAATATTAAAATAATACTGCTTTAGAGGTGGTGGTAGGCCCCCAGCCTCAATATTATGAGTAAAATCCCTTTTAGGTTTAGAGTAGAGTTTCAACCTTAATTTGTGGCGGCATCTACATAGCCACATGCGAACTACGCATCAAAGACCTGTAGTCACACAAAATCCTGACGTCACAGAAATCCTGCATCGCGCAATAAGAGTTTACCGCGCTAATAACATATATATAACTTCCTTCAATCCTTGGGCAGTTGCCCGCCAGACATGACACCCGTCTGGTCGAAGGATCCTCCCTTTTCTATAGAGAATGAGTGAACTTTACACCCTGTTCCTCATACCTCTGAATTGGTGACCCGGAATATGAACGTCAGTGGAGCCTTCGTGCAACTACTTCAGTGAGATATCATAATCATCATCACTCCCGCAAGCTTTCGTGAGGCGAGTCACACAGCTAGCCATAGCTCTAAAAACGGGTATCCTGGCCACCAGCATGCAGCGAACGCGCATTCCTGGCCCCCACCCTCAGCCTCATCACGCCGACTCACTGGAGAATCACCACAATCATCACAATCACCGCAATCGCCGCAGACAGTGACATATGCGGTACCTGAAGATACAAGTCTCAGCCCACTATCGACCTCCGGTCTCCGGAGAGGAATGATGTGGCGGCATCTACATCGCCACACGCAAACTACAGACTTCGCATCAAAACCTGACGTCATACAAAATCCTAACGTCACACAAAATCCTGACGTCACACAAATCCTGCATCGCGCAATTAGAGTTTACCGCGCGAACAAAATATATATAACTTCCCCAACATCAACCGTGGGGCAGTTGCCCGCCAGATACGACACCCGACTAGCCAGTGGATCCTCCCTTTTCTAAAGAGGATGAGTGAACTTTACACCGTTTTCCTCATACCTGTGAAACCTCTTCTTTTAATAGAGCTTTCTGCACATAGTTGTATTTGCGCTAGTGAAGGTATTGGAACAGCTACACAAACTTTCATTCACGAAAGACAAGCAAGCAAACCCATCTTTAACTAACAACATCTATCTAAGCAGTGTGCCAAAGCAAACATTTGCAATCAACATCGCTGACTCACGAAGCGTCATTTTAGCCCACCGCATACAGATTACCAAGAGCTCGCGTGCTAGTCTAATTGAACCTAATTCGATACAGCACCCGGCCCTACAGAGTGCCGCTTGCGACACGCTCGATCATCTATATCCTGTACCGGTCCTATGTTCTGTTTTACATTAGGTTCTGATTGGTCCTGTGAATTGATAAAAATCGGGGACAAAGGATTCTAGGGCAGCAGCGAGATAGGACCACAATAACGTCGTGTAATTCCACTATGATATAGATCATGTAACGGACCTACCTACGTAACATTACACCTATTACCTAGAGGAGTAGTAGTAGAAGTTGTATAAGGTAAGTGGAAATAGGTTCTGGAAAAGACTGAACCCATGTAAGTCAGAACTGACATCAGCAATGCTGGCATCGAAGTGAAAAAATTTTTATTTTAGTACACTAAAGTTTGTCCGGGGGGAAGAACTTTTTAACGAGAAACGCAAGGTGAAATGATCCGCAAACGCAATTTGCAGATTAAGGGTTTTAGTGGAATTTCATAAAAAGTAATGTAGGATTTCAAGTTTTGCAAAGGTCGACGCTGCCACTTAAATCTCAGCGCCATTACTCAACACCGCTGTTTGCTTCAAGGAAGTAATAACTTGACTCCATCCGTCTTCGTCACCCACGCTAATAAAACTCCTCTCTTTACAGACCATTAAGCAAGTAATTATGATGATATCTTTCATTGAAGCGTAAAGATTAATGCTGCTCATAAATGATTTGTTTGTCTAATCCTCGGCTCGTAATTGGTACCACTAATAGGAGTTATGGCAGACTGTTAGGCATTAGGACGCCATAGTTTTAACTGTCATTGTTTTCATGTTTGATTATGAAGATATAAACATTACGCCTGTATTCCCCGAACGGTTAGGCAGAGGTGTACCTATAGTACACCCACATTTCGCCAGTTATGTTTAAGTCCCATGTAACGGGGGCACTACTCATATTGTCTTATTTCTCCTACTCATCTAGTTTTCTTTCCAGGTTAAAAACAGTGTCGCTTCCAACTTCCAAGGCTGCTGAATCATATCCCTGGGATTCTCTGAACTACATTGTCTTGCCGCTTTTTATGGTTGGTCAACACTGAAGATTCTGGGTTACAAGAGTAGTAGTAGTTGTGAATCATGTTGCTTAAACTACATATCATCATCCTCGTGCCTTTATCTCAATCAGGTCGGCGCAAGATGCCTTTTACTTCCAATCTTCTCTATTATTCGTCATCTGGGTTATCACTCCCTTTCTAGCCATCATCTTTCACACAGTCCATCCATCGTTACTTAAACTACATATATTTGAATAAAAGTCTGTTTTGCAGTCGCATTGGGTAAACATGTAGGCTTGATTTAGGTAGCTAAATACGAGTATAACCTGACTTATCTAAGGCCTCAATCATTTTAAATGTTTAAGTTTCTGAGGTAGTTAAGTTTGATCTTTTCAAAGTATACGGGACTATAATAAATCAGCTTCATGATAGGTTAGATGTTGCTCCCGGCCAAAGTCTCTTGCCAAAGCTAACAGATCCCGTCTAATGCAACGACGAAAATCTGGTGGTTGAAGTTAATATTTGTAAAGTTTTAGATTACGACAACAACATCGTGTCAAATTGTGTGAGAAGACTCCGTAGGTATTACATTTAAAAGATATGTGGTCTAAGTTTTTTACAAACGAGCATTACGGATGGGCCAGGCCCACATATACCTAATTCGATCAATTTACTTTAGCATAAAAAAGCCTATAAAGGAGCTACGGTTTATTTTAAACATCTTGAGGTAACATTCAAAGTAATAATGCAAAACTCAAGTTGAGTCATTTGACTATAATCATGCTTAATATAGGGATGTTGACTGGGAAAAAAAAATCTATTTAGTCTGTCAGTCAGATAATAAAAAAATATTAGACACGTATTTTTCCTTTATCATATTAATAAAAAATGGTTTAGATAAAACGCATTAAATTTGGGGAGTGGGGGCTCGCTAAAACACAATTCAGTATAAAATCAACCGGAATGACGTCATGCCACATTTTAACTCAATGTATTGCTGTAATATTTGGATTACGTAAAAAAAAAAAAAAATAATGTGTCCAATATTTTTTAATAATCTACCTGACGGACAAAAAAAAAATTTAATCAGCATTAAACGTCAGTAGGTAATTAAAGTTTCAACTAAGTAAACATTATTCTCACAGCCTTTCAACAGTTTGTCAACATCATCAGTTTACAAAACATATAAAACGTAAATTCCCACAAACATTGACACAATAACCATTATTTTTAGTTTCGTTCAAATAAAACTGAATTTTAGTCTACGACAATTGTTTCACACCAAACTGTTCGCGGAGCAATTCTTTAATAGTCCAAATTATATAAATGTGGAGTTCAATTACTGAATCGGTCGTACGTAAGTCGTATCGAGTCATCTATCGCAAACGTCTTATTCACGAGCGATTGATTTAACTCTGACTAAACATTTCGTCCGTTACAAATGGAAGTGGAATCTGATAGGCTGAATTTGAAGGTGTGTTCGTGCTTTTGCAACACAGAACTAATCCTTACTATTATAATTTTATATTTTATAATCCTACTATCCTACTAATATTATAAATGTGAAAGTTTGTATGTTTGGATGTTTCTTACTCAATCACGCAAAAACGGTCAAACGGATTTGGATGAAGTTTGGCACATTGGTAGACCATGACCTAGGATAAAAAGTACCGGGATAAAAAGTACCCTATGGCTTAAGCCATAGGGTACTTTTTATCCCGGTAGTACGTTCTCGTGCGATATTTTACGACCTCCACGCGAGGGAAGCCGTGGGCAAAGCTAGCATTGTATCAACTAAGATTGAATAATAAAGAACATTGTTTTTAGGATATGGTGATGGCGAGACGAACTCGACTCTTTTCTTATAGATTGGCCACATACAGAAGTAGACAGGAATAAGCGAAAGGAGGGAAGGGAGGCCTCTGCCGTCTAGTGGAACACAAACGCCTGATATTTTTTTTTTTTAAACCAAGATAGTACGATATCACCAAAGAAAAAAAGGAAAGAAAAAATGGAAAACATACTCCGTCATTCCCAATCATTCGAGTGACTTACAAATACTTACGGGCATAGTTTCTCTATAGTAAATAACGTAATTCAAGTGTGAGTTTGGTGATGTACCTAGTAGCGATTCAAAAATTGTGCGTCGTTCGTTGATTGTGACAATTAATACAGTTGATCTCGACTCAGTGTTTCTTATAACGAGCATGTATCAGTTTTTGTGGATAGCGGACAAGCCCACCGTTTACTGTGTGGAAGTTCGCGGTGACTACTGATTAACATTGAGTGTCTTGAATAAATTTCAGCTTCTATAATAAGGAAGAAAGTAAGAAAGAAAAATAGTTTTTTTTCTTTCATAATCGCACTTTATCTTTAGTAATTTTTTTTATATCAATACTTTTATTTAATGCAAACTGCACCCCGCGGTTTCTCTCGCATAAGTCTCGATCCCGTGGGAATATCGGAATTTAAAAAGTATTCTATGTCCTAGCCCAAGTTATGGTCTACCCGTGTGCCAAATTTCATCCAAATCCGTGTAGCCGTTTTAGCGTGAAAGCGTAACAAACAAGTATACAAGAAATCAAATCTTTTCGCTTTACGAGTATATTATAATAACTAGCTGTTGCCCGAAACTTCGTCTGCGATCATGAAAAGTAGCCTATGTCTTTCTCCAGGTCTTGGTCTACCCATGTGCCAAATTTCGGGTCAGTAACAGGTCTCGGCCCGAGTCATCTCAACCCGAATAATAATACCAGATACTACGTCGTCAAAACGCCAAAAAAAGTGGTGTGTACCGTAGGCATGAAAAGTATTCACCTTCCGCCTGACGCAGGTCCTCACCGGACACGGTTGTTTCGGGAGGTTCCTGTTCCGCGTAAGGCGGGAGGAAACGCCCGGGTGTCATCACTGTGTGGATCGCCCGGAGGACACGGTGGAGCATACGGTGGAGGTCTGCCCGGCTTGGGCGGAGCACCGCCGTGTCCTCACGGAGGCGATCGGCGGCGGCGATCTCTCGCGTCCGGCCCTGGTTCAGGCCATGGTTCGGAGCGAGAGTGCATGGGAGGCCATCACCTCCTTCTGCGAAGCAGTTATGTTCGCGAAGGAGGAGGCGGAGCGCGCGAGGGAGATGCAAGCTGCACGCCCTCGCGGCCCTAGTCGCCGCAGGAGACGCCCCGGGCGTCGGGAGTCGAGAGCCGACTTCCGGCCACCGTAGGCGCGGGCTTGCGGACGGTGAGAAATGGGCAGCTCGCCGTCCGATAAGGACCAGGCCCGTGTCGACGGCGCGTTGTGTTCCACGCGCGCCTCAAAGAGATGTCAGCACCAACCGACGGGGTCGAAAGACCAATGCCTGCTGGGGTTGCGGGTTTGTCCGAAAGGGATAACGCGGCCCCGGCACACAGGCAACGGAAGGAACACGGGTGGGTTTTAGTCAGTAAAAGTCTGACACACCCTCTCGCTCTGCCCAGAGCGGGAGAAGTCATTTGATGATTTCCCACCCCCAAAAAAAAAAAAAAAAAAAAGGCATGAAAAGTATCGACCTCTTAAAATATTCTTCATCCAAATCTGTTCCGTTCGTTAGTAATACTAATAATATATTAGTTTATTAGAAATATATTAATCGGTTTCTAGTAGGACAAAAAAATCGAATTAATACATATACATAAACTGTCTTTGTAGAAAAAATATATTTTGTATCTCATTAAAAGTTTTCATATTATGTCGCCCAAATGGCAAAAAATCGAGGGGTTTTCCGATGCGTATCTAACTTAAAGTTAAAATGTCTAATTTGCATGTCCTTGTTTTTCACCCACCCTTTGAAAATGGCACATTTATCCTCCTTTGCGGCAGAAATAGATTTAGATCCACAGACAAAAACCGCGTCCGCTCTGCAATTTTTTTGTATTTTCAGATATTTTTTCGAATATTCCCGATCAGTAACACCTTGTCGTCAACACTGTTGACAATCGGGAAAAAAAAGTTCCGTTCGTTCAGTGTTGACGCATGCTTAAAAATCAAGGTTTAGAAAAGTGGAGTTCAATTAAAGATTTTCAAAATGCTTTAATTACGACTTCAGCTATAGGTTTTTTGGCCTCAGGTCAAGTATATTCGCCCTTAAAGGCCACGCTACTTTATGTATAAATCCTGTATATCATAAATAAACGTCTTATCGCTAATAAAGTATACCCTGACTTCACCCCATTTTCATGTCAAAATCAACAAAGAAATGAAAGCAGCGCACAACAATAATAAACTAGTCTTTAATTGTGTTTTCCTAACATTAAATGGCACATAATTGCTGTTCAGGGTTCGTGGTCGCGTTCGATCGTGCCCAAGAACGATGTAAAGGGCTTTAAACATTATTACTTGATAAACTTTCTTATTTTCACGACTGTTCTCCCTTTTAGTTTAAGTAGGAGTTTGATATTGTATTATTTATTACTTATTAGTATTATTTGATAACCTACTTAAGGTGACGATAACCGACTTTTAACGATTTTATATTGAAGATCACGTCTAAATGAGTAGTGTTAATGATTTAGAAAAAAAATATGTTAAATTAGAGCATTTTCTTAATAACTTAATATATGAATATTTTAGATTATGTTTATATTACGTAGTGAAATTAATAGTAAAGTTATGTCTAACGCGAATAAAAAAACTGTTTATTAAAGCGATATTTACGGAAGCTTTTTTTTTATGGAACATTCACCATTTTAAAGATAATTTAATTATAGATCTTTTAGTATCTGATCTGATCTGAGGAGAGTGAGGGGCAGTCGAAACAGCATTCTGAAAACTGTAGCCGAGAGCTTCGGCTCTCCGATTGTAGAGCAGTTTGTGCGGAGGTTGATTTTTACTAACACTAGGCAATAAATTATTTTTTTGTGTTACTAACACTATATGGATACTTGTGTCCGAAATAAATTTATTCTATTCTATTTTTAGTATACGTTTTATTAAAATACGTTTTTTATGTATAATAAATTATAATGCGTCTAATTTGGGACAGCGCTCATGGATGGGCGAGTCCTATTACTGGCTGGACGCGTTGCCTGAGCGCAGTACAGGACACGCAAGCAATGAAGCAACCACACAAGGTCGCTGGCATTATCTGCGTCTTAAGCCTTCCAGCCGACTTTTAATGCTCTACACAGTCATCATTATCCTGCCCTTATTCCAATTATTTGGGCTCGGCACAACATGGAACGTATTTTTATTTTCTAAATATTCATGTTTATTTATTCTTTTTCTTTTCTGCCTAGAACATCAATATGAGATTAGGAGGTCGCTTAAACCGTTGCACCTTACTTACCGTACCTATTAATTCTACGGAAGCAGGTCTGGTCAAAAGGTTGCAAATATGAACAAGGCATTTTGGGAGATTTCATCTAACTATCTACCTCTCCAACTAAGCAAAAAAAAGAGTGAGCCTAGTTCAACAGAGCAACGGCTTATCGGGTCATTTGCAAACAAAGTGCGAAGTTCATAAATATAGCCCTCCAGACCGTATTTCGGTCATGGCGGCCAATCTCAACGGAGACTAGCCTTCGGCGCGGGATATGCATATGTATTATAATGCACAAGTGTGTGTGTAGACACAGGTGCACTCTCTCTTCCCTCACTCTCATAGTCCGATGGGAACACACTCCGACACGACCGGAGAGAGATCAGGCGTAGGACCAACGGCATAGCGTGCTTTCCGAGGCACGGGGGTATCACAACGCCAACTTCCAAACTCTGGGCTGTTACTAAGAAATTCCTATTGGAAAAACCCAATAACACTTTGCCCGCCCCGGGAATCGAACCCAGGACCTCACGCTCAGCAGTCGCGCTTGCGACCACGAGACCAACGAGGCAGCAAGTACATATAAGTAGGTATCAGGTAAGATTCATTAGAGTCAACTGCACAAGCACAAGTATGGTAACAATTTGACTTTGACAGCGGCTTTATTTCGTAGCAGTAAGGACGGTCTTCGTAGTCCAAGTGTAACCGATGACTTGCAGTTACTAGTAATTTTTTTGGCCTTTGTAAGTGACAATGTTGAACAAGTAGGTCGGTAGCCCATCATTAAAGGACAACGACAAACGATTTTCCTCGAAATAAACTAAGCAAGTGCAGAATGACAAGCAGCTGATTAGAATCTCATTTGTGAACAATGCAATTCTTGGCACATTTGTAGACACCCCAAGTTCACAACTGATTTATGACGTGACTAATTAAGTTATTGTCGTAATTGAAAAATCATGGTCTTATGAATGCCACCCACGAGAGCTCTTTCGACGTGAGCAGCTAATTTCATTGAAGTATTTTCCTGTGAGGTTTCATATCCTGAGACAATGCAGAAAGGAGCATAAGTAATTTTACATTGTAATATGATAATGTATGAGCTCTTTTTGAAATATTTTGAATCTCATATATTGCAATTTATCAGCAGCTCAAACGAAGACAAGATTTATTTTAGGTGATAGAATATTCTAACCCCTAATATTGAGCACTTTTCAATCCATCAATTTCTCTCCTACTCTATCCAATGTCAATTCTTTAAATAGTTTAACAAAATAAATAGCTGTTATTGGCCTTCTAACCTTCAGGTGGCTGCAAACAACAATAGTTCTACGTACAGACCCATCCCGTTGCATTGTCAATCTGCATTGTACATAGAATTAAATAGAGACATCAAATAGTAACTCATATATTTGCAGGTAGATTAGATCTATACATACAACTGTACAAACGACATACTTATCTATGCGTGTGGCGAAAAACAGAACTAAACTAGAATGTACTGGATTTGACAGGTTTTTGACGTTTACTCTTCGCAAGCAGCGCCGCCATGACAGGCAAAGATAAGTGTGTTCGTCTAACTTTATACAAATAATAGTACTTGATTTTGATTACGGTTACATAGTATTTCGAATATAATTACAATAATATTGCGGTTACCTACAATTTTCTACTCTGAACTTACAAATGCGAAGTTATTCGTGGTATTTCATTGATTACGTACAATCTGAGCCTGTGGCTACGTTTGCGTGTAAGATTTTGAGTTCAAAAGTTTGATTAGTAGCAGAAAGTCCAATAAACTTTTGAGGCAATGAAAAGGCGACTGAACAACATGAGCCAGCATTCGGCAATTTTGGATGGGAAATGTTCCACACAACATTTTCCCCTGTTTCCTTTAACAAAGAAGTCAAAATCAAAATCATTTATTCATATTGGGCTAAGAGTTAGCACTTTTTGAACGTCAAAAATTACATACAACAGTCCCCAAAATCCCCCGACCACCTATCTTTCACCAGTTTTGACATACTGGAGAATGAAAAACCTATCTATCTACGGTTTTAACGTCCCAATAATCTGTCAGAGATTAGGAATCTTATGGAATGTGACACAATGACAGATAGAATTATAATGTCGACCATCAATAGCGATCTGTCTTTTACTGACAATAGATTATTGGGTTCGGTCGTTAGTGTTTTTGCTGAGAAGAAGAAGTGGTGCAACAAACTCCCCAGCAAAAGCCTAATTGATAGTCTAGTAGTAGTTAAATACATAGAATAGTCATCTACGATGAATGCCCAATTATTTTCAGTCTTTGAGTGATAAATCCACCTATAATTTACCTATTTCAAGTGATTAGTTGACCAAAATAACAATCATATAATTTGACATGAGAATTCACAACGGCATTGGCAGAACCGTGGGTGGGGGTAACATTATGACAGCTGTCATTTGCACGGTTTAATCCAGTTTGATTCTAACTGACGATCGTAATACCAACACAAACCATTCCTGGTTTAATGGTACAAAACAAACATGAATCTGTAGTAAGAAAGTATGCATAAAAATAAATAAATAAATAATAAACTCCTAATTGTTTACGCTTTGAATCATTTCCACATTAGTTTTGGGTTTTCCCTGCAAGTTTTAAATTCGAAAGAAGCTCTTATTGACGATTTTATCTATTTACGAAGACGAAAGCCAAAAAAAAAAAAATCATAATCATACCTAATCTAAATGAGTTCAACCCCTTTTTTATGTAATACAATTTTAAATCGATTATAAATAAAATCATACCAGCCTATACTGCCTCACTGCCGGGCAAAGGCCTCTTCATATACAAAGAAGGCACGAGCAATGAGTATCGATCATCACGCTTGCTCAAGACGGGTTGGCGAATTCTGAAACTAATTCAGCTTTCCTTATGATGCCAGTGATGTCCAAGCCAAACTCAGAAAAAAAAACGTAATAATTAGGTCAGTATTAACAATTATAATAGGTACAGGTTAATTTACCATTCCTACAATAGTATTGACACGTGTTCGGAATTCAGTTTATGTTGCTATAAATTGCATTCTTTGATTGTTTCTAAGCTCAGGTTTCAAACCTGGAAGTCTCAGCTGATTATAGCTATTTGTTATTGTTTAAATGTTTATCCTGAATTACATTGGGATATTGAAAGAAAGAATTAGTATCTTTCGAGAAGTAAATCAATGTTTAAAGTACTACAATTTCATTTTCTTTTAAAAGGTTTTAATGGACAAATATTGCTCTTACAGTCCCAATGGACTACTAGACCTTTTCCAGAGAAGTTTTACTAGATTAAGTATTTTTCACTCATGCGAGGGCTAGATACACTAGAAATGTTTCGATCTAGAAATGGGTAAATTAGTTTTTACCAATAAATAAAATGACTCTCTTACAAATCGAACAGTTTCTGAGAATTGAAGTTTCCAACTGCCAAATACTGAATATTATGTAAGTATTGTTTGCAACCTTAGGTCGAAATCTTAAACTTGATCGGAAAAGTGGGAAATCTATAGATTTTTTTGTTTGAATATTGTCGAAAGCAGTTCAAAACTTGGAATTTTTTGCCGTCCCCCGACGCGACGAGCGACACTTGGATCAAAATAATACGTATAACTTATAGTAAACTGTTATGTGGGTTCGGTTCCTTCGGTTACAACATAAACATAAAGGCCAATACATATTATTCTTTATTTTCGTTTGTATCGGGGGTTTTTGGATTTGAAATTTAACTTTATATATTACTAGTAGACACGCTACGATCGACACGTGCTTCGCTGAAATCTTAGCAGCTATACGTATTTTTCCACAGTAAAGCTAGTAGTTACTAATTATCTCTTTCCTGCTCCATCCTGATCACCTATCTAAAAATCTATTCATTGAGACCATTCCAATGAGCCCAAACACGAAACCTGTGCTGTAAGTTAGTGAGGGAGTTGGGTATCCTGCAAATTCCATGTGATGCTGCAGCATCAGTTCAAGGTTAATATATCCTTGAAGTAACAGAATACCAAATTCCGACTCGATCGGACCCGTGAAAGATGCTCACTCACATCCATTTATCAAGTATTTAGAAAAGAGCTGATAATCTTCAAACAGCTCAACAGATGTTCTTCAATCATATCTAAGTATACTCTCGATCAAGTCACCTTCAAACAAAAAAAACAAAATCAAAATCAGTTCAGCCGTTTCCGTCGGGGGTTAAAAACGACGAGACGAAGATTACATTTTTGAATAAAAACTTTGCACTGCACTTGGACATAACAATATCTGTTCGCTCAACCTTGAAATGAAGCCTTACAAAAGTTATAACAATCCGAACGCCAATGCTGGTTCCATGAAAGTTCTTCGTTTTCAATAGAGAAACTTTCAGTTCAAACTTGAACAAGAGGGATTTCACGAACCTCTGCATACTGAGCAGAGTCTAATACAATGTAACTATAAATTGACTAGCTTTGCCCGCAGGTTTGCCCGTATATAAAGTTTGTAATTTTCCGGGATGTAAATTGCCCAAAGTCTTTTGTTAAGGAAATAACGAGTACTTAAGGGTCCTCTACCAACTTTGATCAAAATTAAAGTAGGTTACACGTGGACCTCGTCCTCGAAATCAGAGAGAAAATATCTTACGCCTTGGGCACGTATTATCAGAATTCAAAAGAAAATATATTGTTCGAAATTAAATACATTATTGTGGTTGCAGAACGTGTGGTCTTGCGATTGATTTCAAAGTTGTGTAAAGAGAAATCTGTAGCACTATAATTGGAATCGTATTGAAAATTATAACTGACTCAAAACAGCTTCTGCTATGTACCTACCACGGATTTTACAATCTTGGCCTTCCTTTTGGAGAATAGAATGTCCCGTGACATTTCTCAAACTAAAACAGCGAATGTAGAAGGCACGTAAGTATACATATTCATAAGTCGTAAATTGGCAGAATCATCCCAACGCAGGCCCTGCAGTCTCGATATATATAGCGATCGCTCTATAACCGAATTCGGTCGCAAAATACTAATGTCGTCCCTATCCGCGCGCGACGTGCTTAACAAGAATGTGATTTTTTGGTGCTTTTCTAGCAATTTTTACCGTCTAGGGACGCCATTAGGACTTTGCGACCAAATTCGGTCGTATAGCGATCGCTTTATATGTCAAGACTGCAGCCCCTGGTATGCTTTTTCTCTACCGATCGTTATTACTCGTGACAAAGTTTATTTAGTTTATATGTATGTACATATCTCTATCATATGTATTAGTATTTATTTTTGTATTTTATAGTTACACTACTCAATAAAGTCTAGGGAACAAGCCAACTATATCAACTTATTTATGAAAACTTTTTAGAAGTAGTTCAATGTGTAAGTGTTGAACCTGAATTAAATAATTGGTAAAAAAAAAAAACTTTAAAACCAAAAGCATTTTGGAATAAAGAGGGAGAGCTTCACTTGGCCGTAGCGTCCGGCGTTTTGTTACGTATTAACCTTAGAGATTACCGCCCACAGTCATATTTTTTCTTGTAAAATTCCTGTTCGCTGCTTATTTCTAACATTTGTGACTGGAGCGTTATGTCACATCATCATTTAACGCGGCGAGAGATGTTGAGGGCTGTGGGCATTCTGGAAGCAGGGCGCAGACAACGTGAAACTGCCGACGCAACACACAGCGCGCTACAGGGCTACAAGAGATGTTGCTGAACGGCACCGAGGAAGATACCGGGTCACTCAGGGTACTCACAGACAAGACCGCTTTCTGCAAAATGTTGTAGGCAGCATCTAATTACAGCACGCCAGCTGGTAGGAGCACTCAGCTCTCAGCACCAAGTGGTCATCATGAAGATTTCATGAACGTTATCTTCATGACCATAGACCGCCTAGAGTTTCAGGGCTTCGACGCGGAAATCGAAGGCGTCCATTATTGTGAGCTAATGCACATTAACACTGGAACAACACTCATTGGGCTGGTGTTCTTTTTTCTGATGAGTCGCGCTTTGCATTTCATCCCGATTCAAAAAAAGTGCGTGTTTGGCGAGTTCCTGGTTGCCAGAGTTGACTCCAGAATCCTCAGAAAGTTCATTCATACCAGAGCGGAACGATCGTGGTGGTATCCTTTTATTTAATCAAACAATTAAAATCTGTATTCAATCCCTTGTTCCCTAGACTTTTTTGAGTGGTGTATTATCAGGTTATCTATCGCTTATGTTGCACTTGCCATATTTGGTCTCTGCATCACCCTAAGGTTGACTGGTAGAAAATGCGTAAGCCCTAGAGCGCACTGCAGTGTGGTATCTTGCGATGCGTTTTTTCGCCGCAACAAATAAAATCCTACTTTGTCACAGATTTTGCTGTAGCAAAACGCACCGCAGTTCGCGCTAAGCCTTAGGCATTAAGTCACTGTAGGTACGTAAAGTTTTAATCTATCATATTTATAAATTAAAGTCGCTTTTCGTGTTTATCTGTATGTCCGCGTTGTTCTTCTAAACCACGCAACTGATTTTGACGAGGTTTTCACCATCGTTTAGAGAATTTATGCCGGAAGGTTTATGTGTATAATACGTTAATATTAAAGGTACTTAAAACTAAGAAATCTCGATGTTTTGTAAAGTCGTAAAAACCGTGCGAAGCAGAAGCGGTTCGCTAGTAACTAAATAAATATAACTTTAGTAAAATTTTACTTGCTCGCACTAGTTACACCTATTTACAGAAATGAATATAATTTATCATTTAACAAATGCACTTGCATTGTTTTGTTCAGGTTTTCGACCACAGAACGACATAGGTATCACAAGTGTATACTCAAAACAAACAATAATAATATCTTCACCACAATTATATTATTATGTAATTATAATGAAAAATCCACCATGTATAAACCGGTTCACATACAAACGACTGACGCAAAACTGGACTGACGCATCGCAGTGTCTCTTCTTTTTCCGATCCTTTGACAGTTTTAGAAAGTATGAAAGCTGGGCCCTATTCAATAAAACCGTCAGGCGACAATCCGACATAGTTTTAGTGATTTTAATGATTAAACAGCACCAGCCGTGAAAATGTGTCAATTTTGTAAATTTTTGACAAATATGTCGTACTAGCTGCCGTCCGCGACTTCGTCAGCGATCCAGGATGAAAAGTAACCTATTTCCTAACCCATCATGGTCTACCCAAACCCATGTGCCAAATTTTATTCAAATCTGTTTAGCCGTTTTAGCTTAGAAGCGTAACTAACAAACAAACAAACTCACTTTCGCATTTACAATATTAGTTAGGAAAGTTAGGATTGTCAGTGATATATATATATATTATAAATACGTCCCTGGTGAGACTACTTGCACTTGATGCCACATTTTCAATTTCATCCTGTTGGTTCTGCATGTGTCTATTAGGAGGGTGGTTATGGTTAGAGATGGTTGCGGGATTCTGCTAGATGCGGGCAGTGCAGAACCAGGGGCGGGCAGCCCTATGGTTTTTGACTGAGGTGATGATCATAGGAGATGTAAATCACTTAGCCGATATAAAAAACCGGCCAAGTGCTAGTCGGACTTGCATACGAAATTTCCCGTACCACCATACAATATTTAGCAAAAAACGCCGATAAAATCACGTTTCCTGTAAATGTTAACTTAATTTTATTTTTATTATTTCTATTGCCTCTATAGGCAATAGACATACACATTCTGTGAAAATAATTTCAACTGGCTACCTGTTACGGTTCATGTGATACCGCCGCTGACAGACCGACGGACGACGGACAGCGGAGGCTTAGCAATTTGGCGTTTGACACACTTCGGGTAGAGAACCCGAAAAAGAAAAGTCTATTTTTTATTTTAAACACTTTTTATTAAAAATTGTGTGTCTAAGGGATAAAGTAAAGATGATTATAGGAGCGGCAGTGTGCTCCTGTTCAATAATAAGTCTCTCTCTGCACAAAAGTTCAGGTTTAGGTATAAACATACAAAACAAGAATAAGCAGTTTAACAAAATGCATAAAATATGATCCCTTAGAAAGACTGGAGTCCATACTAGGATACCGTCTGGTGGATCACCAAGTTCTCACCCAGAAATTTGCGTTGATGGCTAATTTAATCTCTAGACAAAATATTTAAAAGAGAGGATTATCACAAAGGGAAAAAAAAAGAAAAAAAATAGGACACAAAAATACTTAAATTAAATATTATCAATAAATTGCAATCCGATGATTCAATCAATCAATCTGCCTAGCCTTTGACCCGTAACGACTGTCAAAGATCCACGAATGACTGCCGGGACCAACGGCTTAACGTGCTTTCCTAGGCACGGAAGAGTGGTCTCGGTATGTAAAGATGGTCACCCATCCACGGACCAACCGCGGTAAGCGTAGCTTAACCTGATGGATCGACACGCCACGAGCTCCTCCGCCATCCGATGAATATGTGGTGAAAAGTTTAATAACATCACCACGAAAATCTATTAATTTGATAACAATAAATAGAACAATAGTCGCCTACTAATAACCAATTTTATTATCAAGCTGACTCCTAAAATAAACTAAGAATCGGTCATGCATTGCATAAATATGCATAATAAGGAAAAATAAAGAAACGAATTTGTCACTGTTTTGTTATAGCTATGTGGTAACTGTCACGTCCTGTATAAGTCTTTAAACGTCCACCTAAGTTACTTTTGAGTCTCTACGGTGGATGTCAACAGTCTAAACGCTATCTATCAGGCACGTAAACGTCCAGTCTCCTTATAAATTGCTACGATGAACGTCAACCGCCTAAACGGTGAATTAAGATGTGTTGTGTGTCATATCTGTTCTTTTTATTTGTTGTTGTTGTGTATTTCGTTTTTGTTTTGTTATATCAGATTTTGTTCTTTAATAACACACTTTTTTTTAAAACTTGATTTAGGTGTAGCTTTTTGTGCAAAAACGTCTGTTATTATACCAAGGGCATTTAAAGAAATCCTGTTTTCTGGGCCTATTATTAGATTTGTCTGAGGCGAAGTTTTTAGAAAACAAAAGAAAACCTCATTCATCCTTTTTTTTTCATCCTGCATTGTTTATTAAAAAGTTACGGACATATATTTGGTTTGATAAGAAGTAATTATAGATTGTAATGCTTAAGCAAGTTGTCATTATATACTAAGAGCAATTTCTATATTTATCACATATTTTAGTTCCATATTTACATGCTTACAAATAAAAGAAACACTCGACCCACTTTACCTGGTAGCACCAAACAATTTTAATCATACACAGCGCGGCGCAATGAAAACTTTAACGAGAAAACTCTGAATTATCTCTCAAACGTTTCAGAAACAAACATTTTAGATGTGTCAACACTTCGTTAACGGACGACAACAAAGAAACCGATCCTGGCTGTGAAATAAAACCTCTGTCACATATAATCTAAACAGCTGTAAAAATTTGATTAACTTTAAACTACGATTAAAAAAGCATCAACACGAGATAATATTCCAAGGTTGTTATCATTAAGTTTTTTTTGCGAGTTTCGCACGCTTACTATCAATATTACCTTGAGTTTTGACATGACGACTTGTTAGTTGTTACCAATTACATGTGTATCACAGCACTTTATACCGCGCGCGACGCGACCGCTCGACGCGACAGTCCGATTGTCACTGTTGTCTGACTGATCGAGAACGAAAGTTCCAATAAGTGACATGCGATTAAAAAATATATATTATGTTAGTGTAACGTTGGGAAACAGACATGAAGTTTTGCTATATAGAAAATAAACATGTCGACATTACATTCAATAGGCCCCGTAATAGCTATTTGATTGTGGAACGAATTCGGCAGTTGACAGACAGTCGAATTGATGCTGGTCGGTGTTGATAGATTTAAATTGATACTGGCCGAATTTTGAATTAAGAAGCTGATGATATTCTTTAATTTTCGGCCAGTAGCACCCATAAACTATGACCAAAAAGTTTCTTATGGAACAGACATCAAGTTATCTCTCCGAGCGTTTCCATTTTTAGCCATACAAAGAAGAAACGTGTTCTTAGATTGCGATATTACATAATGACGGTATAGTAGTTCATCGCCCACGACCATTATATTACAACCTATTTTCCTCCATTGAATTTTATATGCGCGGGATGATAACGAGATGATGACGATTGTTCCCAGCATACTTTTATCATTCAGAGATCTACGTGGAATGTGGAACATTACTATCTATTTCGTGAAACAGTTCTGTGGCTGACTGACAGACAAGGCACAGCCTAGACCTCTTTAGGTAAAAACATGTAGAAGATAAGTTCATACGGTACACCAAAATATGATTTCTGAAAACTATTCGAAACAATGGTCAAACGGGGGGAAATCACCCCTGAAATGTAACCGAAGTCGTTACATTTTAGCTAGTTTGTCAAAAAACACCAAAATATAACGTGTCGAAATAAGAATACCCGGTTGAAGTTGACCCTTCCAAGGCTTTAGAGATCTAGGACTAAAACCTGAGACGTAAGTACACGGGAGAAACTAGAACGTCACTCGAACTCGGTCAGGGCTAGGACTAACAATGTTTATGTTTTTATTCCTTGGTTCCAACACGAGCTGTTTTCATAATGGAGACATGACTGAAGTGTGTTTAGGTAAGAGCCTAGGGCGGCGTTACCTGAATGTAAATAAACAAATCATATTGAAAAATTAATTTCTAGGAAATGTGGATTTATACTGGCCTTGTTGTTGTCATATTTTCAATGTAGAATATGATTTCATTTCATTACTATCGGGCACAATCCGTCTGCTTAGCACGGTTTTTACAACTTTGTATGTATGACACAATACCTACCTGTATAGCTAACATGACAAGCGCGAGAACGCTCTTTTTCTCGTTTTGTCGAACGTTGTCTACGATTCTGACGTCATTCTAATCCCTAACATGACCGTAAACGAAAAGTAAACTCGAAAAAGGCACTTTGACACTTCTATATCTCGCGACGAGAACCGATGTTGCAAATTATTAAAAACAAATCGTTTTTATGATAGCAACATCGGCTTGAGATTCCGTTTCATTCATTCAATGGTGCCGATTCTCTTGTCACAAATGCCTCTAAACTAGACTAAAAATCACCAAAATTTTGTTTATGCCTGTCAAACGACGTTTTCCCACTAATATGGCACTGAATTATTAATTTTGTGCAAATGGAAAGTTTGCTATTCTGAATTTGACGTTTTTCACGGGTTTTTTTTTTGTATCATTATTTTGCCTACTCTTCTCGTCGTCAAAATCGAGGACGAGTAAATAAGACAAAATGACAGCAAAAACGCAGTTTATCTCGTGTTGAATTGTCAAAAATCGAGATAACTAAGGTGTCATGTTAGGGTTTGTCGAAAAAACATTAAATTTGACAGAACGAGTCGACTATTTTGTATGGAAGCGCTGTCAGAAAACGAGAAAAGTGACAGAAATAGACGACAATTACTCACGCGAGAGTGAGTAATTGTCGTGTGTGTCATGTTAGGCCTACTGGGCGATCGAGCTCTGCTCTAGTGAAAATAGAGAATATTTATTTAATAGTAAAGGAAAGTTCATACTAATTCCATGCTGCCATGTCATTATTCTAAGGTGTCATTACTCTTGTACTAAACTTTGGGCGACCTAGCTTTGCGCGGGTGAAAATACGGAGAAAATGGATTTTCCCATATATGAGACCTAGCTAAACCCCTATAATGCAACTTTCGTCAAAATCGTTAGACCAGTTTTTGAGAACGTGTTTATAAATATATATACATATAAATATAATATTGCTCATTTAATAATATAGGATACATACATTTTCCGAAATAAATGCTCTACATGGTGGTGTAACCCGCATCCAAAATAATAAATAAATCTATCTTGTAATTTAAAAGATCTAAGCGGGCACACAAGCAAACACGAAAAGCGACATGCTTTTATAATTTTTATATATTTTATTCTGAATAAAATCTTCTTATCGTCTGATATTCTATGGTCAGGTTTTCAGAGCTGATTTTGCGATCTTCAATTGTTTCTGCTGGAAAAGACCCCAGCTGTTGAAGAACCAATGAGACCACAGCAGTATAATTTATATTTATAATAATAATAAAGCCGCAGAGTTTGTTTTTTTGTTTGTTTTAACGAGCGAATCTCTGGAACTACTTTGAAAAATTTGCATTTGATGGCCCAATTCTTGAGGAAGGCTATAGGCTATTTAACATCACGCTCGGGCGCACAGGCAACGGAAAGAACACGGGTTTTTTGTCAATAAAAGTCTGACACGCCCTCCCGCTCCATCCAGAGCGGGAGAAGTTATTTGATAATTTCTCACACTCAAAAAAAAAAGGACCTTTAGGAGCCGAGCAAAAAGAAAGACCGCTAAACGAAAACAAAGTAATAGCGCGGGCAGTCAATGCGATGCGCCGGGGTAAGTTGAAGAAACAAGAAACACGCGGTCAAAGTCGCGGGCAGAAGCTAGTAGCAGATAACCGGCGCATGTAGGTACTGTACTAAGTGACCAACAATACGCGGTTGTAAAACTCAAAATATTTTATTTCATATACACCTACCTAGGCACTTATGAAACGTATGAAGCTAGGTGCACGGTTCCAATTGGTCGTTTCCTATGGAGAAGAGCAGGCAAGAAACTCCACGGTTATGGCTTTTACAACATCTTCAAATAACAGTGTTAATAGGTATGGGAGGACAGTGTAGGCCTTTCAACAAGTACCAGGTACTTACCAAATTAAAAAATAGTCAACAAATATATAGTCCACTAAGGCTAGAACGTTCTCACAAGTCGTAACCACCAATGAAGTTTTAGGGGTTCGCTTTACAGAAAGATGATGAAAATTGAGACCGTCCTTGCAAAAATTATACATACATAAACTCTCTCTCTCATGGGGGGTAGGCAGAAACTACAGAACGCCACCTGCTACGATCCTTACATACTGCTTTTACCTCGTTTACGTCCATACATCTGGTCATACACGCACGCCAAGTACTAGGCACCCGACCTTTCTGAAGAACATCACTAATAAGGTCACTATAATGTCCTCTTAAGGCGTTCCCGTTTCCTCACTCAAATCTTCCTTGCAAATCGATGTATTTTATTTATAGAGGTATCTCTATCTATTATTTCTGAAAGAACTACTCTAACTAAGGACCTTCGCCCGCAACATCTAAAGCACAGATCCGACGGTGCGCAATATTGCGCACGCACGCGCACCAGCCCGCATGACGCACCGTGGGAAGAGTAACGTGCATGGTAGCGCAGACGCGTGTGTGGCGGTGCGTCCGAGTTTGGGTACATACCCTTAGTGTTAGACGCTCAAATAAAAATTAATTAGCCTTACCAAGCCCAAAATTAACTATGTCCCATTCAGTACCGTTAAATACGTGCGTGAATATATATAATAAGCTTCCAAATTCAATTAAGGATACAGAGTACGAAAATAAATTTTAAAACAATCTCCAAAAATACCTTATATTAAAATCGTATTACACTCTAAAGGAATTTTTTAACGATAAGTAAATCTTGACATTGAAATTCATACCTGGTATGTTGGTTCATAATTATTATTGTTATCGCTATTTGTTTTAATTATTTTTTTATCTTATTTAATTTATGAATGGAAATGATGACCTATTAATTGTTCTTACCCTATCCTATATTACATCATGACACTTACTTATTTAAAATAACAAATGATGGACATCTGATAAACATGTTAAAATTTATATTTTTGTTTAAGCACAGTTGGTTTTTTTAATATTGTGGCACTGTAGCACATTCAACTATTTATATTGCTAGCAGGGTTCATGTATGAAACCTATATACTTGTAACAACTTATAAACTACATGAATGCAATTAATGATGATAATGGTTATGAAAAAGTTATCTGGATTCATCGACGACCATAAAGGTTTGTGCAGATCAGCGCGACTTGTCGCGCGACGAACAATACAATTTCTATGAAAACTTCACAGTATAACAATAAGCGGTGTCGCGTCGCGAGACAAGTCGCGCTGGTCTGCACAAGCCTTAAAAAGGCGAATGGGGAAGACTATATGCGGCAGGCGTAGAAACGGGTGTTGTGGCTCATTTTGAGAGAGGGCTAAGTCCAGCAGTGGCTTACGATACCCTGGGTTAATTGACTGACTGATTTTGGGGTTTACCATTATTGTGTCTAAATTAAAATCAGCTATCTAATTACGCAACACATTTTCGTAAACGATCACGACTAATCTGTTTCATTTTTACAGTTCAACAACATTCATTGCGTTATTTACGTTTTTGAGCAGATTTTTTTTTCGAACTCATGAAGCAATGGATTAGCAATCTGTTTCAAAACGATTCAGCTTCTGATTGATCGTGTATTACGTAATTAGGGTATTGGTTAGACACATCCTACTAATATTATAAACGCGAGAGTTTGTGAGTATGGATGGATGTATGGATGTTTGTTACTCTTTCACGCAAAAACTACTGAGCGGATTTGGATGAAATTTGGCAAACAGATAGTTTATAACCTGGATTAACACATATGATACTTTTTATCCCGATATTCCCACAGGATCGAGACTTATGCAGGTGAAACCGCCAGGCGCTGCTAGTATGCTATATATATTATATAAGTATATATGATATACTCATCCTACATACCGGGAACAAAGTATGTAGATTGTACCGGTATTTATGTTATTTGTGTCAATTATCTGAGATAACTGTGCGGTAACTTAATGCAGTTAAACCTTGAGACTTGAGACTACAATCAGTTTACAAACAAGAGGAAGGCGCTACTTTAAACAGATGTGCTGTGTGTATTTATTTATATTTATGTATAGTAAATACTAAATAGTCGGAGGAATCAGTGTATCCGTGGTGTCATTATAAACAATTAACTCTTAACAAACTGCGAATAACTGGTTAGATTTTCATAAAGATTGGTTACTTCTGGAATAGATAGAGAATATTGACTTTTCTGGAAAATAACCCTGGTCATTTTGGAGGTCGTAAGTTCGGTACGTTCTTTTTAGCGTGTTGACGGCAAAATAACTTGAGCTGGCCCAGAATTTGGCTATGAGTTTCGCATCTTCAGTAGGTTCCAGCAGTTCCTGCAAAGTGCAGACAACAGGACACATTTACTTTTTAGAAGTACTTCTAGTTCTAACACACGCTCATGGAATCAAAGTATTAGGGAATACAAGTGAATACGTCTTCTTTTCGTATCAGTTCTTTTATTGCTTGAACGTAGTGACCACACTAATTGCGGACTTAGTAGGTAACGATCTTAGGATTATCAAAATTGCTGGTGGATTGACACTTGCATCACTTTGCACGAGCGATGTCCATCAGTGAGTCATGGTCTAACCCGCTTATTCACAGTTTGATCAGGAGCACACTACTTACACTGGGTATTGATCAATTTTTCCCCATAACCAAATTGTGTTTGCAGTGGCTGCTTGGGTACGCAATAAGTGCTATCAATATCAATCAATCTGCCCAGCCTTACGTTATTGGGGTCGGCTTCCAGTCTAACCGGATGCAGCTGAATACCAGTACTTTAAATGGAGCAGTCGCTCCATGTAAAGTACTGGTATTCAGCTAGGCAGATATTCAGATAGGCAGTCGCCTACCTGACCTCCACCACCCAGTAACTGACACGATACCCCTTGGTAAGACTGGTTGACAGACTTTCGGGCTTCTGACGACACGTAACGACTGTCAAAGATCCACGAATGATAGCCGGGACCAACGGCTTAACGTGCTCTCCGAGGCACGCCCCCGTGCCTCGGAGAGCACGTTAAGCCGTTAGTCTCGGTATGTAAAAATGGTCATCCACGAACCAAACCCGGCAAGTGTAGCTGATGGGTCGACCCGTGCGGCTGTTATTACTTAGCCACATGCTCCTCCTTAGCCACAAACTCCTTATTAATTAAGTACTATCAATATACGCAAGTAAATGTTATTCAGGAAGTACCTAAGCAGGGAAGACATTAGGTACCTAACTGCACTGTTGGTAGCGAAACTGACCTCCATACAATGAGGTTTTTTTTACAAATTTGAAAGACAAAGAACGTGTCCTTTTTGTCATTACCAGGTCACTTCTCACACTCTCACGTCTCTTATTCTATCACCAAAAATTGTGAAGGAAAACATCGTGAGTAAACCGGCGGCATGCCTTTTGGGCAGAGCGAGAGGGTGTGTCAGACTTTTACTGACTAAAACCCACCCGTGTTCCTTCCGTTGCCTGTGTGCCGGGGCCGCGATATCCCTTTCGGACAAACCCGCAACCCCAGCAGGCATTGGTCTTTCGACCCCGTCGGTTGGTGCTGACATCTCTTTGAGGCGCGCGTGGAAAACAACGCGCCGTCGTCGACACGGGCCTGGTCCTTATCGGACGGCGAGCTACCGGCGGCATGCCTGAGAAATATTTCTCGACGTCATGTGAAGCCAAATTAGAGGCCTTTGGGTGGTTTTAAAACTCTGACACCAGGTTAGTCACTAACCTCACGAAAAGAAGAAGACCCTATAGGTTGTCGGTATTAAATTGTTCATATCATAACACACATAACATCACGCTCGTTATCCCCGAAGGGTTAGGCAGAGGTGTACCCAGTACTTAGTTGTTCATTAATTGAATATATTCGCTAATCAGCTTGACCCCCAACAATCACCGTTCGTGTAGGTGTTATAATTTGAACAAAACATGCTGCAAATGAGGATGCAGCGAAATTGTTGATAAATGGAACAAATGAACGTTTTTAGAGCATCAGCATACCTGGCCAATTGGTGTATAGAGTTGCATGTATTGAATTATTTCCACTTGATAAAATTGTTTTTGGAGCCGACTCAGACTCATGTAAAGCAGTACCTACTAATTGTAATACTCTTTAAAAAAGGAGCTCGTCAGGGGAAGCACTATCGCATTACCTTTTTCTACCAAGCAGTATTTATATAGGCCTTAGCCTCAGCCATATCTCTGATGATAAACCTATTGTGGATATCTGTGTCCTGTCACAGTAAGGATTGTGAAGAACGCGTATACTTGCGACAGTTGCTAAATTAGGACACGGGGTGGATTTCTATCTAACATTTATATCCACATTAAAGTCTCAGTCTTATGTAGTATAACCTGATATCTATCTGGTCAGACTAGAAACGGTCCATATTTGGCAAACAAAAAGTAGGTATGTGTGACCATTATAGACAGACCACATGATAGAAAGACAGGTGCTACTACCTATACAAAATTAAGGCTGACTGTCCACTGGAGCGGAGAGGAGAGGAGTGTAGTGGAGCTGTGCCAATATTAACCAATGGAATTGCATAAAACCTCCGCTCGTGGACAGGGATTTGCGAACTAGTTTAAAAATTCATACAAAACCGGGAAGCGCAGCGGGGAAACGGAGCGGGGAAGCGGACCGGAGAAGCGGATCGGGAAAGCCGAAAAATAGCCCGGGGAAGTTACGCCGAATTTTAGGCTAACTTTGCATTAATTTAGCGATTTTTTTCATTTAACGTCTACACGTTAAATGAAAAAAAAAAAAAAAAAAAAAAAGCCCCGCGTGTACGTTTTTCTTTAAGAAAACATCAAATTTCAATTTTACGTGGTAAGAAAAAATATTAACAGATATGTATGTATGGAGTGTTTGTCGAAGAGATTAGGTATCACAAGTAGGAAAAAAAAACACATTTTCGTCCACGGAAATTTCCATAAAAATAAAATTACGAATTTTTTTATTATACTTCAAGCTAAAATATTAACAGCAGTTTTTTGCATTAAATCACTGAATTAAATATTTTAATACGCTATTCAACAAAATTAAACATATTGTACTAGCGCAAGATATTAATAAAAGATTTTTTGCAGTAACGGTTCAGGCAAAAAGGTAACAGAGTTAAATTTAGTTTAACTTTTATTTATACGCTCTATATTATTATGTATTAAAATATTTTATTGAGTAATTTAATGCAAAAAACTGCTGTTAATATTTTTGCTTGAAGTACAATTTAAAAAATTCGGAATTTTATTTTTATTTAAATTTCCGTCGAGGTAAATGTTTAATTCTGAAATAACAAATTAGTTTTACGAATTTTTTACACAATATAACCAACATTTTCCTGTTAACTATTTTGCTCAATTTTTATTCACAAAAATGCGTTTCTTTTTTACCTTGATGCGGTCCTGGAAAATGTTAGTTTTTTTTATATTATTTGAAGAGCTAACTTTAATAACAGGATTCAGGAAAAAAAATCGTTGTTTGGATTCAGTGCAGGGTTCAAACCTAATTTCCCCGGCCTAAAACCCAGCCGCGGGGTATGACATCCCGTTCAAATTACTCGTCGCGTGAACCCGTCCTAGCTCCACACAGTCCGCAACTCCGCTCCGCACTACCTTTTTGTTTTGTACACACATAGAGTTTCTAGGGATCAAGTACGTTTTAACTATTTTAAAAATCCTATTAATATTTACCAATTCTAGTCTTCCAGACTGGCTTCTTACTTTAATTCCTATGTTTATGTAACAACTTATCCCTATATTTTGTAAAAATTAAGAATAATGTAATTTTTCCAAATTGTGGGAAATTAACCTAAGTTAATGTCGTCAATTAAATGGCAAAAGGCGGCCAAGTGCGAGTCGGACTCGCCCATGAAGGGTTCCGTAGTAGCAAGTAACATAATATAAAAGTACGATTTATGACGTATTAAAAAAAACTACTTACTAGATCTCGTTCACACCAATTTTCGGTGGAAGTTTAGATGGTAATGTACATCATATATTTTTTTTTAGTTTTATCATTCTCTTATTTTAGAAGTTACAGGGACACATTTTACCACTTTGGAAGTGTCTGTCGCGCAAACTATCCAGTTTAGAAAAAAATGAAATTAGAAACCTCAATATCATTTTTGAAGACCTATCCATAGATACCCCACACGTATAGGATTGATGAAAAAAAAAATTTTGAGTTTCAGTTCTAAATATGGGGAACCCCCAATTTTTTTTGTTTTTTTTCTATTTTTGTGTGAAAATTTTAATGCCGTTCACAGAATACATCTACTTACCAAGTTTCAACAGTATAGTTCTTATAGTTTCGGAAAAAAGTGGCTGTGACATATGGACGGACAGACAGACAGACATGACGAATCCATAAGGGTTCCGGTTTTTTTGCCATTTGGCTACGGAACCCTAAAAAGGCAAAAATGAGGTTTTTTTTAAATTTTTATTGTAAAGAAAAAAAAATATAGTTGGTGTTTCTAGCGTGGACTCGAATCACACAATCACAGCGATTTGTCGCGGGAAAGTCCGAAAGGGATACCGTAGCCCCTGGCAGTGTACAGGTAACTGAAGGAACACGGGTGGGTTTAGTCAGTAAGAGTCTGACATGCACTCCCGCTCCGCCCAGAGCGGGAGAATTTATTTGATAATCATAATCATAATCATTTATGATAATTTCCCAACCTCAAAAACAAAATAACAAAAAACCGGCTTATGACGCTCTGTGTAGTGCCAAGAGCGAGAGCCACAGAACGTTACCTGAAACCAGCTTGCAACATTCCGACGGGTCTCATCATCACTTCTGGTGTCAAATGATAATAAAATTCAAAATCTGCCAATTGCCTAATACGTATTACTGGAGTTGTCGTTTAAATTCGTGCAAATCGCCTACAGAAAAAATAATACAACTACCTATTTAAAAGCGACGATTCGCCCGTTGCGGACGAGTAAATTCTTGCAAATCGATCATATGCCAGAATGGACTGCTCTAGGCATATAATGATATTTGCATGAATGATTTTTGTATGCACTGAAATCATGCATACATTGCGGTGACTATTCGACTATCATCGTTAAAAGATAGTTAATACTAAAAAAACGTGCCTGAAAAAGGTTATATTGCCGTGTGACGTCCATAACAGCTCAGCTTCATTATGATAATAAACTACCAAACTGACTCACGCTAGATCTAGTACTGGCACAAAACAATGTATGTGGTACAATACCTAAATGGTTTTCTTTTATTTTACGATTTCATTAACCGACTTCCAAAAAGGGAAGGTCATAATGTTCGTCGCGTATGTATGTTTTTTTGTTTTTTTGTGTATGTCCACCGATTTCTCCGTCAATTGTGAAAATTATTTTTTTGTATGAAAGGGTATGCTCCCAAGTTGGTCTCATATAAATTTTATTAACTTTGCTTGGATAGTTTTTGAGTAAGCTTCAATAATACGTATTTTTCCCACTTAGTATAGGTGGATGATATGATGATAAATCCTGTCCCTGTTATTTACGTTGCAGGTGGAATGGCGAATTTGTGTGCGTTACCACAACTAAAAAGTGAAAAATAAAAACTTTTTACAAAAAAAGAAACATCCGACTTCCAATAAAAAACACTACAAAGTGAAAAATAACTTTAATTTCGGAAGTCGGTGTCTTTGGTTTTGAATTTTCGTTTTTTGCCACAGAAGTCGTTTTTTTTTTTTTTTTTTTTAAGTTTTGTTGCTTTTATGCTTCAAGTAAGTATGTATACCTATCATTAGGACTGCCTCGTTGGTCTACTCAGCAGCGCCGGCTCTAGCCTATGTAGCGTTTGGTGCAATCAATAACCTAACGCCCTCTAGTAGGCGCGCGATCAAAATGGAATAAGTACTATTACAGTTATACTTTCTCCAGTCATCGGACATTTGGTTGCAAATGAAGTAATTATAAATGAGGTTGGGAAGCTACAGCCCGTACTTCGCTTGCGATACGCCGCCGTGGACGCACGGGGTAGATTCGAGAGTAAAGTTTTTTTTAGGAAGGGTTTGCTTACAAGAATAAAAAGCACAGCAGGTCGTTACTTCAAAAATATTTAAGTGGGGCTGCGGCGGCCCCTAAGGCAATGCGCCCGTGTGCGCCGCACACCCTGCACGATAGGTAAAACCGGCGCTGCTAGTCAGTCACAAACTCAAAGCATTTATTTCAATTAAACCATTTACAGGCACTTTTGAATTGTCAAATAGTTGGTCAGTTAGTCAGAAAGTTGAAGCTAGTTGCCCATTCGAAAATGTAGATCTTTATGGAGAAGAACGGGCAAGAAACTCCAAGGACATTCTTTTAAATATAGAGCTTTACAAAATCCTGGGTACATTAGGTATTCTTGTTGCTTCTATAATGTGAGCAGAGAGTGTTCAGTAGGAGGCTAATGCTGAGCATAAGATCCTGGGTTTGAATTTGTACACGGTTGATATGATGGCTCGCCACCTATTACATGAGACCAAAACATAACTCGCAAAATGTGGGTGTACTATACCTACTCGTAGATACACCTCTGCCCAACCAAAATCCAAAATTCAAAAGTCATTTATTCAAACTAGGCTGAGAATCAGCACTTTTCGAACGTCAATTACAAAAGACAGTTCCCCAAAACGCCCACCCTTCACCACTTCCTAGTGCATTAGCTGGGAAGAAGTGGCGCAACAAACTCCCCAGCAGCACAGCTGTCTGTTCAGTTAGAAGAACAACAAAAAAAAGATTCTATATATATTCAAAATAATTTACATTAGGCAACACAAAACATAATTTAAATTATTAGCCATATGGTAACTTGCACAACCCTTCGAGGAACACAGGCGTAATCTAAGTATACGGTATTGGGATTGTTTATTCTTGGGATTATTTTATTCTGTAATGTTGTATGTATGCTCCCAATGACCGCTGCAATGAACGGTCAAAGTTGTTTTTTTTTTTGTCGTCTCTTAGAGGGCTCTAAGTAACTAGTTTAAGTTATACTTACTTAGTGTTATAGTTTACGAACAGTTAATCAATTTGATTTGAACAACAATAGCCTATTGCTAACTGTGGAGGCTTGTAAATGGCTTGTCGTCAATAACCTCACTGTTACTTCTGTATTGATAGCTGTAAGCCACCCAAATGCAATAAAAATAAAATCAGACAGAAGCAAAAAAATACTACAAAAAAAAATAAGAGCAACTCAATATCAATCAGCCTAGCCTTTTCTCCACTAAGTCAGGATGCGCCTCCAATCTAACCGGATGCAGCTGAATACCAGTATTTTACATGGAGTGACTGCCTATCTGACCTCCTCAACTCAGGTATTTGGTAACACGATAACCCTTGGTAGGACTGGTTGTCAGACTTTTGGATTTCTGACTACTCGTAACGACTGTCAAAGATCTATGAATGGCAGCCAAGACCAACAGCTTTTAACTAGCTTTCCGAGGCACGGATGATCATACGGCATCAATATGTAATGGATGGTCACCCATGCGCGAACCGGCCGCGGTAAGCGTAGCTTAACCTTCATTCGACCCGTGCGGCTTTTATTATTTAGTCACGAGATAATTCAACAAAAATGAAATAAATAAATAAAATTCTTCGGTTGAGATACAGATGAACACAATGGAGATCTTGTTGGGTCAGTACGACGGGACTTAAACAAACAAAAAATAAAAATAAATATTCCACATAACTTAAGTCACTTACAGGCAGATACAGACGAAATTGTTACAAACATCATTATTTATACAGAAAAATAATAATTTATAACTGTCTAATATTTACCTCTTAAGATAATAAAATTAAATAAACCGTAAAAATAAATTGCAAGAATAGTTTTACATATATATAACAGCGCCATCTATCAGAATGACTAAATACTACATTCCGTTCAGTTCGTTCAATAGTTGCAGCTAGTGGTCAACAGGCTGCGCTGCCATAAAGCTTGCCTATATTTTGACAACTCCCCTTGGGCCACACGCGGAACGCCACAGTTCGGTAATGGCCGCCGCCAGGGTGGTTGATTCGCGCCGCTGTCATTGCGACACGCGTTGATTGGTTGTTTACTTTATTTACATCACAATCAAAACCAATACAATCACAGTGTAAAGTGTTTATTGTGTACTACGCTTGTTGAATGCACGTTTGTAAACGGAATAGTGATTTTTGATAAAGTTTGGAACGCGATGAGCGACGGGTCGCTCAGCAAGCGTTGGTAGAATGCATCGTCCAGTGTAGTGTAGTGATAGTCGAAGTTTACCGGCCCAATGCTGGGCTACAGAGGCGCGATGTGTAGCCGGCAGCATACCCAGGCGTGTCTCAACACTTCCCTGTCCATACGACAGGAGATACAGAGATTTGAAAGCGTGCATCCTTCTATCTACGCTCTTTACGACCTTGTGGAGTTGGTACCTGATCCATTGCTGGCCCAGCAGATAAGGGACCACGTCGTGGCCATAGAAGGTTAGTACTGGTTGATTGTTTACATGTTAGCGTGTGGTTTCTACGAGCGACTGAGTTGTTTATACTTAGATAAATCACGTTGGATAACCTAATAATGCGCAGCTCGTATTTACGATTAGCACGAGTAGAGCACGGTAGGTACCGACTGTTACCCAGTATTTATTCGCATTTCATTCAGTCTAATCGCAGTGTCCTAATCACGAATTTCAATTTGGAATTCAACTACCGTTGTTTGCGTGACGCCAAAACAAATGCCAACCTAAAATCATCACAATAAAGAATCAGTTTGACATCAATACTCGTTTACCTGCCTAATATTCCTACCTGTGTTACTCGGCAGGCTTTGAAGACTGGGAATACCGTTATGCTTATAGGTACCGGCAACATTGCACGACGAAATGAATAACAAAATTCAGAAATCAAAACTGCGAAAGGAACACAATTTGATAACAATCCCACAACTCCAAAATGCATTCAAAGATACCAATACACTTATAGGTACCTTACCTATGTAGGTAAGTATGTATGTTACTATAGGAATGCTATACTTTCTCCGGTTTTTACGACATCGACGCAAACCCGATCCTTAGTTGATAGCATCCAGTTTTTACAAGGCGGATTTCCTCGTGTTAATTTGCTGAGAAACTTGGCAACTTCGTGTCAATGTCAAGGTTTGCAGATTAAGTTCTTTAGTAGTTATTGTAGTATAAATCGGTACCTATTGTATTGTAGATGATAATAATATAATTATCATTTTATGAGCAGAAGTAGTGTTGGTTATAAATGATCATGTAATGTTACGTGTAGAAACAGTGTTGGTTAGGTCAATACCTGTACTAACTACCAACTTTAATGACTTACTTAACGAAAGTCGTTCAATACCTATTGCATTGTTTCACAAATTGAATGTTTCCAAAGAACCGACACTCCCTCTCTGCCCTCGTAGTGCCGCAAAAAGAAGGCAATGGTGTCTAAAGGAAAGATGATGGCGCTCTTATGTCTACTAATAACAACATGCTACAAACTACAAAGCGTGGTGATTTTAGTAAAAGCCCTTAAGAGGGTTTTTCCTAAAATTTGGCAACGTCGCAAATAGCTGTCCAATATTTACCTGTTTTGATTAATTTGGCAATATTACTGTATGGAAATAGGAAATGTGGCAAACTAAAATAATGATTATGAAATGCAATAGTTAATATCGTAACACCGGATATTTAGTTTTAGATGTAAAAAAAGTACTTATTTGGAAACTTTCTAAATGCGTTTTTTACACCTAAAAAGGTTACAACATCAAATTCAGTGTTATAATTGCAATACATTATTAATGTTCTAGTTCGCTAGTTAGTCACATTTCATATTTCCGTACAGTAATATTGCCAAACTAATCAAAACAGCGAAATATCTGACAGTTCATAAATAAGCAGGTAGTGGAAGCCGTTAGGCTCAGGTTCAGCTGTGGATATTACAGACTGATACCTACGATTGCGCACGCACTAACGTGTCAACATTGAAAGCCAACATCTGTGGTTCACCCTAATGACATTGATGAAGAAAAGTAAGCGGAGTAGAATAAGACCAACAGCCATGTTATAAGCTCTTCAAACGCCAAGTTGGAGGAGTTTATTTAAACACAAATATAGCAGAAGCAAATTACGATCAGAAACACACACTGGCGAGACCAATGCAAGGTTCGTAAAGAAAAATTGGGCCCCAGATCGAGGACACTAGTGTTAACAGTCTTGAAAACGAAGAATGTACCTTTGGCAAAAAAGGGCAACCAGATGTAAACCAAACCGCCAACTAATTGCTCCTATATGGCACAAGAAATTCATTCTAACAACATGAGAAATGTCTTTAATCTAGAATGTTCATTACTAATGCGAAGACTGATGGATGCCATTAAATATCATTAGCAACTAACAGTTAACCGTATAGGTGACCGAAAGACCTAGCTATCTTAGCTAGACTGTTTATTTCTAGGTTAACGATTTACAAGCAACCCGACCTGTCAGTAACGACCGGTTATTTTTAGAAACGCTGATTTGAAATCAATAAAGTGGCAATTAGAGAGATGTTTACGTGATTTATTCCCTTATTTGTGTTTAATTTTATGTGGTAATGTGAGATATTGCGAGGAATAGACAATCAGAGCAATTCTCATTGAGTTGGTAATATTATGGGTTGTGTGGTAAAAAATCTGTGCACCCGAAGCGATGCTATTACATTATCGTCGATTTTTGGCATATTTCTTCATTTGTGGGTCGGATTCAACAACTAAATATGAAATACAACTTACTACAAACCAAGTGCCAGGCTTTGTAATTATGGGAGATTCCCTCACAAGTCACGATATTATCGTACCCGTTGTTATGCGGAATATGACAGCTGTCTATAAGGAAACCCAGCATTGGTCATTCGAACGATAATGTAAATATATCCTCATGCATATTGTCAAATAAATATTTATTCGCCTAACCACCATTATTGAAAGTATTGCTCGACGTTCTCCAAGTTCCTCTAAGTATTTATCATCGTCGGATGCTGCCCATCATTATGCTCTACTTAAATCTCATCGTCCTAACGCTATCCTGGCCCTCTGCCAGGGTCCGTTCCTCCGAAGTCTTCCTACTTTATCAAATGCTAACTAGCGCATCCTCAACTCTAAACTCGCTGTCCTACATTCGCAAAATGCATAGCATTTACAAGATATTCTAAAGCAAATTAAGGTCAAAACTCTGCACTGGTAATCAAAGGAATTCTGTTATTATACAGCATAGTTTAATATCTCGCATAACGTGAAGTTATGCCAAGTATTACAAATATGATCTAAATAACGTTCGTGAAATACGTCGGGCGCTTGTCCGGGGTAAATTGAAACAAGAAAGTAATTAAAGTACTTCATTAAAACCCTTTAGAATATTCTATGCTAATTCTGAAATGAAAGGAAAACAACTATCAGCTTGTCAAGATGGAGCAGTGGATGTAAAAGTATTATTGTACAAACTCTAGAAGTAATTAGGATTATTGTAACGACTATTCCTGGAATTAACTCGTCCGGCTGTTGAACAACTTCAAGTCTTTCGTTAGCAGATGTTACGTCATGGACAAGTTTCCCTTTTCAAGCTCGATCTTTATGTAATGCAGTCCTTTTTTTTAAAACGGGAACCATTTTTTGGTTCTTAAATCAATCATACCATGTCAGTAGGCCATCGAAATAAAAATCAATCAGCCTTTTCCCAACTATGGTGGGGTTGGCTTCCAGTTTAACCGCATGCAGCAGAACACCAGTGTTTTGCATGGAGCGAATACCCATTTGAAGGCTTGTGCAGACCAGCGCGACTTGTCGCGCGACGCGACACGAACAATACAATTTCTAAGAAAACTTCACAGTATAACAATAACCGGTGTCGCGTCGCGCGACAAGTCGCGCTGGTCTGCACAAGCCTTTACGGCCACAATCCAGTTACTGGGTAACACGACACCCCTGGTAAGACTGGTTGACCGACTTCTGGGCTTCTGACTACCCGTAACGACTGTCAAAGATCTACTAATGACAGCCGGTCACCCATCCTCGAACCGACCGCGGCAAGCGTAGGTAAATCTTCAATCGACCCGTGCAGCTGGTATCAGTTTCTACTGTTTTCACTGCTAAAATGAACCGCTACTAATATTCACCTCAATATCGGCTCTGCAAATTCTGAACTGAGACCGCACAAAAGTCTCTTTGAAAATTTTCTTACCTAGTGTATATTCGGTCCTTATCCATTTCCTTCATCAAGTGCTACAATTGAACGCCTCAAGCAATGCAACCAGCGAAATGTAGGTCAGAAAATGCAATCAGTGCTCAACAATATAAAATAGATGAAGCTATTTGCTCACCTGGGACTGGGAGAAATCTGAAATGAATCAGTTGCTTATTTCTGCGCTGTATAACTAAGGGGCAACTCGCGAAATGGGTCACTGCAGTACTCTAAGATACGAAGTCATATTAATTTGTGTATTATGAAGAAGCCCGAAACTTCCGTTGAAATTGGACATTTACAGCTACTGCAGCAGAATCTGCATGTAAGTAAGAAACATTCAGGTGAAAAAACGCTGGAACGTTTTCAATTTCAGAGATAATCTTCCGAGATTATTCCAATATGTGGATTTAAAACCCAACGTATACGTTTAAACTTTAAGCCCACGTTTCCAAGTTCACAGACTAAATCCCCGTTCATTAGATGGGATATCGGGATGTCTATAGGCACTCTTAAAACAATGAGTATTTGTTTGAGAAGACAATCAGAAGTATCTTACTCATTGTCTGCCAAAGCGATTAGCAAATATGCATAAATCCATGAAACAATAACCGTAACATTTACAATTTTATCTCTAGGCAGCTTGGCCTCGAAAAATCCTTGGTAATCACGATCTTGACATTTAACTTGGCAAGTGTGTTTCGTTGCGGCGGTGTTATGTCGGCAGTAGTAAGCAGGCATCGTCCGATAAGTCTCGGCAGCTTGCCAGCGCACCCTTGAAAAATTTGAATAATGCACTCGACGTTGACGATGGGCCAATTATGCTTAGTGGCTTATGCTACCCTGGTTTTTTGCGAGTAGTTTTAAGTTTATTTTTCCCTTTATTAGTTAGTTTGACCCGTCTAGTGGCAAAAGCTTTGTCTAACAATGGAAATACTTTCTAGGACATCAAGTCGTTAACTGATTGATTGATCGTAAGCAGCTAGTTCAATTAGGTCCGTTGTATCGTGAAGGTAATTAGTACTGGTAACCTATTTTCTTGAGCACGCAATTACGCGAGAAGAAAAAATTCTTAGATTTTCCTTGATCGGAGCAAATCAATGTTATTTTTATTCTAGCAAAAAATTGCTACGCAGAAATAATCACATATATAATCGGACGAAGTGGTTGTATGGTGAAACAATGAATGCAAAAAAAAAAAGTACTCCAGAATTGGTGCAAATATCCGTATCATTGGCATTCACTTATTTGAATTAAAATATTGTAAATACATATATTTCGCTTATCATTGGCACGCTTATCCGGCCATTTACTTGCAGTGTTATGATTCAGAGGAAACTGGTCATTGCGATAGCTCTTTTTATACCAATATTACTACAATTAGCTTTAATTGATTACATTAATTCATTTTTATACTAGAACTTTTCTCATTTATGTTCGAAAAATAATATGTAACATACGAATAGGTCATACCCGTCAAAAACTAGGTAGTCAGCTGGGTGGTACAGGAGCGGATTGCCCTGTGTAGACAAGTGACAACCCTTTCAAATCGTTTGGTATTTCTCCAGGATTGACATAAAGCTATTCGGTTGTCTCAATTGACAATATATTAAACTACATATTACATATATATTAAAACTAGCTGCCCGCCCCGGCTTCGCACGGTTAACACTAAGTACTTATCTACAGCGCACCTGCCTACCTATCTACCTACCCTACCCTACCTATCTACCCTACCTATCGACCCTACCTACCCTGCCTACCCTACCTATCTACACATCTAGCTACCTACCTACCCTACCTACATACCTAGCCTATCATACATACATACATACAATGAAATTGTTTATTTACAGAATAAACAATTTCATTTCATTTCATACCTACCTACTGAAAAATAAGGGTTACGGGTAGAAGGGTGAAAATTTAGTCTTGCATGTATTGTTTAATGCCGAATCATAAAAATAAAAAAATAAAAAAAATTGACCAAAAATAAAAATATTTTTTTTGGGTTTTACCACCCTTGTCACTTAGGGGTATGAAAAATAGTTTACGTCCTATTCTAAGACCTACTGAATATACGCACAAAATTTCATAAGAATCGGTCAAACCGTTTCGGAGGAGTTTTTTTACAAACACTGTGACACGAGAATTTTATATAGGTATTAGATTTTTTTTTACTTTTCCATCATCGTTACTGCTGATAGAGTATCAATTTGGCCTAGTAGAGGCTGTTTGAATGCTCTTAAAAATCTACTTAAAATCTTCAGAGATATTTATTTCAGTATGAAAGAATCTGAAGATTTTAACTATCAACAAAGCTTCATAATATTGATAATATTTTCACTTACAGTAGAAAGTGTCTCGACCTCGGTAATATCTAAAATTTCGTCTGACCACGATCTTGACATTTAGCTCTAGAGTGCATCACGGCTACGGAAGCACTCATAAATAGACTGGGCTGGTACAATTGTACAGTTTTAATGTAACAAGGTAAAATACTTCTCTTTTGATTAAAATGTCTAGCTCTTACAAGGCTTTGGAGTTAGTCTCAATTACTTTAAATATGAAATGTTGTATCTAGAAAGATGTAAATATTTCAAGGCATTTTCTTTTGAAAAACCATGTTGTTTTTATTATTGTTTTGGAAATGAATGTTTTTGCGTTTTTATTGAATCATTTTGACAAGTTATTGTAATTTGTTAGCTCACTAATTATAAGTGAAGTTAGTTATTGTTAAACATAGGATTTTATAGGGTTTACATAGTCATACGATTAATAATGGCCAATCCTCTTAAAATCAATCCCTTCTAATTTATTATCAACTCCAGTTCTAAAACATCTTGACTGTTCGATGTAATCGATAAGTTTTCAACAAGTACCCTTTGGAGTCAATAAGCTGACATTGAGTTGATCTCGAAGAATATCTGGGTGCATTGATGTTGCGAGGCAATCGACTGAGAGGAGATCAAAAGGCCGATAATATGAACCTATACGGAATACCCAGCTAATACGAGTATATGACTGTATATTTTGATGCTAAATGTACAGGAAAAACTGCATATAAATGAATGTTATGTCCTACACCTTTTCCAGAGTTCCAGTATTATGGATTACCAATATGTAAGTCCGAGAATAAAATGAAATCACATTTACTCAAACATACAAATCCGGAAAATATTTTCTCTTCACACAAACCTGAAGATATGCGACAGCCAGTAAATGCCTCACATTTTTCGTCGAACACTTCCCCACTACTCGATTCGTTGAATCCGGACACACCCGCACAGGATTTGAAAGCTGCAGACAGAAATACTCCTAGAGATGAACATACCAACCTAGAAATTGGGATTAGAGCTGTTTTCACAATTCTCGCTTTAAAAATCCAACGTGTGTCGAAATTATCTTACGGTTTGCCATTAGATGGCTACTTTACACCAACACTTCCATATGAAACAGATTTTTTAATTAAATAAACGCTTGGCTGAGAGCCAGCAGGGGAATTCACTTCGAAAACTTGAATACAAAAGTAGGTCATGTAAGGAAGGTAATTTTTGCACGAGAGCTATTTTAAAATTTTAACTAGATACTATTTTTCCAATAGCAGTTGTGTCTTTTGGCTTTAGTTTGGAATATATTATTTTGAACGTTGGAGTACATAGAATGGAATATTTATAGTTCTTTTGAAATTGAAACTCGAGCCGTTTTATAAGAAACTCGAACTCAAAGCATTTATTTCAATTAAACCAATTACAGGTTGAATTATCAAGGTGTCGGTCAGTCAGAAAGATGAAGCTAGTTGCCCATTCCAAAGCGTAGTTGGTACCTATGGAGAAAAATGGGCAAGAAACTCCACAACACTCTTTTAAATCAACATATTGGTTACATCATTCAAGTTAAAATAATACGTTTGAAAACGATGTAGAAAGACGTACACGTTAAAAGTGACAATAGAATACCACTTAGTTACAACAGTGGAATTAAAGAAGTAAAGAGGAAAATTATACAATATACAAACAAGGAAGGTTCATATATTTTACCATTTTTTTATTAAATACTGCAAATAACATGACAATTCTGTATTGTATTGCTTTTGATCTTATAAAACAACAGTTCCGATTTGTTTTTTTAAGATAGATCTATCGAGTTATAGAATACGAGATTGAGCCCATACTTCCAGAACGACTAAGTAGTTTTTATACTAGTACTTTATCTTCACTAAAATATCAGGGCACCTTGGTATTTCGATTGCTTCTTAATTTCTAAGTTATTATTAGAGCCAGAACCAGCTGAATTCTCCCCATTCAATTTTGATTTAATATTGAACATTCCACTGCATCATTAATCTCCTGAGCGAAGGTGAATACGATTCCACCCTCCCCGGTGGCTGACGTGCAAATGACTAATTAATGTCAAATGTCACTGCTAACAATAAAGTTGGAATCTAATCATGTTTTGGCTGTAGCAATTAATTTTAATTAAATACTATGCTTTGTTTTTGAATGATGTATGTCGTCAAATAAGAAAATTATAAATAAATAATTTACTTAATCAAATAACAGTGCTAACATTAAATAGTATCTTAAGTAGGTACATAGGTAGGGATCGCTCGGTAAATCCTGCCTCCAACAGTCTTCTTGATCGCGTCTGACAATCTTGCCGGTGCTTTACCTTGAGCACGTTTTATCATAAGCCTTTCCAGACCATCCTTAGGTGAACATATAATATGCCCGAAAAAACTGAGGGCACTAGCATATTGTAGATAGATACCTACTTGATGATGTTAAGTTCCTCCAGCATGGATTCACTCGTTCTCATGGCAGTCCATGGTATACGAAGTAGCCTCCGCCAATACCACCATGTCAGCACCGTCTCGAAAGCATCGATCTTACTGACAAGAAATCTTTGATGGTAAGAAAATGAGAAACCGCAAAATGATGATTTATTTTGCGGTGATGGTGCCACCTTTTCTGCTTTGCTGCTTGAAGTGTATTCTTTCAGTTTACGACACTTTGTCTATGGTAGGAAGAATAGCAAGAATAACATAGACATATTTACCACAGTAAAAGCAAAAACAAAACCGACCTGGTCTATTGGTCTATGTTTCTCGTTTCATGTCTTCAGTATGGTTAGTATTACCATTTGATTTGTCTTCATCTGCCTCAATAGAATATTTGGTCAAATTAGACAAGAATGAATCTGAAAGGAAATTAATTCTCGAAGATTTCAGTAAACTCCTTTCAAGGTGCCTTTGAAGTTATTTAGATTCTTGTTTGACGTTTGCACGTCAGTTAAAGTTCTTTCATTCAAGTTGTAAATGCTTTGCTTAGTTGCCTAATTTAACTTTCAATACAAAATAATTTTCTGAGGGTTCCAGAGATTATCTGGGATTTAATTTTCAAATTCAAGGAGCAGTTGTTGTACCGTGTCTTGAAAGGCGCTAATTAGTTTAGTCAAATACTTAATTTAACTATCGGATGAAGGCTAGGAAAGTATCTAGAAGTAGAGATTACTTCTAGATACTTTCCTAGCCTTCATCTTCATTCCTACTTTCTCAGCATTGATTATTCCAGCATGAAAGAAAACTTCGAAATTATCTACGACAGGGTATGTCTGATACTTACCTATACCTATATCTATATGTAATATAGATATTGTTACATGACATTCAAAATAAGAGACCTAAATTAAAAGTGTAAGTATTAAAAGCTTTAAGGTTAAAAAAAACCCCACGAGTAGATATAACAGTCGTCTAGTAAGTTCCGTATTGTACCCAGTATCAATGCATGAATGTTGAATTGAATGTATCGCCGTACGTGCATATGGGTGCCTTTAAGCAACTTCTCATAATCAAAGTCTTTGAGGTATGGAAGCTATAACATTCAAAGACATTCCATTGCGACTGTAATGTGTAATATTTCGCACACATGCATAAATCCGGGAACCAATTATGGATTGCGGAACTGTAAAGTTTAAATTGAGTATCGACTAGGAATAGAACGAATTCTTACTGCTGGTACTGCTAATGTACGTTCAAAATATAGTGATCCAGATTTTAAACGAAGAACAAAATCTATTTGCCACAAGACATTATGTACTATATTTCGCCAACACCAAATTCAGCATGTCATACTCTTACGATCAACAGCAGTTTTGTGTTCTCTAAACAAATTTGGTTAATCAGTGGAGCACCCTGGAATCCTGATTGGTTTATCCGTTCGCACATAATGATCATCCAGTTTTTTTTTAGAGAACCACATTATTCTTTCTCTTCCTGAAATCACCAAGCTTTAATTACATCCACCTTGATCGTCATCATTATAGTCAACCTGTCATACGTTAATTAGATTGAAGCACATACAATCACATGTTAATTAATACACAACATACTGGTTACTATAACACCGGCGACGCTAACCGGTTTGTAATACAATGTTAGGAACAGAACAGACAAAATTCAAGGCCACGTCATGGTCAACATTACTCAACTTCGCTGTCATTGTACTCTAGCAAGCTTTGATGTGTATAGAAAAAATCGACCTCGTAAGACCTAAAATAAAATTGTATTAAGATTTTGCTGAAATCTGTATTTTTCTAGATTTGATGTTGGAGACTTGGAGTCAACTCTAATAAATACCCTTGTGGATATCAATAAGTTTTTGTTTGGTTGGGAACAAAAAATTTGCATAATCGTGATCGATCAAAGGATGAAAAGATAAAGTAAAACATTTTATTGATTTCACCGCACTGACTAACAAAGGAGCACGTCCGAACATTTTCAAACACCTAACTACAGAATAACTAAGTATTTTAATACAAGCTTGTTCCTTGAACAATGGTTATTGAGCAGGCGCCAACGCCGACCGCCTCGTTCAAACAAGAGGTTCACTAACATTTTCATTGAAAATATATTTACATAATCATAATAAATTTGCATAGAAAACTACAGCAAAAATCCTCTTTCTACACACGTGTGAGTTGGTTTTGCTTTTATTTGAAACAACAATAAAGGCATATGTGTTAGGGTTTATTCTCATATTGTATGTTTATAGTTAAATTAGCGAATAATTAAGTGTTTTTATTTTATGTATATTATTTTCTCTTCTAATCTTACACACGTTGTCTACATCTCTTTAACTACTTTCCTATCGCAGGTATGCTGGAAGAGATTTCTTTAGAAATAAGCATCACCTTTGTACGTTTTTTTCTGTTCCTTTCTTCTTGTCTATTTATAATGTGTGTACATAAACTGTTAAATAAATAAATAAATAAAGGCAGTTTAATAACGCTCACAGAGCATCGTAATATTTTTTTACCTCTATTGGACAAACTCGAGGCAAATATTAAAAACTGAGAGTGGACATCGAATGTAGATCAAAAGCATGGAATTTTATTACAGAGGGATTTTTTAGATTGTGTGACTGATTAAAAAGTCACCGTTTCAACGGGTGATATCGACGAATCAATAATGCACAATATATTTGCACAGGCATGTTCGATACGAGTGGGAATGTAAAAATAATAAAAATAGCAATACTTTTTGGGTATTCGGTTTTTTTTGTTGTTTATTTTGTAGTATTTGATCTATCATTCATTCATGAAATAGCATCCTTTATGTTTTATTAATGAAATAGCATTTTAAAGTTATCTTTAACGTTTTGTTTGCAATCGAGCAGTTGTTAAATCTTTATTCCGTCAATATCATTAACAGTTACAGCAAACATAAGTCAAACAAAACGTTCGCTGCCAAAACTGATTCTACCCCAAATGTAATAAATCAATACAAAATAAAGATACCTGCATGTCCATGATTGGAACCGTGTCCGATAAATGACGATACATTCTCCCCCTATCACATGGGACCTACTAGAATAATGGCATACTGTAATACAAACAACGAACTGAGTTACATATACAAATACATACTGCATATTGGGCTTACCCTTCAGGGCTTATTTGTATGGTATGACATTCGTGTTATAATATTTTGTCGATACTGACAGATTTTTAAACAATCGTCTAGATATAGACTGTAAAAAAATCTTTTTCTTTTACATCAAAGCAATGGGAAATATTAGCTCCGCAATTACACTGCATTGTACATATAATGTATGCTGCATTGTTTTCATTTCGTAACAAACTATTAAGTAGTTCATTTGTAGCAGCTAATTAGAATATATGGGCCACTGTAACACTTATGTAGGTCAACCTTACTGGTATCTGTACTATCGTAATCTTCCACCTAACGTGCGCTTTGGGTGCTTTTATTTTAAACAGTATTTACATAAACGTATTAGCAATCGCTGCAGTTTGGTTTACCATTTTGCAATGTAATTTAAATATTATGCTTTTCTTTCTATAACGTATTTAAAGTTATGGAAATAGCAACGATTGGTTTTTCCAAAGCAATTTTCGAAATTAACATTCAGTTATCTTCATTCTTGCTTCCGTTTTATTGCCTTGCCTTCCACTTTATGTCTAAAATAATTTTGATTGTACCTGTGGCACTAATGATCAAATATTACAAAGTAATAGGGAGAAACTTCTAAGCCCGCAACAATCATTGACCAATCGTCTCTTACCATGTGATAGATATCCAATGTAATCCTACTAAGTAAATATATTTTAAAAGTTATAATAAATGTATAATTGCGACCTGCCCCAAATAAAAAATCCCAGTATAATGCGGAATGCTCCAAACCCCGACCATAACGTTTCCACTGAAGCCGGGACCTACACCATTCGGTGTAACGAACTCTTCGTGATGAATTATTAACCAATTTGTACTTTTTGCTTCCACTGATTGACTACTATATACAAAGTACACACGTATAGTTTTTTACTGGAACGAGATGAACTAAATTACAGTTTACACGTTCACGCATCATGTGAAGTGTTAATTATGATGAGATGTTTAGAAAACTTGAGTTTTTTCATCGATTGTATGACTACATTCGCTGTCCAAAGAATGTACTGTCATTTTCTTGTTTGTGTTTCTGCCTTAGATTACTTATTACGGTGATCTTTCAATACAGCATGTTGTAGCTGTCTGTTAAGATAACCATTTTCAGCGGTTGTAGTTGCCAGTCTTATAATGATGTTTTGATTTATTGCAGATTTGATGGATCTGGGAACAGTCGCTTTAGCGTATTTTCAGTATTACCATTGAATTGAAATATCTACCTACTGCTACCAAACTTGGTCGGTTTGTAAATTTTTTGTTTGCACTTTACGTAAGTGTCTTTCATAGTATTTATCTGAATAATACACATGCTCTATGCTCTATTACTAGCAATTCTACCACGTTATGGTATTCTTACAGTTCCTCCTTTAAAATAACTTTTATTTCTATACTTACGTCGTCAGATCATTGTAAAGTATTCATTGAAAGCTGATCAGTTCAGATCTGGAAACGTTTTAAAGACTATAACAATTTAAAGAGACGGCTATTACAGGCACTAGATGTTAAGAGGAATCGGACGTCGTATCGGAAAGGCAATTAAAATCGGAAATAGGTTTTTACGACTTAGAAAAACTTTCCTCAGATAAAACGTACTTACTTAATTACCTATTGAGATTTCTTACATTTTAAAAGTTGATAAGTTTTTTGTTCAGTACTGGTAGACGGTAAAATACTGTAAAATAGTAAAATATGCTAATGATCTTCCACTAATTGAACACAAAATCAACAAACCATCTCATTCGTGTCAATAGTTGCATTATCATAAAAACTATTACCCAAACCAGTTTCAATTAACAATTTTGTAACTCCCATAAAAATCGCAATTTCTTGCACATGTCTGTTCTTCACACCAGTTTTCCAAACATGTTTGCGTCCAATTATTATCGTTTCTACAGACAGATGTTACAAGTTTTTGTTGAACATCAACAATAGAAACACGTGTTTTATCGCTAACCATGATAACTCCACATTTGGACGCGTGAGGCAAACCGCACAATCGTTTACTAATTATATCTATAGTGTTATTCATTAACAAGTTGTTTTATGAATGTAAACTTGGTTTCTCGATTTGAATACGTTTACCAGTAAACAGCTGGTTTCTGTTAACGTACGAGGTAAAGTTTTTGTTTGTTTGGAATTATAAACGGTGTTCAACAATGGAAATGTTATTGTGCTCTTATTTCTGTCGGTTTACAATAAGATTGCAAGCATTAAGGACCAGTAAACATTGTGGGTTTGATTATTTAGACGTTTTACCTGTAAGTTCATTAGTAAAGGGCTATTCTAAGAACCATGCGTTTATATTACACTACCATCCTTCCTTCAATTCATCCTTTCCTTGAGTAAAAGAATATTATGAATATCGTATATTTTCCTTATAATACGTTATTATGGTGTACGTGTACTTAATCCAAGTTACATAACTGAACTATTCGCAATAAGTGTACCATCCAAGTAAGTACTTCGTCAGGCTAAACAAATATGTTATTGTTTGCATCTCACAAGACTTTACCTCGTAGGCGTGCCCTTGTACTCATCCATAATTCCAGAAAACATATACCTTACTGTTAATAAACACTACTAAGATTTAAGACACTTTAAACCTTATTTATATGAGGACCATGGTACATTTACATTTGGCCAAAAGCCGAAGGCAAATCTACTCTGTATTACGCTGGAACTAAAGGACATGATTCCGGTCCGTCCCACGTGTTTTCGTATTTTGCGGTACGGTCGACCACACAAGTTCAACTCCAAATATAGTTCGTTCTTTTGTCGACATTGTCACTGAGGATTGTGAGCCGTATTTAGCACTTTTGGTTAGCAAACTGTGAATTGGCTTGTAGAACAATATTCAAGATGAATAAATTTAATATAATCATGCTTTATGTTCAAAGTGATTAGATTAATGAGAGATACAGCTAGTCCATCTTGGCAATTTGAATTAATTCTGAAATAAACAATCAACAGATATTGCGAATTCGTGCAAATATTTCGACAGTTAAGCTTAATCTATTTGCACATTAAAGTAATGGCCGTTACAAATTTTAAGTTCCTTCTGTTCGAGACTGATTGATTCTAATGGCTTATGGATTCATATAGCAAGGTTTATTTTTCAATGTTTAAAAAAAGTAATTTTGATACAAGAACTATGAGGAAATGATAAGCACATCATTATAAGAAATTACCGTTTCCAGCTAAGCAAAAGCCAGTAACTTTAAGTACCTCTACTAGCGGTAACACAAACTGTTTATGGGAAACGCCCATATTAATCAGTGGGTGTCTATGACCTTGTGATGTTAATGAGTGAATCTTAAATCCACCACATTGCGCTCGCGATGATAATTTGCTAAACACCTAAGAACACCTCATTAACCTTGACCCATCTCAATTGACTCTTGTAACTAGCGTGGGTGGATCGGAAACACGGCATTACCTATGTAATTTTAACTATGATTTTTTTCAGTTTTGATTGAGATTAAAATAATAGTTGTAAAAAGTTCGCGTGCCAATTCCTTAAAAAATTCTGCTCGTAGACCCCGAAAATTAAGAACACAAACTAAACACAAAAATGTATTTATATGTTTTTTGTAAACTAAGCCTATGTAAATAGATTTAGAATCCCTCTATTATAAAAGTAGCGAAATAATATGAAATTCTAACCCTGTGTAAACATTATTGGTGCTCATCATAATACAGCAGCTTATTTTAAATCTCCATAATACTTATTACTCGACGTGAAAATATTGTTCAGCAATAACAGCGAGGCTAAAGTTATATGGTTTAGAAATTACAGCTGCCCGTAATTTCACTTCGCGTCATAATCACTATACAAAGACGTCATACTGCTTTTGCTTGGAGTATCAAAAGATTTTTTAATTGCCTACTTATTTATTAACATAATTATAATTTAAATGATAGTTAAGTATCATATTTTGAGCCTACAGTTAAAACGTTGCCTCCAAAATAGTGTCTCTAGAAGAAAATATCTCTTACGAAGTATGATTCTGCTAGTCAAAAATATTCCTTTGCAACAGTACTGAAAACTTAGTTAAAAGTCTCTGCAGTAACGGAACGAGCTGGTTTCCAAGCGGTACGTTTTACTTATGCACCATTACCTTTGCAACACCCAATATGTTTCATGCAGTTTCAAACTATATCCACGTATTTTATGTTAGTTTTACTTGTGCTACGGAAAATGTTTCCAAAATATCATAGAATTTTACGATGATATTAAACAACGCTCTTTTGTGAACTCCAATGCTAAGTCTAGGAAGAATTATGTTGTTTTTCAAGTTTCATTATACTATTGCATACTTCATTGTCTGTGATTATGATGACACAATTATTTCTGTTTTTTTTCTTCCTTCCTTGTAAAATATTTTCCCTAATATATATATATATAGATATAATGTGGCTATGGGTACTCCTTCTAGTTTATAAATCGGAATTTCTGAATTCGTACACAATGTTGTCTAAAATATCACCTGCCCTCAGTGTGCCCTCACTTAAACGCGATTAGATTTATAAATTCGCTATACCGTAATACCGATGTGCGATAGTGTTATTTAGACTTCTTTTTATTTAATCGTTTATCACCGTTACATCTGCTGCCGCAACGGTACACCGCCATTTCACACTTGGCAGACCACTGAGGTAAGATCATAACAGATGGTAAGGCACAGTGTTTTGTGTGTGTTGTATTTGAAGAATTGTGTTTCGGGATTTATGAGACGGTGCCAGCTGGTAGAAAACGCTTTTGGTAAAATATTTGATGGTGGTAAAGCGGAAAATTGGGAGGCATTTTGGACAATGCTGTTAGGTAATCGAATTGGTTGAATTTTAATTATCTACTTGTTTTATAATGCTTCAACAGCGTTACGACTTTTCATTGCGTTTAATCACTTAATTAACCGACAGTTTTCGGGATACAGTAGAAAACGAAGCATTATCCTAACACTATCTTAATTTTCGTTAAGTAAAAGTATAGTGAATCGACATGATGAATATATCCAAAGTGGGCTAGTGCGTAAAAATATCGTGGAAGGATTACACATGGGCTCGATAAAACAAAGAATCTGGGCTAAGATGTTCATAAAATTTAACGTGTAAGCACAGTATACTCTGGCTTTACTTGTTCTGAATTCCTATCCTTTGACACAAAGAGAAAATGGCCCTTTGTATTATCAAGTAAATCCCTTTGTATGACCAAATCTTTTAAATGTGGATCAGAATCTCCTAAAGTACATTTATAATTTACGTCTACAAAGAATTTTCATAATCTGTCGTAGAACGATTATTTACTTTTGTTGTTTGATATTTGGTCCGGCGGATATACTATTTGATTACGGACTGGAAGTACAAAGTTGTACAATAATCTGTTGCTAATTACTGCGTTGGTTAAATACTAATTTAGCCAAAGTAATCAGTTTATGTAACTTAATTGTTTTAGCAACGCAGATTGCTACTACGGCTACATGTTTTAATCAGCTTAAAACTTTTACTACCAGCTTCATAGTTCGCGTTCTCTCAGTATACGAGTTTGGTTAATTATTGTCAGAAAGTGTAGAATGAGATGTTTCCTACTCTGCCAGATGACCGAAAATCTCGTAAAGGAAGCAAGAGTACTCATGCGTATACAAAATGGATGAATATCTAGATCAGAGCAGGTTCAACTGTGAATGAGTCGATTCATTGATAAGCTACGTTCGCTATATCCTTCGCCAGTCCACTTACCGTAACGTAACGGTATTTCATTGACAAAATGAACAATAGAGCGACGACGCAAGCGCAGTGTATTTATAGTGTACTCGCATAAAACGCGTTTGCGCCACGCAGCTTTCCATAAACGCACTATAGTAAATCGCGACTCTACTAAAACTGTCACACAGTGCTATCTAAAATCGCGAAATAATGCAGTCTGGTTCTACCACCGCAGCTCTAGTACTTTTTCATTCGCAGATCGCCGAGATAAAACCCTGTGAGAACAATGTTTGACCTTAAAATCTTCACCTACCCGCTAATTATTAACCACTTTCACTAAATAAGTGTATATTGTGTGTTTTTTCACAGGACTCTCATTTTCACGTGTTGTTGGACTGTCGCTTTCAATACTGACCGCATTTCCTATTGTTATTATTCTCAATGTTAAGAGCAATATTGCGAACAATTAAAATGTTTTTGTTATTGTGTGAAACTTCTCTACGGATTCCATTGTTCTACGCGTGAATATTTCTCTTTGGCACAATAAAATGTGGAATACTGAACTCGCGTTTGTAGGTGTTTATTTTTTTATAACTAATTTCTGTCCGTGACTCCATTTGAATGTGAGCAAATCATATTTTATGTTACTTTTGTTCTCATTGTTGGAGGCGTATTGTTTTTTAGTGATATGGGCTGTCTAAATATAGAAATTATCTCTGAATTTTGTGTTTATATTTTATGGAAATGTTTTTGCTTCATAAACAAGTCTTTGCATTTATCATTCTCTTTTATTTTTACTGTCAAATGCACTAGGGAGCTTTGAAATGAGATCAACATTTTTTACCAAAGTAGAAACTTCGTAAAAACGGATACAGTTGCCAAAGCAGCAATTTTTATAATTTACTGTTTTGCTGTTTCCTAATGTGCCGAGATTGCCCAGATTTGATGGGAGTTGCGTTGTTGGGCTCACAGTTAACATCTGTGCTATATAGCCCAGATGCTAATATAAAATATAATACAAAGGAATAACAAAATTTTAATAAACACTGCCTTGTTAGCCTGGAGGAGCTCGTGGCTAAATAATAACAGCCGCACGGGTCGATCCATCAGGTTAAACTACGCTTGCCGGGGTTGGTCCGTACATGGGTGACCATCTCTACATACTCCTCCGTGCTTCGGAAAGCACGTTAAGACGTTGGTTCTGGCTATCATTCATGGATCATCGTTACGGGTCGTCAGAAGCCAGAAAGTGACAACCAGTCTTACTAAAGGGCTACCTATCGTATTACCCAGTTACTGGGTTGTGAAAGTCAGATAGGCAGTCGCTCCATGTAAAATACTGGTATATACATACGGTTAGACTGGAAGCCGACCCCAACATAGCTGGGAAAAGGCTAGGTAGATTGACTGCCTTGTCTGGCCTGGTCTCCAGTGCAACTGCTCGCATAAGATCCTGTGATAACCTCCGGGTCGGGCTGTGATATTGGATTTTCCTATTACAAAATTCTTCGAAGCGCGTTTGATACAGGATTCGTATTCGTTATTTCCAAAAGGCTCACCCCCTGGTAACCGAACCTACCTGGTGAAATTGCATAATTATGTATATGTCACCGAATTATTATAAACTTCGTTGTTTTATAATCTATCGATATTATTTCCGTTTGATTACAAACTGTCGAAAAACTGTAAACTACAGCAAACCATTTACAATATAAGGCATTAATTTGCGATAGGTCCATTTAAAGGAAACCGAAAAATTGTGAACTGGTATTAAACTTGCTTTCGGCGTAACGCACCTTGCCCTAATACTAAAAGCCTGCCTAGCTGCAAGCTACTTGGAAGTAGTCGGTCTCAGTACTCACCTTTTTTTTTTTTACTGTTTTGAAATGCTCGTGTATGTTCTCTTTCCTGGGGCGGATGGAGGGGTCTGTCAGACTTCAACTGACTAAAATCACCCCGTGTTTTCTCGCACACTTGCTCAGTTCTAACCTAACCTAACCCATTTCACCCAGTACACAATTTTTCGACAGTTTATAATCTAAAGGAAATAATACCGATAGTTTATAAACTTTACACATACATAGTTGTGACATAAACATTTTTCACCCCTTGGAGAAATACAGAAGTTATATTAACGTTATCTGATGATAAGTCTCCTTTTATACTAGTGCTGTCTGCCAGCACTCGCTTAATGCAATGTTGAGTGCAAGAGTAAAGTCAAGGTAGTTAGCACAATAAGTACATTCAAAGTGCTAAGTGCTTACTAAACTACTTTACAGCGTAAATTGGCGCAGTGGTCTTTGGACTTAGGTAGGTGCTGAGAGTTATTATCTCGACTTTGGCAGTAGCTTCCGTTTCGAAGTAAATATTGCAATTTCATTTCACTTAATTTCTATAAAATGTTATCGGGGCTTGAACGTATTGAAAACAGGGCAATTCGCTATCACTGAGCAGTAGGCTATTGTATGCATACATAGGTTAGGTTTGTGTCAATGTGACGGAGAGTGTTTATGTGGTGGAGATAAATAAGACAACGTAAATGACCAATACTAGTACTTAAAAAACGTTCAAATTCAATTCGCAGTGCCACAAAAGTGTACTAAAGTCAAAAGGTATTCTGCTAAACCAAAACAACTAAGTCAAACGTGCTCCTCACACTAAAATTCTGTTATTTGGTCATTAAGTTGTAGAGGTCTGATATTTAGCTATATCGAGTTAGACTGGACGCCGCCGACCCCAACTTGGGAAAAAGAAAAGTATCAATCAATCTATCTAGCCTTTTCCCAAATGCCAACTATGTTGGGGTCGGCTTCCAGTCTAACCGGATTCTACTGAATACCAATATTTTACTTACGACAGCCTATCTGACCTCCAAAACCCTGTTACTGGGTAATACGATACTCCTTGGTAAGACTGGTTGTCAGACTTTCGGGCTTGTGGCGACCTGTAACAACTGTCAAAGATCTAAGAATGACAGGCGGGACGTATGGTTTAACGTACCTTCCGAGACATTTTGGAGGGGTCTCGATATGTAATGGATGGTCACCCATCCACGGACCGACCTCGACAAGCGTAGCTTTACCTTCGATCGACCCGTGCGGCTGTTATCATTCAGCCACGAGTATAATAGATTAAAAGCAAAAGGTCGGCAAGACATTAAAGACACGCCATTCCATTAAATTGTGAAGAAAAAACATCTCGTTAGTAAATGTGACAGTTTGATAGCAAAATTTTGTTGATTTTTATAACGGACAACTTGTGTTATAAATGGCATTCACAATTTATAATGTAGACCAAGTATTTGGGTCGACTTGCGAATGTTGGAAGCTATTTAAAAGTCATTAAGAATTTGTAAGATGAGAAAATGAGTAGTGTCCTCAGGCAATAAAAGAATTCGCGATCCGAAAGACCTAAAGATAGTAATGAGACTATATGTTTCTTTCAGCACTTTGCCAGCGACTTCATCCGCCCTTTATTCCTCGTATGAATTTGGAAAATTCCGAATAAGAGAAATAAGAATATTGTGTGCATCATAAAGGGGATCAATATTTCAGCTTTCTAGGTCCCTTGGACCTAGAACTCGCTGACTGTCTTCAGTCAGTGAGTGAAAGTTATAAATATCTATGCACGTAACTATAAATTGCTCTTAGAAATTAACACCACAACGCTTTGTGTAACTAAACTAAGTGTAATTTCTAAGTAACTCCGTACCTAAGCAGAAGCTTAGCCTTAGGAACGGAGTTAGTGAGAGACCACACAGAATGTGTTGTCTAGTAATTAGCCAGACTCAAGCAAGCATACAAACTAAACCATAATACATAACATTATAACCCACGCCTGTAGTTACTGAAGGGTTAGCGAAAAGTTTTTGGTACATTCACATTTCCCCAACCATGTTCAAGACCCATGTTATAATGAGGGCGATTGCCATAGCCACCCTACAAATCCAGACTCCGGGCTACTTTTGTGAAATTCCGAATGAAAAACCCAAAAAGTCCTGCAGGGGATAGGATCCCAGGATCACTCAGCATTCGCGCTTGTGAAGACTGGACCCACGAACAAGGAGTAAGACAACATGATGTTTATTAGTAGATAATGTCCATTTCACAAGCTTATGTGTTTGTTTAGGTTTTCTTATCTCATGTTTACCTAATAGAGGTGATTTACGAGCACAGATTAACTCGTTCAAACTTATCTGCGGCCATTGACCTCATGTGGGTAGATCGATAAAATACTCAACAATAGAATGTTAATGTGTTAATAATGTTACTTGCTGGTATGTCGGTTGAAGGAATGAGAGAATAAAATGTATAATCGCTTAGGGAATGGTCTATGAACCCACCATAATTATCATCATCGGAGAAAAGATAATCAAGATTTGAATGCTGCTTATAAATATGGTAAGAAAGAGAAGTCAAGATGACTGATCAGTATGCTCCTAACATTACGAGTATTAATAAGCGAAACAAACATAATTGCATAAATGAAGAACACTTTTTACCCAGGATATTCTCCTTTGCAGATACACAAGTAGGTAAGTAATAGACGAAGCTATTCTTCTTACTGTAAATAATGAACTAACTACCTCCAACAAGACTTCCGAGAATCTCTGAAAGTTGTAAAAGCCTGCAAGAGATGGATTATTCCAAAACTCGTAGTTGCTCTCATAATTCATGCAATGAGCTGCAAACTGGAGCATCTTCACTCGCAACATGGAGTTGAAGTAGAACAAAAAGCTAAAATAATTCTAAAATTAGCATTGAAAAGCTTAGCATAAAAGATTGATAGCGAAAAAGATAAAAACGTTAAATAAATTGCGAAAAATACTCAACTCTTTATCTCCGCCTGCATATTTCAAAAGGCTTATCTTTTTGACTCACCCGTTTGATACCCCGAGAGGAATATGAATTAAAATTATTATGAAACAAAAAGTGTCACAGATTAGGCATTTCCTGCAATTTATACTAGACTGCTTCAGTAAAATTCGAAGATGTCTGGTGGGAACGGTCTTATTCCTTGAATTTAATATTTAACTACGTATAAATAACTTATCATAATCACGGCCCATTTAATTTAATATATTACTATTTTATTTCGCTTGGGAAATAGATTACCAAGAAAGAAAAGAAAGAAAGAAAGAAAATATATTTTCGCGGTAAATCTGACGCAAAGGAAGAATAAAAAACCCCAAAAATAAAGATTTGCGGGAAAATATGCGTCACATCAACGCAAAACGACCATCGCTCAGCATAATGCTGCGACCCAGACAGCGCTCCAGCGGTGGTTTTCAGCCACAGCCGGCGTTGACGTGATGATGTCAACCAATGGAGCATATAGTGAGCACCAAATTGAGGAATTTTAACCTACGACAATGAATGTTCCACATTCATTCGCATCAAGAACAAGAGCAGTAGTAAAACACTTCCTTAATAGTGTCCCTAAAAATAGACGCACCACATGTAACTTCTGGTGACATCACTATTTGTCCGTTTAACCCTAAATTGGCGGGACTTCAATTAGAGGATAAACAGTCGCATGAACAAGAAACAGAATTCTTAGACGTTGACTCAGTTTTAGAAAAATAGGTCGCGTACCAAACTCTTCAGATTTACACACATGCCTCACGCAAGATGTGTCCTTCAAAAAGTACTTCTGAACCCATTGGACTGGTTTCTTTTGATCCGGATGAAAAGTGGTGACCTAAAACTGTCAAGACAAAAATAATAAAATGTACAAAGAATGGTCTCACTGAATTCCACAATTATTAAATGTTATTTTTAGACACTCGCAAAGGCCTCTTGGTTTTCTTCTAAAACCATAAGCTAATTTGTGTTCTAATACAGGAAAATGTACTTTGAACAGAATTCAGAGGTGTTCTTCAGTATCTACAAGGAAGAAGATTCGTTTGAAGGCCTTACATTTTTGTGTCTGCTTGAGTTCAAACCGATATTCCCTGAAAAAGCTCGCATAATTTCTATTCCTTTCGTCCTTAGGAGAAAACGAAAAAAAAAAAACGATGAATATCATTCACGAGGATTCTCTGAAATTCAAGAATACACGAAGAGCTTTCTTGGCTTACATATAGGAACATTTCGCTGTCAAAAGCCTTGTTCGTGTGATGATATTGTCTGAGTTGACAAGTAACTTACAGAAATATTCGACGAGATGGTTTTTTTAAATTACTTCCGGCATCTTTTTTTCTGACAGTTTCAGCAGATTTAAAATATTGGGCAACATGTTTTGATGTCATCGAAACATATTTGCCAATATTTTAGTAATTCAAAACTACCACGATTTTAAAGCCTTTTGTAACATTTTCCATAAATTGGTAGACTAAAATTCCTGATGAAATCAAAATTTTGTATCGCAAAACTGTTCTGCTGATACGCGATATGCTGAACGAATTTTTATATTATTTCCGCGAAGCATACCTACGTGAGAGCTTTCATCAAAATATCCGCCTTTTAACAATATAGACATAATAAATGTTCTCGTTAAATTCTACAACCTGAATTCCCTTTGAAAAGAGTTATCACACCAAATTCTATGCTGTACCTGCAAAATGTTCACTGTTGTACGGCCAAAATACACATTTGCTTCACCTAAGCTAACAAGACTACAAAAGATAGATCCCATGCCCGGGGGCGCCATGTTAATGCTGCCCCAAATTTAGAGGAAGCTTAATTAAATACCTCTGTGCAAGTTCAGTCGGTTTGAAAGTGTATATCATCGCGCTTGTAAATGAAGGGAACAGGGCTATGGCAGATGATGGTGATATTAAATGCATGTAAAGTCTACATGATGGGAGTAAGGAATTTTCTAATGCATAAGTTTCCAACGCTGTGTAGAACTTAGCTCTAAGTAGGTCATCCTCTTTCTTCCCCTGGGTGTCGTAAGACCCAGCTACAGCGTAATATAAAGTGGACATAAACGTAGAAAAATGTCGGTCGGTTTTAAACATAACTCACGAATAATATTGGTTAGAAGGTACAACTGTGTACCCGGCTTATGCACACGAACTTTTAGCCAAACAACAATGTTGGTGGTCCAACTACAAACTGTTAGAAATGAAACATGGCCGAAATGAAACCCCTCGTCAAAACTAAAATACCGTTGTGCCCCGAAGTTGTCATACGTAACAAATACCGGTAGACATGTTGGCTGATATTTATTAATATTTTGTACCACAACGACCTTCAACTGTCCAACTATCTATCAAGCTCTGGAATTTTACAATAGTTGCTCCTGTTGCTGGGTGGTCGGAACTTTCCATATATCATACATGCATGAATTGCTCGTGTAGAGTAATGGTGGAGTTTGTTAATTAATTAAAGTGGATGTTTTGTTAATATTTACTATTATTTTCTGCTAACCGCTCATAAAAAGCTTTTACTGGACGCTTCAGCACCTTTTCATTATTCAGATGTAACTGAAAGGGTTCGTTTCTAAAAAATAAGTTTGCTTTAAACTCTGCATCTTTATATCGCCAAGTTTATCCCAGAAAGAAATGTAAAGTGGACTTCTGTAGTCCACTTTACACTTCTTTCTGAAATCATTAAACTAATATTTGTCTTAGAAACTAACACGGAAACTTGGCGAAAGAACAGTCGATTTTATCAAGTGTTGCCAAACTGTTGCAATTGAGACTGTGTTTATAGCCTAAGTTGACTCGTAACTTCACGCATTTTCATTGGGGGATAAGCTGGGTCCCAAATATGGCTAACTTTGTGAAAAGTGTCAAGGTAATATTGTTCGTCCGAGTGACGATTTATGTCAATTGGCAATGTAAAAAGCTTTTTCTGTGGAATATGGTATCTAATAAACGAAAATGATCCGATTCCAAAAATTAGAGATATTATGATTTACCATTTCGAGATCTTGGTAACAAAAGCACGACCTTTTTGGTGCAAGATAGACCTGCGATACTTCACTTTGAAGGCAAAACTATCACCAATAAACACAACTTTCTTTTTCCACTTATATATCTAAAATAACTCACTGCAATACGGAAACGGATCGGGTTAACAACTTTCCTGCACTAAGAGGGTTCCGTTCGACTAATTAAAAGATTTCAAGTTTTAAAATAGTTACGAATCACAGTGTCCGCCCTAGAACAAGCCAGGTGGACAGAAGTCATTATCAAATTCCCGGAAATTTGTACTTTCTACCTGTAAACAACACCCCCTAAACCTCTGATTCCAAGAATTGTTTACGTCTAACATTCCGTACTGATGAGTCATCGTATATCAAAGTAAGCTAACGAGGTAAATGCAGTTAAAGAAATAGGTCAGTTGCATTTTCGCGACACTTGCACTAACATCTCATGGTGGCAGTTCTAATTTTGTGGAAAGTTTTAGTGATGGATTTTACTTCTGAAGGTATGTACTATATTATTTTCTTATTAGAATCTTTTAATGTGTCATAAACATTCATAAAGTAGACTATTTGTGAATATACAAAAAAAAACAATATTTTTCTTTGTTTTCGAACTTATCAGGCTTGGAAAAGCCATGTATCCTCTTGTATCCACTCTGATTTTTTTATATGTTTTAGCTACATGGCTATAGAAGATTATGACATATATTTTATGTAGCACACTTGAGTACAACATTTTTTTTTCTTTTTTTGCAGAAAAGGTTTACTCTATTAGTAAAATAGAGTTTTTCGAAGAGTGGCTTAAGCACGAAAAAGACGAAAGAAATGATCGTCTATTTGAATTTATTTTGTCTAAGTGTGATTTCTCTGACATCACTGAAGAATGTCAAAGGGAAATTAAGATGAAATTAGCCAGCATTTCTTCGAAAATTGCTACCAAGTGGGTGTCTTCAGGAAAGTCAAAAGAGCGTTTCCTGAATAAAAATAAGTGTTGGCTGGAAGGCGAGAAGATAGAATTCTGCCTGCGATCGACTCAACCGCAACCTTCTGCCTCATCCGCTGACCTTTCTCTACCCGGAAGACCTAAAAAAGTCTTTGAAGATTCATCTTTTAAAACTAAGAAACGTAGAGTTGCTGATCTAGTTCAATCGCGGAGTGTTGGGGAATTAATGACTGCTGCAGAGGTAGCTGCACGGTCAACTGGACATAAAAACGTTGCCAGAGTTATAAAGGACATTGGTGAAAATCCTGCTTCTGCAAGTGCATGCATTAGCCTTCAACAACCAAGTGCTGTGCAAAGTGATAGACCACTAAGTAGTGACGAGGGATTAGCGTATTATATTGATTCAAAATCAACAACTCACTCATATAAACTGACTAGGAAGTGGACTATGAAAGTCGGGCATCACGTGTTTCCTTCATATGATTGCATTGTTAAATCAAAAAAAGCGTGTTATCCTTCCGAGGAGCACATTGTTGTGACACAATCTCGAGCAGAAATTGACCTACAAGCTATTTTGAATAAAACAGCAGAACGTTTAGTTGAAGCTCAGAGAGAAGTTGTCACAAGTGTGCTCCCCAATCTAATACCAAATTCATCGTTTACTCTTATAAGTAAATGGGGATGTGACGGTAGTTCCGGTCATAGTGCTTACAAACAGAAATTTGAGAACAGCGAAGACACTGATGAGTTCCTTTTTGTTTATTCGTTCGTTCCTCTAAGGTTAATCGACGAAGGTAACAACATTATCTGGCAAAATCCTCGTCCATCATCGACGATGTTTTGTCGTCCAATTAAATTCATTTTTGCAAAAGAAACTACGGAATTGTCAAAAATCGAGACAAATAAGGTTTTGGAACAAATAAACAACTTGGACGCTACATCTTGTGATCTTGGTGGTTCTGAAATTTCTGTTAAGCACAAGCTTCTTCTAACTATGATTGATGGAAAAGTGTGCAACGCTTTGACAGAGACACATTCATCACAGAAATGCTATATTTGTGGGGCTACTCCCAGAATGATGAATGATGAAGGAAGGCATTTTGATAGCAATCAGGATAATTTTGGCTTTGGTTTGTCAACATTACATGCTTGGATTCGTTCGTTTGAGTGTTTTTTACACATTAGTTATAAGTTAGATATTAAGAAATGGCAAGCTAGGTCTTCAGAGGAAAAAGCAAGTGTAAAACAACGATCAGATGAAATCAAACAACGATTCAAGCATGAAATGGGATTAATTGTGGACAAGCCAAAGCCAGGATTTGGTTCCTCAAATGATGGAAACACAGCTCGACGTTTTTTCGGGAACCCCGAACTGAGTGCTCAGATCACAGGATTGGATGTTACAATCATCAAACACTTTGATGTATTGTTGAGGACATTGTCTTCTGGTTTCGAGATAAATCTTGTTGAATTCAAAAAGCTTTGTCTCGAGACAAGAAAACTTTATCTAAGTCTCTACTCGTGGTACTACATGCCTGCTACTGTGCATAAATTGCTTATTCACAGTACAGAGGTGATTAAGACGGCAATAGTTCCAATAGGGCAGCTTTCAGAGGAAGCCCAAGAAGCGAGAAACAAAGATTGCCGGAGGTTTAGAGAGCACAACACCAGAAAGTGGTCTCGTCTTGCCACGAATAGAGACTTGCTCAATATGTTGATTTTAACGTCTGATCCTCTGATCAACAGCCTCCGGGAAGTACCGAAAAAAAAGTGTAATAAATTGTGCGCGGAGGTCTTAAAGCTCATCATAGCTCCCAGTATAGAGCCTCGACTCCAACTGCGACCAAGACCTCCACAAACTCAGGAAGACAATCTTCTATCGGATTCATCGGATTCTGAATCCGATGAATCCGATATTGAGAATTAGTTTTAATGTAAATAGATACCTCTAGTCTTAGATTTATAATTTTTGTATTTAATATGTTGGTCTAAGGTTATATAATTAGCGTTGATTTTGGAGCGATTAAGATAATTTTATTCTTTTTTTTTTCCTATATTATAATCGTGTATACATGAAATAAAATATTTATACACAATTCCTATGCATTTTCTTAAAAAAAATATATTATGGTACTATATAAATAACTCATTTATAGATACAGTTCCAAAACCATGAAAAAATATTTTTGTCCACCTGGCTTGTTCTACGCCGGACACTGTGCGACTTCGAGTAAATTAATTCACGCCTTGAGCACTCAACTTTACTAGCTTAAAAATATTATCTTGAATAGCTGTGAATGTTTACTCTAGTTTTAAACAAGTAATAAACAAGAACTGTTCTTCTTTTTAACTGCTTAGTTAAGTAGCCTGGCAGCGAGCTAACAAGATTATACATCTTGTTAGCTCGCTTCCAGGCTGGTAGAAAATGTTCTACCTTTGGCTGGACTAAAAGCTGACCCCAACGTAGAGGCTAAAGGGGTGGACCGTGGTAAGAATCTAATTAGTGTAAGTCTATTGTGGCATAGTGCCATATTTTGTCGGGTTAATAATAAGCCACCTAATCACTTTCGAGGATGTCGCAAGATGCTACTAATTAAGGCCGAGGTCAGATCAGTCAGGATTGGAAAGACCAGCAGTGCTATAAGTATTGAGTAACAAAAGTCTTGTCTTATTAAAGCGTCTCTGCAGCGGTCCGTTGCGTGGAAGGACTGCCTACTTACTGAGGAAGCCATAAAAAGCGACATAGAGATAACATCAAGAGGGTGAACAGCAGCGTCCACTTGTCAGGTAATAAAGACTAAGTTTGGAAATTCGTTTGCCCAGGGCAGTGTAATCTTATGGCAACATCTTACTGCGGTCACTGAGAAAAGCTTTGCATATAAAACAAATCTAAAACTTACGCTCCTAAAACTTCCATGACTGGAAGACACGAAAAAAAAAGAGACTAACGTCGTGTTACGTGCAAATGCTTTGTATGAGTAGAATTCTAAGCAGTATCATTATGAAAGATCTACGATCGTATCATTAACTACAAAGTACTATCACGCCTTTTTTAGATCTTTTCTCCGAAACGGATTCACTTTGCATGGTAATTACGGCTTGTAAAATCTTTGCACTGTTTTATAACATTAATGTTTCTGATTTTCGACTTGAACTTCTACATGAAAATAGGTTTGCTTAAGATAAATCTAGGTCTTTTAAATTAGCACAAATATGTACCAGCAGCAAAATTGAAGACCATTCAATAACAGAATTGTCATTTGTAAAGATTCGACATTTATCTCCCTCGGAGATTCTATCCGAGGAAGTAATAATTCATTCGATATCCCAAGGATATAAACAGATAGTTCATCTTTCCGTTTGCGATCAAAAATAACTTGGATGTTCCCAGTAACATAAACTGACTGGAGTATGACTTCAGTAAGACGTCGAAAACTTAAGACTGTGATGAAAGTATGACTATTTGTGGATCTTATTACTATCATAAAATTTGATTCGTGATGTTACTGCATGGCGTTTTATATGGCTATAAAGAAGACAGAAAAATGCGTCCTGATCGTAAGAACACGGACCAACGGAATTATATTGACTGTCTTTATAATAATGTAAGGCCTCATTCAAGCAGATAAAGAGGCCCGGCCTTACTCTTGTCTTGATCTTCATGAAATCTTTTTAGGCCATTCCTGTAGTTCTGTCAAGTAGTCTGGAAAGTGGCTTGAAAAATACAACCCTTAACTACAAATACCGTATCAAAGACCAAAACCAAGTCACGGGCGACACTTGAACGTGTGACAGAAGTTGGCAAACAAAAACACCCAATCCAGCCGCTTAAAGCTTCCTATCGTTTCACACTCGAGTTGTCGCGTGAAATGTGCGAAGCGCTGTAATGCTTGAAGGTGGCATTGGCACTGTTCCAATGGACTCTTAGCGCCAATTCTGACGAGTGGAGTTATTATTTTTAGTCCGAAGTTCAATAACATCGTGTTAATTCGTTAATGCTTGTTTAGATCTTCCTGTGTGATGTTATGTGAACCAGAATGATATACGTCTGTATTAAGTGATAGTTTTAATTAAGTGTCTTGATTAGTGAAGCTAACTATAACTTGGGAAGACCGTATCACCGTGGAGCTTCCATATGCTTCTTCCAAATAATCTTGAATGCTTGTTGTTTCTGAAAAAACGTTAGCCATGAAAGTTTTTAGCGCCAGTAATTTTATCAATCGTCAACATGTTTTTCTTTACACAAGAGTCGTTAAGAGTTTTGAAACAAGTGTGAATATTTTCGTTTTAAAATATTTGCCAACTGCTGTCCAACAGGTAAATGTTTGATGCCAAGTTAAGTGTCATGTACGATACATAGTTTGAACTATAGAATACCGTCAGTAATAGATAACAAACATATACTATCATTAAAAAAAATACTGATATCTCTAAGTTTGCCAAAGTAATCATTTCGAAAGCATTATGTGTAACTGTAAACGGATCTTCCAAGTGATATTAATTAGTAAGAGAAACGGTTTGTAGATATTGATTAAAGCCCAGTACTCACAGTAACACACTGGCCCTAACGATGACATTTAAGTACTAAGTACTGTATACAGCATTAAGTGAGACACCATAATATCGGAATGTCCGACAGTGTCCAAGTGCAATTCCCGCGTCGTGTGAGTATTTGCTTTGATCGAAGATATGTACAGTATCAATGTTTGTATACGTGATTTGTGCATATAATGGCATTATGCATGAGGATATAAAGGACCTTTGTAGAATTAACAGCAGATAGAAACATGTTTTGTTAAACACCTAAATCAATGCATCATCGACTCTGATTTTCTAAGCTACGATATCAGTGACTTTTGATAGGAATTGGGATTTTCTAATAGGGTTCATAGAATTTCTGTATTCATGCCAATAAATAATAATGGTGGATGAAGAAAGCAGGTTACTTTAAAAACAGTCTTTAAGGTTAGGTATATTAAGCATTCCTTGAGCCCGGTAGCAAGATGGATGGCTCCCACATTTTCACGGCAACCACTAAAGTAGTGGCGTCCCACGGGACTTCATTCACCTCAACTAGGTCAAGGCATGCGCGGAGAAAATTACTATTGTGTGGAAAAGAGACTTCTGGTTTTACACTTGCTATCAAGTGTGTTTGGTATAGAGGTTTGAGCCTTATCTAGGGTGAAACTGTTTTATTAAGATGCAAAAATCGAGCTTTTCAAAATACTTATAAAAAAAGTGAATCCATGCTAAATTCTAGGGTGCCGAACCTGTTTCATTCAACCTAGCTTTTTAGTTTACTGTGAAAGCAGACCTCTCTTGACTAAGATCTGGAGATTAGGATTAAAGTTGTATTAGAATTCCAAAATTATACCGTTTACCTTGGACTCAGTCATCACATACCGCCAAATGGCAATGCATGGAACACAAAACTGAATATAAAACAAATAAACCTTTAGCTACGCAATTCTGAAGGTTTGGACACAAACATAGATTCTCCGTACAGTCGAAGTGGTAGAGATATTCCTTGAGACCTTCACGAAGGAACGAACGTTGTTGGAACAAATGTCAGCCGCTCACCTTTCATGTCTATTAACCCGATTCTGGCTATTTCACATCGCATTTAATTGTTGAGGAGTTTTAGTTCTGTTCACCTTTAAGTGAATGTTAGGACTTAAAGGTTGGGAAATTCAATCCTAACTATTATTATTAATTATTAATTTTGTAAATGCATGAAAGTGAGTTTGTTTGTTTGTTATGCTTTCACGCTAAAACGGCTAAACGGATTTAAATGAAATTTTGGCACATGGGTAGACCATGACCTGGGTTGGGACATAGGATACTTTTTATCCCAAAATTCCCACGGGATCAAAACTTATGCGGATGAAACCGCGGGACGCAGCTAGTTATAAATAAAGCTGCATCCGAAGTTGGGCGTTGTACGTATAGCTTCCTGTATGTCGCTCGTACCTGTGTCAATCAAAATCAATCTGCCTAGCCCAACTTTTCCCAACTATGTTAGGGTCTGCTTCCAGTCTAACTGGATGCACCTGAATACCAGTATTTTAAACGGAGCGACTGCCTATCTGACACAACCCAATAACTTGGTAATAGGATACCCCTTGGTAAGACTGGTTGTCAGACTTTCGGGCTTCTAACGATCCGCAACGACTTTCAAAGATCCACGAACGACAACCGGGACGAACGGGTTAACTTGCTTTCCGAGGCACGGAGGAGTCTCGGTATGTAAAGATGGTCACCCATCCACGGACCAACCCCGGCAAGTGTAGCTAAACCTGATGGATCGACCCGTGCGGCTGTTATTACTGAGCCACAAGCTCCTCCTGTCGCTCATTCCTGTGTAACAACAGTATTTTTGTAACGCTCGATGTACCGATCCTCAATCTTATGGTGTTAGAAAATCCTAAGTGCCGATGATTCAACTACCTTGCTGATTGGAGGGGGAGTGGAGTATGAAAGCCTCATCATTCTCGTGTCTAGCCAAATTCAATTCACAAATTGCTCAGTCAAATATGCTAACACTGACATAATCCAATAGATCCCGCTTACAACATCAAGGAGTCCCTTTTAGAATGTTAGTTTAGGTCCAAATCCGATATCATCATCTTCAAGTTTGCTCGGATTAAAACATACTGTCTCTAACGTCTACAGTTTGTTTTCGTTTAGCCGTAGGTACGTGTTTTTATCACGTCACGTAGTAATAGATTGGAGTAGTTCTTACTTCTAATTGAGAAAAGTGTAAGTAATAAAACCAATTATAGAAAGAAACGTAGTCGTTCTTGACCTTTCGGTGTTCCTACTTTGAAGTAACATGAATAGGGGAAAAATTGGAACAAAAAACATGAATTCTTCTGTAATTATGTGATCGATCAGTACCAACCCTATCAATTTCCCACCCCGTAATTTCACCCATATAACTATCCCTCGACGTAAACAGCTGACAATTCCCCATAAGAACCCATCAGCTTTAATGTTATGGGGCAGTAATAAACACTAAATGAGTTTTACGAGTAAATGTCCCATAAACGACAAATACTGACGATTGAAAATGCTGTGAAACGGAAAAGGAACTTTCTGGAAGGGTTAAAAACTCAATAAATCCGATAGGAACATTTCGACGATCGTAAAACGTTAGTCGTTTTAAGTGTTAAGGAATTAGTGTTATTCAACAGCCTGTTTTATTTTGATTGGAATTTTTGGGACGATATCAGGAAGTGATTTGAATTAATTTAAATATTAGGCGCAATGACACGTGACTGTTTTAGGGATTGTTGCAAGTTTTCAGAATGCATTTTCCTTTCTTAGAATTTTACAATGGCCTTACCAGCGATATCGTGTTCCATTCAAATACAAGTCATGAGAATGTCGTGGTTTTTAAAGGTTGCACGTATTTGCAAGTAGGAAGTTACCAAATTATACGAAATGGATTCGCATGAACAGTTCCAATTTCTACAACAGTAGCTTCAAACAGCAACTGTAAATAATTTTATAAATAACTTTGAACACAGTGTAAAATCTAATCACACTAAATAGTGACATCAATCAAGTTTGACAAGAACACCAACACAACTTTTCTACTCTGTGTTTGCCAGATCGATCCTCTAAAATGTTTGTTTTGGGGGAAATGGCCAAAATTGATCGATGACTTTAGAAACTTTTGCAAGTCTTTAACGGAGTTTCAAAGAGATCCGTTAAATAATGAAATATGGATGTTTTGTTCAGTTCTTAATACAAGGATTTTGTACGTGAGTGGCTTAGATGGATGTTTATAAAAATGTGTTTTGTTCATAAATCATTTTGCTTTTATGGGCGTTCAAGAAACTCGTAATTGTTGTGTGTGAGTTGTTTGATTTATGGGGTAAGTATTTAAGTTGTTAAAGCCAATAGATAAGAGAGTCAGATAATGGAGATATGCTGTTAAACTGTCACAAATTCAATTTATAAATTAATATGTTATACAATTACTTATAGGTTTCGCGTGTCAAGTCTTAAATCAGCTATAGGTACTGTGCGCAGCATGTGGGTCGACAGCTGTTGGTAATATCTTCTATATTTTATTACTGTGCTTACCTATTGTAATTAAACTTAAAGGTCTATTCGTGTCTTCAAATAATAATTCGAGTTACAGATAGCCACTATTTTAAGGCAGTGCCCGATTTAGTTCAAGTGACTCCTAATGTCAGCGTGCACTTATATACACATCTTCCTTAAAAGCGGCCAACCGGTCATACTTTTCATACAAACGCTCGTAAGTGATAGTGGCGTCGTAACACATCTTTCTTTGAAATTTTTAATGTAATTTGTATCTCGTGCACTATATCTAGGTTTCTATGAAAGCAAAAAATAAAAAAAATTGAGAAACAAATTCTGAACAAATCTGCTTTTTTGCACAAATTTTACCCGAACTTTGGCCGGTCATAATATACTCATAATTGGTAAAAGTAAAGAAAACATCCGCATAGAAACCTCGCACATGTAATGGACATTCTAAATATTAAAAAAAATCATAAACTTGTAAGGTTTACTCAAAAACACGTATTTCCTGATACAAATTTTTACACCCAATTTTTCGTACAATGTTATCGCGTTCTCGCTTGTTTGTTAGTTCTCACTTGCGCTCGATGAAACTACAAGCTTTTCGACCATGCTCGCGTTGACGATAGACGGACCGGAAAGGGCTCTCTTAAATATACTTTATGAAAAGACTCGTCAATATAATAGTAAAACAATCTATGTTTACAGTGAGAATAGGTTGACACATAAAAATAAGCCGCTGCATCGCCACAAAACAAACTCTCCAGCGCTGGATATTGTGCAACTGGCACGTGGTACTTATTCGAGCGTGAGATAGGGGGAGCTTCACACGCAAATTGCGTCCGGGAAAGTCGCGCGTGCGCCAGTGACGTCATCACACAATGAGTGCGTGAGCTGCAGATAATATCTGTTGTTATAGAAATTGTATGAAAGGCTTGAGTAATTATGGTGATAAAATACACAATCTATTGTAAATGTTAGGTGTATTAAAGGCTGCATCAATTAACTGATTAACCTGGATGTTCATCGCTGTAACTAACCTTGTTGATTGACTTTAGGTAGTCTTTTTAATTTTGACTGAACAACTCGGACCAACACGGGAATGGCCTAAAAATAAAAATAAAAATAATTGAAATATTGGTGTAAATTGAGATGTCAAATGCGAGAGTAGAGAGATCGTACCTGCCAATCTTAATTTTTATTCTAAAAGCGATCTGGTGTTAAGATATAACGCCTTTATTTACGGGGTTAAATAAACGATAAATGCTTTATAATATCAGCCATAAAATGAATGAGATGTGAACGCCTTTTTGCCCTACCTCAATGTCATACATTAGCATTCAAAGTACGGCAAGATTGACGCACCTGGACAACAAACAGTTCAATAGGTTTGTGTAAAGTTATTTGAAGTTCGTCCGTAACTACGAAATTGGTGTAAATCTTAGACTATTTGGCATTGTAATATTATAGTAAATTAAAGCCTTATGAAAAGTAGTGAGTACCGGATCTAAAACCGTCACATATTAAAACTTGGTCTTTCTCCAATATTATTTATGGAATAAAATAGTTAGAATTAAAAGTTTATATATATATATATATATATATATAACCTAAGGGTGTTTTACATAAATAATCGTGACTTTGTCGAATTATTTAGAACGTTTTTTTTTTTTTTTCAGTTCATTCTTTGACATGGTCTCATTAATACTCTATCTAGAGTTATGGGATATCAAATGGACCACCACCACATAATAAAAAATAAAAATGTCTCTCACAATGATTTTTTTGCACTTAACAGTTTTGACGAATATGAATTCACATTGTGAGAGCTGGTGCCTGATGTAGGTTTAAAAAAACCTGTGTTACAGGTCACCAGAATATGATGGATCCAATGGTTTCTGCTTGACACTGTCTCTTGGCCAGACTCCTTCATTTGCTTATAAGTCTGGTCCTCTTATCCTAGAGGCAACTACACCTATAACAGCTCTGATCACTTTTCTTAGTACACTCATAAATATCTAATTGCTTTTGGTATTATATTGTGTAGTCATTCAATCTTTTCAGAAAAGCTTGGCCACATTATCAAATTCAACGGCCGAACATAATGAAGGAGTGTTTTGGCAACGTGCAGGTAAACAAGGTTATTTTTATGATGAGCTCATAAAAATAAAATGGAAGAATTTGTCGTATCTTTTGACAGTATTGTGCCCGAAGAATGGAGTAAAAAAATTATTGCCCACTTCGATGTCGTCTTTTAGCGCTTCTTTCCGGTTTATTAATTACATCGGAAGCTCTTCTGTTTTCTATTATTTGTCTCCTTTTAACATAATGTCGCTCACTCTTTCTGATTAAAAAAAACTTTTTTTTTCTTTTTTACTGGTAACCGAACCCTTAAGAGATACCCAAGTGTTGTTAGAATCCCCAGTATTGCGACCAAACTAGCTAACCTAAACTAAATAAAACTTCATCATTGCCAAACTCTTCAAGACTTTTCGCGCCTTCCGATCAGCCCCGAATACTTCCGAAGTCGCTTAGCATTCACTCGTTGTCCGGATAAAATATATGAACGTCGGATCAGATACGATTGGAAGAGAATAAAGAGCTTTTAATTTATGGACTGGTGCGTGGTACGAATGTTTTGTTTATGTTCAAGTGCTTTTGAGTGCTAAGAGACCGTTTTATTGAGTTTGCACTTGATGAACTGGGTGTTAGCCTTAAGTTTTATGAAGGAAGAGCGAATATAACGATGTGGGTTTACGATACTACAGAAATGGTACGAGCTTTGGTCACCACTCAGCACGCTTGCTCAAGACGGGTTGACGATTTCAGACTTATACTACTTTAACTACTAGCTCCCGCCAGCGGTTTCGCTCGCGTGATATCTTCATAAATTATAGCCTATATTACTCAGTGATAATATAGCATTCTACTGGTGAAAGAATAATAAAAACGGTCTAGTAGTTTTTGCGTTTATTTTCAAACAAACATACAAAAAATAAAAATAAAAAACCTTTTCTCTTTAAACCATTAGTTTAGATACTTATGTCCAGGTTTCCTCACGATCTTTTTCCTTCACCGATGTCAGTAATGTCCAAGATAAACTCAGAAAGTACATGCATTCATAAAGTCACATTGGTACTTGCCCGGTTTACGATTATGGGATTTATTTTTCGATGGTCTTGAGTTTTACTGTATTTCCTTGTGTGGTCTGGTTTCTTACCCATAGAGGACGACAGCGTAACCATTCCTTTACCCTGTCATCCTGTAAATCTTAATCATCATTTTTACCCGACTATGGCAAAGCAAAAAGGAGGGTTATGATTTTGACCGGTATGTATGTATTTATTTTCATCTGTTCCGTCTTAACTTCTAAACTACTTATCATAATTTGACAAATAACGTATCGTTGAATATGGCGCCCTTTAGAGTACAGAAAGTCAGGAACTAAAAAAATCATGTTACATATTTCGGTTATTTTATTATTTGCATGGGTCTAACTAATAACACCCGCACGGGTTCATCAAAGGCTAAGCTACACTTGCAGCGGTCGGTTCGTGGATTGGTGATCATCCATTACATACCAAGACCCCTCCGTGCCTCCGAAAGCACGCTAACCCGTTGGTCCCGGCTGTCATACGTAGAGCTTTGATAGTCGTTAGGGTACTTAGTCAGAACCCCAAAATTCTGACAATCAGTCTTACCAAGGGGTATCGTGTTACCCAGCAACTGGGTTGTGGAGGTCAGATAGGCAGTCGCTCCATGTAAAATACTGGTATTTCGCTGTATCTAGTTAGACTGGAAGCCGACCCCAACATAGTTGGGTAAAGGTTAGGCAGATTGATTGAAATCAGGAATTACAGTGCTTTCGTTTAAACTACCATCAATTAATTAGGCGTGAATGAAGTGCTCATGTGCTGTTTAAAATCATTATGTGCGATCGCAAAACGTTGGCAATAAACCATTATTATTTTAGGTAAATAATTGTGCAAATGTTGGTTAAACAAAATATTTATTAATTACCCGAATTCTCTGTTTGTTCATGTTAAATAACAGTGCCGCTAATTATTTGTAAACTCGGTATTTATATTATTTGTAAAATGCGATCTAAAATACGATCAAATATTTGTTATTATAATCGTATACTGCAAATAAAGTACAATTTAAATCCTGCACACGTAGCATGACAACCATAAAAACGGGTTTTGTCGACGGAAGAATAGACAAAATGACAGATTATGATTGTTTATCTGTCATTTTGTCTATTCTTCCGTCGACAAAACCCGTTTCTATAGTGGTCATGCTAAGCATGCACGGGGGTAATTGCGTAACACACGTGAAATAGCAATCGCTCGCAATACCTTTCATTATGTCATCCATTGCTACATAGGTTTTAAAAATTCGTTTGCTCAACACCTAGATAAGGCAATGAACGTAGTTGACCTGTCAAAATGAAAGGCATTGCGATCGATTGCTATTTTATGTGTGTTACAGAATTACTCCGCAGGTTAAATGACAGATGCAATAGGTACTATGAGTACCTAGGTATACCTGACCTACCTTCTGTTTTTATACACTTAGGTACATTTATAATTTACTAGCTGCGCCCCGCGATTTCACCCGCATAAGTCTCGATCCTGTGGGAATATCGGGATAAAAAGTATCCTACGTCCTAATACAGGTCATTTTCTACCTACGTGCCAAATTTCATCCAAATCTGTTCAGTCGTTTTAGCGTAAAAGCGTAACAAATAAACATACAAACTCACTTTCGCGTTTATAATATTGGTAAGAATTCCGTAATCAGCTCCCATATCTTCCTAATTCAATCAAATATTTCATAATACAATGTCGCCCATGGGCATGTGACCGCCCGTATTTTTTTGAATATTCATGACAAATTATCGATAATAAACTTAAAAAGGGGGGTCTATCTTTAATTGTTTTTTTTTTTATTTTTTCCTATTTTTTTTTTCAATATCCCGCTATAATTTTATGTATAATTAACATAATTTCACTTATGTTTTTTAAAATAAATACTGTTTTTTTGGAAAAAAAAATCTTCACCTCCGTTTTTTTTCATAGTCGACAAATTTTAATAAAAATTTTTAGTTAATCCGATAAAATAACTCGTAAGCTATTAGAAATAATAAACAGAATACAAATCGAGCCAATAACATAGAAGATATGGCAAACGCTACTAAAAACATAAAAAATTTAATAACATGAAAAATATTAAAGATAGACCCCCCCTTTTAAAGTTAATTTTCTATAATTTTTCATGAATATTCAGAAAAATACGGGCGGTCACATGCCCATGGGCGACATTGTATAGCGTCCACATATACAGAAAACGGATATTGCATAAGTGAGTGGACGGCGAAGTGTGAACTTTTTAATTTACGCCGAGATAAGTGTGGCGGTTTGACAGATGAACTTTTTTTTTCGTTTTCTTTTTAACGCCAAGCAAAAGTTAGCAGACATGTTAATGGCAATAAAGTGACTGACACCCTTATTTGGTATTATTTTTATGCTTTTAAAAAGTAAAGAGGTAGTTATTTATTTCGTCCTTTCGCTTCCAAGAAGCCTTTTGCGTAGTTGACGTAAAAAAATATGTTTTTTTAAATATTTTTTCATAAGGCATTTAAAGCCATAATCTAAGTCAGGTAGTTATATGTTTCCCACCTTTTTATTCTGCTGATTATACCTACTAATCCTACTAATACTCAACAATAATACAGGTTTTCATAGTTTTACTGGTAACTTCCTCCTTTTCAACTAATTATAAAAAATAAAAATAAATCTGACTAATTATTTGTCCGTAATTGTTAGTTACAAAGGTCTTAAAACTGTTTTAGTGTTGGATCATAAAAAAAACAAATTACAAAAACACTCAAGTCAAAAATATAGTGTCATCTCGTCACATGAAGCTGGATGAATCGTCCTGCACTGGAGACTGACCTCACAGAGATCACCCTTAAGATTCCGTTGGCGCTCCCCGACTCCGGCGCATTAGAGAAGTTTTTATTACGCATGTAAGTCATCGACTCGTTGATTATTCAAATACATTTTAAAAAAGCGGCCATGTGCTAGTCGGACTCGCCCATGAAGGGTTCCGTATGAAAATAAATGTGTTATTACAAGCTTTATATTAGGTTGCTCTGTTCGTACGAGTATGTGTTTCCGTTACTCCAATTGTCATCAATTTTTCAAACACTTAATGGCATCTTATTGAGCTGAAACTTGGCATACTTATATAACTACCGAGACATTTTGAAAAAACTATACCATGGAGCTGGTCTGATGATGAAGCCGGAAATTGGCAATAGGAACTCCTCAATCAAACAAGATAGACCCATCGTGTTAGATTGAACTCATTGGCATGTATTAACAAGTGCAAAGCACTTGTTAATACATAACACACTAGGTAGTGTTCAGGGTCTGATGATGGAGCCGGAAGGTGGCTATGGGAAAACCTCAATTAAACAAGAAAGCAACATTGTGTTTGGACACATTGGTTATGTATTGACAAGTGCGTTGACACTAACTGGTGTTCAGGGTCTGATGATGAAGCCGGAAGGTGGCCATCGGAACTCCCCAATCAAACAAGACAGCACCATCACATTAGAACTCATTGGTTATGTATTAACAAGTGCTTTGACACTAGGTGGTGCTCAGGGTCTGATGATGGAGCCGGAAGGTGGCCATAGGAACTCCTCAATCAAAAAAGGCAGCACCATCGTATTTGGATTAATTGGTTATGTATTGACAAGTGCTATTACACTAGGTGGTGTCCAGAGTCTGTTGATGGAGCCGGAAGGTAGTCACTGGTACTCCTCAAGTAATCCGTCGTGTTTGATTTCATAAGATTTATCTAGACAAATGCTATTACACTTGGAAGTGTCCAGGGTCTGATGATGACGGAACCGGAAGGTACTCACAAGCACACCTCAACTAAACAAGATAGCACCATCAAGTTTGGTCTCATTGGATATGTATTGACAAATGCTATTACACTTGCTGGTGTTCAGGGTCTGATGATGGAGCCGTTCAGATGTATGCGACGGACCATCAGTACGTATTGACTTTTCAAGAGATGGCGTACATGTTATAAACCAATCTCTGTACAATTTCCAGCTAAGTACAGCTATGGCACTCTTGGACGACATATGTTACCCTTGATAATATCATGGGCATCGACTGTCCACAAAATGTAAAGTAACACAGTCGACTATGCCGTAGTGTACTTAAGACATAAACTCTTCGCCGCTGGGCAAGCTTATGTTTCGCTTAGTAAAGTTCGCTCATTAGATGGTCTTATGATTTAAGAGATAAATTGCTCAAAACTGTCAGGGAAGAAACCATGCAACAACGATGTTCTAGAAGAAATGAATAGGATGATAAATGTTACCGAACATGGTGTATAGACTAAGTGAATAAATTATTAAACAGACTAATGCACAAAATGTATTAAGTATAAAATATAATAAACTTAAAAATACGTTACGTACGCTTTTTTTTTTTAACATTCATTTTTTTTAGCTACACATAAGAATATTTATTTACAAACTATTAACACTAGGTACTAAATACAATAACTAACTACACAAATAGATACAAAAAACAAAAGGACACTTTGGCGTCGAAGTATTCGTCCGCATCGCTGTCATCCGGAAACGTGCCCAGAAGACTGGCAGCATTGCCACGTTGAATGGCAATGCTAATTCTTTGGCCAAAGAACAAGCCAGCCCTCTGGTCGCGTGAAGTGTCGACCAGTCGGCGAGAAATTTCCTTAAAAAGGACACGCGCACTCGGACCCCATGACCCGAGCGTTTCGACCCCAAACGGCTCAAAACTGTAGTTACCCATAAGGTTACAGTATTTGCGCCGCTTGAGGGTCTCAGCAGCCGCTGCAGCGGCGCCAGCACAGCCCGCCGTGCTAGGAACATGAGATGGTGCAAGGGTGTCGACACAGGTCGCGTCCCACACCAGAGGCCTACCCACCTTCCAAGGCAACAACGTCATGCCGTCTGGTTTCTTCCCATCGTAACGTACCAAGCCGTTTGGTTCTAATACCGCTTTTAAGTTTATTCAATATTTTTTGGCTATCTGGTGATAGAACAAATATTTAAACAAATCATAATGCTAAAAAGTACAAAATAAAATGGTATAAAAACAATATAAATACTTCTATTTTATTTTTATATTTGAGTTGATTGAATGAAAGGTAAATTGCGGTTTAAGATTTACGTATAAAAAAACTACTTACTAGATCTTGTTCAAACCAATTTTCGGTGGAAGTTTACATGGTAATGTACATTGTATATTTTTTTTAGGTTTATCATTCTCTTATTTTAGAAGTTACAGACAAACATTTACCACTTTGGAAGTGTCTCTAGCGCAAACTTTTCAGTTTAGGTCGGGGGGACGTATCCATAGATATCCCACACGTACGGGTTTTATGAATAAAAAAAAACTGAGTTTCAGTTCTAAGTATGGGGAACCCCCTTTTTTTTTTTTTTTTGAGGATGGGAAATCATCAAATGACTTCTCCCGCTCTGGGCAGAGCGAGAGGGTGTGTCAGACTTTTACTGACTAAAACCCACCCGTGTTCCTTCCGTTGCCTGTGTGCCGGGGCCGCGTTATCCCTTTCGGACAAACCCGCAACCCCAGCAGGCATTGGTCTTTCGACCCCGTCGGATGGGGAACCCCCTAAATGTATTGTTTTTTTTTTCTATTTTTGTGTGAAAATCTTAATGCGGTTCACAGAATACATCTACTTACCAAGTTTCAACAGTATAGTTCTTATAGTTTCGGAAAAAAGTGGCTGTGGCATACGGACGGACAGACAGACAGGCATGACGAATCCATAAGAGTTCAGTTTTTTGTCATTTGGCTACGGAACCCTAAAAAGACGTAAAGATAATTTAATTAGCCATAAAAATTACAGTCTGAAACTACCAATCTCATATAATTATAAAAGCAAGCGTTAAAATAATTTTATAGCCTTTATGTAAAGGCTAATAAATAACGGTTTACATGGGAACTGTCCCGAGGTTCAGCAAGCGGTTAGTTGATAATTACCATAATGAAACACGTAATCCGCTAAACCTTAATTATGGGGTTAGGTTAAATATTGTTCCGTTTAATTAACTGTTTAGTGTAGCGTGTTGTATCTGTGTGCTTAACTTATCTGTGAAGTAATCATAGTTATTGTTAATTGTGTGCAACTTTATAACGTAATTAGTATAAACGAGAAATTGATTTGGTTTATTCATGTAAGCCATTTAAGTCATTTTGTATATCATGGTACATTGTGGTTAAATGTAAACTAGAGCAGACACCGCGAAAAAAAATTTTGCGCCACTCGTTGTGGTCCAAACGTCTCAGTCCTCCCTGACGTTTACAGTGCGCAGTACGCACCACACAGTTGTCACACTTGACATCCAAGGGACACACTTTTTGTTCGCGGTGTCTGCTCTAGTTTACATTGAATCTCAATGACATTCAATACGTTCTCTATATAATAAGTAGATAATGAGAATTTATTATGATTTGCCGCAAAACAGCTCTTCAAGAAACTTGTTGCGGTATAATTTTTAAACATGAGTTTAGGTCCTACTAATGGGTCCGTTCGTTTTGCCCCCAATTTCTATTGCCCCTGGTCGTTAGGTGACAAATTAACGTCAAAACATTTCGATCATAATTATAGTTAGGTAATGGTGTATCTTCATCATCGATGGGCTTTGCATCATAACAGATTCCCTTTCAGTAACAGCTTCCATGCAGCTTTACGAGAATAGCTTAGTATATGGATTAATCAATTAGGGACTGACTGATCAGGGTGCGCCGAATGTAATCAATTAACAAATGTATTTGCCTATGTTTCATCTCGTTTCGCTTTTATGCCGGTTGTATTAACAACAATATTACATACAATGCCGCCCATGGGCATGTGACCGCCAGTACCTAGTTTTCTGAATATTCATGAAAAATTATCGAAAATTTTCTTTAAAATCAAGTCCATCATCATTTTTCTTTTTCTTTTTTTTTCAATATCCCCCTATGATTTTGTGGACTAACACTTGTGTTTTTTTAATAATTACTGTTTTTTTTTTTTTTAATAAGTCTTCACCTCCGTTTTTCTTCATAGTCGAGAAATATTATTAAAAAATGTTACTTAGTGCGGATTTCATCAATGAAATTGAACGCGTTCAGGACATCTAAACGCGTTCAAGAGCTATCAGTGTACAATATTCCATAACAATTTTGACACTGACAGCTCTTGAACGCGTTTTAGAAATGTTGATCGCGTTCAATTTCATTTTTAAAATCAGCCCTTAATCCGATAAAATAACTCATAAGCTTTTAGAAATAATAAAGAGAATCCAAATCGACCCAATAACATCGGAGATATGGCAAACGCCACTCAAAAATTAAAAATTTAATAACCTGAAAACTTCTTATTTATTACTTTATTAAAGATAGACCCCCCTTTTAAAGTTAATTTTTCATGAATATTCAGAAAAATACGGGCGGTCACATGGCCACGGGCGACATTGTATTGTTGGTTAATGAACACAAGCATTTCCACACTAAATATATTCGCAAACCCATGACGAAAGCTGATTACAATCTAAATGATTACAATAGCACATTACACGACATGTTAATATTGTTGCTTTTGAATGCTGCTACCAACACGGATCAATGTACGCTGGCCGCATACATATGAAATGTAATCAGTATTGGAATTCCCGATAGCCCGAAATATATCATTAAATTGTATGACCTGTACGGATTTCCCTGAAAATCTGGAGGGAGTATAATTGCTTGAAAACTAGTTTTCGTTGCAGGCGCTTTACTTTACTCGAAACAGTGAAGGAAAACATTGTGAGGAAACCGGCATGTCCTAGAATAAATAAATCGATGACTTGTGACATCCACTAATCCGCACTGAGGATTGCAGCCCGTTCCCTCTCGCAGAGAGAAGGCCCGTGTTCCAGGAGTAAGATCGTTATAGGCTGATTATTGTTTAGTTTTCGTTGATGCAATTTGTATTACTGCATCCTAGTTGTTGAGATTCCTTTAATTAACTGTCTGATAACACAAGTGAACGAAAGGAAGTAGTATATTATCACATCCTTGCATCCCAGTTATTGAAGAACAGGAAACTTGGACTGGGCCTTCTACCTTAGCTTCTTTCCTTTCTATGTTCTCTATCTCCTTTTCTGCATATCTAAGTGTCTCTGCTTACTTCTCACTGGTTCCTCTCCTGTTCATTATTGTCAGTAGTGACAAAGGCCTCTGAAATAAAACATGATTATATATAGCTACCAATACCTAGTGACCATTGTCCATTTCCTTTGATGAACTCACTGTAATACGTGTCACTCCAACCGTTTCAATTTCATTCCAGACCTTTACGGGATTATGTTAAATTATCCTGACACTGGAAAACAGCACGTATAATTTTATTACACCTGCGTTTTTGCTTGGATTTTAATTTTATGAATAAAAGCTTTTCAGCATAAATTTAGTGACGAACGTCAGGGGTGTCAGAAAGCAATTTCGGAACTTGGTATTGTTTAATTCATTTTCTAAATCCTTCGAAAATCCTCTATCAAATTAGCAACATCAAAGGACTACCTTTCAAACATCAACGCGTTTGTATCACCCGTATCGAGTTGAGCACCTTGTTTGAAACAGTTTAAAAAGGTCCTCCCGACATCAGTTTCGGCTCTTCTGCCATCAAAACTGCCTAAATTTGTACCTTTCGTACCTTAATTAACAATGGCGGCTATTCACAGCGTAAACTTCACAAAGGTACGTTAGACAAAGGCGTTTGACAATAATCCTATCAAAGGGCAAGGGAACAATACGCTGACCTATTCTGGATAGTCTTAGCAGTTCATCTGACGCTATTGTCCTGTTTTTAAGAGCAAATTAATTGAAATAATTTTTTGTTTTGCGAGTGGAACAGATAGCGGTGATGTTAGTTTGGAATTTTAGAGGTTTTTCTGAGTAAGAGAAAATAGGTGCATGATGTTTTCTGTACCTAATGATACTTTTAAAATTAAATAAAGCACATAAAGGTATGATGAACAGAGCGTAAAGTTCACTCATTCTATATAGAAAAGGGAGAAAAGGGATCCTCCGGCCAGACAGGTATCCTGTCTGGTGGGCAACTGCCGAACGATCGATGTCGGGAAGTTATGTATATGCTGATTGTCCGGTAAACTTTGATTGCGCGATACGTGACGTCAGTGTGATGTGTAGTTCGTATGTAGCGTTGTACCTGCCGCCACAGTATTGTTTAGAAATTTCTTAAAATATACAGTTTGATCATAATGGCTTAGACAACGCATCGCTGACGTCTGATTTTTCAACCTAAAAGCTCGATAATTTCGCAAAAGAAACAGTAAGTAAACAAGGACTTTTTCTTTTGCGATATTTTCCATGAAACAACAGCATAATATTAATTTTAAAACCGTTTCATTCTAGATTTGATTACGGCCAAATATATTGCCATTCTTAAAAATAAATAAAAATAAAAGCCGCTGATCACTTTGCCCCAACGTCATGAAAAAAGGGGTCCTGAATTTTAACCGAGAACTTTTCATACCTCTTTGTCAGCATATAAAGTTACCGCATATTTGTGACAAATTAAATTTTACTGGAAACGTGACGTGAAACTGACGCAGACGGGTAGCTAATAAAATATATTGAAAAGATACAAAATGGAAACGATGCGATGTTAAAGAGGAAACCGTGGCTACAATTTCACTCGACCACGAGTTTTGTCTGAACCAGCTATTAGATTTTCGTGCTTATTCTTTTTCAGAATAAAATGAGGTTTTCTGTGCCAGCGAAATTCTGTAAATTGTTGTTTCGGAGCTGCTTTTCATCGTATGGAAAATATATAAGTGTAAACGTTTGGAAAAGTGGATAGCCTGGAAAGATATACTTAATATTTTATTTGAGATATTTTAACATTTTCAAATACAAGTGGGGGGGGGGGGGGGGGGGGGTGGTATTTAGAGCTTGCAATGTGTGAGTTAGCTATTTCCTTATTCTGCCAACTGAGTAATGCAGGTACAATATCTAACATTCCATTTAATATTACAACTCATGTGCCACTGCTAAAGCGTACCACGGGACATGATAGATTAGTACATTCCAAGGTAATTTAAATGTACTCTGAGATGCATCAGTAACGTAACAGTCTCAGGGATTTATGTGTGTATTTCTAACTGCCAGCCTCGGCAGAAGGGATCTATGGCTTCTCTTGTATGTTTTATGTACAGCGTCCATCGGGGTTTTATGAGTAATAGGATCATCCATGACAGTTTCATGGCACTGAGGGGCACAGATTTTGCAGAGAACTTCAAGCTTTTAACGTTTACTCTTTATAATATTTGTAAGAATTATAATTAAAGCCAGCATCTCAGCACTCTGACGATATCTAAATATCCTTACAAAATTTTATTTTGTGCTATACAAATTCGGCGACGTTGAATTTTCTACAACATTCTGACGGCATTTTAAAATCATAGTGCTACCCGTGTAGTGTAGAAAATAAATAAAATAGACGTTACGATGCAAAAGTCGTGGTACGCCAGTGCGGTCCAATCCAATTTGCAGCGGATTCGACCAGATATTACCGGTTTGCGCCGAATTGTATCGAAGTAGAAATGGCTCATGCGACATTCCCGATTTTTGTGAGTAAATGTCAAGCCTTTTACAGATTTAACAAAGAAGAAATAAAACTAAGCAAAACTGTATGAAATAATGAAAACTTTTTCATTTCTCTGAAACACAGAAAAAGTAGTAACATGAAAGTACCGCCGTATCTTTTTATTTTCGTTTTAGTCATAAAGAATTCATTCTTTCAAAAAGACTAGCCAGACTAAGAATAACTTAAACTCCAAATCCAATAAAACTCTAGCCTCAACATATTTCGGAGCACTATCCAGAATCCTCTAATCTTCAAAATGAACCTCTATCCTCGCGTGTTTGTACTAAATTCAATAAAACTTCCTCTGACCACGAAAAATAGAAAATAAAGGACAATACACAGCGCATGACGAAACAAAGTTTACGGCTGTCGTAGATAATTCAGGGACCCGGCTCATAAGGTTTAGTGTCACGGGACGGTTTATTGGCGTGCTGAAGCAATATGGGTTTCCATTACTGTAATAGATACTATGGTATAACATACCAGTATATTTTTATAAAGGTGGTGTGGTTTTTGGGATGGTTTGAGTGCCTAGGCCTCTTTGGGCATTACAATAAAGCATTTTCTATCTACATATATCTATGTTTGTTTAATCAACATTTGAATATATCATACTAAATTTATTATTTATTATTAGGTATATTCTAAAAAAATACTTTAGGTATTTCATTTATTGGATTAATTATTGACGAATCCTGACGAAGGCCAGAAATTCTTAAATAAAAACATTCTAATAATAATTACAAGTTGGCAAATTAAAATGTCTTATTAATCCAATAATTGGAAAACCAACCTTAAGTTCATAACAAGTTTTCTTTTTGCTGAGATTTGTTGAACATAGCTTATAAATACTTAAACTGTATTTCGTACCAATCACCAAAGTAATTCAAAAGTATCTACTAAAACCATTTTCTCTTTTTTACAGGTAAAGCAGTTTTTAAGTTCTTAAACAATGAAGAACCTAATCAACATAACGGTAAATACTGCGAAGATTACAAACAACCAACTGAATAATAACTGAAGGCGAACCATTTAGGCAAAAAAACTTCGCCCTACTCAAAACTTTCACGAAAAGTTTTCTTCTTTTCTTGCCAAATGCGACACGAACGCTACTCGATTTATTACAGGTTTTCAATTACTGCTGATCTTACTCACAAGCGTAACTTAATCTAGAAACTATTGATGTAAAACACTGCATTCATCCCTTTGAATCAGGAAGGTTGCAAACTAATTACTCTTAAGAGGGGTTGTAAGAGGTCCGTCGTAATGCGACAACCCCACAATGTGCCTTCAGACTTACCTACAATGTGTCCGTGAGTGAAATTGTGGTCGACCATCAAACGGGTAACGCTTTGTCTGTGAACATAGTTACTCGATTTGGGAGCTAATGATTGGGATTCGGTGGCTGTTGTATCGCATTTCTGTTTTGTGAGCAAACAATTTTGGTAATTTGAATTTCGTTGGATACGAAAACAACATGTCTGTGTCTATTTAATCTGGTTGCGCGTAGTTGAATTGTGACAGCACTTGATTATACCACGAAATTATTTAGAGGACGATTTTCAGCTATTGAATTATGAATCACAAACACTATACAACTTAGTTAACTGTCACCTCGTTAATCAAACACACCAAGATTCTGTTCTTGATAAAACATCATATTAAATTATCTGTCCAAGTTTCAAACTAAAATGCACTGTAAGAGACCACAACCGATACATTGAAACTTTCGCGTTCAATTAATAAAGCTCCTTTTACTCTCAGACAGTTCTACACGAAACGAAGCGCCATCGTCAGAGATAGAAAAGCAAGTATAGGAACAATAATAGCCCTCTTGCAGATCGTTTTAAAAACAAACACTTTAGCTAGCTAGGAGTTTTCGACAGGAACAAATGAAGTGCGAGCTCCAACTGAAGGCAGACATTGAAACATAAGTCGTGTACCAGACGAGAATAATTGTGTGCAAAATGAAGATTTATCACTGTTTAGTTTTGTTCTTAGTTAGTTCCTGTGTTTTATAAATGATGCTGCAAACTGCACTGTTGCTTAAAAACTTAGTGGCTTGACTGTTACTAGGAGTTAGATTGTACTGGGAATATGATGTAGGGAGCTTCAAAGAATATGTTTGAAATTCTCATTTTGATAATTATGTAGGAACTTAGGTAATTAAATAAACTTTTAAAGATCAGTTCTTTCTTAGATTAGGTTCCAACTACGTTGGTTTCATTACCAAAACAAACACAACACAAACAAATCTCACGATCACATTTGCACCTTATACATAAACATTAAACCAAATTAATATGCATAACAAAGAAATCTGGTCCAATTATAGACCCTTGAGGGACGCCAAACATTATCGCATAAAGGTAGACTGATGCGGTCGGGACAGTCAACGAAACTATCATAGATTGAGCCCCTGTCAACTAATTTACATTTGCAAATGGAACTAAAAGCTAGCATTAGCATTGGTAAGTGGCCCAAGAGGAGGCGGGCTTTCGAAAGCCATTTTCAATGCTATTTGATTCGATATTCAGGATTAATTATGTTATAGGTTTGAATTTCAATGAGCAAACATCAGTTTCGACTGAAGCTTGTATCTGTATGTAAGAACTTGTTCATTAATGTTTCTGATCGCATAATAGGTAGGCAGGTTATTTAGAATTTAAAGCAAAGTTTTTTAAAGTTGTAATAATTAATATTCATCCTCCACAGAAACCGGACCATCGAACGCATCCATAACCAACAACTCAATCAATACCAAATACTGCCCTTTTTCTGCTAAAAACTCTTTATTTTCCTTGCGCACACATTTTAATCAAATTCGCCATCAAAAATTCTCTTTGACGCGCTATCGCCGGGTATTGGGCAAATGTAGGGAAAAACTTTTTTTATTTTATTATCACACAAAGGTGCGTCGGGCCTAAATTAAACAAGTTGCGCGATCGACAGAGCTGTTGACGTTCGAAAGTAAACGTTACAGTTCAGAGATTAAAATTCAAAATTGCAGAGCAAAGAACCGGCGTTTTACATTTAACAAAGTCCCTCAATATCAATATTTTGTAAAGGGTTAAAACGGTTACGTTATTTGCATGGTTGAATTCAATGACGTACTTGTTGGTTTTAATTATATGTTTTTTGGAAACTTTAGCGTAAATTAATTTGAGGATAGTTTTACAATGGTTCGTTTCCTTTTTACTACATAATAATAAATGTTGTTTAATAAACAAAAAGCAAAAAGCTTAAGCATGTTATTTGCTCTAAATTCCAAAGCAATAGCCCAAAGGGAAATAATTTCTTTTATACTCCTAGATTAGTGTAGAGAAAGTTATTATTTATGTTAACCTCCGAAGGTTCATGAATAACCAAAGTCCTTTGAAACGGTTTTCCTTGTCAAATTCAAGGACCAACGCTTTTTCTCTTTTTTGTTTGATCTCGAGCAATGACGTCATATTTATAGAAATAAAAAATTTGGCATTACCTCCGGTACTGTTTTCCTACGATCTTGCCTTTACTGCGTAATAATTATTATTTTTAAGAATTCCGTCCTTCTAGCGTTTGAATATTTTATAAAAGAAGGTCATTTTGTTGGAGAGTATGGCCTCTCAGTCTCAGTCCTTGAGATGTTGCCTGCTAGAAACACGGAAAAAAGTTGCTTACTTATGTATGGTGTTGCCAAACTGTTGCTATCTTGAATTCGTGGCTTTATTAGTTCCTGGCTTAACCCACTATCGATTTTTCATGAGATCGTGTGTTCGGACTTATTTAGATGCAAAGACCGCTATCACTTGTCTTTATTAGGGAAGAAACATGTTAGGATAATAAAATCTTTGTTTATAGAGGCCGCAAAATGTCAGTTGACCTTTCTGAGGACTTACTTATTTAACTCCAAAACGAAAGAAAACAATCGCTTTTTTTCATCATTTTTTATTCACAAATAACATCTAAACGCATTCATTGCTAATAGGAGATTGGAAGCAGTATTTGATGATCCGATGTTTCTACATCATACTGTGTATCTCAAAACATCAGGACAAATACCTTCACTTTAGAACAGTATTTTAAGCATGTTGTGACGTTATAATAAAACGCCATGTTACATGAGCACCTTACATTTATATCCCAGGAAATATACGGCAACATATTAAAACATTCTCCTAAATAAGTCGCTACTTCGCTAGCTATTTCTATTTTAACATTCTCCACGTTTTCATTTAAAAAGCCTCTCAGCAGAAATTGTTTCATGAAATTATCCGAAAAATTCTCAACATTACAATCTTTACAAAAATTCTCTGCAGCTATTCTTTGTATCTAATACTGGTACTGTACTACCACGTTCGTGAAAGCGGGCGTGTTTTGCATTATTCTTATGTACAAAGCCTTTTAATGTCAATATGTGTTCGGGAAAATCTGAATTTTCCTTTCATACTCTTTTGAGGTCTATCCCGCTGCATCGTCAGGATATTTGTCGGAATAGCTCCATAATTCAATATTCCGATGTTTACTCCTCTTGCGGATGATGATAAACTGGTAATAATATTTTGTAAGGAATATTTTATAAGCTTTATGGAATAAAACGATAAGGGGTTTAATATTAGTCTGGGGGAGGTTTGACAACGAGTACAAAGAATAATGAAAACCGCATTACTTACTAATCTGTTTTATAAATCTCTATACAATGTAATACATAATTGGCACATAAAGAGATTGAATTTATCAAATGAATCGAGGCGGTCAATTTAAATCTGCTACGGGGTAAGTATTGATTCAAATCCCTCCGTAGCTCAAATCACATTTTTGAAACCTACTTTGAAAATGGTATTCTAATATGACATAACATCACGCCTTGAGCAGATACTACCAATAGTACACCAACATTTCACCAGTTAAGACCCATGTAATAGGGGGCGATCCTATTACTGCTATCAATCGCGCCCAAATACAGACACCGTGCTGCTACCGAGAAATTCCTGATGGACAAACCCAATAACAAAATGTACTTCAATTGTAGTTACTACGACTATTCCAAATAACGCAACAAAACAGCGCACTAATGACAATACGAATCGAAATGACCGTTAAGCCCTGCCACAAATAGCACCAATTTAAAAACTACGAAGAGAATAAAAGAGTGATGATGGGATTGTAGCGAGCGAAGCATTTTATCATTCATAGCGGTCCCTTCGGCCGGTTGATTACTGCTCTTGTTACCTCCCTTGTTAATTGTGCTGGTAACTAATTGTGTTGTCTTGTATTGTATGCTTACTGAAAGTCAATAATGGAAGAACTAATCTGAGGATTTATCGAAACGGACTGGATTTATTAAAATTTTTCGAAACAAAACCTACCTTAAACTAAATTAAAATTTCGTGTTTCAAAAGAGGATAAATTGTTTATTAGACTATAAAGATGAATAAGTCAAATCAATCTGCCCAGCCTTTTCCCAACTATGTTACCGTCGGTTTCCAGTCTAACCGGATGCAGCTGGAATACCTGTATTTTACATTGAGTGACTGCTTATCTGACCCCCACAACAGGGTAATACAGTAACAGGGTAATACGATACCCCTTCGTAAGACTGGTTGTCAGACTTTCGGGCTTCTGACTCGTTATGACTGTAAAATAAATAAGTACATAACGTAGTACGTACGTAGTTATACGTAGTATTACTGAATAAAAAGTATAAGCACTATAATTATCGACATTCATGTTGAAACTTCTCACTAGCCCACGACACGAGCGCAAGCGCCGTCACTACGGCAAGCAACAAATGTGCTTATAAGCCCCATTGCACCTTTAACACAAAAACTTCAAAAAATATCGTATTCTAAAATAACAGACTGCAGAAATAACTTTCATTAAAAAATATTTCGAGCTGAATCGGGGCACTGAATGGCGGGATTAAAAATAATACGCCTTTCATATCTTCTCGTAATGCGGTGCTGAAATGCTCGTACTTACCGCCGTTTTCAGATTATGAAAAATGTTTTTCAGCTGAAAACTGGCTGTATCCTGTACCTCTCGTATCGCAGGATATAAGTCCCTTTTTTAATATTCCGTTATAGAATTACCGTGTTTCCGGATTTACAAGTGCGGGGTGTTTCTATGATGTGTAAGGGTTGAAGTGTGAAAGAGATCCATTAATCGGTCTCTCTCTGGCACCAATGAGTATCCCGCATGAAAGTGCTAAAGGCTTTTTACGTGTGGTACCATATCGTAAGCTTATATCATCATGAATGCCACCCACACCGACCTATCAAAATCCCACGTTGGGCGCCAATTATCACCCTGTATATTCAATCAATTTCAATCTGTAGAATATGTAGCCCAGGATCCGCATTTTCCTCAACAAAACGAGTAATGGCCAGTAAATATTTCCCATGAACTATGCAACAGTTCATTTTTCTCATCGAAATATTCCGCCGGACACTTGAAACTGAAACTCAATGTAAATTGTTTTAAAAGCTAACAGAACCGGCTGTCTGGCCGTTCGCGTTGTAGCCACGCTAATGATTTAAGTTTTTCAAGCTTTAAAGGTTTTTTTGGACCTTCTATCGCTCTGGAAGTTTTAAGGTCTGCTTGGGGTTTATGAACTTTGTGATTAATTTAGAGATTGTTATTTTTATGCTGTTTTCGGGGTTCATTATGAAAAGGTATTATTATAAATACAAGGTGATACCTATGCAACTAAACGGAACGAATCTACAGGGTTATTGGATGTAGAAGAGGTCATTTGCAACCAAATAAGTTAACCATTTTCGAGTAATTTGACATTTAATATTTTAAAATGAATGAAATAAAAATATTAAACATCAATTTACTCGAAAATGGTTGACATTTGCATAGAGGTCATAAGGGGTAATTTGGGTGTAAATGACCTCTCCTACATCCAATTTATGGATTGCCGACATATTACCAATCCAATAACCCTGTAGAACTAACCGATTTGTGTTTTTAATTTAATGTCAAGGTCAGTTAAAAGTCAAGAGTCTTAATAAATACTAATTTGTTTAAAATCGGCATTAATTAAAGCTACCGTTTCAATAATTAACTTTCCAAAAACAAGTAAAGATGAATTCTAACAGAACACAACATAATAAAACAAAATCTCAAGGCTTCAAAAAATTTGGCGTTAGCAACTGGTTTCGAAAACGCAACAAAAAACTTGAGGGAACCCAAATCAGATATATTCAGTACAGGGAGCGTGATTTTCCTCTCAATATGTGCGTTTACCTAACAAAGCCAATGTCTACCCACCCTTATGCTCGCTCTGGTGGAAACGCACGGTGTTTCGCATTGCTATTTTTAATGGTAAAGGGTCGTAATTCGGTTATCATGTTTTCTTTTTCATATAGGGAGAAAAACAGTGTTGAATCAGCTGGTTGAGCTCCCATACGATTTGTTTGGTTGGAGGTTTTGGTTACAAGAAGAAGGTTCAATTTTTCAATACAGGCCTCTTGAAATAACTTTAAGTGTTCGCTGTGTTATTCATTAGTACCTAACTTAAACAGCAAGTAATAGTATAGCTTAGTTTTACTCAAAACTAGCACGTAATTTACGTGGGTTTTGCAAGTCAGTAGCGTCACTTAAATGCTTGAACAAAATGTAAGAGATTTGAAGCGTTCGGTTTGAGTTTTTTTTTTAATGCGCTGGGGTCTAGACTTTTAGAAGAAGTCCTTGCTTTCAACCACCCAAATATTGCGCTAGCCCGGTGGTCGGCAAACTGCGGCTCGCGAGCCGCATGCGGCTCTTTGGCCTATAGAATGCGGCTCTGTACAAATGTCGATGAGTGCAAGTGTAGATACGCGCGGGGGTCGGGGTTATCAAGTTTTATTCAAAATTTAAACAAATATTTCAAAGATTTATTTCCCAAGTATTTTCATCAAAAATTTACAGGACATCGAAAATGTATCATTTCAAAGTTTTCCATGGGTAACTTGTCTTCATTATATTATTATCAGCCGATATGATGATGACCATGAAGGCATCCTACTTATTAGCAAGTTAATTTTAGGAAGCGTTGTGGAGTGAAAGAGGATGAGAGATGGGATGGATGGGAGTTGTTGTGGAACTTCTACTGCTTGAATACGAGACTTTTGTCTACTTTGTATGTGGGTATTTTATGTCTTTTTTTTTGGTAATGTGCGTTTTGAATGTTGCAGAATAAATAAAAAATCTTTCTTTTAAGGATTAGGAAAAGTGTGTTGAGACAGTTTTGACAGAAAGGATTGGCTCTCATAACAAATCTTAGTCGTTATACTAATGATATTTGGCGCTATTGACTAATGAGTTTGCCGACCACTGTGCTAGACAAATCAGCTATTGAGCAACCCTACAAACACGCTGTTTACTTCAATAAATAATATAATCTTACTGGAACATCTATTTAATGTTCAAACGTGAATAGAGTCGATTGAAAGATGACAGAAGGGTGCGGTGTTGACGACAAGGTGGGGCCATAAAACAAGCGTATACGCTACTACCAAGTCCACAACCCGCTCCTCACAGCGAGGGTTTGAAACCTGCAGCCAAATCAAATCAGTTTGATTATGTACTACGCATCCCAAATCCTGACCACGTCGCTCGTTTTATTGGACTTCCTCGAGTAATAGAGATGTAATGGACACATATTTTGATAATTTTGCAAAGTTTCAATCGCTTTTATCGAGCTTGTTTCAATCTTGAGGGATATCCTCCACAAGTGGCAGTTCAAAGCGTTCCTCCGGCGCATTCTCGACGGTAAAATACGCTACCAGCCTTCTGACAAAGATACAATTCCCAGCATGAGCTAATAAAGATCAAAATGAGCCTGATTTCAACAGAACAAACGACCTCCTTAAGTTCTGAGTTGAGCTACACGATTTTTGACAAATGTTGCACTGACTGGACAGGTCCCCTCAAATCTGTGTGGTTATTTCCTCAAAAGACCATTTCAGACACTTGTGTACATGGTCCTCACATGATCTGACCAGGATTATGTCTGTTTCGTCATTTCTTTCAGGGATAGTCAGATAGGCAATATCGACTCCATCTAGCTTATTTTTATGAAGTGTCAAAGTGATTCCCATATTCTATTTACAGGATAAACAGATTCATTTCATTTAATTTCAAACAAACTTGTTCGTTTCTTAAAACCTTGTAAAAGATCTCCTCTGGTGTCCTAGCCCCAACATTATCTTCCCCGCGACGCTGAACGCAATTGATTCGATGCGTTCCTATAATAAACATGTCGTTTCGTGTTCAATCGAACTGTGACTGCTAACGTTCCCGGTTATTTCCAGTTCTTGTTTGCTATGTAGCGGCATCTACATCGCTACATGCGAACTACGCATCAAAGACCTGACGTCACACAGCATCCTGACGTCACACAAATCCTGCATCGCGCAATTAGAGTTTACCGTGCGATAAACATATATACAAGCTTCCCGACTTCAACCTCTGGGCAGTTGCCCGCCAGACATCACACCCGTCTGGTCGGAGGATCCTCCCTTTTCTATGGTGGATGAGTGAACTTTACACCCTGTTCCTCATGCCCCCAAAGCTATAATTTTTTTGTAGAAGCGCTTTCCGTTAACGAGTTGCAGTCACTTTTGTAAATAAATATGTAGTATATAATATGCAGTCATGAGGACTGCCGACAGAAGATGTCAAAAATTTTCGAGTCATTTGACATTTTATATTTTTATTTCATTCACTTTAAAATGTCAAATTACTCGAAAACGGTTGACATTGGCATGAAGGTCATAAAGGGTCATTTGGTTGCATATGACCTCTCCTACATCCCCTTAACGGATTGCCGACATATAACCAATAACCCTGTATACTGCTAACGTTAGCATGTCGGTGACGCGACCCCATAAGATTTTCCCCTACCAATAATTGCTCACCGTGTCTAAAGAAGTTTTCACTTCAAAAGAGCACGTTTGAAACTTGGAGTCAAAATTCAGCCTAGAACTAACATAAATCATCATCTTCGTTAATATACGCTAGGACAAACCCCTGAATTGTACCCTTATCATATTTAGTCTATAATGTTCCCACTGTTGGGAAGTCGGCTGTAATCTACCACGCGAGCCCAGTGCGGGTTGGTAGATGTCGCAAGTCTTCGAATTTTTCCTTCACCCGTTTTGAAAGCAGTGGTGATGAAATTATTCACACAAACTAAAACGCCTGCCTGGGTTCGAACCCATGACCTATACAACTCGTAAGTCGGGGCCCTTACCACTGGGCCCCCACTGCTACCCTTATCGTCTGTAAGTATTTTTGTCTTTATGATATACGATAGCTACATGAAAAATAGTTCACACTAATTGCACGAAAACTGATACAGCAGTTTTTTAGAAAACCGTCGATGAATCATATCACCCTCCGTGTTCTGATTGAGTAAACCCACAGACCTTACCATTCTAGCTACGTCATCGACCATAAATTAGTTTATGGCCATTTTACGGTATACGAACATTAAAACTAATTTTACGAGCGATTACGGATTCTTAATAAAACACGAGGGAGGCTAATGAGTTTGTGGCCGAAATTATAGGGGTTGTAATATCAATGTTGAACCTGTTTTTTTTTTCTGGTATGATATTCGGAGAAAGATTGTTACTGAGAATTACACTTGAGAGCAATAAAATCGCACACCCCTTGTAATTTGGTTTATTACTGATTGTTTTCTAAAATCGAAAGATATTGAGTAAAAATCATTAGACAAAATTAAAGCATACAAGCTTAGCTTTACAAAAACATAAAATTAAAATCATTGACCTTCACGTAACTTACAAAAACCGACCGTACACCGAATTCCCCAAATTCACGCGTTTGCGTTGTCACTACTTGCACCCTTAGCCGCAGGTATAAAAAGGTCAGTTTATTGGAATTTTTATTCAGTTGCATACCGAAGGTCAACGTGATAACATCTCTACTGGAAGCATACGGATTTACTGGAAAAATATGGATACCACGCCCGCAGAAGCCGCTCAAGTTATTGCCTTGCTCGAAGCAGGCCATAACCAAAGTGAAGTTGCTCGACGGCTAAATTTGAGCCGCTACTCTGTTCGTCGTGTATACCAGAGGTTCCAAGAGACCGGTGGCTACATTCGGCGACCAGGATCTGGCCGGCGACGCACAACATCAGAGCGTGATGACCGCTTTCTTGTGACAAGGTCTTTGAGAAATCGGCAACTGAACGCGGTTCAACTGGGACAACAGCTTCGAGAAGTTCGCAATGTCAGTATAAGTCGGTGGACAGTTCGAAGAAGACTAGGTGAAGCAGGAATGACTTCACATCGCCCAGCAAATGGTCCCAAATTGACCACAGCTCACCGACAAGCCCGGCTACAATTTGCTAGGGAACATTTAAATTGGACGTATGACCAATGGCGGGCTGTTATGTTCTCTGATGAGTGCAGAATGACTTTACATGGTCATGATGGACGCTCTAGGGTCTACAGAAGGTCATCAGAGCGATTTTCACAATGCTGCATAAGCGAACGTGTGGCTTTTGGAGGTGGATCGTGTATGTTTTGGGGTGGCATAATGTTGGACACTAAAACTGACATTGTATTCATCACTACGGCGAATACCGGCCCGAGATCGAGAAGTTTGACGGCTGCACGATACGTCGAAGAAGTGCTCGAAGAACATGTGAGGCCGCTTGCGTGGCTTATGGGAGAAGATTTTCTCTTAATGCACGACAACGCCAGACCGCATGTCGCTAGAACAGTTTGCGACTACATGGAAGATGTTGGAATCACCGCGATGGAGTGGCCAGCTCGTAGTCCTGATCTCAATCCGATTGAGCATGTCTGGGATGAGCTAAAAAGAAGAGTTCGAGCAAGAAGCCCTGCTCCTACGCGCCTCCAAGAGCTTCAACTTGCCATTGAAGAGGAGTGGAACGCCATACCACAAGATTTCATGGTGAAATTAATACGGTCCATGAAAAACCGATTAAGAGCTGTAATCAAGGCTAGGGGAGGGAATACACCTTATTAAAAAACAATTTGATCAAGCATTTTGAGTTTTATTTTTATTCTTTGTTAAGCTAAATTGGGTAATTTTATCCGTATGTTGGGTTTTGTGCCCTAAAACTCCCTATGGGTACTTTTTTTACACTGTATTTGATATCATTAGAAAGGTACTGAAGTAAACATTCAAATAGTGTAAGTTTTATTTTAATATGTATTCACATTTATGAAAAAAACTGCTTTAACAACAAAAAGTCAACGTGTGCGATTTTATTGCTCTCAAGTGTAGATGATAGAAAAAGTTAATAACACTTTACCTGCTCTATAGTCACCTCATATAATGTTCCCACTTCTGGGACTCAGGCCTCCTCTCAATGAAAGGGAACGGGCCGTAATCCACGCGGCGGGCCCAGTGCGGGTTGGTAATTGTCACATGACTTCAAATTTTTGGTTCTAGGACAGTCCGGTTTCCTCACGATGTTTTCCTTCACCGGTTTGAGAACAGTGGTGATGAAATAATTTACAAAAAGGAAAATGCCAGTTAGGATTCGAACTTACGAACCACAACTCGTAAGTCGTGGCCGTTTCCACTGAGCCACCACTGCTCTCTGAAACGCTTTATCTACTCTAGGACACAAATTTTCTAGTCATACTTGGACTAGGAGCTCATGGCTAAGTAATAACGGCCGCCCGGTTCGATCCAACAGATTAACCTATGCTTGCCAGGATTTGTCCGTGCATGGGTGACCATCTTTACATACCGAGATGATTCCGTGCCTCGGAAAGTACGGTAAGCCGTTGGTCCCGGCTGCCATTCGATCGACTTGCCCTTTGTAGATTACAAGACCAAAAAACCGATTTAGTGAACTAGGTACAAGCAGTAGGAATTACATATTTTTGCAAACAAATTATTAAATGCACCATTTTCTGATCTATAAGATTACAGAACATGACTTGCCTACAAATTACCGTAACAACGCAATTACCAAAATTATTGTTAATAAAACAAACAAACTTTACCTTTAATTAGTTCACGTAAACTGGTACCTTCGAAATTGGGGGACGTAATTAAAGGGAACGGTTTTCATACAAAAATATTAAGGCAATTTTTACACCCCTCCAAGAGGGGTGATGTAAGAAAAGAATCCTTAACGATCACTTTGTCACAGGAAGAAGTAGATCGTGCAATACAAATAAAAGAACTATAATTCTTATTTCCACCATTTATTGTTAAAATTTTCCAAATTACTCAGATACATATTATGGTTTTCTTGCTACGGAGAATCACTGACTCCTAAGGTCGCGTCTTATTGAGAAACGATAGGCACGCGAATACGCGATCGGTCGTTTCCTTCACCACACAATCCTCACCTTTGAAAACTTCATGAAAAACAATTTTCAGAACGCCAAAAAATTGTCAAGAAATAGTCATAAATTGTCAACAAGGTTAAAAAAATTGTCGCATTATGATTCCGAAAATACAGCTTTACGTTGGCACTGAGGTGAGGATTGTGAAGTGAAAGACACGACCGATCGCGTGCATATGTCTCTTTTTGCTCGGAAAACCGGAAAACGCCCTCTGACGACTTTTGGAAATAATGTATTTTTTTTAATACCATTTCTTTTGTGTCAATGGGTGCTTTGAAAATAATTTCTAACTTGAGGATAGCTCAGGGGCAGCAGTACCTACTGCTAAGGTCCTCTAAATCTTCAGCCAAGCCTGCTAACTAAGACAATATTCTTTGAAGTTTCAGTTGATTATGAGAAAATTTTCTAGCCATGAACAATTTCGAGTTGATATGATTCACTTGAAAACATCATCTAACAAATAAGTCGAATTATTTGACAATGGGGATTTGAGAGTTCTGCATCTCTGTGAACCGCCATTTTGGATCGTTATGAAAAATAATTAATACACAAGCCATAATTCTATAAATACCATAAATCTTCGTTCCACCAACAATCGTCTTCTACGATGTCCTTCTCACCGCTCTGCACGCGTAGCATGAGCACCGTTTTGTCGACGGAAGAGTAGACAAAAATGACGTTCCGTGTAGACAGTACGACGGCAGCAAAGTAGAAAGAGTCAATTGCACTTTTTACGAAATTCACTCTGACATAATTCGACTCAGAATTCTTTGTTTTGTCATAAGAGTTTTTCATTCTCTCTATTTTTACTTATATAAAGACAACTACAACAATAATTATTCTTAAAATGACGAAGTTTGTTTTGGAACAAAAAATATTACAGTAATATTGGCCTTAACCATTTCCTTGGTAGCCCTAATAACTAAATGATGTAAAATAGGATAAGATAGCTTTGTTCTTCTATTAATTATCACAATTTTGCATTCAAAACGTTCTTCTGTAAAATCATGATTTTAAGATTTTGTAGATAACCGTATATACTTTGCGGCCGTCGAGTAGAAAATCAAATTGTCTTCACTACTTTAGAGAAATGTCAGTTCTCAGTGTGATTTTAACAGTTTGGGATAGAAAACTTTCTTCTGAAATAGTCTACGTGTATAAGGACCTAGACAAAGATTGTTAGAAATGTAAGACAAAATGACAGTTTGTAGAAGGATTTCTACGGTGCGATGTCAAAAATGGAGAAACGAAATGTCACTTTGTATAGAAAGAGAGAGCTATGTCTATTCTTCGTAGAAATAGAAAGCGTCATGCTACGCGTGCTGGTTTCATTCACTCTTCTTTCTTTGTCCAAGCGGTCTTTCTTTGGAATGCGCTACCTCTGAATATCAGGACGGCAACCAGTCGGATGTCTTTTAAAGGGAAGGTTCGTGAGCATATACGCAAGAAGTTAGCTGAAACATCCCAGCGGTGATTTGCTGGATTCGTTTTCTCCTCTACCGATCGTTATTTCTCCTGACAAAGTTATTCTGTTTATACTATGTATGTATGTATACATGTATGTATTTATTCTTGTATTTTATAGTCAATTTCGTGTTATCAATCCCTAATGTTGCACCTGCCATGTTTTGTCTCTGCATCACCCTAAGGTTGACTGGTAGAAAATGTCTCAGGCATTAAGTCCGCCTTTGTACGGTATTTTATTTTTACTTGTGCATAAAGTTTTAATAAATAAATAACTACTCCAATATCTTACCTTTACCCCATATCGTCAACGAAAGTACCTTCCTTAACAACCCTGGTAAGAACCTCTTATTTTCTTAGAGCCTTTAGGCGGGTCAACATCAGCCACTTTAAGATAAGAGCATGTTTTGGGATTAAAAACCTTAATTCTATCACGTTATGGTTACTATTGCAACTTAAATGTTTTACGACTTTTTAATTAGTTTTGGTCGTCAAGATCCCGATATCAGTTCAAAGCACATTTTCTTAAACAATAATGTGATGTACATTTCACTTTCAAACATTTTGTATGAACCCGCAACTTCTTTGTAACAAAAGTTAATATTATAATGAGGAACATAAAGCAGGGATTCCCTTAAATAGCTGCTGGGCACATTAAGCAAATATTATAAAATATTTAGCGTGGCTCCGGGCTTTTGTCCTGAGGTAAACAGGGAACAACCATTAGGAACCCCGTGTTTCGGGTGGTTACAGACGGGTGATAAAACGGGGTGATTTTATTGTCTTACCCTTTATGGTGTTTCTGGGTTGATTATTTAAAGGTGACACTTATGACGGTTTGGTGCTGGCTCTCTTTTTTGCGTTGCTGTTTGTATGACGTTGTCTCGTTTTGGCATTTGAACACACTGCTTTTGAGAGTGCCTGAAAGTACACTTTATTTTGAATTAATTCAGTTAGAAATATTGACGTTTGATATACTATTTTTGTAAAGTATTGTTGTACCCTTTAAATAGCCATGTGTGTATTTGCGAATGGACATTTTGCTACCAGTAGTCATTTTGAGAAGTGGTCATTTTGCGACAGAGCCATTTTAACACCGCCAATAGTTCAGATACACCGCTAAAAGTCCTACACGGAACAAGTTTATGGCGTCCAGTTCCTGAACGAACGAAAATGGTCACGTGGAAGCTTCCGCCAGGTACAGATAAATCAACGCTAGCGAATCCTAAACGAATGATAGCAGTGATTTGTATCCAAAAAACAACACAAAAATTCAAACTTCGAATCATTCGAAATAGGAATTTGAATTTCTAGTTTCAGTTTCAAAATCCCGATTCTAACGCAGCGTGCTACTCGCATAACAGGATGTTGGCAAGTCGTTCTCAACAAACTCTGCCAGTTTACAATTACAGGTGTTTTTGTTTGCCAAATGTTTAGCAAAGTTGTTGTTTTGTTCCTCTTTGTTTCACTAGCGTTGAGAGCCTGGTGTTAGTGAGGTGACAAAGTTCTCCGCCTTCCGGCAACTTCATATTTTGTTGTTTAGTTTGACTAAATATTGGGTGAGTTGGAATGTTTGGTTTTAGATGAGAAAATACGTTGTTTAATTTAATAATTTGTATTATTTTAGCGTTTAGCGAAAAGATTATATCTGTGGTATCGTAGGATCAGTGAAAATAACACTGCTGCATAATGCATAACCAATTTCACCTTCATCCTAATAAAATCCCAAAGTAGGGTCTCATCTCCTATCCCCATATAAAACTAGAATATTAAACCTTTCTATTTTAACACCTAAACAATTTAAATCGACCATACGCGACCACAGCAAAACCCACATTAATAACCCAGTTAACGACTGTCCCCGCGCAAACACAGCTTTAATATAAGTTTAGTATCCCGCAGAATATTGGCCGTCGCCTGCAATATCCTGTTTTACTGAATTTCCTGTTTATAGCTGAGCGTAATTTTGGTACTTTGTACGTGGGACATTATGTTGTTTAATTTGTTGTGAGTTGCAATGGATAACTTATTAATATTCATCACTTCGCAGTAAATTGGCAGTCTTTGAGTTGAGTAAGTAAAAAGGGGACTGGAGTCGAAGTATTGCACCTCTGAGGACCAAAGTTGCCGCGTTTGGCGTGGCCACCTCCTGGGCCCAACTTATTTAAGATAATACATTTATTTACCATCGACTCGAAAAGAAGAGGAAGAAGACTGGAGTCGAGATCGCTGCCCAACCGTTTGGTCTTGCACCGTATGAAATAAACGGACCTGATTGACAAATTTTGGTAAAGGTAGAGGCACTTAGAAGTCTTTAACAGTCACACTGTAAAGCCTTGAAGCCACTCAAACTATTTCAACCTTAGCATTATATTCGAGCTATTAATCTCCCACATATAATATCACGCCTGTTTTCTCCAAAAGGTTAGGCAGAGGTGCACCTACAGTACAACGTTTCGTCAGTTATGTTTAAAGACCGAGACAAAGATCTAAAGAATCCAAAGAAATCCAAGTTTTTTCATAACATTTTTAGTATTATATTGTTTTTTAAAGCCTCCTTTCTAAAATGAAAAATCCAGTGCTATCAGCTGAGCCTCATCGAAGAATATAGTGTACCTAGTATTTTTTCGAGAATGTTTGCTGATTTAAATGCGATCCGTTCTCATAATTTTATGGAGATAGTTTACCCCAGATGGCCGCATGCTCAAACTAATCCGTACCTACTAAATACATAATCAGCCTCTCAATTAACTGTTTCTCCATAACCCTCAACATTAGCTTGTTGATTTTCCCCACAATATTGGGTCTAGTATGCAATTTCCTGTTTACAGCACAATTTTGGTGCCAGCAAGGTGCACGCGTAAAACACCAACATTATAGTTTAATAAATAAACTTATACTGTTATTATGTTGGCAGTATGCTCTCGACGTTAACTTAAATTAACTTTAGTAATATTTAACTAGTTTGGAATAAAACGTGGGGTATTATAGGTAGGTAACTTAGTTTTTGCTGGGGGTTGGAAAAATATGATAGTAACATAACATCACACCTGAATTCCCGGAAGGTTAGGCAGAGGGTAATATAGCAGATGCAACCACATGTCACCAGTTATGTTTAATTCCCATGTAATCTTCTTTCTTTTTCGTATGGTTAGTTACTAACCTGGGGGCCTACTCTCTAAGCGAAATCCGTAGTTTCGGTCCATAAGGGCGCTTTTTTCTCCGTCTCACTTACGGACATATCGCAAGTGAGAAAGAGAGCGACGCGCCCGTAACTATGGCTGAAACTACGGATTTCGCTTAGGGAGTCAGAGTGGTGTGAGTGTTTTGAAGAAGTTCCATATAATAGTTTCATAAGTTTTACTGTAAACGTTCTATGGGTATCAAATTCTGAAATAAAAAAATATTATTAATTTATTAATAGTGGGCGAGCCCATTGCCATCAACCGGGCATAAATGCAGACTCCGGGTTGTTATTAAGAAATTGGTGGGGAAGTTGGAAAAACCCATTAACAAGAAGAATAAGATATATACGTAATATAACCAGTCTATTACTGTGCCACTTCAGGGCTAAGGGCTCTCTTCATGTAGAGAAGGCGTGACCATTGATCACCACGCTTGCTCAAGACAGGTTGGCGATTGCAGACTTGTAGTAACTATACGTCCAGGTTTCCTAACGATGTTCTTCCTTCACCGATGTCAGTAACATCCAAGATAAACTTAGAAAGTGTTTAGTTAAATTAAATATAAGTAAGTTTGTAATTTATTGACACTCAATTATATTCTTTCCGTGTGGTGCCGGACGTAAAGAATAGTACCATCCCATTTCTTCCAGTGGGTGTCGTAAGAGGCGACTAAGGGACTCACTAGAGACTGGGCAGCAGCGTTCTCTACGCATTTTAACGCCATACTGCGATCGCCAACCCGCATGCGTGGCGATTATGGCAAACCCCCCCATTTGGGGGAGGCCTTATTCAGCAGTGGACGTCTTTCGGCTGGAATGATGATGATGATGATATTACTTTCTACAGTCTATCTCATAGCATTTCTTGGAACGGTAGGCTTAACAATTTTCACGCACTACTACACTTCTTTACTGTCGGGTACCTAAATATGGCGAGAGGCCTAAATGCCCTAATAGTCTTTCTTCCAAGAATACTAAACTTTAGGTTGTCAGAACTAATTTGGTACTTACACCTATTTTGGTAATTACTCTACGCCAGTTCTTTGAAATATTATTTTACTTTTGTGTAAGCCTGAAGCCATGTAAGCTAATTAAAATATTCCAGTGAATTTGCTCATACAAAGTTATGAGCTAGGTATGGAGAGCAGTGGTGGCCTGTGGTAACGGCCGCGATTTACGACTTGTCTATCGTGGATTCGATCCCAAGCAGGCACTTTACTTTGTGTAAATTATTTCATCACCACTGCTCTCAAAACGGCTAAGGAAAACATCGTGACGAAATTGGCATGTCCTAGAACAAAAATATTCAAAGACATTGTGACATCCGCCAATCCGCAATGGACCCGCGTGATGCATTAAGGCCCCCCACAGAGAGGAGGCCTGTGTACGCTGGTACACAAGCCTCCTAATGCTTATGATAAGGGATGACTTTTCCATTCTAATTATCGTTCCGAAAGCTTGGCCGCCATCTTGGTACCATTCCTACCTTCCAATCACTTGCTAATTCTATATAATAACGCGCTCAATTATTAATACGGTCGGTCCCGGATCAAATATTCATCAAAACATTTCATGGGGTCTGACGTCACAGCTTAGCATAGCCCGCCTTTGGATAAGCCCCCAGCGTTTTGGGAAATAACTAAGGATTATAGCCGTTTCAATCATTACTAGGTCGTAGGCTGTACTAGTGATGTTACAAGTTCGAGTTTGCGGAATTGGAATGCTAAAATATTAAGGCATATTTTAATCGAACCTCACATAATTCCCTAAAAATATTATTAAACACTGTAATATAATAATAATAATAATAATAACCCCACCGCCGTATCTCTACGTTGACGTCGTGGTGGGGCTTGCGCGCTCCAATGAACCCTAGGTCTGTGCCGGTAGAGTTTACTCTGCCGAGACAGATCCAGGGTGAGGGGCCAGACCAAAAGAGATACAATCCAAGCCAAGGTTGCACATGCCGAGGGCTGCATGGCTAGGAGAGAGCACTAGTCGTTAGTGTGCCAACTCTGGAAAATAGGGGACCTCCAGTTTTATTTACCCTTGCCACAGTGAACGCAGGGCTCTGCTGTGGTCGACTTTTTGTGTCCCTAGCTTCTCGTGGGAATAATCATGATAACAAGGTCAAAAAAAAAACAACTAATTCAGGCAAATAAGCCCTCAGCAGATGATGAAACATCACCGGTTTCATCATTATCCTCTCCGAGGTCCATCTTTTCATCAATCGTATCATCACCCCCTTCATATTTATCACACTCATTAAGATCATCATCATCGTCACCGATGTCAGTAGACGTTGTGTCGGAGGCTACTACTGCCATAAACCCTTCACCCGCTACTGTCACAACCAGTACGCGTAAAAAATGGAGTGAAGACATGAACCAATTCATTTGGCGTACGTATTTAATTATCACCAATTTAGAAACTGAAACAAATTCATATCTTACATCATTGCACCAACAATTCATTAACAGATTTCCGCAAATGAATGTCTCGAAGCAACGAGTTGGAGATCAACGAAGAGCAATAGTTCACAATAAATTACTCTCGGTCACTACACTTGATACAATTAGATTAGAAGTAAGCAGAAAGCTACAAACAGATACCACTAACTTAGATACACACACCCGGACACCGGTGCAATTAAATACAGATCAATGCAACACACATTTACAAGCGGAACCAAAACGTAGAATGAGGTGGTCAAACGAAATGAACGAAACTCTAATAAAATCCTATTTCATCGCTACGAAAATGGAAACAGATATGACTGTCTGGAGGAAAAAATTAAGAGAAATGTTCATTGGTTTCTACCCACAATTGTCACATATATCTGAGCAGAGAATATCAGATCAAAAAAGGGTTATTCTAAATAACAAAATGATATCAGATGAACGACTTCAAGACCTAAAAACGTATGCAGAGAATACAATAAACACACCGAATCCCTATAGGCAATTAGAACATAATAATTTACTTATAGCTGCAGATAATACCCCAACACAAGCACCCACAAATAATAACACAGAAAGCGCACACTTTAATAATCAAACATATACACTAGATACCGAAGTAAGAAGCGAGCCCAATTTCCTGAATAGCAATGACAGTGGAGCCTTGACCACCATTATAAACACAGAACATAATACCACAAACGTTGAAATAAGTCAGGAAAGATGCCAAGAACTAGAGGAAACATTCTCACATACACTTCAGCATTTCACAAGCATTCATCCCACAAAAAGAAATTATATACCTAAACAAAAACCATCAAAAAAATTAGCCCAAATAGTAAGTAACATTAATAACGTCATCCTTCCAAAATATGTTAATGCAGATACAGACTTTGAAACCCTGCAAACAGTAATATATAGTGCTGCTTGGACAGCTGCTAAAACAAATGGAAGTAAACTTTCGTATATTACCTCTGACAGTATGACTTACATCAATCAGAAAAATAATAAACCGAAATGGCAGAAAAGATTAGAATTAAGAGTTAAAGACTTAAGAACAAAAATAGGAAGACTTACAGCATACATGCAAGGAAACAGAGGCTGGAAGCTTGTTAGAGAGGTACGCACAATACTAGAAAACTACAGAATACACTCAACTCATGAAGAACCAAACACACAACTCACACATTTCTTAGATACACTAAAACAGAAACTCACTCTTGTAAATAGTAGATTAAACAGGTATAATAATTGTACACTTCGCAAAATTCAAAATAATAAATTTAGGAACAACGAAAAACAGTTTTATCGAACGTTAAAAAATTCAACCACAAACCAAACCGCACCCAGTAATAACGAAAATAACACAAACCATAGTTTACCGTCCGTGCAAGAACTTCAACAATTTTGGTCAGGAATTTGGGAGAGGCCAATATGTCATAATACTGAAGCTGAATGGGTTAAAATAGAGACAAAAAACCATTTGCACACTGAACAAATGGAGTTCGAACAAGTTCCGATAGATACATTTCATGACGTCCTTCAGAAGTTACACAATTGGAAAGCACCCGGTTCTGACTACATTCACAACTTTTGGTATAAAAAATTTACACACATTCACCCATTCCTGTATAATTACATAAACACTTTTATTAAAAATCCTACAACGATGCCTACATATATAGCGGAAGGAATTACGTATATGATACCAAAAGACAGTAACGACAGCGCCAACCCAGCAAAGTATAGACCAATAACATGCCTACAAACAATATATAAAATAATAACATCATGCATCACTCAAATCATTTATAAACACCTTGAATCAAATTCAATATTATCCGAAGAACAAAAAGGCTGTCGAAAATTTAGTCAGGGCTGCAAGGAACAACTTACAATAGATTCGGTTATACTCAAACAGGTCCAGCGGAAGAAGAAAGATCTATATACTATGTATATAGACTATAAAAAAGCGTACGATTCTGTCCCACACACTTGGCTACTTGAAATTTTAAATATATATAAGATAAACCCTCAAATCACTGCCTTTTTAAAAAACACAATTACACAATGGACAACACGATTACATCTTACGACATCTACAGGTGTTGTTGAGACAGAACCCATCAAGATCCAACGAGGCATATTCCAAGGCGACTCGCTTAGCCCACTATGGTTCTGTCTTGCCTTAAACCCGCTATCAAACAAATTAAATTCACTAATGCCAGGATATAACCTTAATTACAATGATACTACAGATGGCATACGGACGGACAGACACAACTGTAGAATTAATCACCTGCTCTACATGGATGACATAAAATTGTACGCTTCTTCACCAGAGGACTTAAATGAACTCGCAAATGCCACCAACATATTTTCGAGCGATATAGGAATGGAATTTGGAATTGATAAGTGTAAAATCAATTCAGTTAGGGCAGGTCAAACATACGAACACTCATATACCACACAATCAGGTGAAACCATAGATTCCTTAGATGAACATGGAACATACAAATACTTAGGATATATTCAAGCGAAGCAAATTAAACATAAGGCTATAAAAAATAAACTTATACAACAATTTAAACATAGACTAAAATCCATTTTAAACACTCAATTGTACTCCAAAAATACTATTAAAGCAATAAATACCTATGCAATACCCGTCCTTACATACTCCTTTGGTATAATAAGCTGGACCAAAACGGAACTCAAAAGCCTACAACGAGTCATTAACACCAATTTGACCAAATATAGAAAACATCATCCTCGATCTTGCGTGCAGAGGCTAACACTACCAAGGAAAGAAGGAGGACGAGGAATAATAGATATAACGAACCTACACAATAAACAAATAAGTACCCTTAGAAAATATTTTATCACAAAAAGCACAACCTCTACCCTACACAAAGCAATAGTTTATAATGATCGAAAACTAACCCCGCTAAACATGGCTGATAAAACTACACAAATTAACGAGAAACAGACCGACAGACAGACTAAAATATCGGAATGGACCCAGAAGTCTCTTCATGGAAGACATCGCCAAGACCTTTGCCAACCTAACGTCGACAAGGTAGCATCGAACGAATGGCTCAGACGCGGAGATTTATTCCCTGAGACTGAAGGGTTCATGACAGCAATTCAAGACCAAGTTATTGAAACCCGTAACTACCAAAAGCACATAATGCGAGTCCCTCTTTGTACAGACATTTGTAGACGATGTCATAGTTCTTCTGAAACTATTCAACACATTACTGGAGCATGTAAAGCAATAGTTCAGACTGACTATAAACACAGGCACGACCAAATAGCCAACATAATTCATCAAAAACTTGCCATTAAATATAAATTAATTACTTCACCTCCAGTACCTTATTACAAATATACTCCAGAAACGGTTCTTGAAAACACAACACACAAGCTATACTTTGATCGAGCCATCCTCACAGACAGAACAACACATTACAATAGACCAGACATAACTTTAATAGATAAAATTAATAAAACCGCGCAAATTATTGACATAGCAGTTCCAAACACACACAACCTACAAAACACAATAGCTGAAAAGCTGTCAAAATATACAGACTTAAAAATAGAAATAAGCCGAATGTGGCGATTAGGCAGCGTCACCATTATTCCAGTAGTACTTTCAACCACGGGTGTCATTCCCAAACAACTGCATCAATCTTTAAAAACACTAGATGTAGCTCCCTCCACCTACCAAACCCTACAGAAAGCTGCTATCCTGAACACTTGCAGAATTGTTCGAAAATTCCTGCAGAACGACAATGATGCACAAATATCACACCCACAGACATCATTCGCCACTGCAACACAAAGTCAAAACATATTATTACCACGCCATATATTATCACCATTTATCACTTAGTTTAAGTAGAACTCTACGGGGTTGCACTTGGCTTTGGCCCGTGTTACCCTAAAAACCGGCACAGTGTCGAGATACAAAAATGTATACCAACAAATAATAATAATAATAACGTTTATTTGGACCAAATAATATAGCCTAATACAGAAATGTTACCAAGAACTAGTAAAAACATTTATATAACAAAGAATTAGGCAGCTAAACTAAATGAACTCCTGACTTCCGAACTAGGTTAATCCTGTATCTCAGAAATCAGGGCTCTTCCATGGCGGAATTATAATATAAAAGCTGAACATTACAAAAAGACATTTACAACACTTAAGAAACTATTTGATTAGGCCAAACTAAGGGTGTTTTTTCCCTTTTCCCTAAATTTAATTTTGATAGAAGATTTAAGAAAACAATTAAGGTAAGTAAGATTTTATGTTGTATATTGTACTTGACAGATTAATGTTAATAAGTATGTATGTATGAATGTATGCGTGTGTATGTATGCGTGTGTATGTATGCGTGAGGGTGTGAGGGAGTGTGTGTGACGTTGTGCTTGTGTTCGAGCGTGAGTGAGTGAGTAAGTGAGTGATTGAGCGTTATATTGGTTTGTGAATTCAGGATTATGAGGTAAAAGTGTAATGTAGTGTGTAAGTTAATGCAAATTAGGTATAATCCGGTGACATGATTCTACTTTTGAATATTTAGGATTAGTTCCGTTTTGGTATAATCAAGTGTCATGAGCCATTTAGTGACTGCTTTTTTACATTTTTGTTTGGTTAGGGGATATATTTTTAAGATTTCATTGATTTTATTATACATAAGGCCGCCTATGAAATTGAAAAATCTCTGTGCAAAATGAGTGTGGCAAGCCTTATATATGCAAACTGTATGCTTTCTACGTTTCTGGAGAAAAGCTGTCGGGTTATACTTCAGGAGACCATGCATTCTGACAACAGTGTGAAGTACGTAAAGCTGTCTCACTGTTAATACTCCGCAGGTTTGGTAGAGATGAGTAGTAGGATGAAAGAATGGGAGACAAGCGCTTACTTTAAGCAGCGCTCTTTGTGCACGCTCAAGTTTCAAAATAATTGTTTTGCATGCTCCGCCCCAGCATGTTATACAATAGATCAATAGCGATTGGCATAGGGCAGAATAAATTGTTTTTAACAACTTTGCATTAGCAATATGTCTGAGCTTTTTAAATGTAAATATTAGCTTGCGAATCCTAGAAGAAACGAGATCAATGTGTGGAGCAAAGTTAAGTCTACTATCAATTAGGACGCCAAGATACTTGATAGTGCTCGTTTGCTCAAGCAGAGGGCAGTCACAGGGTGTAATGCGGCAACAATTCTGGGAGTGTGCGATAATAGTACTCGTATCAGGATTATTATTCAGCGTTTGTGGGACATTGCGGATAGAGAACTTTATAAATTTGGTTTTGTCTATATTTAGCGATAGGAGGTTAAATCTTAGCCACCGGTTAACTGCATCAAAGCCAGACTGAGCGTGTTGGAATGTTTCGTTCCATGAGGTGCCTTTAAATACGAGTGCCGTGTCATCTGCAAAAGCAACAATCTTTCCATTTGGAAGTTCAAGGTCACAGAGGTCATTCATATAAATGAGGAATAAAGTAGGTCCAAGGACACTTCCTTGAGGAACTCCATAGGTAATGGGAAGATCACCACTTATCCAATCGCCAACTTTTACACACTGGAATCTATTAGAAAGGTAGTCAGTGAAGAGGTTGAGCTGTAATCCCCGAATTCCCATACCCTCAAGCTTGATAAGCAATCTGGGGACAGAGACTGTGTCAAATGCCTTAGCCAAATCGAGGAATACAGCCAGAACTTTGTTTTTATTATCGATATTATTTACAACATAGTCTGTAACTTCATGAACAGCGTCGCTAGTGGATTTATTACATCTAAAACCGTATTGAGAATTTGAGAGTAGATTGTATTTCTCTAGATAATTTAGCAGTCTTTTATTCATGAGTTTCTCCAAAATCTTTGACAAAGTTGGTAGTATAGAGATAGGTCTATAGTTATTGACACAATCCCTGTCACCCGACTTATGTATAAGTAGGATTTGTGATATTTTGAAAGCTTGAGGGAAAGATCCAGTTAGAAACGCTAAGTTACAAATAAATGTCAGTGGGGTAACTAATGTAGGTCTATAACGGGAGAGAACAGCTGCCGATATATTATCTCGTCCAGCAGCGCAATTAACTTTTAGGTTCAGTATAAGTGTATTTATCTCATTTTCATCTGTTGGAAGTAATACAAAAGAATGGGGACAAATGGGTGTATGAGGTATCAGAGAGTTTGACGACAATTTTTGAGATAAGTGCTTTTCAGCCAATGATTTTCCAACATTTGCAAAGAATGCATTTATAGTGTCAACAGAATGCTGAGGATCACTAGGTGAAATCAGTTCAGAAGCAACTTCTCTTGATTGGGTGGAGTTGGTGACTTTTTTGATGACATTCCAAAGCTTTTTAGAATTAGTTCCTGCATTTTCAATTTCATTCCGCTCATATTCTATTTTCAGATTTCCTAATAAATTATTACAAAAATTCCTGTATCTAGTGTAAGTTAGTTTTAGTGTCATATTCTTTGGAGATTTTTTTGAATTAAGGTGCAGTTTATCCCTGTTCCTCATGCATTTCAAAAGACCTGGAGTTATCCAAGGCTTTAGGATTCTCTTTCTTCTTGGCAGGGTTATAATTTTAGTGCATGACTCAATAGCAGTATTTAGAGAACCAGTGAAAGTTGCTACAGCATCATTTACATCATTTAATGAATAGAGAGGCGCAAAGTCAATACTCATGATTACCTCATCAAGGGAAGCATAGTCAGTTCTCTTTAAGGTCTTTGTTTGGCGTTTAGTAGGAATAGACATATCAATAGAAAGGATGACACTGTAATGATCAGTCAGCGAAGTTTCAGCTACCAAACATGATGCTGGAAATTTGGTTTTGAGTAGGATATGGTCAATACATGATTTTGAGTGAGTTGGAAATAAGTGAGCTGGAAGCATACCATGCGAAGCCATAAGATTCAAATAATTGTGTTTACGTGTGTCCAGTGTTGCTTCAGAGATGTCGATATTAATATCACCAGTTAGGATAAAGTTTATATATTTAGATGCAAAATTAAACAATACACTATGTAAACCTTCCAAGAAATTATCCACATTCCTAACACTGGGTGACCGGTAAACAGCTAAAATCCCAGTATGTTTCCCAAGTTTTATTAATAAACTATTACAGTCCATGATAGAAACCTCCTTCACACATGCTTGAATACCCTTTTTAATATAAACAACTACCCCTTCATTTTGTGTTCGGTTATTAGCAGTTGAATAATATGTATATTCATCCAACGTAGGTGGGTTATGAATACCAGTTAACCAGCACTCCGTTAACACTATTAGATCCCAGTCAACACAGGATCTAGCTAAGAGAGTTACCATACCAGCCATGTTGCAGTTAATGCTTCTTATATTCTGGGTAATCATTTTCAGAGATTTATCAGCGGATGAAATTAGATTTATGCATTCATCAATGACACAAGTAGATGAATTAGCCACGGTTATTAAATCAATGTCAGTAGATAAGTCATTAACATTATTTAAGTTATCGAATTATGTTTTTTAGCAGATGTTATTCTAAAGGAGATAAGGAGGAAAAAAGTACTAGTTATAAGTAGAACTAGACCAGATATTGCGCTCATCAGAATTTGCACGTGTGTGTGAAAGTGTGTGTGTGTAAATAAAACGTTTGTCAAGACAATAACAATATAACATACAACAATTATATACTTATGATTAAGATTAAAAACTAAAATATAATGTAGGATTATCAACTGAAAATTATTAACAATACTGTTACTTATTCGGACTAGTCAAACTTGGGTAAGTTTGAGAATATCCTCCTCTTTGTCTATACGAATGGATGGCAGATCATCACTTTTCTTCATATAGATTTTTCCATAAGAATGCCAGCAACCAGTGAAAGAATATTTTTTAGCATGCTGACGAGCTAGATAAAAAAGTTTCTTAGCAGATGGAGTAAGAGACTCAGAGATATAAATTGGTTTAGTTGGGCCATTAATCATTAGGTGCGCACTATTTAATTTATTCTCTTTGTTGCTTTTATTAAACAATTTAACTTTCTGAATAATATTCTCTTTAATATTTACTGATGCAAATTCAACAATGATGGGAGACATAGTATTATTTTTGGTTTTAAATCTATACGTATCACGGATATCTACAGGCTGTAAGGGCTGCTGCAAGACTTCACCAACTTTACATACTACTTGCGTGATGTCATCCTTGGTCTCCGATGGGGCTTGCGGCACATTACGCAGCTCAATGGTGGTGGATCTAGTCTTATTTAGACAAAAACCGTGATTGATAACCATCATGCATCACCATTTCAAACGATCCTAGCGAGATTTCCTCACGATATTTTCCTTTAAAACAGCAAGGTACTTAATTAAAACGTTCCTACACATGACATTGATTAACTTAAGTACATCCGTTTATGTGAAGCTATAAGCCGCAAAGCAAAGACCCAATGAATTAAAATGCTCCCCAATAAATTAAAAAGTAACCTCTGAATGCAAATACCAAATTAATGACCACCATCGTTTATTTCAAAACAACAATATTGCATTTCAACCCACAACCGATTGAAAATCAACATCAGCATTTATGTAAACGAACATATTATTGTAACAGACAGAACTCAATAAACTCGTTGCCATGGTCTCTATTATCCGTATCAAATGTCGGGATAATTTCCCCGCATATTTCCCGGGGCTCAAATGCCGGGATGTCACGAATAGAAACATTCGGCATCGCTATCCTTTATTCGTTCGACGATTCTGTTACCCGTGAAAGGTAATAAGGGTTCTGTTTTGACTCCGTTTTTATCGGTAAGTCTATTATTGTTTCTTTGATGACCTCTCCCCTTTTGTTGTCAGTTACAGGTGAAGGGTCGACGAAAATGAAGGGAATACCTATATTTTTAGGTTTGTTTTTCGGCGGATTATGCGTATTGTATTGGATGTCGCGGGGCTATGTAATTGTATTTGGGTATATATCTTATTGCTTTTGGCCACTCCTTATTTAATCATTATGTAAAATAACCTTTACTTAAACTTAAAAATATGACATGAATTAAAAAGCTTTTTGAAGAAAATATTGCTATAAATAACTTTGACAGTAGCACCAAAGCCGGCTAGACAGCAGACAGCAGTATTGGACTAGCGATTCAGAACTGAAAAATTCATAAGTCATGACAGGTCGCCAGGGTTCGCCAGTAATATCTTATAGTGCAAGCTATATAGGATGTTAAAGGAAGGGGGAATTGCAACCATCCTTTAACATTTCAGCAGATACTAAAATCTGAAGTTTAGAAAGCAATCTGACCTTTGACATCTTTAAATTATAAGATCTCGTGCATAAGAGATAGATGTCGAAGAAAACGAATGCATGCCTTTGTATTGTGCCCATTGTAATATCAAAATGTAACGTTTTTGTTCACTATTGTATCATATTAAAGAAACTAGACAAATCTAATACTCCTTTGTATCAACAAAGGAGTATTAGATTTGTCTAGTTTTTTTTCGATGTTCTACGCTGAGGGTAAACTAAAAATCAAAAAAAGAAAATTGTTTATTTATCCTTGAAGACTTAAAAACAGGGAAAGCCATGAAGCAAGATACAACAATAATACTATGATAACAGAATATTAACTAAATCAATATTGGCATTATATCCATTAGATTAAATAAACCAACTAACTACACAGCCAATACAACCCGTAATAGTTACCGATCCACTTCGAAACATATCACCAATGCTATAATACAGTAGAACAAGTTTGCCGCCTAGGACATAACCCATCTATGATATTAATTAACGCGTTTAGTTTCCGTATCGACCAGTGCAACAATGTCCAACTTGGGAAATTAGTTACTCTGTGTACCGTCTGGGTTGTGCCATATAGTGTAGATAGTTAATGTTATTTCTATTACCTGACTAATGAAACTTACCTGCGGTCGATAGTTTTTGTAGGGACATATTGGTTATGGTAGACATTGTGATAGCGATTTTTTTACCGAATGTGCTTCAGAGTTGTGTTTGTCTTTATTTCTGTAATCTGAAACCATTAGAAAATTTTAATTAGCAGACCAATAGAACATTTTTAATGCGCGTTTATTTCGTTATTTTGGTTATAAAAGGTCAATGTGACCAAATGTAGGATATTGAAGCATTTGTATATTATGCTTGAAACTTAATACAAATGTTTCATTATCATTTGGTCACATTGACTTTTTTCAACCTTATAGGTATGTACGCATGGTTTCGACATCCAACACTTTTTCAAATCCTATCCCACTTCTGGGCAAAAGTCTCACCTATAATATCTTTGTCTATATTTTCATTTACATGATTGAAAACCCAGCTTACCGCCAGTAACCCAATAAACTCATCATCCAGCTGTATACGCATTTTACCTCGACCCCACCACAACCATTCATATGTATAACATTCGGCTTGGCAACCAAACAATCCATCGAAACTTTCGCATTCTGTATAAAGATTGACAAAACAAAACATCTGGTACTTCTCTGTCTCAAGGATTACCAGACTATTAAGTGTGTAGTAATACCCAAGTCATTATAACTTTAGTCTCAAGAACAGAGCATCAAACTGGGAAGCTAAGCTTTTGTTAATGTTAGACACATTGCTCGGAGCGAAGTTTCGGAGAACCGTAGATGTACGGTACCAGCAATCGACAGGTAGGTACAGAAGATCTACGAGGTATATGATAGAGCTGAAAATACGATGGGAATGACAGCCAAAATCATGCTGCTATTACTGTTAGCCTATATGATTCCACTGCTGGGCAAAGGCCTCTCCCACATGACGTCCTGTGCATGCGACGATCCAGGGAAAAGTGAACCACTGGTAGTTGGTTTTGTCCAGCTCGTCCCACCAACTTTCAAAGTCATGACTGTAATAATAATTGTAGTAGATGGAGATGCAACTCTAAGAGCAACACATCAAATCCCTTGTTATTAGGCTTAGGCAATAAATAGATTGGATGTGCGATTGCTCTCGTATCGAGAGCAGATGTGATGCAGGCTTTATCGATCAGCTAACGATTTAAATCCTCATATCCTTGTTTCTGTGGATTAATTTTAATCAAAACTTGGGTACCCATTGGTAAACTGTGTAATGTGAAAAGCTGTTTGTGTGCACCCTTTCAAATCTGATCTGTTTTAAACATACACCTACCATTGCAATTATAACTAGATACTTCTCTTTTCTTCAGACCCCGCGTTATTTGCAGTGAACCTTTTGTTCCTAATTGTTTCTTCAACAGAACTGTTAGTTGGGCTACTTACGTGATTAATAATGTACAAGTTGGGCTACGTTTGTGTTGTCATTGGTAGTGATCATGGATTACGTTTTTGGGAGTAGCTGTTTAATTATGCAGATGCGTAAATGGGTTGTTTGTTTTTGCTTGGAATATCGGTGCTGTCTTCCCTAAGGTGTAAAAGGGATTAAGGGATTACAGGAAGTGCGGAGGGAAGGTCCTTCTGTACAAACCACATACACGATCACCCATTCGTTTGTTAAGAGAGAGTAGTTTTATTTTATTTTTTATCATGTTTTGTTGACTGGTAGCTACTTCTTTCTGTAAATCAGCATAAGACGCTTTTGTTAGAATAATTTTCTACCTCATTCGACGACCAGTTAACTAAGCTTATAATGGCCTAATGAATCCCTCTATGTGGAAAAAGACAGCTTATTAGTGGGAACTAGATCCACTTCTTCCAAAACAAAAAAGTAAGTGCGGTATACTATGGAGTGAACGTTTTAGGCAAATATTATTCAATCTTCGCTATTTTCCGACATATTGGTGTTTGTAGAAGGCTGACTTTTATTGCATGGATAATCATAAATCCCTCCCCTCTACATCGAGCGCAATTGCTACCTTCTTCTTGTTCCAAGCATAATTTCTTCAATTTTAAATACCAGCGAAAGGCCGAGTGGTATTCCTTGTAAACCACATGAATCATGCGCAAAGTTGCTTTATAAGCTAACTGTCGTACAAGAAACACACGTAAAGCTAAAAGGAAAGCAAGGCGCGGCTTATTATGAAGCTTATTACTGAAGTTGACGTTACCTTGCAACTAATATGACGTCATGACGTCAACTTCTGTCTTTGCAAAGTTGTATAATATGTAGGAGGTGAAGTTATAAAATGGTCGAGTGGCTTTTATGAAAAGATGGTTTACTTTAGTGTGTAAAATGTAATCATGAAACACTGTGGCCATATAGTACTAGGAAGTCGCTAAGAGGTGGTTTATAAACAAAAGTATTTTTTTTTAGAGCAGTCCTAAACTTAATTTGACTAACTGGGTTGAAGAGGTCGGATACGCAGTCGCTCCATGTAAAATACTGGTATTCAGCTGTATCTGGTTAGACTGGAAGCCTACCCCACCAAAGTTGGGGTAAGATTAGACAGTTGCTGAAATCCTAAAGTAAATTTGACTTTCTTATCACAGCAGAAACGTTTAAGAAAAAAGCAATGATAATAATTAGTTTAACCATTATCCCACTGGAGACCCTGCGTCTGGGCGTTCAGTTGCCATATTCCGCTCGCTGTGCACAGGAGCCATATTTATTTATGAGCATCGCCTTAACAACTTTAAGATCTTAAGCTTCAAAGGGGATGTTGTTTATTCTCATTTAATCCCCAAAGGATTTGAACATTAAAAACACTCATGAAATATTAAGGCGACGCCTATACGTTAGTAGGGATTTAACAGGATTTGTCGAGAAAGGGATTCGTGCGTGCTCTAAACGATTTTTATTTACTTCCTTTGTACATTTTTGCGACTTTAATTGGATCCGGGATTCTGAAAAGTTTTCTTTTAATATTTTTATTTTTGTACAATGTTTTGCTCTGGGCTGGGCTGCATACTTGTTTAATAATGCCGACTGTTTTGGGGATTATAAAAATCGAAAAGCGCTTTGATGTTTTTTTTTTTATGTAATCACACTATGTTTTGTCAACCTATTATAAGGCTTTATTCGACTTCTACCTTTCTATAACAAAAATAAAATATTTGCATAATATATATGGCAAAATGCAACCGACCGGCGGCGAGGCTATTAGATAGATAGTCTACAATATTCCTAGTGACGCCTTTCCCTTTGATTTGAATTTCTTAGGACACTTCAAAACATATTAATCACCCTACAATTGCAGGCATAAATTACGTCACAGAAGCACCCTTGCTCGTTCCATATTTAAAAGCACTACATAAACATAAGCAGCTCTCTATAAATACAACCCACGTCAGTCCAGAGGCAAAGAGCGTAAGAATCGATGATAAGGTCCGCTGATCGAGACGATCGGGTTACGCGGTCAATGCTCGGAACAATATCGATATTTAATATGAAAATATTGTCTGTCTGAAGTTTGACACCTTTGACTAACCCATGATCTAAATTCCAGAGGTCCCTGAAGAGGCAAACGGTAGCGAAATTACCAGCTCTAGTTAATAAAACAATACTCGCCGATAGCGTGGCCTTAAAATACTATACAAGAATCGTTTGGCAAAAATCGGAACGAATTCCGCCATTTTGTTTTTTTTTATACAATTTCACAAATGTTTACCAACAACGCCCCCTGTCAATGTCATTCAAGCGCCAAAAGATCATTGTAGCACTGTACTTTGACTAGACTTAAAATGATTGGATGGTGAATTGGACATAACCTCCGGAAAATTAAAGATTTCGAATCCCATGACAGTTTATTAATTACCTTTTCAAATTGATTTGCATTGTCGTCCTTGGTAATTCCGAAACTCTCCCTCCTCCCTCACTCTCCTCCTTTCTCTCTCTCCTTATGAAGCACAGGCAAAATCATACAACCAAATAATGAGCCACAAACGTCCCTTTAAAAGGCCCACGCGTGTTCTGAAAACCTTTATCGCCTAACGCCTCTATAGGCAGCTGTTCCTTCCGCCCTCAATTTGCAACTATTTAGAGAGGACCTTTTTATATAACTATTTTTAAACCTCGGTTACTTCTAAAATTCTCTCACATACCTTATTAGATTAGACTTTATACTGACTTCCCGTGCATATCCTGCGTCCGGAGTACCGGGTGATGCAACAAGTGTGTTATGTAACCAAATCATGCCTGATGTGCAATATGATAATATACGTAATCGCATTATGATAGGCAAGCTTGCTTCGGTACCAGGAGAGTATGATTCAATATGGGTTAAAAATTATGGACGTAAACCGATAATCGGAGCTAAACGCTACATCATCTAGAACATGTAATAGATTATCTGATCCCAGAAGAAACTATGTGATCTTAGGCTGAAGCATTCATAATCTTTGACCACAGAACGAAACTTACAATTCTTATTCCAATCATTAATCACGGGATTTTTCTTGACAGGGGTCAAATTAGGATGAGGATACCCCTTGTGAAGGAAAAGAATCGAATATTATGACGTTACGTAGGATAGCAGAAGTTAAGTAGTACAGTGATAGGCTCAATGGAAACTTTTTTCAAATACATTAAAATAAAGTCAGCCTGCTACTACATCATAAAAGCAATCAATAGTTCACCTTTAGTCAATGAATGCTACGACCCCAATGTCAATGAAGCCAAACCCATGGCGAACCCATAAATTGTACTTACACCCCATTACGATCATTCACCATGAGATACGATGATAAGGTCGAATGACCGAGATAGGGTTACGGTCATCGCCCTATTCGATTATATAATCGATTCCATCCGATACCGATACTCGATCGTAATTATGGTAATGGTAATTATGGTAATGAGTCGTGTCGATCCACCATGAATTTTCGATGGGTAATTAAGTTTAGTCCATGTTGTGTTAAATGAGAGTTCAGGCGACGCCAAATGACGAGTTATATAAGTACCCGAAACCATATACCTAGACCTCGTGGTAGATGACCAACTATGGATAATAGTAAACCTGAAAAATAGCAATAAAGCTACTGCAGACAGTTGTGTATCGTTGAAAACCTTTTTGCAACGCTTCGTGCTCCTAAAGAATACTTAGAATCACTGGAGAGTTGGGGTTTTGGGGTGCTGTATTGAACTGAATTCCGAAATTATATATATACATATTTTGAATAAGTACTTTATACTACTGCCCTGTCACCTGTGCACTTGAGTATCTTATGATTTGAGTCAGCGAACGGAGTTCGCGTGGCTGACTTTTGAGTAAATATTTGAATTTTTACAACAAATATCTTATATTCCATCGATGCGCTAAGAAGTACGTCATTATTTTTATAAGAGCGAACAGCCTGGCAAAATACTGGCCGCTGTTTTAGACAGCGAGAACATGATAGGCAATATTGAGACATCCTCCAAATCAATCATACAATCCATTTTAAACATCATTCATCACACGGCTTATGACAAACAGCCTTGCAAATGTCCCGGCATTAAGGCGTGTTCAAACGTTACGAGTGCACAATTACCCTGGTCGCAGTAATCAGGCTGTAATGGCCGCGATCGTATTATCATCTGTTTGATTTGTTGATGGCGCTGCTAATTGTACGGCTATTAAGCCAATGGACCGGCTCTGGCATTAAATGAAATCGGTGTGTGATTTGGAGTTTACTGATAGTATTGTGTATTGTTTTTGGCGGTTCCATACAATGTGTCCTGTAACCAACAAAGTGTAACTGTGTTCGTGAAATTTGCCTGCCAAAACGTTATTGTAGGTTTAGTACCTCTTCCAATGGAACAGAACAGTCTCGTTGTCTTGAATTTTTTTTGTCATCATTCTGTACGTTTATGAGGACGAGCTCATGGCTAAGTAATAACTGCTGCAAGTTAAGCATGTCAGGTTCAGCTACGCTTGCTGGGGTTGGTCCGTGGATGGGTGACCATCTTTACATACTGAGACTCCTCTGTGCCTCGGAAAGCACGTTAAGCCGTTGGTCCCAGCTGTGATTCATGGATATTTGACAGTCGTTACTGGTCGTCAGAAGCCCGAAAGTCTGACAACCAAAAAAAAGGGAAAAGGGAAAAGGCCAAAGGGGTATCGTATTACCCAGTTACTGGGTTGTGGAAGTCAGATAGGCAGTCGCTCCAGGTGAAATACTGGTATTCAACTGAATCCGGTTAGACTGGAAGCCGACCGCAATAAAGTTTGGAAAAGGCTAGGCAGATTGATTGATCTGTACTTTTATATAAATAATAATAATATCCTGTGACGTAGGAGTCAGTGATTCTCCGTAGCAAAAAAGTTAATTTGAGTAGATAACTTGGAAAGATTTTACAATTAATGATGGAAAACAGAATTATAATTTCTACAACGATAAAAAAAAACAAATGAAAAATGTTTAGGTATGCGTATCATGAAACGTGTGTGTAGTGTGTTACTGTAGGGTGTGTGTGTATAGTGTATGTGTAGGGTGTGGGTGTGTTTGAATAGATTTATGTATAATTAAATATCACTGTAGATAACCCAGTAGAAGATCCTCAGTTGTTGTTTAATTTATAATTTAGGAAATTATAAATTTTTGTGCTAGAAACTTAAAATATGCACTACTCTTTGATTTCCTAAAGTATTTGCTTCCTTATTAGTTTGGCTTTTAACCTGGTTTCATGCTAAACCAGGCCCCTTAGCACACCCTTAAGAGGTCCAAGCTTATAATGCAAGTAAATAAACTGCTGAAACAGTAAATAAAATAATCCCACTTACAACAAAAACCCTTACGTGTAATTCTTCAAAGGACCTGGCCCAAAGAAGCATGAATAATAACGACATAAATCCTCAAAATACAATCTGACCTACAACTTAGCAGTAAACCAGTTCTCTAACAAACATTACTATTAATACGGGACAACGGACACAGCATGTAAATTACTTTTGAATAACTAATTTCGTCGGATTACACCGAGTCTACGTTCAAGATTTAATAGGGTGTCTGGGGCTCTTGAAATTTGTACTGGATGGGCTCTTGCTTTTGTTTTAGTGGGCTAGTAGAGCTTTGGCCAAAACAATCTTTAGCAGATGCTTCTGCTACAAAATAGTTTGTATGGTTGGAGTGATGATTGTTCATATCCTTTTTTAATTTTGTATAATTAATCTCCTAAGCCCTATTCAAATAGAAAGTGATCGTCACACGAATACACAATCGTCGCGCTTCATATTAAGACATTGCCTAATATTTTTAGAGCATCTAGTAATAAAACTTCCGCTAATGTTAACGGATTATTTCAGTACAAAGAACTACATGAGCAGTTCATTATAGCCTACCTAGACCAATCATTACAATAAGAACAGTGTTGATGTCTTCTTTGTCAGAAACCACCTCCCCAGTCATAAACAGACGGGTTGTAACACAGTCCACCCATAGTTATTAACCTGTCGTTAAACACGAACGCAACGCCCAAACGAAGTGCTTAAAATGCTCACTTTGAAGACCAAAACGAGCAATATGTGACTGAACAAGGAGGTTAAAAAGTCGTATAGGTAACAGCCAGATAGCAATAAAATTTACAAGTACTAAAGACGTAAGTGCAAGTCGTTAAACTCTGTCCAATTTTAGTGTTTAAAATTACCGACAAAGCCGCATTCTTCTCTACAACTACAACACAGCATCCAAACATGACAATCGACCACCCAAAAGGTAAAACTTGGTTTTACTAAGCTTCCAATTTAAACGATAGCGCCCCAATCAAACTGATTGATTTAGTTAAACTAATTGAAAATCATAAAAACTCAGCATAAAAGGATCTTAAAGACATCTCATGTCAGTTCTCCCCCGCGCAATTAATAAATATTCTTTATTTTCCTCTTTCATTTCTCGAAGTCTGAGCATTCGTTGAATGCATTTGAGCAGAATATTTTTTTGTTTTCTACTATACGGGTTTTGTCCAAAAAATCTACGAATGCAACGCAGCCGTAACCGCGTGCGGAGGCGGGAAAATTAAACTATAATTATTTTAAGAAATTATCAATAGTTATCGAACGATGGAATGACTGATCAGCTTAAAAATATTAGGAGAAACAGCGCATTAAGAGGGTTTATCCTAAAAGTTGGCAAAGTAGCAAATAGATGTCAAATATTTCACTATTTTAATTAATTTGGCAATATTACTGTGTGGAAATAAAAAATGTGGCTAACTAGCAAACTAGAATATTAATAATGAATTGCGATTATAACATTGAATTTGATGTTGTACCCATTTTAGGTGTAAAAAACGCATTTGGAAAGTTTCCAAATAGTTTTTTTACATCTAAACATTCGATGTTACGATATTAATTATTGCATTTCATAATCAATATTCTAGTTCGCTAGTTAGCCTCATTTTTTTTCCACACAGTAATATTGCCAAATTAATCAAAACAGTGAAATATTTGACATCTATTTGCGATGTTGCCCACCTTCAGAATAAACACTCTTAATAGTCAATGACAATCAAGACTTGAGCATTAAGTAGTCCATAATAATTTATACCCATTTAAATACAAACAAAATATTGACAAAGACTACTGCCCATACATGTACAAGGACTCCGATGGCAAAAATATTAATCACCAAACCGCTATTATCACATAAAAATATACGAAGCTTCCTAGTACGGTCATACCATCGCGAATTATTCCATTGTGTGCAGGAAGCTAACCTTATAGGTGGTTAGCGATTGCCATTCTCGGGCCCACATCTCGAGGTACGATGACCCGTGACTTTATGACTACGTGGGATATAGGAAACCTTTAGGTAGTGTTGTAGGCTAAGTAAGGAATTAATAATGAGTAAGATTACTAAAATTGGTTTTACCAAAAAAATAATTGGGGTACTTACTACTACTACTACTACTACTACTCAAGCTGCTAATGTATGTACCTGTGTTTTACAAGTAAATATTTTCATTCATTCAGTGTGTTCCTATGCACTAACAGTAACAGAATCTGTACTTCTGTAGTATCTCATGTAACTGGAGTTATGCAAATTGCATTGCACAAACATCCCAGACTCTATCCAGAGTAACAAATGATATTTCTAAGCCATCTTTTCTTTTTACAGTAAGAACCTGCAAACCTTCACACAGAAATTCTTCGGAATGTCCAAATCCAATGCGCACCGAGATATCTTAAGAAATTGAAATTGTAGCCTATGAAAATATCTAATACAACAATTGGAAATATATATTTGGAAACCAAGCAGTTAATGCTAGTAAAGGTTGGCTAAATGTATTCATGAGCTTGCTACTGTGTTAATTAAGGTTTAGTATGGCACAGAATACAAAGTATAGTAATTACACATTTATAAGGTTAATGAGATAGATACTTATGAAGATGAGCCGGTACAAAAATTACCACAGATATAAAGGGAGGCAGTCCTTGAAACAGTCCACCCCGAAAAGAGCCACTGCAGCTTGCCAGAATAAGCATGCTGAAGAGGTCATGGGCCGGCCATATTAGCTGAAGAACCGATGACCGTTGGGGTAGACGTGTTCTTGAGTGTAGACCGCGAATCGGCAAATGTAAGATAGGACACCCTCAGGCTAGGTGGAGCGACGATCTTCGCAGGGTGGCTGGTAGCAGGATGAGAGATAGAATAGAATAGAATAGAATGCATTTATTCGTCAGAATATTGTACAAAGTTGTTATGTGCATTATTTATTACGATCATAATATTCTGCCATTTCCGGCGTACAAATATGGTTTGTAAAATTATGGGTCATCATTACATAAAAATTTAATTATTAATTAGAATTGCAAATAATTTAAATAAATTGAACAATAGTTGTAAAAGAGATTAATTATACAAGTCAAAATTCAATAAGGTCAAGAAGATAACATTTGATTTATAAGCAAAAATGTCAATTATGAAGGTCAATTTTTCATTCATAAACTCTTCAGTCGATTAAATAACATTTGCTTAAAATAAAGTTAAATAATTTACATTTAAATGTTCTGAGGCTGAGGGTTTTAAAGCCATAATTTGTTATAAACAGTACATGCAGGACATGCAGTATACATTATTAGAAAACGATTTAATTCTACGCCTAGGAACATTAAGGACATGCACTTTGCAGCTGAGTCTGGAAACAACATCATTATACAAGTCAAATTCGTGTCTGTTTTGGTGTACAAATATACAAATTACAAAAATGTATCTTTTCCCAACTATGTTGGTTTAGGCTTACAGTCTAACCAGATGCAGCTGAATATCAATATTTTACATGGAGCGACTGCCTATCTAACCTCCACAATCTAGTTACTGGGAAACATGATTATGATGTCAGACTTTTGGGCTTGTGACTACCCGTAACGACTGTCAGAGATCTACGAATGATATGTATATGGGTCTCGATATGTAATGGATGGTCACCTATCCACGAACCGACCGCGACAACCGTAGCTTAACCATCGATCGACCGGTGCGGCTGTTATCATTTAGCCATGAGCGAGGGGTTAAACTACTAAAAATATGTCCTGTATTACCTGCTACACACCACGACATGCACGGGTTTCCAATGCTTTAGTCACCTCGTTAGCTGTTTTCTTGCCAATTTGCTATATTTTCCTCTTTCCCTACATACACACACTTATGCAGTATTGGCTTCGTGTAAATACTTACGTCAAAAGAAGCCGGGGGAATTACACGTCAAAGAAAACGACTAAGAGTGCTATTTACGAGTTAAGTAGTAATAGTATACATAGAGTAATTAATATAGATGAATGTAATAATATCGTTAAACCATACCTTCTTTATAAGTAGAGAAAAGTAGTTACATGCCCAAAAGTCTAACAATTGGCCTAGCGTTAGGATATCAACAGTCCCCAATTAAGTAAGATTGGATTGTAAAACTTCTAAAGTAAAGTTATAATACTCCACAGCATGCGTAGCTGAACTAGAGGACAACTGTTAATTAACCGAGAAAACATACAAGTTAATTAACGAGACACACTTACAAAGCGTCACTTCCGCAAAAAACACTCTGCTAACGATTTCATTGCGTAGTTTCCTCTTTCCCATCGTGGCGCGCAATGGGCCGCTACTTGAGGGGTCCGTTGTCCAACAAACACCACGTGGTGAGCATTATAAGTGGTCGTCAGTTGTTTGAGTATTGTTGGATCGCCACACTCCGTGTTCAACCGGAACTTCGACAATAAGTCCGTATACGGCCTTACACACTGTCGTGACGTCAAAATAAATGACTTAAACACCTTACGCATGAGGAAGTACGAAGAACTGTAATGATAACTAAAATAGCGGGAGTCGGGACTGCAATGGGTGATAGATCGATAGATAAACCATTTATTTGAAAAGAAATAGCACAACACACAAAAGCACAATTAAAAGATATAGATCATGCAAATTGATGATGAAAACAGAAAAAAAGGAGTTGTAAAAGTAGTAATTCATATCTTACGATCTCGAAGTCGTCTATTCTCACTAGGTGTAAAATACTAACCTTGAAACAGAAGAACATGTAGGGAGCCTACTCTCTAAGTCCGTCATCGGAGATACGGGCCCATCCGAACGCAGTTCGAAACTTCGGAGAGAACCCTATACCCGATTCATTAACTTTTTCTTTTCAGTCGGGAAAAAACACGGAGTAGGAACAACTGTCAAATCCTGGTGTTATTCACGCTTAGGTCGGGCGATGTGAAACACCAGTAACTTCGGCCGAAACTACGGACTTACGTATTTAGGGAGTAGACCTCCAGCATTTGATGATACGGCCTTTAGTTGTCATTTCCATATCACATTGGCCCTTAACCCGCGACTAAGCCACACATTAAAAAGAATCAAACTGAAACTGGTGCTTCATTAGTCTGATTACTTTTATTTGTATTTCCTAGAAAAAGACGTCGAGTAAGTCGTCGTTCTTAATTTGTTTGTGTTATCATTAGTCTCGCAAAGGGCTTTAAGTAGTTTAATCAAAAGCTAAACGATGTAGAAATCCTTCTTTATTTTATTCACAAGGCAACTACAGCAGGTAGCAATCACAGTATATCACTAGGTTCACATTATACGTTTGGATCTGATTTATCACTCAAAGCGTATCATATCGTATTGCACAACACGACTAGCAACAACAATAATAATGATGATAAATACAGTAAAAGAAAAATACTTCACTAAGTTACAGCTACAAGGTCTGTCAGAGCCTCTGCCCTCCGACTCACTTCTACTTAGGCAGGGAATGTGTAGGAGACCAAACACGCCAGGTAAAGTACATAAAAGTTACATAATTTAAAAAGAAACAGTACTTCTATTACGTAATGTTGAAAGACACTAGCGTTGTCCTTTATTTTCAATATAAAATTTATTAAATATATTTTATATATAAAAAATGCGTGAGTTTATTATTTATATAAATGTGAATTAGGTTTAAAGAATTTATTCTCGGAACAATAAATAGGTTCACTCACAATGAGCTACAAAGTAATTGCTTAAATCTAAATGAAATACATTTTGCCTCAGGTGCGTGTTGGTGAGGTTATACAAACAAATATTAGGTAGGTAAGAAGTTGCTAACATTTATTGATAGGTATGCGGTATAACTACATTTTATGTATATGATTTTTTAGTTTTATTTTGAATGAGTTAATGTTGTTACAATCTTTTACGTCATTTGGCAGGTCATTATACAGCTGTGCTCCTTCGAACAATATGGTTTTTTTACCATAGTTAGTACGAGCTTGTCTTCGTTGTAATTTATTTTAATTTCTTAGGTTGTGTGATATTGTTTTTTTGTGTAATTGTAAATTGGATTGTATGCTGTTTGTGGTGATTTTTTTAATTAGAATGCAGGTGCCGTATGTGTAATATGTGTATAGTTGTGCGAATTTAATAATTTAGTTTTTTCAAATAGTATTTTAGTTGGAGTAAGATGGTATAGGATTTTAATAATTTCAGAATTCAACTTTCGATCCCTCTGTTTCTATTTTAATTACTACAACAAAAACTACTAAATAACTCTCAACACATATAACTCCAGTTTAATCCCACTCCATACAAACTAAAAACATCTCAGCCATGATATATGTGCCGGCTAAAATATGTTGCTACTTACTGAAATTTATCTAAAAGCGGCTACTGGCCACAGCAAACCGTTATTTATGAGGTAAAGTTTCCACACATTGTAGCAACTATATGATTTATATTAGGCTTTTGTACAACCCTTAGCGGTGATTATATTCGTGAGTTTCGTGTCTACTCTATTTGGGGACGGAGGTCACAATCATTTTGTGGTTTTGGTAAGCTATGTCAAAGGCCTGATCCCAGTAGAACAGCAAAATAGGAAAATATTTGCAGGATAGCGGGTTCGTGCAACATAAAACATAAAAAAATCTTAATATTTTATTTCACATGAACCTACATGGGCACTTATGGAACGTTAGAAGCTAGGTGCACGGGACATAGAATTGATCATAGCAAAGCCCATAAAATCTTTGCAGCTATCAAGATTATTAAAACTTAAAAATGTAGTAATATTTCATTATTTGTCTTTGCGAAACCTTATTTCTACACCAAATGTAGCCAGAGCAGCGAGCAGAACCATTCTTCTGAATTATAGGTGCTCTTAAAGCTAACGATGCACTGCATACAATAAAGTTGAACAGAAACTTACCTCACTGAAGTATTCAAAATTTAAAAGACCCAGCTGCTCTGTATAGAATAAGAAAACAGTCTGGGGAAACTTAATGAAAATTTTAAAACCCAATCTCGGCTTTCTGAAGATTTTCAATATAATACGGCCGTTCTTTTGATCCCACACGCGGGCATGAGGGGTCCCACGGATTCGGTTTACCCACCTCCCCCCATTATTAGTCTAGCCTGTATACTCCGAAATTCAATTCGAGGTGAAACTTTCCGTTACTTAAGAAATATCATCGTGTCCTTTGTTGCTTTTATTTTCTTCGGTATTCTTTGGGAAAGAAAAGGGTATAGAGGTGTCTTTACTGAAATTGAATTTTGCGATCAGGTGCTTAATGTTTTTGGGATTATGATAGACCTTATGTGTTGCTTCATTTTCATCAGATTTAGTTCGAAGGTACCTTTTATTTGATGGCCCTACGGGTTTTCGAGTTACAAAAATATATTTGATGCAGCTTTTGTCGTTTGCCCTTTGTACATTTCGTTTTTGTTGCATCAATATGATATTATATTACGTGCCAGGCAGATTTATAAACAAAGCCGTATATAATAGCCATGTTAAAAAAAATCTGTAATGATAGAAGTAAGATGGATAGATAAATACAAAATGCTATCGTTTCAAAGGGAATTGGAAATTATTGAACATTATCTAACACATTTACTTAATAATCGTAATAACAATATCACTAAAATCTACCAATTGAAAACACTAATGAGTGTTTTGTAATTTACATAAAAAGTACGTTAGACCACAGTATATTGTATCATGTTTACAAAGGCTTTACTAATATTTGGTTTTACTACTTCTACTGACAATGTATGTTTACATTTTCCACTATTACAAGCAATCCTCGTGCCATAATAATTTTGTTTCATTCAGTGTAATCCTCGTAAATGAATTTTCTTTCAGCTTCCATTTTAATATACTATTTTGCTTTGCAGACAAAAACTCGAATCTCAGACAAACCGCTACGCGAGAAAATGAAACCGAAATCGCAATTCACGTAGAAAATAACACGAAAGAGCAAGGGGTGGTCTTTTTTTTTTTTTCTTCTAATTTGTACATTCAATTTTCCGGTGCACAACGGAGCTCACACGGCGTGACGTGCATTTTAATTATAAAATGTAATTAAAAAGTCAACGGTCTCCGCGTCTGTCCGCGACGAACGTCGGCCGCAGAATGCAAACGTTTAATTTAGCGTGCGGTCACTTACAACCTCGTTTCAGCGACCATTTTGGTCAACTCGCGTTGTCTTTATTGGCGGAAATATTCAAAATAAGAAACAATTTACTAATGTTCGTTTGTTTCATTACTTTCATGGCTTTTGTATATCCCTTAAGTTTCAAAAGGTTTCCCTTTATGCAGCTGCTATGCTATGTCAACATCAAAATGCAAATTCTGTATTAAAACAGAAATTGTAGCGGGGCTGCATCGTATTAAAGTTTATCCGTGTGTAAAGTAAAAAACCGGCCAAGTGCGAGTTGGGCTCGCACACGAAGGGTTCCGTACCACCGTACAATATTTAGCAAATATTACGTATTCAAAAAAAACTACTTACTAGATCTCGTTCAAACCAATTTTCGGTGGAAGTTTACATGGTAATGTAGGTACATCATATATTTTTTTTTAGTTTTATCATTCTCTTAAATTAGAAGTTACAGGGGGGGGACACATTTTACCACTTTGGAAGTGTCTCTCGCGCAAACTATTCAGTTTAGAAAAAAATTATATCAGCAACCTCAATATCATTTTTGAAGACCTATCCATAAATATCCATAGTTTGATGAATTTTTTTTTTGAGATTCAGTTCTAAGTATGGGGAGAACCCCCAAAATGTATTTTTTTTTTCTATTTTTGTGTGAAAATCCTAATGCGGTTCACAGAATACATCTACTTACCAAGTTTCAACAGTATAGTTCTTATAGTTTCGGAAAAAAGTGGCTGTGACATACGGACGGACAGACAGACAGACAGACATGACGAATCTATAAAGGTTCCGCTTTTTGCCATTTGGCTACGGAACCCTAAAAAGAACTGACGTAAACAAAAACTGCGACAGTTGTTTATAAAGATGAAGATTTATGCATAGTTGAAAAGAAGTAATAACAAGTTAATTATCGTTATGCACTGTGGATGCTAATGCGAAGAAAAAGAAAAATGGTCCAGCTAAGTTTTCTGGGTATTGCTAACTGTATGGTTATACTATAATCAAACAGCAATTCAAGATCTTATAGAATTCAGAAATAACAGTTACTAGAAAGTCAGCTGTTTGGCCTTGCAGCACAGATTGTAAAAAAGCATAGAAATTGATATTTTAGACGATCAACTATAATCAAGGCTACTCAACCTTAACAAAACAAGGACAACATCGAATACCACGCAACACAATAAGGCAAATCTCGTTTACATAGACGAAACCTTCATTTAGGCCCCCAAACTATGAAGTTAGTGAACAGGAAACAATCGCTCCTAACTTGTGCCAAGCGATAATAGATCTGTCTCCGGGGGCGTACTAACTACAGTCCATTTCGTTTGGAATCACAGTTTACATTTTACGCTTATGTGTTGTTTACGATGCTTTGAACCATTTGTAGTTTTGTATACTGTATGTCAAATTGCGTTTGGTGTTTGGTCACTTTTGGATGGGTCATGAGGATTTAGTGGAAAATTTATGAGGAGTCAGTTTTGACTGGTTTAGTCCTTTGTTTTAATATGAAATTATTCTTTTAGGTGGTGTTACGTTTACTTCGTCTAGATCCGAAAGTTTTAACTTAATTTTAAAGATTGTAATAGATATTTCGATTCACCTTAGTATTCACTGATCGAAAATTATTAATTTTGGTTAACTTACTTTTTGAGTGCAACAATGTTAGTAATCAGTAAACTTCATCCAATCTTTTTTTTTTCAAATTGTTGTAACGAAACAACGAACAAATTTACACAAATCCACGTGGAAATCATCCCCGAAATATCTTAAACAATGAAATACAGGACAAAAAGAAGAATTCTATCAAGAGTCTTGAAATTCTATAAAATCCCATTGAACCGGATTTCATTTCGCGTTTATTGGTGCAGTCATTGAATCTCACGGTCCACGCTCGCTGCAAGATTGATTTAAGTTTCTTTGTATAAAAATTGGATAAACTTTGTTCAATCCCAGGTTTATTGTCGGTTCTGATTTATTGCGTGCTCTTTGGGAAACAACTGTAATATCGATGATTACATCACTATAAACTTATTCACTATTTTATTTTTATCGACATCATAAGGACTCATTTCTGTTGGCATTTTTATTTATGCAATACTGATAATGGTTTTTCTCCTACTGTGGACGTATTTCGGCTGAATTAATAAAGATGATGATGGTTTTTGATGTGTAACATCTATCCCCTCGCTTTCCTGCGGGAGTAATTTCGTGAAAAGGGACGGAAGTGTGTAACGCGCTATTTGATTTGACCAATGAGCGCGCGCGGTGCTAAAGTTGTCCGTCAGATGTTACCAACCCATTTTTCCGAGAGGTTGGTACTGCACTACTGGTCAGGCAAGATGTCAGATCTTACACATCTTATGCGACTACTGTAAGGCTTCCTAGTTTTTTTTTACTTGCAATGTGTGTAATGGCTTTGGTTACAGTTTTGCGTTAGTCACTATTGAAACAATAAATTGGTTGAGTTTATTGTCCACACGACTTCGTGTGTATTCAAATCATCTATCACTAACTGTGTAGTTAACACAATAATCTATTCTTATCTTATTTATTTGAATTACACTATTTCTTGCGTTTCCATGTAAAACGAGATCTAAACCGATTTAATATAGAATATTGCGTAAATGTCTTAGAAGTAAAAGCGTAAGACAATATCTTTATTACATTTTCTACCCATACAGACTAATAATAATGAAATTGTTCCCTTTGTTCCAGGTAAAGAGGCAAACGCTTAAGTTGTCCCCATATTATCATATCGCTGACTTTGGGTAAGAAAATATATTATGATTACGAAAACACCCGTGCTTTTGTTGTTTTACGGGATATGGAGGCAATATGTTCCGGATTTAAGCGATTATAATTATCTAATATAATTTGAAGATTTCACTTGTAAAGTTGGAAACGAATGATGGTTGGTAACAAAGTGTAGTAAGTGTAGAAGATAGGTTGGTGTTTAACTTAATTGTTTTTTAAAATGTATGAGAACTTTACTCAATCTTAGACATAGGTATTTCTCTAGTGACCTGTGCCCCTTACTACTAACTTCATGATATATAGACAGTAAATTAATTAGTCTACTAGTTTTATCTATTATGGTCAATAATAACTATTAATCTATTTCAAGCATAAACCCACAACCTTTTCATTTCATTAAAGTATTGGCACATACACCGTAATTTTCCGCACTCACAGAAAATTATTGAGACAACAGGCAAATGAAAATGAATTACTGTTGTTATTCTTGGCAATGAATACAAGAATAAAATACTGCCGGAGCCAGGACCCTCTTCTCACTGAAAAATAAATTAAGTAAGTGTACCTATTTATAAGTTTACTTAAGCTTTCTTAGATGAATAAATAAACTTATCTACTAAATTCTTGGAACATTCCCATTATAAGGCCTAAAACATGCTCAGTCGTTACATCAGCATCATCTACTTTCTTTTCTTTTCCAACAATAAAGGAGTCACTTAGAAATATTCAAAAGAAAAACAGACTGAATAAAATGTTGAGTGGTTCGTAATATTTCAAGTAAACTCGTTGCTCCCACGGGAAATTAGAATAACTGCAGCGTAATTGACTTTGTCTCCGCCCATTATTTACACTGTGCTAATACTAGATTTATGAAATACTGTCGACTGTGAAAGACGATGTCTACGTTTACACACGGAGTCTGTGCAATCCTTTACCTTTGGTCTGGCTGACTTTTGTACTACTTTTCTCATAAGGGACGACTTGCACTATGATTTGGTCTCCTCAGCCTCATTATTTTCTTCTTTAAAAACGAGTTTATTTGCTACCTGGTGACCATTGTGACTGTTTTGTTCCACAGCTTAAAACTATTGTGCGCATTACAGTGGATCTCTTGAGCATGAAAGACCGTAGTTATGAGTACAATTAAAATGTATTCGTTAGTGTTATTTAAATTAATTTTAATACACAGACGCACCATTTTCTTTTATTTATTCGTCTAGACTTCGACTAACTCCCGCCGGATATACGAGTATTATTAGAAATAATTCTAAAGGATTATTTAATTTTCGATCTAAACCTAGCGTTGGGTATCTTTCTGTAATATTCTGTCTTCATTCTCAGACAAGATTATCAACACCCACACATTTTCAGCTTTATTTTATTTACCTACAGTAACTTCGCAAGCTTTTTCTCATATTTACGGGCTTTAGATTAACTTGAACTGTTTTATCTAGTTTTCATGGGTTATATTTTCTCGTTTTAAGGATTTTAGTTTTACTTTGCCCGTGTGAGCTAGCACCAATTTTATTTCTTTCTTTAATATAGGTACACAATAGTGTTCCAGTAACTCAGTCTGTCTCTTTGTTTGGTATGTACTAAGGAATTGTTTTGATAATGTTTGGCAGAAAGAGACCTTGGTACCTGGTACGTGGAGGTAATGAGTTACTTTTGTGTCAGAAAAAGAAAAATGTTTGATCCGAAGTAAAATATTCAGTAGCCATTTTAATCCGAAACCATAACCATCAAAATTCGCATTAACAAACTTTATAAATGCACCTAAGTATTTACAGTAAACATTAAACAAGATTTAATTAAGCTTACGGCTTAATATGTATTGATAGAGGATCTCACTCCCGATTCATTACGCTTTACGGTGTACCACGGTAGGAATAAACAAAGTTAGGCTGTTACGTTTATGTGACTCCATCAAAAACTCCATCAATATGATGAGAGGTTTTATGGCGCCCAACGTGGGCCCACGTAATGAGCGACATTTATTCTCTTATACTTGCACTTCGTTTATTAAAAAATGCTTGATGTTTATTTTGGACCTGCTTTGTGGTATGTTGTTTTTTTTTTTCAATGGTTTTAATAATTTTAGCTGAAAAATCTTTGGAAAGGTTAGATCTGTCTTTCGTTCTTGCATTTCTTGTATTATCTCTAGAAAATTCAGTAAATAAACCGGCCAAGTGCGTGTCGGATCACGCACAATGAAGGGTTCCGTAGTTGGGATGAATTTATCCTAATAATAAAATTAACATTATAGTTGAAAAACATGTTCTCCCATACGGAATGTTTGGGAGAATATGTTTTTGCAACTGCAAATGTAAGTTGGTCGATTAATACTCGTTAATTTGTAGAGCCTACTTACCTGTGATAGTTTTCCTTTTAATTTCCTTATATATACTACTGTCTTGAATTTTTTCACATATCTTAAACCAATCATTTAGCTTGCACTTGACTCTAACCAAAATTAGCACTTTAAAAATTTATATTACGCAAACGCAATCCCTGCATCCAAAGTGAGCGTCTATGCCATGTGGGGTGTCGTTGGAAAGCCAAAGACACCCCACATCATGGGATAGACGAGAGAAAAAAACTCCCGCACTTTACGTGTGTTTTTTTTTCTTGATTTTTTTAACCACTATGTCGGCGCGATTAATATATACCCATAGTATATCCATGCCAAATTACAGCTTTCTAGTATTAAGATTCTCTGAGCTAAGCCGTCAACAGACGGACATGGCGAAACTATAAGGGTTTCTTGTTGATTACGGAACCCTAAAAACGACTATTCGTACTAGACTTTGCAATACCTAACGTTAATAGTAAAGAATCGTTTCCGGAAGTTTCCTTGCTTAACTTCAAAACAAATTGAATTAACGCATTTTTCGTTTCGCCAAAACATTAACAGCAACAGATATATTTTAAGAATAAACTAGCACTGTAACCAACATCCTATAATAATTAGCAAAATTTACAGGTTGCATTCCAAATTCATAAATAAACGAACATCAAATATTCAAGTGAATCCTTGCAGCACCTTTAGTTTGTGTAACCACAGTCTGCATGTTTGTTTCCATCTCGAAATAAGCCCTGTATTTACGCTTTAATTCATTGGCAAGGTAATCAAAATGTTAGTTGACGTGGTAATTAATATTTCAAGTTAGAACTGGCTTTACATAGCTTAATAACCCACTGTATTTCTCTTCACGAAAACATTATTTTTAATTTAGTTTTATTTATGCTTACTAATGTGGCACACATTTACTTATGAAGATTTGATAAAGTACAATAAAATAAACAAAAAAAGTTATACTTACTTAAATATAAAGTCAGGGAAACGAATTATTAATCAAATTACCCGCCAACTTTTATCGTCCGCATATTCAAATCATAACTATCATTCTTTGATAGTTGTATGAAATGGCTATAACACGGCAAATTGACGTAGGGTGTCTTCGCCTAACAGTTAATTTCCCTATCTGTACTAAGAGGAGCTGGATTTATAAAGTTAATATTTAATGGTAGTGATTATTATTATTATATCATGCCGTAAATGCTCAGTGCTGGCCATTGACATTGTAAGTGAGTTCGGTAATCGAATTCGTGATCGTAAAATATTGTTATGAAGGGTACAGTAACACGCTTTTGCTCCGATCTAATCTTTATCGCAAAATCTTGGCCTATTTTTTTCACAATCGCAGTGGTTTACCATTTAAACTAAGTGTATTGAAACTTTCACATAATATTTTGTTTTGATTGAATGCCCAACAGCTTCCAGAACTACAAACTAAATCCCATTAAAAACACAACCACGTAACAAAAATAAAAGTGCAACTATCAAACAATGGTTAGCAAGTTCATGCTCACATTTCTCAAGTTTCAGTACGAAGGGTTCCAAATTGTTTCAAAGGAATTCCGATAGTCCGAAACCCATTAGTTTCGGCACTCCAATATAAAATGCCATAGCTCGATAAATAAACTGTTCTTTACTTTGACAGTCAATTTATAAAATGTCCAGTGGAGGTCTTGCGGTTTTTCGGTGAAATGCCTGAAACTTTCGCAATGCTGATGAAACAAGTGACCAGGGATTTAAGCCCCAAAGTTATTTCAAATAACGTTGTGGTTTCAGAAATGAAAAATGAAATAAAAATTACTGTTGAATATAAAATAAATTAACGGAATTTAGTTGGCATCAAAATGTTATAAAGGGTCCGAATAATTGTAGCTATAAAAACTCATAGATAAGATGAAAGGCCAAGATAATGGTCGTTTCCATAATATCATCCATTTACCCGATGTTATTTCGAAAGTTAACAGAGCATAATTTCAGACCCATATTTACGTATTTCGCCAATCTGGTCTTAAATGTCGACTGTTGAAAATGAAGCACAGATGTTAGATATATTCCAGGTAACATTTTCCAGGTACCGAAATTCCGAACGTATAGCGAAGCAATCACTTAGTTCACCACAAGTTCAACGTAAACAACATTCGTACAAAAAGCTCCGCGGTTCTACGAAATAGATCAAAACTACGCGGTTTTCTGTTAAAAAATTCACGGCACGTTGCATACAAAACGATCCCATCAGTTTATATCGCACTTTCTTTTTTTCCTTACACGTTACCGTTTATATGCCTTTTATTTTCTTTCAACTATTTATTGGCTTCTGGGCTTAGGGTGCTGTAGGTAATGTATTTATTTCAAATCTAGGAGTAGGTATTAGTTTTGTCTTACATACATTTCTACCTATTTTTTAAAAAAGGCTACAGAAATGTAAGTTATCACTAGTTACTCCTTGCTTATTTCTAAAACCCGTGATCAATATAATTCAGGCACTTCTTCTTGGCTATAACGTAAAAATCCACTCTCGAGCTAAGACGGACACTGAGTGGTTAGATTGCCAAGTTTCACAATATCCTGTAAATGCAAAGCGCTGCACGTAACTCGATGGGCAAAAATCTCAGGTTTTTTAAATCCGTGCCATGACGTAGACATATATACCAGGAGTGCTCATAGACCGATATGCGATTAGCCGCATAACTTCACAAATTCTCCTGGCAGCATCGTTCAACAGAATTTCAATAAACTTCCATTGAAAAAAGAGCACATGAAAGTTTGCAACGCTTTTTGTAACAAGAACAGTTTTTCTACCTTTTTTAGCGGTTTGTGTATCGATCGCGCATCCATTAAATGTTGTAAAATGACAGCGCACGCCCGCGTCATTAAAACTCAACGTGCACCGGTGCCTTTTAAACTGTGTGGACACCAATGTACAGCGAGTGGAGCCGGTAAAAGGAATGAGTACACGCATACATGGAAAAGCAAAAAACATGAAACAAGAAAATAGAAAGAACTGCCAATGAAAATTGTGAATTGGTTTTAGCACCGACAGTGTTTGATGTAGAAACAAATGAAGAAAAGTAAATGCAAATGAATTGTTATTCATTGATTCGGTGTTTGCTTTGGTTTATAATTAAATTCAGGCAACAGTGAATAGTCTAATGGTGGTTTAATATTGCTAGCAACATATAAAACCTTCAAAGAATATGAAGAATAATACAGTTTAAAAATATCTCAATCAAATCAATTTCTTGCACGGTTAACAGCAAATCCGCATTTTCAATTTGAGCACCGTTTTGATAACTACTTTCCCAATAAATCTTGAATTCTTTATGGCCCCGCTGGTTTCCAATCTTTCAATTAATCGGTTCTTAAGAGAACTCGTGAAACTTAATCCCGGGATTTTCTCCTCCACGTCGTTTGGGATTTTTTTTAAATATCCACGGTTATTGCAAATATGAAATTGACACCTGGTTTTATTGGAAAGAACTGCTACTGGTGTAAAAATATCTTTAGGTTGATAATTTGAAAAGTTTTCCAGTATCAAGCGTATTGAAGACGTCTTCGAGTTCACAACGCATGTAAAAACATTTAACTACAAAGGTATGTATCGAAGTTTTATAAGAAGTTACTGACTTGTCGTTTATTATAGAATTTACGATCTTTTTTCGAATCTTTGTGAATATTAAAATTTTACGTAAGATAATTACATAAATCGTGCTACATTCTTTTGCCCGACCCGCTAGCTACATACGAGTAGATTCTCGTAAATTGAACTCGCAAATGCCGGTTTGAAAAATTGATGTAGAATGTAGGAAAGTAGTTTTAGATTGCTACAGAATCGACTACGAACACAATAGAAACTCGTTTCCAAGAATTGATTCTTAAATCTTTGAAAAATAACAGTCAAATCAAAATAGAAAAACCTAAGCTCATCCAGACAGGACCGTTCATTTCTATCTCCACGTTTAGTCCACCAGTGAATGCTATAGACATGTAATATGCATAACAATGGCGGTGGCATCCGTGAAGCTGACATCATGTCATTATCATGATTACAAAGCCTTATAACGAAGGAATAAAGTTCAAAATAGATGAACTTTCGCGTAGATTAATTGTACCGTTTTTGTTGGAACTTGCACAAGCGTTACTACATGTAGCAATCATTTACTCAATGTAGTAAATTCGTCTGTTTCATAGTTTTTTGTTCACTTAGTTACCGTTTGGGATGTTCTTTTATTTATTTTTGTGTGAATCACGGCAATATGTCGGCTATTTTATCTGAATTTAAAAATCCTTTTGCTGTTTTTCATTTTTCTATTTTTTAATCCTTTTTCTAGATGATGTATTTCGCTAAAATTTTGACATCACTTCTAGAAAAGCTTTGTGCTTTGGGCAATTTATCAAAGCTCACGTACCTACTTCACATGAGTTTCATGAATTTATCTTCCGAGAAAATCATATCATGGTTTAACAAGCGTTACCTACATTTCCGTTTACTCTCATGTTCTGATAGACCCTAATGGGCATGATACAAACAGTTGATAGTGTTGTCGTGAGTTCGTGTTCAAATAACAAGCATTACAATTGCAGTAACCTGCACTGATTGTTACCAGAATCAAAGTTCGTTTCATTCAAGCTGGGCCAAAATGAACCATTCCTTAACAAGAGCTGGCCTTATCGAAAAGATGCCAAACTTTTAAAAGTTCTAAAGTTTCCAATATTTTGTTTTCATAAAACTTCAAACATTCAATTCAAACTGTATATTTCTTCTCTAATTCACGGGAATATTCACAACAAATCCGCTTCATAAATCTCCATTCTGCACACGTTCACCTGCGAATTGGCGTATGCAATATGAGATCACCCTTTCAGCTATTCTGCCATCAAAGCCCATTCAGCTCGCGACTATTTCAAATATGACCCAAATACTGGACGAGTACGTTGAATATGGAATAAACGAGCGAAGGATGCTGTGCCCGTCCCAGGACGACGTAACGTCCTGGCTTGTAGCGTACCAATGCTGTCAGTATTTGTCCTGGGCCATAATGATTGAGTAATGTTTTGGTAGGTAGCGTTGTTTTTGGTATCTGTGCAAAAATGTCATTTGAATATGTAACTGCCAAGATCCATCACGAAGTGCCTCATTAGCAGTTACATATTTGAATAATTTGTAAGCCAGTACAATAATTGTGGATATCCAATCTATATCCATCTATACTAATAATAAAGCTGAAGAGTTTGTTTCTCTGGAACTACCAGTCGAATTTGAAAAAATATTTTTGCAATTGATAGCCCAATTCTTGAGGAAGGTAGTAGTAAGTAGGCTTAGAGCAAAAAGAAAAAGAAAAGTCAGAAAGAACGCTACTTAAGCGATAGTGAAATAATAGCGCGGGCGAGAGAGGAAGTTTTATAAAAATGTGGCTTTTATTTAGTATACCTAAAAAAAAACCTGTCAATCCGAAAGGGGCACATAGGTACTGGGATAACATTACCAAAAAACTTTTTGTTTTAAAATTATTATTGAAAATAAAAAAGTTATTGCTATTTCAAATTCATATTTTTAGTACCAAAATTACCCAAAATCCATAAAAAATTAGCACATTCTCAACAGGAGTCAAAGGTTAATATTTGTAGACATCCGCTAAACGACGGCCCCCCGCGCCCCATGTAAAATAAAACCTGGTAAAATTCCCTGAATTTGAAAAAGCGATTTTTTTCTTATCTTGAAAATGATCACATTAATAAACTCTCCCTATGATACCTAACTACACCTTCACGGATCATACACGGATTTTTACATGTTGTATTGTGTATCTAACGACTTCCACGCGCACAAAGTTACGGGCAGAAGCTAGTTATTTGATAAAATTGGAATCAATCATACAGCCCAACTTATCATTACGCCAGTAATACGTCGGCGTTGATTAATAGGCGATGTTAATAGGCCAATAAAAGTATGCGTTTGACTTGAACTGACATTCATTAATGCTTCCTCCTTACCCAACACGACAGCGTTGCGATATTATCGCTGTTTTCAAACATTCATCTTTCTTTTCCATGAATAATGTTTTCTGCCAGAACCGTCTGCTGCTGAAGATGCGTCTTCTTGATAGACCTGCGATTAATGATTAAATGACTGATCGTTGGTACTTTAAAGTGAATTAGTAGCTAAACTGTCGACAAATTTAGCCTTTAACACTATTAATAATTGAGGCAATCAATTAGGATTCCCACGTTTTGCAGAGTTCCAAGCAGAGATAATTAATAAAGGGAAATAATTAAGCTTCCGAAAAACAAATTAACTTCCAGCGATCTGTGGGTGACCCTAATACTATCTAAGCTGTGTTAAAATGAATTACCGAAAAAAATACCAAACTTCCGAAAAAAGTACTAAGTTTCCGAAAACATATGTTGTGCTAAAATAATCGTTTTCTTAAGCTTTATAGAAACCAGCTTAATTTCTACTATTGGATAAAGAATAACTGTTTTAACTCAACATTTTAATGAAAATAACTACCTACCGGTAGTTACATTCGGGTGCAGAGGTAAAAAAGGTTAGGTTAAGTCAAAACTGTGACCGCGCGCGAGCCGAGCGAGCGAAGGGAGACGTGCCGCGGCAGCGGCCGGTGAGCGCGAATACCAAGTTGCACGCAGATTTTTTTTCACCATTTTCTAATCCAGGTTTTGGGATGAAAATGACTAACTGTAGTTTTCGTTAAAACGCCATTTAAGCTGGTGGAAAAATATTACGTCAGCAAATGCTGTATTAGTTTTTCGGAATTTTCAGTATTTTATTCGTTCGTTTCTTTATTTGCATTCGCATATAAGCTGTCGGAAAATTAGTATTTAAAGCATTAAATTTCATATTTTGAATATTTCATTTTTTTTTCGGAGCTTTTAATACTACCCATGAATAAATACGCAAGAGTACATAATTAAAAGTCACTTGTTTGACGTTGCTTTTCGAACAGCTTTTGTCTAACTGTTGGACTTCAGAGCTATATCTGAAACCACCAGCCAGCATCCAAGATCAAATTAGCAACATCACGAAATCCCGTTTCACCTCGATACTCCACCTCTATTCAACCATATAGACCTGCAGTAACCCTTTCCCTACAGACCGTCGAATGCCCGCCTTTTCGACATTCATGGCATCCGTCGTACCGTAAAAGGGGACCAACTGTACCGTGTAATATTATGACGTCAACCGCGATGTTCTTTTTTTAAATATCGGTGTTTGAATCTTTAATGGCTTGTTTGATAAGCGTATTGCGTCTGTGTGTCTTTCATGGTTTATTAGGTTAATGGGTAAGGGCGGGACTTTGAAGGTCATTGGATTCGTTTAGTACACTTCTTAGTCGTTTAAAGACAGTTTGAAGCCTTTTTTATTTGTCTTCTTTTTCTTTGAGTGTCGTTTCTACTTTAGCATTAACTTTTTTTACTCTTAGAATACTCTCTATATTTCTGTGAGGTCAATCCTATTCTTAGTTACTGACTTTATTTTTTGTTTGAAGAAACTTAATGCTTTGTTGCAATAGACCATCAACAACTGCAGTCATATCTTGTGATTTTCAGCTAATTGCCGTAAACAATAACAACATATCCGCTTTTTTCCTTCAAATGACCTGATCTTAGTAGCTAGGTTTATATCCTTCGTTGATTTGGTCTATATCCAAGTCTATACTCGATGCACATTTCGCATCCATTAACCGATATCTGATTGGAGTGACGTCAGAGATTAAATTAATATCAATCAATCATGCACTGTGTCGCTTTATTGATACGCTGGTGGTCTCTAATCGGCTTTGTCCATCGACTGCTTCAATAATTAAATGCAACCCAGTTTGTAGTATAACTTTTATTTTGGTCTGACTTCTTTCTATTTATCTTTACGAATTGACAACATTGTTTCTGTTGACGCATTTACGCCCTTAGGACTTCATATGTTATCATCAGTACCTACCTAAAATCTTGACTGTCCTGAGTCCTCGTCAACATAGGCTTCTTACTAATGAACCTTTTCATTGACCAGGCAAAGTCCACACTATTTCCAACCAGCCTACCAGCAACCACTGCAACCGCAGTTTGTAGTTCTTCAAGCGAGAATCGTACATTGGTGATCGACCAGAATAGTGCCGAGCGCGACAATGAGTCCAGAATAGTGCCAAGCGCGGCAATGAGTCCAGAATGTTGTCGCAATAACCACATTTAACTAACGAATTGACCACCTTGTTTGCTCCACAAAGTAGGAAATTGTTGCTACCCAATCCTCTTGACACATAAGTACTTAATGAGCATATTGGATATGGTTTACATAAAGATAATTGTATACTACAGTCTTCCTATAAATTCTCTGCATATCTCAAGACTCAACGTAGGCCAGCCTTCATTAAAAAAAAATCTAGCGGTAACAAGCCCAGCTTTGAATCGTTAACTAAACTTTAAGACAATCTAGGTCATTCTAGGTCGACCAAAAGTGGATACTGGATGGAGAAAAAAAACTCTGTTAGATCCTGCAATTGGATTAGGTACTGACGGGCCGTCGAGAAAATGCGTTCCTGACACCTGTCAGTTGGACAATTTCTAGTAGTATGTATATAAGGATAAAATTCACAAAACACATACCTATTCGTTAGTATGAAACTGACAGGTGTCAAGAACGCATTCTCTCGACGGCCGGACTGTAGTTGGGTTACGAGACACACTAGGGTGGGGAAATCAACTTATGGACAAGTAGTTATCGATACCTGTTTAGTTACTCTGACAAAATCAGAAGGCTCGCAGTTGCCAAGGAGCACATTAGGTTGCTTGCAATTTGAATATGTAAATCTGCAGGCTACACATGCAGCGCGTAAGTCATTGGACTTCTGCACTTATTTAGCGGTAGTTAACATTATACATATCGGCACAAGTGCCTACACTGGTGCAGTTTATAGACACCCTGTATAAACACCATATTTGAAATGGGAATGCCATTTGTAGATCATGCCCGTTCGTCAAGTTATGTAAATGCAGTAGGTTTATTTCATTGTCATTTCTATTTGGCTATCATTCAAAGGTTTAACCGTCCTTAAAATAACTTTTAACTCGTACATTACATCCCGCTTTATCCAACGAAGGGTTAGACCGAGGTGTACCTGTAGTAGTCCCACAGTTCACCCGTTATATTCAAGTCCCATATAACTAACAACAACAACAAAATTTTTGAAAAATAAGCAATTTATGCAAATAATGTTGGTCTTCGATAATCTGTAGAAATGCAATCATATTAAATCGAAAAAGCAACAATCCCACTAACGTATTTATAAACCACAGTAGTGATACAAGCCCGACTTCACAATACCATATACTGGAGAACAAATTGAAAAATGTGATCGTCTACGAGGCAATCTGCATGCTACTGTGCGGACCGCCGGTATTGCCACTCCATTTTAATACCAGTGTTGCTATGAATGAAAATGTATTCAAAATAGTTCAGATACTGTTGCTGTATGTAGATGACCGTATAAATGGGGGTTATTTACTCATTATTCTGAATGAACTCTGCTTAATGAAGCAGTTTGTTCCCTGGGATATGACAAAGTAAGCTTACGATATTGCTTTGAATAATATAAGCTATACTATGTCTACGTTAGAATGAAAGTAGTGGATAGGATAAGGATAACTCCTCCCTTTGTAAGTTCGTTGTAAGCTTAATGGGAATATGTATATTCTAAATCTAGATTCTACAAAACCACAGAGCTTAGATCTATATAACTCTGCGGAAATTAGGCATCTACAGAGTCACAATAATATCGTCGATATAATTTACGTATGTAAAAGAGTGCCAAGAAACTAATAGTAGACCAAGATAATAAACAAGGAACACACTAAGCTAGACAAGAATCTCAGCAGTATCAAAACGTAGCTAGAACTTATATTATTCTAACAAACATGTCTCAACAAATCTGACACCAAATTCCACGGATAACTTAGTGTATTGTTGGAGGAACAAACTCTCAACATATAAGAGCATACGAGAGCATGCTCCTACATGTTCAGATTCACAAACTATGTTTGAACCAGATTTATAGCGTCATAGTGTTGAAAATTGTATAAAACTTCAAAATTTGATACGACTTGGACCAAAGTTTGTACGCTTAAAAGTTAGATGGTAAATGTTTAGTGAGTTCTAGAATTGAATTTTGTCCCTATATGTTGTCTTTTTTTATTTTTCTGGTTCAGCAGCTCTGTTGAAGAAAATTTAGATTAATGGCAGAATAATGTTTTAGACTTACTTCACCCACCATATCAAAAATCAATTCATTCTTCTCGGTCTAATCTTTTGCTACAACTCAGAAAACTACTCGCCCATAAAATAAAGGTGTGAACATTAAACCTCGTTTTACCGAAACGAGCTGAAAACTAGAACGTTTGACCAACACAGTGACAAATGTAGTACATTAGTGGGGAAATAACGAGGGTAGTCACGAAATAGTTCCAATGTGGACAATGATAAAGAGGTCACTGAAAATTTCACGCTCCATGCACCAAGAGAGGAGGAAAAGAGCATTGGTTTATTTAAACATGTTTTAGACGAGTTTTGTCCATTTAAACAGTGAGCAATGGAAATGAAAAAACATTCCACTAAATACGCTCGACAAAGAACGCACGAACCGAGGGACTGGGTTTATTTATTTATTTATTTATTGACACACCAACGACTTATTCACTAAAACATTACATTAAATATATTCAACAGCTTTGCGGTGAATTCGTCACTTATAGGTGTGTACAGCACTTGTATAATCAATAATAAAAATTGAAATGGATATGAAACTAACAAAATTAAAATTTACAAAGTTTACATTAAATCTAAAATGTCAAGCAGTTAAATTAAAATATATTATAATAAAAAAAAGGGGTTCAAATGATAATACTCAATTTAAACAAACGGAACGATACTGCATCGAATAACTCGTTCATCTAGTGGTGGCAAAAGTGTTATTGGGTTTTTCCATCCGGAATTTCTCAGTAGCAGCCCGGATCTTGATTTGTGCCAGGTTGATGGCTATGATTATCTACATGAAACATAACTGGCGCAATTTAGGTGTACACCTAACCATAGGTTAACCAAGGTAACCGACATAGCCCAAAGAATTGCCAATAGTAGGTGGTCCTGGGTAGAGCACATTGCTCGCAGAACAGATGGCCGATGGGGCCGAAAGGTTCTGGAGTGGTGACCGCATACCGGCAGACATTTGAAGGCCTCACACAGTGGACTGATTACCTTGTGAAAGCCGCAGGAATCCGCTGTATGCGAAAGGACAGAACCGGTCGAAGTGACAGTGCTTGAGGGAACCTTATGCCCAGCAATGTACGTATTTGGGCTGGAATGATGATGATGATGATAGGTACACTCTTTTTTTTTTTTTCAGGATGGGAAATCATCAAATGACTTCTCCCGCTCTGGGCAGAGCGAGAGGGTGTGTCAGACTTTTACTGACCAAAACCCACCCGTGTTCCTTCCGTTGCCTGTGTGCCGGGGCCGCGTTATCCATTTCGGACAAATCCGCGACCCCAGCAGGCATTGGTCTTTCGACCCCGTCGGTTGGTGCTGACATCTCTTTTAGGCGCGCGTGGAACACAACGCGCCGTCGACACGGGCCTGGTCCTTATTGGACGGCGAGCTGCCCATTGCTCACCGTCCGCAAGCCCGCGCCTACGGTGGCCGGAAGTCGGCTCTCGACTCCCGACGCCCGGGGCGTCTCCTGCGGCGACTAGGGCCGCGAGGGCTTGCAGCTTGCATCTCCCTCGCGCGCTCCGCCTCCTCCTTCGCGAACATAACTGCTTCGCAGAAGGAGGTGACGGCCTCCCATGCACTCTCGCTCCGAACCATGGCCTGAACCAGGGCCGGACGCGAGAGATCGCCGCCGCCGATCGCCTCCGTGAGGACACGGCGGTGCTCCGCCCAAGCCGGGCAGACCTCCACCGTATGCTCCACCATGTCCTCCGGGCGATCCACACAGTGGTGACACGCGGGCGTTTCCTCCCGCCTTACGCGGAACAGGAACCTGCCGAAACAACCGTGTCCGGTGAGGACCTGCGTCAGGCGGAAGGTGAGGATGCCATGGCGATGATAGGTACACTCTGCCTAACCCTTTCGGGGAAACAGGCGTGATGTATGATGTTTTGTTTAGGGAACAATATTTGGTGGTAGAAATATGTAGTACCCTAGATAAACTCTGTCACAGCTTTAGAACTAGAATCAAAGAATGGTCAATCGGTCTACATCTACAATATCAATCGCTTCGGTAATCCGAACCCGGGCAAACAAAACAATAAAAGCAATCGATGGAAGTCCGAGGACCATTTTTTCTCCGTTTATAAGAAAAGTTTTTATCTTTTCCGGATAAACGATTAACGCTTCGTAAGTAGTATAAGGACCACGTTACCACGGTTATTATTTATAGAGGTAATAATTTCTAACCTGGCGCTTAAATATCATATTTGATGAAATAACTATTTTAAGAAGTACCTTAAGTTATTATTAGAAGAATTTAGACTCAAGACGATTGTTGGTGTAGTATTTTTGATAGTATCACGGGCACCGTGATAGCCAACTCTTTTGCTAAGCAGTTCTGATACATCCTGGGAAAAGGCCTTCAACGTATCCTGGAAAAGTTCCTCCATGCTTTCTATTCGTTCATTTTGTTGATAATGGGCACATTAGTCTTTCCAAAACCCCAAAAGTAATGACAATACCATGACAGTCTTGACAGAGCAGCCTTACCGACCAGCACAATAAAATAATGTCGTCACCATACCTTTGAGGCGGTCCTATTGGTAGTTGTCAGGGTATGTGGCATGTTCGGCTAACATTCAAATAGGATCGTGTGCAGGTCTTTCGGCATTGTTCGTGACTACGGCATCTTGGCTCGATTTCAATGTATTTGTTGAGTCGGGTAAGATTCTGGCTATTGTGGAAAAAGACGTAGATTTACGTAACGTAAACGTATTTGTGTAAGGTTTTCTTATCTGCGCGTGACATGGGTGTTTTAATAATAGGATTCTATAGTTACCCTTATGTATTAATCTCCTCCAAAACCTTGGTTTTTATAATTTCACGAAATATTGTGCTGAAAAAAAAAACATATTTTTCTTATTTTATTATATGAACATATTCATAAGTACAGAACTCCTCCAAAACTTTACTTTTATCTTTCTATTTACCTTCACCTATAAGAATAAGATTTCAAAATGAAAATGAAAAACTTTATTTGTAAAACGTACTTAGTTGCAAAAGGTATCCTTAATTTTATCACTGACATACTCACTCACCGATCATCAAAATTGTAGGGTACTTCTAGCAGACCGCAGACGATCGCAGACGGCAATAGAATCTACATTCTACATGCAACAAAATCTAACTAATTTTAGCGCTGCGCTCAATTTAATTAAGACAATTTAAAATAGTAGATTATTCTTACATGAATATGTTGCCGTGCGATGGCCAATTAACACATCTTTTTGCGGTAAAAAATTGCGTCACGAGACTTGCATTTTTTTACATGTTATTGTTTCGATGGGATCACTCTTTTTAGGGTTCCGTAGTAAACAAGGAACCCTTATAGTTTCACCATGTCCGTCTGTCTGTCTGTCCGTCTGTCTGACCGCGGCTTAACTCAGACACTATTATGTATATTTACAATATTATCTATATTTAGCATATGTATACATATTAATCATGCCGATAAAGTGGTAAAATAAAATTAAGAAAAAAAATGTTTTTAGGGTACCTCCCCTACACGTAAAGTGGGGATGTTTTTTTTATCTTCATCTACCAAATGTTGTGGGGTATCGTTAGAAAGGTCTTTCAAAAATATTTCAGAGTTTGTCTAAACCATTTTTGGATTCAGGGATCCGTTTGCGAAATATTAAGCTTTTAACTGAATTTTTTTGTTAGAGTCAAGTGCCCCCCCCCCCCCTTCTAGCTAAATGGTTGTACTTGGACTTGTGAGAAAATTCACAGCAGTAGTATATATAACGAAATTAAAAAGAAAACTATGAGAGCTTACAGACTAACAGACTGAGACTGAGACTGTACAGGTTAACGAGAAATAGTCAACCAACTTAAATTTGCAGTTTGAAAAACATGATCTCCCATACATTCCGTATGGGAGAACACGTTTTTCAACTGCAATGTTAAGTTTGTTCTTGAGATAAATTCATCCCAACTACGTAACCCTTCATTCTGCGTGGTAGTCCGACACGCACTTGGCCGGTTTTTTTTTCTCGTTAAAGGCGTACAAATATATATTAAAGATAGAAAACTGATTAACTTAACTTATTCACACTATACGTACTTATATTAGCTAAAGAAACCTTATATATAAAAATTTACGTAAACATTTCTCCTCTACATTCAATATTCTTTGAAATAGCAAAATAAAGGCCGTACCTCGAATATTTTTCTTACTGGCCATCAATTTGTATCAGGACTAAGAAAAACATGAATATACCTGGAAATATCGGTGGTTTTTGCAAAGCTTTGTGTATTCATTCAGATATAACGTCTCTGTCTACTGTCCTCGCTTCCAGACATATGCAAATGTCACTATTTTTTGTTCATATTTTAGGAGGCTTATCAAAAGTATGTAAATCTTTGCATGAAACAGACACTGTACAAAAGACATTCACAATTCTGGGCTGATTTTTCCAAGGTCATATATATATATATATATTCTATGGAATGTAATTAACGTCTGACACTTTTGTACATAAAACCCGTCGAAAATTCAAAACCACTCCTCGGATATTCTGGTGTTGAAAAAATCAGCCCTTAATAGTTACAAGAATGGCTAAACAAAAATGTTTTCTTAAAGCTACCAGATTTTTAGATAATAAAATCCTGAAATTAGATATTTTCCTCATAATTAATTTAAAGTTAAAAAAAATCTTCCCTATTCTTCTGCATTCAACCCCGATTTGTACCTTAAATGGCAAATTACGTAATTACCTTGGCAACCTCGTCCCTTCTCTAAGGAAAATAATTTGCCCTTTGAAATATTTATTTAACAGTACAGGAGGGATATTAAAGTAAATATGCGTTATATTATTTAATTAAATCGTTTTATGTTATTTGCCTTGAGGGCTTGAGAAAATGGCGCATTTCTCAAGTCGATAGCTGGTCCTTAGATATGCTTATCTTAAATTATTAATGAAAATCTTCGTTTGATCTTTTGGGTGTTCTGAACCGTTTTAGCCTTTGGTCCCGGCTGTCATTCGTAGATCTTTGAGAGTCGTTACGGGTAGGCAGAAGCCCCAAAAATCTGACAACCAGTCTTACCAAGAGGTATCGTGTTACCCAGTAACTGGGTAGTGGAGGTTAGATAGGCGGTCGCTCCATGTAAAATAATAGTATTCAGGTCCGGTTAGACTGGAAGCCGAGCCCAACGTGCGTAGTTGGAAAAAGAATACGCATATTAATTTTTGAACCGTTTTTGAAGTCTTGGACGACATGCAAGGATTGAAGTTTGTTGCTTCACAATGTCTCTGTAGTGTATACACATTGTAACTGTGTTACTGTACTAACGCGAAAAGTTCACATAGTATTTAATCGCGATAGTGGTCTTTCCCGGCTCTTTGTAACTTTCACTTTCACATTCTTGATATATCTTTTCTATGGTCCCTTCACTTAGTCATGTGCCACATTTCCGGGTTATCTTCAACTTATTAGTTAATTGCGATATCAGTCACTTCTACACGTGGTTTTTCGAAAAGAAAGACTACGTCTTTACAAGTGTCAAAATTATTCGATTTGTTATCATTCCCCTGCTAATTTGTTACATCGCACTTTACACTTTTTATTTGATTTTTAATTTTATTTTTTATCTGCTTTATAATTATAGATAAACGATGTTTTTCTTTCTTTCTTTCTTTATTCAAATCGACCAAAAAAGCCGAAAAAAACATCTTTCTAGTATGTATGGTATGGTAGTGTCACTTTGTTAATTATTAATTTATTTAATTTGTTTGTTTTTATAGCGGCAATAGAAACACACAATCTGTAAAAATTTCAACTGTCTCCTATTACGGTTCATTAATTACGGTTCATTGGGTCACCGATAGTCTGTCCGACGATGCGGACGTGGAGAGGGAACGCAGAGCATTGGCAGTTCGATGTAACATGCTGGCTCGTAGGTTTGCACGTTGTACTAGGGAGGTGAAAATTACACTCTTTAGAGCGTATTGCCAATCTATGTACACGTGTGCCCTATGGGTCAACTATACAAAAAGCTCGTACAATGCTCTGCGAGTCCAATACAATAATGCCTTCAGAGTTATGTTGGGGCTGCCGCGCTTTTGCAGTGCATCGGGGATGTTCGCGGAGAATGGCGTGCCAGATTTTTACGCACTGATGCGGACACGGATAGCATCCCTGATGCGGCGAGTGCGCGACAGCTCCAACAACTTGGTAGCTATAGTAGCCGACAGGATGGACAGTCCAATTATGTGGCAATGGATGACCACTCATCGTGCGTCATTCCATTATTTAAAATAAGTTGTTTTATTGTATTTTTTGTGTAGGTATGTGTTTTCATGTATATATGTATGTTTTGTGTATAAAATTGTAATGTGTGTTGTTTATGGACTTATGGTCTGAAATAAATTTATTATTATTATTATATTATTATTATTAAGATACAGCCCACTGACAGACAGACGGACGTCCAGCGGAGGCTTAGTAATAGGGTTCTGTTTGGCACCCTTCGGTTACGGAACCCTAAAAATACATAGGATTTATGTAACTTACTTATAATTACTCAGTAACACCCTGCTCAGTCATTAACAGCCTCGGATTACTTGTTATTTCTTAACTTAATTGGCTTATTGTATATCTAGGTAAGCGTAAAAGTATTTTCAGGTATCGCAAAATTACTAAGGCTTTAGTGTTATAAATCAAATTAATATCGGATCATAAATACTGAATTTTCTCACCTAAAACAGCTGTTACTCTCTGAATTCAGAGTATTTCAACATGGACTGTTTATTTTAGTCCCCTAAACTAATTGTACAATCCAAGATAAAATAATTGGATCCAGCCTCTTATTTCGGAGTTCTAGGAAAATAGAATTGCGTATTCTTTACGGCCGTTTTGTCAAAGATTCATTCTTTTCTGTGGTGTACATTTTTATCGTAGTTTTATATTAAAGCGAGCATAAAATAACATCACCCCTGTCATCCTCGAAGGGTTAGGCAGAGGTACTATCACGGACACAGGCACCTGACCACTTTTCGACCTTATTGCTTAAGTAATAAGGTCGAAAAATGGTCAGGCGTCAGTGTCCGCGATAGTACCTGTAGTACCATGTAATGGGCGTACAGAGAGTATAATAATATAATGTTGGAATTTAAAAGAAACCTCTGAGTTTGTTTCGGCATTTCTTCCCAGGGATCAGTCACCTAGGAAATCGGGCGCCATCTAGTTTTAAAACAAGGAGAAAAAAAATTAAGTGCAAAAGTGTCTTAAGAAATCTAGTTACAAAAACAAAAATTGTTTTATTTCCTCAGATATTATATGTATTTTAATTCGCATAGCGATAATGAGGAAAATTTTCAAAGGAAAACAACCACGAAAGTCAATAAAACCTATTATGTAATCTGTAGTAAAACCACCACACGAAGCCAAGTTCCTGCGAGCAGTAAAGTGGAAAGCACACACGATTGTGCCTTTTTCAATTAAGTTAGCCTTTCTTCTAATACTGTTAGAAAGTACGGAACGCGTCGGTCCGGTTCGCGGCATGCAAGACTTGGGTAGTGGTCTTTGTTCTTAAGAGAGCGAAGATTTGCTTTGCTTTTCGGAGCTAAACGCAAGGCTAAATGCTTTCCATTCCTTGAGACCTGAATAGATTCAAATGTTGAAGTAGTGTAGTTCAAGTGTGTGATTGGTGATTTATCAGTACCCCAAATATATGCAAATCAATTGTTGAAGATGGGCCATCTTACTAGATCACAGTAATGTCCACTTAGACAGAAAAGTTTGCAAAAACACTTGTTTGGGAGGTTATTTATCGACTTTATTTTTATTTATAAACATAAACATATAACAAAAATCAGAACATACATTATTATAGATTATTTGGTATCCTAAACAAAGTGATGATCACACAGATCTTAAATTACTACCTGGGCGACCGAGCTCTGCTCTGGTGAAAATAGAGAATGCTCATTGAATGGTATAGGATAGTTAATACTAATTCTATGTAAACTACATACTAATTCCATGCTGCTATGTCATTATTCTAAGGTAGCCATCTTATTCTAAACTTTGGGCGACCGAGCTCTGCTCGGGTGAAAATACGGCGAAAACGAATTTTCCCAGATATGAGACCTAGCTAGATCGATTTTTCGCCCCAGTTATCCCCAATATTACATTACAACTTTCATCGAAATCGAGCCGTTTTCGAGAACGTGATTATATATATATACAAATATTACTCGTCTAATAGTACCTATAGGATTAAATCGCCACCGCTCATGCCTGCCACACACGCTTCCATCTTCGCTTCAATTACGTCACTGAGGTAACGGGGGTCGTGTGAAAATTCTAGTGTTTTCCGTGAAAACTCGCAGCTAAGTCTGCCTCTCGTGTTAATGTGTCGGCCACGTTGCTCCTGCGGTCTCAACGACCGAACGCCATCTGGATTTTTTTAGTTTTCCTCTTTCGGCATTTTCGTGTTATGTGTCACGGGGGTTAAACCCTCTCATGTGTGGAAGGTTCGTAGATTTTTAAAAAGTATTGACGCCGTTTTTTTGGCAACCGCTGCTAGACTGACAGGACCGGTCAATGTGGCGGCGCTCAGGTCGATGTTCAACAGAGGACGTCTTTCGGCTAAAATGATGATGATGATGTCTTATCACCCTTGTAGATTTGACCTGACTTAAGACTGCTAATGGACTGCTGTTATGAACGGAACGCAATAATCTTAAGTTTATGCTAGAAGCATGGAAGACCATGCTCTAATGGATAATGGATGTAACTTTGTACTTCTGTACAAAGTTACATCTTCACTGAAAATTGTAAAATTATTCACTTTTGAAATGAAACTTCTTCATTTGTAAGTATTCACTCGCATTCGTGTGACCTGAATGACCTCACAGACGTAGAAAAATCAAATAAACCCCTGACCGTGTGAAATGAAATTTGAAAATATTTTTCACTCCAGCCAGCGCTAAGTATTTGGTACATTTGTGTCATTGCAGTGCTCCGGGACTTTTGCGGCCACCTCTAGTATTATTTTACTACCCACAATATCATTTGACATTACTGTGGGTTCCGTACTTCTAGTTTTAATTAAAAGGTCTTTTAAGTTTTGTGAACAGCACATTAACCAAGTAGGTATGTGGTTTAGGTATGAGTGGGTGGGTTTGCCAATGTGAAGACTTTTACAATTACTAAATGAAACCTTAGTTGTTGACTGTAAGTCTGTAATAGTCTAAGTTTAACCTTATCTGAATTTGGTCATGTTTGCGTTGCATGTTTATTACCGATCCTTTTGCAAAGGGATTTAAAGATATTATTATTACGAGGTGCATTGGCAGCGTTTAGCAATAACCATAAAGTTTGCAAGCGCAACACCTACGCAATGGGATAACTCGTTTGTCTATTTGTACTCTCACTTTCCTTACGTTTGCAAATGTATCTCTTCATTTGTATCAAAGATACTTGCAACAAAAATACCCGTTAATAATTACCAACGCGGTAATTGCTACACACACCTACAATGGCAATGTCTTGCATTTTGATAATTAGACAAGTCATTGCGTTATTTACGTTTTCGAGCAGACGTATTTTCCAAACATATGAAGCAATGGATTAGGAATTTCCATCAAAATCCTTCGGATCGTTTTTTATGCAATTTCCTTTGTAACACCGTTTACGGATGCTTCTCGGTGTGTTTATGCTTCCCACTTATATTGTTACAAAAAAATATTACAAGTGTGACACAAAGGACCAAATTGATAATTTATCGTTTTTATTAAGGAATCTAACACATAAAGTCTACCGCAAGATAACTATTACAAAGAGACGTGTGGAAAAGAAAAAACGGCGCGATTATCGGCCATCTTGGATGTAGGTGTCATCACTGTACCGGAGACCGGAGATGACGTTATAGGTCTGCTGTCGGAGATGTTAGTATTTTCAATTTAATAGATTTTAAATTACACATGACTGGTTCCTATTGTTTTATGCCACGTGGGCTCTGTGAGAATGTTCCGGTAAAGCTTTTGGTTTCCTAAAAAAGCGGTAAACAGACGTAACAGAATAACGGCTGTCCAAATAAAGATCGTTTTTTTGAAACCTGGGGAAAATTACAGATTTTCGTGACGGCCGTTATGGTATGACCGAACCGTTCTTCTACCAAAAGCGTATCTATTCCCACACCCTCTTGTCGTATTACTTATTACTGGGCTAATTAGATAATGTATAATCTCTGGCTCTATTTGTAATTACTATAGGCTTTAAAAGCCACCATACATAAACGCAAACTCAAAGTATTTATCCTATACATTAAGTAAGCAATATTTGTATTTTTTTTTTTTTTGTAATCGTTCTCTAAAACGGCTCTAACGATTTCGATGAAAGTTGCAATATAGGGGCCAAAAATCGATCTAGCTAGGTCTCATATCTGGGAAAATTCGTTTTCTCTGTATTTTCACCCGAGCAGAGCTCGATCGCCCTAAGTTTAGTACAGGATGGCTACCTTAGAATAATGACATGGGAGCATGGAATAAGTAAGTACCTACTATCATGGCAACATGGAATTAGTATGTACTATACATGGAATTGTATTAACTTTGCTAAACTATTAAATGAGCATTCTCTATTTTCAACAAAGCTGAGCTCGGTCGCCCAGGTACTTTCAATTAAACACACTCAGTCAGAAATATCAATCAATCTGCCTAGCCTTTTCCCAACTATGTTGGGGTCAGCTTCCAGTCTAACCGGATGCAGCTGAATACCATATCTGACCTCCACAACCCAGTAACTGGGTAATACGATACCGCTTGGTAAGACTGGTGTCAGACTTTCGGGCTTCTGACGAATCGCACGGAAGATTCTCGGTATGTACAGATGGTCACCCATCCACTGACCAACCCCGGCAAGCGTAGCTTAACCTGATGGATCGACCAGTGCGGCTGTTGTTACTTAGCCACGAGCTCCTCATCACTCAGTCACAAATATGAAGTTAGTAAAAATACCAAAAAACTCTTAATATAGTATACGGTACGAGTAAAGATCGTAACAGGTGGTGTCCTGTAGTTTTTGCTTACCCCCATGGATGTAGGTGTATAGTAGCATCATTATTTTTGAAAATATCATTTCTATAGAAAACTAATTACTTCCAAAGAAACTCATAATATGATGCCAACATTCACCTTTCATGATATGTTCGCTTAGAAACCTTATAATTACGGCAGTCTTTCAAAGTACCTAATTGGGAGCTCTTTATTCAACAGGTACATGAAGAACCTATTTACCTATACATCTTACACGCGTTTATTTTAATTAATTTACTTTACATCGTATATTTTCCTTAACTTTGAAGTCATGGATAAAAGATCGATGATAATTAGATTTTTGTTAGCCACGTATACGGTATTTTTAATAGCCTAGCTAAGAAAAACATGAAGAAGAAGCTCACCGTTTCGTGCGTGTCCAAATGCGTGCACGCCGCAAGCATTTGGTCAGGCCAAACTGACATAATATATACGTAAGTGCAATAGAATATTGTATTTTTAAGGGTGTGAGCCTGGAGATCTGTCATACAGGTCCCGTACCCATTACAGACTCCAGCTCTCCCAAAGGATAAGCTATAAATGTATCTTATTGCTATTAATCCAATTGTACCTTTTTGAGAGAAAATAAAATAAATTATTAAATTATTAAAATAAATTATTAAAATTATTATTATAATATCGCCTTTTCAAATTATCATCTCCCATGTAAGGAAGGCTTTAGAACCAGATGACGTTTAAGTACATATTAATCGTGTTCCCACTTGCTACATAATACCGCTATTTTCAACGCGACACACTATACCACGCTCATAATATCAGCTTGTCTTGACAAAGCTCCTGTTCATTAATTATTTTAGAACGTTATTTTACTCTTGACACTATACCCACGACTTGCGCCCTATTGATTTTGTTCCGCTCCGGTTGATAAAGGGTGTCCATTAGTTTCTCAGTTTTGCGTTGAACCTGTGCTCTCTGATGCTGTAAAGTTTGTCCGCAGTTTATAGCTTTGTGTATATTCTAAATACTTTATACAGTTCAAACTATTATTTGTAGATGTTTAATGTTGTATCCGATCTCATTTCTTGAGATGATAACAAGAATTTCTGATGAATTATTTTTACCCTTGCTTCTTATAAACTCAAACTCAAAGCATTTATTTCAATTAAACCATTTACAGACACATTTGAATTGTCAAGGAATCGGTCAGTCAGAAATATGGAGCTAGTTACCCATTCCAAAGCGTAGTAGGTACCTATGGAGAAGAACGGGCAAGAAACTCCACGGATACTCTTTTAAATATTATTTGGGTCTAGGCGACCAGACCCTTAATTGCGTAATACACCATCAATCAGAAACTGAATAGTTTGTAACAGATTGCTAATCCAAGGTTCAAAAAGTTCGAAAAAAAATCTGCTCAACAACGTCAATAACGCAATGAATGTTGTTGAATTGTCAAAATGAAACAGATTAGTCGTTATCGCTTACGAAAATCTGTTACGTAATTAGATAGCAGGTTAATCCAAGCATCAGTGGCGTTTTATGCCCTCATAAGTGTAAGTATCTGGACAACTGGTTAACTTGAATATGATGATAGGACATCCTACAATTTGACATTTTATACCAACTAAACTTCACAGTACGCTGCACTAACTCCTGAAAATGAAATCTTTCCGACTAACCCAACAGGAATTATCTCCGCTTTGCACAGCAATAAACAGAAACAGTTTCACATAGAAACCCACCATCAAAGTCCCTCTTACATTATTAAAGTACGTACAATCAGAATTCAAACCCCGGTGTCCGAGCGGACGGAGTCGGACGGACGGACGAAACTTAATATCCTGTTAGTGTTTGGGTTAACATTAATCTTACCGTGACGTGTTGTGAACCGGGTAGGGTTATTGTGAATGAAAATCTACTCTCTGAAGTGGGTAGTTGGGTTCGGGGTATGTCGGCGCCAAATCGTTTTGCAGAAAAGGTAAACAATGACACCGTAAGAATTTTTCATAGAAATTGTGTTGTTACATTTGATTATAAGGTATGTTTAATTATGCGGCAATTTGATTCGTACGGTCTTATCCCAGCGCCGAACTTACCCCAACACACTCTTCATTAGAGATCTAAGCTTATTATTTGTAGTATATTTAAAATTAATTTTCAGTTTCAGTGCAAAACAATTTTGCAGAACTGGTGTACAATTGAGAGGATCATCCATATTTTAACTGTTTTTGGATAGTATCCTGAAGCTCGGTGCAACCTCACTATTGCTGTATAGTAGAATCGTTCGATTATGTTTGATAGAGGAATGTTTGAAGTCTAAGAGATACAACTAAGAATAAGCACCTAAGAAGGTAAAAGTCACTTCAAGCTTGCAGAAAACTCAAGTGAAAATGCATTTCCATAAACAACTAAGCGTTTGTTGGTATTATGTTTAGCATTTTATGAAGTGTGTGGTAGGTAATAAATCATTTTCACTTGTGTAATTGCATGGTGTAAGAGTTGTAGTTGAATATAATTAATTACCTTTGTTTTTTTGCTCTTTTATTCAGTAAATGTATGTCATAGTTTGCATTTTTTTTAAATCTGTGTTTTAATATTAGCCATCGCCGTACTTTTTTGTGATTTTGCTGTAAGTGGACCTTTTCTAACTACATACTCGTATAAGTTTATGAATAGCACTGAAAGTTTGAGTGGACACTGGACAACAAGTAGGTGTCACTTCACAGTAGACTAGAATCTAGATAGTGTTCGAGTAGGTACACTACAGGATTTTGCTCTCGATATTTTCTCTCTTCGATATTATTGACTTTTTCTTCCGAACTAGCTCCACAACAAAACTGTATGTAGGTATGACATTTGTATCGATATGAATCCACTATGCTTTTCATTGCTTTGGGATTCAGGCAGTTTATAACAGCGCTGGTGACCAGCGCATTCGACTACCTCAATAGGCTAGTGGTCACTAGTGTGACTGCTGAGCGTGGGGTTTGATCCTCGGGTCGAGTAAAGTAGGAATTACCTTTTTTTTTTATTTCTTTAGAAGATTATTGGTTGCAGCCCATAGTCTGGAATAGGGATGATGCCAAAAAAAATGATTTTTTTTAAATTCTTGAAATTTTCTTTGAGATTATAAAAAAATTATTGGACACGTATTTTTTCTTTTTTTTACGTAAGCTAAAGATAACGGCGACACATTGAGGTAAAATGTACCATGACGTTACGAGTATGTAGATTTTATACATACTAGTGACGTAGCGACCCCCACTCCCCAACTTAAATGCGTTTTATCTAAGTAAATTTTTATTAATATGATTAAGCAAAAAATACGTGTCTAATATTTTTTTATTATCTGACTGACGGACTAATTAGAATTTTAATTTTTTTTACCCAGGCATCCTCCCTATTGTGCCTGGTTAATAGCAATCTCACTCGCCCCCTATTACATAAGATTTACTTAAACACGACTGGCGCGGTCTACCAATATGGTAAGCAGAGGTTTCCCTGCTTACCTCCTCGTGGAATACAGGCGTGTTCATTGGCAAACCAGAGTGTAGGTACCAACACGTCATTCCTTCATTTACTATCCCAAGTTCCCAACGGTATCTTTGTTTCTCTTCCCGATCAGCATGCAAATTAGACTGTGCTAGTGTTTGGATTCACATTAATCTTGCGCACATGACGTTCCGCTCCCAAGCGTGGGTAGTGGGCTTTATGTAAGTACAGTCGAACAAGCTATTCGGTATACAGACAGCTAACTTGTAACTATTTAAAACAATTTTGTGGGTGTGCTGAGTAGTCATTAATCTCTTTAAGCTTAAAAAAATATTACAGGTGCGTAGTACTCGTAAGTCATGGCAAGCAAAGGATGATATAGGAAAAAGGCAAATTGATGACAGGAAGAAAAGAGTTCAAGAGGCTGTAAGAAGAGAAACGGGCTTACTTCTCGATGTTGTGAAACAAGGCAGTGGATCCACCAACAATGGCAACTCGGCAAGGAGATTTTTTGAAAACTACACTAAATCTGCTGAACTGACCGGAATAGATGCTATGCTTTTAAGAAAAATCTGTGAGATCTTGCAGTGTATTTCATCAGAAGAGAAGATCAACGTAACTAAATTCCGAGAGTTCTGCTTTGATACTGCTAAGCTTTACGTGGAGTTATACCCATGGTATTATATGCCTTCTTCACTTCATAAAATTTTAATGCTTGGGCCAGACATAGTTCAGAACTTGTCAATTGTGCCCATTGGTTTTCTATCCGAAGAGGCATCTGAGGCTAGAAATAAAGATTTTCGAAAATATAGAGAGGGGCATTCTCGAAAGCATAGCAGTATCTCATGCAATGAAGATATTATGCACAATCTTTTACTGTCTTCTGATCCACTTGTTACAAGCATTCGTCCAAAAGTAAATAAGTTTGTAAAATAATCTTCTTTTAAGGAATTTTATGAGCTTACGGATTCTGAGAAAAGTGATATCGAATTTGATAACATAAATGATTTAGCGGATATCGATTCTGAATTTGAATTAATTGATGATGATGACGATGATAATTAAATGTTGATATTGTTTTAAAATGTGTAACTTAATAAATTAGAGCTTACATCTTAATTATTTATTGTATACATATTAATTAAACTAGGTAATTTATTATTTTATTATCTAAAATACAATGTTTTTATCGTTATTTGAAAACATATATAAATAAAATATTATGTGAAAAAAGTCATACTCTCATCTGTTTTTATGAATATTTTCGTAAATATTACACAAGATTTTAAAAAACAATATTTAATATATTTATATATGACCTCTACATACGTCTGTCTGTAGTTTAAAATAAATACAAATGAGGAAAAACCATTTTAATTTTTTTAAATTTTCATTTCCTTTTATCCCAGAAAGTGCACATTTGGCGCACCATGTGTCTTAGTATTAAATATAGCTCTTAGAATTAGCATTATGATATTAGAGACCGCTACCGGAATCAGGAGGGATAGAGCTCGATACACTCATTTTCATAGTAAAATATCACATTTACTCAAATTACTTTCGAAATATTTATGAAGAAATTTTTAAGCACAAGTTATGAAGGCATTAGGTAATCGAATAAGATGACATCATTCGTTTGGCATAATTTAATTCTTTTTTTTCGGAGATGTCTACGTCCAACCTCTCCCATACATTCGTTCCACTGTGCGGCGTGCGTGTGTGACCAGATGTTTGAACGTCAACGAAGTAATGGAGTATGTACGGATCGTAGCAGAACGTGTTCTGTAGTTTCGGCCTACCCCAATGTGAAGAAATCGAGAGTTGATGTATGTAGGTATTTATTTATTCATTTGTGCACAATTTATTACCTTAAGTATACTGTTGATGACGAGGTCCGTAAGGACCAATTTCTGCTGGAGTTGCGGGTTTGTCCGAAAGGGATATCGCGGCCCCGGCACACAGACAACGGAAGGAACACGGGTGGGTTTTAGTCAGTAAAAGTCTGACACCCTCCTGCTCCGCCCAGAGCGGGAGAAGTTATTTGATAATATCCCACCAAAAAAAAAAAACAGTATACTGTTTATATAACTAAATATAAAGCCGCCAGTCACAACACCTCCCGTACTAGTTGATACTGTATTACAGTGGTATGTACCATCGAAGAAGTTCATATCTATACGCCGTAAGAACCATTTTTGCTTGGAGCGCTCGGCCGCTATAGAACCGGGGCGGCAACAGATGTGGTAATGTCGTTCACGGGATTTTGTTTTGAAACTGCTTAGATATGAAGCTCTTCTATACTACATCATATGTATACCAAATAGCTTGTTTGACTGTACGAAAGTCTATCATCCAAAGTGGTGGAGGATGAGCTGTCGTGGCAGCTTTAATAAATTTTAGCCGTTTTAAGCTAGGAGCGTTGTACACTGCTGTGCACGAAATATAGACCCAGAAAATTTGGACGGAAATCTATGGTGACAGCTCTAGTTTGGACTGGCCGCTATGCATAGATAGACGTCATATTTCAATGAATTTATGCTAGACGAAGTGTGAAACCTGAATACGTGCATTTCAGCAAATTTTTAAACACCAGAGGGCCTAGACAAGTGCCATTCTCTTTCAAAGTGTTTCTTATTTCTACAACCACTTTCAATAGGACATAAGGTTTTCAGCAGTATATGTTAATCCAATACATTTTTGACTTTTAGATCATCGCTATCGCTAAAAAAAATCACTTTGTTTTGCATTAAAATTGGTGTTACAAAGTACAGCAAAACAAAAATTTTGGTAAGTTTTAATCCCATACCGTATTCAATAACTAGTCACCGGATTATTGACGTTCAAAGTTGAACGATGCAAACGATAAACAAACAATTGTCAAGGTGCCCCGGAAAATTCTAGTTCGCATTACTGGGCTGTCACACAATCCAATTAGAACAAAGTATTAGGGGCACCGCGATAAAATTAGCGCCCGCCAGCTACTACACAGTAAGCGACGGACGATTGAGAGGCGGTTACACAATGGTTACTACTGTAAACAATGTTGTTTCTTTACTATTATGTAAATATTAATGTGAGAATGTAGGCAATTAATCCAACTTTCGCAAAATCAGATTTTACTTTTCCATTATAATATAAAATTGTGTGCCTTAAGTCGGCGAAAAGTGTAACCCAACATGCTTAGTGCAAACATGTGCTGTCTTTTCTTAATGAATTCATAGTACTTAAACGGGATCCGCAGTGGTAGCAGTTATTGTGGTCGAAATTCAAATTTTCTTACGTTTTTGCAATTTCCAGATCAGTGTCAGGTTGTATCTTGATCAAAGCATGATTCGCGACTATAACAGATATGCATTTACAGAATTATAATAATTAATACATCTCTCTGAGTTTTTTTCCATAAGAACAAACCTCTTATGGTATAGTTCTTACACTGTTTAGCAATTAATTCATGATTATGTCATATAACTTGCATAACTTTTCCTTCTGTCAATTCAACCTGCTAGACTTGGTATATTTTAAGAAGCTCAAATACAACTAGTTCCCTGTCTTCCAAGTCCTGTGTTTCTTCTTCGAGAAAATTGGTCCTTTTGGCAGCAGAGTAAGTGTAACTATTACAGTAGTAAATAATACTGGCCCCTTGCGCAAAAGTAATTTAGTATCGTTTTATGTGACACTTTCTGGTAAAAACATGGGTTTCCTCTTAAGAAAATGGTCGGTGTTTTGATGAATGGAGTGAATATTTTCTATGATTACAAAGTATTATTGTGTAAGTGCCTACGTCTAATGAAAGCTGCTGGAGACCAATTACGAATTATACAGGGTTATTGGTTATATGTCGGCAATCCATTAAGGGGATGTACAACCAAATTTACCCCTTTTAACTCTTAAGTTAAAAGGGGTAATTTGGTTCTAAATGACCTCTCGTACAAAAATATAAAATGTCAAATGACTCGAAAATTGTTGACATTTGCATATGTGCAAATGTCAACAATTTTCGAAAATGGTTGGTCATGATGGGTCATTTGGTTGCAAACGACCTCTCATACAACCCGCTACCAGATTGCCGACATATAACCAATAACCCTGTATACAGCTCAGTTGGATGTTCGGGTTTATAACGACCCCTAACGATTGATGAGCACTAGAACCAATAATAATAATACCACCTTATTATTGTCCCACTCCAGGGCAATGGCCTCTTTTCATACAGAGAAGGCACGTAGATTGCTCACCACGCTTGCGCAAGGCGGGTTCACGATTTCTGACTTAAACTGCGCCCCGCAGTTTCACCCGCATAAATCTCGATCCCGTAATTTTTTTATCCAAATACGTTCAGCCAATTTAGCGTGAAAGATTAACAAACAAACTCACAAGAAAAACTCAGAAAGTAGATATGAATTTTAAAAGTCACATTGGTACTTGTCCGGATATGAACCCACAACCTCTTGCATAAGAGGCGAGGCCTTAACCACTGGGCCATAAGGACCAACTACTCAATAAAAAAATCGAGTAAAATATTACTTTGTAAAGTGAGGTGTAATGCAAACAGGCACGCGTATTATCCGCTCGAGATTTTCAATTCGACCCCTCTCATACAAAAAATAAGTTAAAAAAAAAACAAAACCCTCATCATAACATACCAGCGAACTCAGGTAAAACCCACTCATCAAAATGCCACCAAATCACCATGATTATGAAGAAAACCGTATATTTTCATGAAAATCTCGTGAAAATTGAAACGTGTTTCAGCGAAAGCTTGAAATATGCGCAGTCACGTATCGGCACTCAGACGGTACCCGGTATAATAATAGCGTTAATATACGAAGCTATTGAAATAACATTATGTTTACCTAATGCTGGATTTGAATGGAAGCTTTATTTACCTACTGGTTGAGAATAATTCATGTGAGTGAAAGGAGTGCGTGAGTGGCATGTTGAAAGAATAGAAAGAAGAAATGTACCGGTCTACAGAGTTACGGTCCAGCTGAACATTTTATTTTTTATTTATTACATACATCAATCAATCTGCCTAGCCTTTTTCCCAACTATGTTGGGGTCGGCTTCCAGTCTAACCGGATGCAGCTGAATACCAGTATTTTACATGGAGCGACTGCCTATCTGACCTCCACAACCCAGTAACTGGGTAATACGATACCCCTTGGTAAGATTGGTGTCAGACTTTCGGGCTTCTGACGACTCGTAACGACTGTCAAAGATCCACGAATGACAGCCGGGACCAACGGCTTAACGTGCTTACCGAGGCGGCACGGAGGATTATCGGTATGTAAAGATGGTCACCCATCCACTGACCAACCCCGGCAAGCGTAGCTTAACCTGATGGATCGACCAGTGCGGCTGTTGTTACTTAGCCACGAGCTCCTCCTATTATTACACCTATTTACTCCTATTTATTACATACATACTTAAACTTATTACATAAATACGAATTAAAGTTGAACGCACCATCATCACCATCCGCAGCCCGACTTCACCCCCTGCTACTATAGGCCTCTCTTTTCTGGTGCTAATCCCCACGTTCCTGTGCCAGCCTCATCCAGGTTCTACCCGCGATGCCAACAATGTCGCCCGCCAATCTCGTATTCCAGTCCTTGGATTCGTGAATGTCCAGTGATTGGTCCTTGGACTCGGTCACTACGTTATTCCAGCCGTCACTGAGCCTTGCTAGTTGAAGGCATACAAGCAGCTAACTTGCAACTACTTTTCAACAATTATGTGAGTGTGCTGAGTAGTACATTTTTAATGATTCTCGTTATTACGCACGCAATACTTAATCTATTGACCGCCCCAGTCGGAATAATACGACAAAAGTGTTTGTGCCCGTGCCGCACAGTCGTATTTAAACGACTGAGAACCTATGTTATTTATTTATCTACACACAGTAAAATACATAAGGATCGTTTTTTTTGTTTTTTTACACGTTTTATTTCATTGCACGAACCTATTCGTCGTAGATATTTATTTGTCGATATATTCCTGGGGGCACGGCAATTGATACAAAACCAAGCGGTCAATAGGTTAAATATGAATATGAATAGTGGAAAGTTGAATATTTTTGATTGTATACTTAATAGCTTATTTGACTGAACGCAAGTCTGTCATCTAAAGTGGTGGAGGATGAACTGTCGTGGCAGCTTTAATAAATTTGCGGCATCTAAATCGTCACATGCGGACTACGCATCACACTGACGTCACGCAAAATCCTGCATCGCGTACGCAGCTTTACGGCGTGACTAGCATATATACAACGTCCCGACACCAATCGTTAGTCATTAGCCCACCAGACACGACACCCATCTGGTCGGAGGATCCTCCCTTTTCTATGGTGGATGAGTGAACTTTACACCCTGTTCCTCATACCTCTTTGACCGACTAGCAGCGTTGTACCTGCTATTCAAGTTGAAGGTGGTATCAAATCGTTCGTACTGCAGAGTGGTGCCAGGTTTCATTTAGTTGATTCCTCATAATCTGTTAATCGGCTCTGTGAACTCCGTGATTCGTCATTCCCGTTTTCGTTTTCCGTTGACAATTTAAGACTGAAATTGCGTAATTATTTGTCCTTACCCCTTTCGATCTCAGATTAAAGCTTCTCTCAATTGAGAACACAATATATTTATGGTCTGTTTACTACGTTCTATATTTAGAATTTTGAATAAAACGCACACTATGCTGCCAAGCATATTATAAGTTGGGGGATTACATCGACGACAAAAATGCTTGGCTCAGCGCTGGTCCAGCTCCACAAGGGCGCATAAACTAATTGATTAGCATTCAAAATATTGTTGCAGCTGCTGAAGATTGTAAAACTATCTTTAGATTGTATAAATTCAATCTCTTAGTATTATATAATTGCATAGCACATGTGTGAGCACTATGTCCCTACTTTACAGTTACCATTTACTGGGTACGTCTTTCATTGACTTGAGTTTGCCCTGGCGGTTGTGAGTATGTCATGCTCACTCAAATGTCTCGCTGGTGGTGGCGTGTGTGTTGGATCGTTAAGTTCCCTTCAAAATGGTTGAGCTAAATGGTGCTGATGCATGCGTCATGTTCGTGAACGGGCGCCGTCAGTGGGGACTGGTCATCTCTTAGCTGCCACGGCTTATTTGAATTTATTTTAATTTTTTAATTGTTTTTGATTTTATTTTTATTACTGACGCTTTTAACGTGCACGTCTTTTTACATTGTTCTCACATGTATAATTACAAAAATAGATGATGTAACCAATATTTTGTGAAAATATTCTGATTGAAAAGAGTGTCCGTGGAGTTTCTTGCCCGTTCTTCTCCATAGGAACCTACTACGCGTTGGAATGGGCAACTAGCTTCATATTTCTGACTGACCGACCCCTTGACAATTCAAAAGTACCTGTAATTGGTTTATTTGAAATAAATGCTTTGAGTTTGAGTTTGAGTTTGAGTTTGAAAACGTGACTATTTCTAAAAGAAAGCGGTCTCTGGGATCTAAAGTTTAGGTCAAAGGTCAGAGCCATTCATTAAAGTGATCTATTGTTCAGCCATTATAATTTCAACCACAGACAGGTAAACTAGAATGTTTATTACTTACTAGCTTTTGCCTGCGGCTTCGCCCGTGTGTATGTCGGAAAATATCCCACGGGAACGTACTACCGGGATTAGAAGTACCCGATGTGTCAATCCAGGTTATAAACTATCTGTGTGCCAATTTCATCAAATTCGTTGAGCCGTTTTTGTGCCTATCCGGAACATAGATCCAGACAAACAGACAAAACGAACGACACAACGAATTCGTCGTTACTATTTTATTAATGACGGTTATTAAAAAAAAAACTGCTATTCCATACATTTTGACCGCGTAGGTATTGCACTTTTCTATGAAACAGCAGATATAAAAAAAATATGACGTAAAATTTCTAGGGTTCAGAATCATGTACTGAATCCATGGTAACAGTTTTCGCGTCGATGTCCCTGCCATGCTATAGATTTCGAAAAATAGTACAGTCAGCCTCAAAAAGATATACATCGACAACAATTCATTTTATTGTTTCCAATTTTTGTTCCAAAATATTATATCAATGTGTAGCCACTAAATATATTACACACTAGCTTCTGCCCGCGACTTTGTTCGCGTGGAAGTCGATAAAATACAACCCATGTTACGCGCTGATAATGTAGCTTTCTATAGGTAAAATAATGTTTTAAATCGGTTTAGTATTTTTTTAGTTTATCCATTACAAACAAACATACAAAAAATCAAATAATTTCTTATAATATTAGTTTATATTAGTTATTTAATTGTATCTATACATTGATTCGCTATTTTGGAATACAAATTTTAGACAATCATATTAATGTCTTGTCGATGCATGCTTTTTTTTGAGATACGAAGTACCACAGGATAGTTTAATCATAAAAACGAATACACAGTGTGCAATGATGTAGAACTTATATTACACTGAATACTGAAGAACTGATATGATAAAAACATGACATAATATCTCTTAAGGTGCTCCCTCACCGGGAGCATTGGCCTGTAATGTAACATTACATAGTCGAGCATTCATCAGTGAGTAAGGCGAACCGAACATTACAGTGCGCAACCTGTAATTATACAATTCGAGCATTACATCAGTGAGGGAGGAGAACCGAACATTACAGTGCGGAATGTCTGTAATATTTTGATACAACTTTTAACATGAATGCAAATCTCATCGTTACATTACAGGCGAATGCTCGTCTGTCAGGGAAACAGTATTGTAACGTAATGCTCAAAATCGGATCTGTAACGTTACATTACAGGCGAATGCGCCCGGTGAGGGAGCACCTTTATGATAACAAACGAAAGCCTTCTATTGACGATCGAGTTGAAGTGCTCATAGCTTACAAAACAAAGACCGCGAAATGGAATGATTCCCCCATAATATCTGTTTGCTACCCACAATCTATTGGAGTAATTCCGATTGCTCCACTTTTACTGCTGTTTTATCACTCTTCCTCGCTATTAGGAGAGTGGAGGGGTTAATTCTGGGTAGGGTTGCCAGATTAAAAAGGGAAAACCGCCCTGTGCGCTATCGCTGGGAAAACGGCTGTCGCTGTAAACCAACCCTGCTTCGTGCATGTGCTACAGCATCATTTTGAACGTTGACCGATTGGTGCAGAACGGTCGCATATTTTCCCAATTCATCATGATTATCTGTCCAGCCTTTTCCCAACTATATTGGAGTAGGCTATCAGTTTAACCAAATACAGCTGAATACCAATATTGTCTAAATTGTGTTGTCAATTATTATTTAGGTACTTGCTGCCTGCTGGCCTTGTGCGTTAATTCCCGACACAAATAAATATATTTTCTTTCTGGATTTAAATTTTTCCTTGGAAAAGATTATTGATATTGGATGGCCTTTTTGGAACTGTTCTCTTATTGGTGTAAAAATTAAGTAGGTCAACTTGGGTACAAACAAAAGAAGAACACCCATCTCTGGCAACCCTAATGAAGGGTGAAGAAACAAATGATTGAACTCTTCATGCTACATTTAAATAGGTATTTATACTTGCAATACATTCTGTTAATTTTGTTGAGTGATGCAAGCTGGGGAGGGAAGAGAATCTCTGAGGAATGAGGAGTTAACTACCGATGGAGGTAAATGGTTCGATCCGATTGCGAGTACGAGGATATTCTTGGAACACAAGCCGAATGCAGGATAATTCATTTAATATTAATTAGTTGATGTATTATTTTCTCTGAAAACCTTTCATGAATCAATTTTCATTTTTAATATTCATTTGAGGTTTTTACTGGAAATCCCGTTTTATAATAACGTTAATTCCCTATTGGTTTATGAGGTGGTTTATGGGACAAGTATGAATATAATAAAAGTTACCGACTTCCCGCCTGTTCAGTAATTAAAACAAGTTACGATCAACAAAACACTCTTGAGGTCTACATTCTGATTATACATGAAAATTAATTCATTAATATTATTTTATTTTATCCCTATCAATCATTGAGAGTCATCGTGGCCAGGTTTACACTCGCTTCGCCGGACTTTCATCCACATATAGGGTTGCCAGATGTCCGGCTTTTTACAATAATGTCCGGCCAAATATATACAAGCCCGGCTTGTCCGGCTTTTGTTAGGCTTTTAGTCAACCCTGCCTCACCAAAAGATGCCGCATGAAAGCGCGAGCGACTCACACGGACACGCATGACTCGCGATAGAAAGAAAAAAAAATGTAATTCATAATAACATAATATCATTATGAGTAGAATAAGTCTCAAAATGAATAACTGTCAGGCTTTCTGGGCGCAAGCACTGCGCTTCCATTACGCGCAGAGTACGCGCCAGCCCCAACAGCATCCTAAAAACTATAGCTAATAGGTGGGACGGCTCCATACTTAGACATTGGATACGCCTACATGCCACTGTGGCGTAGGAATGAATAGTTTGTGTTGTTTTTCTGGTAGACACTACAGATAAGTACTAAACCTTCAACCAAAGGGACTATACTTATGGGTCCGAAATAAAAGATTTTAATTTAATTTAAAATGTCCGGCTACATATGAATCTGTGTCCGGCTTTTCTATTATTGGGCCTGACAACCCTATCGACATACGCCAATAAAACTTTTTCATTTTCAAGTTAATCTCAGACAGAACCGAGTAAAGGGAAACGTTGTGTAATATCCTGTAGTGAACACAATAAAACGGTGGACACTGCGCCAAGAGGGCATGGCTTGACAAACAGCCCACTTCAGGAGACAAATCGAGATATTTCAGATCTGTTCCAATCATTACTTCTGACTTATCACTTCCGTTAGGGTATTGCGAAAGGGAGAATGGTGAGCCTATTGGCGAATTTTATGTAGATTGTAGAGTTGTCTTCAATCTTAGTGTGTAATGAATAATACGAACATTAAATACTTCTTCGTCATGGTAGATTGGTCAGAGAGCACCCACTGTTGCTTCTATCCAGTTCACGCTTGGGCTATAAGTATATTTGTGAATGCCGATGTCGATTCCACGTAGTAGGGTCGTAGGGTTAATTCTTCATTTTTGTTTGAGGTAGGTACAGAGTATAACAAAATTATTAGATTTTAGATATTAATTTTTTTTTGGTACCCAGTTTGTAATTTCGTCTTTTATTTGTTTTGGCCAGCAAAATTGTTCGCCTGTAAATCCTGAATTCTAAAATATTTTACCCGCTGTTTGTGTACCCAAAAGGATTCTCGCACCTGTACCGTTTTACTTCCCAAAATTAATCATCTGTCAAATGCCTCCTTTGTCCCCTTACAGTGATTAATTATTTTTGACAAATATCATCAACAATGGCAATAAACCTGAAGCCCTGTTAAGTCTATTGCTCATTTGTCTTCATTTGCGATTATTAAACTGTGATGCTTTATGTTTTCCTGGTAGCTGACGACGGATAGATGTCGAGCATTTTTTATAATTTCCTTTAAGAACAAAACCATGTTTGTATAATTAAGCTAATTAGCGTCCTTTGCAGTAACTGTAAGATCTTCTTTTGCTTGTTTTGTTTGAAAAACTCAATTTGTTTTCTTTCTCTTTCAGGTAAGAAACGTTTCCGTTCAAACAACTACTTACTTGACTTCATTTCCAAGATTTGCAAAACGACGGTGACGTTGAGGCACGTAAGTAGACTGTTATTGATACGTTATGTAGAATAAACACTCCAATACTGCCTTTACTAAGGTGGAACTATACACTGTCAAGACCTGTTTTAAAAATAGTAGGTACTTATGTATACTCGTATTTCCTACCCATATTTATTTAAGGTGGATCCGCAATGGTAACTCGCGAAATTAAATGTTGTTACGTTTTTTGCAATTTGCAGGTCAGTGTCAGGTTGTATCTTGATCAAAATATGATGCGCGATCATCTCAAGTACGTATTTACAGAATTATAATCATTAAAACATCTCTCTTAGTTAGATTTGTTCCATAAGAACAAATCTCTAAAAGTTTTTTATGGAACAAATATGACTTAGAGAGATGTAATAATGATTCTAATGAATAGAATTCTGTATATATGTCGCAGTAAGGTTGAAGCCGGAATATTGTCATATTCCTAGAAATATAGCTTTATACCGTAATATAGTTATATGAAACCGGTTCATAACTGTCGGAGTGCCTTAATTTTGTTACTGCGATCAATTTCGACGTAGCGCTCGCCGGCCGTTGCCGCGGCACCGGAGTGCCCTAATAGTTATATTACTAAATCGTGCTCGTACATAGTTATATTCCTAGTAAGACAGTTCTGAACCGCTTTCATATAACTATATTAAGGCATATAGCTATATTCCTAGGGATATAACTGTATCATGGATTTAACCATCTTACTGCGACATATACATACCTATCAGTATCTACCTCCAAAAATATATATATACTCGTATATGTATATTTTAAAAAGCAACATTCCTATATAGATGATGAACTGTTGCTACAGCAACAAGCCATATTCTTCGACAAAAGCAAACAATATCATCACAATAACTCAAGAAACTTCATGACATAAGCAAACGTTTACGTAGTTGAGTCTTTCATCGAATTAGCGTCAACCAATAGTTGCAGGCCAGGGCTATTCGCGTTAAATCGGCTTAGCCCTGGATCCCTTTCGGCCCACTAATCTTATTAGTGCGCTGGATTCAATACGAACTGTTTGGTCATTCGTCTTCCAGGAATTAGACGGCCGTCAGTGAATTTACGTGGTTTTAAGCTTGATTATTATGTATAGAACGTGTTTCTTTTTCCATACCTCGGAAAGCATGTTAAGCCGTTGGTTTCGGCCGGTGTCATTTGTAGATCTTAGAGAATCATTACGGGTAGTCAGAAGCCCGAAAGCCTGACAACCAGCCTTACCAAGGGCTATCGTATTACCCAGTAACTGGGTTGTAGAGGTCAGATAGGCAGTCGTTTCATGTAAACCTGTATCTGTACATGAAATTGAAAATAAGTACTGGTATTCAGCTACACCTGGTTCAACTGGACGTGGCTGTACCCCTAGGAATAAAAAAATTGGTCCTTTGAGCCGTAGATAAATTGAAGCCTTTTTCTTGGGATTACGCATGGTTCGTTCTATTAACTCTTGTAATAAAGACGTAATAATAATATATGTATAAGGCCCGTATAACTGAACCTCACTCAAAACTCAAGCATTACTTAAAACTCGTTTAAAGCCTTTTGATTGGTTGAAACTAGTTTTAAGTAATGCTTGAGTCTTGAGTCAGGTTCTGTAATACGGGCCTTAGAAGACTGAAGATGTGACTGTAAAGGCTTCACAGACCACTAAACATCACATCAACACAATTTAATGCAAAGGATATAGTGACAATACAAACAAGTTATATAAGATAAGCTTGCTTAGTTAAAAAAAGAAGAATGTGAATAAATTCAAACAAAAATTCATAATAGATATTTTAATAGCTGCTATGATATTATATTCACCATCCATCTACACAGTATAGGGGAGTGCACACAAAGAGGCTTATTAAATTGTCGATGTAAAATAAAAATATTGCCAGACGAGGCTCATTACTTATTCCGTTTGAGCGATTTGTACGTCGTTGTTATGCCCGTACGATTCATAGCGAATTCGTACGATGTAATGTATGGTAATCGAATTTTAAAATATTTTTATTTGCATGTGGCTATGTACGGGTACTTTTGGGAGTAGCTTCTTGGCTTTGTGTGTCTATACCTTCCACGATTGGGGAGAGAGGACGAGAGTGAGCAGAGTAGCCAAATGTTACCTGGCAATGAATTTCAAAAACTCAAAGCATTTATTTCAATAAAACCATTTACAGGCACTTTTGAACTGTCGAGAAGTCGGTCAATCAGAAATATGCAGCTAGTTGCCCATTCCAAAACGTAGTAGGTACCTATGGAGAACAACGGGCAGAAAGTTCATGGACATCTTGGCCAGAAAGCCCATGGATCCATGGACACCAATTTAAATTATTTTGTTACAAAATATTAGTTACATCATTAATATAGTTGCTCTAATGATCGTTAGGTCCGCTGTCCGCATATCACAAAGTTTCTTAAAACTCAGCAAATCGACGAGATTCCAGTCACTGATTTAAACTCCACAGACACTCGTGGAGTTTCTTGCCCGTCCTTCTCCACAGGAACCTACTACGCTTTGGAATGGTTATAGAATAGAATACTTTTTAATGTACAGCATACGAATTACAGGTATGAATGTAGTCATTTTACATAGGGTGACACAATTGGCGGTCTTATCGCTAAAACCGATCCTAATGCAACTAACTAGCGAAGTAGCATCATATTTCTGCCTGACCAACTTCTTGACAATTCAAAAGTGCCTGTAATTGCTTTAATTGAAATAAATGCTTTGAGTTGAGTTTGAGTTTGACTGTTAGCTGAAACAATAACATTCCAGAGTAATATTGGACCAGACCCGATTTCGCCTCTCGTTTAGAAAACTGTCTCTGATAACATTTTAATTGCGTCGTAACTACAGCATAAAAAGGGTTTGATGTAATTTTTTTTGGTTTCCTATTGACTGTTAATGAAGAGGTAAATATACTCGTATTTTTTTTGTTTTTTCTGTTTTGTCGCACTGCAGGGAAAGGCTTCCCTTTGTCCAGTCCACTTCTCTCTCCCTTTATGAGCTAGTTTGGACCAACCCTGTCCGTAGGCGTCAAGCTCGTCCCGCCATCTTCTCCTGGGTCTGCCTCAATGTCGCCGGACGTTTTCTGGGACCCACATTGGGGTAGATTTGGCTATGACTCATTCGACATAAGGCTAAATACTAACTACATAAAAAATTGTATAATGGGAATATTAGCAAAAAAAAATACGTCTATGTTGGAAGGTATTCGTTACACGCTAACGCGTTCAATATTCTTCTATAATTGAATGATACGTGTCAGTGAATCGAGGCTAGAGAATAGCTCGACTGGCAAATAGAATTGATTATTTTATATTTCCATACATATTCATTTGAAATCTAAAGTTGAATCAGCTTGGTTTTTTTACGACATGCATGTTTCCGATTATTGTGCTCAAGGGTACTCGTAGATCGATTCATGTGTTCTTTTTAATAATTACAAAATGCTAGATGTTTAATATCATGGTGTTTGTTTATTTCCGGATTTAAATGTTCGAAGGAGCTTCTAAAAAAGTTAAGAAATCCGTTGCAATATTTTTAAACAATTGTGACATTGAATAGGGATATTAGTCGCGTTGATACTGTTAAAGAATTGCCCGTCCCATCACATATACGATTAAGAGATCTCGCGCACTAGACGGCCACTACTGGCCGGAGTCGTGGCCGTCTAGTGGTATTGTATGGTCTGCGGCTAGTTGGCCGTTGCGACTAAGTGCCGATTCGTATCGGTTTCTATAGTTTACCTGGTCGCTGCGACCACTGGTCGAGATCGTAGCCGTCTAGTGCGCGAGATCCTAAAGTATCTTTAATTTAATTTAATTCATAAGCCCTCACGAAATTCTATAATATAATACTTCAAAATAACAACACAACAACGCGAAAAAAGCACGTCCAAGGTAAAACCATACCCTTCAGTTATCTGTTGAACCAACTTGCAAATATATCACCGAGGCGCGCCACTCCATAAATATCGAATTTTATATGGAAACTGTTTTACCTAACGTGTGCTCGAGTATCTGATGGAGATAGTTTACTTTGTTTCAAGATTTTTGTGTTAAGGGTGGACTCCTCGTTATTTTGTTTTTAAATTGGTTTATATGTTGTATGAAAATATTAGGTATTCTACTTTTTGTGCTAATTGTGTTAGGGGCTAGTTTCGCGCACATAAATTATGTTTTGTTAGGCACATCGTCCGACAGGGTTATTACGTATATACTAGCAATCGGCAATTATCGCGCAGTCATCGCGCGATCAATCGCTTAACGTCGATGGCTATAGCTTTGCTGTCTAAACCCATGCATAATACGAAATAATCGCGATCACCATGCAATCACTGCACATTTTAGTTAAATGATTGTTCCCTAGCGAACGGCCCCAGCGTTAGGTAATTGCTCTGGGTTCCATTTGGATTTGGAGTTTGGTAATTAACTTCCACGGTGCAAAAATAATCCAAATTGGAAACATATTTTGCTCTTTATCTTTAACAAAAATAATAAGTCATCTTCTAGTTCAATTTATAGTGTCCCTTTCAAGATAAATCACTACTATACAACCTTTCGTTGTTGATATAATTGATTAAAAATTCATATATCCCCATATATGCAGGTCCGATCGCCGTTGAATCACTTTCAGAGGGCGTCACACTCCAATGCAAAGGGAGTGCCACAAAGGGGCTACCTCTTGCTCGTGCCGGATTTATAGCAGTCTTTATGGCATATTGTACGTTTTTAACTCCTCAAGATAAACGACTGTTAGTATAATTAGATTGGGCAATAAAGAGATTAAGGAAGGTTTTTCGAGGGAAATTCATTTTAGGTTTTATCGGGGATTTGAAAAGAAAAATGTAGCGTATATTTAGGCCCCCTTGCACCACAAATCATTGAGTTTAGCGCTAAACGTATATAAAAATAAAAAAAATATTATGGTACCTACGAATTTGTATACTAATACTTGCTAAAACAACAGTGACAGGAAGTATTATAAAATCATCAAGATACACAAAGTGGATTACAGACGTATTACCGAAGCAAACTAAAAAACTACCCAAGCAAAGTTAATAAAATTTATATGGGACCACCGCGCAAGCTTCCACTACCAAATGAGAAAGAATATTCAAAATCGGTCCACAATTGACGAAAATATCGATGAATAATATTTTTTTATAAGCTCTTCCTTTTAAAAATAGCACTAAACATTCATTTAAACGTCTTTCGGATTTCTTTGAATTTTTTTGAAGACACAAACATGTTTTTTATTTTTTTATTTCATTATTGTTCAGAGCATGAAAATTTGTGTCCCTCGAAAAGCCTCATTCCACAAATGAATCTTGTAGAAGGCCAGAAAGTTGCTTATTTGTCGTAATACGATCACGCCTGTCATCTCCGAAGGGTTAGGCAGAGGTGTACCCATAGAAGTACACACCCACCTTTAAGGGCCGGCCCTATCAGAATACCAGCGCTGCGACATTTATTTTTTAAATGTCGCAGCATTATGCTGATAGCCTTTTGGCCTCATACAGGACCGCTTTAAATTTAAATTTTACTTTGTTTATACTATTTTTTTCTTTTTTGTTTAAGTTTACTGTGTTTTTAGTTTAATTTGTGATTTCCTGTGCGAGTCTCAATAAATACTTTTTCTTTCTTTCTTTCTAAGGCGACGATAACCGACTTTTTGATTTTATACTGAAGATCACGTCTAAACGAGTACTGTTAATGATTTGGAAAAAATATATGTTAAATTAGAGCCACCGGGGCAGGTCTAAAAAGCGCTGGCGAGACGATTTGGACTCGTTCCAGATCGATTGGCCGGAGAAGGCACAACACAAGGAAGACAGGAAAAATATGGGGGACATATTGTCAAGAAGTGCGACATATAGGTTAGCAAAACAAAAATTGAGCATTTTCTTAATAACTCAATCTGTGAATATTTTTGATTATGTTTATATTACATAGTGTTATTAATTTGTAAAGGTATGTCTAACGCGGATAAATAACTGAGAGTCACGCAAAAACTTTCAAGCGTATTTTTCTGAAACCTTCAGTATTTTAAAGATTATTTCATCATTTATCTTTTTCAGTATACGTGTTTTATTAAAATACCTATGATATAATAAATGAATAATGCGTCTAATTTGGGACAGCGCTCCTTGATGGGCGAGTCCTATGTATACGAACTTTGTTGACATGTAAAGCAGACCGAACCGCAGACTGCTATAAAACTATTTCATTACCAGTTCTACAGTCGATTATAGGTAATTATTATATCTAACTACCTACTCTCGCGATGTTCCATTTAATATTTATTTATTACTAGATGAACCCGTTAACATACCACGTTTCAAACTTCTCGTATCAAATTTAGATTTTTCGACTTTTCGGCTTTTCCTAATTTTCTTTTCTCCCAAATATTGAAACCAAAACAAGAAAATATTCCAATCGGTCGAGTCATTTTCGAGTTTTCGCGAGACTAATGCACGGCAATTGATTTTCATTTAAAATTGTTGGTGAGCCTATTAATAAATAAATCTATTTTCATTTCTTCCTTGTATCATTTCTATCACTGATCTCTTAATCGTCCATCACTTTTTTTTTTTTTTTGAGGATGGGAAATCATCAAATGACTTCTCCCGCTCTGGGCAGAGCGAGAGGGTGTGTCAGACTTTTACTGACTAAAGCCCACCCGTGTTCCTTCCGTTGCCTGTGTGCCGGGGCCGCGATATCCCTTTCGGGCAACCCCAGCAGGAATCGCCCATCACCTAGAGTTATATTCAGCACCAACAAAATTAATTTACTCCTAGTCCTTCTGCATTCTACCTGACGATTTAACGAACCTCATGAATCCGTTTTCCTAAATTCGAACAACCATTGCGAAAATTCGCACAAAGCTCGCCGACCCTAACATCTTAATTCAAATTGGATCATGAGACGAGAAATTACCTTAATTCGGGAAAAATACAATGTTCTACTTACAAAATGGTACCGTCAGGGGATAGAGAAAAAAGCGGCCAAGTGCGAATCGTACTAGCACACAAGTGGGTTCTGTACCACCGTAAATTATTAAGAACGACAAAAAACACCGAAAAAAACACTTCTTTTATGGGGAGCCCGTTTAATTTATATTTTATTGTTCAAATTCAAATTTCATTTATTCAAACGAGACTGAGAATCAGTACTTTTCGAACGTCAAAATTACATAAGACAGTCCCCCAAAAACGCCCGCCCTTCACAACTTCCTAGTGGGCCAGCTAAACAGCTGGGAAGAAGAAGTGGCGCAACAAACTCAACAGCAGCATAACTGCCTGTTCAGTTAGAAAAACTTGATTCTATACAATAGTATGACAAATAATTTTCATTACGCAACACAAAATATTAAATTAAATTATAAGCTTTATGTCAGCTAGCACACGCCAATATACCAACAAGTTTGTTGTTAAAGCGTCCATAGTAGTACACATTCTGTGAATTTCAAGTTTTAATATATTATGGTTCAAAAGATACAGCCCTGTGACAGACGGACACGCGGACAGTTGACACGGAGCCTTAGTAATACGGGTACGGAACCCTAAAAACCCGGGAAATATGCGAGATTGGTAAACGAGGGGTGTATTATGAGGTCCACAATTTATTGCCATAGCGATTGCACCTGCCGCTATGGTGGACTCGTACCCGTATTTCTTTTAGATTTATTTGCTATACTTGTGAGGATAATTGAAATTCTAATTGGGTTTATGAATAGAGTGATAGGTTTTTGTTTTGAATAACGAAGAAGAATTTGGAATAGGGCCTCAGAAATCATAATTATATGACCTAATAAGAGCAGAGGCTTTCTGGGCTCAAAGGACGCGGATTCAAACCAATATAAATAAAGCATAGAAAAAAAAAATACCTACATTTGCCAAGATGGACCTCTCTTCTAAAAAGGGTGACAGTTCAAGTTTCTATGGTTATTTTTTTATGTTTTTCTGCATGCAGGATTTTGAAGTGAAAACTTTTAAGCGCACTTTTCGCTTTTTCTGACCTCTGAACGAAACTGAACCGTCACGCTTGTGTCGACGACGCTGAAGCGGGTATACTCGGCTCCAGTCAGTCGGTGAGGCTGAATGGCGTATATTTGGTGCTGAATCGCGTATACTCGGCGCTGAATCACATATATTCGGCTTCAGCCAGGCGGTGACGCTGAATCGCGTATACTCGGCTCCAGCCATTCGGTGACGCTGAATCGCGTATGCTTGGCGCTGAATCGCGTTTACTCGGCTCCAGCCGGTCGGTAACGCTGAATCGCGTATACTTGAAGCTGAATCGCGTTTACTCGGCTCTAGTCAGTCAGTGACGCTGAATCGCGTATACTCGGCGCTGAATCGCGTATACTCGGCTCTAGTCAGTCAGTGACGCTGAATCGCGTATACTCGGCGCTGAATCGCGTATACTCGGCGCTGAATCGCGTATACTCGGCTCTGAATCGGGCATACGCGGCTCCAGTCGTAAGTTTTTACTCCTATCGTAAGGTTATATGCACACACCCCCTTTTTATTATTCTATGTGTACACATGTTTGAGCAAATAAATATATTGTATCTCTTCATAAGGTTTTGCTCCATCCGGGTAATAAAGTCAGTCAGCTGATTGTCTTTCCGCAAAAAACCGACGGCAACAGAAGGAAGCAGTGATTCCATTGTCGGTAGTCAATGAACTAGTCATCCGGTACTAATATAGTCGTTGAGACAACTTGATTAAAAAATAAACACATTTTTTTAACGACATTTACATGCTGCACTTTAGATCTGCATTAGTTTACATAATGACGCATTCGTGTATATTATGCATGTTATACTACCGATAATTAATATGCGTGGGCGTAATAAAATCTAACCTATCCGTTAATACGAGTATTTTAAATACTTAATTCGATTTCCAACTTTGGCTGAATCTTTCAAAGGAACAACATTAAGAAAATGAACGTAACATCACGCTTCTAACCCCCGAAGGGTTAGGCAGTGATGGTACAGCCATATTTCGCCAGTTATGCTTAAGTCGCATGTAAGGATTTATTTATTTATTCACAATGCATTATGAGAAGCTCGTCGCCAAGTAATTACAGCCGCACGGATCGATCCATCAGGTTAAGCTACGCTTGCCCATCACCATCAGGTGACCATCTTTACATACCGAGACTCCTCCGTGCCTCGGAAAGCACGTTAAGCCGTTGGTCCCGATTGTCATTTGTGGATCTTTGACAGTAGGTACGGGTCGTCAGAAGCCCGAAAGTCTGACAACCAGTCTTAGGGGTATCGTATTTCGGGAGTCGAGAGCCGACTTCCGGCCACCGTAGGCGCGGGCCTGCGGACGGTGAGCAATGGGCAGCTCGCCGTCCGATAAGGACCAGGCCCGTGTCGACGGCGCGTTGTGTTCCACGCGCGCCTCAAAGAGATGTCAGCACCAACCGACGGGGTCGAAAGACCAATGCCTGCTGGGGTTGCGGGTTTGTCCGAAAGGGATAACGCGGCCCCGGCACACAGGCAACGGAAGGAACACGGGTGGGTTTTAGTCAGTAAAAGTCTGACACACCCTCTCGCTCTGCCCAGAGCGGGAGAAGTCATTTGATGATTTCCCATCCTGAAAAAAAAAAAAAAAAAAGGGGTATCGTACTGTCCAGTTACTGGATTGTGGAGGTCAGATAGACAGTAGCTCCATGTAAAATATTGGTATTCAGCTGCATCCGGTTAGACTGGAAGCACATCGATTGATTCACAATACATTATAAGTAGCATAAAGTATTTTAATCAAAATTAACACTTAGTGATAGAAAACGGTAAGACACGCTACAGTAATATTATCGCAAAAATAAAAAGTAGAAAAAAATTTATAAGCTAACATATGGCAAGAAGTACGTACGGTGCGGAAAGTTGCAAAAAAATAACGGGTGGAACTGGTAAATCATTTTAAAACTTTCTACCCTCAATTCTAAATTAATATTCTAACCGACATTAAAATCAAAACAATAATATTGTGGGTCCAAACGGGACATATGAAACAAGTCGTATTAGGTGAATCATATAAATTTATGGCCCGTTCCGGGCCTACGTGACGATAATGTGTCCCCTGGGTGACGCTTTAATTAAATACGAATTTTCAAGGGTTGGTATTTCATGCTATCGGATTTTATTGAGTTTGCAAAAGTCCATTTTAGAAATGTTGCCTAATGGGTTATGTTAATGGCGGATACCGATGGACTAGTAAAAGGAAAATGTAAAAAAAAAAAAAAAACTTTTCGGTCTCGTTTCTTTGTTTCTACGATTTGATCATATTTCTGAACCTTTTTCTACATTTGTATGCATTTAGCTACGTTACTAAGGGTTACCTATACTCTACACGTTTTGCGACGTATTTACATCTTTAGCTACGCACCTACCTTCTGCTACGGCTTTACGACTTTTGCTACGCGCGCTGCTACGCTTACGCGCTACGCGTCCAACCCTTTTATTACGAATCCACGTAATTTTTCGGGAGGTTAGTAAATCATTAATCAACTCTTATCTTTGCTAAAGCCTAAGTAATTATGAAGCGTAAATTGCATTTACGCGGACCACTTGTCTTTTAAAAGTACAAGAAAGCTTGACTGTCTCTTTAGGAACGTGCATTCTAAAAGTTAGCAACTTAATACCACTATAATATTGACAAATTAATCAAACCGGTGAAAGTGTTAAAGAAAGAAAGAAAAAGTATTTATTGAGACTCGCACAGGAAATCACACATTAAACTAAAAACACACTAAACTTAAATAAAAAATAATAAAACACAAATAATAAAACTACGTGTTCTCTTCTTCTTTTCGTGTGGTAAGTGACTAACCTGGTGTCAGAGTTTAAAGCCGCCCATGGGCCTCTAACTTGGCTTCACATGCTGTCGAGAAATATCTCTCAGGCATGCCGGTTTCCTCACGATGTTTTCCTTCACCGTTTTTGAAGCAAGTGATAAATTATACAATACGCACATGAATCCGAAAATTCAGAGGTGCGTGCCTTGGGTTCGAACTCGAGACCTATGACTTGGCAGTCTGACGGTCATACCACTAGCCTATTACTGCTTTAGTGTTCTTTTAAAAACGGTGAACGAAAACATCGTGAGAAAACCCACGCAGGTTTTCTCACGATATTTTCCTTCACCAAAAACCAAAAATCCGAACACATTATGATATCTACCAACCTGTGCTCAGCCCGCGTGGTAGATTACTGCCCACTCTCTCTGGAAGAGAGGAGGCCTGGGTCCCAACAGTGGGAACATTATAGACTGATTATGTATGTTATGTTAAGCTAGTCTTGCACACAAAATGCGACATCGTACCTACCTGCTTAAAAAAAAACTACTGGACTACACTTACCTTAGTTATGTATTTATTCGCTAAGTGAACAATGTATGTTCTTTTGAATAAATAAAGAATCTTTAAACCCATGTAATCAAAACAGGTAAGTATTTGACAGCTATTTGCGACGTTGCCAACTTTAGTATGCAAAGCAAATCACGGAAAACGTATATAGTTAACAGATAAAGACTATAACTCCAATAAAGATCGACCGTTTAATTACCATTTCAATTCCGAACTGTTTGTAACACCCAGACTGCATGATGGGGTCCATGTAAATTCAATTAACTTTGAAAGTTAAGCCGATGGGGTAAACGTTAAACTAACGCACTCCGCTGGACATTCAATTTGCATCGAAAGCTCTTAAATGACATGACATGTTCGATTGCTTTTTGCATTTATTTTAATTATTACTTCTGATATTTCCTGACTGTGTTTTACTCTGATCGGGACCTTGATTCCATAAAAAGCCACTATATGTCCTCCTAGGGTGTTCCCGGCCTTTCCATTCACATCTGCCTTGTAAATACCTCTTCTTAGTCTCATTTCATTCATATTTTCAACGTGACCAAGCCACCTAAGATTCAAAATTCAAAAATCATTTATGCAAACTAGGCTGAGAATCAGCACTTTTCGAACGTCAAAATTACATAAGACAGTCTCCCAAAAACGCCCACCCTTCACCACTTCCTAGTGCTTTCGCTGGGAAGAAGACGTGGCGCAACAAACTCCCCAGCAGCACAGCTGTCTGTTCAGTTGGAAAAGTTCAGTTGATAAATATACTCTTTTTAATTTTTGTCACTAAATCTAAAAACAAAATTATTGAGGTCGACAATAGGAACATTATGAATTGAATTATTTTCTTGTTTCTACCAAAAAAATGAGCCTCTGAAACAAGTACGGCCTCTTTTTGAAGTGGGAATCAAAGAACTAAATCAATAAGAAATTCTTCGTCTCGACTATTCTAGTAAACAGCTTTTCATTCCCCTCCGATAAAGCTGGCAGAAGTCATCTGTCACATAAACGGAGCAGTGAAAACAAAACAAGACGATTCATTAGGGTAAACATCTGACAACGATATAAAGGGAATGTAGTGATCGCAGATAAGTTGTGGTATAGATAGGTAGGAGGCGAAGTTTGTCTTTTATTGGCTTGTTTTTAGAGTTTTCTTTTTATGTGTTAACTCACTTTCCTGCAATCATAATCTAAATTATGAAATCTGTGGGGGTGATTTCGTGAAATGATTTGCTATCAACCGGGCACAAATCCAGACTCCGGGGATTCCAGATGACAAAACTTAATAACACTTTGCCCGACCCGGAAATCGAACCCAGGACCTCATGCTCAGCAGTAGATGCGTCCACCAGACCAACAACGCCAGTGTTTCTTTTAGGTTGTAGATATTTCCAAAATGCACTTTTTCAGTCTTGATCTCACGAGTTGTGCCCGCAGAGTGCATCTTCGTAGTCATAAACAGTCATACTTATTTTCAGGATGAAACATACTATAAAAACGTACTGATATAACAATGTAAAAACGATCTAGAGTTTAAACAGTGTGTGTATGAGTAAAAAGCAAACAAACTTGTCTCTTTTTCTTCAATTTCAACCATAACATCTCAAAATGTAACACATTCCAGTTCCACCATTACACGTGTTATTAAACAAAAACACATGTACGTATAAGGTTCGCCGTATCTATTCCTTATAACAACACAACTTCAGCTCGAACCAGCGTAGCGTGCAAACTTACCATAACCCGGCTCTTAAGAACTTTCCATTGCACAACAGACAAAATTAAAGACGGGATTTGCATCTGATTAAAAGTTTTAAATTGAATATTCTCTCTTTTAAGAGATTTAAATTAAAATGGAGTTGCTATACAGATTGTTGGTAGAAAAACATTTAATTTTGTATAAATGTTTCTGATTCTGTTTCTGACATGTTGATTTCTGGGTTGGTTCGTATTATATAACTTTGATAGCTTAAGTAGGTTAGTGCTTACCTTCCCTGTTGTGTATTTACAGGCTAAAACTCTGTTCCTCTCGAAAGAAGGCACGAATTTTACAAAAAAAAAAAAAACTTTTAATCAACCAAACTGGCAACAATGTCTTGCGTAGGGGCTATTTTAATTAACCTCGCGCGTAAACGATATTACCGTTACATATGTACCCGTTTCGACCTTATTGCCTAAACAATAAGGTCGAAAAGTGGTCAACCACCTTTTTCCACGATGGTACATTGACCACAAAACTAAGTAACCATTTTTGTACAAAATTAAGGTGATCGTGGTGGTGGTGTGGGGATATAGATCTCATAATCTCGTTCCCCTCAACAAAATCAGAAGGTATAATTCCTGTCACTCTCTTGAGTTTTACTTATAAGAATTGCAATAACAAACAGAAGACAGTTATGGCAGACATCACGTTGTCTTATCTCGGGGACGGCGGCAGATCCCCAAATGCGGATCCCCCGCAAGCCTTGATGGAGTAGCCGTGGTGCAAGAAAAAAAGAGAAACGATATGGTTTCTTTTTCAGAGTCAACGAATGAAGGAGCAAGGTGCCTGTTTGTTTCTTCATCCCTTCGAAAGTCGGGTGCCTCCATATTTTTTATATAGGCCATACCTTAGAATTAATAGCCATGAATCAAAATGACAACTTAATACTTATTAGAAAACGCACCAGAACTTATTATAACGAGTGTAAAAATACCCTTAGCATAGCCGAGAATCACTGTTTTGTTTCCGATATTATGATAACTTTTTTGTACTGGACCGTACCAGTCGGTCGATTCTGTAAAAATATTAACGTGAAGCTTAGGTGAAGTGAGCTGTCACTGCCACAGAATCGACCGGCAGGATGCTAGGGATTAACAGCTCACTTCACGCTCACTTCACCTAAGTTTCACGGTGATATTTTTACAGAATCGAACGGCTGGTCACCTTCTGGTTACGGAGATATTGTTGTCAAAATTTCAACAATTTTTTGAGTTTTTTCGCGAAACCGTTTTAAATGTTCTAACTTAACTTTCAATACTCCCATAATCCCTGTACCGTTGCATGCACCCGTATTGCGCAGTATCGTAAACAGCGAATTTTCACACCAAAAATAAAAGTCATTTCACAGCAATTCGTTTTGCACCAACTTTTTGTTTTCACCAACAGTTTGATGTACATAATGCGTTGGTGACAGCTTCGTGGTTTCTTTATAAATACTGTATTTTCAATATGAGGAGCTCGTGGCTACGTAACAACAGCCGCACTGGTCGATTCATCAGGTTAAGCTACGCTTGCCGGGGTTGGTCAGTGGATGGGTGACCATCTTTACATACCGAGAATCCTCCGTGCCTCGGAAAGCACGTTAAGCCGTCGGTCCCGGCTGTCATTCGTGGATCTTTGACAGTCGTTACGAGTCGTCAGAAGCCCGAAAGTCTGACACCAGTCTTACCAAGGGGTATCGTACCCAGTTACTGGGTTGTGGAGGTCAGATAGGCAGTCGCTCCATGTAAAATACTGGTATTCAGCTGCATCCGGTTAGACTAGAAGCCGACCCCAACATAGTTGGGAAAAGGCTAGGCAGATTGATTTTGACTGTATTTTCAATATACTATTAATTATTTACTTGATTTATTACCAACATTTTCTTAGCCATTGTATGTTCGAACTATGAAAAGATTACGACGCCCCCAAATTCGAGTAAAACAGATGCTGCCAAACCCCCGCTATCGCTTATACCTTGCACCATACCTCACGGCTCAACCGAGGTGTCCCGCTCAGAACCTGACGGACAATAGGGGTAATAGGGACATCGCGGACGCCATTGTCGCCGTGTAAAACTAAACGTGCAACCCTACGTCTAGGGAAATTGGACGGACCCGAACATGTAAGTATACGAGGCGGGAGGTTGGGCGGAACTGTTGTGGGCTTAGGATGTCTCTTTAGCTAACACAACATTTTGTAATAGTACAAATAAAACTTTAAAAAAATCCAACCAACACAAATTTGGCGAAATTTGGTCGTACTGTAGGTAGGTACACCTCTTTCTAACCCTTTGGGGGTTGTTTGTTATGCATTCTAAGTGTCTAGGCTCAAGTCGAAGTAAAGCAAGCGGACTGTATTATAAAAAGTGTTATTGGGAGGTTCATAATTATAGCAACTTAAGTACTTAATCAAAGGTATGTCCGAGCGCGGTGGTGTCTGATGATGCACTCATGAAGCTGTTGCGGCTTCCGGGTCGCCGCGCCGTTGACAACGTCGTAGTGTGTTCGTTGGATTTGGATCTATGTGTGTGAATACAAAGTATTGAATTTGTAACTTAAGCCCCATTAACGCGAAGCAAGTTTCTTGCCTGTGGCATACAATGAAATTGAAGCTGAATTGAGCTGACGAGCTGAGAGACCATGCAACTTGTATTGTTACTTCAACTTATGGTATGCCACAGGCAATTAAATCACACCGTGTAAATCAGGCTTTAGGTATTTTGAAAGAAAGAAAAAAAATACGCACACAATACGCACAAAAAAAAACAGAAAAATCTTAGTTATAACAGTATTGTGTGCCTCATATTAGACTTGATACGATTTTTTTATGTTATACTTTTTGGCAGTGCCTCCTTTGCACCTATTAAAGTCATGTCTCGTGAGAAAATAAAACAACAACCGATACGTTTTTAAAACAGATTTACTTTATCAGAACAGGACATCGATTTTGTATGCAGTAAACGTACCCAAACTCAATTCTAAAGCTTTTATGAAATTGCCAAGTTAAGGCTCCGGCGAACGGGCGGGACGCGACGACGCAACGTGACTCTGGTGGCACAAATTCTATGAAAACTTTACGGAGATTTATCTACCAGTGTCGGGTCGCGCCTGGCTACGTGAGCCTTTAACCGTCTACCAAACGCAATAAAGTTCAGTAAAAATACCGCGAGCAATTTCAAGTAGGTACCTACTACAACTACTGACCTATTTAACTCCTAAAACTTTTACAGGTTCAACACAATTTTTCCCCTCTTATCCAATAAATTTCAACACGTTTTAATCGAATTTAGCGGAACAACCGCCCACAGAAAGCTCCCGTATGTTTTCCCTATATGAGGCAAACATGCTGTGAATTTTGATAGTGTGAATATAGTGTAAAATTGCATTTAGTTGTACGCCTTAGGGTAAGGTGGTAAGTTTTGGTTAGCACTATACTATGCCTTAGGGTTTGAAATAATGTTGTTATGCTATAGATTATATTAGGCCAGTTTTGTAGCAAGTTATAGCCCGGTATTTCATAATCAATTAAATTACTAGAATATCTGGAATGAGGATAGGTTTTGTAAGGTCATCTAAGTATTGCCAGGCCTTTGCAACTGTCTTGATTTGCATCAAATTGTTTGTCTCGGGTCTTCGGTACAAACAACACAGCAAGGCAGCAACAATTGGGTAACTTTACCACCAGCTTAAATAAACCAGTGCATCTTACTATTCAGTTACAAACTCAATAGTTCCGCAACAATCTAGTGCTTTGAGATTCTAGAATGGATACGATTTGAAATCAGATTATCTGAGGTTATTGACCAAATCTACTTATTACAAGATCAGACTCCACCTTCGCAGTCTCACGATAACTAGTCAAAATTATGACACATTTCTGAATCATCTGTGACCAATCCATCATTACCTGGACTATTATACCTCAACAATATTCTATAGGGTTGTAACTCCCTTCCAACCTGCGTCTCAACAACGCACCGTGGGTATATCAGTTCAGTAGCAATCTTCCCCCGCACGTCGTAAAAATAAACTGCGAGCGAAGGGTTGCCATGGCAGCCGCGAGGGACAAGTAAAAACATCGCTACTTAATTTAAACAGTATTGCAATTTTTATGCGCGATAGAATATGCATAAAGAATGCTTTATATTTTGATTAACATAATAATCTTTTCAGAATCTTCACTGAAGCTATTGAACTAAATAAATTGTAATCTAAACAACAGCTTTTTCACCAATGAACACGCAATTATTCTACGATACTTTTCAAACTTCGCGTATGCAATAACAAATAGCGATAGTCCCGCCATCTATTAGCCAAGAAACGCAATTAACGCTTGGTCTACTTCTCACTAGATGTCGCTACAAATCAAGGGGCTCGTCAAGGTAATGAGCGGGAGTAGGAATCCTATCAATCGGCAAATTGCCCGGGGCCCCAGCGTCTGATTGGACAGGTAATGAAGCTATCGCCGGCTTCGAATTAGTTACGTGTATATTTGGGATACGGATTACAGTTGTTGTTATTTAGTTAATCAAGATAATGTGTGTAGGCCATATCTTAAAGTTCTTCCGACAGTCTTATGTGCGGTGAAAAGCACCCGGCTTTTCGGGTTGGAATATACAAATCGAAATATTTTCTCTAAACTTAATCATAAAGATCTTCTTCAGTTATTTCATCATCGTTCCGCTATTGGACAGAATATTCCAATTTACGCTGCCTCACCCGATTCTCTGACTTCTGCATCCAGCCTGCTCCCTTCACTTTCATGAAATGGTCAGTTAATCTAGATATAAGGCGTCTTAGGCTACTTTTCTTAACTCGCGGCGAATCCTCATAGTTAATCCACATTTCAGTCTGCAGTCCTTTTTGTTCCAAACAGCAAAGCTATGAGAAGTAAAACTTTTGTTTTTGCGTACGGCAGGCCCATTGCGTAGTTAGGAAAAACATTGTCCTTACTGAAAAGTGCGGATGAAAGTCTCGCTTTTACAAGAACAACTTACTTGTCCTTATTTATGTACCTGCAGTAGTAAACAACTGTAGTGTTTACTGTAGTAAACAAGACGATGGCTAAAAATATTTATCTGGTTACACAGCAACACCCAAAAGGTATAATTATAAAAACAACATCAAATAACTGAAATAATCATTTTACCCCGCGTTTCACCCCCTAATCGGAACATCCTTCGCGGTTAGCAGCAATCTTTAATTAACATCGGTCCAAACAACATTAACGGTACACAAAGGGAACTCATTTTTTTAGGTATTTACATTTAATTTCAGACACCCCGTAATTTCGGAGGCTCATCGAAGATACCTTATCGTTCGGGGGTGATAGGGAGGTACGGTTTTATATCGACAATTTTCGCGTTGGGAAACTTTTAAATTTTTCCGAAGCAAGTTTAGTACTTGTTTACCCTCGTGAATAAACTAGATAAAAACTGTATACTTAACGATTGGTTTTTTAAAACAACCATACTATCAATGCTAGCCAAATTACCAACATTTTTCTTAATAGGTATTAGCAGTTTTATTGAAACTTTAACTACTTTTATGCTAACTAAGAACTTTCCTATTTCATATTTCATGTAGTCACTTAAGTGTTTTTGTCGCTAAGTGCTCTGAGAAAGCGCAGTAGCTTCAAGTGGTATTTACTTATAATATTTGATGCACCCCACAGATTCTCTGTAGAGATAGGGTGTCGTGTGTCGTTCACGAAAGGGTTCCGTTCACGTCCTCTTCGAAGGTTTATCATGATATTAACTAAGACTATTTGAATACTAAATTTCAAGTTGAAATGGAAAACGTACCTTTTACATGCTAACTACATACCTTCACATTACAATGTAAATTATTATAGTTTTCGCGTTTTAGCGTGGCAATAGAGGTCATTGCCTTTTGCCTAATATCTCTCCGTAGGAACCCAAACAATAAAATATAAATATCTATATGTAAGTATGATTTTTCGTTATTGGAACATGTTGAAGATCACGATAGATATTGATTCAGGACTTTAAAGGATTTTATTTCAGTTTTTGAACTGAAAAAAATATTCTAGAAAATGTAGGCGGTTCAATGACCTCTATCGCCATGCTAAAACGCACAAACTATAGATAACTTGGGTTTTTTTATCACTATGTGCTAAAGAGGGAGGTAGCTTCAAAGTATTTACTTGTTATTATCTGAGCTGTCCAGGTCACTACGCACGGGCCGGCCAAAATACTCGTATAAGTCAGTCACGAAAAGAAGAAGATTTTAGTATTTGATGCACCCACAGCCACTCCACAGATTCTCAGTAAAGATAGGGCGTCGTGTATTTCATATGAAAGGGAAACCCGTTAGCGTTCACTTTGAAGATTGATCGCGATAGAACTAAGAGCATTGTCACCGTAATAATGAGCCACAATTGACAACCTAAACAGTGGGGTTGAAATCGAATTAACTACTTGGAATATTGTTTGATGGTATGCTGCTGGCGCTGTAAGAGTAGATTTGTTTATAATTATGAAAACAATCTCTGTGTTCATCAGTTAACTAGCCATTCAGTATTCAATCAGCTGGGTCCGTATATCTAAAGAGAGAACTGTAAATAGAAGGAATGTAGCACAATATATAACGAAAAATAACAATTTTTTTATAAACAAAACCCTTCGCGATTCAAAGCTAAAATATGACGTTTCAGTATCGTCCTTCAGAATAAGCCCTGGCATCGAAGTCGACATTGACACGGGCGCCCCATTCTCCCTTCTTCAACTCCAGTAAGTAATTGTTATTTGTTGGAGACTATCTCCTTTGTGAGATTTCCCTTCTCCAAGATAACGCACCTGAAAAATTTCGTTATTTTTCTTCGCAGAGTTCGGTTTTGTAAGAATGTTTATTTTGTTATTTTTGTTCTTGTGATACTGTAATACTGGGTTTTGGAGTTCGAAGTTGTGTTATGTCCTTTTGTGAGATAGGTTTTGTTGTTTATTATAAGGCACAGAGGCTTTCAGGTTTACTGATTTTTTTTCAAAAGTTACAAGTTTGGTCTTCATTTATAGCTATCTACAATTTGAGAGTTGCATAATAGCCATGAAACAGCTTGCCTGTCTGACAAACATTTTGTAATCATTATCATCACCGTAATCTTTGAAACACATTCAATAATTATATCAAATCCACGTATAAATCACGTGCATACCAATTCCCCTTTCCCCGACAATTCCGTAAGTAAGTAGGTAACGCAATAGAAGGCTAACGAAGCCTGAATCTAAATACGTTTCACATAATTCCGCAGCATTGTGCGATCGGCGCCGGGGCGCAATCATATGGTAAATGGAACAAATGGGATCGTTCCAACCCGCAACCTTTGCAAGAGTGGGATCTTTATAGAGTGGTACAATTTTAGTGTATTATTTTTTCACTTTTAATTGGATAGTACCTATCTGTATGTAGATGGTTTTATTCTGTGATCTGGTAAAAAATAAGGTCTAGTGGAATTCTTCCACAGCCGTAAAGAGCGTCTAAGGAATTATGTTCAGAAACTGCTGCGGCCAGATCAATGCGAAGCCCATATTTAGCAGTGAAGGTTTATCATCATTGATAGCGAGAGACCTCTAAATTATTTATAATGGATAGGTAATTTTTTGTGATCCCTGATCTTCTACTTAATAAAAAAATAATCTTATATTAATTCACAGACTACAACGCAAAGCCAACACACAGCTAGCGAAACAAAGGAGTGCCGCTCGCCAAAAGCCGGCAGTCCGTGCCGCCGGCACTGTGTGTAGTAGCCTTAAAACCGCTGGGTTAAGCATGAAATACCACAAGAGTACCTTATGCAAAGAAGGGGGACACTAAGGAAGGATTTTTTGAAGTGAAACTTCTAATAGACGGGAGTATTAGGACTTTTCTGTCACGAAAAAGCGTTACGGCCGCGTGGAGGGGGTCGACGATATATCGCGGCAGCGGCGAAGGGAGAGAATAGATTGTAATCTCAAGTTTTTATATTGAACCGATTTGAATAATTCTTTCACTGTTGGGGTGCTACAGTATCCCCGGGTGACATAGACTATATCATATTTTCAAAAAAAATTGGGATCCTTATTAAAACTCCAATAATGTAACCCAAGGTGTAAAAAAAATACCTAAAATATTCTTTACATCGCGTGCGCTGCGAAAACTATTGATGATAGAATAAAATAATGTACTACGACTTTGCAGAACACATCATTATTTACAAAAAGTGACGCGACAGCATATGTCTAACTATTATAGTTATGCCACAATAAGTGTTCTTTTATTTAAAAAAATCAATTGAAATACCGCCACTAGAAAAGGCTCTTTATTTGTATCTTCGTATTAATCCTTATCAAAATAAATTAATTCACATTCAAGAATGCTTCAATACCTTTATACAACTTTTTGAATTATTCAATTCGGACATTCCATTTGAAAGATATCACGAGTTTAAACATGTAAGTAATAGAAAAAAGTTGCGTGGTAGCTGCTCACCCTGCTAGCTAGGGACGGGCCGTGCGGGAGGGGACTCAATGTCAAGATATGAAGTGCCGTAGGTAGCGAAGGTAGGGTAGGTAGGCCGATTCATTTTGCCACTTGTCCGTTGAAGTTTCACTTCTACTATGTGTCCTAGCACACATTTCGTCTTTTTTTTTTAATACATCCCCTAAATTGGTTAAATAGGGGATGAAAGTTTGTACAGAAACTAAACCCATCGGGCACACGGCTTGTTAGAATGTAATACATTAACTGCTGCCCGTGGCGTCGCCCGCATGGATCCTAGTTCTTTTTCTAAAATAAAAGTTTCTAAGTTACTCCTTATAACATCAGCTAGCTGTCAGTTAAAGTCCCTTCAAATTTGGTCCAGCCATCTCGGAGATTAGCCGTAACAAAGAGACAGGCAAAATTTAAAAAAATTGTTTTCTTATTAATAAAATACTGTTATTTTGACTAATTTTAATGATTTGTATGTATGTATATATTACAAATTCAAAGTCCTGACAGTGCTTTGTCTGAACATCGAGTATAATAACTTACTTATTGATCCATAGTAACAACTGTTATTTATATTTCTATGGTAACAACAAATATAAAGAAACAATTGTAATTAAACGCGTCTAATTTGTAAGGTTATTAGTTGTAAGTAACGGAACCTGGTAATTATTTTAACAGGATACCTACGCTTCCCTTAATTGACAGAGTCCGTTCGTCTGTTAAATTGTTTGTAAGTACGTCTAGCCTAGTCACGAACACGAACCTACATCGTTATTATAATGATGAGTAAGATAATAATAATGTATAAGATAACACACAAACCTGTAATTAGCTAGTTTGCGTATTTAACGATCATTACGTACTTAGCGCGTCCTACCACTGCTTTACAATAAACTGCGTGTGTCTTACTGATAGAATTTACTAGAAAATATATTATTTTCATCATAATCCTGCCCTGATTCCAGTTCTTTTCGTATCATAGCACCGTGTCTTCTTCTGTATATCTCTATCAGCGTTCCTCTTGTTATTCACCCCTTTTTAAAAAGGAGAAGGTAATATGTTTAGCTGTTAGTTTTTTTTCTGGTTTATCATTTTATTTTATGTGGATAGTGTAACCAACCAATTACTTTGGTTCTAGGAGATTAGGGTAGGCTTCTACCTGGTAAAAACATCTAGGTACTACGTAATGAGCATATCCTTCTGAGTGTAAAAGTAAATGAGTAATCTTTAAAATACATGGTCTTATTAACAACTCTGTATAGATCCCTCAAGTGTGTGACGTGTGAGTAGAGATGTGAATATCCTGAAACGGAATAAATAATGTCAATCATTCTGTAACACAATAATATTGAAATGAAACAAGAAGTTACACTGAATCTGTTTGTATATACGTAGGTAGGTATCTCTTTTACTCGTTTACAGCTGCGGAAGTAAACACCCAGTACCTATAATGTGAATGTGAAATAAGAGTCCCCATTGTGTCACCCTATGTAAAATGTCTATATTTATATATGTAATTCGTATGGTATGACACAATAAAGCGTATTATATTCTACAATATTGCCCGATAGTCTGAAAATTTTAATTCTTCTTCTTTTCCCGTGATAAGTGATTATTATTATTATTATTTATTTATTTCAGACTAAAACTCCATAACTGGTTACATAATCATAATAATGTTAGTGTGTTAGTAACAGAATTGTACCGAAAAATATGTTAGTATTGTTAGTATATATACTTAACTTATGCCTATGGCTGTCCTTATCCACAGATTTTGGAAAGGACAGTCAAAACGGGCAGCAATAGTATTTAGGATGCTGTTGCTGCAGCTTCGTAGACGGTGCAGCAAGGAGTTTGCTTTCTTGCGCATGATGGCTTGAAACCCATCCGTACGCGCTTCAGCAAACATGCTGGACGCGCTGCAGCGCCACGGCAGCCCCAACAGCATCCTAAAAGCGTTGTTATACTGGGTGCGCAGGGCTTTGTAGGTTTGCTGTGTATGTTTCACCCACAGGTCACCCGAGTAGAACGACTGGCAGAATGCCATAAAAAGTGTTATTTTCACCTCGTTGGTGCAACGTGCGAACCTGCGAGCGAGCATATTGTATCTCACTCACCGCCAAAGCCCTGCGCTCTCCCTCTATGTCCTCGTCATCCTTAAGGTCACCTGTCACAATGTGACCCAGATTCTTAAACCTGTCCACTACTTTTAAGGCTGCACCGTTCAGGATGACAGGAGGAACATATGCGGGATAGTATTTACCTGCTCGAAATACAAGTAGTTCACTCTTTCTGGAGTTGTATTTCAGCCCGTGCGACATCGCAAATGCCTCACATTGATTAACCTGGTGTCAGAGTTTTAAAGCCGCCCATGTTCCTCTGGCTTGGCTTCACATGTCATCGATAAAATATCTCTCAGGCATGCGGCGGCTTGCTCACAATGTTTTCCTTCACCGTTTTTGAAGCAAGTGATAATTATACAATACGCACATGATCCCGAAAAAACAGAGGTGCGTGCCTTGGGTTCGAACTCGAGACTTATGACTTGGCAGTCCGACGGTCACACCACTAGGCTATGACTGCTAGTAACAAATTGAATGTCTTCAGGATATCGATATCAACTATAGTAAAAGCCTGCTGAATGCGGGTCGAATAACTGAAATGAATCCTATAGTTGTTACGTTTATAGAGTAAAACAGAAGTCAGTCGCCGTCAGCAGCGATAGAAAACCTTATGATTACCTAAATTATGACCTCGTCGGTCATCTAATTTTATTTATTAACGTTTTTACTACAATAGTTGCTTGAAAAGAATCGTGCATTTTCTAATATTACTTGCATTACCTATCCAAAATGCTCTAAAGCATACAATATACTACTATGATTTGTAGGTACAACCTAATCACATAGATCACGTTATCGTAGTACCTACAGCTGCATCGTACCATGAAGGTTGTAGTAGTTACGAGTACCTACAGCTAACAATGAGATGCGTGCTGCCGCTCGTGTGGGATGACAGCCAATCAGTATAGGCGAATGGTTACGAAGGATCTGTACCGCATTAATTTACGGTTTTACTCGACCTCTTTAGAAAATGTTCACTGCGTTCGGCGCTTGACGTGGCAACACGTCGTGGCCGGGTTAGCAACAAGTCAATCGTCATCCTGAGGATACCTCGTTGAGAGGTGAAACACGTGTCGATTTCTTACAGGGGTCTTTATTACTCTTTAAGAACATTAAGCGGATTAGGTTACTAAATATAAGTCGTCTATTGAATTTTATAATGGATTTCTGAAAAGTTACGACTGAATCAATTAACTAAATATTAAACACTAAAAGAAACTGTTAATAGAGCGTTACTAGTCTAAAGTTAAAACTTTTAGTGGGATATGCCTAATTTTTGTTTATACTCTAAACCAAAATAGGATTTCCAACGCAAAGTTTCTCGAAGTTATCACATTGACCAAGTTCTTTTGCATCAGTGACATAGAATTATTAAATGTAAATGTTAAAACAAAGATTCCGGACTAGGAACCAAATAAAGTAAAACTGCAATGCTCATTATTAAGCCCATGCTTGTTAATGAGCATCGTGAGAAAACCGGCATGCCTGAGAGATATTTCTCGACGGCGTGTGAAGCCAAGTCAGAGGCCTATGGGCGGCTTTAAAACTCTGACACCAGGTTAGTCACTAACCATACAAAAAAAGAAGGAAACAATGATCAAACAGACATTAATTCATGTAATACGTTCTACTCACTTCCAACTGCTTCAAAAACCGTGATAAAACACTCTTATTTCTAAATAAACACACAAATAGTTTATTTAACCGTTTAGCACGGAAAAACATAACAAAAAAATAAATGCTGAATAATAAAAATATTTTCTATCATCAACAATTACAGTCAATTTATTTCAAAACGTTAATGTCCGCAGTGTGTATATGTACCATAATTCCAGCGATTTGTTAGCGTTTTTACGGAACCCTTTTATATGGTAAAATTAATGGAATCGAAATTACAGTTGTCATAGAGGCTTTGAAAAGCTGTCAAAGTATCATTACTGGAAATACTACGAAGTTCACGAACTGTACTAACATTTAAATAAACAATCAACATTCGAGTATTTCTGTAATTTCAGACATTTCCATAAATAAACCATAAACGGCTTAGAATTGTTAAACAACTTTAATTACTGCTGGTTTAGTAGTCTTCTTGTGAAATAATTTACACATGTAAATATTACAACTTGCTATTTCCATTTGCATCAACAGCATTACTGTGGTACAATTTGATGCGTGGTGCAGTGGTGAAATTATAAGCACTGTGGTTTTAACAATTTGCAGTGCTTGGAAGCTGGGATATGTAGGAAACATCCTACCATCCTAGGTGGATGGGAATTACGAAATGTTGCCACAGTTGCAACAGCCAGAGGTAGGCCATCCCCCAATTTTCAGTTATCCACAAGGACGTGTGATTTGCCAATAGTACGTCTGTGGAAACAATTTGACATAGAGCACCTATGTCCTAGCAGTAAGGGCAGTTTTCGTAGTTCGAGTGTTTTTACTGAAGTGTGGTTGACAGTACCAGACCCAATATATTTTTATCTAGCTTCTGCCCGCAACTTCGTTCGCGTGGAAGTCGTCAGACACCACAATATACTAAGGCACATTTTAATAAAAACTGTATACTACGTTTATAGTTTTGGTTTCAGCAGCCAAAATATACAAAGATTCAAGACTGGTGACGCGAGAACTAGCGACATATAGCTATCCGTGTCAGAAATAGCTCGTCCTGAGAGCGCCACCCGCAGCCTTCAATAGCGTTTTTAGCTTTTAAGTTTTTAAAGTTTTTTTATTTCTTATTCAACAGGTTAACAAATAATTTGTAGAGGCCTTCTTTTAAGTATATAGATACCTGTGACAGAAGACCTCCCTCTTCCAAAACTATGTGTACACATAAAAAGCCTGTTAATAACAGAATTAAAAAGTAGGTAAAAAAATAAAATACAAAACTAAAACTAGAGAAATTAATAAATAATTACAATTATAATAATTAATTAGGTACTTAAATTCATAATCTCAGATACCCAATTAATTATTGAGTGTGTATGTGTGTGAGTGAAGGTGTTTGTGTGTGCGAATGTGTGTGAGTGTGTGTGTGTGTGTGTGAGCGAGTAAGAGAGAAAGGGAAACCAAAAGCATATTACGCATTGTGAAGTAAGTGGTAAACGCTTGTATAGTAAAAAGTCCATGTTATCATTCATTCCTTGTGTAAGGTAAGTTTTTATATTATCATTATTAAATAATAAACGTAGCTAATTAATAAACGTCTGCGTTCCTGCATTATATATTACCTAATGGCACAACACTGATGCATTCTTACGGATTAATCCTGATGAATGGCTATAGCTAAGCACAGGGGATTTCTCATTAACAGTTACCTAACCATAGATATTTTTTTTTATTATAACCATAGATGACAGAAGAGGCATTAATCTGCATTTTTTCTTATGTAAGTTCTAGTATAAGAAAATGTAAATAAATATTTAAAAAAACAGAATCAATCCGATAGTATTTGAATAATACTGGAACATACCTATATTCAGACAAACAATAAAAAATTATAAACACTACATTTTCGGTATCAAAATCGTTCCCAGACTTCGCAGGAGTTAATTTTTTTTCAAAAATATTCAATGTACAGTTTGGAATTGCGTTTTCATTATAAGTATAGAAAAAATGTATAAGAACCAAATTTCCCCAACATCCAGTTAAGATGTCGTGGTCAGAAAGCATGATCTACACTGCTACAGCGTACAATATGAACGTAGAGGAACACCTTGAGGTCCAGACAGCCAGACCTTAATTGGTAATCTAGTTCCTGGCACACTGCCCTACAACTGTTATTGAGCCCACGCCGTAACCGCATTTAATACAATAATGCCACAATGACTGCCTACGACCTATATATACGAATCTCTTTGAACTGGACAAACATATTGGCTTTTCCACGCCGTGCTCCGCAAGCGGCGCTCGGGAGGTTGCGCGCCAGCACGAACAGCATCCAAGCTGTTATTGCGGATAGGCTAGAGACGCGGTACGTAATACCCACATTAAGAAATACGTAATTATAATTTTTTTAAACTATTAACACTAGTTTTATAAGTTTTACTGTACTAACATTGCCACAGCTGCCCAGAGTGTATTCCTTTGACCAGTTTGTTCTGTTCATAGTTTTGGTATTCAATCTCATTTCACTTTGATTCAAAACTATTTGGAAATTCTGTAATCAGTTGCACACCCAAACACACACACCCGCCAATGCAATTTACGTCACGACATTCACGTTGACACGATTTTCTAGTAATGCTCCACGTCTGAGGGCTGACTCCCAAAATACAAGCTCCTGGTTAGTTTGGGTATCAGTTTCAGTACCTTCAGTAAAAATGAATAAATACTGTATCCATGTACCACATTTTTGTGAATGCTCTCATTTGTGACAATAAACTTTTACTTTTTTTTACTTTTTATGGAATTAACAACTTCGCTTATTCTTTAATAAATCATATCTAATATCTTGTTTCCCCGAGGGGTTAGGCAGTGGTGTACCCATAGTTAGGTACACCTACATTTCACATTTTCCCATATAAAAGGGGGCGAGCCTATTGCCATCAACCGGGCACAAATCCAAACTCCGGGCTGCTACTGAGAAATTCCTGATGGAAAACCCAATAACACTTTGCCCGACTTGGGAATCGTACCCAGGACCTCAGGTTTAGCAGTAGCGCCTGTGACCACTAGATCAACGAGGCAGTCAATAATAACAAAATAAATGTTTTTTCATGTTTCCAGTCTGGGATAATACAAATGGATTATAGGAAATCTTGCATATTGCTATTTGTACTAATATCTGTTACCTTTCTACGCCAAAATCGATTAGAAGAAAAGCATACAAAACAATTAATCTGCCTAGCCTATTCCCAACTATATATTAGGGACAGCTTCCAGTCTAACCGGTTGCAGCTAAATACCAGTATTTTACATGGAGCGGTTGCCTATCTGACCTCCACAACCCAGTAACTGGGTAATACGATACCCCTTCGTAAGACTGGTTGTCAGACTTTCGGGCTTCTGACGGTCCGTAACGACTGTCAAAGATCCACGAACGACAGCAGGGACCAAGGACTTAACGTGCTTTCCGAGGCACGGAGGAGTCCCGGTATGTAAAGATGGTCACCCATCCACAGACCCCGGCAAGCGTAGCTTAACTTGATGAATCGATCCGTGCGGCAGTTATTACTTAGCCACGCGCTCCTACAAAACGAAATCTTCAAACACAGCTACACTATAAACACCTTATTTCCCCAAAACATACCAAAAAAATATCCTTCACCTTTCCACATTCCCTTCCTACTCCATACATAGTTAAACTCACGGCCTTTAGCCCCTAAACAGGCCGGCAAAGACTCTCACCCTCAGGGAAATCCCCCAGTAACGCACTCATACAATTTGCATGTAATGTTCAGGGGATGATATAATTGCCTGCATGTTCTGAATTCAATACGAATGGGGGAAATTTCATGGGATTTTATGAAGGGGAGTATGAATGTAATTGTTTCTTCAGAATCGTGTGTTGGTACCAATGGCGTTATTTTAGAGTACTTTGACTGTAAAGATTATTTAGTTGATGAAAAAGGTTAAAGGTTATTAATTTGTTTTTATTTATAGAATTTAGTACAGAAAAAAAGTAAATATTTTCAGCTATGTAAAAGCTAATACATTTTCTTAGAAATTGATACAAGAAAATCGTGGGAAGACTTTGAAGATTGAGAAAAATGTGGAGAGACCTACGTTCCCTACAGAATTTAATCTTCCGAAAAGACTCATACAAAGAACGATCCAAGCAATAGAATTACGAAATAGCTTTACAAATAAATCTCGTATTACGTTACGAGCCTTTACAAATAAGATAACAAAGTTAGCCTAAACAAACAGCCTAGCTTTTCTAGCCTTACAAAACCGAAATACCAATTTCATCAGCGAAATAGAAACGTATATTTCAGTAAAAGTAAAAACATTTAGTTATCAAAAGCTCATAAGGGTGGGAGTAAGGGCCGTTTCGAACGAAATTGAATAAATTTATCCTTTCTTGATATGAAATCGCAAAGCAGGTGTTTCTTTGATCCGGCAAAGATTGGATTGTTATGAGTTTCTGGCGATTTTATTTGTTTTCATACGGGTGAGGGAAACTTGTTAGTTATGCCGGTTTGGTTCGGTTTTATTGGATTTTCACTTACCTGAATGTAATGACTTTATGAGTGATCTTGGCGTGCAATTTGAGAGGCTTATGTCCAGCATTGAACAATGACTCAAAGATGATGATAAATTACAATGAAAAGTTAATTGGGTTTTCTTGATTTCTAACTCCATTTCATTTACTCAATTCTGTCCTAATATTTATCACTAGATTAGAATCAAAAACATAATTATGAGAATTAAAAACATCTGGCTATTCAAATATGGTAATCAAAGAACTGAAATTCAATATTGGTTGTATTTAATTTACTATCCATTCAACTGAAATCCGTGCTGAGTATTGTGTACGCTGTACCTACATACCTATGTGTTATAGGTAGGTATCATGAATGCCAAAACATATAGATATTCGTATTATTGTATCATGATCCGTTATGTAATAAAGGTCCTTTGTCATGCCAATACATATGTGGAGTAGATTAAAACAAATTCTCCGAAATACCAACACCAATGATGGCTATATTTTGCGAAATAATTTCAATACCTAAAGTAGCTAAAAAATTCAAATGGCACACTAGTTTTTTTTTTGTTGTGCCTCTGCTTCTCGTTCATGTAAATTGCTTATTTCGTAGCATCTGTAGCAGGTCTGACTGTTCACAGTGCTTACCTGCTCATCACTCCAGGGGATTCTTTTAAAGCACGCCAGTCTTAAATAAACCAAGCTTTACCCGATTTGTTTTTCTAGTTGTCGCAAACGCATCGTTATTGAGTTTTTCCGTCTGAAATTTCTCAGTAACAACCCGGAGTCGTCGTTGTGATTCATGGTAATAGGCTGGCCCCCTGTTACAGGGGAAATGTGGCTGTCCTATACGTACACCTGTGCTTAACTCTTCAAGAAATACAGGCGTGGTGTTATGTGTGTATGACCCTTTAATTATGCACACATTCAGTATTTTCCTTCACCATCCTATACTTCTATATCCATACCACCTGTCCCCTATACATTCAACATGCGGTTACCCAAAATTCGAGCGTTCAAAATTAATATGCAAATAAGCCGTGTATTCACCAGGCGACAAATGTACGGTGGCATGCCTCGTGTGTTGTTATGTTGTAGACAGCAGAATGTCGCTTCGAACGTATGTATATGTGACTATGAGTATATGTGAGTGTTTGAACGTCTTTCAAAAGGTTTTTTTTTTCATTAGTTGCAAGTAAAAGGCAGTAATTCAAGCTGCGGTAAAAAAAGCAGGTTTATCTCGAGAAGTTGTGAGGGCTTTTTAAACTAATTTGTAGCGGCATCTACAACGCCACATGCGAACTACGCAACACACTGACGACACGCAAAATCCTGCATCGCGCGAGCAAAATTCGACGTGTGACTAGGATATATACAACATCCTGACATCAACCTTCGGGCAGTAACCCACCAGACACAACACACGTCTGCACACTAATTGCGTAACGAACTTCCAATCACAATACGAAAGCTTTGCGGCATATTGCTAATCCATTACTTCATATGTTTGAAAAATTTATCTAAAACAACGTAAATAACGCAGTGAATGTGGGTGAACTGTCAAAATGAAACCCATTGCAATTGTAATTTGATTTGTGTTACGCAATTACCCGACTGGTCAGAGGATCCTCCCTTGTCTAATGAAGATGAAGAACTTTCCACCTTGTACCTGTAAAATTTTAAAAAAAGAACCAACGCATGATCTTAAACTTAGCGGTCACCCGCAACCCAATTACGAAATACACTTTCAACTAAACCCGAAGGATTTTGAAGGAAATTCCTAATCCAATGCTTCATATGTTTGAAACATTCGTCTGATCGACAACGTAAATAAAGCAATGAACTTTGCTGAATTGTCAAAAAGAAAGCCATCGTAATTGTTTATGCTGCCGTGTTATATCTATAATGCCGTTAACTACCAAATCGTTGTTTTGAATAAACCGCGAAAAACCCGGGAATTTATTTAAACCGATATAACTTAACAATTACAAAACTTAATTAAGACTTGGAGGTACCAAAATATAGATCTAATAAACTACTTTCGAATGATTCTACTGCTGTTATTGTAAATATAATATATTTCTATGATAAAATGCTTTTTGCGTTTTAGTTTATCTTCGGTGTTGCCAAAATCATGTGGATCATCGACTAAAATGCCGCTACATATAGCGTAACGGCATTTTAGTGTTTTTATTTCATATAAAAACATTATCTGTTAAAAGACTAAAAAAAAACTTCTTAATGACTAACTGAAATGCCGTTATAGCACTTAACTTGAATTTAGCTTATCATGAGGTATTATAGAACTGACTCATGTTAGACTTTAGTGCAGTTAATGGTACTTTACTACTTTTAAAACTGTTAACCTATAAATGCATTATAATTTGAGCAAAAATCTTGATTCATTGCCACACTTAAACGCGGTTAAACTAAAAACATTACAGTTTAACGGCTTTATAGCGCAACAGTATCAAAAATTACTGGAACATAATAATATAATCATTGAACAACCCCGTAGTTAAAGTTATTAAAAATATAGGCAATTTTTTTATAAAACTATTATTTAATCAATCACAGTAGTTATTTATTTTAAGCTTTTAAACTAAATTTCTGAGGAACTTTAAGTTCTTTACCAATCCAAATATCACATCAATTAGTAATAATAATTAGGTACTACTTGTAGTTTCAATTAGGATAACATTATTTTTTGTTGAACAGAAAATTGTAGATCGTCTTATATCTTTGTGTAGAAAACATTTTTTTTTATACAAAACAAACTTTAACTAAGTAAATTAAATTTACTTACAACTACTTCACCAAATACCTTAAAACAATATAAGAATGTTTAATAATACTACCAGTACTTTTTTTGGGTGGGTAATTATCAACTAACTTTTCCGGAGGGCTTGTCAGACTTTTACGGACTAAAACCCTCCCGTGTTCCTTCCGTTTTCTGTGTGCCGGGGCCGCGATATCTCTTTCGGACAAACTCGCAATCCTGGCAGGCATTGGCTCTACCAGACCCCTTCAGTTGGTGCTGACATCTCTTTGATGCGCGCGTGGAACACAACGCGCCATCGACCCGGACGGCGAGCTACCCATCGCTCACCGTCCGCAAGCCCGCGCCTACGGTGGCCGGAAGTTGGCTCGCGACTCCCGACGCCCAGGGCGTCTCCTGCGGCGACTAGGGCGCGAGGGCGTGAATCTTGCCTTTCCCTCAGGCGTTCCGCCTTCTCCTACGCGAGCATTACTGCTTCGCAAAAGGAAGTGACGGCCTCCCATGCACTCTCGCTCCGAACCATGTCCTGAAACAGGGCCGGACGCAAGAGATCGCCGCCGCCGATCGCTTCCGTGAGGACACGGCGGTGCTCCGCCCAAGCCGGACAAACCTCCACCGTATGCTCCACAGTGTCCTCCGGGCGGTCCACACAGTGGTGACACCCGGGCGTTTCCTCCCGCTTTATCCTGAACAGGAACCCCCCGAAACAACCGTGTCCGGAGAGGACCTGCGTCGGGTGGTAGGTGAGGACGCCGTGGCGCCTCTCTAGCCAGTCCTCAAAGAGAGGATTTATCACCAAAATTGTGGCGTGCCCAGCGCTGGGTTGCGACAATCGCACTCTCCATGCCGCCATGAGATCCCGCCGGAGCTCTGTCCGCTGTGCCGTGATTTCTCGCGGTAGCGGAGTATCGCCCCGGCATTTCGTCTCCTCGCACCAATCCCAGATGCGCGCGAGGACTTTTGCCTCCAGATCCCATGGCGGAAGTCCGGCAAGAAAGCTTGTACCGCCTCCCGGAAGACCATGCGGTATCCTCAGACCAGCCTAATGGCCTTTTGGAACGCGTTCAATCGGCGGGCTGGTCGCAGCCTTAAAGAACGCGCCCACACCGGTGCCCCGTAAAGGCTTCTTTGTTTTTTTTTTCCTTTCAGACACATCAGACATGGGGCTTTCTGGGGAATTGGGTAATCTTTGTCGAGAACTGAGTCGTCTGAATCGAAATCAGGTGGACTATTTTCACACGATTCTCTGCTTGAGAAAGAGGTCCAGCTGAATATAGAATTCAGCTGGACCTCTTTCTCAAGCAGAGAATCGTCTGTTAGCATTACTTCATTGCATGTTAAATCTACTTCGATGGGTGTGTTGTCGACTTGGTTGGTAATAGTTTGATGGATCGTACTTTCGTTGAATAGAGCTTGTTTTGATTTTCTTATATCTACTCGTAAATTCAACAAATGATGCGGTAGTATTTAGTTTGTGTTTCACAAAATATGTCAAAAATGCTGCCGGTCATTGAATAAGATACCGCTAAGTGGCAGTGGCTCAGTGGCACCGTGCTCAGGTTAATATTTTTTTTTTGGCTCTATGTTTTTGTTTAGTGATGGCTCAATAGAAGTAATCTCAGGTTTTTCCTTTTCATATCTAAAATACTTTTGGGTCGTTTGGAAATAGCAGAGCTTCTGTAACAAGGAAAAAATACTTTGTACGAAACACACAAAAATATTTTTATATTTGTACACTCTTTTTACTAGCAAATTAATTATTTTGTATTTAAATAATATTAGATTTTGGCTGATAAAAGCGGGTTAGATAAAAATCAAAGCAGAACACGTTTTATGCACGCACATTATAATATTGTGTTTGGTCATTTTGTGAAATTTTTATCGTGCACATTTCACTTGGCGGGGTCTCAATCTTAACTAATCGCACACGTGTAGTTAATATAATATATTATGAGCACAAATTATTGCGAGCTAAAAAATTAACTTACCTGAAGTGATTGTTCGCCATTTTTACGAAATTGGCGGGAACTGATACAGAGCGACGCGCGTCCTTCGTCTAGTTTCACTATAATTTCACCCCCGCCCCTGACCTCTGAGCAAGATTGTACCCCCGCGCGAGAGTAGTTAACGGCAATATTGTGTATTAGTGTGAGATAATGGCACTTCAGTCTAACTGTAGCGGACAAATTATTTTTATTGAATTTTGGAAATGCCGCTAATGGCTTATAGCGTGAATTAAGTCAAAATATAAGTATAACCAGTATTAGACTGTAATGCCGTTAAGCGTCGTTAATCACATTTAAGTCTAGTCTTTTCGGTTAACAACGTTAAAGCTTATCAAAGGTAAACTTCTATGTTAAAAAAAGAATAACAATAAAACAGTTAATGTATTTTTGCCGCTTTATAATGTACAAAAGACAGTTAACGACAATCTAGAGAAGCAACCTTATGAAAAATTTGTAGCAAAAATATGAGTTGATATACCTTAGCGGCTGTATAGACTCACAAAGTTACTTAATGGCATTATTGCTTATTATGCACGAGAAAAAATGTACTTAGTGGCATTCTTATAATAAATTATTTACGAAACTATTGAAGGTATTAAAAAACCGCAAATACAGATCGATAGAGATTTTTTTTCTGATTAATATAGCATCAAAAGTTGAAAATCGGCCCGATGTCGGATAACGGCATTTTAGATATACCACGGCAGTATGTGTTACGTATTTTGTTGGTCACAATGTTGGCTGGTGTGTTCCTAGAAAATCTGCCTTTGATAACAAAGTGCTTAAAACGCTTACCTCATGTCGAAACTAAAGGCCTAAAAAGCTTACCGAAATTTGAAAATACGCCGAATTTTTCTCGGGCCTTAGTATTTTCGAATTCTACCTTCTAGGAATGTCTAGGACTTTAATACCTACCCTTTTTAACTCTTAAAGTAGGTCAACGTGGTTTCATGCTTAAATGTGACCTTCGCTGGTAGCTGGTACCGGTGGGATATTAGCCGCCACAACCCACACATTTTTGTCGACCGCAAATATAATTTTATCCTATATTTCGCGAAAAATTTCCCCGAACCCGGCTTCCAATAAAATTTTTACTTTCAGCCAGTTATTAAAAAGCGTTTTATTTTTTTTAAATTTTAATTTGCTCTTTTTTGTTAAATAAAAACAAAATAGGCTTATCGTTGCTTTTTTCTGTGGAATTTTATTTTTTTAAACATTCTTCTTTTGTTTCAGGTAATCATCGTTTGTTGTGAAAATTGAAATGTTTCCAGCATTATCGCCATGTTACAACCTATTGAATTAAGTCTGTAAGCTAATAAAAGTAAGTTAATCAGTCAAAAAAAATCTGCTGGATTAAATGATACAGAGTCGTGTATTCTTCTCTGCCTGGTACATAAAGCGTGTATCAGAAAGGTAAACCACTTTCTCCATGGAAGGAACATCGTTATCGAGAAAAAATTATCAGCCGTCCAATACATTTGGGTCGAGTAGGTATTGAAGTTTTGTATGGAACAGTTGATAGTTTTTTCTCGAGATTACGATGTTGGTCCTATGAAGAAACTTGTTCAATTTGATGGTCTGTACCACACCCTTAATTTTGACCACAACTTATCAAGTTGCGGTCATGTATCAACATGCTGTAGGTAGATGCTGATTTCGAAAAGCATGACGTCATATTTCCCACCACCAGAGTTTTAGAGTAAAAAGCCTGGAAGCAATTTCAGCAATTCTACCTGTAACTCACAATTTAAACTTTATCAACGCTGTGAACGTAATTTTACTGCTGCTATATTCGGTTTAGAAACCCAACGTTGTCATTTTCCACCATCACACTATAATGACAGTGTCGCCACTAATACAAACTTGCCGTCGGCCGCTACAGTGCAGCACAATTACAGCGACACAGTGGAACCAGCCGCTGAAATGCATTGTAATTATAGGTGCCGATGTTGGACAACGCTCGCTTAATTTTTTGGCTTCGGTTTACCATGTGTCTGTACAATCATTATAATATCAGGACATGAAACGTTCACTGATGAACACGAACCTCCTATGAACTTATCAACGAACAGTCCAGCCAATTGTATTAACCTGTATTGAATCACTCGTACTGGTATAAAGCACCTTCAAAGTCAAAGTGAAATCGTTTATTTCAAATAGGCACATAGACACTTTTGAACGTCAAAAATTAACAAGAAAATAGAATTGATTCTAGTCGCCTCTTCCAAAAGTTTCATATATTGAAGAACGGGCAAGAAATTCCACCATTACTGTTTTAATATGCTTTACAATATTTTGTATATATTAATTATATAATTTTATGTGGAGCACCTACAAAAAATAATAAAATAAAAAATAATATAATATTATAATTATGTCGTATCTGTATGTATTTTACTGTGTGTACATAAATAATAAAATAAATAAATAAATAAAATAACCTAATAAAACCTAAAACCTAATAAAATTACTATACCACAATAGGAAAAAAATAATGAACAATGAAGCAACGACAGATAAACTAATTATGTCATAGATATGTCACTGTATAATAAAATTATTAACTTTGTTAGATTATAATCTTACGGAAATAATACCGAGAGATTATAAACTAACGGTTCTCACAATCTTACGGTGACAGATACAGATACATGGTGCTCACATATTTTCAAACATTGTAAAAGTAAACGCTTTTCTAAAAAAAAACAAGTAATAAGTCAGTGTGTAAGTTAAAGTAAAACCTTGCTTGATGGCTTATGTGTTCACCACGACACGAGACATTCTTAGGTGTGTTCGTGCAGATACGACGGAAAAAATAAAGGAATTACCTACTAATCAGTAATCTTGGATGAAAAGAAAGAAAGAAAGAAAAATAAGTTTATTTGTCACAGAAACACTTGCAATAAAAAAGATAATAAACTCGAGTAGAACCAGAAAATAAAACACAATAGATTTAAATACAATAACGAGCTCAAAACAGAAATAGTCGGCAGCTGCTGGCACGTCATGACTGTAACAAGAAGGCTTCCACTCAGCATGATGCTGTGCTATGGAGACCCACAGCACAGTGTTAATTTTCAGTGGTCACCCACCCACCCCCGATACTTTGAGTGACGTACACCTTCTCCGTGTATTTATTTACTTGAATCTCCAAGAAAAGATATAAGTACACAATTCTTGACACATACATAATGGGGAACATCAGGTATTAAGTAGGTGCACTCCTCTACTTATAGGAAACCACAGCATGATTTTAGCGCAACCATAATATATTTCTGATGAATCGCAATCGTCGCTAAAAGCAATGAGCTGCCTCTACCTAAGGCTCTCTAGTACCTCAGAATAACATCCTCATGTTTAAGTAACTCTTTAGTCAGATGAAGATCCCTTCGGTTCATTGGCCACTGAACAATATAGCGACGTAGACGATCTAATTCCGAAGAACATTAAGTATGTAAGGCATACGCGGCGATTACGCATAATTTATGCAGTATTTACCTTGCCCGGGCAGATTGTTTGTTTTTTGCGTAAATCAAAGTAACGGGCACAGTAAAGTATAGGGATTTTTTATGAGATACTCCTAGATGTAAAGTTCCTTCGGACTTTTTTTTATTTTTTTTATTTTAGCACATGCTTTGTTTAGGGTAGGTTCCCTGATTCGTAGAGTTGGTTTACTTTATATCTACAATAATATTTTAAAGAGAAAAGATTTGTGTTTTCGTTTGTAATGAATAAACTCAAAAACTACTGGACCGATTTTCAAAATCCTTTCACCATTTGAATACTTTATTATCACTGAGTAAGATAGGCTATAATTTTTTAAGATATCATGCGGGCGACGCCGCTGGCGGAAGGTCAATATAGCCGTCGAGCTATTACTAAAATAACAAGCTCATGTAGATTACATATCTACATGAACTTGTTATTTTACTTCACCTTCAACTGCTGAAAACGGAAATTCCAATTATTTCTACAATAAACGATCAAAGGAGAGTTCTTTCTCCGAAAACCTATCAGGAAGAAATCACGGACAAGACACTGTTCAATTTTCATGCGAAATCAATCTTATACAAATACTCAATCAGTTATTAAGATAGAGACAAACTGGTTCTACGCAGACAACGTGTGCAACGCATTATGACATCTGGGGGCTTAAAACGGCCTATTTGGCAGAATCATATAATGATAATATTATGAATCAAACAAACTGACAATTCATAATATTATCTGCGTTCAATTCATATTACGCAATTCATCTGTTTGACAGTTTTATGTTATAATGAAATAATATTTAAACTGTAGAAATAAAAAATAAAAGTCTAATTTATTAATAAAAACTGTAAAGAAAAATTATCCGGTAAAGTTACGGTCTTAATTTTTTTCATGCGGCAATATTTACACGAAATATGATTCTGATATAAATTGAATTGAATATGATTCAACTAAAATAAGTATCACCATAGCGGAATTCCTCTAAGACCAATTCGTTTTCCGAATTCCCAGTAATTCCTCTATGGTGACACATATTTTAGTTGATTTTATACAAAAAACCACAAAAAACTGTGCATTAGAAATATACTTAGTCATGTCTGTTTGTGTTGCATACGTTAAGTGTGTTTAATAAAACCTGCGACAGGTGCATGACAGGCGGCAATCCGAAAAAAGCGGGATTCTTTCGTCGAAAGCTGGACATAGTAAAAAAAAGTATATAATCAGAAGTTTTTAAATATTTATCTTTTTATTTGAGTTCAAATTACGTTTACTTACATGACAATAGATAAAATAGCAAAAATAGTCATAGAAACAGTATTTTAATAAAAATATGATATTTTAAATCAGATTTACCCTTTTTTTTTTTTTTTTTTTTTTGAGGGTGGGAAATCATCAAATGACTACTCCCGCTCTGGGCAGAGCGAGAGGGTGTGTCAGACTTTTACTGACTAAAACCCACCCGTGTTCCTTCCGTTGCCTGTGTGCCGGGGCCGCGTTATCCCTTTCGGACAAACCCGCAACCCCAGCAGGCATTGGTCTTTCGACCCCGTCGGTTGGTGCTGACATCTCTTTGAGGCGCGCGTGGAACACAACGCGCCGTCGACACGGGCCTGGTCCTTATCGGACGGCGAGCTGCCCATTGCTCACCGTCCGCAAGCCCGCGCCTACGGTGGCCGGAAGTCGGCTCTGGACTCCCGACGCCCGGGGCGTCTCCTGCGGCGACTAGGGCCGCGAGGGCGTGCAGCTTGCATCTCCCTCGCGCGCTCCGCCTCCTCCTTCGCGAGCATAACTGCTTCGCAGAAGGAGGTGACGGCCTCCCATGCACTCTCGCTCCGAACCATGGCCTGAACCAGGGCCGGACGCGAGAGATCGCCGCCGCCGATCGCCTCCGTGAGGACACGGCGGTGCTCCGCCCAAGCCGGGCAGACCTCCACCGTATGCTCCACCGTGTCCTCCGGGCGATCCACACAGTGGTGACACCCGGGCGTTTCCTCCCGCCCTACGCGGAACAGGAACCTCCCGAAACAACCGTGTCCGGTGAGGACCTGCGTCAGGCGGAAGGTGAGGACGCCATGGCGCCTCTCAAGCCACTCCTCAAAGAGGGGACTTATCGCCGCAATTGTGGCGTGCCCAGCGCTGGGTTGCGACAATCGCACACTCCATGCCGCCATGAGATCCCGCCGGAGCTCTGTCCGCTGTGCCGTGATTTCTCGCGGCAGCGGAGTTACACCCCGGCGTTTCGCCTCCTCGCGCAACTCCCACATGTGCGCGAGGACTTTCGCCTCCAGATCCCATGGCGGTAGTCCGGCAAGGAGGCTCGCCGCCTCACGGGAGACCGTGCGGTATCCCCGGACCAGCCTGATGGCCATGACCCTTTGGGACGCGTTCAACCGCCGGGCCGGTCGCAGCCTCAATGAACGCGCCCACACCGGTGCCCCGTAAAGGGCCATGGACCGCACGACCCCCGCGTAAAGCCTCCGGCAGGAGGCGTTTGGACCCCCCAGGTTGGGCAGGAGCCGCTTCAAAGCAGCCCCAGCCCTATCCAGTTTGGGAGATCAGATTTACCCTATCGTTAAATAATTGAGTCTTATTCGTCTTGTGAATAAAAAAAAAAAAAAAAAAAAACAGAAATCAAAATCAATAAAGTTTTATTCTTCAGAAAAATATGCTTCACAAACCAAGAAGCTTTTAATTCAATAACAGTTCAAGATTTGAAAAAAAAAACTGCCGTGAGCATGTAAAAGAAAAAATTGAGAAAGAGTACTACGATAAGAATGACTTATTCATGATACGAGTATTTCTGTGAAGATTTAACTTCGTTTAAGTTTCCTTTTTCTCTTTAATAAAGATGAAGAAGTCTACACAGTTGTCCACACTTGTCTGTGCCACCAGCCCACGCTTCCTAAGCACGCTGCACGCACGGTCGAGTTATCCCCAAAAAGCGGGACTGAGCCTGTCCCGCGCGGGCCATTAATTTTAATTTAAAAATCGGGACGTCCCACCAAAATCTGGACGCGTGACAACGCTGCTTATTACTAATATTTTCATCTAACATATTTTCATCTAATTTGAATTCGTGTGTATTTATACATAGTTCTGTACATTTGAGTAATATCGATTGATATTTTACACCGTCACACCCTCGATCTCCGAGGGGTTAAGCAGGGTTGTGATTGGGGGCGAAACCTTTCACAGTACCAATCACGTCGAAAGTGAGAAATTTTGAACGGAACACCCCAATTACCCTTCCTGACCTGGGTCGAACCTTAGTAATAAATGGTTAGACAAATGTCATAAGAACCTGTGTTTTTATAGACAAAAAGATCTGAAATGAATTTAAAATTAATAACCAAATAATCCTACTGATATTATTGAATGTGGAAGTTTGTACGTTTGGATATTTATTACTCAATCACGCAAAACCGGCTGAATGGATTTGAATAATATTTGGCACACAGAGTTTTTATTCTGAATGTGTGTTAAGGCGACGAAAACCGTTTTTAATTATGTTTTACTGAAGATCACGTCTAAACAAGTAGTGTTAATGATTTATTGATTTGGATTTTTTTTTGTTAAATTAGAGCATTTCCTAGCGTATTTTCTTATATTTTTTTATTTGGAACAGCGCTCCATGATGGGTGTGTAATATTACTGGCTGGACGTATGACGCATTGCGTGAGCTCAGTACAAAACACGCAAGCTAACCACTCATGGTCATTGGCATATTATATCTGCGACTTAATAGGATATTTTCCGATACGGGTGACGCCGCGGGCCAAAGCTTGTTAATTATATTTTTGTTGATAACCAGTGAATGAAACGAGATTGTCAATGTTGATATATTAAAGAATAGAATACTATTTACTATGTAAAACTTCTTTAGATTTTAAAATAAAATTTGTGAAGGAACTCTGAACCTTTTTGCTATTATCTTCTTAATAATGTTAATTATGATGCCATCGATCAAATGGCGCCCATAACCATTTAATAGAACAAAACAAGCTAACAATAGATAATAAACACGCTACACGCTATTAATAATTATTAATGCTAAGGTGTCAGTGTGTCATCTTATCTACATAATGCACTTTGTTCGTGTATAAGTGATCAATAATAAGCCACATTATCAGTTTAACGATAGGAAAAAAACATTTATGTAGTGTGTCGATAAAGTGAATACCTTAGGAATTACTGTCGGTTAAAGTTATACCTAATTATTAGATTTTTTTCATAGCATGAACATATAAATGGCTCTGGAAAATTTACTCAAAATCTGTTAGAAAGAGTTAGGATAGGTACTTTTCACTGAGGAATTAAAACTATTGATGATCAAGATTCTAAAACAGTAACACATTGTATACATGCATGACGTGATCCTGAAATCCCAAATCCTTTGATGAAATCATTTTGTCGTCTCTAGGGAATGACGAAATGGTCTAATAATAGATGAGACGCCAAAAAAAGTATATTGTACCGTACGCTGTCATCAACACAAAAGTTACATTGAAAGAAAGAACATATTTAAAGTTGGTTTATTTGTCACAGAAACAGGTGCTTATAACAAAGATAAGCTAACTCGAATAAATGATATAATATATATAGTTTAACGAACAGCACAGAACATAAATTATAGGCGCTACTTCAAGTCGTTACTGTGATAAGAAGACTTCACTGAGCATGATGCTTAGCACAGCTCAGTGATCCTAGTAACTAGTCGTAAAATGTCAATCCTTAAGTCTTATTCCATCTGTATTTTGTACACATCTCTAGCAGGATAGTCCCAAGCCCCCGCACGACATACTAGGTCAAAAGACAATTAGTCTTTCACAACTAGCTAACTCGCTATTCAATCTGCGACCATATCGAGCGACCCTGCAGCTTTTTCTTCGAAATTGGAAGAGATACCTGGAAACAACTAGGTTACTACCAAACAATAACTGTCTATGTAAAAGTACAACTAGGTAACTACAAAACAATAATTGTCTATCTAAAAGTAAATAATTGTCTATGTAAAAGTACAACTAGGTAACTACAAAACAATAATTGTCTATGTAAAATTACTGACTTCCACCTCCATCATAATTTTAATGATTCGCTTTTCCAGAATCTTGCTAAAGGTGCTGATGATGATAGAACACAGTACGATCCCTACTTCTTTTCTTTATTCCCATAACATCAAATAAAAAATTAAAAAATCTCGTTTCGTTTATGATCATTGTTCATTCTACCAGTTCTGCCCAATTTATTCTTGTCTCTTCTGGCTGTTTCAGTTACTAAATATACAGCGGTATTCGCAACTCCTTGATATTAATACTGCTCGCAATACCTATTAAGTAATTGTCGCACTCAAGTCCGCAGATAATAATAGTACGATTCGTACAATGCACTTTTATCTCGCATTTCTTCAATAAAAATCGGCTAATGTCTTGATAAATGGTTGTCAAGTATCTCCACAGTCGCTTCATCCTGTCCATGGTTCAGTGAAGTTTCTTATGGAAGTGTCTCAAGTGAAATATTATCGTGACGAACGTTTTGCTGGGTTGAAGGTCGGAGACTTCAAAGCTTACGATTTTGGTATATGTATGATTTTTGAGTAGGTACATAAAACCTCATTTTATTTATTTGTCATCTATTTTTAAATAGTCACCAAATTAGTTTTATGTTAAAATTGTCTGTTTTGTCATAAATTCTCACTACGATCAACAAATAAAATACAAACAAATTTCACTTAACAAAAAAACGCACGGAAATCTGCTTATGTACTCACAATAAAACAATGGAACAAAAGCTCTTACTTCAGCAGCATGTGCTTAACAAATAACATTGTAGCAAATTGTATTCGAAATCTCCATGTCTATAAAGAACAAAACTTAACTCTACGACCACTAGTTGTAACGCGCTTCGCTTTCCTAACTTTAGATTGATCTCGTAGCGCCATCTAGTTTCAACTTTAAGAACAGTTAATGGCCAGTTTTAAGAGCCATCTAGTGTTGAATAGAAGAAATCTTTTAGCGCCACCTATTGAGTATTTTTACAGTTAATTGAACAACGCCATCTGCTATTTCTATTGCATACTACTTCACCATCCGTAGTTCGGCTACCGCTCACTAGGTGTCGCAATAAGTTATATCATTCATAATCTGTCTTACAGTCGTTTTATAATTGTTTTTTCAACTTGAAAATAAAATAAGAATTAGCCTAGTCTTCTTTTATTATTTACATTTGAATGTTTATACATAACTAACTATTGAAACTAGGTACTAAATGAAATTACTATCAATCTATACAAATAAAAACAAGAATTCGATGTTTCTAAAATCATTAAAAAATAAAAAATAAGTAAACGCAAAAATTATGCTCCGCCATGACAGTGTTAAATACTGCCGTGACCAGGATTCGAACCTGGGTTACTACGGCCACAACGTAGGGTCCTAACCACTAGACGATCACGGCTACCGAAGCGATGATAGCGAGGTTGAAATAGTGGATAGTCATGTACTGTTATGACGTAAGCATTGAGTCTTATCACTTCAATAGACTTCAATTATGTACTTACTACATTATTTTCATGATCGAAAGCATGGAGTCAGTCGACGAAACAAGAATGGCAAAATGTTCTGTGTTGATTTTATGACTTTTCTTATCTATTTAGTTTTTTTTTAGATATTTATTCTGATTTTGATTTTCCGTGTGTGATATGACTGAAACATCATGAATTAGTTGAAGCCATTTATTACGACAATACTGACTGACATTGACTGTTTAAAAACTCAACCTACAGGGTGGGTTTAGGGATTACTACAGCAGCTATGACTAAACGTTTGGAATATAATTATGGTTATGATATTAGAAATCTACATTGGTAGGTTAGGTACGTAAGTATAGCATCTAGATATTCAGGCTCACGCTTGACCGACCTAATGTTAAGTGACATTATACCACCAAAAATCTGGCTGTGCATACGATACGATGGCTTAGGATACGGTAAGTACGTGGTTTCAGTTTTAGGGCGTGATGGCACCTTTAATGACGCATTAGCATCTTCCTCTTAAAAATCCTTATCCTTACTGCTGTTATCAGTAAAAAAATTATGCCTGCAATCCCTGACGCTTCACTTTTAAGGGGGAGCGGGATTTTTTTAAGGGGAGCAAACCAATGATATCCTATCTACATCAAAGCATGCAACCGAAATTCCGTCGGCTATTCTACGTTTTCCAATTCCCAACACAAGAAACACTCGATTCTTCTCGCCCTTTTTATATCAAGATAAATCACAATTTGACCGTTCCATGCCAGTGCAAGTTTGACATATTTTTTGCGCGATGTTCAATGAATGGGAACAATCGTTGCGCGTACGCAGCGACCCTTGGCGGACGCAAATTGGGTGCGCTAACTAGCCGGATTATAAGATACTCGTTCTGTTGCTGTGGCTTAGAATACGGTACATGGTTTGTGTTTTGGGGCGTGATGGCACCTTAAATGATTTTTTGCATATTCATAATTTTCTACGTAAATAGGAGAGGAATTATTAGTGATGAGTTCGGTAAGAACTTGAATAAGAACCTAACAATCTTAATACTAAAAATATGTTTAATTCTGTTTTATACCTTTACATAGAACTGTTATAGGTTTTACACACAGACATACATACATAAAGTCACGCCTGCTTCCCATGGGGGATAGGCAGAAACTACAGATCGACACCTGCTACGATCCTTACATACTCCTTTGCCTCGTTTTACGTCCATGCATCTATTCGTTCAGCCATTTTATACGAGGTGGATCATTAAAATTATTTGTCATTCACATTTGAAACAACCAAAAAATCTGTAGCTTATCTCTGTAAAAATAAATGATAACATTGATCAACAAAGCTTATAAGATTATCAGGATTACGTGCTCATTGCGACTCTTGTTGGATTGTAATAAGATTTCTAACGATCTTATAAGACAATAATTAGATTATTATTCATTGTGTCATTCTTATTAGTTTCATTGGATTTAACTAACAAACTAAGATTCAGATGACTTAAATAATTTGTCTACCCTCCCTTGAAATTTATTAATACCATGTACGTTTTAAATTGTAATGTTCACTTACCGTCTTCTAAATCTCCGTAACCCTTCTCTCAAGGAGTTATTCACTTCGTCTTGTTTGGCTCACAAAGCTCTAATAAAATATATCATTATAAATGCGGGATCATTATCATTATTCGTTATGCGAACAAGTTTAGCGGCTTGTTCAACATTCATACACTTCTCGTGGTAACACTAATAAGAATTATTTCTTGAATCGAGATCAGCATTAAGGGAATTATTAATTTGTTCAGCTGTATGCGGTGTGTCATGTTAAAATCTGTTACGGGTGTTATTTGCATCTTAAAATGCAACTTTGATATATAATATCTGTTAGTAGACATTCCGCTTCCTGTAGTTTTTAATTAAATAGAATTATTAGAGAAGTTATATTCTTCCACGAAGGATAAGTTAGCATGATTCGTTTACTTCTTTATCTTGTTTCCATAGTACTTGGGATTTTAATAAGGAAAAATAATGGGAAATTTCGCCTTACATTAGGTATTCAACGTTACACAATGACTAGGTGAGTTAGCATTACGAAATCCTAATAATTCCCTTCACCGGTATTACGCCATACTTAGTTTTTACCATTGCTCTGGTTTCTCCATCGACGGCGTTTTTATTCTCGTTTCACAAAAAATAGACAAAACAAGCTTACCTTCGTGGACACCATAGAGAATGGCCATGACCTCTTTGGAGCAAAAATCCTGTTTATAACAAAACATTGACAATAGAAGAATAGACTATTCTGTACTTGGAGATAGACAACTTGTTCCAAATTTAAATTAATAGACTCTTATGACATGTTGGCCCATGCTTAAGTTGCGTTCGTTTCGCTTAGGGCTGCACCCTTTATGGTTGCATCCATAGACAGTTGGCGTAAAAATCTCTTATGCGTCAGTTAACATATTTGTAGTGCCCCAAAGCTATGTTAGACAATTGGTTTGATCCTTTTTGTTGCTCTAATCCATTCTAATGCAGTTAATATAATAGAGATATTGTTACACGGAACTGCATCTGTGTGTCTAAGATTTAAAGGAATAATATCCGTAGTGAAGAGGAAGTTCCAAAAGCGGAATAACATCGTTAAAAAAATAGTTACTTTTCAGATTATCCAACGCTTCTAGTCAAAGCATTTATTACAGTCTGTCAGTTAAACAGATCCTACGGAGAATAGGGCAAGAAATTCTTAAACATTTTCAATATTAGAACCAAAATTATTCATGCAATATATTGTCTCGTCCTGCGAAAGTTTTAGTACCTAATAGCCCTCCAGCTAGAAATTTGCTAGATACTTCAGCGTTATTGCGAATGGCTCATACTCCATAAATTCACACGAGTTAACATTCCCAGAATGTTTCTCCTTAGTTTTCTTTCTGACTTGGATTAATTTCAAAATTAGATATATGAATTTGAGATTGTTGGTGAACAGCATTGATACTTTATTTGTTTCGGCTCTGAGAAAATAACATGTATTTGGAACGAGTAATTCAAAACTAACGGTTATTCATAAAACTATTACCACAAACGATGCAACTTCTGGCAAATGTAAATCTAAAGTTAATAAATTCGCACTGGTAGCTACTGCGTTATGAAAACATAATATTTCCGTTTATTTATCGGTCCCAACTTATAATGCAATGCGAACATAAAATACGATCTCCAACAAACTTCCCCGAGCGAGGGAAACGCCAAACTATAACGTTACAATATTTACGATTTGGGCTATTTTTCTCCACTTGATAGCACCATTGAATACCGCAAGCCCCCTACTTTATCTAGCGATTTATTAGATCAAATAACACCAACAGTTTATGCACTCCAAGAAACAGAAAACAATGAAAATGAAGCCCTATCTCAAGGTGGTAAACATCATAGTACAATTTTAGATCCTACCAATAAGTTTTTCAATGCAAAAGTATATCACAGTCTTGAATACCGGGGCGTTTGTTCAAATAATATTTTTGGAAACAAGAGAAGACAAGTATTTGATGAGATGACAGATTTCTGAATAGATTTTGATATAATAAGGTAACGGGGAGCAACGTTTGGGTTTGTTTATTGCAAAATTTCAAAATAGAATGGACTAGTTGCATGTAGTTTTGAGAATAATGCATTTGAAGGGAAGACTTTAATCATGCTTATTTTTTGTAGAATCAAACATTTGTTTTCGTAGTTGTGTGAGAAAACTTTTGAGTATAGTATCTGCTGTATGCCGGATTCTCCTGGGCCCTAAGAAACTTTTTAAAGGGGATATTTGAGTTAAAATAAATATTGCGAAGTTGCGCAATGAATCCTTAAAAGTGATCGTGGCTTTAGTGCAAAAAACATTGCCTTGATTAAACAAACCTGATAATTTGGTATGGTTTCCATAACTTTTGCAATTTGACGCTGTGTGTAAATATTATGAATACAGAATGCAGTCTTACCAACTCTTGATTCCTTTATCAATCTCTTTTGTACATTACTTAGATTTTATCAGCATCGACAACGTGAATAATCTCACTATTGCTCCTTTCAATATTGAATGCGAGTAAGAACGTACCACTATCACACTGCTGTTCGAATTGGACGTTCAATATAAAATTGTTATTACATTTAACGCCAGACAGTCCACCTGTACCTTTGTTTGAAGCCATGAACCCCATTAGGGAAGTAACCGATACACGAGTTGATCGACAACGGGGTCGTGTGAACGACCGTCTCTCAGCTGCATTCATTCGAACCTCATCAAACTGCATTTCTGCTCTGACATGACTTGTCACGTTGCAAATTCTGACATTGTCATGACAATCTATGACAAGAAAGGGGGTAAGACAAGAGAGGGTGCAACCCTTAGGTCAACAATGACATTTCATAAAGTTTAAAACATTTTGTTAGTTGAGAAAGTTCCTTTGTTGAACATTTTTATCTTGTTTAGATCAAACGGGTTGGATTGTAATCTTAATAGCATTATCGATAATCATATTGCTAAATATTAGATTACGGAATAAGGAGGGCATTTTAAGGTCACTGCACAGAAATTGATTGTGAAACCTGTCAAAGAAATTGAAAGACTTGCGATCTCTTGAACTCTTTGCATAACTAGTGATTATGGGTGCCGTGGATTGAAACAATTGTGAATATTATGTAACGTTAGAAAATATCGTAACTGTAAAAGAAAAACATTATGATACAGTTAACAACATCTTTTATCTTGGCGATTTTGCACACTTTGTTTTTGTATATTAATTATACTACTGCACCTTCCCTTCTTCTAATATTCTCTTTTTAAATCGACTAGACTTATTCTTATTTTATTCATGTTACCTTATTAGCATTACGGATCAATAAATTCCAAATCAAGTCTGACCTCTTAAAAGCCTTTGATAAAACCATTCAAGAATACAGAATTCTTCACTACAAAATAAAACAAATAGGCATCCGTCTCTGACTACACTTTTTCTCACAATCCAAATGTTCCCAAGTGGCCAATTGTTAAATGTTAACATTATTTTTAACACTAAGAACCGGTCTTGCAACACGGAAGTCGAGTCGCACGCCGATTATTCGTATTTTCAAGTAAATCTTGGCTCCAACATCTGTCCGGTTTTCATATTTGTCGGCAGCCCTATTGTCAATTGTTTGCAGTCCGTTGCATCTTGCAGTTTTGTGAAGACGTCATGTTTGACGTGTTATGATTGAAGCTCCAAAGGTTTTGGGTCAATGATGAGTATTTTTTCTTAGCGTATTCTGAAGTGTGGATTTATTATTCATTTTTCTTCTTTTCTGTTTGGAACGGATTCATTGTAGAACTTGGCGGCTTTTTGTCTCGATATAGTAGCATCTTTAATCATAATCATAATCATTTATTTGTCAGAATTTAGCTAGCTATAATTTTCTAGCTTTAGCTATAATTTTTAGCTAACAATCACGGATGTATTTATGCGTCTCATACAACTTGACATTTTATTACTATCCATGACTAAATCTTCTTTTCGATCACAGATTGGGGTAATAGAAAAAAGCGTTACACACGTTTCTGCATCATCCGATTCTATCAATTTACCCAACGACCCATAACCAAATCTTAGTAGCGAGGAGTTATACTGTTACCATAGTCCAACCATACGTTTCCTATGATTTATTGTGTACAAATAATTCTAATGGGTTTTACGGCTCATAAATTTGTTCAACGCCTTTGATAACGCCGTCTAATGTCATTGATATTGAGCAATCCTATTGTACATCGACGTACGCGCATGCCGTGACGTCATTGTCATAGTAAAATATTATGATTTATTAAGCCTATTGTTTTCTTAGGAGAAAAGGATTAAAATTCAAATTAAGTCGAGATTTCTTTTCTTTTTATTCTTTGGCGTCTTCTTGCTTTCTTTTTATTGTGATGATTACGTGAAATTATTTATTGTGTTGGAACTACACCAAGTAAATAAAATGTTAATGTTTTGGGAGCGTTGTAATCGTTATAAGTGCCCTTGCAATCTTCAATTACATGATTGCAATGTCTAGAATGCTCTTGGGTTTGTTATATGTATTACTTTATAAATCTCCGACAATGTGTTAGTATATTCTCCAAAACTGTTGTATAAGCAAGTAGGTTTACTCAGATTGATACGAAAATTTAATATAACTAGTTTCTGTAGATTACCTATTGAATAAGTCCAATATTATATTACTTATTTTAACCCTTTAACGGGCAGTACGAAATACGTAGATCAGATGTATTAATATAATTACATAGTCTAGACTAGATCTAGTTTTACCCAAATAAGTTATTAGACTCTATCCCCTGGGTACATCTTCAAAAATTAATAATCTTTCCACAGACCCTACATGTACCATTACACGTTCCGCCCTTCACGCTTGGGTGTCACCCCTAGCAATTTCTGTCCAATCGCAACGTCTTAAAATTGCAAGTTTATTTTGCATCCTTCTTCGATTGCATAAAAAATATATCAGGGTGTTCCATCTTGCAATTTTAGGGTCTGTCCAATTTTTTTCCCAAACGAAATCGAAATTGGGTTTTTTACTTATTTCTGCGAATTTTGTGGGATCTTGTTTTATTCGTGGTTTCATTTTTATTATTTAGATGTTTAAGTTTTTTAGATTTTATCTACAATAGAGATGTCACTCTTCGGGATGATAAATCCGATTGTTATGGTTTTTGGTGCGACTTTTCGATAAAATAATGTTTTTGCGTGGTTTCGTCACTCGATTACGTCGACACGGATATTTTTAGGGTATTGTGTAAACTGAACCACCAATCCGTTTTTACCCTGATCCGTTACCTAAACTTTATAAATAACTTCAATACCTTTAAGGCTTTACATTTTCTGTTACCCATGAGTACCTAATCATCGTGATTTTTGTGAGCTCCTTAATTCGTTTCTCGAATGTTTAAGTTATGTTCTCAATTTGAATTACATTCAAGCACTAATTTTTTTTCATCTGACACAAGCAATAACTTTACTACTAATATTAACCTTCAAGTGATGTAACACAAAAGGATTTGTCGGTTTCAATTGGCTAAAGTTTGTTACTTGAAGTTTATGTCTCATCTTAAATAAAAAAATTACAATCAAAATTGAACTTTACCCTCTAAAGTTCTAAGTTGATTTTTAATTTGTCCTCATCCCAGTCCACGGCCTGTCTACAGTTACCATTGCAAATCTTATGCAAATATTCATGTATTTGAAGGGTAACATGAGTCCATGTTTTCGCGTGTTTCACGAGGTAGACATCTTGTTTTTTTCACGGATTAGTTTTCTAAATACATTTTAATTGGGGCCTCATTGTTGGGCCCCTATTCAAATGTCAAGTTCAAGTTTGACGTTTGTAACGTCATGTCGTTATGAGTGATGGGAAATATTGTCATTTGCGGTTAGTATTAGAGTTAATCTCCGTTTACGGTTATTGGTTGAAATTGTATTGTAACGTTTTGTTGGGTTTATTTTTTGTATGTGTATAAACAAGGATTAACGTTTTTGATTGTTATAGTTTAATGTGTGTGAGTAGAGTGTTGGAAGGATTAATCCGTTCAATTAATTGGTGTCAGAAATGATTTAAGTATTTGCCACCACGTGCCCAGTCCACTCTACGAGAATCTATTAGTCTTTGCTTGAAAACTCCTTAGTTCTTATTCTGAAAAGAAGCTCTCTTTTATAGGAAAAAGGAGGTGTACTAAAGGCCTCTGTCTAAACCTTTGGGGATAACAGGCATAATGTTATGTATGTAATACGTTTTTTTTTTAAATAAGTAAGAATTGATCTCGATTCAACCTTTCGTATGCCATAATTACAGTAAAAATTAAAAAGCCATTGTGTCTCGCGTGGATTCACGTTACGATAGGTAATACGAAGGGTTAAAACTCACAGATTTTATGTTTATGTTGTCTACCTACATAAAACTATTTTTAACTTGAGATACATGACTAGGTCAGTACACCTTTCTAGAGGCTTAGGAGGAATTCGTAACACCTTTTTCACTATATCTTATCTACAAACTGTAATCAATCAATCAACTTGGCTTATTGTGTCTCGCCTCTCGACACGATTTAGTTTTTTTAGGCTTCTTCTTTCAGTCCACCCGGCTGCGTAATTTTCACACTTATTATAACACAATTTTTATTCGATAAAGCGCAAAATCACGTTAACTGCTATCTAATTACGCAACACATTATCGATTTGCAATTGAGTCAAATTGGTTTCGTTTTGACTAGAATTGTTTTCAAAAGTTGTAAATTGAAAGCAATTCTAGTCAAACGAAACCAATTTGACTCAATTGCAAATCGAAAATGTGTTGCGTAATTAGATAGCTGGTCTGATTTCGAACTCTCTTGACCCCCAAAGCCAAAAGTGCCAGAATTAAAAATGGCATTAATGTCATAGAATGATAAATCATTTTTCAACTTCCATTAAGTTTGACTTTCCAATATTTATATGGTATCGTACCATTAATCTAAATCCCGGGACACAACAGCGTCGCTGACACAAATGTAGCGAAATTGTTCAATGATACGATTCGGCGTATCATTAATATTGTGCGTGGCGTATTCTTTTTAAAACGGTAAAATGTGTATTGTGTAAGCCTACTATTTGTGTACCTAATACTTTGGCAGAATAAATGGCCTTATTTTTATGTAAAATCATCGTGATTTTTTGCTAAAAACGGAGCACTGTTTTTTGCACATGGGACAAAAATCCAATATCTTTTATTATTTGCTGTTAGGTTTGGTACGAATGTGTATTTTGCATACATTTTTTCCGAACGCACTAGGCATCCGAGTTGAAATGCCGCTGGCGTTAAACCTAAAACACGCACATTTCACTCGTGCAAGAGAGGTATTGTCATATTTTCCAGTAGTGACACTAATATCAACAACTTTGATCCTTTGCAGTTTTTATGATGTTTCATAGCAGGCAATCATTTTCAATAGTATTGATCGTCGGAATATTACTCTAATTACTTTTTTACAATCCTCCTCCTAAGAGAGAGATCCTCTAAAGCAACCCAATCCTCGTCAAAATATCTGTTTGCCGCTATTTTCTCACAAGATTTCCAACTCAGCCTCACAAAAGCTAGGTAACTAAATTAACTTCCTTCATTTCTCTTCTGTCAATATCTACGATCATCAGTCATGTTTAAGCGTTATACACACCCACGCAATAATACGACGTCTCACACAACGTGCTACGCCAATCGATTGTGTCCACCCCCTTACATTATTTTCCAACTATTGTTATAGTGTGCTGTATTAAGAGGGTTAGATTTTGTTAAAATGGTATTCGATTTGGGATTATTGCTGTATGTGATTGATCAGACGATCCAAATACCGATAGTCCTTGTGACCGATTAAGTAAAATCTGTTGGCAAAGTATTCAAATAGCTTTTGGTTAAAAAACTACGAATATTCACTTATAAATTTATAATTTTAAGAGACATATTTACCAATATTAGAAAAATAACTCTTTAGAATAAATGGCCAGTCTAACAGCAACCTTGTAAAGGCACTCAATGTACAGAATAAATAATAGTAACTATAAGCTTATGTAGGAATTAACTTTGAACAACTATGTGTACAATTACGTTTAAAAATATACATCAAGTATAGATCAACTATTCTCAACTATTTACACTTCTACAGATATTTCCATACAACTTGTGTTTCCTCATTACATAGCACATGTATGTATGTGTCGACTAAGCTAGCTAGTAGCTATGTCAAGGACAAACGCATAGATGCACGTGCATTTTATTCTATACCTATTAATAGTGCTATAGGCTCACCTCTTTTTTACGGTTGAGGACATTAATAAAGTAATTAATAGGTTGGATAATGCATATCTAGGTTTAAACGAGAAGGGAGAAGCTGATGATCCTTCTAGTTTAGAATGTAAAAAAGGCTGAACTGACTTAAACCAGAGAGGGTAATTCTCATTTTTGTCAGATGCTCAAAAGTCTGATGTTTTACAAGACAATTGCTCACTATAAGTGCATAGCAACTATTGACGGTCTGTACGAACGACGCACCATATGCACTCTATTAAAATAACCTCTGAAATTTTGTAAACTAGTAATAAGAACTACTTTCAAACTGATAACTATCTTCAGTGAAATTAAGTATCAGTCAATATAGTTTGCAATTTTCCCCAGTTTCATGTTTAACAAAAACAACATGATGTTTTCTTTTAATTTTGTAAGTTCTGCTTTTACCTAATTGCGTTTTTAGACTTTTTTTATAAAATATCTTGAATTTAACCATTTTGTAAATTAACATGTCCTATTTAAGGCCCGTATTACAGAATCTGACACAAAACTCAAGCATTATAAAAGTTTCTTGAGAGTGAGTTAAGAGTCTTGAGTAAGGTTCTGTAATACGGGCCTAAGAGCGCCGGGTGATCTGTAAGTCAGGACCTACCTCAGACACCTTTCTATATTTTAAGATTGTGCATTTTATTAACCAGTGCCTGTAATATGTTGTTGAGATAAATAAAGATTTATGTTTATGATAACTTGCTAAACTTTTTACCACAACAACAGCCTGCACGAGTATACCAAGTCAAGCAGAAGCGTCAATGTATCTTTCTAGTTCCAACGCCCATCTAAAACAATCCCTTTTACTCTTTTGCTAATAAAGACTTCGCTTGCGCTACCATTAGTTTACTTCTATTTCAATCAACAACACTATTTACAGTTCTGCTTATCCTACAAATAAAAATGCGTGCACACCACCCTGTAATAGTATTGCCATGTGCAGTGGCACGTATGTGGCGACTACCGATGCGTTAACCATGTTACACACTATTAATTTTATCACCACTGCTTTTCCAGTATTCATATTTAGTTAGCACGTGTTGATGTTTGGCAAATTACTGATTCCATGTTTGGCTATGATGGTGTTTGTGGTGTTGTTCATTTGTGATGACACGGTTTTTGTTCAACGTTAAAGTTTATTTATTTTATTTCTCATTCGAGTTGTCATTCTTATTCTACGAACCTACGCACAAGCCTATTCTGCTCCACTGCTGGTAAAAGGCAATTTATTCTTATGGTCAAGGTCTGTTCCGTAGTTCTGACCACCCCTCTGTGCTGCCTTTACTACTTCCACTAAAAGCTCTTGTTTTCCAGAAAATCATAATCTCATTAGCATTCACACGAATTGTTTTACCATGGCAATTAGCCCGTTCTCTTGTAGTAACGACTTAACGTCAGCAAAGAGAACTAGCAGCTAGATTATAATATTTACCTACAATAAATAAGTATTTTGCTCAGTCTACATAACTTACGTCAGACATATTTAAATACATCGACTAAATAAAGATATTCACCAATATTTTACGCGAGAATTCACTATGTCAAATTCATTCGTATTCCGAACAAGATTTTTTGCATAGTTTAATTCATTATGAATGATACGCAATTGGCGATCCCTACGTATTTGTTTACCAAGCCTTACAATTTGCATTGTTCCGTAAATAAGGATGACATCAGTGAATTACAAACGGTAAAATAACATGTTAATAGGTGATTTCAAACAAAGTCCGTATCGACTACTGCCGTTCGATTCTATAAAAATATCACCGTGAAACTTAGGTGAAGTGAGCTGTCAATAGTGTTAGTCCCTAGCATCCTGCCGGTCGATTCTGTGGCAGTGACACCTCACTTCACGCTCACTTCACCAAAGCATCACGTTAATATTTTTACAGAATCGACCGACAGATCAGTAATTATCTTACTCTATTTTGGTAACGTAAATAACCTAGTTATATAATCAACTAGATTTGAACCTATTCTCGATCGTAGTCAACTGCTAGGTAATACATATATGTGTAACTTGAATTAATGCACATTATGAAAGTTGTTTGTTTAGAATCGATTTCTGTTATTTTTTAATTTACAATATTACATTGTATCCCAAAAATAATTAAAAATACGTAAATTACAGTGACAGTTCCGTTGTATTGTCAAAATAAAAGAAAATGGACGAAGTAGATACCTACTACGCTAGACCCTTAAACATGTGCGACTGTGTGATTTGTACTGTGACTACAATTTTATCACACAATCAGTATACCTAATTTAACAAATAAACAATGCTTCATACTTATATAATGGTAAGAATTCAATATTTTTATTATGATTTAACTAATTATTCTAATTGGGGTATTTATTCCGGGACATGTCGTCAGTTCAAAAAAAAAACTTTTATGTATTCTTTATTGTCTTCTTTAATGTAAAAGCAAATTAAGTACGTATAAAACAATAATGCCATGATTTTCTAGTGGTACTAAAATGATCTAGTAGTTGAATGGCTATCCTCCCGTTTTAGGACGTAAAAACCTTTTTAAATCAAGTCTCGGCGGCAATCATATAAAAGCCAATTTTTTCGCAATCCCCTTTTACCACAGAATAAAGACCTCTAACTATACCCTTGCGCCCTAGCGTGAACTTAATGAAAACACGTTGACTTCACACGGGCACAGTAACACGGGCCTCTGATTCAACATTTTGCTTACGTAATAGTTAGGGAGGGCACAGCACGTGCTTTAGAGAGGGTTTAGAGGGAAATAGTTTGGGTTCCGTAAGATAGACAAGAATGGAAGAACCTTAAATTAAATTCTGTAGTTTTCGACTTGGAGCACAACCTGTCATGATATGCCGTGGGTATCATAGAATCCAATAAAATGTAGTAGAAAGAAGGTGCGGCAGAAAAATTATGTAGTTTTGCAGATGTACAATAGGTTTTTTTTTTTTTCCTTTTTTTTCTATTTGCAATCGGTCGTCAGACCATAAGCGAATTCGTTCCATGTCAAATGGCGTTGTGGCGGAGCAGCTAGTGCTGCGCCTCCCACTTATAGAAGGTGGTTCCTCTTCAGCCTTTTTACCACAGCTGTCGGGTTTAACAGTTCCGTAACTAGTGGGTTGTTTAGTAGTTAGTAATGCATGGTTAGCCGTGCCTTATGTTGTTTTTTGTATCGCTCGATTTCAGAGTTTACTGATGGCATTTGTACATAGTCGTGGATTTCGTCGTTCCTAGCGAACCAAGGTGCATTTGCTATTGATCTCAGGATACCATTTTTTCATTCATCATTTCTCATTATTTTCATTTTTTTTCACCGACGGGGTCGAAAGACCAATGCCTGCTGGGGTTGCGGGTTTGTCCGAAAGGGATATCGCGGCCCTGGCACACAGGCAACGGAAGGAACACGGGTGGGTTTTAGTCAGTAAAAGTCTGTCTCTCGCTCTGCCCAGAGCGGGAGAAGTCATTTGATGATTTCACATCCAGAAAAAAAAAAAAAAAAAAAGGATACCATTTTAGACTCTTTGCAGGCAGAGTATGTTCGTTTTGCTGGCAACGCCCCACAATTGGTTCCCGTAGGTCCATATTGGCTTAAGGACCGAGTTTTAGATGAGGAGTTTGTTGTCTACAGAGAGCACAGAGTTTCTTCCCATGAGCCAATACAGGTTGCGGAACTTGTGGTTTATCTCGTCGATCTATATAGATAAAATACAATAGACGACGTATATTTAGTAACCTAAACCGCTTAACTGTTCTTAAAGAGTCATAAAGAACCCTGTAAGAAATCGACACGTGCTTCACCTCTCAACGATGCATCCTCATGATGACGATTGACTTGTTGCGAACCCGGACAAGACGTGTTGCCACACCAAGCGACGCACGCAATTTACATGAAATGGTAATCATACAAAAAACACCATGTATGGCAGCATAGGAACTAATCAGACACTGAATCAGAATACCTATGGGTAGATGCTGGCAATTGATGAAACCCAAATAGGCAGTAAAAAAACAGATTCAGTAGCAAAAGACATGTACACGTAATCGGCAATACCTTATTTGCTAATAAACCCTTTTGTGACCTGTTTCACCAACTCTATCAACTCAGCCTATCGTAGTCCACTGCTGGACTGCTGGTCTCCCAGGCTGCGCCACAAAACCCTGTCCTAGGCCTTCCGCATCCAGTTTTTCCCAGCCACTCTCTTAAGGTCGTCGGTCCAACCACCTGGGCGCGCTACGCTTGCCGATACGCGGTCTCCAATCTAGGAGTCGTCTGCTCCAGCGGCTATCGGTCCTTCGATAGACATAGCCAGCCCACTGCCTCTTCAGTTTCACCCGTTCACCAACTCAGTCTCGGTTAACTTATCTGACTAATATTTTCTACATTCTAATTCATCTGGTGAATAATGCCAATAGTTCTAAGGCCCGTATTACATAACGTCACACAAGACTCAAGCATTACTTAAAACTGGTTTAAAGCCACTTGATTGATTGAACCTTATTCGTTGAAAATTAAGGTTCTGTAATGCGGGGCTGTCTTCTTTTTTGTCAACCTAAATTGTAGTAACGGAACCCAAACCCATTTCAATTACGTTTTTTACCCACCCACAATTCTGTCCCCAACATTTTTATAACCTTACCTAACTGCACTCTCGGTTTTTTGAGGCAAGAGGGTCCCCTCCGTGGGGTGGAATGTAATGTCTCCATCACTGAAGAGCTTGTCATGCCCTGATATTGATTTGATGGATTACTTTGTACATATTTCTTTTTATTTTTGTTTGTAAAATGTCATATTATGTGGTAGAGAAAAATGCGTTTGAGACTTTACATCTTAAAACCTTATTAATGATGCCAGAAAGTGATTTCGAAATGCCGACTGACAACATGAATGAAGACATAAATAATTATATCAAAAGCAAAACCCTTCCCAGCCCCGGTGAACGGTGAGAACAATATAAAGCTGCCTGTCACAGCTGTTGTCATACCGTTATCACAGGCCTAAAAGCCGGACCACCACCACACCGGTCTAATTTGTGTTATCAATATGAAGCCCAGTAATTGGATTAAATTCAGATGGTTGCCGCTGTAACTGTGTTGTCACAAACATTAATCACCATTCACCATCAGACATCCACCGATCCCCAACATAATTGAGAAATAGAACATTGAGCGCGTACTAGTCACGAACTCCAGTGCAATATATGAAACGCGATCCAATCCTTACGAGCTGAAGACGGCTACAGAATAGTTTTATCATCTAGGAGTGCAACTTGTGCAACACACAACACACGGAAGGTTCAGTAGGCCACACGACAGTGGTAGCCTGAGCTGACCTAGCGTAGTACGGAACTTCAATAGAATAAAAGGCGAGCTTACATTTGTTTGTTTTGTTACCATGGAGGTGCGACCGGCCGTATATGACATACGGATGTCCACACGTAAAAAGACTAAAAAGACATACACAACATGAAATTAACCAACGTTTCAATTTATGTTAACCACAGTTCCACATATACATAATACATGGCTCGCGCCCCTTCATTTCCCGCAATATCCGATGTCACGCTTCCACGACGTATAATTGTACAAACAGACAACTTTCCATTATTTCTACTGATCATTGAGGAAGTGAAAATGTCTAGACTTTCACTGTGATCAGAGGTTATGTTCTTGTAGAATAATTTCATATTCAATCAGCTGTCCGTCGAAGTTTGCTATTGGACAAAAGTATGATGGATTTGTGACTACCTATTAGTTACAAGCATGGTGGTTAGTCATCAACCAAAGCCAAAATTCCGTATAATTACTTCACATCTTAAAATGTGAGCATGGAACCATGTTCCATTAACGAATATTCTTACCAATGTAACAATAAAACTACCATTACATGTAGGGCTTTGTGATGAGATCAGCCACATAATTTAAGCACATATTTATATCTCTACGGATCACTAATTAGGCCTCAATTAGAATATGCTGTAGGTACCTGTGTGGACCCCTACTACAATAAATATATTGAGTGTATAGAAAGCATGCAACGTAAATGTTTGATCTCTCATAATTGTGAGTTACTTAAAAAATATAATCTGCTTTCTTTGAGTTAAGGCCTCCTTTTCTTGAAACTACATTTCTGTATGACATAAGCAATAACTTGTATGATTGTTTAGACATTGCTAACAAGTTGTGTTATATAGGGTGTTCGGCAGAAGGTTGAACATACGAAAATGGCGGATCCGTGGGGCCGTCTACTACGTTTTAGGCCCAATAACAAGACCCAGGCCACAAGAATTATTTTTAGTTCCCAGAATATGCCAGGGACGCGAGGTGCGTGCACGACCTATATTCGCCACTACTACCAGTCGTACAAATGGTCGGCTTGCGCGCACCTCTTCGTCGCCTTACGAGCAATTTTAATAAGAATTTATGTAGTTTGGATCTGTTTGCTTTACCGCAAGGAAAGTTCTAAACTTTCCTTGTTACTGTCCCCGTTCCTTGCTTTACTTAACATATTGAAAAATTTATGTGACATTGTTTAAGGTTTGTTGATAATTTATTATTAATATTCCTCTTTTTTATTGTTTAAAACGCTAGGTAGTCTTAAAATTTACCAAATTGTCTCATTGTGTATCTGTGGAGAACGTGATTGATTTCACATTTGTGTCATTTCTGTATCCTATCTTTTTGTAATTCTTAATGTGTAATTGTTTGTTTTCCCGAATAAATAAAATAAAAATAACATTTATTTGAACAGCCGACTTTATCTCTGCAGCTTGCCTCAGTCCTATGCCACTCACTCATATAAACTAATATCAAAGTTTCAGTATGTGGATACTAGGATGGCGCAAAGTTTGTCATAGTTGGCACTATAATAACCATCAAGTGTTGCTTTGCACTTGCACCGACATTGCATGCCAATTTCATTGCTCCAGCAATAAATAAATAACAGTATTCCTCAAGTGGAAATATCTCAATAATAACCTGTAATTCATACCATCCAACCAATTATTTATTAGTCTAATGATAGACTAATATCGTCCCATCCATCATTTTTTGTTTCAAACAGTAAGTTACAAATTGCCCTCCTAAAGCCTATGTTTTGATGTGTTCTTCCGGTAGGTATCAATCAAGCACGGTCGGCAATTTAAAATAATATTTGAATCAATTATATACAAATTGGGGGTCGGGGTGAGGGTGTGTTGCGCATAACTGTTTTGTCACATCTGGCGCTATTTTCGGTACTCTCCAAGTTATGAACGGAGCTGTCAGATAAATAGCCGTATAGTGTGTAGATACTGAAAGAGTGACGTGCTCATTTACTATGTGTGAGAAAAAATGAATGCATCCTGATATTGACTTCATGAAGGGCCGTCCTGATTAGTTTTCAGATTACAAAGACTTGCTAGCTGGACGTATCCAGCTAACAAGTTTTCTATGCCTATAACCTTCTGCAGATCATTGTAGTAGTATTCCTAGTACAGATAGTGCCATCCACGACTTATAGTACAGTCATCGTGGAGTGGGGCGCATCTTCGCGGATGGCAATGGCACTATCTATAGCAGCAGTAATAAATAAGGCAAACATCCCGAGTTGTACTTGTATAGTGTTTCTTCTCTCTTTTGATTCACAATATTCATCTTTGCTTCACTTGGGGAAACAATACTTCCCCAACAATATTCAGCGTCTCCTTCGCTTGTCACTTATCCCACGTCCAAATATCTTCAGCCATAATATACCCTGGTTCCTTGAGCATCAGACCGAGAAAACAGTCACGCTTAAGTGGAGATAACAGTTTGGGTGCCGACCACCTACGGTATTGCACGGCTCATGTAGATTAGGGTTTATATCGAAACCCGTAAATTATAAGTTATTTTCAACTGTTATAACATGCTGTTCGAAGTAATTAGGTGTCTTGTGGCTGTAATAGATTCTTGTAATGATAGTTTATGGTGGTATTTTAAAACACGTGGGTGGTTGTAATTTCGGTATTGCCTTCAGTGATTTTTACCCGGGTGGAGTTTAACTAGTGACGATACTTTAGTATGTCCAGCACCTAGGGCATTCAACCTTAATACTGACCTTTCTGGCTGACTAATCTTTTCATTCTCGCATAACTAGCGCTGAAACAAGAGAGGAAAAATTATCAGGCAACTCGTTTTGGGTAAATCGGGAAATAAGTAGTTTTGGATTTGGTGCTGAATTGTCAAGCTAGAAATTACTACTTGTCGGGCAAAGTATGGCTTTCCTTCAAGCAAGGGATTGAAGAACTAAAACGAAGTCTAGTGAAAAGATGTTCAACTTGACTGAATTTTTAAATTCATTTAACAATTCCATTCGAAAGAACTCACTCACAGTAACAACTTCAAGTGTCAATTAAGTTGCGAAGTTATTAGCATCCAAGTACTCTTACACGCGAAGTCGTTATAGTTTGCAACTTTAGTTAGCTCGAGTTACCGCACCTCTCCAACTTGAACGTTTGAAATATTTAGTTAGAGAATAAGTTGGGAAAATTAGCGCTAAATTTTCATGGAAAGTTCCTAATAAAATTATGGACGGAAGCGGATCGTAGGAGAATGGAAGTAGTTTGTCATAGCGTTTCATTTGAGTGTGTTAGTGGATGTTTATGTGAACTAATAAAGTTAGAAGTGCAAGGTCAACAAAACAATTTTCATGTCTGAAACACTTCTGAAACATGAATAAATATTTCAATTGGAACACCGCTATATCATGGAGAAATGATCTTGGTTTTCGCAACAAGAGTAGTTAATCATTAATTAAAGTCTCTGTGCGTACACTTCACCCAGATCAGAACAGAAACCCTCGGGTCACTCAGATCTTTTACAAATATTCTAAACAGACCAGGAGACATAATTAACTTCAGGAGGGAGATGACTGGCTGGTTGGAATTACCACTGACGGCCGCCATGGCCCACGCGCAACGCTCCACCTGAGGGACTAAGGCCCGTAATTCAGAACCTCACTCAAAACTCAAGCATAACTTAAAACTCGTTTAAAGCCTTTTGATTGGTTGAAACTAGTTTTAAGTAATGCTTGAGTCTTGAGTGACGTTCTGTAATACGTGCTTTAATGCAGAAACCAAACCATCTTACATAGAACATCTCGGTACGTAGATTTGCAACCGGCGTGCTTGTATCACCAGCGTGGTAATAAATTGCGTAACACACATAAAATGGCAATAGATCGCAATAGCTTTCATTTTAACAGTTCAGTCACGTTGTTTGCGTTATTCACGTTGTTGACCAGACGAATTTCTCAAACCGAAGAAGCAATGGAATAGGAATATCCTTCAAAATCCTTAGATTATGATTGAAAGCAGAGTATACCTAATGTAAGAACGCAAGCGAAGCCAATGGAGTATAAGCAGTAAGGATCGTAGCAGATGGCATTATGTAGGTACTACCTACCCCCATAGGAAGAACGCGTGAGTTTATGTATGTCTGTGTATGTAAAATCTCGGTTATTCCCCGAAAATCGTTAGCGTGTCCTGCTGTACACGGCAATCTAGGAATAAACAGGGAAATTCTGCCGTTTATTACAGTTGGCTACTCTTGATAACCCCACAAAATAAGCCATGCTATTCAAAACTTACTTTTCCTCAATCATTTCGCACTATAAGATAAACAGCTATGTCATTCAATGTTGTTTTCTCTCGCAAAAACATGTTGAGGTTACTCATTCTAAATATTTTTATATTTTCGCGAAGCTTTCAAAATATTTTTCAATGAAATTGATCGAGTAGGTATTCAGAGGTGATAAACATTTTGAATATATTGGCTTTCCGGAACATTCTGAAAGTTCCCAATACCATCCACCATTGCAGTTTTTATATTCATACTATTTTTGTCACTGCCCGTTACAATTACTCGTAAATTGTGTTATAAATTAGCTTTTGTTTACTTACCAGCTAATCATTTTTGTCAATATTTTTTTAAACTACAAAAAGCGGCACATCCCGGTGTTGTCAAAACCACAGCTTAATCCTAATTCTCTCCTTTGATATAATTTACGCAACAGAATAGGGATGATGACTAAAAATTTTTTTTTAGTCTTTGAGATCATAAAAAAATATTGGACACGTATTTTTTCTTTTTTTACGTGATCTAAAGATTACGGCGATATATTGGGGTAAAATGTGCCATGACGTCACGAGTATGTAGATTTTATACGTACTAGTGACGTAGCGACCCCACTCTCCACCTTAAAATGCGTTTTATCTAAGTAATTTCTTATTAATATGATAAAGCAAAAAATACGTGTCTAATATTTTTTTATTATCTGACTGACGGACTAATTAGAATTTCATTTTTTTTACCCAGGCATCATCCCTGATAGGGATTGATATCATAAAAATCCATATGGCCAATCACTCGAGGTCAGTCCGCATGTCGGGAACCACTGGTCTAATGTTTACTCCGCCTAAATGCATCACCTTGGGATGTCGGTGACCCATTTTCGTTTTCGCGATTCATATAATAAATATATTTTTGGGTTAAATGACGTCAGAGGATGATCTTGTTACTTTGCTCAAGGTGTGTTTAAAATGCAAAAATCTTTATGAAAATAGCGGTGGCTTCTACAGAGTTCCAAAAAGTAAATGCTTTGTTTCTAACCTTCATGTGGTTGGTTCTTGATTTGTATTTTTGAGGCATGAGGAACAGGGTATAAACTCATCCTCTTTAGAAAAGGGAGGATCCTCCGACCAGACGGGTGTCGTGTCTGGCGGGCAACTGCCCAACGATTGATGTCAGATAGTCATATACAGGGTGGCACATCGACGCGAAAACTGATAGCATGGATTCAGTACATGATTCTGAACCCGCCTGCGTTGAAATATTTTGTAGGTTATTAAAAAAAAATGCTGTTTCATAGAAAAGTGCAATACCTACGGTCAAAATGTATGGAACAGCAGATTTTTTTAAATAACCGGCAAATAATTTCAACGCAGGGGTATTCAGAATCATGTAATGAATCCATGGTATCATTTTTCGCCTTGACGTCCCTGCCACCCTGTAGATGTCGTTCGCGTGGTAAACTCTAATTGCGCGATGCAGGATTTGTGTGACGTCAGGTCTTTGGTGCGTAGTTGGCATGTAGCGATGTAGATGCCGCCACAGTACAAAAAAAAACACGTATATCAACCCCATACATTAAGGTAAGGTTTAAAGCGTACATAGAGAAAGCATTCTCTATCTACGTTTAAGAGCGGTCAGCGGCGGTTTCGGTTTGCGACAAACCCACTTTAGAAACAATCGCCAGAGAATAAAAGCCCCCAATTGAAATCTACAAAATGCCATCAACCAAATTAATATTTGGGTTTTTGACGTCACCAAAAACAACCCTTTTCCTCCCTCAATATTTTATTAGCCCTCAATTAAAAATAGCAATACAACCGAGAAAACCCTACAATTTTAACACCATTTATCATCCAGTATTAAATTGCCAGCAAGTTAACAAAGACTTAGTAAAATGTACTAAATAGGTTAATAGGAAACTTTATCCGTGGGTGTACTATAATTCAGTTTCATGTAACACGTGCTATTTGGTATTTAGATCAGGATCATATCGTGCACACCTTGCTTTATTTATGAGGTTATTCACTCCGGGATTGCGTCATAGGGTACCTAGATTGTTAACAAACTTACCGTGTTCTACAGCGGTTGATGTTTTGGCTTTGGTAGGTACTAAGATTGGAAAAAGTGGTTTCCACTAATCGTGCTCGGCTGCGGTGTTACAGCTCTTGGCATGTATACCTACCCAGTTTAGAATATCCAGTAGTTTCGGTTAATTATTTCACCCTGACTACTGGTAACTATATTTCTTATCTAATACAGACAAAGATGTTCATTATGTGGCGGCATCTACATCGCCACATCGCGTACTTGCGAGTTATGCCACACAGACTGACGTCACACAAAAGTCTTGACGTCAAGCAAATCCTGCATCGCGCAAGCAAAGTTTACCGCGCAATCAATAATATAACTTTCCAACATCAATCGTTGGTGTCGTGTCTGGTGGGCAACTGCCCACCAGACACGACACCCGTCTGATCGGAGGATGCTTCTTTTTCTATAGAGGATGAGTGAACTTTACACCCTGTTCCTCATGCCTATAAAGTCTGATCATAGAATTCGGTGTCATAAAGTGTATCACCATATTATTTCAACCAACTGCCATGCATGTCTATGGTATTCTAGACCTTTCTACGGCCAGGTATATTTTAACTACTTACCTATCTACTAGAGTTGGCTGATTCTCCCGTCATCATCATCAGCATTCAGCAGTCCACTGCTGAACATAGGACTCTCCAATTGCACGCCATTCAACTTGATTCTTGGCAACTATCATGCAGCTGCCATCAGCCACACTGCTAAAATCGTCGCTTTACCTATCCACGAATGTTCCCGTAATTATATTAATAATCTGATTGTAACTTTGTTGTAGAAATTGTTATGATGGTGATAGTTGAAAGAATTATTAAACAAGAAGCTCTACTCTTCAAAATCGGAGATTATTTCGGTGTTCATTTTATAAATGTCTCTTACTTCACAAATAAATGGCCTACATATTTTCGAATAAATATTTGAATTGACCACCTTTTTTATGAGTTTGTTGGCTTTTGCATTTACGTCACTGGCCTCCTAAAATTGTTGTCACGCTCTTTAACCCTTATGGGTTGGGCAGATGTCCAAGTGCTGTCAATGGAAATACCGGTACAGGCCAGATCTACTTTGATCTTTATAAAACTCTTGTGTATAGAGAGAGATATAGCCTATAATAATCTTTATTTGTATTGCTGCTGGCAAAGATAATAAAATAGTACTTATTAGGCACTGCAAGCCTGTTGAATATTTTGCCATTATTCTGGCACATTCCCAAAACTGTAATGGAAGCCTGTAATTATCCTACAACAAGGCATTTTCTCATCAGATGAAATTACGCACATTGTTAAATATGCACTCGCTCACTATTTGTGATTTCAAAATGCGAGTTTTCTTATATTCCCCAAACTAAAAATCGACTCCAGCTTTATAAACCTATAAAAGAAAGTCATAGTGTCGTAAGAAATACAAAACAATTGAACCGTAAAAGATTGATATCGGTAACCGTATTCATTGATTCTTTTGAACCAAGTCGGCCAAAAAAAATTGTTCCCCTTTCCTATAAATATCAATACGCCACATATCGCCGAGGCCCGAGTGCTTTACGATCCAAAACTAGATACAATTTACGATCGAATATCCCCCATATTAGTCACAAGTGGATGACTTTCGATCGAATCGATTATTTATTATGCGATTATCGTTCGCGCGTAATGTGGGATACCGATTCGATTTACAAGTCACCCGGCAATTATCTTTTTGGTTGATTTTTATAGAGGAAGAAAGTTAGTGCTAGTTAAAATTTTCTTAGTGAGCATTAAAACAGCCTCCAAAAATGATGCATCCTGTCAATTTTCAAAGCTGATGCATCCTGGACATGGACAGTTAGCCCCCGCCAGCCAGCGTGCAAATCATTTCAATACGGCTTGGCATTAGCCATTCTTGTATAATTCATGCCATCTCGGGTATTACATTTACTTTCATCATATTCTCAGAGACTATTAGATATACATACTACGAGAAACTGTAAACATTATTGGCATTTACGGATTAAACCTTTAACGGAAAATATAGTTCTAGATAATTATTGTTATTTTATGGTAACACCTTGTTGACCTTTGAACATCAAAAGGCTGAAACTAGAACATAATATGTACTCATCATTGTTTAGCCCTTATCCCAAATTATTTGCGGTAGGCGAAACACGTCTTTTTCTTCCATACTTCTCTATTAGTCGTAATTTCGGTAGTCACCCCCTTTCTAGCCATATCATCTTTCACACAATCTATCCATCGTTTCCTTGGTCTTCCAACTAGAACATCTGTACTCTCATCGCTAAACATTCTCAGGCAAGTTGGCTCGAAGTTATCTGGCTAGCTTACTTCCGTAATCTAATATTCATTTACATTCGATTTTATTTTGCTGTTCCCAGTCGATCTAATCTTTCACACGGCATTCTTCATCACTGTTCAATCGTTCGGTAACACGTCTCGAATGTTCTAAGCATTAAATTGTTATGGGCGTCCAATTTGGCTCGGTACTAAATTGATTACCGATATCACTGCCAGTTTATATCCGAAGACCATTCAGGCGTGAAGATATTTCTTTTGTTTAGTAATTAGTAAGAACTTATGTTCAATCTCCTACATCATTCATTCCTTTTATTTTTGAGAGTAAAGTTTTTCACACGAAGAATGAACTGTTTCAACAATTTCCATATAAGCCAATCGGTTTAAGTCACCATCACTGATAAACTTCTACAATTCACTGCTAAGTATAAATTTAGCAGTGAGTTGTAAAAGTTCGCAAGTGGCAGGAAGTGGCATTATAAAAGCCAACTCCCTCATTCACTTCTATCAAGTCAAATTGACCTTTATCTCCAAAGTCAAAGAAACAAAACATTCTTAAAAAATCAGTTTAATAATAAATGCAGGTGTCATTAGGCTGAGTAAAAACCTGTGTCGCCGTCGACCACCCTCGTCACATTGAAATGAATAATTTTGTTCTCAAATCTGCGAAGTGGGTTGGTTGGCTGGATTTGGCTAACGTGTTTTTGGCTCGGGTCTCTATTTTCATACAATTTTGTTTTACCTTCATGTTGTGTTTTGGCTTGTTTATCAAACGCGTAATGCATTTTTTTGCCCTAAATCTCTTCTGAAACAATATTATATGTAGCTATATTCATGAAAGACAAAATAATAATATTTAGTATCGATCATGCAAGATCCAAAAGAGTTACATGGGCGAACATAGAACAAAATTTAAAGCCTTCTCAACTCCCCCGTACCTATTTAATTACGTAGGCGGCATTTGGAAGCCGATACGCTTTGAAGCTTTTGTCCGAATATTTAGTTTCCCCAATTCCTAAAAGTACTAGCAAACAACATTAAATTAAGCGCAGCCATTTCCAAACGACGCTCCTCAGTCTAATGTTGTCACATCGTTACACTTCCCTAAAGCAGTTGGTTATGTCCACATTACACGGTTAATGACTAGCATTATGATCATGATGGTAATCTCTCGACCCTGAAACGTGGGAATGTACGACAATTGGCGAACTTCACGCACAATACCTAAGTTAATGACTACTAAGTTCTTGTTTGACGTTAGGTTCTTAGGTTACAGGCCAGGGTTTGAAACGAATATAATTATCCAATTACACACCATTAGGGCTGAACAGTTTTAAAAGAGCGAGTGAAGGCAGAAAGATAAAAACATGCTTATTTTGCATCAGGAATAATTCCTTTAAAGTGGGTCCATCAGACAAGTGGATAGATCGATGAAAGCAAAGCTTAAGTAAAGTGCAGAATTAGTTTCGATTACAATTTATTTGCATACCTCGCGGGTTGTTCTCCACTAATAATTTCTCCTGTTTCGTGGGTGCGTTTACTAACAAAAATTTCACATACACAGTCAGCCAACTCTGAACTGTATCTGGAACTTTGATCCGAATTAAATAAAATCGTCATAGTTTATTTGAACGTTACAAAACTACCCAATTATGTATTTGAAATTCATAGCATTCATAATCCTTCCAGCAGCTTGTTTGTCATATCATTCATCATAATCTCTTTCAAGGTCCGGCTCTTCACCTCAAACTATTATCCCATTATAATACTAGGAAGCCTTATTCAGGGCAATACATATAAACTACACGACTACACTGTGATTTTCTTCTCCGTCCATCATTTGTTCAGCTATTATCAACCAGTTTTACTTGTCTCCGACGTTCGCCAGTGTTTATAGGGCTATTTGCACTACTTTGGATACGACCATGACCAATAGCATTCGTGGGCGGAGGCAATAAGAATAAACGTGCAGCGAATAGTACAGGTGTATTCTGAAAGGAAATTGTTTTATGCTTCTAATTGCCAATGTGGTTGACCTTACAGATAGAAGAGTTAGACAAAAAATCAAACCTATCTATCTTTTCTAATGTAATCCAAATTAGAATTATTATATCTTAATGAATTTAACGCAATTCAGTAGATAACATAAATATCTTCTGAATTCAGAAGTAGACATAAAATCGGGGTATTCGTTCTATCTTCAATCGGGTTCAATACAAGCACAACCGCAAGCTGAATTTTATTTTAAGTTCGCCAATTGCATTGAAAGTTGCTAATATAATAAGCTTCTCAACAACACACTTTATGTCTTCATCTGACAGTGCATTTTACATTAATTGAACACTCAGAATCGCCGACGGTTTCCCTAATTTCGATCGAAAGGGACTTTTTATGTCTTTAAAATTTATCTCTACGTCCCTTTGCATCGTAAAATCTTTCATTGCCTTCTGTGGCCACAGTCGTAAAATCCTTTGTAAAAAATACATGGCTAAGTTTATAAAATTCTTATGTCTATTTGAGATTCGTAGATGTTTCTATTATTCGGTTTACGACGTCGTAATGCCTTGTATGGTGGTTTGATAGTGTGCTAATGGGATTTAAATGGTATGTACCAACATTTTCTATTATTGTTTCAGGTAATACTTTCTTCGGGTCATTATGGGGAGCTGGTGAAATCTTGCCATTAACTACATCATAAACGATCATCTTCCATTAGATTAGAAAGTTTTATTGGAAAATACAGGTTTGTAAAGCACAGGTTGAATGGAACTCCTAGAAATCTGATGTCACGCAATTAGTCTTTAGTGATTGGCAGAATGTACAGGATGCCGCAATGCCTCTTGAGTACTCTTGATGGTCAGAAACATTTATTACTCTTTTTTTTAAAGTTTAAAAGGGCAATACTAAAAAAACTTCATGTTATGTGATCGAAAGAAAATCACAAAACAACTACTTAAACATACTTTAGTCAACCTGACCTTTCAAAAGAGGGAACAAAGTTAACTACAGAAATCACAAAAATAATTCAACATTAAATTCTTCTTAAATTGTGGTGTGTAGGCGTATCATTACCCACGCCCGAGGCTTATCCATTCGATATTCCTTTTATACCTATATATTACCTTCATAATCCATGATATTTGTACCCCCACGCGAATGGTGACCATCTTTGTTAAAACAATTTGCAAATAAATTAGCTCAAGGCAAGTCAGGTAGGCCAACATCGTAGCACATTTTGAGATTGCAAGCTTTGGACTATTGTGTCTAAGATGCGGCAACGCTCATAATTCCTATCCGTTAATGTCTAAAATGTCTGAACACTCAGACAGAAATCCTTAGTAGCGCAAAATCTTTACACACTCATTGCAGAGGTGTAAACAACCTCGCCATTTTGCATAAAACGGCTGCATGGATGTAATTTTTATAGCAACGGTACAAAAGGAAGATGTAGGATGGCATGTTACTAGTCAGTATCTTATTAATTAATTAATAATTATCCACTTGCAACTGATTGCCTCATAGTATCTATTTATAAATCTTGGTGATACAAATACCATCTTTTCTTTGCCTTTTTAGGCAACTATAGCCAAGATCAATACACCTCCACTCTTTGTGCTAGTTCTAAATGCGTCTGTACCTCAATACTTGCCCTACCTACACGGATTGCCACAAGGTTTCATTCTGGTTCCTGCGCTGTTTAAATTAGACATTAATATAACATCCTACTCGGAATGAGACATGGTGAATGCAATATAATTTGGCTGGTTTATTACTGTGGGTGGACACTCAGGTATGACTTTGAGGTATTATGTCTGATTTCATTTCAGTGGACAGTTGCATAAAAGTCAGAAAGATGAGATACGTTTGAAGGTAAAAGCTGCTTGAATGCATGTCATTCCGGTGACTATTATTTTACACTTTTTAGAAGTGTGCAATGAACAAACACCGATATGAAGTGATGGGTTAAAGAATTTTTGTTATGATTAGGTGCGGAAAATACTATTAGGCCGCATCCCAACCCAAAAGCGATAGTCGCGCGATCAAACTAGTCGCGTTTGTACGTCAAAATTCATACAAACGAACGCGTCGATCGCCTACTCACGCGACGATCGCTTTTGGTTAGGACGCGAGGTATGGTACTCAATTAGAAAACAGCATTGCGTACTTGCAATACATAGCTTATTTAGAATGTAGATTATTAATAACACTGATTTCTTTTACCTTCTAGCAACCCCAAATAAATATCACAAGGTGTATTAAATAATACACCTTGTTTTTCTTCCATCTTCAAAGCAATTTCCATCTGAAATCGTGATATCAATTATCAAGTTTCTCTAGCCCGTCAATTGTATAGGCAAAGCTAGGACAGGAGAAGACAGGTCTACCCTGTGGCTTTGTTATGTCTCGGTTAAAGGAGCGACTGAATGTTTTTTGTGGCAATGAAACAACCCTGCTTTTTTTTACTGGGATTTTAGTGAGGTTTAGTAATCAATTATTTTATTCTCAAGCACTTGTATCAACATGTAAATGTAGATAGATAAAATAAATTATATAATGCATGTTACCAGATAATGTAAATGTAGAAACTTAACTTACCTACAGCTACATATCAATTCATGAAGATAAAAAACTGTTGATGAATATTAAATTCTATAAAACATGAATACGGAAGAAACTATTGATATGGACATGAATAAATAGTGACGGTATGTCGATCAAAGTATCTTTTCAAACGCGAAAACGAATAGTGTGAAAGTCGATCGTCTATTTAAGCCCTTTTAACAATATGGAACCTCTATTTTCAACCAAATTAATTGTTTTCTAACGTTAGTTTGCTTTGAAAACTTTACCTTTAATTTCAAAGTTAGTTTTAGTTCACCAGTTCGCCTAATGAGGGTTGACATTTAGTTGTTTTCGTTTGAAATGTTAACTAGATCTTCAGCAGTGAGCTGGTTTGGTTTTCTATTTTGTTGTTATTCAATTCGAAACTTTGTGTTTATTCTCGGGCTAATTGGAGTGAAATATCCCTATTGCTGGGTGTCCCTTTTCAATAACTGAAATGATGTTTTAGTTGAGTCTAACTTATCTTGCATTATATTTGTTTTACTTATCTCTTACGTAACGAAGACTTGATAACTGTTTCATTTATAACCATCTAAACAGTATAACATCCTTTAGTATTAATCTTCTAAAAACAACACAGCAGAAATCCAGGAGTCTTCAAGGACCTTCATCAAATATGTATTCCTCCTTCGCCTGCCAACTCTTATCATCCGGACAAATTATTAAAGGAAGCTCCTATCTCGTGGAGGATTCAACCGGTTCTATTCCTGGTCCTACTTTGTCGTGGGCGAGAACAGCATTCCCAAAACGACCTGAATTAATTGAGCCTACAATTAAACGGACAGGTTTGACGTATATCCAATAGCTCCTGTTGGTATGGGGATACAGCTTTTATTTTTAGCCTTGAGGAAAACGACTTTGACGCAACACTTGATAAGAATATCATGCATGATAGAGAGGGAGATATATACTATCTTGAATACCTAATGGTAAACATATCAGCAGGTAGCAGTAGTGGACCTGTGGTACCGGCCGCGACTTACGAATTAAATGATTTCATCACCACTGGTCCCAAAATGGTGAAGGAAAACATCGTGAGGAAACCGGCATGTCCCAGAACCAAAAATTCGAAGACATGTAACATCTACCAACCCGCACTGGGCCCACGTGGTAGATTACGGCCCAATCCCTCTCACCACCTGTGTCCCAGCAGTGGGAAGCTTATCGGCTGATTATGCTATGGTTATACTAAACATAGCAAACTCAAGCTAGCTTTAAACAATTTGATTCGTTTCAATGCACCGAGCTGAGTTCCAAGAAACAGTAGGTATTAATGACGTTGGCAACTCAAAGCCATGACGATAGGTTAAAGATCACAGAGCTACAATAAGTCTAACAATCTCTTGCACTGATCTCTGCCCTTCTAAGCAGTACGGTAAACCATTTTCTTTAGTTGACTTACAATTTGTACTAGTCACAAAGGTACACTTATCTTGTTCTACAATAATTAAGTATAATCAATAGTATCTACATGTAGTAGGTATAAAAAAAGAGGGGAAAGAACCATAGGGCAAAAATTCGTCCGCATCGCTGTCAACAGAAAAAGGCCTAAAAGGCTGGCAGCATTCCCACGTTGTATGGCATACTGATTCTTTAAGATATTATTTTAAAACTGTTAGCTAATATATTATGTTAATATTATCCTAAATAAGACTATTTTTAATAGTGGACCATATTTGCAAAACAATCATATTCTTTGCATATATTCCAATTAGCAAGAATTTCTCTCAAGCATACGTATATATAGATCAAAACTTAGATTACAAAGGAGAAATGTAACGTTTAAGTTATTCGAGCTAGTGGTTCCATAAAAATAGCAGAAAGTATCTCGGATGTTGCTTCAAGTTATAGAGAAGACGGCTTCGCCGCTGCTAAATATACAATAAACACGCCTATCACTGAGATCAAAACTGATTAGTTATCGCCGCTAACTACAAAACTAATTAGTGTAATCATTATAATGTTACTACAGAAGTAGCAATGTATAGCATGTGAGGAAACTTAACATAAATTCTTTTATAAGAGGGTAGCATGCCTTACTACAATTACTGCTTAATGTTGTGAATAAAGAAATAATTTGATTGCTCCTATTTTAGTCTATTCTGCAGGTTAATGATAAATTGTCTTGTGTTGTTCGTTTTGGCAGTTATGATGGCAAACTGGTTAAATTACAAGTTAATTTTTGTACCGTTTACTAGTTTTATAGTGCAAATAATTTTATTCTTAATTACGTGTTTTTGTTTACTGTGTCTACTTCACCGTACATACACTATACGTATTTCGCCAAGCTCATGTTGTTTGATACTTTATCATAAAAATAAACGTTCCATACTTTTTGTTTCTCGAATATACTCTTACAAAATCTCCGCAGTATATTTGCCTCTGAACATCACACTAAATATAAATCTCTGTTAGAATACAACGCTGAAGCACAACAATGTCCAATTTAGCGAGACATCTCGAAAGACATAGTTCTTTCGTTTATTGTTCCATTTTGAGAAAACAAAAGAGGGATTGGAAGGTCAGGGTGTAATGGTCGTTGATGCAAAACGTGAACCGCAACGTGCAACTACGATGCAGCGATAAGAATTTGCACGATTCTCTGTTGAATTTCGTAAATAAAGCGATGCAGCGCTTTGTAAAGGTTTATTTAAGTATACTTTGAATGCTAATTGCTTTATTATTATTTTATTGTTATTATAAGCCTGTGTTGTCCCACTGCAGGGCAAATGCCTCCCTTTCCCTCTTTCCACTTTTCCCGGTCTAGGTCTTAATTGGTCTACTGCGATGGGGGGGATTCCTTTAAGGAGTCCAGCTCATCCTGCCATCTCATTCTAGACCTGCCACGTAGTGGTTTCCTTATTATTTGCTTCAGAGAGAATTCTCCATAATAATTATCCAAACAAAATCTTGAATGGTTAAGTTAATTTGTTTAGTTTTTGTGTATTCTTTCAAATTTTTTTGACAAGACGCTGTAAGTTTTGCTGTTTGAGAATTGTTATCTTCAGTAAAACTGGTAAAAACGAGTTGAGTTATCAGTCTGTGGCTACAAATAAAATAATGCAGATGTTTTGCTCCTCGCAACACGTTTCAGCAATATAATATTTATCTTAACCTATCATGTTGTACTTTGTATGCTTGAAATGGCTGCATAAATTCCTCAGAAACGGTTTCGATGTCTTCATTTGCAAAAATATTCAAACACATTTTCAATATACGTTTCATACTAAAAATTAATAAATTTGTTACGGTTAAAGCTCATTATAAATGGTTTTGGATTCAATTGTAATTGCCATGAACAAAATGGTTTTGAGAATCCATTACCAATTCTGCAAAACCTTGAAGGGGCACTAATTGTATCTGATTAACCCGTTGGGTTCATAAATGTTATTTTAGATATTAAACATTTACTCTTTGAACCTTACAGAATTAGAATAATATTGTATTATTACAAAGGTAGACAATTATTTCCGTTTATATTTCGATAATTTGAATAAGTGCCCTGAAGGAATTCATGAATACAAAAACAATTTTCCTAAAAGGTGGAAATATTAAATTGAATACCTATCTTATAAAGAATTACATGGATTTTTATCTTTTGGTATGCTATTACAGCTTTTATTGTGCTTTTGCAATTCGTAGGTTTTGTACCTACATTATTGTTGAAAAATTCAACCTTATTTTTATCTGAATAATATTGTAAATCGAGGAAAACAATCAGCTCTCATCTTGCTACAATTATTAAGTTTCCGGGGTACATGTTTTCATTCCAAAGCGTTCTAGTTACAGCAAACAATGTGAGGCATCCACTGGAGCAATTCACGGAATATGATCTTAAGCATGATCTCAGGTTAAAACCAGGGTACCGTATATATCTTGGAAACACTGAGCTGCCAAGATGTTAATGTCGCCATTACCATTTAAATTTTACAGGATTAATCTTGAAAGCCGACACTTTAGCATTGGTTGAATATTTGCGAATTTTCGACTACATTTAGGACGAACATTCTAGCTACACAGTTCTCTTCGACAACCTTAATCATTTGTCCTAGTACAATCATTGATATTTGTTACAAAACTATTTAGCTGACCGGTTGATAATAAAATGAGCTAATGCCCAAGGTCCATACGACTCTTAATGAAGTATCGTGGTCTGTTAATCCTAACTAATACTATAAATGCGAAAGTGAGTTTATTTATTTGTATGTTTGTTACGCTTTCACACTAAAACGGCTGAACGGATTTGTATGAAATTTGGCACATGGGTAGATCATGACCTGGAGAAGGACATAGGGTACCTTGTAACCCGATATTCCCACGGGATCGAGACTAATGCGGGTGAAACCGCGGGGCGCAGCTAGTACTAAATAAAGGAATAATCTCTCTTCTCAACAAACAACAAAATATAAATCTCTTCAGGGTTAAAACACGGGGTTATAACAAAAGCCTAGTGAATTAATTAGCACAAAAACTACAATGGAGGGAGTGGGTTCGATCTAGGCGCGGCACAAATGTTAAATGAACGGAATGCTCGCTTTAACCTAATGATGATGAATGTAGGCCAATTTGTACCACTTGTGTGCATATTTTAATTTAGCAGACTGACGGAAATTCTGGTTTAATTTTTTAGGGCCATCGGTGTATTACAAATGGTGAAACTATAGTTAACCCGGAATCAACAATGGGTTATGATGACTGAATGACCGCATTGAGTTAGATGAAATCTCAGAAGCTGAATGCGGAGTCTTAATCGTAACCCTGATGTAATTTTATATTTTCCCAATATATAAGAAGAAAAAAGAATTAAGAGTTTACTTGCATAATTATTTGAAGCCATCATACAATACAGTAGAAAGAACTATAAAAACCTTGAAATAACCTATCATTTCAATTGTGTAAAATACAAATCAGAGCAACTGCAAACATCATATATTTTTCATCCCAGATCAAAATATTTTCGGATATGACTCAAACAGTAAACTCAATACTCCGGCTGAATAAGGCGGGTCTTACAGCAGTTAGCGTGGGTGTTTAAAAATTGCAAAATTGGCGTGAATGAGAGGAATTACGAGTGCATATTCCTGTTTCGAGGCTTAAGTTACCAGCAACAGTTGGGCAATGTCCATTGCAGAACGTGAGTGTGCTTATAACAAATTGTATATAATATCAAAAAATTCTCCGGTAATTAACGTTTCAGCAAGACCTGAAGAGATGGGAACCAAAATACACTAGTTTACAGATGCGACTTTGCTACCCGCCTTCCTTAACATTATTTGGAAGGCAATGTTTCGGTCTTTCGTCCGCAAATAAACCTCCCTACAGTTTGCCGGAGTCCGAAACTACGTTTATCATTCAATTAACTCTGCTAAGCCTTCTTGCGGCATCGCAGACAAATGGTTAAGCCTGCAAAGCCTTTGTTAAGTCAACATATTCTAACTGCGTATATTCTTTCAATTGCTTTTATCTCGTATATTTTTCTAATTCACAGATTTTTTTAAGACACTTTAAAATTCCGCCATTGATCTTTATATTTTAGACTGTAATATTAGATTCAGAGTACCATTTTTATATTGAAGAACCTACAAAAAATTCAATGGTTGTGTTTGATTGATTTGTAGATCATTCTCTGCTTTTAAGGTTCTGCTCAAGCTAAGAATAAAATCGTGAGTAATCCATCCATTCCTCATATGGAACTGTAAGTGACACAGGAAGTGTATGTATATGGATAAGACTCGGTACTCTCTGACCACCCCGAAAGGAAACTAGAATGAGGATAATGTATGCAGGTGTGATTCATATCGATATTTAAAGTATGGATACGTGATGGGTACGGTTTGTTTACTACCGACGATAATCGGAAGTGGATGTTTATAAGGATAATTCAATTTACGTTTTCCATTTCACCTTGCCTATCGACATAAAGTTACTTGTATATATTTACTGATATATACTATATATAGTTAGTGATATATTTTAATTTAGACTATTTAGATTTATAACTCGACTTCTTGAGAAAATGTTCTATATTTCCATTGAACGCGTATAAAGTAGGCAGATAATGTGGATAATTATTTGAAGCCATACAATACTATACATTCGTTACATTGTGGTTAGTCCATTTCCAACAGTCAAAAGCGCAAGCAATGCTGCATTGTATGTAGACTATGTAGAGCCACAATGCAGAGGATATTTTACATTATACATAAATGTGGCTATTTTATACGGGAATTTTATCAATTATTGAGTCAGCTACAGACTTCATTCATCCAGAACACGGCCTTGTTCACGGTTATCAACTTACGGTAAATTTTACGACCGTATTGTATGAAGACTAGGTAAATTCTGATAAGATAGATAACATTCGCAAACCCGCAAGGCAAGCCCCCTCCAACGACACCTAGCCACTCGGAGGCCAGTACGCCGCGCGCTTTGTCCACGAACGGACGTACCGTGGCTCCCCTAAAATTAATACGACCACCGAATAGGCAAACAGGATACTCCGCATTCGGAATAGTGATGAGAACAAACAATAGTGACGTTCATACCAAAAAGGAACCGTTTAACTAGTGCTGTCTATAACTTACTAATTGATGTGAATTCGCTGACCTTGAAAGTCGACTAGAAAAATGGATTAGCCACAGTTTTTTTTTTGTGTTTATTAATCGAACGACATTGATCGAAATAAGTGAGTTAATTGAAATAGAGATGGGATTCGTGTAATCGATTTAATTATTTAGTTTAAAGTGCGGGAAGTGTAAATTGTTGATAATGACAATGCTGGCGGTGAAGAATTTTTTCATGCCGGAAAAGAGAGTGGACTCTCCGAGGTTTTCGAGGATGCCCGAGGCATTGATGAGGTCCATAAGACGGCGCTCTTTACGGGTGAAGAGGACCAAGTCGTTGGTACTAGTGAACGAAAAAAGGAAATCCGGTGAGTGGTAGCGTATGATTCTGTTTTCATTGTCTTTTCTTTTATTTCTTGATATTGATACAGATGTTCTACATGAACATGTGTAGTCTTAGAATTTTGATTTCTCCTTTACGTTTTATCACCATGCCATTCATTTTATCGAATACTCCTTTTATTGATTTACGAGTGTGTCTGAATTTGTTGACACATACGATACGTTCAATATTTATAATTCAAATTAAGTATCCCTGAATGATAATAATAAATAATGATAATGTCCGCAAATTCAAAAGTAAATTGTATTTATTTCTAATAGATAAGACGTATTACTCTATCGAAGATTTTTTTAATGATAAAATATGACGCCCTTTAATATAATTTACCATTGACATGCATGTAAAAATAAATTATAATTGATTTAAATGACTTATTAATAATAATACATATAATTGACATTATTTATAACATGATGAAATATGACATTACTAGCACTTTACCATTGACATGCATGTAAAAATAAAATTATAACTGATTAATTGACATTATTTACTCGATCATTCGTGACTTGGTATTGTATAGATTCAGACTTATTACTAAAAACCTAATATATGTGTACACCAATTTCCTTGGTAGGACATAGATCTCGACTAAAAAACGTAACGTAAGACCTTTATTGTAATACCTGTGCACACGAATAAAGATTGATTGATTGAAGTTTAAAACGAAAAATTACCCAAATCATTTTTAAAACAGCTTTTTACTGTTTTACCCAAAAAACTGTAACAAAATCGTCTCGGTTTACTGTACACTGCTCGTTAAGATAATAAAAGCTCTAAAAACGAGTTTCTTTGGCTTTACTAATGACACCTTTTGTACAGTAATTAAAAAATCTGATGGGTACATTAGGTAATCATCATCAATAACGGCTTTGGTAACTTAAACCTACCCATTGATTTTTTGCGATAATATCAGGTTGAGTAATTGCAGATCCATTTTAGATAGAAAATCCATTTACTTTGCCAAGAACAGTAGCCGATGATTAGAAAACAATTCAGATTGAATTATTCATTGCACGAACATATTTTGCAATACTGCAATTTTTTATTCAATATTTGCTGTTTAGATTATTCTTCCGTTAAATTACTGCTATTGTTGTTGTTATTTTATTGTATTGTATTACGCAATTAGTTCATGTTTGATGTTTGAATTTGAACGACAATATTTGCATCTTTAAACATTTAAAATATTTGCTGTATGTTTAACCATATCATTTATTACTTTTACTATTTTTTACTGTTATTTGCTTAGCTAACAAGAATATTAGTCAAAGCAATTACAAAACAATTATGACGTATATGAAAAATCCATTAAAATCCAAGACAAATAAGTTAAATGAAATTCCAAGTACATTCAATTGACTTACGTTCTTATTAGCAATTTAATTTTCCTCTAGCGCTTTCATACTACGTGTGGTCATTTCAAGACCTTATCGTCATAGTCAACGTCACTACACGTGACATCATTAAGCATTGTTTCATGTGCTTCTATGTCATATTTTAAATGGTCACTGGCCATAAAAATGATCATAGATACCTCCTTGTTTTAGTAGATGAGACCATTGTTACCGGCCGTGTCCTATTTTGTTGAGTTACATATAAATTAAGTGATTTGTAGGACAGGAGCCAAAACAGTTTATCAAATCTAGGTGATTTAAATTCGGTCTACATAATCAAAAATTATTTGAACTTTTGAAGTGAATGAACCTATTTCACGCTTGTTACATTACAAACGAATTCTTGGATACTGTTACAAAAAAAATCGCATTGTAGAGAACCCAATGAAGTAGAAGGTTGCTCTGCATACCAATTAGGTATCTACTCTCGTTTCTTTAAAAAAAATTCTCAGTAGCTACCCGAGTTCACCTTAACATTTTAATTGAACTGCCTGATACAGATCAACAGTATATTACAACTGTTTCGTAGTCTTGTACAATCTTTAAAATAACTACAGTCTCAAGGTTTTTGCAATGTTTGCTCTTTACATTGTTCTTTTGATCTTTAGTAGCGCAATTGACAATATTTTTTTATTTCAACGACTATGCAAAAACCATATGTTGCATTTATGGATTTTTATAGGTCACATGTGGTCTTTGGTCGTGTTTGTGCTACCAAGCCTGATTGTTTATCGATACTGCTATATTGTATTTTCTGGACATGATTCCCATATTTTTATCGTAGCATCGTATTTTTGCATGACACCCATCTTCCTTTTTGTCTTAATAAAAGTAATTATTACAACATTCCTTTGAATTTATTTGCCAAAGAAAATGGGTAACATTTTTAAACCTGCAGGTAAGAACGGCTGTAGTGTGTTTTTCTTCGAATAACTAATAAAAAGCATAAGATAACTAAGTTGGTCATTAAATATATGAACAACAACGTGTACATTATTTTTTAAGGGTTGCAAATCAACTGAAGCAGATAAAGAAGATAGTCTCCGTTTAAAAGCCGCAAAGAGGAGAACGGTGGTTGCTAGAAGATCCAGCACTTCCGGAACCTATAAACGAAAAAGAAACGATATTAGTGAAAATCGACAAAATCTAACTAATGAATGCAAGGGCTCGGTCCACAGATAACGTAAATATTTCTAATCTGTTGCACATTTATCAGTTGCGTTGCGTTCAAGCTTGATTAAGTTTTAGATCGATGCGTTCAGCGATAAAATCTTTTTATGTAAAGTTAATTGGAGGGCAGACATGCAACGACCGCTAGTCCAATGCAAGCCGGTGTGAGCTGTAAAAGTTTAATTCTGATAATTGAATTACTTTTATTAATAAATACCATGTTGGAATTAATTTGATATGTTTGAAGATGAATTAGATAAATAAAGTTAAAATGACTGTTAAGCGGTGGTTGTATGGTTCAATAAAATTACGGTTTTATTTAAATGCAAGAAAATCTTTTTGGATTAATTTTTCACCTGATCACATCCGTATAGATATAGGTAAATATGTATTCATTTTAAATCTATATACCATAAGTAAACGGTAAGGTGATTTGATTACATTGTTTACACAGTTCTTTAATTGACAATACATTCTGCGGTTAAATCGTTATTAATTAAAGCAAACACCTACATAATGTACTCCTACTACGAACTCGCCACAAATTTCAAAACTTTACCTTCATAATATAGGTACCTATACTACACACACATTTTTCAAAATTAGTTGCCATAAAATAACTCCAATTGCTTTAAACTTTATCTTAGTAATAAACTAATAACAATAAAATTGATGTAAATTTTCAAATAAACGATCTAATAAAAATACCTAGTTACTTATATGAAATCGACTAAAACTTTTATTTCCGCCAACGGGCATCACTAATTATACTAAAATGCACCTGGCTAGCGCGTGCCAACCTAAATGTCACACTTGACGTTACAAAACCAATTAAAATTAACCCTTTTTATATCCAACGACTTACCGCTTAATGAGTTATTTTATATAGTTCATTTTTTTTTTCTAAATGGAATATTCCGCGATTACCTACATAAATACCTAATTATCGAACGCAAATTCTATGCAAATTTGTAATTTTATAAAGTTTGATATACATTTAAAAAAGGAACTGTTTTGTTTTTTGTAATTTATTGTCATCCTTTCATTGGAGTTTTAAATTGACATAGTTGGAATATCAAAATAACAAAAACTATGTAATAAATTCTTGATAATTTACTTCAGTGCATAATAATGCAATTTTATTAATAGATTTAATGGAAGTAATTGTGGAATTTTGGCAACGTTTGACAATATGTAACAACAGAATGGACATTTTATAACCTTCAGCAACATGTTTTTCGTGTTGAGATCTTATCCCACAAACAAATACTTGCAGATGCGCCAAGTTAATCACGTGGACTTCTGAACGTAAAGATGCTGCAGAATTGCATATTAATACTTTAGTAAAAATAATATGTATAGTTTACACAACAAAACAAGAGCCAACTCGTGGCATACAACATTTAAATTATTTGCTGTTTGCGAAACAATATTAGGTTATCTTGTGTTCATAAAATATATTTTTAGACCCGTTAACTTAACTATTTTCAGCAAACTTTTTTTGTATTTGACCTTACCAAAACCAGCCTTGTCAAGAAAAAAGAAATACCCACCACGACACACGACCTCGTGTGAAACGCGCCAGCAAAAACGTCTTTTTTCTATTTTTGAAATTACAAATTATTTTGATGCCCGTCTTATGCGTGGGAATAAATTATAATATTATTGCGTAGTTTGTCATTGTTTTAGTAACTTTTGCTATGTGATTGTAGTTTTTATTTTATTTATAAAGTTAAACTGTTTTGAAGAACGCACTTAGTAATGTGCGTTTGAGAGGATACGTCAACAGCCCATCACCTCATCTCAATTTGACATGCTAAAGATAGTCTGCCAAATCTTATTTCTGTGCAATTCTGGCAAGGTAGCTCTGGCCTCTCATTTAAATTGAACGGATCTTCTTACATCTGGTGAAAAACGGCCGATGATAAAATATAAAGTTATAACATAACATGGTAGGTGTGTCTACTCCTTGGCAATTAAAGATAGTAATAATCATAATGATGCTCCAGCTGTCGAGCTAGTCAGAGACGGGATATCTTGTTTTTTAAAAGAAGTATTTCTTAATATTAGTTCAACACTACGAGGCAAGTCCATTCGATGTTAAAGCTCATTGAGATTGGGCTCACAACCATTATCCAATTTTCTGAAGAAAATTGGTACCTAACCTGTGCACAATTTCAGTACAGTACAACTGTTTTCTCAATTTCCCTCTGCAAACTTCGTGTTTCGTCAGTCGTCGGATTTTTATCAGTTGGCCTTTGAACTTAGTGCTTGTTGATTGACTCTTACCTCCTCTATGCCCGCGTTGCCGTCAACCATAATTACCAAGTGCATTGGGCAACTGATAGAAATCCGACGACAGACGAAACACGAAGTTTGCCGAGGGACTTTAAGAAATGTTTTGTACTGTACCTACCTAAGACTAGTTTAAAGAGTGTTTGCCTACACCTGCATCTTTGTTGGACCCCGTCCAAATACAAACAACTTTGATTAAAACCTATATTTGCTCTCATCGGTGCATTTGATAGGTACCTATAACGAGATAAGTAAGATTGCTGAAACATGATTTGAATGAAACAAATACTGATAGTCATCGTGGTGGATTTCTCGAGCAAAATAGCCCTATACCACGACGTCTTGGTGTCAAATAAGTCAGAAGATTGGCAACATTATTGAGACATCTGTCAATCTTTTTGCAAGACGTGGCAGCATTTGTTTAGATACTATGGCAATAAAACCATTGATTGCAGCTACTAATTAAAGCAACTTTTATAATTAAGGTACCATTCCGTAGCCGACCGAAGGCGGCAGCAGCAGGCTACGTGTCGCCGCGACACAAATGGTTTCTATGTATTTCTATGAAACCGACGGCGTGTAGCTACGGAAGGTTTGTTTAATAGAAATTCATAGCCGCCTGCGGTCGGCTACGGAATGCTACATTTATAAAACAGCATACCATCAACAACAAAACAAAAGAATAAAGCCACCCACAATCATAATTTACACTAAAACCATAAACCAATAAACATGAACAGCATGGCAGGTAAAAGCTATCCAATATAAATGCAAATTGCCCATTGGAGCCAATGACCTAATATGGGGGGAATTGGGTCAGAAGTGTCAGAACAGGCCATTGGATCCAGTCCAATTCCTCGCTCACCGGCGCACCCCTTTAGCGCCAACCTTGAATGTAAATTGACCTCTTCCACCTCTAGGAAATATTTCCCATTTTCACTGAATGGTTATGGAGCCTGTTCAAGTTGGGGGTAATGGTCTGGATCATTGTTATAGGGCTTTTGGCGGCCTAATGTAGCGGTGTTTGTTGCTGAAGCTATTCCATAAAGTAATTAGGTTCTGACGTGATAGGTAGAACACACAGGGTGGCAGGGACGTATGCGCATACTTGTTACCATGGATTTATTACATGATTGTGACTCCCGCCCCTGCGTTGGAATTTGTGGGTTATTTAAAAAGAAAATTGCTGTTCCATATGTCGTAGGATGATTTGATAATTCGAATTTTCGCGAAAACCTTACGGATAACTAGAAAATTGTGAAAAAAAAATTCGGCGACTAACTTGGAAGTAGCGCTCGCCGGCCGATGCCACGGCACTACTCGCTTCGCTCACTCGGCTCGAGCATTTGGTTGTTCACAGTTCTAACCTAACCTAAGTTATTTCAACCAAGTTGCTCGCAGAACTTATGGTATAAGAGGTAATGTCCTCGACCTCCTAAAATCATACTTAAGCAATAGATACCAATGTACTGAAATTAGTAGATTATGTCCTAAAACTAAAATTGAAACCACTTACATATCGAAACCAAGACTCCTAAGGTATGGCGTACCTCAGGGCAGCGTGCTTGGACCGTTACTTTTCTTAATAGATATCAACGACCTCCCAAAGATGACACAACAAAAAATGGTTCTCTTTGCCGATGACAGCACAGCTATAATAGAATGCACTAATCCCAATAATTATGAAAACGAGATTAATGACTCACTGACAAAAATAATACATTGGCTTAACTGTAACAATTTAGTAATAAATTTAGATAAAACAAAAATCATGCAATTCCATCAACGTCGGGCAAATCCCACTATAAATTTGACTCATAAAAACAAAAAAATAGAATTAGTTAATACTGCTAAGTTCTTGGGTATAATGGTAGACGATAAATTGACATGGAAACCACATATAGAACACCTATGTAACAGACTGAGTAAATCTGCGTACGCACTCTATCAATTGTCTAAAAAGGTAAATATCAGAACGTTACTGACAGCTTATCATGGACTAGTCGCTTCAGTGCTTCGGTACGGAATTATATTTTGGGGGCAGTCAACTGACAGGGAACTTATATTTAAGATGCAAAAACGCTGTATAAGATCTATGTGTGGATTAAAGACTACTGATAGCTGTGTACCATCCTTTAAATCACTGAAAATACTAACACTACCAGCATTGTATATTTTAGAATCTGCAATATTTATAAAAAGCAACCCCCACTTATTCGAAAAAATGTCTGATAATAAAAGAAAGCCAATACGTGCTCAATATTTGTCACTGTTATGTAATATAAAATGCAAGACATCTTTAATGCAAAAGAGTTTTTTTGGCATTGCGCCAAAGATCTATAATAAAATACCAGACAATATTAAAAATATGCCTCAAGTAAAGTTTAAAAAAGCTCTCACATTATTGCTAATTGACAAATGTTATTATAAAATTGAAGACTTTTTAAATGATAATGTTTAATTAATATTGAAATTTAGTGTAAACCAACTATTTAATTAATTATGTAAATTGTTCTTTTTTTTTTTCTTTTATAGTTGATAATTGACTACGCATGTTTCCTCTAAAAATATTTGTATGTCAAAATTGACAAGACATAGCGCACTATTTAGTTCTTAAGATCCATCTATCATAAAACCTATGTTTCACAAATAAATTGATTTGATTTGATTTGATTTGAAGAAATGTTTTCACCATTTTCTAATTATCCGTGTTTTTGCAAAATCCCTAGGGTTTTCGCGAAAATTCGAATGATCAAGTCATCCTACGCATACATTTTGAACGCGTAGGTATTGCACTTTTGTAGGAAAGAGCAGATTTGAAAAAAAAAGGGTCTAATTATTTAAATGCAGGCGTTCCAGAATACAGAATAATGTACTGAATCCATGGTAACAGGTGCGCGTCGATGTCCCTGCCAGCCTATATACTATGGGTGTTCTTGGGTGGCTTAGAAATTAGACGATGCATGAAAGAAATAAATATTATTTTACTGTCACAGAAACACGAGCATATGAAAAACAATAGGTGCAAAACGACCCAGGACTGCTTTCAAAACAACAGATAGCAAATGTCAAACAATCTGGCAACTGCTCAATTCAATTAGCTGATATGTAAGATGTTTGCTTTAGAAATCTGCTCTACCGGCTATTTACCTACTTTTTACAAGACAACATATTATACCAGCTCCGTTTGTAATGACGAGAAGAAAATCTTAGAAAAAGTTAGTCAGATGGTACTTGTCCAGCCCAATTGTTCCAAGGCAGCATTTTCATTTACACCTTACTTCACTAACTGCTTCGTTGGTATAGTGGTCGCAAGCGCTGCTGACCATGAGGTCCTGGGTTCGATTCCCGGGTCGGACAAAGTGTTACTGGGTTTTCCATCTGGAATTTCTCAGTAGCAGCCCGGTTAATGGCAATAGGCTCGCTCGCTACATGGGACTCAAACATATCTGGCGAAATGTGGGTGTAATATACACACACCTCTACCCAACCCTTCACGGAAACTGGCGTGATATTATGTTACCTCACTCCAGTAAAAAAAATCTCATAAAACTATCCATCTACACCAGATAATAAAGAGGTTTCAGTTCGTAAGTTTGGATGTAGGCGGTACTCTCTGGAAGTCGAAAAATCTTTCACTGGCAGAAAGCTACACTATAGCTGAGTGCCATAGGGTATGTTTTCTAATATAGTTGACTACCACGCGGGCGAAGTCGCGAGCACAAGCTAGTAATGGCAATAAGCTAGTAATAAACAGTGATAAGACGTCAAGAATAGTACAGCAGCGTTCTCTACGCATTTTAACACCATTCTGCGATCGCCAACCCGCTTGCCAAGCGTGGCGATTATGACAAACTCCCCCATTTGGGAGAGGCCTATGGCCAGCAGTGGACGTGTTTCGGTTGAAATGATGATGATGAAGCAGTGATAGCCTCGTGGTGTGACCGTCAGACTTCCAAGTCATAGGTCTCGAGTTCGAGGCACGCACCTCTTACTTTTCAGATTGAGATATATTTCTCGACGGCATGTGAAGCCAATTCAGAGGTTATAGGTGGCTTTAAAACTCTGACATCAGGTTAGTCACTCACCACACGAAAAGAAGAAGAAGAAGTTAGTAATAAATAATACCATTGAAATTCAACCTTATTTCTGTCCAAACTTCATTCTCCGAAAGACCCAACTAAGACAAACAGTAAGAGAATAAAAACCTAACTATTAGGGAGCATACAGATACTATCGAAATTGCAAAAGTTTCGCGCCGAGCTCATAATAAATTCATTTAATGTCTGCTTACACGGGAAACTGTTGCATTAACGCAAGTTATGAGAGGCAGAGGATGCGAATGAATAGCGATATGAATTTTTTACATGATCTACGATACAAGAGATCGCGTTTTTTAATCCCTAAATGGTTAACAGAACTAAATATCTTGCAATTGTTGGCTAAAAGCAAGTAGGTTGTGAAAATTTGGAAAAAACCTGTAGGTAATTTTCGATCTAATCTTAAAAATTTGTTGTATTTGCCAATAGCTATGAAGGTGCTGATGATAACAACATAACTATTTTTATCACCATTTCTTTAACAAACAGAAGAAACATTGGTAAAGACGAGGACTTTCAGCCATCTTTGTCTTGTTTTTGCGTGAACTTAGGTCACAGTATAAAAAAGTAACAGTATTCTATCTTCATAGAACGGCCGAAACGTCGCGCTTCAAAATCTCAGTGTATATCAGTACGCAACAGTAGCGAGTGATGGACGGACGCGGAAGGTCTATCTACCGAGCGGCCGCAGGTAATTATTTCAAGGTCACTGCCGAGATACTGCTACTTATTTAGCCTGTGCTTAGGTCGTCCGAATGTCAGATCAAACATACGTGATAAAAATGAAATATTTGGCAATCTCACGCAATACCATTTGTATGACCGGGGTGCACGCAGACGAGCGATGACCTTGACCACGCACCTAAAGCCTCATTCATAGAGGTAGAGGCATACAATAAAATTAAAGCAACAAATGACTTGCATGGTCTCAATATTGTTAAGACGATGCAACTTTTATTGTTGCTTCAACCTATGGTATGCCACAGGCAATTAAATCGCACCGTGTAAATCGGGCTTAATTGATTAGGTATATTAGAACTTCACCCATATACAAAGAGAATTGGACTGAGTGTTAGCCTCACAAAAGTGACCACTCTCTAGAAAGAGACAAAGCGACTGTGCGGCCAATACCAGTAGTACTACTTAAGAGAAAACTACTGGCCGCGAATTCGCCTTGTCTCTCTCGTACTTTTCGTCCATTATTCACTGCACAATTAAATACGGAACGCAGTCCATTCTATAAGTCTATGACAGCACCTTACACTTTAAAAAACCATAGACAAACGTCAGACAGGACATGGAATGAAAACTTTCTGAATAATATTCAGCTAGCTACTTCTATAAACAATCGCTTCCTCCCATAGCTTTGATCTCTTCCTGTCAAGACGAGTGCGCCTAACAATTTATTGGGGTCAGCGCGGGGGCTTACGTTATTGAAAAGGTTCTGCAACATATTGCGGTGAAGTCGGGATGGGCGAGAACGACACTCCCGGGATCAATATCCGGATCAAATATGGCTGATGTACTATCGAAGAAGTTCATATCTAACCACCGTAAGGACTATTCTTGCTTGCAGCGCTCGGCGGCTATAGCACCGGGCTGGTAACAGATGTGGTCATCTTGTGCAAGGAATTTTGTTTTGAAACTGGTTCGATATGAACTTCTTTAATGGTACGTAGATCTTAGGTAAAGAGGTGGGTTCTGGTAAGCTTGTGTCTTGGTTGCGAAGCTCCTCTTTCTGTCGTGGTGTGTATGTTTAATCATTTGATTCTAATACTGAGTTCTAATGTACCTATTTCTGTAAAAACATGTCTCACTTGCAGATTTCTTGACTTGCTGATTCAAGTCACCATACGATTACCACATGATTCATTTAACATCTTCAGCGCCATGTGTATATTTTTGTCACACAGTGTCTGGAACATTGTTTATCGAAAAGTACACAAATCTTTCTGCTTGGTAAAAGCGCTGTGTTTCTTTTGGGCACACGTTCTCTATACATATGTATTAAATGCTAATAAACGAGCAATCTTTGTATATAAATATATATATATTTGTGATCACGTTCTCGAAAACCGCTCTAACGATTTCGATGAAAGTTGCAATTTAGAGGTTACGGAGGCGAAAAATCGATCTAGCTAGGTCTCATATCTGGGAAATTCGTTTTCTCCGTATTTCCACCCAAGCAGAGCTCGGTCGCACAAAGTTTAGAACAAGATACCTAAGAATAATGACATGGCAGCATGGAATTAGTAAGTACCTACTATTATGGCAGCATGGAATTAGTAAGTACTATCATGGCAGCATGAAATTAGTATGAATTTTCCTACACATTCTATTAAATGAGCATTCTCTATTTTCACCAGAGTAGAGCTCGGTCGCCCAGGTACTAAAATTTACATGTTTAACTTGCAGATCTTCTTGACTTGCAGAAATAGTAATTCGATACAAATGCAGAGTACTTACACATAGTTACAACTGCACAGTGCTGCTTTTGCGTCATTTCCTCTTCCCAGCTAAAGCACTATGTGAAGGTATAATATTGACGTTCAAGAAGTGCTGATTCTCAGCCTAGTTTGAATAAATTACTTTTGCATTTTTTTTCTTCTGTTTTTTTTATACCAAATGCTCAGTCATGATCCCAAAACAAACAGATTTTCAAAATCTAATTTGCAAAATATATTTTATTAATCAAACAAATTGGAAATAGTCCAATTTTGAAGTCGCTGAACTAGAGTAGCGGCTGATGACTGATGCTACCGTACAAAGCGTAGATCATCATTTCAGTCCTAAAATTATTAAAGGTACCTTACATATAAACAGGGTCAACTTAAATTAGCTAGCTAAACTCCGCAGACGTGATGGATATTGATATCTAAACATGATAAAATTAAAAAGAAGGTAATTTTATGAGTTTTTTTTTGGGGTCTTCAACCGCAGTTGTCACTTGAAATATCACTAAAAAAAAAACAGTTTTCCTGATTCCTACTTCAAGTAACAACACTACCAGAGATAGTTGACTTTAAATTATTTTGTCCCATGACGTCTGCAGAGTTTCGCTAGCGAATTTAATTTGACCCTATATATTTCATCAACGAAAAAAAAGGTATATGCACAATATAAATATGCAACAAACAGCCCGCATCTCTCAACCGGCTATCAGTCACAGGCGCTTGACAATATTGACACTCGATATAATCACATCACAGCTCTAGTATGTATTCAGCGGGGAAGATCGATGAAATATATTTAAAAGTTTCATTAAAAAGCAAAACATTTAAAAGACTGCAATTACCCATAAGAAGTAGTTAAAAAGTATAATTTATACCCAAATCGCTTTAGCGTGGCAATGCCGGTCATTGCCCTTTCCCTTATATCTCTCCGTAGGAACCCAAAGAATAAACAAGGTATGGTTTTGTTATTGGAACATGTTGAAGATCACGATAGATAATGATTGAGGACGTTAACGGACTTTATTTCAGTTTTTTAAATAAAGAATGCTAGAAAATGTAATGTAATGCCAATGACCGCAATGGCCACGCTAAAGCGATTTGGGTATAAATAGATGTACAAAATTGTTTTCTGTAGTAAGTAAATTAAAATGGCATTAGTTGATCAATAAAACTATGTCATAAAAACATCGAGTTCTTACTTATCTCAAGTGTACTTCAAGTTTTATCACATAAAGCAAATAAACTTGCAAATACTACTTCAACAGTTCACAACGCAAAAAAAACCATAAACTTGTACATAAACAATACGACGGCGTCGCAACTTAATCGCACTGATGTAATCGATAAAATCTACAACATTCGTCATATTGAGTGTACAAACTAGTAATGTGACTCATGTGCGACATTGATTTTGACCTCAGCTTGCATTGTCATTCTAGGTGCAGTTTTCGAAACGTGAGCCATTATTACTATTATACCTAAAGCATTGAAAACCTTAAGTATTCACACGTAGTTGTTTACAAACAACACAATACAATAAAGACTGTTTATCGACATACAATATACAACACACTCATAACATCATTCCCTGGAGGGTTAGGCAGTACACCCTCCTCTCACCACTTTTTTACCTTTTATGTTTAAGTTCCATGTAATAGGGGGTGAGCGTATTACCATCCACTGGGCACAAATCCAGACTCCGGGCTGCAATATACAAGAAAGAAAAATAATAGGTTTATGATTAAAATTATTAAAAAAACATAACTTCGCGGTAGGACATCGAGTTACAAAACACCAAGTTTAAATGTGATGACTATTTTCGAAATTTTTGTATTTTTATTATCAGCTAGCTTAGCTTTTTTTAAATTTAAATGGAAATCAGCATGATGTCATTACATTATTTAGATTTTATTTCATACGAGCATTCGATTGTTAAATTAAATTAATTACTTTCAATGCTTCTTCCATTCGATTCCAATTCGAAACGACCAGTTAAATCTTTAAAATTTGTACACGAATGATCCAATTAGTTACATAGTAACCTTTAGATTTAACACGCGTTTTATCGATTTCAAAATAATTTAAATCGAATTGAAGTAAAGAAAGAATAATCATTTGAAGTAACCGTTACAAATTGTCGAATCTGACAAGAATCTGTCATCTTAAAAATCGAACGTTAACGGTACACCAATGAAAACGTTTAAAAATAAAAACATACCGAACATGAACTTTGAAAAAAAGAAGCAATCCATCCAGCCGACCTAACGGAATAGTGCCGTTCCAATTTTGAAAACTTTAAAACCCAGAGAAGAGAAAATAGGTCGCAAATAGTGCTGCACAACGATAATGGAAATATCGGGATTGAAATATACACATACATCAACATGTAATAGGGCCTACTAGGGATGTCGTGAAAGTACTAAAAGCCTATAAAAATCGCATTTATTTCTTCTTCTACTTGAAAGTGAACTTTTGATCGTTCTGATTGGCAGTAGGTCAAGAAAAACCTACTAATCACTTTCACGGAAACGATTTCGAATCGCTTATACACGTCAATTTGAATAAATGAGTTTCCTTCATTGTCTTAGTCCTTACGTAAAGAATTAACAATCATTGCTTAAATAGAACGTATGAACCAGCAAAACAATAAGCATAACAATAAACCGTAACATAGAATTTAATACAAAACCGTAACGGGAATGCTATCCTCGACACATTTACCAGCACTAGCGGCGTATAGTGCAATCGGAAAAGCCATTTGCGAAGCACAGAGGTCGGCGTCGCCATGACAGGCGACCCAGTTGCACCGTCCCTTTTTATAACTACAATAGAAACTCGTTAAGTTTCTGAAGCTAGGAAATTGGTCGTAAGTCATAACTTCCTCTTGTAGGGTCTTCAAGACGTGTTTAGTCTTTAGAGAGTTTTACTCTCATGGTTCCGTTAAAGAGTTTTATGAGTTAGGAGATTGAAGTTTCATTCAAGTGATATAGGAGAAGTCGGTTTTAAGGAGATGAATAAACTGAATAGCGTAGATTTGTCTGTTTTTGGTGAAGGTAATGAATTACTGTTCTGACAACGATCCGTCGCAAAATGATGGAAGCGAAGAATTTAATCAATAGACAGAGTTCAAGGAAGAACGTGCTTCAAAAGTACTTAAGCAACTTTCAACAATGTTATTTTGAAAATAGAACTTCATCTCGATACAACTGGGACCGTGCCCTATCACCGCACATTATTACACTAACAGAACTGCAACAGCATTGCAAATTGACGCATTTTAGTGCGTTGACGTTACGCAAGCCGTCCCGTCGATATGAAAGCAAATAAACGCTCGGCGGATACTGAAAGTACAGGAAATCAGGGGTGACACCTATGATAGGTTCTAGAATATTCTCACACTTGTAGATGATCGTGATAAGTACTAGGCAATGCGTTTAGTTTATCGTACACGGCATACGTGTCAGGATGCAATCAATCTACTTTATACAGATAGGAAAAGAAATGAGGGAAATATAAATCCGTTTTGTCGTCGTGGGCTTGCAATGTTTTAGAAGTATCCGAATGGGTTCGGAAATAGCAGAACCTCTTATTATTTTGGGTGATCAACAGTATGTTGGTATTAGAGAACATAAAGATGAAGATCCGGCGTTGCTTTTTTGGGCAAAATAGTGTGATGCGAATTAAAGCCAAAACCAGTTGATAGGCGGGTTCTATAAAGCGGCTTTGATCCTATGTACTAACTTTATTGTGAACCAAGAGAGCAAGCACTCCTGCGATATAGTTAGAAAACGCTTAGCGGAATTCGAGCTACCTTCAACAAAAATTTTCACTCAAACAGCACCCACTCCGTAAAACAAAATGCATAACAATATTAAACATGTTCTTATTCGCATTTTTTAATAATATCTTATTAACTTCCCTGCTGTTAATAATCCCGACTTTAGCCTCTTAATATAAAAAGATTGCGTGCCAACCCCAGTTCAGATGCAACCGACAAATGAAGCGGGATATCGAGCAGTATTAACATATAGATAGGTACCTATAGATACACATTACAGTCCCTATGTACTGTCCCTTTGAATATGGAGTTATACTTAATTATATGTATATTGTATGCACTTTTAGTACGTATTGCTGTATGTAATAGAGTCAGGTATGATTTCATTGATACGTTAATAGAGATGTATCGTGCTGTTCACATAGATTTGTCGATGTTACTAGAACTATCGATAGTTGTTTTGGAAATCTTTATTATAATAGCAGAATTTTGTTGTTTTGTCTATCAGTGTTTTTAACTGTCTTTTGAATAGTTTTCCTGAAAATCTTGTGTGACTTATTTTAGGACCATTACCCATTATTTCATAAACACTGCCCTCAAAACATCGTGAGGAAACCGTCCTAGAATCCAAAAATTCGAAGACATGTTACATCTATCAACCCACACTAGGCCCGCGTGGTGGAGCATAGCCCACTCCCTCCCACAGAGAGGTCTGTGTCCCAGCAGTGGGAACATTATAGACTGATTATTCTACACATTATTTTACTAATACTTAATGTTTTTTTACAATTTGATATAAAAAAATGGAATGTAAAAACGCACATTATATCTGACTAAGACTACTAAATTACTTAGAAATAAGTGCAACCATGGTAAAAAAAACTAATAACAGAGGTAACGAGTGCATAACAAGCAGTAAGACAATACAAATCAGTTCAATTCTCATACATTGTCTCTTGAAATGGAAAAAGATGAATGGAAATGTATTCAATCGATACTGTTTTCTAGATCCGCGTACTACTTGCGTTTTACACTATTTCTTAATGGGGTAAGCAGAACTTGTAGCTTATATTCTATATCTAGAAATAATAGATTGGTACTTACCTGGTTAAGAATTAACTTAGCCTTAGTTGCTCTTTCCAATCATTTAAGTAAGTAAAGAAAGAAAAATATATTTAATTGAAAAATAAGTTTGATGCATAACACAAAAAAAACACAATAAATATTTTTTCTTTCTTTCTTGCATATAGGTGTTGCCTAAAAATAATTGATTTCCATGCAAAATAAAATTACATCACGAGACTATTTTGTATTGACGCACGCACCTATATTTACATATTTCCAATAATGTAACGTTAGTGTTTATGTGAACGCATTAAATCTAAAATAGAAATAAAGATTATTATTTTATTTATAAACAAAAAATATTGGCACGAGTTCTCAGCAAGTCGTAAAATCAACCGATATTCAAAAGGCATAGGCAAAGGCATATCTTCCAAGATAATATTATTTTTTCTTCTGAAAATAAAACTACTGCGGTAATTTACGAGTTCTGAAAAATTATATTTGCATTCGTATTACGAATTTGTGTATTTAATAATTTTTCCATGAAGATGTGCTATATTTGATACGGTTTGCACATTTTTCTGCCAGACAGATAATAAACAAAGAGATTGTTCTGCAAACAAAACTTCACAAAAACATAGTTTTTAAACACAGGCATATTTTGATAAACCTTAAATAACTTTTACCACATAACTAACCTACCCCTTAAGTCAATTTAAAGGTGACAACAACTCAAATTAATAACACACATTTTATACTTTCCATAATTCGATATTTATCTCGTCCAATTAAGTGAATTCCTTATACGAATTTCGGTCGTTTCGGTGCGCGGGCGCACGTGGTGGGCAGGAAACGGAAGCCATTGTTTAGCCGCGCCGCACGAGCTGAATCGTAAATCGCGATTCGATTGCGCTATCGATATTTTATTTTCGGTGGCGCAGCCCTATTTTTGTTGTTGATTTTTGTTTTGGTGGCGTGCTTAATATTTTTTGTTTAGGTGTTTGTTGCCATGGGGTTTTAGAAACCGCATGCGTTTAATTTTCAAGGCTAGGTTGCTTTGTCCATCAATTATATAATAATAATACCAGCCTGTTACTGTCCCACTGCAGGGCAAAGGCCTCTTCTCATACAGAGAAGGCACGAGCATTGATCACCACGCTTGCTCAAGACGGGTGGGTGATTTCAGACTTATATTAACTATATAAGTCCAGGTTTCCTCACGATGGTTTCCTTCACCGATGTCAGTAATGTCCAAGATAAACTCAGAAAGTACATATGAATTGAAAAAGTCACATTGGTACTTGCCCGGATTTGAACCCACAACCTCGTGCATGAGAGGCGAGGCCTTAACCACTGGGCCATCACGACATGATCAATTATATACGTATTAAAAATTAAAGTCGCTTTTCGTGTCTATCTGTCTGACCGCGTTATTCTTCTAAACTACGCAACGGATTTTGGTGCAGTTTTCACCATCTTGTAGAGAATTTATTCCGGAAGTTTTATGTGTATAATAAATTGATATCCAACTAGCATATAATAAAGAAATCTCGACGTCTTGTAAAGGCCCAAAAACCATGCGAAGCAGGGGCGAGCGGTTCGCTAGTAGTCACTAATAAACTGAAACATTGTGAAAATAACCGAATCGTAGTCATGGATATTATTTGATTTTCTGCGAATTCATTTTGTTTGAAGTGGGTGTATCATGAGTATCACCCATCATCAGATAGATGAATGACGTCAAATCATGGCTTGATATCATCAATGACGCAAATACTGTAGGTACTTTTAAAAGTCTGGGCCATAAACTATATTCTATATTATTTCGTATCAACATACTAATATTAGAACTATGGGGTCGATAGCCCAATTACTATGCTTCGGTGGCTTGAAAATGTATCTCTTTTTTTGCTAGAGTAGAATCTTAAAAATATTCTTTTTTTTATCCAAATTTTTATCTTAAATATTTTCTTTCGTTTGCCAGCTAAATCTAATTTACATGGTTCGAGAGCTTAGCAATATCCAGAATTAAGTTATCCGTATTACATCAGCGTATATAATATGCAAATTAGTGATCCCGTTCATTCCCTCGGCCAAGTGGAAGTTATAATAGCAAGTAAAGTCAGTTTCCTGTGTCACCAGTTATCCAATATATAGCTACGTGTAATATCAGGTACGCAAAACTAATGAAATGGACATTTCACTTTAAAAACACGATAGCAAATCGAATAAATCACAAAAATCTATATAAAAACTTGTATAGCCAATCGATAAAGCTGTTGATTGGAAATGGACATATTCTAAAAAAAAAAACAGATTTCTTTCAGCAAATTAGCATAGACATAAACATAGCATTCACAGAAAGCTGAGAGAATACAATCCCAGTCACATTCACGTCTCTCTTTCCCATGCATTCGCATCGACGTGTCATCTGTCATAATTCCAAATCAATTAACGTCATAAAAGAGTTATTTGCATCATAAACACAAACAGATCTTTCACTTGTTGAACACAAGGTAAGCAGAAAGGGGCCTGTTTGAAATAGTGGGCGTTGCCATGGTAACCGCCGGTAAATTGTTTAATAATGATCGCGAAATTCACGTATCAGGAAACATGTAATTATGGTTTGAAATTTTTGGAAGAGTAAGACGTGGTTTTAGGGACGGGATTTAACCTTATGAATACGCAAAAGTATCGATAGAAATTGTTATTTTTTTTAGTATTTTCTTTCCATGTCAAACAATGCCTTACCCATTGATAATTTTGGGTACTGCCATTGTGTATTTTTTTTGTACAAAATAGCAAGATAGATCTTATTTTATCTGCTCTTTAATCGAATACACTGTTTAAAAATGTTAGTAGTCCACGAGAATAAAAACAAACATGTAGGTAGGTACTCAAATCTTATCTTCCTATCTTGTAATACTACTCCCGTTCCTTATTTTATCTATCGATAAAAGATAGTCTAGTTCAATACCCCGCAATACTCAGCAGTCACTTTGAATATGTCGTCATAAGGAATCATAAATTAATTATTTATCTTATCGACTTTATCGTAGACAGTATAATAGTGATATGAAACTAAAAATAGCTGTTTATTGTTTTATTATTTGATCCATACGTAGTTCATAAAATATTATAGGCTAATTTTACTTACTGACATTCACGATGTTGATAATTATATTTCAGTAGATACCTACTGAAATATAATTATCAACATCGTATATAAATTATTTTGTTTACCAAAATTATCGATATTATTATCAGACATGTCCCACCACTACTCAAGATTAGGGTTTGCCTTCACACAAAGCTTCCTTAATCTATTCGCGAAGGGCTCAATGCCACATTATTTGTGGGCAGATGTTCTCCAGGTAAACTGGAGCAGATGCTGAAAGAACAATGCACGAAGGAACGGACGACATTGAAGATTTAATTTGATTATTTTGAGCACACTTGCGTTGCGTCTGTTGCAAAGTTGCCATTAATGTTAGGGATGCGTCTTAGAGTGGTTTGTTTGGTATTGATAAAATAGAGCGTGGCGATTTTTTATTAGAAGTTAGAAGTCACGTATCGTTTTCAAATGGATTTTCGTGCGTACAGTTATTGGAGAATTTGCTTTCTGATCTTTGATTGAATCATCAGAAGTTTCTATCATCTCTTTGAGATGAATATTATTTTGGCAAAAATTTTGACATTTGAAAATAATTCTTTAATAATTAAATTCTATTTATTTTCAATATCAAGGCTGTTTCTAAAAAAATTTCCACAAATAAAAGTTCACCCTAGAAACAAATGACAATCTGAAAGCTGCGAATACATTAAAACCTCGCTGAAATGTGTTACCTACTAAAATTGCCATCAAATTGTTATCTTATTACCCAACTACTTTCTCGCGACATCAGCTCATTTCACGCTTCGCTGAGCATTACGCAAAACATAATACTCTTTTTACTCAACCCCTTTTTCCTATCATTGAATACATCTTTTACAAAACGAGTACCATTCCGATGTACCGTAAGTGCTTTTTATGATGATTCGAAACTATAAACCACGGCATTAAGAAAGGAAAGAAATTAAACAAAAACTACTTTACCAAGTTAGTGGTTTTTGAGTGTTAAAGAAAAAGTTCGAGGCTTTCCTATTGCCAATCATTTAGCAGACCATAAGAGGAATATAGACCAAATTGCGAATTAATAATTGAACACTTCAGTTACTTTAATTACGGAGATCCCGATTTTTGATTGAACAACAGCGTTAAAAACACAGAGCGACTGTCATGAGACAAAAGCTAACTAATAATACCTTAAAAATATAGTCTTCAGTCTTTCAGGCTTCTGACTAACTGCAGCAAATATCATAAAACCGACGACATGACAACTGGAAGAACTGTCAGATGCACTGTAGAAACTACGTGTAGAGAACCGTTATTTTTGCATAAAAGACCATGCCTCAAAAGTCCACACAGTAACATAGAACAAGACAAACCTCGTGTAGCCTGACTACATACAGTCACAGTAGACTGTGATACAGTATAGTACTATCAATAAATCTAGCCTAGTCCACAGGAGCGGTCTTGTTAGTCATCGTTCGTAATAATAACTGCTCGCGTGATTATAACGTGTTTATTTCAAAGTATGTAAATCATTTTAATTTGTATTGTGTTGTTTGCTTTTACTGATTAAGTGTTATTTATTATTTGAGATACTTATGACATTATTAAGATCTTATTAGTGAAATATCGATATAACAAAGATGTCGATAATAGGTCAATCCTCTCACTACGTTACTTAAAAAATCGTTTTTGGAATTCGTACATTCAATCTGCCTAGCCTTTTCCCAAATATGTTGGGATTGGCTTCCAGTCTAACCGAATACAGCTATGAATACCAGGATTTTGCATGGCGCGACTGTCAATCTGACCTCCACAACCCAGTTACTGTCTAACACGATAACACGACTTTTGAGATTCTGACTACCTGTAACGTCTGTCAAAGATCTACGAATGACAGGCGGGACAATCGGCCTAATCTGCTTTCCGAGGCACTGAGGGATCTCAATATGTAATGGATGGTCACCCATCCAAGAACAGACCGCGACAAGCGTAGCTTAACCTTCGAGCTTTTATGATTTAGCAACGAGCCCCTCCTTTTTGGAATTAGAACAATACTTTATTAAAAATATCGATATCTTAATAGTATCGATAGTGCTATTTCCTGTCGCTACGTCTCTTTTAATTATGACCTATCAAAACTAAACTTTTTATAGACCGAAATTAGTCTGTGGTCTTTCGTTGCAAGTTGCAAGATTGTAAGTTCACATATCCACATGTCGCAACCATTATTACTTTGTAACCTAACATTTGACTTAACGCCAGAGAAGCACTTGCAACACTATCGGATGCGCTTGCGTCAATTAATCAGCGTTCAGGCGACATGTGGCGCCGGATGATTCAGGGGTTGCGATTGGTTCAAGTTACTAACTTTTGGTTCCTAACAGTCATAGGATTCTTCTTTACATTAAGTGGAAAATGTTGGTCCAACTTCACATCACAGTATTTGCAAGTGAATTAGTTAAATAAATACAAACAAATAATGTTGGTTGCGTTGTAATGTTCATGCAACTAATATTCAGTAGCTTACAACTACATAGGAAAACTATATCAAGATTACTTCTGTAGGTACTTCAAAAAAATCAGAACCAACAAATCTCAGAAATATGATTGATGCTACGCACTTGCTACGACGTAGCTATGACGTAACTCTGAATTCTTAGAACTATTGATTTTGCCGCACAGCTACGACAACTAACTAAAGTGAAATTTTTCTTACCACACACAATTCCCATAACATCTATATTATAACCTCATAGAAATATGAAGTACAGTATTTCATAATCATACAACTTAACACAGCATTGCGCATGCAGCATTTCAGTTCCTTAAAGCTACATCTCGGAGCGATTTAACGCTAAATTGCGCTCATTAGTCCCTATACTGGCTATTTTTAGAACTAACTTGATGTTAATTGCGGCTTGTTATTTCTTGTTGTGTGAGAAATAAGGTTTTATTTCCCGTGAGTTGATTGTAGTTGTAAGTTTGTTATGGTGTTGTTAAATAGGGTTGTCGGTCTCGTTGCTAAGTTGATTTGTATTGTATAATTTATTTTTAGTATTTTTCTTTAAATCTTTGGCGATAAACATGTCTGATATTGCCATATTTTGCTAAACATTATCCCTCTTCAACAGATGTTTAAACGTCAAAAAGTGCGGTTAAACAGACGCTAATCATTATTTAACTTAAACCAACGTTTATAGATAAGGGGGCTTATCTTTAAGTAATACAAAGGGGCTCGTGGCTAAATAATAACAGCCGCAGCCGCGATGGTTAAGGTACGCTTGCCGAGGTCGGTCCGTGGATGGGTGACCATCCATTTCATATCGAGCCGGAGGTACCGGTTGTCATTTGTAGATTTTTGACAGTCGTTACATGTAGGTAGTCAGAACCTCAAACTCTGACAACCAGTTTTACTAAGGCATATCGTATTACCCAGTATCTGGGTTGTGGAGATCAGATCGGCAGTCGCTCCTTGTAAAACACTGGTACTTATTCAGCTGCATCCGGTTAGACTGGAAGCCGACCCCAACATAGTTGGGAAAAGGCTAGGGTAGGATGGTGATCTTTAAGACATACATCCCTTACCTTGTAGGTAGGTAATATTCAAAAGCGACATTTTGTTTCATGCTTATTTATTTATTTCCAACAAGAAAATAGAAATTAGCATGAAAACGAAACGGAACATGTCGTGTCAAGGATAACTGGTAACAGCCTCGAAACGTTTTTAACAAGGCTTTTGAATGAAATTGTTTCAAGAATGGCTATTGTGGAAAACAATTATACTTAATATTAATTTTACATAATCATTCTACTTCGTAGTAGCCCAGCGTGATTGGCGGCAATATAATCATGCTTTTATAAAATAAACTTCCAAGAACTTATAAGTTAAATATATGACTTCATTGTAGCAACTGTAGTAATATGAAAACTGAAAAAGTACTACTACAATACTCCTTTTAATTTAACTTAGAAATTACTGAATCAAACTCGATGTCCAAATAAAAAAAATGATTGAAAGTAATTTATTCAAACTAGGCTAAGAATCTGCAAAATCAAAATTACAAAAGACAGTCCCTGAAAACGCCCGCCCTTCACCACTTCCATATGCTTTGGTTAGGAAGATTAAGTGGCGCAATAAACTCCCCAGCAACAATTTTCTCTTTCACAAACGAAAGTTCAAAGCAACGCTTCAATATTAAACGTGTTCCAAGCTGTCAACAGTCGCTATAGTTCCATTGTATAACAAATTCGTTAACAATGGCTATTGAAACATTTCTGTAAAATGTAGTCATAACAGCTCGTAGGTGCTACTAACATTTTCTAAGCTAGGCTTGGTCTTCAACATAGAAGTGCCTATCGTTTATTACACCTTCATCATTCGTGTCTTGAACATGTAACTCTATGAAGTGTTTCCATTCGTCCGGATTATTCCGGACATGTTCGGCTTTCCGTACACAATTTTTACCTACGGGAATCTCTCGAAAAGTTAACTGGAAAAGGAAAGATTTTCAGGAACAATATCCGGACATTTTTGCAAATTGCTTTTTTGTCTAGGCTTTCCAAATTTTGAAATAGTAACCCTAACACTATGTCAACATAGACTTTAGAATCGCTCATTAAATCTTCTGTCTCGGTTATCACATGAAATCCTTTTCCACACAAGCAAAGATTTTTGGTAAAAAAGTCTTCGGGAATTACAACTTTTATTGGGTGATGATTGTACTGGGTTTCCTCTGTTCTCGTATTCTAGGCTTTGTTATCTCTCTAAGCTTGTAATCTGGAGTTTCCTGCCCGTTCTTCTCAATAGATGCCTACTACGCTTTGGAATGGGCAACTAGCTTCATTTTTCTGAGTGACCGACCCCTGCCTGTAAATGGTTTATTTGAATTTGTTGGTTTGAGATTGAGTTTGTTAATGAAGGTAAAAAAAGCTTCCAGAAAGTCTATAATTATGTATTTTACTCGGTCCTCTTACTTCCTTGTTAAAAAGCTTTGTAATTCTATGAAATCCTGAAGTTGACAACCATACCATCACATGTTAGTGAACACTAATGTTATTAAAGCAACTTAATTTAAGAAGCAACCGCGCGGCGCCTGCGCACCCGACACGTGACGTCACTGTAATTACGGATGAGTAGAGGCGTAAGTGATGTTTGCAGAAGGCAGATTAAATGAAGTAGCTGTTATAATTTTGTTTGAAATAATTGAACTAAGAAATGGATTAGGTAATGTAATTGGTACTTAATAGTATGTTGTGATAATGAAGTTATCAATCCTAACTTTCATGGGTGATTGCGTGATTTGATTACTTATTCCTAAAACACATACATATGCTGAAGAAGAACACATATACAGAAGTGAAGCTTTATTGGCATACACGCCATTTCTGAACGAAACACTGCTGATAAAAAATGAAAGTTATAAAAATTAAAACCTAACTACGACAAAAACGCCAACTAAAAAGGTATAAACAAGACATCACAGATAGACAAATTAAAAATCCGGAGTCACGCGTCGTGTTAAGGCATAAATCGAACAGATTACATGTGACTCCAGACCGGTCCAAATCATAACTAATAGTTGGGTAAAAATATCAATGTTTCTATAGTTGATGTTGAAAGATAGAGTACGTCATAAAGGAAGAACTACAACTAGGAGTATTGTCCGTATGTGTCACCATATTGGACAGAATGTTGATGCTCATGGTAAATTTGCAAGTGATGCTAAACATTCTACCATAGCCGATGCAAATAATGTACCCAAGTTCAACAATCGGCAGAAACAGTTGTAACGTTATCAATTAAGATAAATTAACAACCCGACACAATATTGACATAAACCACATCATATCCAAATCAGTGTCCAATGACAACGCAATCAACTGAATTCTTAACACAATTGAATGATATACTGCCGTTATAATCATCATTTATCTACTCTGTGTCATTGAAACATAAATGTTCTAGTGGAAACAAGGCCGGTACAGTCACGCACCATTGTACTGTAAAGGTTGGAAAACAATAGGTTTCTTTAAGTATTTGTATGTACTTTGAGAGATTAAGGTTAAGTTGGGGAAATAAGAAGAAAATGTCAATGGTTGTGGCGGCCATGACAGTTTTTAATAGTCGAATGTCCGGAAATGCAATGATTGGATCGCTTCGTTGCATTTTGTATTAAATATGATTGTGATTGCAGACCTTGGTACTGTGAGTGTTGTAATAATCAGATACAATAAGAATAACATAACATAACATCACGCAGTAAACTCCGAAGGGCTAGGCAGGATATGAATAGGATGCACCCGTAAACCTCTGACTAGCCCGTTAGGTCAGTTATGTGTTATGTCCCATGTAATAGGAACTAGAATAACGTAAGTTTTTTTTAGCTCTTTCTCCGCCTGATATCAGTTTTGCCATCAGCCAAAATTGAAATACTCGGTTTTCGTCAATCCCACTCAATAAATATGTTAACATCAGAATTATAACGCAAAATACTAGTGGTCGCCCAGAGGTCGAAATTCGACCATAATTCATTTAAATGTCATTCTAAGGTAGCCATCTTGGGTCAAACGCATGGTAGTGTGTGTAATGTATTTTTTATTAATTTAATTTATTTCTAATGTATATTATATAAAAATATTAGCTTTCTGCACTCCTTCTCCATATAAACTTTAACTGTGCCAAATTTCATACTCCTCCGTCCGCGTAATTTTCGTAAAAAGGGGTACAAAGTTTTTGCTTCACGTATTAATATAATAATTTTGTAAAACGTGTCAATCCCACTAAAGAAAACTGTCCTTCACGATACAGGATTTTCCTAGTTTGAAGGGCAGGGGTCTTACTCATTCATAAGAGCCATACTTATCCTATAATTAAACATCACTGATGTTACCTAGGCTAAGTTTTTAGTAAATAAATGATTACTTACTTACTTACTTCGTCTACAAAAAAATACAAAATAATGCATTCGAAAAACAAACAAAAGTTAATAGCCTAGTATTAGGATAGTTCACTATACACAAACTATGATTTATAAATAAACATGGAAACATCTTCTATGTTCCTAACAGCTAATGAATGCCATGAACACAAAACACACATCTCTGCTCTTTAGGAATTACAAACACTTGGAATGATAAAATAATATTATCATTGAACATTCCTACCCGAAGGATCTCTTTGATCTTTGTTATAAACTCCCACGTAAAAACTGTTTAGATACCTTTTGTACGGTGAGTGCCATAAGCTTAATATTAATATTATAATTTATAGCAAAAGTAAATTTTGACGTTCAGACGTGCCTTTTGTGTAACCTATTTGAAATCAATTACTTGATTGGAAAGATATTAATTGTAACTCGCAGTGATGTGGTACCCCTAGATTTTACCTCTTCCCAAAATAAGCCTATTCTGTTTCATCTCTTCTTTGCTGAGTATTAAAGTTCCCTTCAATTATTTTAACTCTCCCTATCATGCGCTTCTTCTAATCTTCTTCCATTAATTTTAATTTTAAAAGAAGATGTGATATCAGGCATAATTTAAACTATTTATGCCGTGATTTATGAATCAAGTTGGTTTACAGGTTTACTTTACAACTTCAGGGTAATGTAGTAAGTAACACTACAATAGTGACTAGACCCCATGGACCCAGGAAGTGGGATGCTGCATCTAGGTCCTCGGATATAGTTTCCATGTAAGGAGGATCCTGATATAATTTCTCATTTTATTTTCTACAATACTAACTCACGATTTTGTAACTTGACACCGTAAAAATTCCACCGTTTCTAATCTACAATGACCACTTACATTTTAATCCCGACTGTACCATATCTACCCACCATTTTATACCCTTGTGCTTCTGAGTTCATTGTTTCCGCTTGACTTCTGTTCCGACCTTTGGCATCATGGCCAGGGTCTGTCAGGTGGGTGGACATGAACCTTTGTCAAATAATTATAAGCTTTATAGCTTAGAATTATTTATTTAAAAGTACTGGAAATTCTCTTTTAAGATAAGTTTTTCGTCTTCCATTTTAAATGAAAGGTTATTTACCTTTTCGTTTCTAGTAAACCTTTTATGCCATTAATATTATGAATACAATTAGTCTTTTTCTTCTTCTTTTCGTGTGGTTAGTGTCTAGCCTGATGTCAGAGTTTTAAAGGGCCTCTGAGTTGGCTTCACATGCCGAGAAATATTTCTCAGACATGCCGTTTTCCTCACGATGCTTTCCTTCACCGTTTTTGAAGCAATTGATAATTATACAAGAAATCGCACATAAATCCGAAAAGTCAGAGGTGCGTGCCTTGGGTTCGAACTCGAGACCTATGACTTAGCAGTCCGACGGTCATATCACTAGGCTATCTACAATTATTTCTAACAGCTTCTTTACTTTATCCTCCTGCTGGGAACATTCTTCCAATACAGAGGAGAAACAAGTATTTCGATTCGATGCCATTTCAGTTTCCTTTTTGAAGCTACATGGAAGCCTTTGACTCTCTGCCATATTTTGCAGGTAAAGTGCAGATACTTGCATTAAATTTGAGAATGAATTGCTGACAGCATGTTTACTGCATCAAAGGATACCATCACGAACTCCAGACTTTCACCATACACTTACTTCTAATATTCTTAAATTTATTTTAATTCCATAGGCGGTCCAGAACGTGCTTCAATGAATGCCCGAATAATGATCCCAGCGTGTGCCAATTCAAAAAAAAATATAACACAAGGAATTAGTAGTAAATTCTACTTGAATAGGCAGATGTCCTCTCCATTCATGTCGCTGTTCCAGCAAATACAGGGCAAAGCGGGATTTATTTCTGTGGATTACAATACATGAATAGACTATACAAATAACTTTTTGCATTTGAAAATCGTTAGGTCCATTCGATTTTGGATCTTATTTGATCGGTAAGTAAGGATGATAGAGTTTTTTGGGAATGGTGTCAATAAATTTGTCAAGAAACAGTTTTCGGACATCTAAACAGATTTTTTATGTAAATCCGTTGGAAATGGGTCTGATATATTTGACATGGCGGAACATCTCTTTTCACTTCAAGATGGAAATAATTTTAAATTGAATCAAAGAAAAATAAGGTTACAGCTGCTAAACATCCATTGTAGTTTTTAATTATAAAAGATAAAACATACGGAATCTGGTAATGATGCCTGCCTGCTGAATGAATAACTTAGTTTTTTCCTCAGACAATCAAGTTCTCCATTATCAGTATTTCTAATTATTTTATCCTTTATTACGGTCTTCACACATTTTAATCTCCCTATACATATATCAAGAACGTGTGTAAACCATTTTCATTTCCGATCCCATCAAACACTATCCGACATCCATTTCGCACATGCCGTTACCATGGCAACCGTGCTTGAGATCCCATCTAAGCTATGTTGAGTAATCCAATCCTCCCACTGAAAGCTCTTAACATTTTGTGTGCTCTAAGGAGTGTATAGAAACTCAACATTGCTGCGAATCTATCGGAGACTATATAGTATAGAGTTACTTGATCAGGGATTTAATGTGTGTTTGCTAATGTTAATGTGTGATGTTGTTGCTGTCGGTTATCTGTACTGATTCTTAGATTTGGGATTTTCTATTCTGATATTCTTTTCATTGTTGTCGTGCGTGTGGGGTTTGTTGATTAGTTTATGATTTGCAAACTTGTACGTTGTGATAATTTATAAGACCAAGTAGATGCAGCAATTATTATTGTTCCGTTGGTGGGCTGAAGAGAAAACTTCTGGCCTGTAGATAACCTAGATAATTAGATATTGCCATTTTCCTCTAATATTCTATCCTCTTCGATTCTTAGCCTTAAAAAGTAAGATTTTACTTCGGAAGCAATCAATTTATAAGGCAAATTGATAAAAAAAATATTTATATTATTATTGTATTATAAAAGTGTGTATATACTCGTATATTATTTGAATGAGTAATATTAAATTATTGAAATAATTTATGTAAAATCGTGTCAATAGCATAGGTACTTATTTTAATTTTTAATGTTAATTACCAGCCTGTTACTGTGCCACTACAGGGCAAAGGCCTCTTCTCATACAGAGAAGGCACGAGCATTGATCACCACACTTGCTCAAGACGGGTTGGTGATTTCAGACTTATATGAACTATAAGTCCAGGTTTCCTCAAGATGTTTTTCCTTCACCGATGTCAGTAATGTCCAAGATAAACTTAGAAAGATTTTAATGTTAATTTTAAATAACCTTTATTTTAAATAATCCTCAAATTTGCGATGCCTGGAAAAGACCGCTAAGTTGTAAGCACCTACATTATAAAATAACACCATTCACAATTACACTTAGTTTGCAAATAAATCTTTGACTTTGACTTTGACATCAACCGAAACTTAAGGAACCTTCAGGTAAATGAATAGGTTGTGACTGACCATTCCATAAAAAAAATCAATCTGCCCAGCCTTTTCCCAACTATGTTGGGGTCGGCTTCCAGTCTAACCGGATGCAGCTGAATACCAGTATTTTACATGGAGCGTCTGCCTATCTGACCTCTACAACCCAGTACTGGGTAATACGATACCCCTTGGTAAGACTGGTGTCAGACTTTCGGGCTTCTGACGACTCGTAACGACTGTCAAAGATCCACGAATGACAGCCGGGTCCAACGGCTTAACGTGCTTTCCGAGGCACGGAGGGTTCTCGGTATGTAAAGATGGTCACCCATCGACTGACCAACCCCGCCAAGCGTAGCTTAACCTGATGGATCGACCAGTGCGGCTGTTGTTACTTAGCCACGAGCTCCTCACTGACCATTCCATAAAGCTACTACTCATAAAAGTAATACAACCAACTTGAACCAGCCAGTGACGTCACCAACAAAACCAGCAATATCCCATTCAAAAAGGTAAAATAAAAGCATATCGCACCTTTGGTAGAACAAGGGCATAATTGTCATAAATTGCCAAAATGACTTAAATATGCAGAAATGCTTTAAAAAGGCCGTTTGAACTGGAGGGACAAAGACCCGCCAGATGGAAATAGTGGCGTTGTCTTTTTGGCGCCATTTTGTTACTCTCTTGGCGCGACAAAGAAAAAAATTATTAATAATAAAATTGCAAAAAATGCAATTGTGCCCTTGTTCTACCAAAGGTGCGATATGGCTTTATCCGCCAGTGACAACTAACAGACAGTCATTTGGCAACGGAAGGAAGCCACACGGATGCTCCGACGCTTCCCATCGCACGGTACAACGCGATCCCCCTTCCCCCTACATACAACGGAGTGACAGTGAACTGAATAAAGGGGTAAACTGAATAAAAAGATTTCGTTTGACTTTAAGTTTCTACTGGTGTTGAAGAGAAGAAGGAAAATGTAAGATACGATAACGATGTAGATCAGTTGAACGAACTCAATCTGCCTAGCCTTTTCCCAACTACACTTGAGAGCAATAAAATCGCACACGTTGACTTTTTGTTGTTAAAGCAGTTTTTTTCATAAATGTGAATACATATTAAAATAAAACTTACACTATTTGAATGTTTACTTCAGTACCTTTCTAATGATATCAAATACAGTGTAAAAAAAGTACCCATAGGGAGTTTTAGGGCACAAAACCCAACATACGGATAAAATTACCCAATTTAGCTTAACAAAGAATAAAAATAAAACTCAAAATGCTTGATCAAATTGTTTTTTAATAAGGTGTATTCCCTCCCCTAGCCTTGATTACAGCTCTTAATCGGTTTTTCATGGACCGTATTAATTTCACCATGAAATCTTGTGGTATGGCGTTCCACTCCTCTTCAATGGCAAGTTGAAGCTCTTGGAGGCGCGTAGGAGCAGGGCTTCTTGCTCGAACTCTTCTTTTTAGCTCATCCCAGACATGCTCAATCGGATTGAGATCAGGACTACGAGCTGGCCACTCCATCGCGGTGATTCCAACATCTTCCATGTAGTCGCAAACTGTTCTAGCGACATGCGGTCTGGCGTTGTCGTGCATTAAGAGAAAATCTTCTCCCATAAGCCACGCAAGCGGCCTCACATGTTCTTCGAGCACTTCTTCGACGTATCGTGCAGCCGTCAAACTTCTCGATCTCGGGCCGGTATTCGCCGTAGTGATGAATACAATGTCAGTTTTAGTGTCCAACATTATGCCACCCCAAAACATACACGATCCACCTCCAAAAGCCACACGTTCGCTTATGCAGCATTGTGAAAATCGCTCTGATGACCTTCTGTAGACCCTAGAGCGTCCATCATGACCATGTAAAGTCATTCTGCACTCATCAGAGAACATAACAGCCCGCCATTGGTCATACGTCCAATTTAAATGTTCCCTAGCAAATTGTAGCCGGGCTTGTCGGTGAGCTGTGGTCAATTTGGGACCATTTGCTGGGCGATGTGAAGTCATTCCTGCTTCACCTAGTCTTCTTCGAACTGTCCACCGACTTATACTGACATTGCGAACTTCTCGAAGCTGTTGTCCCAGTTGAACCGCGTTCAGTTGCCGATTTCTCAAAGACCTTGTCACAAGAAAGCGGTCATCACGCTCTGATGTTGTGCGTCGCCGGCCAGATCCTGGTCACCGAATGTAGCCACCGGTCTCTTGGAACCTCTGGTATACACGACGAACAGAGTAGCGGCTCAAATTTAGCCGTCGAGCAACTTCACTTTGGTTATGGCCTGCTTCGAGCAAGGCAATAACTTGAGCGGCTTCTGCGGGCGTGGTATCCATATTTTTCCAGTAAATCCGTATGCTTCCAGTAGAGATGTTATCACGTTGACCTTCGGTATGCAACTGAATAAAAATTCCAATAAACTGACCTTTTTATACCTGCGGCTAAGGGTGCAAGTAGTGACAACGCAAACGCGTGAATTTGGGGAATTCGGTGTACGGTCGGTTTTTGTAAGTTACGTGAAGGTCAATGATTTTAATTTTATGTTTTTGTAAAGCTAAGCTTGTATGCTTTAATTTTGTCTAATGATTTTTACTCAATATCTTTCGATTTTAGAAAACAATCAGTAATAAACGAAATTACAAGGGGTGTGCGATTTTATTGCTCTCAAGTGTATGTTAGGGTCGGCTTCCAGTCTAACCGGATGCAGCTGAATATCAGTATATTACATGGAGCGACTGCATATCTGACCTCCACAACCCAGTAAATGGGTAATACGATACCCCTAGGTAAGACTGGTTGTCAGACTTTGGATCTTCTGACGACCCGTAACGACTGTCTAAGATCCACGAATGACAGCCCGTGCTTTCCAAAACACGGGGAGTCTCGGTATGTAAAGATGGTCACCTATCTACGGACCAACCCCGGCAAGCGTAGCTTAACCTGATGGATCGACCCGTGCGGCTGTTATTACTTAGCCACGAGCTCCTCTAAGATCAGTTGAACGACCGTAAGGGATAAAATACGTGAAAAGATTTGGTAAAACTTTGAAGTTTTTCATATCCAGTCTTGAAAATACCTGCTAATCATGATTCCAAACTGTTTCATGATAACATGATCTTTTCTCTAACATATTGGGCATAGGATCGTACCTCTGCCTTCGTGACAGCGTCGTCGCTGTTGTAGTTGTTCGTAAGTTCACCACCATCCTCTTCAATTATTTCGTTTCTGATAAGATTGTCTACTCTACGTACTATCGCGGACACGCATATCTGAACATTGTAAGGACTATTCCTGCTTGCAGCGCTCGGCTGCTATAGTAAAGCGTATCTACGGAAAAAAAAGGGTCGTGTGCACGGGATTTTGTTTTCAAAGTGTTTAGATATGAGTGACCGCGTGGATGGCATACAATATAGTGTACTATAATGTATGTCTTGTTTATCACGACTGTCTTCATTATTTTAAAGTCGCCTACGTCATTTTCATTATCAAAAGCTTCGTGTATTTGACATGCTGTTAATTCGATACGTAGGCGTGTAGTCACTTCACTGTGGGCGGGGTCAAGGTCATTCAGCAATCATAATGCTATTCGTGTGTCGCTACAATTAACAACAGATTTGGGTAAGGTCAATTAGCTAATTTAAAAATGTCTGGCACTAGGAACCCTATACTGTTATTAAAGCTGACTGAAGTATAAAAGAAGAAGTATGATAACAAACATAATCACAGGTTTAAAAAATGTCATAAAGGGCCATCAATTACCTACTACGTCACTTTTGACAGCAGGTTCACTGATCAAAGATTTCACCAGCACTTTAAGACAGGAAAATAAGTTCTCTATAGTACCTACTAAAAAGAATTAGCAGTACCTATCGAATATCGGTCTCCTTGAAAAGCAAAATCATTGTGTAGTTAAAAACCTAGAGATCAAAATTAATTTAGTATAGCAAACGAAAACACTCTTTTCAAATCTCCTTGAAGTTAAAGATTATCTATTAAAAGGAATAGAGTAGGTGGCCATCGAAGGTGAAATTGCATTCACTGAGAAATTCTTGCAACTTTGCAAGTGACCTAGGGCATATTCTTGTTAATCCAATTATACCCTCTGAGGTCAGCCTTCCACTATTAAATTCTAGGAATCCTTGATAACTTTAGCAAGGGTTTGTATCAGAATTTCTGTGGCATTATTTGGTTTCACTGGAATTCTAATACGATTTTTTCTTGCGCTAAATATGTTAATTTATTTAGAAAAGGTACTCTTTCTATCTATCTATATAATATATATTTCACTTATCCTGTCTGTCTGTGTGACCGCTTCGATCTTCTAAACTACACAGTGGATTTTGATGCGGATTTCACCATTCAGAGCATTTATTCCGGAAAGTTTATGAGTATAATACGTAAAGATTTAATTTGGATATAACACGGAATTTTCAATGTTTTGACATTTCACCATTTCACCCGTGCGAAGCAAGAGCGGGTCGCTAGTGAGCAGCTGAACACCAGTACTTTACATGGAGCGACTACCTTCACAACCCAGGGTTACTGGGTAACACGATACCCATTGGTATCTAAGACTGGTTGTCAGACTTTCGTGCTTCTGACAGCCCGTAACGACTGTGAAAGATCAACGAATGACAGCCGTGTTTAACTCTAAAGAAAACATTTTCATGCTAAGCAGTTACTAACTAAGATTTGTTTACGGATTGCAATCACTATCTTTTCTTAACAGAACCCTGTTCTTATTCTTTACCCAAATTGCTTTTATAAGTATGGCCAAGCTAAATAGATGTTGCCATTCAGTTTTAATAAAACGAAACGAGATTAAAATAATATTGTTTCAAAGAACCTTTAGAGAAAAATCCTTTGCGTTGCGGGGCTTTGTAACTGGAAAGTAGTAAAGCTTAATTTGAAAATTAATAAAAATGGTAACAATGACTATTATATTATACAAGTTTTTTTTACGGGTTTATATTCGAGCCCCACGCTCTGTCTGTGTTCGTAATATTTTAAATACGAGTATTTCAAGATTCGAACTCTCTGTGGAATATTATCTAAATAACGTCAAGGTTTTGATAATATTCCACTCGGTAAATTAACTTGTAAATCACGATTAAAAACAGACATATCCTCAAAATTTAATTTAAATGATTGTGTAAATCTTGTTGTATGAACAAAGACTGTTTTCTTATAATTCAAAACTACATACTAAAAGTCATGTCGGACTTTTTCAAGCCCTTCAAAGAAGCGCCATAAATTTTGACAAGGTACAAGATTTGCCCCATAATTTCAAGTACCAAAAAAAACACGATTAAGCTCTCGTTTCACACATTGACGACGCCGTAAAGCCCCATGGGCCATCCCATGAATGTTAATTTAACCCTACATACTTGGGTCTAAAAGACCCTATACCCAGAACTGATTTATAGGTGTCTGGGTCGTAATAAAGGTAATTTATATAGTACGGAACCATGCGTTAATGATGGCGATTCGTTTGCTTGTAAACATGTCGTAAAAAGCCTTTTGAGGACTTTTATTTTGTTTGATTTTCGTTTATAGACTATTGTGAGGTTTGTGTGAATACTAACTAGTTTTTAACTGCCCTGGTTTCTTTGCGAATTGTAAATCAAAGGTTTTACGTGGTTCTTTCATTTTGAGCTGTTTATGTCTTGTCTCACAAATTAGGATGGTATAAAAAGCTGGTCGAGGAATTGAGAATTGCATTACATGCACTTTATTGAGCTTTAATACTATTGATTTCTAGTTAAATGAGGTAAAATGAACATAACAAATGCACTGGGAATGTTGTTATAATCACCATTTTTTTTTTTTTTTTTTTTGAGGGTGGGAAATCATCAAATGACTTCTCCCGCTCTGGGCAGAGCGAGAGGGTGTGTCAGACTTTTACTGACTAAAACCCACCCGTGTTCCTTCCGTTGCCTGTGTGCCGGGGCCGCGTTATCCCTTTCGGACAAACCCGCAACCCCAGCAGGTTGTTATAATCACCATGCTTGGTAAATACATCAATAGTATCCGTTTTTTTTTTAATGGTTTTACACAACGTGTCACCACAATACAGTCACATTATGTATATTTATTATTTATATATTTTTCTAATAATACTTGCTCTTGACAAAAGCCGACGATTTATTTGCAAATGCCAAGTAATCATGACAAACCTCAACTCAAACCAATGATTGCGAATAACGTGGACATTGTAGAATAATGTTGCAATTTTATGGTCCAAGATGTTCACATCAAGTTCCTTTGTGGATTCGACGCGGGAGAAGTTGAACTCTTGGACGCTTACACAATATGGAAACTTTAGCGATCTGGATAGGATAAGCCAGGGAAGCAGCGATGCACTCTCTACCTATCAAACACTAGAACAATTTCTATCATTTGGAAAAATTTGTCGAATGAGCGCAAAAATGAGGAAGTGGGGAAGTGTAACAGTTCTGTTTTCTAGAGATACTTAATGTAGTGAATGTATCTTTTTAATAGATTATATCTTAATACTGTCTGCACTGTCCACTGCTGTCACTAATGTCATCTATCAGTCACCACGAATGGCGGTTATGAAAAGGTAAAAGGTGGAGTGGCCCGGCACTTGTGTGGTAGTGAGTGTACTGATGTAATTAACTTTAAAATACGGGATCAACAGTATTATACACTTACTCATTACTGTATTGGGTAGGCATGTGGAGCAGGAAAGTCCGAAAGGGATACCGTGGCCCCTGGCAACGAAAAGGCAACGGAAGGAACACGGGTGGGTTTTAGTCAGTAAGAGGCTGACACGCCCTCCCGTTCCGCCCAGAGCAGGAGAAGTTATTTGATAATTTAAAAAAAAAATATATATATATGCAGTAACTATGAAGAAACAATCATTGCCTCGCGACAGCTCGTGTATTGAACCATCTAATTTCATGGCCACACTGTGACAAATGTTATCGGACATCCATTGAGCTTCCGGCACGCGCAAAACGTTTTATGGTAGAAAACTTATAGAAAATGCCATTTTATTAGAGTTTTATAGCACCTTCTTCTTTTATGGCTTTTTCTTTGGTAGGCGTGGCGGTCATTATAATTTATGATTGAATTGTTCCGTGTGGTGCCGAACATAAAGAATAGTACCATCCCATTTTTTCCCGTGGGTGTCGTAAAAGGCGACTAAGGGACTTACTAGAGAATGGGCAGCAGCGTTCTCTATGCATTTTAACACCATACTGCGATCGCCAACCCGACTGCCAAGCGTGGCGATTATGGCAAGCCCCCTCCCCCTCTCATTTGGGGGAGGCCTATGTCCTGCAGTGGACGTTTTTCGGCTGAAATGATGATGATGATGATAATTGAATATCCCTGGAGTAACTGACTGTTTTTGTTGACATTTGGTAATGTTGCAAGAGTATTACGCAATAATGTCTTTGGTCCGTGGCCATGACAGCAACCAATAAAAAATATTGTTTTACTTTTTATATTTTTATTTATTGGATGAACACGAGGCTTTTGGCTACTTTTGTAAATGTGTATTTTATGTGTTTTTATCTTTATATGTGCGTTTTGTTTGTGCAGAATAAACAATTTTTCTTTCTTTTCTTTTTCTTTTTTAACTGATTTTAAAGTATCTGTACGTACTTTATTCACAGCTCTTCTTAAGCACTTCCTATTCAGGCCTAAGAATATTAAGATTGGTTAATTATGTTAATTAAGGCGACAATAACCGACTTTTAATGATACTGAAGATCACGTCTAAACGAGTAGTGTTAATGATTTGGAAAAAATATATGTTAAATTAGAGCATATTCTTCATAACTTAATATAGGAATATTTTAGATTATGTTTATATTACATAGTGAAATTAATTTATAAAGTTATGTCTAATGCGGATAAAAAATGGAGAATCACGCAAAATCTATTAAGCGTATTTTCCTTAAACCTTCACCATTTTAAAGATAATTTGATTTTGTATCTTTTAGTATACGTGTTTTATTAAAATACCTTTTGTTTTATGTGTAATAAATTAATAATGCGTCTAATTTGGGACAGCACTCCTTCATGGGCGAGTCCTATTACTGGCTGGAAGTACGACGCGTCGCATGACCTCAGTACAGAACACGCAAGCTAGCCACTCAAGGTCACTGGCATATATCTGCGTCTTAATATTAGTACCCTTTGCAACACCCCAGGGAAAGCATGGCACCCATGAGATCCTGTCAAGGAACAAATAGTTACAGGTTCTATAATTTACCTACCTATTTATGGGGCTATTAGCAGCTATTTACTATTTAGTTTTAGTTATTTTCACGTTTTCAGCTATACCTAGTTATGAATGGGTATGTTAATATCCTTATGCTAATATATCCTTTCAATAGAACACGCAGTAAGTTATGTAACTTAACATTTTCAGCTCAAGTTGGCATAACATTACTAACAGCGTTTTTCACAATTTTGCACTTACGAGTAATGTAAGCAATTTAGGTTTATTTTATTTAGTTTGTTTATTTATTTCTGTGTGTCGTTAGTAATTTTATTATATTCAGAAAAATTCCAAGACTTCATTTTATACTCAATTAAAAATGTAAGTTTCGCATACCTAAAATAAAAAGTTTCATAGAGGTAAAACGTGATTTAATGCAAAAACAGATAGGTACCTGCGCTAGTACTAAATTGTTTTACATTGAAACCATAACATCTACGGTTTGTTGTAATGCTACATTCGTTTTCAAAACAATTCCAGGATAGTATTGAGGATTATTACGTTTAAATTAAAGCTATGTTGATTTAACTCTATTAAGAAACTCTTCAGATTATCTTTAAAATGGGATTCTTCACTTAAGGCGACGATAAACGACTTTTAATGATTTTATACTTAAGATCACGTCTAAACGAGGAGTGTTAATGATTTGGAAAAAAAAATGTTAAATTAGAGCATTTTGTTCATAACTTAATGGCGCTCCTTGATGGGCGAGTCTTACTACTGGCTAGAAAACAACGCGTTGCGTGAGCTCAATACAGAACACGCAAGCTAACTAGGTACTCAAGGTCACTGGCATATTCATATATCTGCGTCTTAAGGTGTATATCATGTACCGTCCGCTTTTAACGAAAGCTCAAAGACGCCGCTTAAACAGCAGACAGATAAATGATTTCAGTTCGTTGATTAGAACGACAGGCTTGATACTCATATCGTTTGCCACTCTTTACAACGACTGACTGAAAATATCCCCGTAATAAATTAAATACGTAGTGTCTGACCTACAGCATACTAATCGTAAATTCGTAATGCCATGCCATGTATTAAGAATCTTATACCTCTTTTTAATACTCTACTTAATTTTTCACTAATCAAATTACCATAATAATTTAGGTTAATCAGCCAACGGATTAGCGAATCTGAGATAACAGTGCATTCATTACAATAATTTATTAGTGTAAATAATTATACAAACCGGTTTAAAGTTACGTTCGTTCACGGTTGATTGGTACAAAGACAGAACTGGTTCCATTCCTCGGTTTATCTAACATTCTGAACGTATCCAGGAAGTAATGGGATACCAGTGAAAGTTGCTTCGTTACATGAATATAATTTAAATACATTTATTTTGTTAGAATAAAGTTATTTTAACTTCTTGTAAAATGTCTTCGATAAATAAAATTGCTTCCTGCTTTCTCAGTGATAAATTTCGTGATCATGTTTGTGTCGTGTATTGATGCTAATATAATTTACATAACATATATTGTATTGTGCAATATTGCAATACGAAATTCCTATTTCACAAAATAAAATGCAAATAGTTAATGAACACAGAGTTACTTGTCAGCGCCATCTATTATATTGTTGCGAAAACGTCGTTCTCTTCACTGCCGCTAGATGGCAACGCCGCACATTTTTATTTATTTTTATTAAAACATTAAGCATTTATTTAAACTGAAAATAACCTATTGTTATCTGTCTTTACAGATTCATTCGTGAATAGCCAAGAATGGACGTCGTCACGAGGTGTAACAGAACTTCGAGTTGGAGTTTTGGGTTCACCGGACAGTGGGAAATCGGCTCTAGTCCATCGGTACTTAACTGGGGCGTATATGCAAGAAGAAAGTCCTGAAGGTACGTAATACTATTTTATTAATTCATTAAATGTAATGCAATCATTCGATTTTACAAAAATAATTTAAAGTATGAAAACAAAGCAGTCAGCAAGCTCTTAACATTAACATCTAGCGTTGAGTAGCGGAACTACTTAGACTTGAAGTAAGCTGAAAGTAAAATTCGTTTTGTTCAACCTAGATGGCAGCACTAACCGCTGCCACTCTTCATTTTCTTTATTACGCCATTAGATGGCACTACCAGTAGGATTGAAAAGTTCAACGAACTACCGAGGGCGTTATTGCACTGATTACACTCTCCTCAAGGGTTTGATTAATAGCGTAGGACTACAAGTGCTATCTGTTTACCTTCACCCACACACTCGAAACTCGATCATTATCACAGAGACAGCAATAATGGTAGAAATTTACTTATTCCTGGATAGTGTGCAGTCTTATTTCGTAATTGCTGTTTTATTGTTTCTCTGGAGGTGGACATTGAACAATGGGTCCTATTAAAACGTGGGATCTTGAGTAGATGACGAAATCCTTGTCACCAATTTGTGTGGGTATTGCTTGACAGTTGATAGATGGGTCCGTATTTTACTATTTTAGCAGATGTTCTCTAATTACCTACTCTAGTTGAATAATTTCTGTTTTTCTTTATTGCTATTAATTCTAAAAGCTGAAAGCAGCTATTTAAAAGATCACTGAGGTACCTGGTTAGTTTTTATTTCTACCTCACAGAGTCACGGCATTCGTCAAGGATTTACAGGGATATTGATTTGGTATTATGAAAAAGTGTTCAAAATAATTATCATAGCTGGTTTTTTTGTACTTAATTATCTTATAAAGTGTTTCATTATATTACAGGTGGTCGGTTCAAGAAGGAAGTGATAATCGACGGCCATAGCTACCTACTTTTAATACGAGATGAAGGGGGCTCGCCAGAAATGCAGGTCGGTGTCGTTGTCACAATGTAATCATTAAGTTTCTTTGACTAGCAATGAGGATCTGTACTGCCATTTTATCACGATAGGTGGCGCATCGTCGACATGGCCATTGAAAGCTGTCAATTCCATACATTTTGTAACCTATCATTCAGTAAATTATTTTTTTCTCGTAATATGCTCAAGTATGCTGTACCAGGATTTACTAAACTACTAAACCCGGTGTTCATTTATTTCCTAAAGATACTACTCTAAAAAAAGTAGGAAACTAAAAGAGTACAACTAAAAGTAACTTTCAATATGTTGATTGGTAAACTTCGGCAGTATGGTGGAGTTCTGGTGGAGCTATTAACGTTTTGGTGAAGTTATACAGCAGGAACGTCAAGTGCTTGTCTTTCAGAAGCTTGAGAGCTTTGATTGCCGAAATTAAAATTTCGGTAATAGATAACCTAAAAACTAAAGAATACCATTTATAATTAAAGTAACGTTCTCTCAATTTTCGTAAATTTTCCTACCATGCGTCAAGTGAGGATTAACACGTTCCAACTAAAAAATTATCCAAATCTAGAGCCTAGCACTGATAAAAATAAACCTAGCCTAAAAATTAATGAATACCATTTATGATTAAAGTAGTGTTCTCTCAATTTTCGTAAATTTTCCTACCATGAGTCAAGTAAAAATTAACACGTTACAACAAAAAAAATATCCAAATGTAGAGCCTAGCACTGATGAAAAATATTTTATTAGATAGAAGTCTACTTCTCAATAGGATCTGATTTCTTTCCAGTAATCCTTGCTTCTCGTTAGTTTAGTTCGTCTTTCAATTCTTTATGCTTCCAGGAACAATACATGTTAGCAATAACGATGGTGGATCGGTTTCAACGCAAAAAATAACAAAAAAAACTGATGCGAAGCAAAGCGAAAATGATTTGACAGCGGCCATGCCGCCGCTGGCGACATCTGCGTTGAGCTTTGCGCGTGGATCCCCATTGTTAGAATTTTACAAACCTTTGTAAGATGTTTTATCAATTTTCAATAATTATTTTGGTAATAAAACACTAATTGCTAGTAGATGCAATTTATATAATTGTAGGTACTGCGTACCGCTCGACAATTATTAATTCGAGCAATAAATAAACATAACTGAAATTAATATTCGTCTTATTCGATATTTTACTGATGTCAATGATGTTGCAAAATTACAATAGTTACCTCAACTGTTGCCAAAGTTATCATTGAGTAATGCCTATCTATATATCTATGCTATATAAGCACAAACTAGGTACAAGATTATATCTCGGGGCTCTACAACAATTATAAAACGACAATGAAATCCGAATGAGAGTATACCTAGTCGAAATCGAAATACTTGAACAAACCCGTCCGTACAATCCACAGACATTAAAATATTCGCAGAATGACATGTAATTCTGACTAATCGTTAACAATGAACAGGTTGTACCTACCGATAACGTTAATCTAACTAAACAAGGGTATCGTAATTACCCGTAACCAATTATATGTACTTAATGTATTAAATACATAGTAGGTTTTTTATTGTTACTTTTAAAAGCAGGCATTGACCTTTTTATTACCAATCAATACATACCTACCTGCCTAGATACTGAAGTGTAGAATAGTAATTGTATTGTCATCCTTGGTTTTTGGCAGGGACCGAAACCGGTATGATCGAAACGGTTATTTTTTCGGACTTACAACATTTATATTTTTTACAGGCATTTTCAAAGGTAGCTTTACAGGCATTTAGCTTAATTGAATACAAGTGTAATTAATACCGGTTACCGAAATAAAAATTACCTCTACGTTACACGAGCCGTTGGCATAAAAGCTTGTGCAGACCAGCGCGACTTGTCGCGCGACGCGACACGATACAATTTCTAAGAAAACTGTACGATATAACAATAACCGGCGTCGCGTCGCGCGACAAGCCGCGCTCGTCTGCACAAGCCTTTAGTCAAAGGGCGAACTTCGCCTGTGTGTGTGTAATCGGTATTAAATAGGTAACCTAGTACCTCTAATAATTTCTTCTTCTTGGTTACCCAGATAGCGGTAACGTTAGTCGTTGAAGTTCTTCGATACCTGGTAATTTGTAAAGGTTTTTGGTTCCTGATTTTTGGTTAACAACCAAAAAGTTGTGCAACCTTGACAAAACTTCTGAAAAATCTTAATATACCTACAGAGAGAAACTTGGAAGTCGCATATGAAGTGTTCCATGCCACCGTAGGTACAATATTTAGCAAACACGCAGAATATAACACTTTTCTTGTAATCCCTTTAATTTTTAACTTTATTTTATTTGTTGTTATACCGACAGTAGAAATTTCAACTGTCTACCTATTAGGGTTCATGAGATACAGCCCGCTCAGAGACGGACAGCGGCGGCTTAGTACGTAATAGGGTTTCGTTTGGCACCATTCAGGCACGGAACCCAAAAAATGCAGATACGGTAACTACATGACCCTTATTAATTAATAAAATAGGCTCACCAACAATTGTAAACACATATAATATTATCGTTTATAACTATCGTCTAGTCTAGTCTCACTTTTTTTTTACAGGTAAGAGTAATAGGTATTCTGCTATACATACTACGATCTTTATATACAAGGAGTGTAAGTATAGAGCATATAAAGTGGGTACGTCCTCCGTTGATAAAACAATCCAATTCAAATATTTGCGTCTCTAATCAAACATCTAAGTACGTAAACAACTTTGTGTACTGTTCAATTCATTTGACTGAAAAACAACGACTTCAGAAGTTCAGACAAGCTTCGACAGAAATCAATAGAATTTCAATAAAATATTCAAGACAATGGACGTCGCGTGAACTCGCGTGTGGGGAACGATTGACGATGTGGCATCTAGGTACTCATCTATGTTGTACAGGAGTCAGCAGTCAAGCTTTTGAACATGTATTTCGAAACAGATAGTGACCTACTCTTGTTGGGAGTGCCTCCGTTATTTCGTGCGGTACGGGAAATGCATCCGGGAAAATGTTTGCAGTTTAAATAACTTAAATAAATGGTGACTCTACTTTTTGAAGGAGATCTTAAAAATACCTGATCCTTAAAGTTACAGTACGTACCATTATTTTCGTAGAAGTTCACTTTGTTTAGAGACAGATAACTCATTATAATCATGCTAGCCGTTTCTAGCATATTCAATCTATTAATATAATTCTAAAGGGCACCGTTGTATTTTAACACCACGAAAATAGACAGTTCATTTGTCTACTTAGTATCTGAAAGGACCTACGCTCTTCCTTTTCACGTGCCTTCTTAGCAGACCTTACTTTTGTAAATGAAATCAATTTCCATGCTAAAAAACGCCTAAACGTCAATAGTGCATCCCACATTCCCGTGCCGCACGCAACAAGGTAACCGCACCGCCTCTGCCTCCAGGATGCTCCTATCGATTTGCGCTATAAAACGAGGGTACTATTTAATAGACGTTACATTTTATTTACTATACAGTACGTTCCTATTTACTGTACATATGTGTATATACACAACAAAATCGTGAGCTTTTACGACCCTGTCGTATCGAATTTACAAGCCGCTTTGTGGGTTTACGATATTTACGAAAACATTGAGTTTTTACTACGAGTTGCGTAGCTGGAGTTTCTTTAGGTGTAGCTTGTTTTTTTTCCTAGTAGAATGTTTTGACTGTAAATAGGTAAGGAGATATGGATTTACCCATGGTGGAGATGGTTATAAAATTCCAAATAAGTCACAGTAATTTCCTATAAAGTTTCATGGGGTTCATACATAACATGAATGCGTTCTTGACACCTGTCAGTTGGACAATTTCTAGTATTACCTACTAAGGATCAAAATTCGCAAAACACATATTCGTTAGTATGAAACTGACAGGTGCAAAGAACGCATTCACTCCACGGCCGGATTGTAGATCCCTATAGCGCTGTGGCCAAAATCGGAACTAACGCTGCCATTTTATTTATTTATACTACATTTTAAGTGACATTTCCAAAAACCAATCCACAAATGTTTACCACCACCGGCCCCCCTGACAATGTCATTCGACCGCCAAAAGATCCTTGAAGCAATTTACGGTGAAATTAAATTAGCTAGCAAAACTGCAGATGTGATGGGTAATAATGGGTATCGATACCTAAACACGGTAAAATAACCGAACGATTTGAAGTTTTTAGGGGTCAACGACCGCTGGTAGTGTGTCTAAGTATGAAAATCTGTTTTCTTTTGTTTTATTGTGTTTAGGTATTGATACCCATCACGTGACACGTCTGCGGAGTTTCACTAGCTAATTTAATTTAATACTGTGTAAAGCGTCGAATTTTAAGTTGTTTATTCATCCTCGACCAACCGAGGGACCCAAACAACCTCCTTTAAAGTTCTTACCGTAAAAGGGTTACCTACGCCAGAAATAGAAAACTCTTAGGATGCTATTTTGAGCCGGTAACGAAGTTACTTACTGAAAAGTGCAACTAAATCTAGGGTGAAGCGTGGGTTTGCAATATTTTTATTTAGATGTTCAGTCATGTTTGATGGTGCAGTTACTGTTTGTTATTGGATCAACTTGTCTAATCTTGAATTTTAAAAAATCAGTCATCCCATACAAAGCTTCAATACCTACTCGACCCTTAATATGAGATGGGACTACTGTAATTTTTTTCGCAATTCCGATGTTGGTTCTATGGAGAGTTGTTCAGTTTGATGGTGTGTACCACACCCTGAAATATGACCACACCTTTCTGATACATATGGCAAATAAGAGCTCGTGGCTAAGGAAAACCAGCCGCATGGGTCGATCCATCACGTTAAACTACGCTTGCCGTGGTTGGGCCGTGGATGGATGACCATCTTTACATACCGAGACTCCTCCGTGCCTCGGAAAGCACGTTAAGCCGTTGGTCCCGGCTGTCATTCGTGGATCTTTAATAGTCATTACGGGTTGCCCGAAAATCTGACAACCAGTCATACCCAGGGGTTATCGTATTATCCCGTTACTGGGTTGCGGAGGTCAGATAAGGCAGTCGATCCGTGTAAAATACTGATATTCAGCTCCATCCGGTTAGACTGGAAGCCGACCCCAACATATTTGGGAAAAGGCTTGGCAGATTGACATATGGCAAAATTATACTACCTCTATCTCCTAACACTACAGAAACTGCAAAAATACCTGTCTTAGGTACGTTAGACATTTTGTCTTAGGTACGTTAGACATTTTGCCATAGCAAAATCTAGATCCAGTACCCTAATTGCGTAATACACGATCAATCAGAATCTGAATCATTTTGAAATAGATTGCTTATCCATTGATTCATAGGTTCGAAAAAAAAATCTGCTCAACAACGTAAATAACGCACTGAATGTTGTTGAACTGTCAAAATGTAACAGATTAGTCGTAATCGCTTAAGAAAATGTGTTACGTTAGATAGCAGATCTAACTATAACTGAACAAAAACTCATCTTGTTATCAAAACAAGGCAATCTATTCAGGCTAGTTGTATTATCGTTTTAATTGAGTCGAGTGGCGGCAACGGGTCATTCGATTCGCTATCGATTGTGATTAGTTCGATGTAGTTTCTGTGGTTGTTTCATGAAGGCTACTCGGTGGGGTAGTTTATTTAATGGTTAGGTTAATAACTCATCATTATCATTTCAGCCCAGAATCACCTATATGCTGGATAAAGGCCTCCACTTTTTCTTACCATAGGTACTTCCCGGTTCCGTGCGTCTTAAGGCTTGTGCAGACCAGCGCGAGTTGTCGTGCGACGCGACACCGGTTATCGTTAAGGCTTGTGCAGACCAGCGCGACACGAACAATACAATTTCTAAGAAAACTTCACAGTATAACAATAACCGGTGGCGCGTCGCGCGACAAATCGCGCTGGTCTGCACAAGCCTTCATCCAGGTTAAATAATTAAGATATACTTAACTGACTGATAAGAAATACACACAAAAACATCGTGAGGAAACGCTTATTGACATTTTGAATCATTACTAGCTTTATGTTTAATTAATAAAATTTTAACAGGATTATTTTTAACTAATACCACTAATATTGAAATAGCATGTTAAAGAGTAAATTTTATTTGCCGAAATGTAAATTATGGATGACTAATTCGAACAATTCATCCTAATGGTGCTTATTTTTATTTTATTTGTATTTATGCCTAAGAGATATTTCTCGACGGCATGTGAAGCCAAGTCAGAGACCCATGGGCGGCTTTAGAACTCTGACACCAGGTTAGTCACTAGCTACACGAAAAAGAAAGAAGAACTGATAAGCTTAATAAAGTGTATTACTTAGCTAAGTTTAATGTATCTTTTCATTATATTCTGTGGTGTTCGAGGTTTCTTATCAGACTATTAAGGAAAATTAATTGGCTTAGTATCCAACCCTAAAAACCCCGAGGTCCTAATGGCGTCTACAACATAATTTTTAAGGTTTCGTAGCCAAAAGGTGCCAAACGGAACCCTAATAACTATGCCTCCGCTGTCCGTCCATCCGTCTGTCTGTCAGCGGGCTGTATCTCATGAACCGTAATAGGTAGACAGTTGAAATTTTCACAGATTGTGTGTTTTATGCCGCTATAGCAACTAATTTAAATAAAGATAATACTTGCTTAATTGAAAGGGGACACAAGAAACGGCGGTTTTTGCTCGATCCTAAGAGCGTTTATTCTGAAAGTGGGCAACGTCGCAAATAGATGTCAAATATTGCGCTGTTTTGATTAATTTGGCGATATAACTTTATGAAAATAAGAAATGTAGCTAACTAGTGAACTAGAATATTGTTTATAAAAGAAAAAAAAATAAAACCAAAGCCAAATTAATCAAAACAGGTATTTTTTTTACAGCAATTTGCGACGTTGCCAACTGTTAATATAAACGCTCTTAAAGGCTCGTGCTGACCGACACCGGTAATTTTTCTACCGTGAAGTTTTCTCAGAATTGTTTTGTAAGAGTCGCATCGCGCTGTCTCGTCGCGCCGGTCTGCACGATGCTTAATACAGTAGGGAAAGCTGCGGGTGCGAGTCCGACTCGCACTTGGCCGGTTTTTACCACATTGACCACACCTCTTTCCAACCGCTAGCTAGACTTACCTCGTACCACACCCTCGTCAAAACCTTAAAATACCTCTCAACGAAACCAGCTTAAAGACCTTCGAATCCTAAGACAACCCTCGATCACTTAGATTTACGAGCACGCACTGACGCGTTATCTAACCCTTCCGCTGCCGTCGCAGTGACGTCATCGCATTAGGTCGGATTGACCCGCAAGCCCGCAACCCGATTGTCCCGATATAAAGTCATCTAAATATAGTCGCACGCGTCCCCCGTGTTGTGACTTGTGACCAATTATGACAGAGTCTTCGGATATAGAAAAACCTTTATTATACTTTAGAATTTTATGATGGACAAGCTTTACCCGCCTCGACTTCACACAGGTAGCACTAAACCCTACCTACCCACCCTACCTACCCTAATTTTCTCATTCCTCTCATCCCTTTAAACCTTCCCTTGACTATGACAAACATTTCAAAACCAAAATCAGCTAAATCGGCCCAGCCGTTCTTGAGTTATAAAATTACAACGAAAAGTGGCATTGATTTTTATAGATAAAGATTAAGCATCTATGGTTGATAAATAAAGAAGCAATGTTTAGGAGAAAATAAGATGTCAGTTTGTGGTCGGTTTACCCTTTTCATTTTGGGGTGGACAAGAAAAATCTTCTTTCGTTGGGTGGTGGTTCTGTTAAAAACCCATACTGGTATTTGATTAGTGGTTACACTTGCATGAGCATAAATCATCTTCAGCATTGGCAGCCTTAGCAGTGACAGCCTAGTGGTGTGACCGTCGGACTGCCAAGTCATAGGTCAAGAGTTCGAACCCAAGGCACGCACCCATGACTTTTCGGATTAATGTGCGTGCGTATTGTATAATTATCACTTGCTTCAAAAACGGAGGCATAAATTCTTACACCAGGTTTGTCATTAACCACACGAAAAGGAGAAAGAAGATTGGCAGTCTCGTTCCAGCCACTGCTGAGAATAGGCCGTCTCCCTTTTGTGCCAGGCTTCCCTAGTCTGTGCGAGTCCCATGTCATCCAGGTCTCCCAAGCAAAAATAATCGTGGTTTATTAAGAAATCACGCACGAGCCCCATTTTCGGGAGCCCTATAAGTTGACCAACTTCATATTTAGGACATCTTCATATTTAACACTGATAGACAAACACAATCAATCAATCTGCCTAGCCTTTTGCCAACTATATTGGGATCGGCTTCTAGTCTAACCGGATGCAGCTGGATACCAGTATTTTACATGGAGCGACTGCCTATCTGCCCTCCACAACCCAGTAACTGGGTAAAACGATACCCCCTAGTAAGACTGATTGCCAGACTTTCGGGCTTCTGACGACCCGTAACGACTGTCAAAGATCCACGAATGACAGCCGGGGCCAACAGCTTAACGTGCTATCCGAGGCACGGAGGAGTCTCGGTATGTAAAGATGGTCACCCATCCACAGACAGATGGATCGACCCGTGCGGCAGTTATTACTTAGCCACGATCATAGATAATATTTCTATGGCCACGATAGACAAACGAAATTCCTAAAAAAACCTTTGCGACATAATACTTGGTCCCCCTACTCCGGCACGCGCCATATATCGGCACCTCGCCACAGCAATTTGATACAAATTGGTCTAGTATATGGACGTGGACAAAATAAAAATAAAAACTTTCAGATGAAACAATCATCGATCGGTTTTACTGAAACTGAAACATGCTCGTGTAAATTGAAGTTTTTGTTTTGGTTGAGTTTTTTATCTGTCTGAATTTGGAGGCCATGTTGGATTGTTTCAACTTTCAGGGTTATTATGATGAAAAGTAAATACATAAGTAGGTATACTTACTTACTTTTCATCATACAGCCCTCTGCCCGCAGACCATTATAGACAAGACCTCGCAAACAAAACATTACCAGTTTGGTTAAGTTATTTGGATTTTATGATTCACGACACCTTGGTAACATAAACAACAAAAAGGTTATTCAAAAAAGACTTATACAAGATTATTATCCTGGCTTTTACAATACTATACCCTAAATATTCCTTTTTCAAACCCATTTTCGCTTATCCCCATGGCAGTCCACGTTCCGATACCAATTAATCTACCTAGCTTTTTCCGAACTATGTTGGTCCGCTTCCATTCTAACCGGATGCAGCCGAATATCAGTATTACATTGAGCGACTGCCTATCTGACCTCCACAACCCAGCTACCGGGTAACACAATACTCGGTAAGACACACAATACCAGTTGTTAGGATTTTGGGCTTCTGACTACCCGGAACGATTGTCAAAGATCTACGAATGACAGCCGGGACCAAAGGCTTAACGTGTTTTCCGAGGCACGGAGGGATTTCGGTATGTAATTGATGGTCACCCATCAACGTACCGACCGCGGATCAACCTGTGCGGCTGTTATCATTTAGCCACGAGCCTCCACGTTCATATATCACATTTAACTAACGCACACCTTGCCCAGTCCATAATGCAGTACACACTAAGCTGAGCCGATTCCGTGCCCATTCCGAGTCTTTCTAATAGTTTGAAATTGGAAAAGCCTCGCATTGTTCGTTCTCTGCCCCTTGCCCGCTGGCTCCATTTCAGCTCGGAACTCGGAAGCAACCGCTCAGGCCAGTTCCGCTAAGAGTTTTTAATTGCTCTACTTGTGATGATAATATATGTGTGCTTACGTGGAGTGAAGATAGTTCGAACTTTGAAGCTACAACTTTTTATTTATGAGATGCTTAAGGCTGATTTACATGTGTACTTATTCGTTAAGTAAGTAGCGAGTTATGTCCTTAGTTCCTTACCATCGTTTGGATAAAAAAACAAGCGATCCTTCCAGTAGACGCATATGATGTGTAACATCTTGGCTGGCAGTACCAACCTCTCGGAAAATGGGTTGGTACCATCTAACGACCAACTCTAGCACCGGGCGCGCTCATTGGTCAAATCAAATAGCGCGCGCTTCCCTGGCTTCCTGTTACACACTTCCGTCCCTTTTCACGAAATCACTCCCACAGATTGCAGAAAAGCGAGAAGAACCCTATTTTTCTTTTTCTTTTTGGTTGCCTGGAAAAGATCGCAGTAAGCGATAAGGCCGCCAATTGTATATTTTGTAGTGTATTACTTTTTCTTTATGTAATGTATAATCTGGTGTACAATAAAGTATATATAAATAAATAAATAAATAAAGACGTTACACATAAAAAAATTACGTCTATCGTGTCACTTCTTAATGAAAAGCTGACACTTTTTGGACATACAGTTGGTAGTACATACTAATTCCATGGTTGGACATAACTTGTTACTTGATTACTTGAACTAAAGTCGCTACTTGACTAATGCAAATGTAACAGCTTTTGTGGTCTAGAGAGAGACAGTATGATAGTTACAGCTTGAAGTCTATAGAACACTTGATGAAACATTAAAAGTATTTCGTATTAAAACCCATTCGAAATAAAGAAATTTCATGGAGATCATTTTTGACGAGCTTTACCAAGTGCCTGGTAACAGCCAAAGGTAATAACAGACTGATCGATAATCCATTTAGCACGCTGCATGTTTTTTCAACTTTCTATCAGAAAAAATGTAATGGCTATCGATAATATTAGGGATAACAGCTGATAGCGAAAGAGCTATTTCACAACTAAGTAGGTACGTAACTCACGATTGAAGATCAATAAGCCCAGTTTCCCAGAACCCCAAACCTACAAGTCTTTAACCAAAACTAACAAAGTAATCAAATCGTATTTACTTTGTGCCTTAACAAAGCTCACCAGTAGCTGCGGGCATTATAACCAGTTTATCTTGGTAGACGTCAAAAGAGAGAACTAAATTCAAATGTACTGGATTTGACGTATCCTTGGCAATTTCCGTTGCTAGCAGCGCCTCCCTGAAGTACCAAGTTAAGTTGGTAACCCTATAAATATCTACCAGCTTCCAACAGATTAATCCACCCAAGCACTTGAAATCAAAAGGCTTTGTCTGTACTGTATTATGACGTCACATATCCTGAGAAACGCGAGATTGTGACGTCAAGCGTATCCTGCCCACTATTGTCCTGCGAGTAATTGCTGTGACCTAGTTGCATTGAGTGCCGTTGCATCAGATACCTTTAGAGAAACTGTGGGTCGGAAAATGGCAGCTGAAAATAGAAAGGAGCAAGTATTTAAGTAACATATTAGTACCACACATTCAAGCTATAAGTAGCACTTTAGTAGTCTAGCAATGGCGAAAGGCGAAAGGTCACGCGTGTTTCCAGCAATTGTTGTTCTAATTTTAAAACGTGGAGTCCCTTGTTACACATTTAAAATTTCGGAAATATGGCCAGTGCCATTTTCATCGTAATATTTTCCGAGTCCTAACTGTGTTTTTTTTTTATCCTGCGGGTAATTGCGGGTTTCATTTTGACAGTCCACCCATGTTCATTGCGTTACTTACGTTGTTAAGCATAAGAATTTTTCAAACCTATGAACCAGTGGCTTAGCAATATCCTCGGTAAATGTCCCTATTTATTTAGGGTACGCAACAATCTTATTCCGTGCATCTCTATTAGCGGTCATGCCAGTAGCCACCCATTTTCTAGCCATAAAATCTTCCACGCAATCCACCCATCTTTTCTTTGGCTTCCACTAATCTTTTAGCCATCCATTTTCTTTGGTCTTTCGTAAGGAAATCCTATAGCCATCCAAATTTACTCTCAAAACTTTCCTCATGACATTTGCGTAACCCAAGGTGTTATAGTATAATAACACCTCTATGAAGCTACCACGTCAGGCTGACGCGTGACGTAAGGAGTCCTTACATAAGTTCCTCTCTTATGTCGTCACACAATGCACGTCATGCGAGTTCTAGCGGACTCGCCCTGCTTGCAGTCTCATTGCATCAGCTTGAGCATAAAGGACCGTCGTCCTAGAAAATTGAATCGCAGGCTTTTAAAAGGAAAACTGGAAAATGTGTACTGGGTTATCTTTTGTGCAGGTTCTTCGAATATTATAATTATCTGTTGTAGAGAAATGTGTTGGATTGGTGGTGTGTTTGGTGCATTTTGCATGATTTATTTGCTATTTTATTTGATTCCAAAATCATATTGATCTTGACTATCTTTTTTAGGGTTCAGTAGTAAACAACGAAGGGTTCCTTGTTAGGGGTTTTGTATAGTTTCGCAATGTCTGTCTGTCTGTCTGTCCGCGGCTTAGCTCAGAGACGGTTAGTACTAAAAAGCTGTAATTTTGCATGGATATACATATTAATCACGCAGACAAAGTGGTAAAATAAACTCAAAAAAATAAAAAAACAGCGTACGTCCCTTACATGTAAAGTGGGGGTGTTTTTTTTTTCTCGTCTATCCCATAGTGTGAGGTGTCATTGGAAAGGTTGTTCAAAAATATTGCGGGAGTGTGAAAATTATATCTCAATTCAGGGATCCGTTTGCGAAATATTAAGCTTTAAAGTGCTAATTTTTGTTAGAGTCAAAGTGTCGTATGGGAGAAAATGTTTTTCAACTACAATTTTATGTTTGTTCTTGGGATTAATTCATCCCAACTACGGAAACCTTCATTGTACGTGGTGCGACACGCCCTTGGCCGGTTTTTTAGGAAGAATTTGGCGGAAAGCTAGAAGAGAACGTGAGGTGTGTTTAAGTTTTTCCCCTGGAACATTTTAATAGGATTGTTGCTTCTCCTCGAGCCAAAAGTTCAAGAATCTATCTCATGCTTTTGTATAAATATTGACCAATCAGCAGGATGGTTCGGGGTTTGGTTTCCGCACTCAGTCCATCAGGTGGACCATTGTCCGTGGGTCATAGCGGCCGTTTGGTGGTTATTCCAACCAGCCCACCTCCCTCCAGAAGATAATTAAGGCTCCTGGTCTGTTCAGAAAATCTATGTAAGATCTGGGTGACCTGAGTGTTTCTGTTTTAATCTGGGTGACGCCCGCCAGCAGGATGGTATCGCAAGTGCTTATGGAACACCCGCTCTAATTTTAGAATTAACGATGAAGTAATTTCCAATATTTTATCTAACCTAACAGAATACATAACGGCAACCCTTCAGCACATCACACTAATCTCAATTCATTACTGTATCCTTTAATTATATTAATAAACCAGGGTCTATGAAACATAGATTAACTTCTTGATTTATTCATAAAGGTTAGAAAACTTCACAGAGTTAGCTTGATGAATAACTTATTACGAGGAGTGATGGTTTGAAGTTAGGATTGCGCTAACCTTAGTAAATACTCGGTTGTTAATGTAGGAAGGTTTGGTAGACTTGATTCGAGGAGCTGGGAGAATTTGAAGCTTGCTTTTCTAGTCTCCACTAGTGAGTGTACTATGGCGAGTCTCCACAAGTAATTCTACTCCCAACAAACCCTGTACATTCTCGTTTTCAACCTGCTCAACTCCTGGGTGGATCAATACCTACCTACGGAATTATCTATTCTCATATAAGTTGAGCCAGCAAACATGAGATAAGCAAAGCATTTTCTTCTGATGACGTAGATAGATTTTGGCAGTTTTCACCATATGAATTTATCATAACAATCTGCTGTCGCGCAGTCGGTTAAAAACCTATTTAATCTATAAAACAGAATCAGACAAACTATAGTGGTGTGACCATGGTGTGACTGTCGGATTGTCAAGTCATAGGTCTCGAGTTCGCACCCAAGGCATGCACCTCTGACTTTTCGGATTCATGTGCGTATTGTAGGTATAATTATCAATTGCTTCAAAAACGGTGAAGGAAAACATCGTGAGGAAACCGGCATGCCTGAGAGATATATCTCGAAGGCATGTGAAGCCAAGTCAGAGGCCCATGGGCGGCTTTAAAACTCTGACACCAGGTTAGTCACTAACCACACGAAAAGGAGGAGATCTATAAAAAACTTTACAACTAAAAAGTTGTAAGTAAGTGTTTTGAGATCGAAGAAATGTCATAATGATAGAAACTACGTAGGTACGATCATTTAAAAATTCTGTTAAGCTATGATAACATTTGGCTATCAGGGCTTTCTTTAAAATATTTTATTACTTTGGTACTTAGTTCGTTAGCCGAAGTCCTCTGTTACTAAGGAGGACCAGCTATTTCTAATTCAAGCTTGGTCTTTGTTCTTTTACCTTCGATATTTTTATTGTATGTACCTACCTCTACCTTTAACAAAGAAACGACGCGATCTTCGACCTTTCTCAACATAATAACCTACAGTAAGAATAAGATAAAGAAAATTGAATATATTTTCATCCTAATCACATCAATGTTTATTTGGTAAAAGAACAAACATGGTAGGAAGGTATCCGATGTCTCTGTAATATTTACCTGGGTCGTAACATAAATCGAGGCATGTTTTGTCTGACGTAGGTCCGTCGCCCGAGGCAAGGGAGAACCTCGAACGAATGTTTTCAAAGAACAAATTAATTAGGTACGAGCTTGAATAAACTCGGTAAACCCTGACTAATATTCGGCTAAAATAATAATGTTATAATGAACTAATTAGGTAGGTAACTAAGTAGTTATAAGTTAAAACATATCTATTAAGTATAAGTACTATACCTGCGGGGTAACTGCGTGACAGTAATTACAGTAGCAATGGCTTTTATTTTGACAGTTCAACAACATTCATTGCGTTACTTACGTTGTTGAGCTGACAATTATTTTGAACGTATGAAACAATGTATTAGCAATAACCTTCAAATAAGAAAAATTGAGGCTTATGGGACACTATGAGAGCCAAATGTACCTAAAACTGCTTAAAAAATAACCCATACCTACTTACTCAAAAAAAGTGCTCTCATCAGATTTATAGAATAAATTACATTTAATTTAAATCTAGAAAATCTAATTTTGACCATAAACAATTTCGACGACGAACCACTATATAATAAATAATCATCATTTTAATTTTATAACCATCTGAAAACAAGCACTTTACCTGGCTCGTTTAGTGCACGCTCCGCGACAAAACGGTAGACAGGAAATTCTCGATCAAATTATTCCCTTCACTAATTGACGGAAAGTACGATGGAAAAGTTTTTAACCCTCTGGATTTTAACTTGGATTGAAAATTTTAGCGGCTGGAAGCGCTGGATGCGACATTTGCGATACTTTTCTTGAATCGATACTAATTTTGTATAGCGAAACATTCTATAAGAGAAAAAGTTCATTACTCTAAGTGTGAAGTGTGTCTTATCCTCCAAAAATAATCATTTTCAATAACTTTTCCATACAAAATTTTCAGACGTAAATTTTATTCCTCGGAAAAAAAATCAGCCATAGATAAGAGGGTAAGGTTAAAGATGGTGTGTCTTTCTCTCCAATCTAGAGAGGCAGTAGAAAATACCACCTCCATTTTGAAACTAAACCTATGTCAATAAACTACACCGAACGATAATAAACCTTAGCGCTAATAATTTTAAAGGTCCCGTAATGATAATGGTTTTACAACATTATTAGATCAAGATGGCCGACGGCGACGCACGACAGATTGGCGCCACGTCGACAAATTGTTGCCATTTAATAAAAACTTCGAGATATCGAGTTTGTAAGTTTATCGATTAGGGGACCTATAGAGATATATGTTGCATAATGTTGTAGAAATCGAATTCATAGCCTTTCATTTTACTTTTAAGTACATTTTACAAAGAAACAAAGACAACTGTGCTGAAGGAAATGAAAAACTAACTTAGTAGGTAGGTACCCATAGGCAGTTTGTAGTCTAGGTACGATATTAGCTTCCAGGAACTGCTGGTCGCTTGATTCTCATGAATTTTCATTCCCACGCTTTGATAAAGCTCGGCAGTATTGCCTTCGAGAGTAACGCTTTTATAGTGATGAGATAAAAAAAAAAACAAGTCACTATTGCAAATTGGGACTGCTAACCTATTTTAGTGTTTCTCTATTACGAACAGTTTGAAACTTTAACTAGCTAGGTACATAATATTCAGTCAAATCTGTCCTTTGATTCAAAATTCTGAATCACAAATGCTGCTGATGACAACACTTCCCTTAAACGGCTGTCCCTGTATCTATGATAAATGACGTCCACAGACCATATTGAATGAAAATGAAGCGGATAAAGTATGCAGTGAGATAGCGAAAGTTGCTGCATATGAGGTCAAAGGGACGTAGGGGGGCCAAACAAAGAATAGAGGTATTGTGTTCCCTTTTTAGACGAGACTCGTGCGAAAGCGAGGGAACAATATGGGCAAAGCCACAAAACAAAATCACGCCACAAAACAGTCAGTGTGTTGGTCGTTTTGTCGTGCTACATTCTTTTAGGACTTTTTGTCTGCACTTACAAGGGGGCGAGCTATGTTTTGTTGTTTAGCTTGAGGGTACACCCTATGTTACCAATACATAGGTAACAGCTTGTACTGTGTTAAATTATTCAGGATGCCTTGATTAAAGTTCTCCTACAATATAGAAAAAGCAAAAAATGCACCTCCTTTGTCCCTGCTACCTTGCGTCTATAAACAACTTGATAGAATGCATGAATAAACTAAAAATTGCGGTAGTAATCATGTACAAAAGCCACACCAAAGAACGGGCGGTGGACGGAGTCGACAAAGGATACAAACAGCACAAATGATGCACGCTGCGCCAGCCTGAATTTAATAATGAAAAACAACCTGTAATTGGAACTGAATGAAAGACCGAATGATTCTAGTCCTATATTATCTGTCATCAACTGACATTTGTCCATAGGGTTGAATTACGTAGGGTGAAAGTACTTGTAGTCGGAAGGGTGGGATCGCGTGTGGCGCCATGGTGTCGCCACTTTTGTATACAAAGCTGTAGAGCGGGGTTTGGTAGCTCTAATTATAAACCTGTCAATCGTCATGCGGACAATACGTATACGTTTGATAGACTGTTAGATACATTAAACAGGTGTAACTGCCGAAACTTTTTCTGGTGTAGATTAGCTGTAAGTAACAGCTAATCCAAATTGAATTAGAGCATTAGGTGCATCAAATTATGCTTAATGAGTTGCACAAATTACTATTTTCGTGAACAAGGATATTAAGTATAACAGTTACTTACTTCTTAATTAAGTCATCAAAAAAGTGATCGTCTATATAAAATTGCTCTTTGTTAATAGCTAAGAATTATGTAGTTACTGCATAATGGTTGCGCGAAAGTTAAAGTGAATAAAACTTCGTCTGTCGTTTCGTAAAACAAATAAAAAAAGGACTTGAATAATAAATTAGTCGTCTAGTTCTTTATTTGCATAGGCATAATAAACACGTTAAAAACAGCATGATTATGTAAAATGTTTGATGGTCTAGCGGTAAATTCATACGTTCCATGCTAGATTTATGTGTAGAAAGAAGGCATGATTATGTTCGCAGTAGTGCAACCAGTTGTTGTAACCATCAAATAAATATAGCTACTGGTACCTTTTACCCTTTTACTCCATAAAAGCTTTTAAAACTTTTGTCGAGGCTTATTAGTTAATTCAAACTGTAGCTTAAAATACAACATTTTATGAATAACGGACATGCAAATTAATAGTGGCAGATTATTTTGCTAAATGAAATTTTATTTTAAATTAAACGCATCTCCTTTGGCTCCTATACAAACCAAAAATTTTATAAAGTGGAACTGTGAAGTGTGGTATGTACTTTGAAACTTGGAATAACTTTTAGACTACGTAAGGAATAATTTATTAGACGTTAGTAAGAGATCAATCATAAGTTCACCACAAGACCTACTCGTTGGTGATGGTTACTTCAAATAAAAACCAGAAGAAGCCTCGAGATTAAACGTGCAAACAACTAGAACCGCGCGCTATTCCGCCAGCACTTTGAACTTTTTAAGTTTTAAAAAGTTTTTGCCTTCCTCGCCACGCAGCGCCTGGCTTTTCCGAAATGTTTCCTTTTATTTTCCTATTTAATTTCCTTATAAACATCGTTTGCCATTTTTCTATTATGGAGTATGTTTTGCAGGCCGTACGTAATAATACTCCTTCATTGGTCGACGGAAGTCGGTTTCAAGCAGATGAATGTTTATTTTTATTTTCATGAATTACCTATTGTAGTTTTTAAACACACCTTAATATCTACTACGATGTGTCAGATATTCGTAAAAACCTATGCACGCCTACAATGTTCTTCAATTATGAAGAAACGCCCTATCGACGAAATGTATTCATAAATTCGGACCCAGTAGCGCGTGTTACCTGCACCTGTGTGAATCGTAAATAAGTTTTATGTATTTATTATTTACATACAAATATACTCCACAGGGACTTCGCCTGTGCAAAAATGGAAATACTTTCTGGAAGCATACTGTGTACAAATTACAAAATTGTGTGTGTTGCTCACGTGAAGTTGTTTACCTCATGGAGAAGGAGAGTTATATGTAGGAAACTTCTGCTTGAGTGTAATGTTAGAAATAATTTTCTAGGAATATGCAAATTTGTGTGAATTATTCAATCTACCAGTGTTATCCCGACGTCTTGTGGTTTAATTAAGACGTGAAGTTACACGTACACCGCATGTCTGTTCACTATTTGGTTACTAACCTAGCGTAGCTGTAGAATACCACGTGATTTAACGCAAAATGTTAAGAAAATTACACTACAATTTTACTTTCTTACTAAGCAATCAATTTAAAAAAATCTTATTGTAGCTAAAATCACTGCAACCACAAATTACAAGTAATAAAGTCGCACCATGTACAGGAAATTGTTACATACAGAAAGAAAAGCTACGGAGACAGAAATCAATGAGTTGTTATATGTCAATAGATTTGAAATTGCCTTCATAATAGTTCGGACTCAAGAGGCACCGTTATTTCACATTGAAAGTGCGTTGATCTCATAGGTCACGCACAGCGAGCAACTTGCAAACTTGTATGTACTGAAGGTCAAATATTTGGAGATGAGCTACACCAGATTTCGAGGCTTGACACCGTGTTCTGCATCTCAATGAAGAAAGTTCAAAGAACTAAATTTTTAAAGTGCAAAGCAGAGTTGCTGATAGTAGACGTAGCTGGTGTTATTTTAATTTATTATTTGGATTCTATGTAAAAATTGGATAAACAATCCATTTTTCATTGGAAAAATTCATATTACATAAAAATTACAATAACCTTCCATTGTAAAGAGTATTTTCATATTTTCCTTGGATAATTAATGTATTGACTTAACACCAATTCCGCAAGGTTGTTGATTGCAGCTGCGTTAATTACCGGGACAGGTAATTACTTACTAATTATATATGTCGTCTCTTCCGTACTTTAATTTATCACCAAGTAAATTACGACCCGAGAAGTGCTATGTCTTACACAAATTATATTGAATACCAGCTTCCCCATCCCCACGTCTGTTTCTAATAGCCGGAAGGTTCTCCCGAAATTGATCAGCGAGATTGTTGCGTAAGAAATTGTCGGCAATACATTTAATATTATCTAATTTATTCGTTTCACCCTCTTCGCTATCAAACCATATATTTCCTGAGGAAACTTTCATGAAGGTAACTCGATGAGCTTCCCTCGTTCGCTGAAACTTTGATGCAGTCGTAATAACATTGTGCATAAAGTTTTCTCTGTATTTTCTCTAAGTGAAACGTACCGTTTCTATCAGATGACTTTAAATTGGTATGCCATTAATTGAAAACTTAGAGTAATACAACTAGGACCTCTCAAGTTTATGATGTTGAGATTATCTGCTTCTTGAATAATTTAGAACGGCCAGTGAGTGATTGTATATTTTTGATTCTCAGAGGAAATTCTAGCAAACTAGCAAACAAAAGCTCTTGTCGTTGTGTTCCACGCGCGCCTCAAAGAGATGTCAGCACCAACTGAAGGGGTCCGTAAGGACCAATGCCTGCTGGGGTTGCGGGTTTGTCCGAAAGGGATATCGCGGCCCCGGCACACAGGCAACGGAAGGAACACGGGTGGGTTTTAGTCAGTAAAAGTCTGACACACCCTCCCGCTCCGACCAGAGCGGGAGAAGTTATTTGATAATTTCCCACCCTCAAAAAAAAAAAGGTGATTTAAATTAAAAAACTTACAATGTTACATTCCTTTGAACTAAACTTGTACCAACTTATTGTGTTAAACCTGTTCTAACGCTAACAGTCGAGTAACGAAGCTAAGGTATTCCATGTACATAAATAGACATAATAATGTGTTAGTACTACCCAATGTAGATAAGCATACTTAATGTTTTATAAATGAGGTGTTATTGGTCACGTGCAGCCGGCTTTTACGTGATGCTTACGCAAATAGAACCATGAAGAGAGTTCAACTTTGTATCTCGGTAATACTACTGAACAGAAGACAGGTGTGACAGTCGTAGAACTATTTATTTACTTCTTTTAGGAATTCAGCCATTATCCAAACCTTCGTTAGCAGTTTTCTGACTTCGTTAGCTGTTCTAACAAAACGTACGTCTCTTAGATTCGCGATTATCGATTATAGTGAATCGATTGCTGTTTGTTGTTATTAGCAGTAAACAGGAGGACTCTGATGCCTGCTTCCTGCCCTTTCGCTTGACTAATCTCTTACGCGCCTTTTACGGCACCCGCAGGAGGGGGGGAGGGGATTCCGGCAAGGAACCTTTTAAGGTGCTTTCACTTTAATACGTAATCCGTATATATTCCATATACTTACCTAGCTTCTCTTACCTAATCAAAAATTCATTGATAACAAAATCACAGGCAAGAATAAATAACCTGGTCCTGAAAACAAATATAGGTACTTTTAACAAACTTTGTAACTTTTTTAAAGAAAATATGTTTTCAATCATAGGAATCATGATGCCTTATTTAAAAATAAAGTAAAGCGAAGAGAAGACCATAAAATGTTACGCTCGTATATCAAGAGTCCGTTCAAAAGCTAATAAAACGTAACACGAGCTCTCATCTCACTATCTTTTTAAAACGAACTAACATTTAATATATTTTCACGGAAACGTTGAAGCGCAGACACTATCAAGATCATTCAAACCATTATAGAAGGTAAACGCTTAAATACGCTACCTTTGAATAAAAACGACAACGAATTCAATAGTTTTTGTCGGCACGTTATGTGAAATGCTCGATAAAATTGCACATTATTTTTTCGTGTTTTTAGTGTTGCACATTTAATTCAGTAGTTCAAGGATAAATAAACGAAGCATTATGTTTTTAATATCCTCGAATATAATTAACTGAAATAAAAACATTGCTTTATTATAATATAATTAAATTAAATAATTTCAGAAAAGTGGAACCTTTACCTTAAAATAAACGAAGAAATCACTCATTCAACAAATTCCCGGATAGTGAAAAAGTTGTCAACTTTTGAAAAATACCCCATTTCAGGGGAGATTTATGAAATTTTAGCATTTAAAATGAATTTACGGGTCAGCATTTCAGCAGTTAGTTCTAAATCTAATTCATCTGATACGATGTGGCGCCTGTGCTGGTGCTTTGATACTAGTCGAAAAATCCTCAATCCATTCCCAGACCCAATCTTTAAACATCCCCAGTTTTATTGCAATAAATCTAAGGTTAAAAATGGCATATAACGAGTTTCTTGGCCGTAAATGCTTTCGTGAGTGTACAGTAAGTCGTCGTAGACAATTTAATTAGTATGGGGTTCTTTAATTAGGTTGTAATTTTCTTGTTTCGTTGGACGATGCGACCCCTGTAGTGTTTGTTAGTTGTGACCAGAAAATAAACTCTATTTACATTAATTACCCTAACAGTTTAAACGGAACGTTAGTTTAAGTTTCTACACGTGTTTTAATAGCGATCCTGATGCGATAAAAAGGGAGAATAATGTTAGTTTAAATGTAGATCGTCAATTTGTTCTTGATAGGTACCTTTTATTTTTATGGTTATTTTCACATTAGGGTTATTACAGTTAGGGTATTACATTAAAAGTTCGCCATAAACGGTCATTTTTACTTTTCGTTGTTTAATTAGGACTGTGTACCTATGAAAATAATTACGATAGTTTCACAAGCAAACTAAATTTGACTACAAAACGTTCCATTATTATGCATATTATTCTATTCATTATGCATGTATATTTAATACGATTAACTAATTGAAATGTTAATGTTGTTGTTATTTATTGGATTTTAGCTACTTTAATTTTTCCTGTTTCCCATGGCATCTACAGCAATGAGCTATACAAAGTTACACATAAATCTCTCAGTCACGTTTCCTTTACTTTGTGAATAGGATCAAAGCCATTATTGGCTCATTCGTCGCGGTGTTGGTATACAATCCTTGTAGGGTTGACAATTGTAAAAAATAAATGGACGTAACATCCATTCTGCAAGACATTTGAATAGGAAAGTTGGTTAGCGTCATTGATAAATAATAATAATTAATTAAATACAATGACTGGGGCATTGCTTAAAGTAGAACTAGCATTTGTTAACGATGGCACTTTACTGTAAAAGTCAACGTACATACATACCTACATAATATCACTGGGGCACGGTAATTGGCTCTATTAAAAATCACATCCAGAAGCCACGCCAGTTTATTGCAAAAGTTTTGAAAGCTGGCCCATTGCCCATAATCGTGACAATAACCCATTTCAGTTTTGTCTTCCAAAACATCGCGTGTAATTTTTCCTTTCATTGCTGCATATACTCGTAAACTGTGTATCTACTCGCATTTGTCTGCAGTATCAAAGATCGTAATATTATTGTCATTATCTGAACCAATGATACTATGCAGCTGAAGTTCAACAACCCTGGACCAAATGAAGATAAATATGCATTTGACGAAAGGTTTCACAATGTTTTGACCCTTATCTCGTGCGTAATACAAATTTATTCTATTGAATTGAATGTGTCTCAAGTTTAGTTGTCGGTAACCTCTTTAAAGGGCGTTCAACGTTCATCCAACTTTGTACTAGCAGAGGTGGTTGTTACTCTTTCGAAGCTCGGGACTACGGGTGAAAGGACCTGAGGGCTGAAAAATTGAAATTGAAATTGTTCATTGAAATAATTGATTTACATAAAAATAAAATATAAATATGCTTTTGCTCATGAAAAAACTAGATTTCTGCAATGTTTGGCCACGGGCCCCTTGGGGAAATAAAAAAATATCCTGTATCAGTTACAAATTGTGAGAAGACGATACATTTCACCAACCATGACGCCAAGTTTAATGATTTATGCGCGGTCCAGCAAAAGTATCGTATGGCACGAACAATGTAGGCAAGAGCGGGTCACGTCTCTAGATCGGGTTACCTGGGCCGGCGCTATTCACTCTCCTATTCATGCTTCGAAAAAAAAACTAAAGTGTAACTAACTCTGTGTTTTTGTAGGGCTGACGGAAGTAGCCCGTGATTTTAACGGAGAATGCGTGTTATAACAAAAAAATAATGTTTTAATTTTAATGTATTACTATTCTGATTGTGTGTGACTGTTTTCGTGTGCGTTGTAAATTTAAACCTTTTTAACTCGTTTAAACTTTTCTGTAACTTATTACCTTCTTAGTTTTCGTCCTGAAAATAAGTATCATCCTTGCATCCTATTTCCCTTTACATAGGGACAGGCAGGCCCTTTTGAGACTGAATTTAGGCAAATAGCAAGTTCGCCAGCCCTACATTGATAGAGCCTATTGTTCGTCTTCAGTACCCAGTGGCTTTGAGGGGACACGTAAACCTGTTTGGAAGGTACTTGGTATCGTTCGAATTGTATGTCGCGTCGCCGTCGTTGTCATTGCCTTATACATGTATATTACTGCGTTGTAGTACATTGTTGTAATACAAGAGTTGTCGAGTGTTTAGAATGTGGAAAAGCTAAACAATACAAGCTATTGATATACACACTATTTAACGTTATAAATATACCTAAAAGACACAAAACATAGCATAAACTTTAATAACAAACATAATGCGTAGGGGTTAGTAGAATTTGCATCACAATGCATATCTTTTTTAAACCGGATATGTTATCGTAATGATTTGCGGACGTACAAAACGCTTTTTCTGGTACATTGGCCTCAAAAGATAATGTGAGATATGAGCGAAAACATAGCGAAAATGGTCTAATAACTATAATGTCGTAACCAGCACTAGCTACTTCCTGTCGTCGCTTCCTTAATGTGTTTTTGCTGTTTGATTTTTTTTTGTGGAAAAAGTGCCATTTACCCTACGTGGGTGTCTAATGAAATGTATTTATTAAATACGCGTTTATGTCTTTAAAACATCCTTTTACGTTGTATGTAATGGAAATTATATAAAATAAGAAACCATGGTTTAATTGTTGTTGGGTACATGGCTTTTTTTCTTTGACTAGGTACTTATTATTTTTGACAGAAAGTATGACGGATTTTTTTACCCACATTCCGGGGTAATTTTGTGGCGCAGTGGGCGACGACGCATGGTCAATGCACAAGTTCTACTCGAATCGAGTTGCGTTCGATTACTTCGTCGTAGTTTCGCTTCCCCTTGCCCACGGCGGTGATAGAAGATGAAAGTGCATTCTAGATAATGAGTGTAGTTCTTACATAATGTAGTTTGTATGCGTATAAAATAGGAGTCCAGCATTTTTAAAATAACGAACCTAAATCCATGCCATACCATCTACATAGTTCCATTAATTTTTAGTACTCTCTTTTCTCAAACAACAATCCCCAATGATTATTAATATTTTTTTTATCACTAGCTGACCTTGCAACAGGGGTATTCAACCGTCACGGCTTGACCTTAGACCGTCTGAGGCTCTATGTCTAGAAAGTTAGCCCTCACAGTCCATTCACCCACAACCCCAGAGTCCTTTGCCAAGAAAATTTCTATTATATATGATTATTTAATGACGAGTGCGGTTAATCTCCTATTAGTCTTATGTAATTTATTTTGCAATTCATAATTGAATGATGTAGCTTTTCAGCTTATTTTTGTCATTACAAGGTCTGCTTGTTCTGAATGTATGTAGGTATAGTAGGTATGTAGTAGTATCATAAGCTGTTACAAAAATTCTTCATTTGTTCTCACATATACATAATTATAATGAACTGATTTCAAACGTAATTAGTAGTACCTACCTAGTAGTTACTTCGGCCATAGTAGGTCATATTGATAATTATAATCGATGACGTGTCAAATTCATTGATCCTATTGCTGACGCTTCTAACTACATTTACAATACCACATTATGTCACACAATTCTCTATTAGAATAGTCTGCAACCGGCCACATACTTACCTGGAAAACAAAAACAAGAATCGTCATTCGTTCTTTTTTTAATTATCTCAGTAATGCTAATCCCGACATCGGACGCCAGGAGTAAAGGCTTGCAGTGGTTGCATTGAAGTTGCACTCAATGTTTCTGTCTCTTTTTGTGAAGAGCGGACAGGGTGAGGGAGGGAAATGGAAATAAACGAAGGCTTCGCCGCCCAAGCTAGGAGCCGCCCGCCCGCCCAGTCGCCACTAGCGCGCCGCCCTGGTTACACCGTGACGCTTCAACCGATAAACTATTTTTAAATGTCATTGCACTATTATAGTTTTCAAATGACTGATAAAGTTTTGTACGGTGAAATATAACATGTGATACGGTCAAATAAGCCAGCGACTATGCATGAATAGGTAAGAGATTTATTATAGAAAAACGTTTATTTTTAATAATCTTTGACTGAATTGACTGGAATATTATGTGTAAAATATGGATGTAACCTGTGTCAAAGTTCATGTAACTTGACACTTAAATATCAATTCAACGTTATAGTATCTTCTATGTATAGCAGTAGGTATACTTTTACGCGTATGTTTATGATTAATTCATGCAAAATATTGTAAGGTTTTATGTGTGTCAAATTTATGTCATCAACAATATAATTTCACGCGTCGTTTAAAGTATTTCACATATCTACATATTTCATGTCGGTCGCAACAACCTTCCCTTACAAATTTCACGGCTATGATTACATTATGACATGTAATCTACTCATAATCCTTTATTCGTTGGACGTTTGTAGAAATAAACATCTCATTCAATAAGGTTTCGATTAGCGTGCGCGTTTGTTATTCCGATTCAGCTATCTGTTCCTGATATTTTGATAAGATAGGCGGACACAATGATACAAGTTCTTTTTATTAATAAATGCGGACGTCTGTACTGAATTATCCGTAAGTTTCTTGTTATTCAGCAATTGATTTGTATTTTATACAGCATTAAAGATAATGCCTGAGGAATAATACAACGATTAAACGAAACGACGATGTATTTGTTTTCCCCTTTCTGGGCGTTAAGGCGAGGAAAGTAAGTGTTATTTTTGTCTTGTCCTGATATAACAATAGATCTTATTAAGTGCTTAGTGCTGTAATTTTAAACTATTCAAAATGGGTTTCCGTTAAGACAAAGGAATTTGTTCTGTAGAGGGTGGAGTAGTTTTTCCAAGGTTTTTCTCTCGTGTCATCGTCACGCACTCTGCCGCCGGATGACGCTCCTCAGCCGTCGATTGTTGTTCAGAGGAAAGGGGTGACACCCTCCCACGCACGCATCTTCATTCAAGTGGAAGCTGAGTTGTCATACATTTTGCACTGTCTACTGTACATGATAATAGAGACATCTTTTACGTTTCAATGGTTTGCGAATTATGTAGATTAGACAAACAATATTGTCACAGTTACATACTAATGAGTTAAGTCATACATAGCGATTGTATTTAAAGAAAGTGGCGTTGTTTACTTACCTTTGTAACTACCTACTATCTTGCAAAATTCTTAATCTTACGTACTTACCTAAATTTTAATTCGCAGAACTGCAACAAACAATTTTATAATGTCACACATCAATCAGCCATCTATGTATATTTCATCAACAATCACTACTTATTAAATCTTTGAAAGCTGTCAAATAATTTAGGACACCTTTTCTGCACACGTTTTCAATTATATCACTCATTAGGCTGCGTTTCCACCAGAGATGAGCGAGGATGCGTAGCGAGGGATGTGTGTAAAACTAACCAATACCATCGTTTCACTGTCAGAGCTTGAGCTAAGTTAGCGTTGTTATTGGTTAGTTTCACACACATCCCTCGCTACGCATCCTCGCTCATGTCTGGTGGAAACGCAGCCTTATGCTTCTTTCATCATTATGAATGCAATACGGTATAACATTATACAATTACCGTGTCCATACCATACCACATGCATTATGTTTGCATACGCAAGTATCACATAACCCTTCCGTTTTAAACCCCTACGACTGCACGAAATTACCCCACGTAATTATTATGAGTCCCAGTGTAGGGCGCGGTTTTTTCTTTACGAGATATTTCGCAATGGGGTTTCAGTATGTTAGGGTCTTTCTTGACGTAAAGGTATTGGATTACTTAAATACAGTTTGTTGTGTTAGTCGTGTCGTTCTGGTACGATTTTGGCTAGAGTAAAAACTGCAAAATAAGTAGGATTGTAAGCTAAAACATCGACGTTTATATAAACTATTATTTCTAAACGAAGAAGAAATCGGTCCACTCACTCATACGTCTAATAATTATAATATTATTGATTTTCACGACCAAACCAAGGTCTCGTGGGAGGCGACGGTATTTATATTCATAAATCCATAATCGAGTCACTCACTCTATAAAATACTCTATATTATATCTTTGAACAATCTTAATTAATTTGCTTGGAAAAGAGGAACGTTATTTATTATAGATACGTTTCCTCATAACAAATTAAATCCGATAAAATGTCGGAGGAAATTGATTCTAAAATCGAATAGGTACTGTATCAGATTTGTTGAGCAATTATGTTTATAATTTTTTTATCTCTTGTTACAGTTTACGGCTTGGGTGGACGCCGTAATCTTCGTGTTCAGCTTGGACAACGAGATCAGCTATAATACGGTGTCGAACTACTTCAATAAAATGTCCCATTATAGGAATTCCGCAGAGATTCCGATCATATTGGTCGGAACCCAAGGTGAGTTTATTGAGGTTTTCACCTTGCTCCCGATATTACTTCATTTCATTTTCTTATCTTAGATTTCTAATAACTTATCCGTGGCTTTAGGAAAACTCATAATTTTAATGATAAATGATTGTATTTGATTGGATTTTCCTTCTTTACTTTGTTTACGTGATAATTATCAACTTTCCTTATTTTTTTACGTCATATATTTTTTTGTCTCCGACTTAACCGGTCACATACCGGTAACGTACATGTGCCGACCAAAACTTTAAGATGATTTATGAAAATATGGTACCTATACGGTGTCGGAAAGTTCTGAACTACTTATAACTAGTTGATACCTACTACCTACACCTACTAGAAACATATAACATACATACATATATACACATATATACATACATAACATATATATATAACATAAGAATTTTTATTAAAACGGTTGATGTTTATGTAGTAAAGTAAATCATTTATAAACTCAACAGCATGCCTGTATTTCCCGAAGGGTCAAGCAGAGACGTAAATCGTAATCGTAGTAAATCGTTATGTATAAAATTGACATTATATTTTAGATACTTATAGTATATCTAGTTCAAAATGTTCCGACTAGCTTATCTGGCGTAATGTGGGTGTGCTAATAGTACACCTCTACCTAATCCTCCGGGGAAACAAGGCGTGATGTTATGTTATATTGTTTAGATCCTATCCTATCCATTATCTCTAATTATCAAAACAGTTTTCCTATCAAAGAAATATGTTACACAGTCAATTTACATAATTACGTACACGCGTCCGATAGACGTATTTCCTATTAAATGATTGGTTGCTCTTCCAGATGCCATAAGTGAAAGTAGTCCACGCGTAGTAGACGACAACCGCGCTCGCAAGCTATCGAATGAGCTGCGAAGATGTTCTTACTATGAGACTTGCGCTACGTACGGTCTGAACGTGGAACGAGTCTTCCAAGACGGTAAGTGTAACGATTTTAAACGAACATCGAATATTTATGTCGGATGATGTCAGCTTGGTACGCGGTTTTTTCAACCACACTGTTTTTGGAATGTTTCTACCGTTGCTAATTTAAATAAATAGAATTGTTATTTACATTTCATTGAAATTGCTTTTGCGTAAATGGAGACAGGTCTTTAGGATTATTTTGTCACGTTTAATTTATTACTGTAAAAAAAATGTAGCTTATTGAAGACAATAATAACAAGACAGTGATGTAGCCAGATGGAACGCTAAATGAATAAATTGCTTTTTTTTTGTTAAAAATACTTGATTGCACTTGATGTTTTGCTGCTTTTTCAGTTTTTATCAATCGGAAATATGTCAAAACGTTCGACCGATAAATAATCCACGTGAAAATGTTATCATTTTGAGAATAATCTACTTATCTGATGCACGTAGATATCCATTTGCTACATAGGAATAAGGATTCTGTCAATTTCAAAGCATACCTATCCGTTAATGATATTAGACGTATCGATTATTCTACTGATCGAGATCGATAGAGAGTTATAAAATTACATAATACAGTTTTTTTACGATCACATCGTCTCGCGTGATGCTACGATGTGATGAGACTACAACCTGGTACTTATTAGCTAGTCTGTGGATCTCGTTTCGCTTGCGGGGTGTTCTAGGGCACGCAGTGGCAACACCGGCCCCCAGCCGCGCGGTCGTTTAGTTCGTTCTCGTTCGTTCGTCGCCGCGACATCGCATTGTTTACATTTTTTGACGTTTTTAAAGCGTCGTTTGTGTGATTATTACGATTATTTTCAATCTTATCCTGAATGGAAGGATGGAGAGAACACTTATTTTCAAGTCTAACATGTCGCCTATATCGAGTTTGAGGCGTCGCAGTTCATGCTACAACATACAAAGAGCAGAGGAACGCGATCGTAGGAAATCGTCTAAATTTGAATGTGCGTGAAAATTGTATTGTTCGATTAACCGTTTGGATCTAGTTGTCGTGTTTTTTGGATATCGAAATTGTGAAAGTTTTGAGTGTGGTGGTGATTATATTAGTGATTATTTTGTTTTACAGCGTGTCAGAAGATTGTGGGGACTAGGTTGTCAGCTTCGTCCCAATGCTTGTCTGGAGGTTCCAGGCCTGTGACTCCACAGCCGTTAGTGAATTCGCCAAGCCACAACCACTCAACATTCCTTTACAAGGTAATTATTGAACTATTACTTCCTAGCATTCGACTATGTTCGGTAAAACAACTTTGTTTTGATTACGATGCCATTAGGAGTTTTACGATATCAAAAAGTACCTACCTAAGTACTTACCTACTCAAAAGTTTGCATCATCATAATTATTCAAAAAGTTACTGCATAAGAGTTACAAACAAAAATAGTGCAAGAACTCACAGAAAGAAATGTGCCAACTATTTTTAGTTAAATACCACATGTTACTTCACACAATCCTTCCCATCTTGAATATTACACAATAGGATGTTATTGTCATTTGTACCACTAGAACAGATAAGCATAAATCATCATTAAATTGAATTAAGGACCAAAAAGGCAGTAAAGATAGTCTTCAGTACTTACAGAGGTCATGAACCACACAATGTGTGCCACTTTGTACACATGCTTTAGTCTCAATGACAATATTTAAAAAAAAAATAGGATGTGTGCATTTTTTTTTCTGTTTCAAACATATGGCTGTGGTTCACAGTATTTGTTTACTTATCCAGCCATTACCTACCTACTTTTACACAATACAGGTATAGACAAAAGTTAGTGACTCAAAAGTTTATTTCTGTTTTCTTAAGTTGCTGTAGGTAATCTTTAATTAGGGCAAATAAACTGTTTGTCTCTGTAACATCCTAAGATACATTTGTGTGCTAAAAGTACTAAATAAATAAACAGATTAACACATTCTTAACTCATTAGGGTTTAAAGAAGAAATGTCTGCATTCAAAAGCAAAATATTGTTGATTAGAGTGTGACATAACACCTTGAAACAGTTAAATGTGTAGTGTTTTTGCCCTAGTTAAATATGTAATGTATTTAATTATGTACTACCCTTTAAAGTATAAAAACACGCTAGATTGTGTTTATCCTAGCTTTACTTAAACTGTTAAACACTCAAATAAATGTGGAAAATACTCAAGCATTACTTAAAACTAGTTTCAACCAATCAAAAGGCTTTAAACGAGTTTTAAGTAATGCTTGAGTTTTGAGTGAGGTATAGAACCTCACTCAAAACTCAAGCATTACTTAAAACTCATTTCTATACAGGCCTTAGTCTTGTTTTTTCCTTGTTTAACAGTAAGTTTCTGTAATACGGACCATAGAGGCATCATAATGTAAGCAAATAACGAGTATTAATAACATAGATACTTACTTACCTGTCTTTCCAAACAATAACACTATAAATCTCATGAGTAATGAATCAATCATTAAAATAAGGTATTTATGGACGAACAGGTTAGCAGAAGGCTAAGTAAACAAAGCTATAAATAATATACTCAATACTGTGATAAATTAGAGAATTCACGGTCAGTGGGTCGTCTTAGGGACAGAGTTACACATAATTTCACGCAATTGCCATAAATTCTTCTGTCTGTAGCAGGTGGTGTTCTGTAGTTTCTGCATACCCTCGGGAGGAAGGCATGAGTTTATGTATTTATGTACCTCTCTTTAGTAGGTAGGTATGTGATACATACTGTGAAGAAAGATTTGATAATCAATCATATTGATAATTCTGTTTCCGGGCTCTTAAAATAATTCAAAATGTTGTCATGTTTTTTATTCAAAAATATAAATAAAGCAACAAACTGATAACATTTGAAACTGATAAAATTTCTCATCTGCATAGCCTTTTTTCAACTATGTTGGGCTCAGCTTCAAGTCCTACCAATATTATTTTCCTCTGTTGCACAAGATTTTTATTTTTTAAATGATCTGTTGATTGTTCAACCACATCATTGTGTGTTGAGTCATTTCATCATTTGTTGGTCATCAGCACTATAACATTTAGATTCATAGGGACCATGAGAGGACTGTGTTCTTATTTCTTCTTTAAATTGAAAATATCTTCTTATTGTATGCATACAAGGGCTAGTCTCTCAATCTATCAATAATTTTATTTTATTTATCAAACTATCTTTTTCATAGTGACAAACAGGTTGTTGTTTTCATCTTAGAAGGTTTTATGCAGGGACTGAATTACCCAAAAATTAAGGTACCTTTAAATTTCGATATGACGTCATACTGTTAAATAAGGGTTACCTAAATATTTCGATACCGTTATTTTTTCAGTACTTACCGGAATTTTGAGGTTGGAAATGCATACCGGTATATTTCGATAGAAGTACTAAAATACACAAGTTCGACCCCCCCGCGCACCCACGCCGCGTCGTCTTGTTTTTCGGTACCGAAATCGTGTAAAGGTTTAAATAACGGTTTAAAAAGGTATCGGTATAGTTCAACCCTTATTTCAAACCGGTACCGGTATATTTTTGAGGTATCTTAACCTTTAACCGTAACCGCTTTCAGTCCCTGGTTTTATGTCATGTTGTCATAACCAAACTATTATTTTACTGAAGGTAGGCTATACAGAATGGTCTGGAGACTTCTTTTGTGTCATTTCACAATGTAAAACAGTTCAGAATAAAATTCTACTAATTACTGTAATGTCTAAAATTTACTTTCATGAACTAGGTGAAGGAAACTTTGTTCCTAATTAAAATTTATTGTTTTTTAATACCTAGACAATTATGTTCGCGCTTATTAAGTTCCATTTAATTTAATTATATGCTCTACTGACAGTTCAAGTGCCGGATTTTTGTGAAGCAATCAACTAGGAATTGTAAAATTAGATTTCTGTCTTCATTTAATATCCATTTCGTTTATAATATTTGGTTTGTCTTGTTACACATACATATAACCAAAAATACCTGAAATACCTATTGTTAGTTAGTTTTTTCTATAATTATATAGTTTAGTTAGTGAATTATACTCCTTTTGTGTGTATTTTTCTAAAACACCTAATTGTTATTTCGAGTTTTAAACTCACTAGACCAGGTGCCTGGTTCGTAAAGAGTTACAATTTGTGAGTTTCAAAATGTTAGCAGATAAGAAATTGCTAATTGGATATTGGAACTGAAGCCCAGTTACGTATACTCATTTGGAAATTTCTTATCACTTTGTCTTATTAAATCACAGGTGTTCAGAAATATAAGAATAGTCCTTTTATTTTGCCTGAATGAAAACATATTTTTTTTATATAGTCAGCAAATAAAAATTCCATGAAGGATATGCCCCAGATTAAAATATTAGTCTACTATTACTATCTTCTGCCAGCGATTCCGTCCGCGTAAAACTTGTTCCCCAACCCACCCCGTCGCATCACATTGCCTGCCCGCGCAATTACTTCGTTTTCGCTTAGCGGTCTTTCTGCCTTTAATTCTTTTAGCTCGGCTCCTAAGGGCGCCCAGCGTGAAATTAAATGGCCATTTTCCAAAAAAGAACAGAACCATGCCGCCGCTTATCAATATTGCTATCACTAAATAATCTGTATGACAACTAAATATAACGGTGGTGACTGTTTGTTTTCATGTATTATTAAAGTAACACCTTATCTTAATCCAGCACTTAGGGGCATTCGAGTGGTGTGCTACGCATTCGATGTTGGTAGGGCATAGATCTATAAGAGGGATAGCTAGACGTACAGGCACAGCTGTACTATTGGTGCATGCTTACGCAAAAGGACCAAAAAAATAAAAGTTGGTTCTTTGTGGTAGGCTTAGAGATAAACTCTCTTTACCAATATCTCTATGGTCTATAGTGGCAGGGCTTCCGCGTATCTGCACCCTTTTTTTTTTTTTTTTTTTTGGATGGGAAATCATCAAATTACTTCTCCCGCTCTGGGCAGAGCGAGAGGGTGTGTCAGACTTTTACTGACTAAAACCCACCCGTGTTCCTTCCGTTGCCTGTGTGCCGGGGCCGCGATATCCCTTTCAGACAAACCCGCAACCCCAGCAGGCATTGGTCTTTCGACCCCGTCGGTTGGTGCTGACATCTCTTTGAGGCGCGCGTGGAACACAACGCGCCGTCGACACGGGCCTGGTCCTTATCCGACGGCGAGCTGCCCATTGCTCACCGTCCGCAGGCCCGCGCCTACGGTGGCCGGAAGTCGGCTCTTGACTCCGTATCTGCACCCTAATTCCGTAAAGATTAATCGCAATCTGTTTCATTTTGACAGTTCAATAACATTCTTTGCGTTATTTACGTTGTTGAGCAGACAATTTTTTTTGAACATATGACGCAATATATTGTTTTTCTTTTAAATTTATATATTTGCAATATCTTTCAAAATTATTCAGATTGTGATTGAGTGTGTGTTACGCAATTAGTGCTGATAATAGTAGACATTACTGGGAACAATTCCTGATTATAGTTCGATTGGGTTCGACGCTTCGTAGGCTCAATAATAATGTTACTGCTGAACATGGAAATCCTAATGAGCACTGTAATGAACTGCTTTAATGGGAATTGCCATAATCACTCTCTTGATGATGTTCTTGTGATACATACCTACCTAGCAGTTAGATAATAAAAGTGATCAGTAGAATAGAAAATCTTTTTTTTTTGTAGGGTTCCGTACTGCCAATGGGACCCTATTACTAAGGCTTCGCCGTCCGTCCGTCTGTCACAGGGCTGTATTTTTTTAACTGTAACAGGTAGACACTTGAAATTTTACTACTATGGCCTCTATAATAACAATAACAAAAAAAAATATAAATAAAGTAAAAAAAAAATAAGACGAAGAGATTAAAAATCGTGTTCAAAAAAAAAAATTGTATTAAATATTGTACGGTGGTACGGAACCCTTCGTGTGCTAGTCCGATTCGCACTAGGCCGCTTTTATTTATTTTCCAAATAACACACATAACATCACGACTAGTTTCCCCGAAGGGTCAGGCAGAGGTGTACCCATAGTACACCCGCATTTCGCCAGTAATGTTTAAGTCCCATGTAATAGGGGGCGATTTCCAATTAATAATCTGTTTGTCCTTTTATTTATCCTCATAACAAAAAATAGTATGACGTATTGATGCGGTCACTCGGAGTCGATGGTCTAATAAACATGATGATAAATCTAATCAAATGATATCAGTGTATAATCTTCTTGCGTAATATTAAAGTAGGTGACTGTACTACTTCGAAGAGTGAAAGCTTCCAATTTTGTCTCTCACGTAATCTTATAATCTATTCAATTTTCGTATCATTTTTGCGAAGATTGGTCTGTATAGGCCAAAAATGACAGTGTATGTGCGAGCAATTTCCGCTTCAATAATTTTTAATTACAAAGGAAATTTTGTCAACCTGGTCCTCTCTATCAGTGTTCCTACATTGAGATCTGATAAAGATAGAGCAAATAATTTTATTTGTATGCAGATGATTTCCAGGTGAATATGCACGTGTCAACACCATGCATAAACATCCCGACTCAAAGCTAACATTTATTGAACTCGCGACCCCGAGGACCAAGTCTTTCTGCCCCAACAAACGAGCGCGCGTATTTTCTTTATTTTTTTTCTTTATTCATAACATAACATCTCGCCTGTAAGTCCCGAAGGGTTATGCAGAGGTGTACTTACCCTATAGTACGCCCACATTTCGAAAGAACTTATGTTTAAGTACTTTGTAATTGGGGCGACCCTCTATTACTATCAACCGAGCACAAAACCGGACTCAAGGCTGCTACTGAGAAATTCCTGGTGGAGAAATGTAATAGCACTACCCGAACCGGGAATCGAACCCAGGACTTCATGCTCAGCAGTAGAGCTTGCGACCACTACATCATCGAGGCTTTCATGTAATATTTACTTTTATTAAGAACAATTCTTTATTGACAATTATTTTATATAATTTAGCACCATCTAAGGTGTGTCTATAACATATGGTATTTATGTGGACATAACTCAAATATTGCTGATCATTATATTCTTAGTCAAACTAGTTCCTCGGCATTTCAAGGTTATTACGTCGTGTAGGTAGAAAGATAATTGTATTACAATCTTGTTTTGATTATAGAAATCTGAGTTTTATATATTTTATAATGATATTGTTCTTTTCCGAATGTGTTATCTATACCCTACACTAAAATTATAAAGAGAAAAGATTGAATTTTTATTTGTAATGAATAAACTCAATCCTATTTGATATTTGGTCCTTTTACATCGTGCTAATTACTAAGAGGTTTATTTATAAACGTTACTTAAGTTAAGTAATGATTAGCGACTGTTTAATCATACATTTTTGACGTTTGAACGTCATTAACTTTATGCAACGTTTTTAAATAAACCCCATGTTTTACACTGATCGAAAAAAAATAGTTCATAATATCGAATATCAAACAAGCAGTCAGTTTTATAATTCCGCGCATTACGTAAATATGGGCCGAGTGAAATGTTTACTGTTTTTTATGTAGATTCATACTGGATGGGCTTGCTGTTTGATTTATTATATTTACTTTGAATCCTTCCTATTTATTAACGCGATTGACGTAGGTAGTTTTTGAGTAAATATTAAAACTAATATTATAAATGCGAAAGTGAGTTTATTTGTTACGCTTTCACGCTTAAACGGCTGAACCCGTTTGGATGAAATTTGGCACATGGGTAGACCATGACCTGGTTTAGGACATAGGATACTTTTATCCCGATATTCCCACGGGAACGAGACTTATACGGGTGAAACCGCGGGGCGCAGTTTTGTAATAAAGAAAAGTTTTATCGAAAAAACAAAACTTACCTTACCTTACCGTCGCGCGACAAGTCGCGCTGGTCTGCACAAGCCTTTAATTGTTATCAATCGATTTCCTGTTCATTGGGTGCCCTTCACGAACACGACTGATGGCCAAAGGTATTAAATAAAACAAAGCCAATTACTATCATACTATTTTATTTGATAGACGGGCTTTACATTAAAATTCAAGGAATAGATACAATAGTAGGTAGATACCTACTCTTTTTTCCTGTAAAAAAAAAAAAAACGAAAAGGGTACTGTTCGCGTCAAATAGCTTTGCCGGTCTGAAGTTAGGTTGCGCATGCGCGCTACTGTTTTATAAGGAAGATTGACTACTGCGCAGTCATTTATAGCCTACTTCAAAGCAGCAAAGTTATTTGACGCGAACTGTACTACTACTCAAAAGCAGTTCTTGAGGAACTAATTTTAAGGCGATCGAAGAATTCTTTTCTGTTCAAAATTAATTAAACTAGGGGCTTACATTATTATTTTTTATACAGAAAAACTTAATCAAATTTTCTTTAAGGCCACGTCTAAACACAGTAAGCAGAAACTTGCATACCTATTCTTAAAAACTTCTAATTACGCACAACTGCATCTCAATTCGCGAAGCATCACACAAAACGATTGACTCATACAAAGTTGCTGACAGCCATTCAAATTAACTTCAATAATTTAATCGAAGACAATTCAATCGATCCGATATAAATATTATCTCGTTTGAGGATCTCTGAATGACGTCCAGTTCCTAAAATAGGCTAACAATAAACTATTGTCCTAGATTTGTATTGTCTTGTGACGTCAAATAACAACATGGCTACGTTTTGCGATGTTCTTATTGAATCATAGAATGTATTAATCTAAGAAAGTGGAATATTATGTAAATTATACATTATATTATCTCAGACTTGTTGGTCTAGTGGTCGCAAGCGCTACTGCTGAGCATGAGGTCTTGGGTTCGATTCCCGGATCCGGCAAAGTGTGTTTGGGGTTTTCCATCTGGAATTTCTCAGTGGCAGCCCGGAGTCTGAATTTGTGCCCGGTTGGTGGCAATAGGCTCGCTCCCTATTACATGGGACTTAAACATAACTGGCGAAATGTGGGTGTACCATCGAAGAAGTTCATATCTAACCACCGTAAGGACTATTCTTGCTTGCAGCGCTCGGCGCACATACGTAGATTTCTAGGAATTAGGCGGCCATAAGTCGAAATTCCAATAATCGACTAATGACAAACAATTTTTTTCCTGGAATAGTAGACTACCTGACGAACAATAGCCAACCCCACCCACATCCCTAGACTGCGCGAGCGCGCTCTGCATTACTAGTCGAAACTTGATTGTCGCACTTACTGCACGTGAAAGTTCTTGACGCCCTTTTCGTATATCATTTTCTTCGGTGAATATTTTATGTGTCGTGTCATATTTGCTTGTTTAAGTGATGGATACCAATAATACAGGTAAGCCTTTATTAAATTAATATGAAATTGTATTAAATATATTGTCAATAAATGACTTAATGAGCCGTCAATAATACCCTTTTTTAGAAATGTTTTTTCTTTATTTTTCAATTTCAATCGAAAAAAAACTTTACTTCCGCACCTTTCCGAGTTACATTTTTGATTTCATTATATAGTATAAAGTCTTATAAAGAAAACTGCTTAAAATCAGCTGCTAGTTTTTGCTAGTTTTAAAAATAAACGAGTTTGAATTTTTTTTGACAAAAATAGGAAAAAAATCGGATTTTATGTTTTTGTGTTAATATTATTTTTTTATTGTTATAGGTTCACCTGGCTGCTCGGGGGTGAAAATGTTGACTCGTAAATACCTCTTCGATAAAATGAACGAGCAACATTCATTATCGATAAATGAAAAAATTAAATATTTAGAAAATTATTTACTCGTGTGTTACGGGGACACAGAAGAACATAAAAATGTGATAAAAAAGAAGTTTTCGTATTTTAAATGTGATTTGATAAAGAGGTGGTCTCGGGCGCATAGAATACTTGAAAACTTTTTGGCGGCCAATAATTCTTGGTTGGAAGGAACATTTGAGATCCCCGTAGACACGCATCAAACGCCAGGACGACCTACCAAATCTTTTACCGAATCTAGCGAAAGAACAAAGAGAAGAAAAACTGAAGGAGTCCGCGCATCTTACGACGAAGAAGTAATTGTTCACGCGGCACAAGTAATTTTACAAACAAAAGGAAAAAGAAACGCGTCTACTGTTTTAAAAGACATTACGAATTCTTCTGCGTCTGCCAGTGATTGTAAAAACAGACATTCAAAGTCTAAAGAAATAGAGCCCCTTACTCCTCTGCAAGCACTGACAATGTTTGTTGAAGCCGATTTGACCAGAAGACAGTACGAAATTATTCGAGCAACGAACAAAAGATTCTATCCACATTATGAATTATTATTGAAGGCCAAAGAAGATTGCTACCCACCCAAGGAGTCATTACGAGTGACGTCTACCTGCGCAGAAGGAAACTTACAATCTTTGTTGGATCACACTGTAACCAGATTATCCCTCTTCTTAGAAGAAGTCTTACTCACACTTGATGCCGTTGAAAGGAACTCGTTACTGTTTATCTGCAAATGGGGTTGTGACGGCTCTCAACAAGCCCAGTTTAAACAGAGACTCTCAAACGAAGATGAATCTGATGCTAATATTTTTATAAGCTCATTTGTGCCTCTACGAATTGTTTGTGGTGAGGATAAAAGTAAAATCGTGTGGCAAAATACAACTCCATCTTCACCTAGATATTGCCGTCCAATAAGATTTAGATTCGTAAAAGAATCTACGGACATCACAAAAGAAGAAATCAATTATGTAAAGAATAGTGTAAACTCATTAAACTTGACGAAAGTTGACCTCAATGGAGAGAATTTTTTCTTTCAACATAGTTTTAAAATGACTATGGTTGACGGAAAGGTCTGCAATGCAGCTACAGACACCAAATCGACCAGCAGATGTTATATATGTGGAGCTACATCAAAAGATTTTAATGATTTAACAAAAAAAAATGATGTACGCCCTGAAGCTCTTGAATTTGGCCTTTCCGTATTACATGCAAGAATCCGGATATTCGAAAGTGTGCTGCATTTAGCATATAAATTGCCCGTGAAAAAATATCGCGAGAGACGAACCGAAGAAGAAAAAAATCTAGAAAAGCAGAAGAAACTTGATATTCAGCAAATATTTAGAGAGGAGACAGGTCTTTTAGTCGATATGCCAAAAAGTAACTTCGGAAACACAAACGATGGAAATACCAGCAGAAGATTCTTCGAGAACCCTGAATTGGCTGCAGAAATCACTGGGATAAGTTATGACTTGATTATTAGATTAAAAGTGATATTAGAAGCCATATCAAGCGGCCATAAGATTGACGTAGCAAAATATGATAAATACGCCATGGAAACTGCGAAACTATATGTTGAGTTATATGGCTGGCATCCTATGACTCCAACGATGCATAAGGTCTTAATTCATGGAGCTTCAATAATAGAAAATTCGTTGTTGCCGATAGGGCAACTTTCGGAAGAAGCTGCTGAGGCCCGCAATAAACATTTTAGGTCTTATCGCCTAAACTTTGCTCGCAAGTTTTCGAGGGAAGAATGCAACTTAGATATTTATCATAGGTTACTATTAACATCCGACCCATTTATTAGTTCCATGAGAAAGACCAAAACAACCGCTTCAAAATTATTTTTGCCTGAGACAATGCAGCTATTAATTCCTGCTGAGCCAAACCGACCAATGGAAATTGATGAAAGCGGCGAAAATTTAAATGTAGATGAATAAGTCTCCAATGTATGATTGATTATTTTTAGTGATTATCTATTTAGCTTATGTAACTTTAATATTGTATAACGAATGTAAAGATCCTTTTAATAATATAATATATTTACTTACTTATTAGAACAAAATAAACTTTGTTTTATTTAATAATACATACCTGAAAGTATTACTAAAACGTAGACAGCTGTCCCTCCTTGGGGAAAGCCGTGAGTATGTCATATGTATTTTCAATATAATATTAAAAAACACTTTGAAATCATCTACGATCTCGAATAAAATATTTTTTGATAAAAAATCACAATTAGGTGCGCCTAACCACCGTGCACCAACAAATAATTTCGATAAGTTATTCCAAACACAGAATTCTTTTTATGTAACTATTTTGTAATATAAATATCACATAAAATAATTTTGGCCGCCTAAATCCTGAAAAACGATCTATGTGCGGCGGCTATAGAACCGGGCCGGTAACAGATATGTTCATCGTGTTCACAAAATAAAAAAATAAAAAATCTCCTGCCCCATACATCTTGACTGCGTAGGTATTGCACTTTTCTATGAAACAGCAGATAATTTTTTTAATAACCTACGAAAAATTTCAATGCAGGGGGTTCAGAATCATGTACTGAATCCATGGTATCAATTTTCGCGTCGATGTCCCTGCCACCCTGTATTATCTCATCTTATCTTCACTTCAAAGACTGTTTGTATGTTTGTCAATCAATAATGTCGTAACGGCTGAATAGACGAAGTCACCTTACTATGCCTTTGAGTTTCGTTTCATTTATTTTATTCATAAACAATTTACATTGTGTTGAATCCAGGCACATAAGTACATGCAATTTACATAAAAATACAAAAAACAAAATACAACTACATAAATTATTAATTAACATTCAAATAAAGTGTCAGAACAGTTTCAAATATAATGTCAAACAGTTTCAAGTATTATATACGTAATGTCGAACAGTTTTAAATATAATAACAAAAGATATATTATTTGTCGGTAAATTATACTAAATTATATAAAGTCAAATAATTAAAAACATAAAATATTATTCATTTATTATTGTATGATGACATTAATTTCGATATATTATACAGACATTTTCTAATAAAAAGGCCTCTAATTTTGCTTTAAACAAGTGGGTGTTATAAATCAAGTTCTTTAGCTCAGAAGGCAAGTTATTGAATATCTCTACAGCTTGATACGTCGAGTAATGTTCTACTATGTTAAATTTAGGTACTATTAGTTGTTTATTTTTTTTTCTTCGCGTGCTCTCTCTAATCTCACGTTCCTCTTGTGAGTTAGGAGTATAGTGCACTGACAGGTATTATGCTCGACAGTTGAATGCGTAGTGTTGAACAGACAAATTTTTCGAACATATGAAGCAATCGATTAGCAATATCCTTCTAAATGATTCAGGTAATGTTTGATTCTATGTTACCCAATTAGAGCACCCTTATTGCGTAACAATGAATCAATCATTATCGCTCGCTTAGCATGGCCACAATAGAAACGGCTTTGTTGACAGAAGAATAGACAAAATGACAGATAAACAATCACAATCTGTCATTTTGTGTATTCTTCCGTCGACAAACCCCGTAGAAAACCCGTTTTTATGTTTGTCGCGCTACGCGTGCTGGTCGTACAGGCGCCATGTTTTTTTACCTATAATTTACTTGTATTCCTAACTTTTTATACATAACTGCGCATTTAGTTTATTTATTCGATTCGAATGCATTGAAAACGGCAAGGTCATTCGAACTGTAAAACACCTTAATTGGTTCCTATCGACGTTTAATAACGCCTCTTCATATGGAAATGTCTGACTCAGTATCTAATTTCCATATACGTATCTGCAAGCTATTATTTTGTCCTTATAAGAAATTGGAGCTATCAACCTACCTACACACCAACATTGGAATACTTATATAAAACACTTATTGGGAAGTTTTACTTGACATACATTTCATATCTTTAAGTTTTAAGCGTTGTTGTTCAGTACATATAATAATCGTACTACCACTAATGACCAAATACCTTCCTTCTCTTGTATCGGCACAAACTATTTTTGACAATAGTTCTGCACCAGTCTAATATTTTAGGGTTACCAACCATACTCTAAAATAAAGTATTGTACTCTTTTTCTTGTAGGTGTACTTTAAAATCACTAACACAGACACAATAATACTCGTAGAGTACGCTAAAATACTCGTACTCTTTTTACATAAACTTACTTATGTTAGCTATATGTATACTCTCAGTACCCGCCACTTCAGCATTCACCGAGTCTTTTCGGACATGAATGTGAAGAGGCGAGGAGAGAGGAACAGAGATTAAAATTGATTAAAAATGAGCTTCTGATTTTTTTGACTTAGAATTAGGATGGAAAACAATAGAAATTGTTGTGTACCGCCAAAACTGATAAAAAGTACTTTTTTTTTTAAAGATATTATTGTAACTTTATTTAACCTCTTTGGAATCTGATATGACTCTACTTATTCTAGAAAAAGTTGACAACCCTAACTATGTAGTATAGCGGCGCAGCGCTGACAGTCCGGTGTACGCCAGAAGTGCGTTCAAGTGTCACCACTAGTGGGGGCTATAAGTCTTATTTTAATCTCATTCGTATTTGTTTCAGGACTCCCTACCACGAGGTCACCACACACTCTCAGCCTCATCCCACCACTTACACAGAGGCGCGCAATCCTTCGACGCATCCTCAAACAGCAGCGGAATCTCATCAACACACGTCGTCGAAATACACAGCACGAATGGTTCCGACACGTCATCACGATGGGGAAACTCGCTCGGCAGCCACGGCTCCTCATCAGGCCTCGTTTCCATCGCAACGGAGAATAACAACGTGAAATTTACCGCCCCACATTGTCTTGATAACTTACAGCCACCGAAAGATTCTAAGGACTTGCCGACACCGTCATCAACGCCGACGACGTCAAGAAAGTCTCGGAGGAGATCAAATCTCTTCACCCCTTCCAAAAAGGGGGACGATAGACTGAAGAATGGGGAGCTTGGGTCTGGCAGAGCGATTCCTTTGAAGCAGGGGTATTTATACAAGAAGAGCAGTAAGGCTCTAAATAAGGAGTGGAAGAAGAAATATGTGACGTTGTGCGACGATGGGAGGTTGACGTATCATCCTAGCTTACATGTAAGTTTAAATTCTCTTTTCTTATATATTTGGAGGTTGAGGAACAGGGTGTTAAGCTCACTCATCTTCTTTAGACAAGGGAGGATCCTCCGACTAGACGGGTGTCGTGTCTGGCGGGCAACTGCCCAACGATTGATGTCGGATAGTCATATAAATGTCGTTCGCGCGGTAAACTCTAATTGCACGATGCAGGATTTGTGTGACTTCAGGATTTTGTGTGACGTCGGGTCTTTGATGCGTAGTTCGCATGTGGCGATGTAGATGCCGCCACATACTGTTCTCAACCATCTTTTTAAAAGCTGTGATAGGTTATTTATCTGAAGTGTGAGGCACTGCAGTTTAATGGTGTCAAGAGTTATTTATAGTGGCAAGAAACAAATTTATTTTAAAACCAGTCCAATTTCGTAATCAATTCTGCATTATTAATAACTTGATTTTGTCCTGTATTTAAATAGCTGTTTAAGATTTTTTTTTATTATTACATCATTCTCTATTCTCTTCTAATACATTCCTACTCATAAACATTAAAATATAAAAGACCAATCTCCCCTTCTAAAATTATTTTTTAACAATTTCCAGAACTATATGGAAGACCAATCTCCCCTTCTAAAAGTATTTTTTTTACAATTTCCAGGACTATATGGAAGACGTGAACGGCAAAGAGATATCTCTTCAGTATGTGACGGTCAAGGTCCCGGGACAGAAGCCGCGCGGCTCCAAGTCCATCATCACGACCGTGCCGGGGTACAACGGGTACAGCAGTCTGGATATACATGATAGTATTGGAGGACTGTCTCTCGGTGAGTAATTAGCAACTTATGCTATTAATAGTCGTGTGACTATAATATTTCAAGTAATGGCATTCGTTATACCCCATTTACACTCAGCTCACTTCCACGGCAGTGAGCAGGGAAGTAGGCAAGGAAATGGGCAGGACGAGAATGTAAACACGATACTTCTCTGGATGCTGCTACAGTTCGCGTCAAATAACTTTGCCGCTCTGAAGTAGGCTACAAATGACTGCGCAGTAGTCAATCTTCCTTATAAAACAGTGGCGCGCATGCGTAACCTAACTTTAGAGCGGCAAAGTTATTTGACGCGAACTGTACGGCAGTATTTAGGGAATTATTGCCGGCAGCGCGAGGAGCAGTGGCAGGTGCTGAATGTGAATGAGGTATTAAGAAGATGAATAGCGGACAAAAACTTGCTTCAAGCAACTATCTTCTTAAACCTATGTGTCTGTAGTGAGGGTTAGTCAAACGACGGAATCAACGTCACACCTCACAACACTGCCATTCAAAATCTTCCCACCTACGAATATGTGCTAGTGGTTAGTCCTCGAGAATTTTATTTACGTCCAAGTAGAATCCTCGCCGTGATCCTTCGAGTCTTGTTAAAAACTCAAATAAACAATTCTTACCTGCCTTTAAAAAACCAACCACTTACCTCAAACCCTTTCTTTTCAGGGTACAAAGACAAACCCACCCGGGCGACAGACAAAGCCCTAATGTCAGCGTTTGATACGATGAAGGAGCCTGCGACAAGCCGGCAGTCACTGGCCTCTGAGGCGGAGGTCGGTTCTACCAACGGACAGGACAAGGACACGCCGCATGTGAAGAAGAGGCATCGGCGGATGAAGAGCAGCGGGGTTAAGAAGGATGGGGATGAAGGTATGTGCTTCTGAGTTTTCTTCTTAAGGGTCTGCGCACGAAAAATACCTCTGTTGTCCTAATTTCTTATCTCAAAAAATCAATCTGCCTAGCCTTTTCCCAACTAAGTTGGGGTCGGCTACCAGTCTAACCGGATAGTCATATTTTTTCTTATCTAATTGTGAGAAAGCTAGAAATAATTGACACAAACAAAGTACAGTTTTTAACACTTCTGCCAAACCTTTCAGGGAATACACATACAGATGTGTTGTTGTCTTGTCTTATATAAATTTTCCTTCTCCAATTCCAGAAGGCGAATACGCAACATCATGCGAGTTCACTATAGTGAGCCTGGACGGCAAGCGCTGGCGCTGGGAGGTGTGTGGCACGGGCGGCGCGGGCGGCCCGGGCGGCGCGGGCGCGGGCGCCGCCGCCGCCGAGCGCGACGCCTGGGTGGCCGCCGTGGAGGCGCAGATACTGGCGTCGCTGCAGGGCCGGGTGAGACAGCTGAGCTTCTTTCTTACCTCAAACAACAGTAGACTGACTAAATTACAGACCCGCCTAAGAAAAGACCAATAGAATAGCTCAGTGTTCGGAAAACTGCGGCTCTTTGGCCTATAGAGTGCGGCTATGTGCAAAATGTCAATGATTGCGAGCGTAGATACGCGCGAGGCTCGGGATTTCGGTCATTAAAGCAGATTAAAAAAAAAAAAAACATACTATACTGAACCTACCCCCCTTAGCTAATAGCTTTATTAGCTAAGGGGGGTAGGTTCAGTATCGATAAAGGTACCCAGGGAAAAAAAAATGCAAGGTCATCCTAATTTAGTACCTACTAACTTAAAATAGCAATCGTTTAGAATTAAAATTATTTTATTTGTTTAAATGCTTTAATTACTTACCTACTATGGAACGCGTTGTTTTGTCCTTCACTTTTTGCGTCCGAATACTAAGGGCCTGCGCATTATTTAGTACTGAAAACGGCGCGCGACAGTTTTGAAGGAGATAAGCACGCTAAAGTAGGAAGCAGAAATACTTGGAATTTTAATTTACGTACCCAGTTACCTATCCTTCATCCGGCGTTATCGAAGTGTTCGGGCGTAGGTATTTCATTGCGTTCGATAGTAGGTAAGTTAAATGATTAATTAGCATTTAAACAAAATAAAAACTTATTTTAAGTAATATTTTAATCAATTCTAAACGATTGCTATTTAATTAGTAGGTACTACATTAGGTTCATCTTATGGTAATTTTCAGTTTTTTTAAAGGTATAATTTTTTTATTTTTTACGGGGTCCTTTATGGACTCTGAACTCACGCTAAAGTTATGGCACGCAATTTCTTTAACAGCCTGTATTTCAAAGATTTATTTCCGAAGTACTTTCACCAAAAATTAACAGGACGTAGAAAATTAATCATTTAAACCCTTCAAAGTTCACGAGTTGTTCGTTCGTTCGTTTTTCAAGTTCAAGTTTTCTGCTACTTTCCTATCGCAGGTATGCTGGAAGAGATTTCTTTAGAAATAAGCATCATCTTTGTACGTTTTTTTCTGTTCCTTTTTTCTTGTCTATTTATAATGTGTGTACATAAACTGTTAAATAAATAAAGTTTTCCGAGGTTAACTTGTTAATAAGTAAGATATCTTCATCATAAATATTATCATCGCTGATATGATGACGATGAAGGCATCCTAGTTCTTAGCAAGTTAACTTTAGGAAGCGTTGTGGAGTGAAAGAGGATGGGAGTTTTAAGGATTAAGAAAAGTGTATTGAGACAGTTTGGACACACAGAACGGATTGGCTCTCATAAGAAATCTTCATTCTCATTCTTCATTTATTTTACATTATAATAATTTTATTGTATGTTGTATTAACAGACGTCCCGGCAGCCAATGCCGACGGGTGCCAACTCGACGGGCGACGTGCGAGCCACCTACTACATACGTAGAGTAAACGGCAATGATAAATGCTGCGATTGTGGTGCTGCAGGTATGTTACTATGCTCACCGTTTTACCTCAGCTCTTTGTAAAACTCTAGTCCAGGGCTTCCCAAACTTATTTTTACTGTTACGCCCTTGGGAGTTTACCATTTTTTTGCGACGCACCCTCCCCCCTCCTTCTAGCCAAAAAGTACCTTCCAGAGTGTAGTTCTACCCTAGTAACAAGTTACATAACTCCAAATAACATAATTGCAACCTGTACTTGTTCGTTATTGCCCTGAAAAGTCTGTTTCGCACAAGTACGATGTCGCAAATATTAATGGAACCCTCAATGCTGCAGTAATGATGGCACGATCTTCATGAGAAACTGAGCTAAAAAATTCAAACAATTTGTCTTTGGGGTATTGGAGCGGCTGAAGTCACAGGACAGGCACAGTTAGGGAAGCCCTGGTCTAGTCCATTTTGATAGTCTGGCTTGGCAAGATGAAAAAAATCATAAAATCTCAGAATGAGTGTAAAATCTATGCGACGGCGGTGTGGCGCATGGGCGATATTAATTTGTATACGCAAATATGCGGTCCGGCGCCGCTGCGGGTCCGGCGTCGTGTACATGAAGCCTAATTGTATCATCATCTTTACTTTTTCAATCTATCTATAATACACTAGGATTTATAGTGGCATGGGTATAAAGTTGACACCAGTACCCTAATTACCAGTGATAGGAATAGGTAGTGCCTATTTGCCTAAACTTCGAAGAACAGAGACGAGACTTCCTTAGGACTAAATTTTTTCCGGGACATCTGTCCCGAAATTTGGGACAACACTTTTAAATACATTAAAAAAATATGTTATATGGAATAAGTAATTCTTCTATATTTACCTAAAGTTTGCGACTAGACATAACATTTATAATTCATAACTCCATAATAATAACTTATCCTCTATGGGCTCTAAAGGAAAAATAAAACACATAGAATATTGTTGTAACAAATATATGTATATTTATATTATTTTTTAAATATGACGTAATTGGAAAGCACGAAACAAAATGTACAGACGGAAAAAACTTAAGTTACAAATTTCTGTTTATCTATATATGTCATATTTATTTTACTGACGTTGAGTGATGCAATTTTAACTCAAATCAAAGTACAAATTAACCTTTGAAGTATAACATTTAGGACAATCAGTTTTAATAGTGAACTACTAACTGTTCGGTTTTGATATAGATCTTGACGCATAAAAAATTGCAAAGAATTTGAAAATCTTTATTTGTGTTACAAATACCATAAAAAATAAAGAACGATTTTAATTTAATCATCTTGATTCGATTCGTCAAGTTCAGTATCAGAGCCGAAATTTTCTTTGTCAGATGAGTTATCTAAGTTAAAATGCACAATCATAATTTTTTCTACATTTTCAACTGTCAGGCGATTTTGTTTTATGTTAAGAATCCATTTATAAGTTGAAAACGACCTTTCAACATCGACTGAGGTTAAAGGCGCGTACATATAGTATGATCGCTCATCCCTTCCTGCTGTTATCGCGTCACATATGTCTCTAATTTTATCTAGATCGGGATTTCTGTCCATGACATTTACGAGTTTATTTTTTATAGGCTCAGACGAACACCAGCTAAGCCAGTTCTCACGTGATCAAATATTTCAATGGATTCCGTTAGAGTTAAATTCGATTTTTGTAATTTCTTTAACCCAATTTGTATATCTTTAAAATATTCCTCAATGTAGTCCAAGTCCGATTTCAAGTTTTCCTTTTGAAGAACATTTTTGGCACACCTAATAGAGAGCGCGTCGGAACTTCTTAAAAGATTTACAATTGTTTTAATTCGATCGTAATATTTTGCATAATGACACTGCCTCCAACCAAGTACCCCATCTTGTTATAACGGGTTCTGGAGGAAGCGGCATGTGGGGAAAGGTGTTTTTTAACAAGCGCACTCTAATAGGTGACTTTAAAAAAAAAAACTACGTTTGAAATTAATTTATCTAGATCTGAGTATTCGTATCGTATTTTTTCTGCCACGAGATTCAGTGCATGTGCTAAGCAAGTGATGTGTTATTTTGCATAATAGGACACTGCCTCCAACCAAGTACCCCATCTTGTAATAACGGGTTCTGGAGGAAGCGGCATGTGGGGGGGGAAAGGTGTTTTTTAACAAGCGCACTCTAATAGGTGACTTTATAAAAAAAAAAAGATTACGTTTGAAATTAATTCACCTACATCTGAGTATTCGCATCGTATTTTTTCTGCCACGAGATTCAGTGCATGTGCTAAGCAAATGACGTGTATCATGTTGGGCAAATAATTTTTCAGAACACGTCCCGCTTTTAGCATATATGCTACACTATCAGTGCATAATACAGCAACGTCTCCTACTTTGGATTCATACGAATCGCGCCACATATTTTCAAGGCAGTCTGTTACAAATTGGGCAATTGTGTTCCCATTATCAATTTCTAGTACTTTGCAAGCAACTAAAAATGGTTTTTGTGTGATTGCATTTAAAGGTTTTACAAGAAAATGTACCATGTATCTGCCCAAAAAATCAGTTGTCTCGTCTAAAGATACCCACAGCTTTTGATTTGCAGTTTGTTCATAAATCGAGTCAATATTTGTTTTAAAAATCTTATCTAAATAAACTTTTCTCAGCAATGATTGCTCAGGAACCTTTTGTCGATTTGTACAATTGCAGCAAATATATTTATGGAAGAATTTTTTGAAAGCGGGGTTGTTTACTTGAATCCAAGGTATATTACATAATATGAGAAATTGTACTAGGTCCAAATAAAATTCTTCATTTGGTTTCTTACTTGTCCCTTTGTGTTTCGGACCTTTAACGTGCCTCTTGACACTACTAAGTTTAGCTGTTATACTGCTCTCACACTTAGAACAGTAAATCAAATTACTGGCCGGGTCGTAATATAATTCAGGATGAAGTCCAATCCAACTTTGTACTGTTGCTTCCTTAGGGTTGTTCGCCATCGCCAATCTTAATGGTCTCCAAAAAGAGGTACCTAAAATAAAATAAAATTTTATAGTTTTCCATACCTCAAAAGGAAAAACAAACCCTTATAGACATGGGGAGGTGGAAGGGATAGCGGGAGAGGCGCGCGCATTCCACCTAGATGCATCGATTGTATCGATTTGAAGATTTTATTATTTCATTTTACGCTCTAATAAAGAAATACGGTTAGAAAATATGAACACGCGTAGCGTCATGGTTATTGAAATTGTTTTTTTTCTTTTACAGAGTTACATTTTAGTCAATGCGCAAAGGACATAATCCATTTTGGTACAAATATAAAAAGAGCCGGCCAGAAAAATTTTATATTTTGATAGAATTCGTCCGCCTTAGCATTTCTTTATGACACCAAAGATGTAGCATCACATGCTTGGTAGTATTTAAGTTTACTTTTATATTTGGACCAAAAATTAAATGCGGATGATGTCCTGTCTTGTACGTAATGGTCATCAAATATTAAAATAACCATTTTTTTTTCTTTAAATACCTTTCATACACAATAATTATCTTAAAAACTCCACTCAAAAATGTCAAGTTCATACAACTGCAGATCAAGCTAGACTGTCAAATTGCTAGTTTAAGATAAAATAATATATACATTTATGTTCTACTTTATATCTAACTTACTGTTTGTTTCCCTACAAGAAATAAAATAAATAACTTTAGTCAAAACATTAAAAAGTAATAAATTTTGACTTACCGTATTATTTGATGTAGACATACAGGAACAATGTTATTGCAGCAAATCGTAATCCATAAATTCAAGCCAAGGTAGTCGTATTAGGAAGATCCAATGAACCAAAAAACGTGGGAGGGTCAAAAACAATATTCACAGAAACAATACAGGAAGATGCGCACTTAACAGACCGAAGTACCAGGAGTGAAGTGAGGGTAACCTGAGCGCGCCGGCACGAGGGACGGTAGGGGAAGGTATGTAGACCCTCCCCGCACCGCACAGATATGCGACCATGGCGGTTTCTTTTTGTAATTTCTAAGAATAGATAACGAAATGCGCTGCCGTAAAAGTCGTATTGTACTTTCGGTGCAATAAAGATTAAATGATGTTTTTAAAGTTTAAGTGTGTTACTAAACAATGTGATAAGGCCATTATTTTAATATCATGCACATTTTTAAATATACTTTAGAATTATATTTCATTAAGATAAAATACAAATACCGTTTGTTTTTGAAATGATAATTTCGTCCTACTATAGAGAATGCTAAAATTATTAAAAAAATCCGTTTTATTATTTTAAAGACAAAATGTCTTTTTTTTTCAATTATACATTTGAACTTTAGAAATCTCATTAAACGTAGCCGAGAGTGAGCTAGAAAGAAGATATTTACTTCGAAACGTGTACGGCTCCTTATACAAACATTGTGATTCATAGTATTAAGATCAACAAGTAATTTACAAAATAATCTCCAAAAAAAAAAAAACACAATTTTATGGTTGTAACGACTGTGAATGTTATTTATTATGTTATGTCTGGTCGCAAACTTTAGGTAAATATAGACGAATTACTTATTCCAAATAACATATTTTTTTAATGTATTTAAAAGTGTTATCCCGAATTTCGGGACAGATGTCCCGGAAAAAATTAAGTTCTGAGGAAGTCTCCGTTTCTTGTGTCTGTTCTTCGAAGTTTAGGCAAATAGGCACTACCTATTCCTATCACTGCTAATTACGTAAAACACGATCAATCACATTCTGAATCGTTTTGAAACAGATTGCTAATCCATTGCTTCTTAAGTTTGACAAATAAATCTTCTCAACAACGTAAACAACGCAATGAATGTTGTTGAACTGTCAAAATGAAACAGATTAGTCGTAATCGTTAACGAAAATGTGTTACGCATTTAGATAACTGGTTTGCATACTCAAACATCGAGACCAAGCATTATATGCAAATTGATAGGGCGAACTAGCGACGCATTACGCTAATGAGGTTATTAAACTTTCCCAATATTCTTTTGAGATTCTATAATACAAATCTAATACACAAAAACATTTATTAATTTTGTAATAACATACCCAAAGACAAGTTAGTTAATTGATTCAGGCGTGACTTTGCGGAAATCCATTATAAAATACAATGACCCGGACCCGACGTGTGTACACGTCAAGCTCCCACTGCTCTCGACGCTTGACGTGTCCACACGTCGGGTCCGGGTTTGCAACAAGTCAATAGCCATCCTGAGGATGTCTCGTTGAGAGGTGAAACACGTGTCGATTTCTTACAGGGTTCTTTATGACTCCTTCAGAACAGTTACGCGGATCAGGTTATTAAATATACGTTGCAACAACAAGGCAACAGGCAACTTGATCATTCACTTAACATGTATTTCTATTACAGATCCAGACTGGGCGAGTTTGAACCTGGGCGTGTTGATCTGCATCGAGTGCTCGGGCATACACAGGAACCTCGGCTCGCACATATCGCGAGTGCGCTCGCTGGATCTCGATGAGTGGCCGTGAGTTTTATACTTTTGGAACTGTTTCTATAAGCATAATCAGTCTATTATGTTCCCACTGCTAGGACTTAGGCCTCTTCACTGTGAGAGGGAGTGGGTTGTAATCCACCACACAGGCCGGGTTGCTCATACTGATAAAAATATCGATAATGCTGTATTTGTAGGCAAGCTCTTTTTGCATCACCATACGTAAACAATTTTACTCACTGTTCATCTTCGATGTTTTTTTTTATTCACTATGTTGTGTAGTCCATGGTCGTCCTTTTTGAAGAAAAATGAAATACAGTACATAATAATATTTACAATGAATTTGCTCGAAAAGAGCGTTTTCCAAGCAGTCAATTTGTGCGGAAAGTGTCACTTTTTTTCACTAGTGCTTTTTACGTTTCTGTTTTTTTTTAATTTTTGTGGTCGTCGTCAGCCCGTCTCGTCTCAGAGATTTTATTATTTGAGAAAAGTTTTTCACAAATTAGTATTTACAAATCAGATGATGATGATCTGCTGGGGTTGCGGGTTTGTCCGAAAGGGATATCGCGGCCCCGGCACACAGGCAACGGAAGGAACACGGGTGGGTTTTAGTCAGTAAAAGTCTGACACACCCTCTCGCTCTGCCCAGAGCGGGAGAAGTCATTTGATGATTTCCCATCCTCAAAAAAAAAAAAAAAGATGATGATGATGACGATGGCGATGATTATGACGATGGTCAAAATCAAAATGTCGAAGTCAAAGTCAAAGTCGAATCAAAGTCAAAGTCAAAGTCAAAGTCGAAGTCGAAGTCAAAGTAAAAAGCAAAGCCAAAGTCAAAGTCATGAATTTTGGTTTTTATCATTCGTATACGTCGTCGTATGTTAGATGTTACACATCACAGGCGACTGCCGTAAGGCTCGCTCGCTTTTTTTTTGATTTCCTCGCACAATGCGTAGTAAAACGTTGTATGATACACGTGCGTAAGATGATTTCCGACGAGTGGCATTTTTATTCACGAGCGAGCGAAGCGAGCGAGTGTATAAGTCGACACACCTACCTTCCGCACCTATAGCATATATAACTATTTTTCAACAGTCTTTCTTTCCGGCAGTTGGGCTGTGCTTTAATTGTGTTTTTCACATTTTCAAGAGAGTCTATAATGCAATTTAATTAATTTTATGTTTATTTTCATATTTCAGGTTGAGTCACGTGAGCGTAATGGTATCTTTGGGCAATGATCTCGCGAATTCAATATGGGAGGCTGACTTTAGAGGTCACGTGAAACCCATGGTCACATCTAGTCGAGAGGAAAAAGAAAGGTTAGTCATTTTTAGGGTTCCGTAGTAAACAAGGAACCCTTATAATTTCGCCATGTCCGTCTGTATGTCTGTCCGCGGCTTAGCTCAGAGACGATTCGTACTAGAAAGCTGTAATTTGGCATATGTATACATATTAATCATGCCGACAAAGTGGTAAAATAAAATCAAGAAAAACATCAACAACAATATCGTTAGAAAGGTCTTTCAAAAATATTGTGACTTTGTTGAAACCATTTTTGGATTCAGGGATCCGTTTGCGAAATATCAAGCTTTTAACTAAATTTTTTTGTTATTCAAGTGTGTGTCCCTCTTCTAGCTAAATGGTTGTAAGTACTTGGACTTGTGAAAAAATTCACAGCAGTAGTATATATAACGAAATTAAAAGGAAAACTATGAGAACTAAGTAGGCTGTACTGGTTAACGAGAAATAATCAACCAACTTAAATTTTCAGTTTGAAAAACATGATCTCAACGAACACGTTTTTCAACTACAATGTTAAGTTTGTTCTTGGGATAAATTCATCCCAACTACGGAACCCTTCATTGTGCGTGGTCCGACACGCACTTGGCCGGTTTTTTTGGGTTATGATTAAATAATTTAAAAAGATATAACAAAAGTGACTCAGAAAATAAAAATGTGTGCTGGGACACATAGTAGAAGTGAAACTTCAACGGACAAGTGGAAAAACGAAACGCAGCGAAAAAGTGGAAAAACGAATGGCAACGGACAGGTGGAAAAACGAATCTCAACAAAATTTTAACTTGAAGTTTTACGGGCAGATTGTTAATGTACTTGTCCAATTTGAAAACCTGCCTGTAAAACTTCAAGTAAAATTATTGTTGCGATTGGTTTGCCACACGTCCCAGCACACATTTTTTTTCGCAGGTTTACTGCAAATTATGATTTGGTTAGGTTAGGTACATTTTAATAAATGCATTTTTTTATTTGTACATATGTATTTTATTTTAACAAACAAAAAAACTGAATTCAATCCGGAACCAAAAAAAAACATCTTGTCTACTCTAAACTTATGCACATACAAAGGAACATTAACAAATGCACATCTTTACACGGCCCGTACCCCAGTGACGCCTACATTGCATAAGGTGCTGCCTAGCTAGCCGAGCAGGGTGAGCGGTTACCACGCATCTTTTTTCTAATACTTGCATTTTTAAACTCGTGATTTCTTTCGAATGGAATGTCCAAATTGAATAATTCAACAAGTTTTATAAAGGTATTGATGCAGTCTTAATTTTTTTTAATAAGGATTAATACCAAGATACAAATAAAGAGACTTTTCTAGCGGCGGTATTTCAATTATTTATTCTTTTAAATAAAAGAACACTTATTGTGGCATAACTATAATAGTTAGACATATGGTGTCGCGACACATTTTGGAAATAATGATGTGTTCTACAAAGTCGTAGTACATTATTTTATTCTATCATCAATAGTTTTCGCAGCGCACGCGATGTAAATAATATTTTAGGTATTTTTTTTACACCTTTTTTTTACACATTATTTGAGTTTTAGTAAGGATTCCAATTTTTTTGAAAATATAATATAGCCTATGTCATTCGGTGATAGTGTAGCTTCCCAACAGTGAAATAATTTTTGAAATCGGTTCAGTATAAACAATAACAACAACAATATCAACTTGATTCCAATTTATTCTCTCCCTCCGCCGCTGCCGCCTCTCACACGCGAAAAGCGTTACGGCCGCGTGGAGGGGGCTCCACGCGGCCGTAACGCTTTTTCGTGACAGAAAAAATCCTAATACCCTCCGTCTATATAGAAGTTTCACTTTAATTATAGGAATTTAGTGGAAGCTATTTGTTGATGTTCGGGGAAGCTTTACCATTAGTTTTTACCACTAAGCAGTGATGTCGTATGGGACCTTAAATTATTATCTTTTCCTGAGGATGCCAAACTCTGTCAAAGTACCTACGATGCTTTTGGTATTCCAGATATTGGCGGCTGTGATTATCTGCTATTAGGTGGACTGCAGGATGGTTTGCCACCTTATAAAATTAGAGTTAGCATTTTTGATAGTGGCTATCCGTTTTGTGGTTGTCCACAATCACATGGAATAATTACTATGTCATCCGTGCATGGTTTAATTTTATTTTTATTATCTTCAGGTGGATCCGCCTAAAATACGAACGTCGCGCTTTTCTAAGCAGTGAAGTCGTAGCAACCGGTATCGAGGCTCTCCGCACAGCCGGCGCGCGCGGCGGCGTGGCGGCGTTAGCGCGCGCGCTGTCGGTCCCGCCGCCGCGCGCGCCCGCGCCGCACGACCGCGCGCTCGCACTGCGGGCGGCGGCCGCGGCCGGGCACCTGGCGGCGGCACAGCTGCTCATATGGGTATGTATAGTAGCTCTCCGCGCGCCCGCGCCGCACGACCGCGCGCTCGCACTGCGGGCGGCGGCCGCGGCCGGGCACCTGGCGGCGGCACAGCTGCTCATATGGGTATGTATAGTAGCTCTCCGCGCGCCCGCGCCGCACGACCGCGCGCTCGCACTGCGGGCGGCGGCCGCGGCCGGGCACCTGGCGGCGGCACAGCTGCTCATATGGGTATGTATAGTAGCTCTCCGCGCGCCCGCGCCGCACGACCGCGCGCTCGCACTGCGGGCGGCGGCCGCGGCCGGGCACCTGGCGGCGGCACAGCTGCTCATATGGGTATGTATAGTAGCTCTCCGCGCGCCCGCGCCGCACGACCGCGCGCTCGCACTGCGGGCGGCGGCCGCGGCCGGGCACCTGGCGGCGGCACAGCTGCTCATATGGGTATGTATAGTAGCTCTCCGCGCGCCCGCGCCGCACGACCGCGCGCTCGCACTGCGGGCGGCGGCCGCGGCCGGGCACCTGGCGGCGGCACAGCTGCTCATATGGGTATGTATAGTAGCTCTCCGCGCGCCCGCGCCGCACGACCGCGCGCTCGCACTGCGGGCGGCGGCCGCGGCCGGGCACCTGGCGGCGGCACAGCTGCTCATATGGGTATGTATAGTAGCTCTCCGCGCGCCCGCGCCGCACGACCGCGCGCTCGCACTGCGGGCGGCGGCCGCGGCCGGGCACCTGGCGGCGGCACAGCTGCTCATATGGGTATGTATAGTAGCTCTCCGCGCGCCCGCGCCGCACGACCGCGCGCTCGCACTGCGGGCGGCGGCCGCGGCCGGGCACCTGGCGGCGGCACAGCTGCTCATATGGGTATGTATAGTAGCTCTCCGCGCGCCCGCGCCGCACGACCGCGCGCTCGCACTGCGGGCGGCGGCCGCGGCCGGGCACCTGGCGGCGGCACAGCTGCTCATATGGGTATGTATAGTAGCTCTCCGCGCGCCCGCGCCGCACGACCGCGCGCTCGCACTGCGGGCGGCGGCCGCGGCCGGGCACCTGGCGGCGGCACAGCTGCTCATATGGGTATGTATAGTAGCTCTCCGCGCGCCCGCGCCGCACGACCGCGCGCTCGCACTGCGGGCGGCGGCCGCGGCCGGGCACCTGGCGGCGGCACAGCTGCTCATATGGGTATGTATAGTAGCTCTCCGCGCGCCCGCGCCGCACGACCGCGCGCTCGCACTGCGGGCGGCGGCCGCGGCCGGGCACCTGGCGGCGGCACAGCTGCTCATATGGGTATGTATAGTAGCTCTCCGCGCGCCCGCGCCGCACGACCGCGCGCTCGCACTGCGGGCGGCGGCCGCGGCCGGGCACCTGGCGGCGGCACAGCTGCTCATATGGGTATGTATAGTAGCTCTCCGCGCGCCCGCGCCGCACGACCGCGCGCTCGCACTGCGGGCGGCGGCCGCGGCCGGGCACCTGGCGGCGGCACAGCTGCTCATATGGGTATGTATAGTAGCTCTCCGCGCGCCCGCGCCGCACGACCGCGCGCTCGCACTGCGGGCGGCGGCCGCGGCCGGGCACCTGGCGGCGGCACAGCTGCTCATATGGGTATGTATAGTAGCTCTCCGCGCGCCCGCGCCGCACGACCGCGCGCTCGCACTGCGGGCGGCGGCCGCGGCCGGGCACCTGGCGGCGGCACAGCTGCTCATATGGGTATGTATAGTAGCTCTCCGCGCGCCCGCGCCGCACGACCGCGCGCTCGCACTGCGGGCGGCGGCCGCGGCCGGGCACCTGGCGGCGGCACAGCTGCTCATATGGGTATGTATAGTAGCTCTCCGCGCGCCCGCGCCGCACGACCGCGCGCTCGCACTGCGGGCGGCGGCCGCGGCCGGGCACCTGGCGGCGGCACAGCTGCTCATATGGGTATGTATAGTAGCTCTCCGCGCGCCCGCGCCGCACGACCGCGCGCTCGCACTGCGGGCGGCGGCCGCGGCCGGGCACCTGGCGGCGGCACAGCTGCTCATATGGGTATGTATAGTAGCTCTCCGCGCGCCCGCGCCGCACGACCGCGCGCTCGCACTGCGGGCGGCGGCCGCGGCCGGGCACCTGGCGGCGGCACAGCTGCTCATATGGGTATGTATAGTAGCTCTCCGCGCGCCCGCGCCGCACGACCGCGCGCTCGCACTGCGGGCGGCGGCCGCGGCCGGGCACCTGGCGGCGGCACAGCTGCTCATATGGGTATGTATAGTAGCTCTCCGCGCGCCCGCGCCGCACGACCGCGCGCTCGCACTGCGGGCGGCGGCCGCGGCCGGGCACCTGGCGGCGGCACAGCTGCTCATATGGGTATGTATAGTAGCTCTCCGCGCGCCCGCGCCGCACGACCGCGCGCTCGCACTGCGGGCGGCGGCCGCGGCCGGGCACCTGGCGGCGGCACAGCTGCTCATATGGGTATGTATAGTAGCTCTCCGCGCGCCCGCGCCGCACGACCGCGCGCTCGCACTGCGGGCGGCGGCCGCGGCCGGGCACCTGGCGGCGGCACAGCTGCTCATATGGGTATGTATAGTAGCTCTCCGCGCGCCCGCGCCGCACGACCGCGCGCTCGCACTGCGGGCGGCGGCCGCGGCCGGGCACCTGGCGGCGGCACAGCTGCTCATATGGGTATGTATAGTAGCTCTCCGCGCGCCCGCGCCGCACGACCGCGCGCTCGCACTGCGGGCGGCGGCCGCGGCCGGGCACCTGGCGGCGGCACAGCTGCTCATATGGGTATGTATAGTAGCTCTCCGCGCGCCCGCGCCGCACGACCGCGCGCTCGCACTGCGGGCGGCGGCCGCGGCCGGGCACCTGGCGGCGGCACAGCTGCTCATATGGGTATGTATAGTAGCTCTCCGCGCGCCCGCGCCGCACGACCGCGCGCTCGCACTGCGGGCGGCGGCCGCGGCCGGGCACCTGGCGGCGGCACAGCTGCTCATATGGGTATGTATAGTAGCTCTCCGCGCGCCCGCGCCGCACGACCGCGCGCTCGCACTGCGGGCGGCGGCCGCGGCCGGGCACCTGGCGGCGGCACAGCTGCTCATATGGGTATGTATAGTAGCTCTCCGCGCGCCCGCGCCGCACGACCGCGCGCTCGCACTGCGGGCGGCGGCCGCGGCCGGGCACCTGGCGGCGGCACAGCTGCTCATATGGGTATGTATAGTAGCTCTCCGCGCGCCCGCGCCGCACGACCGCGCGCTCGCACTGCGGGCGGCGGCCGCGGCCGGGCACCTGGCGGCGGCACAGCTGCTCATATGGGTATGTATAGTAGCTCTCCGCGCGCCCGCGCCGCACGACCGCGCGCTCGCACTGCGGGCGGCGGCCGCGGCCGGGCACCTGGCGGCGGCACAGCTGCTCATATGGGTATGTATAGTAGCTCTCCGCGCGCCCGCGCCGCACGACCGCGCGCTCGCACTGCGGGCGGCGGCCGCGGCCGGGCACCTGGCGGCGGCACAGCTGCTCATATGGGTATGTATAGTAGCTCTCCGCGCGCCCGCGCCGCACGACCGCGCGCTCGCACTGCGGGCGGCGGCCGCGGCCGGGCACCTGGCGGCGGCACAGCTGCTCATATGGGTATGTATAGTAGCTCTCCGCGCGCCCGCGCCGCACGACCGCGCGCTCGCACTGCGGGCGGCGGCCGCGGCCGGGCACCTGGCGGCGGCACAGCTGCTCATATGGGTATGTATAGTAGCTCTCCGCGCGCCCGCGCCGCACGACCGCGCGCTCGCACTGCGGGCGGCGGCCGCGGCCGGGCACCTGGCGGCGGCACAGCTGCTCATATGGGTATGTATAGTAGCTCTCCGCGCGCCCGCGCCGCACGACCGCGCGCTCGCACTGCGGGCGGCGGCCGCGGCCGGGCACCTGGCGGCGGCACAGCTGCTCATATGGGTATGTATAGTAGCTCTCCGCGCGCCCGCGCCGCACGACCGCGCGCTCGCACTGCGGGCGGCGGCCGCGGCCGGGCACCTGGCGGCGGCACAGCTGCTCATATGGGTATGTATAGTAGCTCTCCGCGCGCCCGCGCCGCACGACCGCGCGCTCGCACTGCGGGCGGCGGCCGCGGCCGGGCACCTGGCGGCGGCACAGCTGCTCATATGGGTATGTATAGTAGCTCTCCGCGCGCCCGCGCCGCACGACCGCGCGCTCGCACTGCGGGCGGCGGCCGCGGCCGGGCACCTGGCGGCGGCACAGCTGCTCATATGGGTATGTATAGTAGCTCTCCGCGCGCCCGCGCCGCACGACCGCGCGCTCGCACTGCGGGCGGCGGCCGCGGCCGGGCACCTGGCGGCGGCACAGCTGCTCATATGGGTATGTATAGTAGCTCTCCGCGCGCCCGCGCCGCACGACCGCGCGCTCGCACTGCGGGCGGCGGCCGCGGCCGGGCACCTGGCGGCGGCACAGCTGCTCATATGGGTATGTATAGTAGCTCTCCGCGCGCCCGCGCCGCACGACCGCGCGCTCGCACTGCGGGCGGCGGCCGCGGCCGGGCACCTGGCGGCGGCACAGCTGCTCATATGGGTATGTATAGTAGCTCTCCGCGCGCCCGCGCCGCACGACCGCGCGCTCGCACTGCGGGCGGCGGCCGCGGCCGGGCACCTGGCGGCGGCACAGCTGCTCATATGGGTATGTATAGTAGCTCTCCGCGCGCCCGCGCCGCACGACCGCGCGCTCGCACTGCGGGCGGCGGCCGCGGCCGGGCACCTGGCGGCGGCACAGCTGCTCATATGGGTATGTATAGTAGCTCTCCGCGCGCCCGCGCCGCACGACCGCGCGCTCGCACTGCGGGCGGCGGCCGCGGCCGGGCACCTGGCGGCGGCACAGCTGCTCATATGGGTATGTATAGTAGCTCTCCGCGCGCCCGCGCCGCACGACCGCGCGCTCGCACTGCGGGCGGCGGCCGCGGCCGGGCACCTGGCGGCGGCACAGCTGCTCATATGGGTATGTATAGTAGCTCTCCGCGCGCCCGCGCCGCACGACCGCGCGCTCGCACTGCGGGCGGCGGCCGCGGCCGGGCACCTGGCGGCGGCACAGCTGCTCATATGGGTATGTATAGTAGCTCTCCGCGCGCCCGCGCCGCACGACCGCGCGCTCGCACTGCGGGCGGCGGCCGCGGCCGGGCACCTGGCGGCGGCACAGCTGCTCATATGGGTATGTATAGTAGCTCTCCGCGCGCCCGCGCCGCACGACCGCGCGCTCGCACTGCGGGCGGCGGCCGCGGCCGGGCACCTGGCGGCGGCACAGCTGCTCATATGGGTATGTATAGTAGCTCTCCGCGCGCCCGCGCCGCACGACCGCGCGCTCGCACTGCGGGCGGCGGCCGCGGCCGGGCACCTGGCGGCGGCACAGCTGCTCATATGGGTATGTATAGTAGCTCTCCGCGCGCCCGCGCCGCACGACCGCGCGCTCGCACTGCGGGCGGCGGCCGCGGCCGGGCACCTGGCGGCGGCACAGCTGCTCATATGGGTATGTATAGTAGCTCTCCGCGCGCCCGCGCCGCACGACCGCGCGCTCGCACTGCGGGCGGCGGCCGCGGCCGGGCACCTGGCGGCGGCACAGCTGCTCATATGGGTATGTATAGTAGCTCTCCGCGCGCCCGCGCCGCACGACCGCGCGCTCGCACTGCGGGCGGCGGCCGCGGCCGGGCACCTGGCGGCGGCACAGCTGCTCATATGGGTATGTATAGTAGCTCTCCGCGCGCCCGCGCCGCACGACCGCGCGCTCGCACTGCGGGCGGCGGCCGCGGCCGGGCACCTGGCGGCTGGTCGCTCGAATTATATACATCCATGATACTAAACAATATTGTCCTTCTGAGATATTGCAAAAAAAAAAGTATTCTTTTATGGCAAAGCACACAAGCCACCAAACCGAATGGAAACATAATATAATTTAGAGTACATTTAACAATACAAAATTTAAGCTAATTTCCAAAAATTCTATCCACAGCACAACGGCAACCCGAACTACCCGGACGCAGACGGCCACACCTGCGTGTTCTACGCACGAGCAGCCGCCAACCACCTGTCCGGCATCCCCACACAGTACCCCAAGACTCTGCAGCTCGCCTGCCCGCTGCACCCCAACCCGCCGCACAGCTCAACGCCCAGCTCAGCAACCAACTCGACGAGCTCCAATTCAAGCACTAAAAGCTCACTCAAGAACCCAGAACCAGAATGCAATTGCATCGTCTTTGAGTTGCTAAACGCTCAAAGCGCGAGCAAAGCCCTTGTCGAACTCCTGATTGGCTTACAAAACAACCAATACATGAACGGGTATGATCACAATGTTAGTGTTGCCAGCTTCGCGCACAACACTCTAGGGCGGCCATCTTTGGGCCCGAATCTATCGCTAACGAATGGAAAATGCGGCAGCGTAGTGTAATACGGTTTTTTCTAATTCTAATTGTCGGTTTTGAATAAATGTTGATATTGTGACTGAACGTTGTTACCGTTATGGTATATTTATACTTGATTCGCGTGTGTGCTGCAGTTTTGTAAGTTATTTAAAATTGTTGATTATTTATTGACAAAATATTTTAGTACATTTTAGTATTATGATATTTATATTTTTTGTGACAGCCCAGTGATTTTGAAAATCGCTTATGAAAGTAAAAGTTTCTTCGTTTTATTATCTTGTTATTTCCAAATTTGTTTTTGTAGCAAAATTGATTAATATGAGAGATTATTTATTAAAATATTGGTATTTTAATTGCCATGAAGAAGGCATTTAATTTGATATGACAAATAGTTTGTATATTTAATTGAAAGTTATTATGTAAGTACTTATTTGTACGGTGTACTTACAAATCTGCTGTGCACACATTTTTTGTATAATACATGTAGTGTATTAATATGTAAAACGAATACATATTACACACGACTGACGGTACTTTATTTGACGTAATCTCTGATTCTTACATAGAAAAAAAAAAACTTCGCGAAATTAGTTAAAATTCCGTGTCTGTCAATTTGAAAAGTTAATTAAATTAGACAAATTGTTAGTGTAATTGAAATTCTGTACGTTTTCTAGTGTCTTCATGCTTAGTTCACTAGGCAGAGATACTTTTGGCTCAAAACACTTATTAGCTTGTAGAACAAAATGACAGCTCACTAGCGATCCTATTGGTGGATAGCAGAACTAACAGTGGCACGACATTCTAAAATGCACTTTATTGTATTCTGTGAAAACTCATTTCCTTATGCACACGTAATTTCGAGAGTTGACTTCGAAATTGATGATCCTAGGTGTCTTATCGAAATGCTAATAAGTGTTTTCAGCCAATCTGTATGTTTTTTCATTACGTATTACAGTTTTACATATCCGGTGTTAATAGTTCAAATTTTTAATACAATTTTTTTCTAGTTGCGTAGTGTAGGTACCAATTGAATTTTAGGAACACTTCATTTTCAATTTAAAAAAAATATTTACACGCAATGTATCTTACGACAAAATATTTTGAATTTCCCCATAATTTTCACATAGCATTAATTTAAACTGTACTGCAAAGCTGTCTATAGTAAAATATAATATTCTGTACACTTTATTTTCTTAACAATATGAACTAAATGTCTATAGTTACAATAGTGTTACAGTTATAGTGTGCTACCGAAGTAATATAAAACCCGATATGCTAACGGGCATGCGGTAATTATATCTAGATCAACTAGTCTACGTGGCATTGCGGAGTTAGTACCAAATAAGTACCGATTTAAGCTGACAGTTAACGGATTTTGCCAACTCCGGATTTACGGATTTTGCTGACACGGATCTACGGATTTTGTGAAAACGGATTTTAATATTTCAAGTGTTGATTATCTTGTGTTATTGGTCCGATGTTTGTCCAGTGTTTTGGATGTGAGCAAAATTCGTATAGTCCAAGTTTTAATATAGGATTATTAACAAGCAAATATCTGTGAAAGATATCCGTAATGAAAGGTTGATATGGTTATTGTAGAGTTGTAGACGGTGAAAATGGAGTAGCAATCAATGGATTTTGACTATACTCCATAGGATTAGGTAGTTCAATAAAGGTAAACAAAAAAAATCTCGTGTCGAGACAGCTGTCAAGTAACCGACTTAACGTAATACCTGTCACTTCAGTTGGCATGCTACGTCATAGTTGTACTCTTCAATTTAGCAACGTGACGTTTAGAGTTTAGGCTCTTTACAATAGACAGATTACAAAATATTATATTATTATTATAAATCTAACAAAAAAAGTTGTGCTCAAGCAGTTACATCTGCGAAGAGTACATTAATAAAAGAGGAAAGTATTGTAAAAATCAAATATAAATTTAATTTGATTTTATCGTATTTTTAAACAAGAAAGTGTCATCTATAAAAACCCTTTTTCGATTTGCTTACCTTTATTTGACTACCTAAACCTATGGAGTATAATTAACCTTATTTGAATATGGCAACATTGTGACAGTTCTTTGATAGCCTACAGAAACCATACTAACCTTACCTCAGTAAGCTAACAAGTCGGTACTTATAACCAAGTTTCTACATAAAGTCACAGTTAGCATAGATGTTATATTAATCGTTTAGAAGCGAGATCTCAGCTCAATGCTATTTGTAGGGTATAGGATAATAATTTAGTGGTAATTTCTCATGCTTTACCCTAGAGCCTTTGGGTGTGGCGTCCGTGGTTCTACAACTAATACCGGTAATCATTCTTAGTAGACTGAGAAGAAATAATTAACCATCGATTGTTGTGAGACCCCCGGGGGGCAAAGCGTATCATCGGATCCTTTGGAATTTAAATATGGGTGTAAATTAGTCATATCAATTTTAGTACAGAAACTTTCGACAAAAAAATTACACAGATTTTTTGTAATTAGCTTTTTTTTTTATAATTATGCTTCAATTCCTAGGTTCATATTTTTTGTAATTTTAAGAGGTTTATGCCTGTTTTCACCAGCACTAAGTTACACTTAAATGAATCCCTAAATAAAAGTGCATTGTTTGATTTTCAACGCTAGGCTCAGCACTGAAAGCTGAAAATCAAACAGTACACTTTTATTTGGGGATTCATTTAAGTGTCACTTAGTTGTCGGTGAAAACAGGCATTAGTCAAATAACTAAATCTATATTTGGGATTGAGCAACAACCTGCTTTTAAAGTCAACATATTTTAGCATCACCACTAAATAAACATTCAAATCAAAGTTAATGAATCACGGACAATTAACATTCCAATTTGTAAATTATTCAGCACCTCAAGGGCTAAATAGTCGATGTGATATACTTAAGGTCTCCCTAAACCAAAATGTACTGATCCTTCTGTGCCTACTCTTAGGTAGTACGCTTCACGACTATAGGCCAGGAGCTAGAGTACGCATAAAATAAATCATGCATCACAAGCTCCTGGACTATAGTCAATATTTCCAATTTGTAAAGTACTTCATTGTAATATTATCGCGTTTTTAGTATTAATCTTTTAGATGTTTGCGCTTTCTGTTTATTTTGATAACAGTTGTAATTGGAGTTTATACTTTTTTGGCCTGAGTTTGGACTGGTATTTCGAATTATTCTAATACTTGGACTGAACGGATTCGTATTTTAGTATCTTATTGTTCTCAATTTTGAAATCGCAATTCATTGTAACTATTTAATATTATACCACTTACTTAAACATGGTACTCTTATAAAAATACGATTGGTGCAGTCCAGGTGTTAGAAACTAAAAATCTTTTGTGTTGTTCTCTGACCCATTAATAATTATTTGTACAATAACAATAATTACCCATCAGTGCTGTCATTGCCGTACATTCGGAATGTCAGTCTGCCTCAGCAAGTTATTAGGAGAGTTTATTAAAGAAAATATTTTATGTTTGCAATTTGTGGTACAGCCTGTTCAAGCCGTGGCCTGAAGATATCTTTGGCCTGACATATGCGAAACAAATTCAAGGGGTTTTAGATCTTATGGCCATTTTTTTCTTATTATATTTATAATAATCGGCTGTGAATGCGATGTCAAAAACATACATTTTCAAATATTTGGTGTTCAGGCCAATTTCGTCCGCTCAGGCCACGGACTGGATTGTACATTTTGAACGTTACAGTGAGAACATTCTTGGCTATCTCTAAGAGGGCTTTGTACAATTAAATCTAAAATTTAATATAACTCATCTATTCGTTTTAAATACAGCGTTACATGTCTTGTAAATGTTACTTATATTAGAAAATTAATTCATTTTAATTTTACGAAAAGTAAAAAATTAAGTTCTGTTTGTACATTTAGTGATTAAAATCGTTTACCGACCGCAGTATTCGACACATTTGTATAAAATCACATTAAAAATTTCTGGGCACTTTGTATAGTGTATTTTAAACATTATTTTATTTAAGTCCTCTGTTGAAATTTTATTAATAATTTTAAATTATGTTATGTTGCGTTACTTGATTCGCAAGATTATTAAGATTTTTTAAAGTTTTTTTTGTAAATTCTTTTTAGAAGCCAAAGAGCTTAATTGTAAATATATCGTATTATGCAGCTATGCGTTTGTTAGCTGTGGATAATTCTTTCGTTATTGTAATTTTAAGAGATCCGTTAACGTTTTTTCTTGTGAGAATAAAATGATAAGGACGTAATTTCATTGTTTTATTGACTATCAACTACCCCAACCTCTAAACAAGGATATAAAGTGGTCACTCCCCTGCTGATGACATCGGCTGACTGGTAATTAGTGACCGATACTTAAACTGAGACTAAGCTGAAAGGTTCTGGAGTGGCGACTGCGTACCGGGAGACGAAGCGTTGGAAGGCCTCCTACAAGATGGATCGCTGACCTTGTGAAGGGCGCAGGAATCCGCTGGATGCGGGAAGCACAGAACCAGTCGAAGTGGCGGTGCTGGGGGAGGCCTATGTTCAGCAGTGGACATCTTTTGGCTGAAATGATGACTTAAACACTTGACTTTACTCATCATCATCATTATGAACAACTTTTGCTATGGGACCAAACTTGTAATCACAAAAAAAAAATTGCTGTTTCATATATTTTGACGAATTTTGAGAATTTTACATAAATGTAGGGAACAGCAGATTTTTTTTTGCTTTTACTATGGAGTAAAAGTTGTTCATAATGATGTGTAAAGTCACGTGTTTAAGTATCGGTCACTAATTACCAGTCACCCTATACACATAATATATTACTACGCCTATACAGGGCGTCCCACGGATACGCCACATGGAGGGAAAGTACCTTGAGTATTGTACATGGAACATTTTACTGAAAGAAGACATTATTTGAATTTTAAAAACAATTTAAATTGCATTCATAGATATTTAAATAATTACGTGGTTGAACCGGAAATCGAACCCGTTATATGAGAAAAATAATCACCCTGTAGCTTATCATACCGATCGAAAGGCTGCATCATAAGGATTATTTTTTGCTAAATAACATAGTGTCACAAATAAAAGGAAGACCATGAATTTTAACGTTTTTAATACAAAACTAATCAATTTATCAAATGCTCAAAAGTCTTCTTTCAGTAAAATGTTCCGTCTACAATATTCAAGGTACTTTCGCTCCATGTGGCATGTCCGTGGTGCGCCCTGTAAAACTAGAGCTGTAGATATGAGGACCTAGGATCTTAAAGTGCGCTTCCACATGCACACGTGCAATTTCTATTATTGCTAGCGGTAGTGGAGCTCGTGGCTTAGTAATACCAGCCGCATGAGTCGATCCATCAGGTTAAGCTACGCTTGCCGGGGATGGTCCGTGGATGGGTGACTATATTTACATAACGAGATTCCTCCGGGTCTCGGAAAGCACGTAAAGTCGTTGGTCCCGGCTGTCATTCGTGGATTTTTGACAGTCGACGTTACGGGTCGTCAGAAACCGGAAAGTCTGACAACCAGTCTTAACAAGGGGGTATCGTGAAACCCAGTAACTGGGTTGTGGAGGTCAGATGGGCAGTCGCTATATAAAAATACTGGTATTCAGGCGCATCCGGCTAGACTGGAAGCAGACCCCAACATAGGTGGGAAAAGGCTAGGTAATGGATAGAAATGAAGCAACTTTCAAGTTTTTTGTCGGAAGTTTTACAAGATTACACGATAGTATAATGGAGAATCGAATAAAGACCGTTGAAGTACTCAATCTGGTTACAATCTAAGAAATTTTCAGATAGATTCCTACCTAACTTAAAGGAGTAATAGAGTAGACAGTAAGTAATTGAGTCCGCAAATCTACCAGATTATTGGATTTGGAAACGACGGAGAGCTGATAGTGGACGGAATTGCGTTATCAAAATGTAGGTACCTATTCTGAACTGAGTTTAGTGATTGTCTGAATGTTTTTGACCTTGAACGGAGTTCGAAACGCGACTTCTCTTGAGTGTTGAAACCAGCGCTGGGGTTCTGTCTCGCTTATGGTCGCAGCTTTATGCTGAGCGATGGTCGGTTTGCGTGGATGTGACGCATATTTTCCCCCAAATTGTTATTTTGGTGTTTTGATCTTTCCTTGCGTCGTGTGTGCCGCAAATAAACGTATTTTCTTTTTTTATGAGCTCATAATTTAATCTGTTTTTGGTCGTAACTAATCGGGCATACCTACTGAAAATAAATGCTTCGGACAGAAATGAACTTTAAATTAGTGAATTCTACAGTTAGTTAATCTTATTTGGGAGCTTCAACTTATACTGCCACTGCGGTTGAAAGGCGTCCTTAATCGCGTTCCGTACTCTTTTGTTCGGAAAACCGGAAAGCACCCTCTGTCAACGTGACGACGCGTTTGGGTTTGCCAAACAAAATAGGGATGAAGACTAAACATTATTTTTTGTCCGTTAGTAGTATAAAAAAAATATTGGTCATGTATTTTTCTTTTTTTACGTTATCAAAAGATTACGGCGAAACTTTGCGGTAAAATGTGTCCTGACGTCACGAGTACCCATGTAGATTTGATACTTACTTGTGACGTAGCAATCCCCACTGGCAGGTTTAATGCGTTTTATCTAAGTAATTTTTTATTAATGATAAAGCAAAAAATTCGTGTCTAATATTTTTTTATTATCTGACTGACGGACTAAATAGAATTGCTTTCTTTTTTTTATAATTTTTATTTTTTTATTTTCTCACCACAATATCCTTACAAAATAATAACAAAAACCAGCCAGCTATGGGCATATAGAAAAATATTGTGGGAGACTGGTACCTAAGCTAAGCCGAAGCCTGTATTTCAGGCCACCAGGTCTCCCCCCAAATACATAATTATGGTTTCCCGAAAACTAAAACTAGACAACAATTTCCATTCTACTTATAGGATAGGATAGTGTTCGTGTGGAGTGTTAGGTGTGTAAGTATGTGGGTGTCTGAGTGTGTGGGTCTGTGAGTGTGAGTGATGAAGAAGTTGGTGGGTGTTAAACTGTTTGCTGAAATTTGACGGAATGCGTTGACTATTTTGGAATAAAAAGTAGATTTTCGGTTGAGTCATAGTCCAGAGTCATAAGTCATGCATTAAGTTTTTTCTTGCACCGGTGTTTTGTGAGTGGGAAGATGTTGTGAACTTTGTTTATTTTTTTATAGAGGTAGCCTCCCAGAAAACAGAAGAATCGTTCAGAGAAACAAGTTGCAAGTCTACCAACGGATCGGTCGACGGAGTCGTAGCGCCTTTTGCCGAGCTTAGGTGTGGGACTATAAGTAAGACATGCGTGTTGTTTCAGGGTGGTCTGCAGTATGAACAGTTGGCGAACGGTGAGAGCCCCTCTTTCCTATGTCGTTTCATATGTCGGTTTACCTAGGAATCATCCATATTAACGCGACAATCGCGTGTTACACGCACGACGATTGCTTATAATTAAGATTCGACCTAATAGGCAGTGCCCTGGCTGGCCGGAGGAGATACCTACTTCCTATTCAATGGAAGAGCTTTCCATCCTGTTGTTCAACTCCCTAAATACCTACTCACACACATCATAAAGACGTCCACTGCTGGAAATACACATCGCCCAAGGATTGCGACAGGGACCGATACTGCGCCTCACACATCCAGTGGATTCCCGCGATTTTCCACTGTGGGGCGGTTACCCAAGCTAATTAGCTTACTACATAGAACTTACTACTAATAAAATCAGCATATATTTTTAATTAAAAAAAACCTATTATATCTATTATAAAAAACGTACGAAAAGTTTGGACGAATGACAAGGTCTGGACGAGGGGCCAAAAAATCCGGACATGTCCGGACGGATAATGACGACACGTTACGACACGTCATAATAACGAAAATTAGGGTTAGATAATATATAGTTTCAACTTTAGTGAAGTTTCAATCTAGTCATAGTTTTATTCGTAGTCATAAATTATCAAAAGTGATAAAGCATATACGAGGTCGACTACACTTATGTAAGTAACTCTTGAAAAGTACCTAATCCCAATTCATCTGCCACCGGAAATTACAAGATGGTGAACGAGATAAGCTTACGTAAAGACCACAAAGGCTCAGTCGAGCAAATTATAACGTTTAAATTCAGCTGCCTTTACGTTTCCAGCCACAAAGCGAGGCGCATCGCGTAGGTAGGTAGTATACGGCATTCAACCGAGAATTTCCTTGTTTGAAACATAAGGGACGAAATGTGGAGCGTGTGCGTCATAGTCATGAGATGGGGTATAACGCACGCTATACATTTCAGTTAACTATGTCATAGAATTAGGTTCTACTTAGTAGTCAAGAACTCAAGATGTGCTAACAAAACTTCGCTAGTTAGTTGCTTATTCATCATCATCAGCCTACAGCAGTCCACTGCTGAACATAGGCTTTTCCTATTGCACGCCATTTAACTCGATTTTCGGCAACTCTCATCCTGCTACCAGCCACCATACGAAGATCGTCGCTCCACCTAGCTTGAGGGCGTCCTACCATACGTATGGCCGATTTACTCAACTCAAGAACACGTCTACTCCAAAGGTCATCGGTTCTACGGCTAATATGGCCGGCCAATTGCCACTTCAGCTTGCTTATTCATTGATAACATACCTGTCTAAAACTTTGGTAGTCTGCCGGATCATCGTTCCAAATTCGCTCCTACAGAGAGATTCCAAGCATAGCCAACGGGCTATGCTAGCGAGCTATAGAACGCCATAGCTCGCTGAGCCAGCTTGAATTTATGGACCAGCCGTACCGTGACTGCCCTCATTTCGGTTCTGCGGAATACGCGACAAGGAGACTGGATGAAGCTTACCAAACCCAGCCCAGCTGAATGTTGTTGCTTATTAATTCTGCCATATAACGACTGGTAACCTGAGGGGAGAGACTGGTGAAAGCCATCACCCTGCAAATTTAGCGTCGTTAGGCGTTCGTAGAAAGAAAGAAAAGATAGTTAGACAGACAGAAAATAAGTTTATTTGTGGAAACATGACGCAAAGAAAAAACAAAAATTTAGAGGTATGAGGAACAGGGTGTAAAGTTCACTCATCCTCTATTGAAAAGGGAGGATCCTCCGACCAGACGGGTGTCGTGTCTGGCGGGCTACTGCCTAACGATTGATGTCGGATAGTCTATATGTCGGTCGCGCGGTAAACTCTAATTCCGCGATGCAGGATTTGTGTGACGTCAGGATGTTGTGTGAAGTCAGGTCTTTGATGCGTAGTTCGCATGTGGCGATGGAGATGCCGCCACAAACACAAAAAAAAATAAAAAAAAAACAAATACTTATGCTCCACTGAAGCTCGTTAGTTAAAATCATTTCTACAGACAGACGGTAGCGCAGTGTCTATGTGGTGTAAACGCGACGTCAACGAACGAATGCGAAAGTATCCCAACTGCGCGAGCAATTTCCTGCAGCGGTTATTTCACGGCCCAAACCCCGTATGTTTACTGCAGGATAGGAAGTACTCAGTGATGTCGGAAGATATTTGATTGTGTTTGTGTTCACTGAGCGACGTCAGGCGCAGGTAACTTAGTTTGCGCTTCACTTGTCAACTCCGAGTTCCGATGCGCTGCGAAGTCGTTGTTGCATTTAATGACTATTTACTGCGAACAGGTACAAGATGGTTTCCCCATCTATGTACTTATATAGAAATCAATTGCCGCATATATGAAAGATCATCACTTGAGTACGACTCGACCGATTTGGCAGATTTCAGTTTGTAGAAACATTTTTTTTTTTGAATATCCATCGGGAATGTTGGAAATTCACCCGGGTGACGCCGGGCACGAACAGCTAGTTAGTAATCATAGTAATAACATTCCCGTATCAATTTGCCTCTAAAGTGGAATCAACTAGCCTAGATAGGCTAACCAATTGGTTATTAAGCGACAGCGATACAATGTGCGTGTGTGATGTGAATGTTATATTTATGTTATTGTATATTTATTATGTTATCTATGTGTGTAATTATTGAAACTTGTAATTAGGTACATGGATTTGGATTTGGATTAATATCTGGTAATAAAGATTTCATTTCATTTCATTTCAATAAACGACAACGACGGCAACGACGTCATTGCCGTCGTTGTCGTTTACCAATGACGTCTTTGCCATCGTTGCCGTTTACCAATTACGTCATTGCCGTCGTTGTCATTTACCAATGGCGTCATTGCCGTCGTTGTCATTTACCAATGGCGTCATTGCCGTCGTTTTCGTTGTGGTCAGAAAATTGGTACAAAAAACATAACACTGTTTTCCCCGAGAGGTGTATCAACATGTAGGTACACCCACTTTTCGCCAGTTGCTTAAGTCCCATGTTAAAGGGGCGAGCTTATTGATACACTAAAACAGGATCGGCTTCATATCCTCATAACCTTAAGGCATGGTCACGACTCCCTTGAAGTATCTACTCATTAAGGCTACAAGCCCCAATTCGTGTATCTACGACCGGAGATCTAAACCGTCAAGACAAACGTCAATAAGAACGTTACTATCCGGGCTTCATCCGTCCGGCCCATCCCCGTTCAAATAGCTCGGAATCCCGGATAATAAAATACGTCTGAGAATGACACGAACGACTTGGGTATTAAATATAGCCCATTGTCCAAAAGTAGGTACTTTAATTTCTCTGAAATTAAAGTACCTACGTACTTTAATTTCAGAGTACAGTCCATTTCCTTAAGTTGATTCGTAGATTTTCGGGGCTAAAAATTGCTTTTCATTTAATTTTATTGCTTGAGGAAATTCTTGCGATGTTATGGTAGTAGGTAAGTCTAGTAAGGATAATACGGCTTGTTATATCTATTATGAAACTAACAGACCCAACAGAGATTACCCCGAAATTTCAATAATTCGTACAAAAATCCCCTAGAAAATGCACTTTCAGCATTCCCGAATTTTCCAATTTCAAAAATTTCTTTCCGTGAGAACTTGACTCGGCCTATAGCGAACATTAAAAAAAACCCCAGAAAATGCACTTTCTGTTTCCCGGAATTTTAAAAAATTTCAAGATATTTTTCTTCTATTAGACACGTATTTTTTACTTTATGATATTAATAAAAAATGGTTTAGATAAAACGCATTAAAGTTGCCACAGTGGGAGCTCGCTACGTCACAAGTCAGTATAAAATCTACCGGAGAGTGACGTCATGCCACATTTTAACGTATTGTCTACTCAATGTATTGCCGTAATCTTTTGATTTGTTAAAAAAAGAAAAAAAATACATATCCAATATTTTTTAATAATCTAACTAAAAACAAAAAAAAATGTCAACATCCCTATTGCAAACATTTTACAACAAAAAATTGCAAAATCGGTCCAGCCGTTCTGAAGGGATACGCTTACCAGCAAACAGAATTTAATTTTTATTATAATTACAGATTATGCATGTAGTACCTACATACCTAATAGTAGTAGTAGATAGGATTGTTTGTAGGATTTCATGCGCGAGTAGCGAATGTGACGATACGGTCTACACCTGCTGTATACCTATGTAGGTAACTAGGTAGGTACTACGTCCTGCACCCCTGGTCACCGCTGATACTCCGCTACCACCTTGTTGAGGTGCCAATATTATTACTATTATTATAGGGTATTCTTAAGGTTAACTGGGCCTTTTTGGCGCATCCCTGAGGCACACTCCCCATCAAAACTCTGCTTACATCGCACTTTACACTTTTTCGTAAGTTTTTCGTCGATAGGGCTCGTACGCGGAGTGCGGAGATTTCTGTAACGCATGCCATAGAGCCCGTATTCGAGGAACCGTTTTCATTAACCGATAGAGAACGATTTCTATATACGGAGAACCTCCATCGCACACTTGAAGTTGAAGTTTGTAGGCTCATTTTCATTGGGTGTAAGTCTCAGCACGCTTTTTACCAACCAATAAATTTTATGCCTGCTACGGGGATTCCCCGCAGGATATGTAGCGACCGCGTTAACGACTTATGACTTTCATTAGTCATTACGCCGCCTGCGGGGAGTGCCCGCAAGCTGTATGTCGAACGAGTTATCAACTAATGAAAATGAGCCATTAGTTTGTTCGCGCCGATACGAACTAAGAGGAAGAGAACAGCCAGAAAGACGACTGTGGTAGTTTTATAATATGCAAATTGCCCATTACAAGGCTAGTAGGCAGTTTTATAATATGCAACTTGCCCATTACAAGGCTAGTAGGTACCTGATGCTTCGGTCGCGGAATAGGATGTGACCCCCGTTGCTGCTTACCGTGTTACCTTGCACTTAATCCTCTAAGGCTGCACAATTATCGAACTGTGATCAAAAAACACAATTGCTCAAACGTTTTCAATAAATTGGAAATTCGCTGTAAAAAGGTCGAAAACCGAAGAAATAAATCTTCTAGATAGCACAATCGAATTGGCACGGACCGATCAGTTAACAATAGTTGAATCGGGACGGTCATTTAGATTCTCTGGCTCTTATTGAATTTCCATTATCGCTGGGTTTTCACCCATTGGGTATTGGATATTTGTCTGGAACCATTCTTTCGGGGTTTTATTTTTAGAGATGATTCTAGTTCACATACACTTTGTTGAGTTGACTTGAATTTTAGTGCAGCGCAAAACTTTGCGCTCAAGTCAACTTCAGTGAACTCAACTGAGTTTACTGAAGTTGACTTCAATTTCAGCGCAATGGAAAATTGTTTCGTTGAAATATGTAGTGTTGAGAGAACTTTAACGTAAAATCTTCATCTATCTGGCGTTATTAATCTCAGCTTTTGCTAGAGCTCGCTAAGACCAGAGAGTAGAGCATTATTGTTCTAGTAAAATGATTGAAGTTACAATTGCAAAATAATCTAGCTTAATTTCAAACTATTTTAAATAACTTCGAGAATTAAATTCGACAAACTATTGGACGAAACCTTTTATTTTAATTTACAAAATCAACATTGAACATTGAATTTAGTTTTCTCAAAAAGCAAAACGTTTTGAAAAATGCTCGCACACACAAAATTAAATCGACAACTCGACCATAAACGGAACCACAAATAAAATTAAATTTCCCAGTTTTCGTCAACATTTTGCTGAATTCTGTCCGTTCTAAGAACGCTGACAATTCCTTTGTGAACCGGGCGAGTACAGGCATTAGCCGGTTGAATCTGTAATCATCCGTTACAATATTCAAACGCCGAACATTGGGTTAGAGTAGCCGCTCATGAATTATTTAAGACCAGAACGTCTGAGCCCAGAGGTTGGCGATTCATTCTTTGTGTGGGACTCGATGCTTTGTTGAAATGTTTTGTAGTCGATTGACGAATATTTATTTGGACAATCAATGGCTGGCGCTCGTTGTTGACGACGTGATAAATTGAATTAGGTACATACCTACATGTATACAGGGTGGCAGGGACATCGACGCGAAAACTGTTACCATTGATTCAGTACGCGATTCTGAACACCTAAAAAAATGAGCTGTTTCATAGAAAAGTGCAATAGAAACCTACGCAAAAACCGGTACCGGTCAAAATGTATAGAACAGCAGATTGTTTTAAATACCCGATGAAAAATTTCAACGCTTTATATCATCGATGGTGACACCCTGTCTGTCATTGTCCAAGAGGTACCGTTAGGTTAAATATTACTTCCTGCTTCTGCGTCTTCTATCTATTTATAAAACATGAAAATGTTAAGCGAAAAATTCGAAAACTTTCCCGCAGTTTTCAAATTCGCAAAGAACTGAACTTCTTTTTTTTATTTAAAGAATTATTGAAAGGATGGTGGGCGATTATGGTCCCAGTACCACCATTAAGGCTGCCTGTCCACTGGAGCGGAGAGGAGAGGAGCGGAGCGGCGGTGTGCCATTATTAATCAATGGAATTGCATAAAACCTCCGCTCCGCTTGCGGAGCGGGGAACTGGAGCGGGGAATTATTACTCGTCGCGTGAACTCGGTCTAGCTCCGCACAGTCCGCAACACCGCTCCGCTACCTCGCTCCGCATAGTCCTGGTTAGCTAGTAATAGAACAATCCCAAGATTTGTGTAAACCGCAAAACAAAGAGAGACGTCGGGTTTCCGAAATTCTATTATTTTTTTAAATCTCATATCAGGTGATTTTATTTGCGGTAGTTACTTATTTAAAACCTTATCGTAGTTCAATCATAACATAACATCAATCAACCTATAATGTTCCCACTGTTGGTAAATGTCAGTCAGAACTCATAAAATCTTGTACCTATTTCAGATATATAAACACGAATAAATATGCCACGATTTCTAAGAAAACAACCACAAAGCGGTTGAACGATTTCATATCCGAAAATAGAGCGTAACATATCGAAATCGTTTCCGCACATTATCATGCCCTGAGATCGCAAAGGATTTTCCTGGATTTTCACAGAATATGGGGTGTCCGGGACATCGACGCGAAGCCGGTTACCATGGATTCAGTACATGATTCTGAACCCCTCTGTGTTGAAATTTTTCATCGGTTATAAAAAAAAAAAACAGCTGTTCCATACATTTTGACCGCGTAGGTATTGCACTTTTCTATGAAACATCAGATTTTTTTTTTAATAACCGACGAAAACATTCAACCCCCATGCGTTGAAATTTTTCGTCACTTATTAAAGGGGGGTTCAGAATCATGTACTGAATCTATGGTAGCCGGCTTCGCGTCGATGTCCCTGCCACCCTGTATATCATTATTCGAAGAAACATGCGAGCATTGTACAAATTCAATATTTACATAAATAAGTACGGTGCCTCTATACGTAATGTCAAAGGGACTTGGAAAAAATGGTCTTTGAACCAATATACTTCCTAGATAAAATGTTGAAAAGCTTAGCTATTGCTCGGGTAGGTAGGTGAAAAGGCCCTTTACAGTCACCCCAGGGATGTGCCCTAACAGGCGTTGCACGGAGGAGTTTCGGATCGGTCTTTGAGAGGTAACGGCGCCCTTTCCATGTGCAGACGGTGTTCGCCCGCCGGGGTGGTATTAATGAGGTAAAAATCCGTAACTACCCAAAGCCTTTGTAGGTTTCCCCCCGAAAACAAAAAGAAGGTAAAACCTACCCGAGAAATAGCTAAGCTTTCTACATTTTGAAGAGGGCTTTAGAAAAAAACAAAAGAAGTAAGGAAGGGGGTTTGGGAAAACGAAAACCATACAAGTAATTTTTCTACATTATATTTTTCTACATTATTTTTCTACATGCTATAGTGACGAATTTGTTTAGGAGTAGTTCTTCTCAATAAATAAATTATCAAAACTAATGGAATATGCATGTAATTCCCCGCATTTTTACAAATAACTGCTAGTCTTCCAGTTAGTATTTTCTTTGCGACATAAGTATTTACTATCCTAACTAATATTGTAAATGTGAAAGCGAGTTTGGTTGTTGGTTTGTTTGTCACGTTTTCATGCAAAAACGCCTGATCGGATTTGGATGCAATTTGGCACATGGATAGACCATGACCTGGAGAAGTACATAGGATACCCTTAATCCCGATATTCCCACGGGATCGAGACTTATGCGGGTGAAACAGTGAGGTATAGGGTATAGTATACTATAAATCACAATAACGCACACCACATCTACATCACAGAACACACACACATACTAGTACTTTACACGCTTAGTAAGTAAATATAAGTTAACATACGTTTGCACCTTACAGTCCTAAGCAGTCTCTATTAAAAATTATTAGTGCTCCTTCTCTGGACCTGGGCTGGCGAACCTTAATACAGGTTACCATGTAACCTAGGTAGGACGCGAGATTCAATTCTGTTTATTGTTACTCTTTTTCTGATTATCCGTAAATTTAAAAAATATTTATATTTCATACTCACTTTTTTGAAATAAATAAATAATAATTATTATTAAATAGTAGTGGTAGGTACCTAATATAGACACCCTCGTCTTTGGAATAACCATGTAAGGTCGAATAAAAGAGATACTTGTATGTTTTGAAGTAGAATATTATGCATTTTCCTGCGAGGTGGAGGAGCGATACAATCGTATTGTTACGAGATATCGAAATACCGTTATTATGTTGTTGTGTTTTATTTTCGTTGAGAACTGCAGTACCAGGTAGCAAACAGGTAACTAAACTAGGGATTTGGTAGATAACACAGAGCTTTTGAAAAATTTGGTACAGCATGATGCTTGAAAGCGTTGGTGGCTCGAGGATCAAAATGATAATGGCGGATTCACACTAGGCTGGCGTGTCGTGTGGTATCAATCGAATCTCAGGTGATTATCGTTTCACGATTTTGATTGCAGGATGAATGACACGACACGACACAGTGATGGGAATCGACTTCAGGCTCGTGCAGACCAGCGCGACGCGACGGCGTGGTGCGACACGAACAATACAATTTCAAAGAAAACTTCACAGTACGACTGAGGGAAACTGACCAGTGATACGCGGACTCATAACAATTACCGGTGTCGCTCTAGCAAGCAAGCAAGCTTTAACGTTAACAATCACAATATTCGGAATATGGCGTACGTTACACACTTGTTCCGGTTGGCAATTCGCACAGTTAAGCTCCATTTACACGGTGCAAGTTAATTGCCTTCGATTAATCAATTGAACTTATGATAAAGTTATACGTTTTCTTAACTTTATGTAAATTGTTACCTTCGGCTGTTAGAATTTCTTGGCACTTTGCCGTTGATAGAATTATGTAGATATCATGCCATTAATATTCCATTTCATGTAATTCAGCGAAGGTAGATGCCGAACGGAGTTTGCCGATCGGCACGAGCAGAATTAGAGAATGTTTAATTGCTTCGGGTCGGCTTTGGTGTTCCACAAATACTCAAGAATTCAATCGCAAAAGTGCACGCCTATCGACACTTATCAAAATGCATCTTATGTACTAACATTATCTTCTTCTTGTCATATTACATAACTCGGCGGAGAACCCGCCTGTATCATTGATGGTAGGTAGGTATTCATAATAAGTATCTATAGATTTCATTGCACAATGTATTTCATTTTTTCGTAGAGATATCACCAAAGCCGGTCTCATCGAAGCTTTGTCAAAGATTCCTTCAAGGTGAAACTCGATAAACTCACATAATATCAGTGAGAACCCCTTCCATAACTTATTGGAGCGTTATCCTTACGTGTGAAAGCAAATTCGCGGAAAATTGAAGCACCCACAAACTTCTGACGACTCAGATGTTAATTAATGGAGTTATTTACATGCTCATCGAAGTTAAATATGGGAATGCGTGTTACCTGTTAATGTGTTTTGTAATTTTGAAATGTACGTAGCTAGATGTTAAAGAGATTGCTTTTTATTAGGATGTTTTGTATGCCATGTAGCGGGTGTAAGGACTTTGTAACATAAAACACTTTTTACGAGTTCTCACATACGCTAGGTAAATAAAGCTTCGTGCAGACTAGCGCGACGTGACACCGATAATTGTTATACCGTGAAGTTTTCTTAGAAATTGTATTGTTCGAGTCGCGTCGCGCTAGTCTGCACGAGGCTTAAGGCTAATCATAAATAATGGTAAGAAACTTAAAATCGATCGATTCTGTCGAAATCTCACCGTAAAAAGCGATGTTAAGAAATTGAAAATCGATCTATTCTATAAAAATCTCACCATAATAACTAAGGTGAAGTGAGTTGTCAGAAGGGTTAATCCCTAGGAGTGGAATGACAGCACAAAGTGTATAATAGACCGTCTGGCTGATCAATAAAAATGCATCATTCTAACTCTGAATGATGGTCTCTTGACTCTAGCATGACATTCTAAAAGTAGTCCAGAGATTAGCCGATGTGAATCATATGGGCTGGCAATAGGTCATAGGCGTTAAAACAGCTATAAAAGACCGACCATCGTTGCATGAGGCTCTAATCGGTCACCTACTGGCGAGTAAATGGATTAATCTTCAAACGTGTGATGGATCATTTGAGAATATTAGACTTGCTTATTATATTGTATAGGTACATAAGTGCATAATAACAGCTCTGATACATGAAACTGATATCAGACGTATCTCTCGAGTGAATGTAGATTATTATTTCATTCTACGATCACTCGAAACTGATAAAATTACAAAGAAATGAACGCTGATTCCTCATTTCATTTCATTTTTCGATACTCGAACTCGAACTCAAAGCATTTATTTCAAATGAACCAATTACAGGTACTTTTGAATTGTCATGGGATCGGTCGGTCAGAAAGATGAAGTTAGTTGCCCATTCCAAAGCGTAGTAGGTTCCTATGGAGAAGAATGAGCAAGAAACTCCACACTCTTTTAAATCAGAATATTGTTACAACATTTTGGTTACATCATTCATGTCGAAAAATTACATGTTAGAACAATGTAGAAAGACGCAGACCAGCGCGACGCGACGGCGCGACGCGACTCGAACAATACAATTTCTAAGAAAACTTCACGGTATAACAATAACCGGTGTCGCGTTGCGCTAGTCTGCACGAAGCTTAAACACGTCTGTAATAAAAATATAAAAACAAAAACAATTCCAAAGTTATAATAAATTTAAAAAACCTAACAACGTTGGATCAGTTCACGAATGATTTCATTTTCTACTTTTGATTAATTTAGTGTTCACTTCGAATTAAAGCAAAAGTGAACAAAAATTTAAGCGTCTGATATCAGCTTAAGCAGCTGAAAATGTAATAACCTGGTAAATGCAAGTTATTCTCATAAGCTTACAGCCACGCTCATCTAATTATCCCTTGACATTTAATAACACCAGCTTTTCATCAGAGTTAATCCTTTTAGCAAAATGTTTTAATTGACGTGAAATATCCCTTTTAATCCATCGTGGCAGGGAACGTGGCGCTGATAGACGTGGGTGTTAAATTCGCACGTGAAGATTATCAAAATTTTCCAGTGAAATGGCGATAATATTATTATAACAACGTCGTGTGGCGTCGAATAGGCGGATCGACAGTTCTAGGCTTAAAGGTCACGCTGTTAGTTAACTAAATGCGTTGGTTTAGAGAAATTTTAAGACTTAGAAATAGTGACTAATGTTACCTACTTTATATTTGTGCATTGTTATGACGTACCTACCTAGGTTTTGGGATTGCAACGTAATGATGTGCTTTGCTGAACATTCGTGAAAAGTGCTTAAGTAGTTTCAGAAAAGGCTTGCCAAATTTTTCGGTGCAAAAAATAAGAAAAATCATGTTGAATTGTTGATATTCTTATTTTATCCCATTGACGTGAACCTAAGGGTCAGTTCACACAAAGACGTGACGCGCAGCGAGGCTGCGCGCACTTTTTAATATAGTGATACAGAATATAATATTATTTACTACTCAAAAAGATACACATTGTATTGAGATAATTGGAAAATGACTCGCGGCGTAGCGCGACGTATCACGAAGCAGCGAGGCGTGGTGCATGGGGCTGCCAGCGACTTCACGATGCGCCTCGCGGCGCGCGCGGTACCTGTGGCCTCTTCAAGTATCGTCGCGTCGCGTCACGTCTCGGTGTGTGAGACGTTTTACTGACAAAGACTAGTGACGGACAGTTACATATACCTCAGAGAAACAAGTGGAGTATAGGTACCAACTCTCTAAACCAGCGTTTCCTAACCTTTTTCAGCCACGGACCCTTAGGAAATCAAGCGCAATTATCAAGGACCCCCTTAATAAAAAAAAAACAGAAATAAATTTCGATCCATTAATAAATGGTTCGAAATTTATTTCTGTTTTTTTTATTAATTACTGTTCTGTCAAAATATTTGTGTACTACAAATACAAAAAAAAAAAAACATAATTATATTCCTAATGTGAAGGTTGGTGTTGCTTTTTTGCAACTAAATTAGTGATATTCGGGTCGATGTTACTACAAAGTTGTATTCTCAAATCGGATTCCACTTGTGATCTATTTCTATATTTTTGTTTTAGAATATACAAGAGCTGAGAATGCCTTTTTATACAGGTGATAGGATGAGAAATGTAGTAAATGTTTGAGTGCTCCTTCTGATATTTCCATACACTTAATCTTTCTTTACGTTCACCCATAAAATAGTCCAGTGATGAGACTGCGGACCCCCAGGGGTCCGCGGACCACAGGTTAAGAAGCACTGCTCAAAAGAAAAAATATTCCCAGTAGTAATAAGAGAGTGCCTTTATCCTTGTTCCTTTACCTGTAAAACAAAACGTCATAATTAACATGACAATTCCATTTTAATCTGCAGTGAGTAACGCAATAACGTGACGTGACGTGAGTGACACGCTACGTGACGTGAGTGACACGCCACGTGACATGAGGGACACGCTACGTGGAGGGTAATTTAACGCGAGTGACACAACAGAGGCGTCGTATTTAGTCGGTGCTAATGAGCGGACGTAAGGTCTGCAAAAACATGACATTTATTAGAGTGTACCTACATATAGCGCTGCAAGGTTCTTGTGACACGTAGCCAAAATCTAAATTAACGCCCCCATCTTGTGTTTAGGGTTCCTTACGCCAAAAGAAAAAACGGAACCCTTATCGTCCTCACTCGTGCAGTTTGTCTGTCTAACTGTCCGTCTGTCACAGTAAATTTGCTCGGAATCTAATGGACCGACCATTAGATTTGGCATTAAGTTGTTTGGGACACATATGAACTTCTGTAACCCAAACACGAAAGGTAACGTAAGTAAATGAATTTTGAATGTAGGGGTAAAATTAAAAGTTTTGCGAACTGTACCGGGTGACATATCAAATGAAAGGGCATACTGTGAGGGTCTCAATTTTTATTTAAATAATTTTAAAATAGAAATAAATCAAAATTTACCATTCTCACCTTAGCTCCTAAACCAAAGATCCAAAGCCTAACATTTTGAAAAAAATACTGAAAGCTGTGTGAAATGTTTACCAACTTCGCCCCCTGTCAACGTCATTCGAGCGCCACAAATCCTTGTAGCAGGAATCAGGAATCCTTGTACATCGAATTGGGCAAATACTAGCGGCTACCTAAATGAGCATTCCTGAGGGCATTCATTACCTTTGTAGTGAAGTAGAAGTAGAAAATTGGCGTGGTTAATGAAACACCAAACATTTGGACGTGTTGGATTCATGAAAGCAACCTATTAGTAATAGTAGTACCTATTATTAGGCTGCCTGTCCATTGATGCGGAGCGAAGCAGCGGAGCGGAGCGAGGGAGTAGCGCGGAGCGGAGTTGCGGACTGTGTCTGTCCATTGATGCGGAGCGAGGTAATGCGGAGCGGAGTTGCGGAATGTGCGGATCTAGGACGAATTCGCGCGACGAATAATTGAAGCGGGCTGCAGTACCCCACCCCGCGGCCGGGTCTTTCCGCTTCCTCGCTCCGCTTCCCGGTTTTGTATGAATTTTGAAACTAGTTCCCAAATCCCTGTCCACTGAAGCGGAGCGGAGATTTTATGCAATTCCATTGGTGAATATTGGCACAGCTCCACTCCTCTCCTCTCCTCTTCGCTCCAGGGGATAGTCAGCCTTAGTATTAGTTTATTAGTAGTTGAATTTCAAGCCGCTAATGGCATAGATATGATCTGGATTATTTCTCTATTTTTCCGTGGTAACCATCTATCTACTATTGATTTCGGACAAAGCAGAACATTGTAAAGAATTCTGGATAAAATAGTGTAAATTTGCTAAAACACATTGAGAAGGCGTGTTGATTAATGTTCGTTCATTCTCTTTTAAGAAAAGGTCTCTGCCATGTGTTTGTTTGCCCATTATCTGAGTTGTGGAGGTCAGATAGGCAGTGCCTCGAAAAATTCTGATATTCAGCTGCATCCGGTTAAACTGGAAGCCGATCCCAACTATGTTGGGAAAACGCTAGGCCGGTTGATTTATCTCTGCCCTGAATTTAATACAGAATTTTATTTTTATTATGTCTTGATTTCTTATTTTTCCCTTTCCCTTCCTTGATGATCTAAGACGTTACTAAGATAATGTATACAAAAGTGTGCAAAATTGGCACCAGTCTTATGATATAAAATGAAATTATAATCATGATTATGTACTTATATATTTGTCGGAAATACATTACTGAGTTGACTTATCGAGTCGCCAGCGCCGCCTAGAGGCGGCGCTCAACAGAGTCTATAACATAACGCTCGGACCGGCCGCCGGCCGGGGCTCAGCTGAGTAGAGCAGACTTCATGGGTGGCGGTCAAGCGGTGACGACGACGCTTAGAAACTGTCCCTCGTTTCGCATAGTTGTGTGTGTACCTACCTACCTACCTACCTAATGTGTGAAATGCTAGTGTGAGTAATGTTATCGTAAATTATAATTTGATCGAACTGCAACGGTTTTTATATTGCGCAATAACCAACACTACCCATTAGTACGCCCACAGTAGTTAAAATATGCTTGATAACGAGAGAGGCACATATATCATATTCAGAATGTATTTATAAATAAGTAAGTATAAACTTGATGGCATAAAGGACTCGTCTCCAATATTATGTCGATTGTTTGCGTCTACTATTGATTTTAGTTAGTTGGATGTGTGGCATAGCGGATCGTAATGAGGGCATGCTGTATACTGACTGAAGTGTAACGAGTGCAAAAAAAGGAGTTTTAAATAAAAGTTTAATTAAGTTTTACTTATTGACCTTTTTGTAAAAAATTACCACAGTTCATTTGGTCAGTAAGCCAAATACGATCATTTTGACTACGCACAACCATAAGGAATTTAGAAGCCAATAGTTCAATGTGCATTTATTAAATGAAGGACGACGGCGTTAACGGTCAAATAAAATTACTGATTAATAATAATATAAGGTTTAAGCAAGTTCTGTTCATTAAAATATAATACATAGTGACAGTACACTAGGTAGTTTCAGATAGCAATATTGGCATTTCTTCTTTTTCTGTATCTAATTCCAGTACAGTATGTCGCGATGTGTTTGTAGAAATAGAATGTCGACGGCGATGTGTTAAACTTCCTATCTGAGCATTTTCATGCAATACACTTTTTATAAAGGTCAAATTCGCATGTTCTAGGAAAATCCCTATATTTTTAATTTCAACAATGGTATTAATCAAAATGTAGAAATACCTACTAACTAAAGCACCAAGTCTATGGCATTACCTCCTAACTTCCATAGGACACGTGTTGACTTCGACAGTTAGACGTTATTGGCACTTCAATTAATCAATTTAAATTGTCAAAAAAAAAAAAACAATTTTCACTTTTTTTACTTCGGCAGTTAGAAATTCTTGTCTCTTCGCCGTCGATGTGCCGACTCACCAAAGTGAAAATGTCACGACCCTTAATAAAAGTGCTTTCATATTTTCATGGTATATTACTTTAAGGACCTCCACCATCATTGCCCGTCTAAAAATAACCATGAATGAAATACCTAACCAAAATAGAATTTTCAAATCCAAACTTTTCTGCTGACTGTACTTAATCCGGGTTTTATTCAGTGGACGAGAGTGTAGTAGGACTCATTAGTGTGCCAAGTACGAACACGATATCTCGGGCCTGAATAAATATACGGCTGGTAGGGTCCCGTAGTGCAATGATATGCAAACAGTAAGCGACAGAAAATGTTATTATGAATTCTGTCCTACATCGTTATTCTCTTCTGTCCGTGTGGCTAAAAATATGTTTCAGCGAGGTGGTGAGTCCCGAAGCAAACAGTGGTTAGAGATCTAAATCCCAGGAACCTTTTCTGCATTCCGTGTCCAGACCTGTATATCACTCAATTGTGTTATTTGTGCTTATATCGTACGTAGGTAATTAGTTAGTCTCTTTTGGGATTGGCTGCCGCACAGTGGGCTGAAAATCGATATTTAGACTTAGAGATCAACCTAGTAATTTAAAAAAAAAATCGGCAGAAATGGGTTCATGTATCGTGTATTGATCAATTTAATGCTATTTCAGTTTTTCAATAAACGTTTTTCTTTACTTTTTTCCAGTCTAACCGGATGCAGCTGAGTACCAGTATTTTGCATGGAGCGACTGCCTATCTGACCTCCACAACCCACAACCCAACCCAACCCTGGGTAACACAATACCCCTTGGTAAGAATGGTTGTCAGAATGTCGGGCTTCTGAGGACCCGTAACGACTGTCAAAGATCCACGAATGACAGCCAGGACCAACGGCTTAACGTGCTTTCCGAGGCATGGAACAGATGAGTATGACAGCTATAAATAAGCTGGAAAGCTAGTAACTTTAACGGCTTGAAGACGGTTGCGAGGGCAAACTATAATGCGGGGGTTCAGGGATTATGTTGCCCGCAGTATTAGGCTGCAGTAGGCCATGCTGAAGAAGTTGCTTTTAGTTTGAAATAAAATCAATGTCGTCTCATCTCTATATCATCATCATCATTTCAGCCGAAAGACGTCCACTGCTGGACATAGGCCTCCCCCAAATAGGGGGTTTGCCATAATCGCCACGCTTGGCGGGTTGGCGATCGCGGTATGGTGTTAAAATGTATAGAGAACGCTGCTGCCCATTCTCTAGTAAGTCCGTTAGTCGCCTTTTACGACGACCACGGACCACGGGAAGAAATGGGATGGTACTATTCTTTACGTCCGGCACCACACGGAGCATCATCATTCTCATCTTTTCAGCCGAAAGACGTCCATTACAGGACATAGGTCTCCCCCAAGCACCGCCACTTCAACTGGTTCTGTGCTTCCCGCATCCAGCGGATTCCTGCGCCCTTCACAACTACCTAGTGATAATAGTTTATTTCTTATTCCAGAACCGGGCATTCAATATTAATGCCTGCTGAAATGAACTCTGGCGCGTTAGTAAAAGGAAAAATCTGCCAACAATAAAAAATAAAATCGCATTTCCCGGTAAAATCTCGAGTGGACAATAACAAGAACTCGACGCAGTAATGAGTCGAAATTCAATCATAAAACAATTTGACGACAGGTCAACGAGGTTTATTGTTAATATCAGGACTGCAGGCCTCCTTGGAGAGTTTACAAGTAGTGGATGAGATTTTTTTTATTAAATGAGAATAGCAGTGACTACCCGCGTCTTTCTTGTTTTAACATAGATTATATCCTAGTAGTTTTCGCCCGCGGCTTCGCTTGGATGTTGGAAATTTATTATCCCGCCGAAACGTACTACCGAGATAAAAAGTATCTTATATGTTAATCCGGATTATAAACTATCTGTGTCCCAAATTTTATTCAAATCCGTTCAGCCGTTCTTGCGTGATTGAGTAACAAACATCAAAACGTACAAACTTTTACATTTATTATATTAATAGGATAGTAGGATATACATCTATACAGGGAGTCACGGACATCGACGCGAAAATTGTTACCATGGATTCAGTAAGTACATGATTCTGAACGCCCCTGCGTTGAAATTTTCCGTCGGTTATTAAAAAAAATCTGCTGTTTCATAGAAAACTGCAATACCTACGTGGTTAAAATGTATGGAACAGTTGTTTTTTTTTTTAAATAACCGACGAAATTTTTCAGAATCATGTACTAAATCCATGGTTAAAGGCGCGCGGATATCCCTGCCACCCTGTATATAGTAGGATAGTAGGATGACACACGCTAGTACTGTAGCTCAGTTTCCCATTAGTGAAAGAATTTTCGAAATCATAGACAATTTATTCGTCGGATATGGTAAGTACTTTCAAAATTATAAATTGTGTTTGTAAATCGGATCAGCAGTTCCGGAGATTACCACGTAGATTACGACGTACAAACTCATAAATGTTACCTGTTCATTATATTAGAACATATGAATGATTTCACAAGGAATGCATTGTTTGTAATTGGATGTTAGTGTCTAGTTAGTCAGGATAAGCGCAGTTATCGCATTGGGTTATCCTGTAATGGTAAATGTAAGTTGATAAATAAACAAATAAAAATAAGAATGAGTTGGGAGACGAGAAGTACCTAATTGAAAACGAAGAGAAAATACACTTTTCAATCGTCATAGTCTTTTTCCCAGATATGTGGTTCGGATCGCCATTCAACAGTTTTATTCAGTACTGAATGCGGTTGAATATTTATGTTATCTCTCAATGATATGATCATTATCAGCTAACCCGTTGCCCACTGTATTTAGTTGAGTTCCTGGTGACGCTTAGAAAAAGGATCAAAGAACATCCAAAAGTGTGTTGTAAAAGTAATTCCATTGCCAATGGGTTTGTTATCAGCTTCTAGAAGTAATTCCATTTCGACCTGTGAGCGTCCCAAGTTGCTATTCAGACAAATAAAATGTTTTGCCCTTTTTCGCAGTAGTTTCAGTAGCTAGTTATTTTTCGTAATTGAACTAACTGAGTGATAAACAGGAAAGCGGGCTATATGAAAGTCACTACCACAGGGTATACCGCGACACAATAGGGCACTAATAATACGTCTGCCATATTTTAAACAATACACACATTTCTTACATTGTCAACTGGACCCTCACCTCTACTTCGATCGTGAACTCCGGTCCCTTACTGAGAATATGCAAAACTGTTAAACTCATCTTGGAATTTAAATACTGCCCCGAGAAGTCAAAGTTTGTAAGTTGGAGCAAGGTTATCTAGGTAGGATTAAAAGTTGAGCGCAGTAACGTCGCGCGAGGCCCGTTATAGGGGAGCTTGTCTTCACTGAGGAGCTGGACTTCTCTATGAGTTGTTTTTTCACTACCATTTCTTTTCGATATAAATAAAATAGTTATTTCGTCATTTGTTGGGAAACGGTGATGATGATGCCAGGCATAGCCCCATGGCATGCAATTACATCAATAGAGTTAGGCTTAGGTTGTGCAACTTGTTCTATTTTTTTTTTCTTACATATATTTGATCACTACGTAATCAATCATGTATCTTAATCCTAATAATCACTCCTAATTAAATCTTGTATGAAACCCTAGCATAAACTTAAAGTCCGTCCATTATATGAATAAAAGCTTCGCAGAATGATTTTAATACGCCCTAATGGCAGAGAGTTGATAAGTAAGTTTCATATCTCCCATCTTTCTGCGACCACTGACTGAAAGCCACGTCGTGTCGCATTCCTTATCTCAAAACATTGCTTTAAACTTTATAATTCAGCAGTGTTTGTAAGGCTACGAGTATTCTGTATAACGAAAGGAATAATTCCTTTCGTTATACAGAATACTCGTAGCCTTACAAACACTGCTGAATTTAGGAATTTCTTTCCTTGAATGATCCTCTAAAAAAGTCAAATATCTAGCTTTTACGTACTTTAAAGTTTCGGAACTGCTTGGAGCAGCCTCTGTTAAGAGCGTTTATTCAGAAAGTGGGCAACATCGCAAACAGATGTTATAAAATTACCTGTTTTGAGCAATATTACTATATGGAAATAAGAAATATGGCTAACTAGCCAACTTTAATATTAATTATTGCATTTCATAATCAATATTCTATAATGATTATGAAATGCATCGTAACACCGATTATTTCGTTTTTTTTTAAATCCTTAAAAAAAATAAAATGCAATTCATTATTAATATTCATTATTACATTTCTTATTTCCATACAGTAATATTGCCAAATTAATCAAAACAGGTAATTTTTTTACAGCTATTTGCGATGTTGCCACTTTTAGGAAAGACGCTCTTAAGAAAAAGTCTTTCCTGTACCTGCAACTGCTACAATTTTCTTTTACCTCTGACTTTATCTTTTCGAACTGTTAAGTTTTCATTCCCTTCAAGTGTTCTTCAATGGCGTCTTTCCTTTCTTGACGTTAGTTTTTGATCTCTATTAACATAAACGAGCTGGTTGTTGTCGAAGAACGAGTTTGTATCGGTGTTTGTTCTCAGACCATGAACCTTATTTTGAAATAATTATTATCATTTCTTTTGACGTGTAAGTGTTTCTAAAATAACTAGTTTACAGAAATCGAATATCATTTATGACATTGTATGCTATGTTTCTATATTACTGTTATCTATTTCAGAAGGTTCCTAATATTGGTGGAATGAAAGATTCCTTCCCGAATAATCCCCACGTAGTTAATGAAGCGGGTCTGATACGGGCACGCGCGCACTAATAGTTGGAATACCAGATGTTGGACGATGGTATTTGTTAGATTTCTCTGCTACAGCTCCGTTTGGACCTTGATATAAGTGATATGATATCGGATTAAATAAATAGGAAGAATATCTCAGTTAAATGTACTTATATTGTGAGCTATGCGAAAATACCACCCACCTGCCCCTTACTGGACCTGTACACATGCCTTGTAATCTCTTCACCACCCTTGGTTGACTGGTATACGTAAATGCCTAGGGCATTAAGTCCGCCTCTTTTACCTTTTTTGAGTGCGAAAAGTTTAAATAAATAATTAATGAATCCTAAGATGATAATGGAACTCATGATATGATCACATAACCCTCACTTCTACGGGAACTAAGAAAGATTTCGTCTAAAGTAGAATTGCTTGAAGTTACTTAACCTGAAAATGTTCGCATTCAGTAAGTCGTTATTTATCAAAAAGTTAGACCAAACATTAATATTGTTACTAACGTTATGAGTCCATGTTACTTGAAAATAAAGATTTTATTATTATTATTATTTTCGATTCTTTAAGTTTCTTCTCATTTAAGAAAGTTTAAGAAACCTTACACACGGGTCGGGACCAAGTATGTAAGGCGAAATTTAGATAGAAAAGGTGGATGACAATGTTGAAGAAGTCAGGAACTTTCGGGTGATGCGACAGGTGTTAAGAATGGTAGCTTTTTGGAGCATGTAAAGTGTGTGAGAAGGCATCTGTAGGGTGTTAAGACTTTGTATGAGAGATTTTGGTATGATACCAGTAGATGAAAGGACGATCGGGACAATATGAACGGTTTGTGCTTTCCATTGGGTTTTAATTTCTATGGCGAGATTTTGATACTTACTGAGCTTTTCGGATATGGTGGTTTGAATATTGTGTGAGTTAGGTATTGCTATGTCTATCAGATAAACTGCTTTATTGGTTTTGTCGTGAACGGTAATGTCAGGTCTATTGTAATGAATAGTTTTATCTGTTATTATTGTTCGGTCCCAGTAAATTTTCTGATCCTTACTTTGTAATATTATTTCTCGTTTATATTTATAATATGGTATCATTTCGTTAACGAGTTTATATTTATACGCTAACTGTTGGTGTATAATTGCAGCGACTTGATCATGGCGGTGGTTATAATCGGTTTGTGCAAGTGATTTACAAGCTCCTGTTATATGTTGTATGGTTTCAGAAGCAGTGTTGCAATGTCTGCACAAGTCAGTCGGCTGATGTTGGTCCTTTATGATATACTTTCTGTAATTACGAGTGGCCACTATTTGATCCTGTATGGCCAGCATAAAACCCTCGGTTTCGGGAAACAATTCGCCTCGTTTGAGCCATTCGTTCGACTTAACTTTGTCGACGTATGGCTGGCTCAGGTAGGCTCGGTGTCTTCCGTGTAGGGCCTTTGCAGACCATGCTGTAATTTTTTGTTGTGTACTTACAATGTGTTCACTTATTTGCGTATTCCTGTTTTGTAGGTTTAGTGGGTAAGTTTTTTATCTGTTTCTGTTACCTGTTTGTGTAGTGATGAATGTTCTGATTTGTTATGGAAGTACGTTCTGAGTGAAAGTATCTGTTTGTTGTGTAAATTGTGTATGTCTATTAATCCTCATCCTCCTTCTTTGCGTGGCAGTGTAAGTCGTTGTATGCATGATTTTGGATGGTGTTTTCTATGTTTGGTTAGGAGTATATTGACAGTGCGCTGTAGTTTTTTGATATCAGTCTTTGACCATCGTATAATTCCGAAAGAGTATGTGAGAATAGGTATTGCAAATGTGTTGATAGCTTTAATTGTGTTTCTAGAGTTAAGGTTGCTTTTTAAGATAAGGTTTAGGCGGTGTGAGATTTTTTTTTGAAGTTGTTGTTTTGACATCTTTTGTTGTATTTGCCTGGACTGTTTAAAACCTAGATATTTATATGTACTCTGTTCATCTATTGGCTCGATCGATTCACCTGATGCGAGTGTGTAACTGTTACTTTGGATTTTTCCTTTTAAAATTGATAAAATTTTGCACTTATCTACTCCGAAGGACATGCAAATATCGTCAGAAAATTGTTGTGTTGTATCAGCTAGTTGGAAAAGTGCTTTTTTGTCAGCTGCATATAATTTTATGTCATCCATGTACATAAGGTGTGTAAGGGTGAATTGTGTGTCATTGTTTGCCAGGGTGAATCCTGCATCTGTTTTATCAAGCAAGTGTGAAAGTGGGTTGAGTGCCATGCAAAACCACAGAGGACTTAGAGCGTCTCCTTGAAAAATTCCACGTTTTATATAGATTGGTTCAGTTGCTACAGTCGAGGAGGATGAATTAATTTTAAGGACAGTTTGCTAATTCTCCATGGAAGTTTCTAAGAATTGATTCAGTGTTGGGTGAATTTTATACAGATTTAGGACGTGTAATAACCAGCTGTGCGGAACTGAATCGAAAGACTTTTGGTAATCAATAAACATTGTGTGAATATCCTTTCTGTTTTTAACAGCGCTGTTCATAGTAATCGCGTCAATGGTAAGCTGCTCTTTACATCCTTGGCTATTCTTACGACATCCTTTTTGTTGTTCTGCTAGAATGTTATTTTTAGTTAAATGTTCGTATACTACTTCACTTACGCAGGCTGTTAAGATTTTGTACAAGTTTTGTAAACAAGTAATTGGCCGATATTTCGCTGGATTTATAGTGTCATTCATGTCTTTAGGTATCATGTAAGTCACTCCGTGTGTTATATATGTAGGAAGTAAATTTGGTGATTGAATGAATGTATTTAAATGGTTATGTAAGAATGGATGTACGTAAGAGAGTTTCTTATACCAGTAGTTATGGATGTGGTCTGTGCCTGGCGATTTCCAATTATGTGTACGTTTGATGACGTCTATAAATGTATCTATAGGTATAAACTCATATTCCATTTCTGGAATTTCCTGTGTTGTTTCATTGACCCAGTCTGCGCGATTATTATGGTATACTGGATTTTCCCAAATGTTGGCCCAGAATTCTCTTAGTGTTTCGGATGAAGGTGTCTCTAGGGTTTGGTTAGTGGTGTGTCTGTTATTAGATGCCAGGTTCCTATAAAATATTTTTTCATTGTTAATAAATTTTATGTTCTGTACTTTGCGGTTCGTGCATGTTATATATCTTTTAAGTCTACTGGATGCTGCGCTTAATTTTTGTTTTAAAGTGTCCTAAAAGTGTTCTATTTGCGTATTTGAGTTTTCGTGTTATGAGTGTAGTTAGTTGGTATTTTTTCTTTATTTGTTCTACTGCTGCTATTAATTTTTGACTTCTACTACCGTTAATGAAATGTGTCAGCCTGCCTATGTTTGCTCTAAGATTTTCAATTTTCTTTTCTAATCTGATTTGCTATTTTGGCTTGCTGTGTATATGTGTGTCGTTCATTTTGTGTAGAGTCTGATAATATTTTAGCACCGTTACATGTAGCTGCCGTCCATGCTGCACAGTAAATTATGGTCTGCAATTTGATGAATTCGGTGTCGACATTTACGTGTTTCGGGAGAATTACAGTATTTATAAATGTAACTATGGCAGAAAACTTTCTAGAAGTCTTCTGCTTGGGGATGTATGGCCTGTTAGTGGGGAATGTGTCAATAAAATTATGTTGAGCTTGTTGAAATATGGCTTCAATTTCTGTGTTGATTTCTGGGACTGCATTAAAGTTACTTAGCGTAGGTCCAAATTGACCAATATGTATGTTGTTCAAGAAATTGCTGTCATCTGTATTTACGAAATTCTGAGATACGATGACAGTATCTGTGCTATTGTTAAGGGATATATGAGTTGTGAGCGCATTTGTAGGTGTGTCAGTGAAGTAAAGATTTGTATCCGGTTGTTCTAAGTCTTTCTGTGTTTGTGTATTCAAGTGATCGATACTTATGTATTCGATATTTTGTGTATTGGCGTTACTTTCCCTTAATTCTGCAGCTATCTGGTTTTTAATTTCTTCTAATCTGTTGGGGTTTATATATTTGTTATTTATAATCGCTCTCACTTGATCGGATAATCTTTGCTCTGTTATATGTGTTAATTCCGGATAAATATTTATGAATTCCTCATGTAAATATTTTCTATAGGCTGTTTTATCTGTTTCTAATTTTGTGGCAGTATAATATATTCTCATTATTGTTTCATTATATTCGTTCGTCCATTTCATGCGCTGGCCGGTTTGTTTATGAGATTTTGTAGAGTGTTGCTGTATTTGAGTGTGTACCATTTGTAATTCGGCTCTGACTTCCTCATAAATCTGATCTATTGTGTCCTGTGGTAGTAATTTCTTTTGAACTATGGCTCGACGCTGGTCGCCTATTCTTTGTCGGCTTACTTGCATAGCCGGGTATTTTTCAAGAAACTTAGTATGGAGGGATGGAAGGTATGCATTTTTGTTTGTTTCCATACCAGTAAGATGAAGATAAGTGCGTAGGATGAATTTATTCATTTCAATGCTCCATTTCCTACGAGTTGTTGCAGTTTTAGCGGTGGGTACAGTATCGTCGACAATATTTGTCTCCAGTACAACATCCGCTGACTGTATACTGATAGATGATGTTGATGGCGTCGGAGTGACGCGGAAAGATTGTGATGATGATGGAATTGATTGAAAAAGAGATGAGGGAGATGACGAAGAGAATTGTGAAGTTTCGTCATTTATCTGAGGCAGATTCGCCTGAAGTTGTTTTTTTGTTTTAGATCGAGTATTCATATTGTTCCCACGAGTAGCTAGGGACTTAAAAAGTCGACTACAGCAGAGCCCTGCGTTCACTGTAGTAAGGGTGAATAAAACTGGAGGTCCCCTATTATCCAGAGTTGGCACACTAACGACTAGTGCTCTCCCCTAGCTATGAAGCCCTCGGCATGTGCGACCTTGGCTTGGATTGTATCTCTCTTGGTCTGGCTCCTCACCCTAGATCTGTCTCGGGAAAGTAAACTCTACCGGCACAGACCTAAGGTCCGGAGCACGCAAGCCCGACCACGACGTCAACGTAGAGATACGGCGGTGGGGTAGCACGCAAGCCCCACCACGACGTCAACGTAGAGATACGGCGGTGGGGTTATTATTATTATTATTAACGTTTTACTTCCAACTGGTCGTAGTAATTATGGAACGAGGCGAATCGAAGGCCCACACAATATAAAATTAACTATTGTCACAGAAATAGCTTATAGGTCAGAAAGTAATCAGAAAAGTTTAATAACATACTTATGTCTACACTAAGTTACAAGGGTAATAATAATAAAATCCTTACATAAAGCTGCTACAAAAAATCTGGAAAACGAATTCTGAACTTAATAAGAATTCCAAGCGGAATAATCTCGGAGAGCTAAGGGTATTATTTTCACATTAAAAGATGGAATAATCAGCAACATGCGAATCTAACGACCGCCTCGGGAATTTCTCCTAAATATTAGAGATATGAGAGGAGAGTAAATCTGTTGAGAAATTAAATAATAATACGTCTTTTTGGACGGAATAAGTTATTCGGGTTATGTGTTTGAATTAAGTGTTATAACTGTATAAAAGCTTTTAATGTTGTAATTCTAGAATTCTAAATAGAATGTATGTTGTATGAAGAATCCTCTGAAGTCTGAGGCTTGATATTAATAAGAAAGAAAATAATACTTGAAAATAACTTAAAACAAAAAAATTACGGTCACATATTGAAGATTAAAACGGTGTCCTAATGATTCCAATATTGTTTAAATTAGCACCGACTTCAGAAACTTTCATCTGAAATCCGGCTATTTAAAAGAAAAGATCATTTTCCTAAGCGCCTTCAAACACGCGAAAACCTTTTTAAACCCTCTCAGAAAAATGAATGAAGCTGACAACGCATTCTTCAGCGTTTTTCCACAATAGGGAAAGGCCGCGCCATATTTTAAATTCTGGACGTTGAATGGCCCATATTTCACGGGCACTGTCACGCGAACGAGGCGAAAATGTCCCTAATAGCGTAAACTGACTGACGGATGGACATAGGAATTTATTAGGAAAGATAGGGGAAGCCATTGTAGTTAAGTGGTCGGTGTGATTTGGCTGTTCCTTTTCTTGAATTACCGTTATAAATTGAGGTTGGTAGAACTATGTTATTTTAACAGTATCGCCTAATATTTTATTGCTGGTGAGAGTATACATAGCATATCCATAAATCTTCTTCTTTTCGTGTGGTTAGTAACTAACCTGGTGTCAGAGTTATAAAGCCGTCCATGGGCCTCTGACTTGGCACTCACTTGCCGTAGAGAAATAGATAGATAGATAGGTAGAATATTCTTTATTATGCGCACTATACAAATTACAGAAATAAATTTAGAAATTTTACATAGGGTGACACAATGGGCGGTCTTATCGCTAAAAGCGATATTTTACAGACAACCTTTGGATGGATTAAAGGGAGTAGGAGAGACAATACTGCAGGTAGTCAGTGGTGTACCATTTACATACACAATAATTACATAAAGCATAAACTTAACCACATAAATATATACATAGATATAATATAAAATAATAAACATGAAACAAGAATAAGGAACTATATGTAATGATAATGTTTAAGGAAAGAGGAAGTGTTTTAAAAAAAAAAATAGAAATATCTCTCAGGTATTCTCAAGATGTTTTCCTTCACCGTTTTTGAGGTAAGTGATAATTATAGAATACACACATGAATCCAAAAAGTCAGACGTGCGTGACTTGGGTTACAAATATAGATGACGCAGCGTTGGAAGACCTAACAAGGTGGACCGATGAAGGCGACCTTGTGAAGGCCGCAGGAATCCGCTGGATGCGAGAAGCACAGGACAGGTGAGCGACCTGACCTGTGCTTCTGGCGACGGTTGGGGGAGGCCTTTGTCCGGCAGTGGACGTCTTTTGGCTGAAATGATGATGATGAGCATAATAATAATGGACAAAATAAATAAAAAAAAGCACGTAGCTTTGTCGATTCCAAAATAGCGTGTAGCAATTAATACAAATATATGAATTCAAGTCTGCGGTTGTGATTTGGGTACACAACATCATAAATAACGAGATAAGATTATTCAAAAGACACAATATTATCCCATTCATTTCTGATGCAATATCAACAAACTATGAAAGTAAACATCGTAAGGAAGTACCTACACATGTTTATAAAACATAACAATAAATGTGTTTACTGATCTAAAACAGGTAATGCCATCTGTCAAGGTTTAGTCTACAAGGAAGGGCGCGAAGCGACTACAATACATTGCGTAACGTAGCGAATAATAAAATAAAATAGAAAGCAATTCATTACCAAGGCAAAGATCTGTGTAACGTGGCTAAGTTAGGGAGAAGCCGAAGTATGTGTAGTACAGAACTATGTTGAAAATTTAAGTCTATCGAAGAAAAAGGAAGAGACAATGTATGATCTATGTAGATGATTCTCTGGCAAAAGGATTATTTGTTAAAATGGCTTTAGGAATTAGGACACAAACTATTGTAAACGAGCTGTAACCGTCCATGCCAAATTTTCATTATTTATTTCAGCTGAAATAAAAAATATAATGTAATATAATAGATTTCAGCAATCTTACTGAGCTGGTAGGGGATAAGTCTGCTATTAGCTTGCTATTAGTTAATTTTTGTTACATTATATATCAACGTAGAATTTAATATTGTACCTGACAAATTGTTGTTAAAGATAAAAACTCACATAGCGGATGACTCAATACCAACCACACTGACAGACGTTTGGTTTCACAGCGCCTTGATAGATGGCGCTGTTCATATGACGCGCAATCCTGAGTCGCGGTGTTAAGATTCTCCGCGACTGACTAACACCCCTCACGAACTCTAGTACGGTATCGCTTCTCGGCCTTTTGGCTAAGATCAAAGTGTAGTATCTGTTCTTTTCAGCTTAATATCTGAAAGTTCCCTCACTGAGGGACCAGTATATTAATCTGATTTTTGTAAGCTGACGGGATGTTCGGGGCTCGCTCCACTCCCGTCGCGGGTCGGCCCGGCATTGCAGTGCCGCCGGGATCGGCCCACATAAAAACCTAAACAAAGACCTGATGATATACTGGTGGAGAACCGGGGGAGTATTTCATTACTTCTCGCGGCGTGGTATCGGTCGGTCCAGTGTTTCATATGCTTCTCTTTACTATTCTCTGATTGTTCTACATCGTAAGATTGTTTGATCGTGATGCTTTTGTGTATTTTATTTGTGTGCCTTAATTGCTGATTAATAAAGCAATTATTATAATTTTTCGTTTGTAAAAAGCAGCAGTCCCTGACAATGTACCTTTTGCAATAATATTATGTACAAGTATTATCATAAGTGGTTTTATAATATTCAAGAGAATACACAACTATATTTCAAAGGCTGACGTATCAATGTCAGGCTTGAAATATACCTCTGTGATCTCATATGACAATAGGCAGTGCTACGCCGCTGACGTGAGACAGTTACTAGCGTGAGTAACTTGCTCTTTGTTGTTCAAACTGAATAATGCACGTGTTTGTGATTCATGTTTATTATTTATGTTGGATCAAAGGGTTGATCAAAACGTAGCGTGTTATCAAATAAGACAGGATTGTGGGGGAGCAGTCTAATTAAGGGGTAATATAGTATTTACCCAGTAACTGGGCTGTGGAGGTCAGATAAGCAGTCGCTCCATGTAAAATACTGGTATTTAACTGCATCCGGTTAAACTGGAAAAGGCTAGGTAGATGAGATGATTTGTGAGGGTTAGTGGTGACTAAAGGATTATTAAAAGAATGGAATAATTAGGTATCTATATTAAAATAGGGATGATGACAAAATTTTGTTTTAGTCCGTCTTTGAGATACTTACCTATTATACAAATGTTGGACACGTAATTTTTTACATAATCTAAAGATTATGGCGAAACATTAAGGTAAAATGTGCCATGACGTCACGAGTATGTAGATTTTATACATACATACATACTAGTGACGTGGAGACCCCCACTCCCCAACCTAAAATGCGTTTTATCTAAGTATTTTTTTATTAATATGATAAAGCAAAAAATACTGTGTCTAATATTTTTTTTATTATCTGACTGACGGACAATTTTTTTTTTTTTTTACGCAGTCGTCATCCCTATTGTGCTCCAACTCCTTGTTATGATGAATGTGTGTCTCCCACAACTTGTCATAGGTATATAATAAATAAATCGTTTATTGATCTAATAACCACACACAAAAGCAAAAGAATTTATTAACATTATATAATAGTAAATGCGTGATCGTGGCTTGTGTACAAAATTTTTGTATAGTTGCAGTTATAATCGTTGAACCTTTTGACTCCCAAACTCCGCAAGGAATGCCTGTAGGTATCTTGGGAGCCGATAGATTTCTGCTAATGAATAATTTCTTATAATAATTTACAACATTAAGTAGGTTGTCTCTGTTGGACATAATTTATATGCAAATGTTTGCAAATGTTTCTACATATATTTGTCATGACGTGTCCGTGTCTTTTATAAGGTCATCATCTGCTTCGCCTTTCCCAACTATGTTATGGTTGGCTTCCAGTCTAACCAGAAGCAGCTGAATTTCACATGCAGTGCCTGCCCATCTGATCTCTACAACCGTAACTGGGTAATATGATACCCTTTTTAAGACTAGTTGTATGGTTTTAAAGTCGTAAACAAATATAACATTGCCAAATTGATACTAAAAAATATAATAAAAAATCCTTCTATTAGTACAAACATATAACCATTTAGTCCCCCATCCACTACAGTCAAGTTAATATATAAAAGTCAGCAAAATTTTTCTCCAACATAAAAAAATCTGGAAGATTTACTGCATAAAGAAATTCCATAGAGGATGCCCTCTCATGAAACGCCTCGACCATTATAAAGGATCCAAGAGGCTTCAACGCCGGCAAATTCATTCCCAACAGTCAACAAACCATTGAACTATGACCCTTATTTCCTGAACCTTAAGACCTAGGATTAAGAGCACGTCTGCGCGATTGCACCCATTTGTCAGAACCTCGAGTCATTTAAGGCAATTTTTATTGCTTTACTCTGTCAAGAATGGCGGGAGAATGTACTGTAATAGCATAAAATTCTGATGTGTTGGGAAAATACAAGGAAAATACGAGGGTGAAGAATAATATAAATTAATTTAAACTTTATGAAGTTTAATGCGAGACGCTGAAGGAAAATGGCGTAGTTTAGGATATCGCAGTGCGACCTACTGTATTGTATGGGGTACCTACTATAACAGTTTTCGTAAGTTTTTCGGGTATTAAAACAACCATCATGTTAAATTGTTTTTATTGAAAAGATCTGGTTATTCTTATTATATAATTTTCTTATTATAAGTTGTACCTATCCAAAATTATTTATTATCGAGTCATTTCAAAAGTCATTCTTTATCACTTTTAAATTGGGAAAACACGTATCGTGCGTGACACACCCCCCGGCAATAAGCACTTTTAGTACTTAGTATATTTTTTTATTGAACATCAATTGAACGCACTTTGACAATAGCTATCAAATCGTCATCGACTCAGACTCAGGATTCGCGGTTTTGAATAGTCGCCACACGAATAAATCCAGAAAAGTGTACCTAACATGAAAATAATAAACCGTTTTATACAATATAATGATCATAAATTATACCTAAGTATTTCCTTCAAGAAATAATAACGTTTAAGTATTCAGCAAAACGTAAGAATGCTACTCTGCCCTGCTTAGCCAAAAGGCGCAATCTCAATCGGAGTAAGTTTTGAGAAAATTTACTTTTTCTGAATTGTAATTTAAGGAAACATAAGCATATAAAAACTTCCGAGTGGTTTTTTATGTTTTAAGTTAGATAGTGGTATTTGGGTTATACCAGTAAAAAAACTAAAAGGGCGTATCGAAGAGATAGCGCCTTTCGGCTTAGCAGGGCAGTATATGTGAGCAACAAACTAAGCGACTTCGCTTGTATCTTGTGGCTCAGGAGATACGTCGTGTTCCTTCTTCGCCACGCCTATTAACTTTCGCCTATATATACTCGATACATTTCTGTTCACTCTGCCGAATCCTGAAAGTACTTTCTTTTAGTAACTTTTCCCCCTAAATAGGTAATCCTACTGCCCGTGAGAGACAGTAATGAGCTTGTCAAAGTCAATTAGTTGTAATCTCTAACTTGTTTTTTGTATTAGGATAATTATTTCACTTTATCGATAGGTTCGTACGCGTGTGTAACGGTAAGCCTAAAAGGGCTTACAGTCACACACGAAGAGGTTTAGGAAAAAAGTATTTAAATTTATTAGTTAATTAGCGACGATCGAGGTTTATGTGTGCTATATCTAAGTTAATATATTAATGTATAATACACATACATAATCCTTCCGGAATAAATACTCTAAATGATGGTGAAAATCGCATCAAAATTCATTGACGAGTTTTGGGAGAACTAACCGATCACACTAAAAAACACGAAAAGCGACTTTGTTTTATACTACTCGTATATATCTTCCTCCTTGCGTAGCATTCCTCATTACCAGTGATCGGAGTAGGTAGATTGAACTGGGGTCATTGATCCGAAACGTATATATTACTATGGACATTCCTCCGGAATTGGTGGATTATTAAAAAAAAACCGGAACTTATGTAGGAATTGTATTCTGCCAGAGTGGAAGGAGTCATTTGATGATTTGCCATCCTCAAAAAAAAGGTAGGAATTGTAATAAAATGAGCAATTTTATTCTTTATTATTCTTCCTATTTTTTTTTTTCAACTGATAAATAATGAATTAATTTAGTTTTGATACCTTCCTTTAAATTTTGAATTGAGTAGTAATAATATCACTACCAACATTAACAATATTTAATTGAATCCGGAAATACCGGAATTACTTTCCGGAAAAATGGCTTATCCATGTTATTCTTTCTGTGTGCATTTATGATACAAGTACTAAAAATCAATCTACCTACTCCGATCACTGCTCATTACTGAGGGTCGTTGTATATTTATATAAACTCGTAAATCAAACAAAACTATGTATAGATTTATATATGCAAGAAAATGAAAATTGAGTGTTACTATGACGTCAGTCAAAGCGCGGGTGAGCCCTTGAAGCAAGTCTCAAAATTTAAGTACCCAGGCCACTGGGTCACCGAGGACTTATGTGATGATTTAGACATAGAGAGGGAGCGTAGGGCGCTGTCTGTTCGAAGTAATATGCTGGCCCGCAGGTTTGCACGGTTTACTTGTGAGGTTAAAATGACGCTTTTTCGAGCCTATTGTCAGACTTTCTACACCTGCAGCCTCTGGGTCAAGTATACACAGAAGGCATACGGCGCTCTGCGTGTACAATATAATAATGCCTTCAGAATGCTTGTGGGGCTGCCGCGGTTTTGTAGCGCTTGGGGTATGTTTACCGATGCGAGGGTTGATGATCTCTACGCGATTATCCGGAAGCGTTGCGCTTCTCTCCGGCAAAGAACATCTTTTAGCTACCACAGCATACTGAGGGCATTTAGTGACCGGTGGGACTGCCCGGTGCTTGGCAGATGGGTGGGACTGCACACACAGGTCAGCTCTTAAGTAGCTATACGGGCAGCTTATTTATTTTTTTATGTTATTGTTTGATTGTATGTGTTACTAATAATAGTTAAATAAGTATATTCGTGTCATTACTAACACTATGGACTTCAAGGTCTGCAAATAAGGATTTATTATTATTTTTAATGTCTTTGACATATCTCGGGACCCTAGGGTCCCGGACCTTTTGGAAGGCGTACGAGGGGCCGAAGCCAATTCGCAGAGGCCCCTTAGACATTTTTATTTATTGAGGCACCAACCGACGATTATCCCTGTATACACTACGCAAGTGCACCCAAGGATAAACCCCGGTTGGTGCAGGACTATTGCAGAACATGGAAAAAAAAAATTGGGCTATGGGTTTGGGTAGCTAAAGTTGACTGGTGACCTGGAACTATGGAAGGACTATGGCCCCTGCCTGATCAATGTTTTATATATACACGGAAAAATGGCAGGGGGTGACTAACACACTCAGTAATGGGCCCGCGAAAACTGTCGCTAGCACATAGTGACGTAGCGACAAGGGGGCAACATGTCCTGAGGTGCTTGAGGAGTGGAGAGGTATTCCACGGCTTTCAGAACAATCCCAGAGCCCGGAAGATGGTCAAGATCCCTACGAGCACTTACTGGAATACTTCCTTCCTCCGAGCACGTTTGCTCTTGCGAATCTACACTCAAGCCGGCCAATTAAGGCAAGAGTGAGGTGGGAGCTCTGTTCCTCCTCAGTGTTCACTCCAGCCGGCCAATACAGGCAAGCCAGAGATGAGGAACAAGATTTCTCCCGGGAGATAGGGTCCGTGGGGTCACTACTGCCCAACAGCTCGCCACATGCTGCCCTGGGTTTCTGTATCTCTCTTGGTCTGGCCCCTCATCCTAGACCTGTTCCGACAAAGTAAACTCTACCGGCACAGACCCAGAGTTTGGAGCGCGCAAGCCCCACCACGACGTCAACATAGAGATACGGCGGTGGGGTTATTGTTATTATTATTAAAGCACTTGACGGGTCATGCATAATTGGAATAGCCTAAAATCCCCAATCTTAGGCCAATTGGTTGCCAATGGTTTATAGCCGTTTTTAGAAAACCATACAAAAAGTTAATAGGAAACTACACACCATCAATAGATCTCTCCAATTGTACACAACTGAGCCCGATCGTCACACTCTCATAACTACAAGGTTACTTAAAAAAAACAATTAATATTCAGCCATTCACTTAGCAAAAACCAGGAATACTTAGCCGATTCTATTCCTAACCTTCCATTAACAGCTATATCGGTCACAACATTACTTATTCACGTCACACCTGTGGAACCGTCTGTGATTGAATATTGAATCGTTCGGATCACACGGGAATTGACAAGCGATACGATTTTATATCTACCCTCAGATTAGAATAAAAAAGGTGTTCGATTTTCAAATGGTTGTGAATTTTTTATAATGTCTTATTGAAGAAAGATCGTAATCTCGTTTGTCTCATGTATGCTTTGGTAAAAACTAGTTAGTTAGCTTGGTAGCGTGGCTGACTAAACAGTACCTACTACAAAGGGATGGGTAGTTTGTGTGTGATTAGTAAGTTTCACAAAAAGACTTACTCCATTTGAACGAAATAAGATTAGACATTTAAATAAACCTTTTTACAGTCCGTTCTACCGATTCTGACTTCTATACCGTAGGCATATGGATGGAATTAAAAGCAAAAAAGTGGTTACAAAACCAACTGTTTACTGCAGCTGCCATTTGTCATGCCACCAGCGCAATAGAAGTCAAAATCGGTTGAATGGACTGTAAAAAGGTTTAGTTAAATGTCTTATCGTATTTCAAATGGACTTATAGTTATGAAGGGATTACATCAAAACAGTTCAGATATATTATTGCACCTGCTGGGGTTGCGGGTTTGTCCGAAAGGGATATCGCGACCCCGGCACACGGGTGACGGAAGGAACACGGGTGGGTTTTAGTCAGTAAAAGACACACCCTCCCGCTCCGCCCAGAGCGGGAGAAGTTATTTGATAATTTCCCACCCTCAAAAAAAAAAAAATATAGGTAGTATTGCAACTTTAACTTTTATCATTCTTCGGTCTTCGTAAGATAAATTCTTCGTAAATACATCTTACGTTTACAATATCCGTATTTAATTATTTGGTATTGACATTGCATATAATATAATTATGTAAAAGTTGACTTCATAATGTTGCTTTAAATATTTGGTTACAAATTAATGTTACAGAGATTACAATTATCTTGAACACAACATAATCTCAGTATTTCAAGCCATACATTGTGTAAGGGCGACACATGTCTACTGAAAACACTTCACAATTCGGATTCAAAACTTTCATTAACTTCACCTTTTTTCTGTTTTCTGAACTCCAAAAACGGTAACGTCCAAAGTCGCTGGTTCTTCGCAAGTTCCTCTGCATCATCAAATGTATGTGGCATGTCTTTTCTCGCAGTCTCAGGTAAACCAAGAGCGACCAAAGCACCTAATCCAGCTATAGAGCCTACTACCACTAAAGGCAGCCAGTAAATATAAACTTTCAAGTATACGATGTATGGCGATAGAACTGTGGCTACGTATCCACAAATATGTATGATTGACACTCCTGATCCTCTAACTGATGTAGGCAAGATCTCAGCAGCCCACTGCATAGATGCACTATACGACATATTAACAGCGAATCTGGCGACCACTGCAAAAATTACTGTTTGTATACCACTAGCAAATATTGTTAGTATACAGAATATACAGCTTATGGTCATCATGACGATTGTCAACCACCTTCTACCCAAGCAGTCCATAACAAAGGCCACGATGATCATTGATGGACACTCAGTAAAAGACACCAATGAGAAGGACATGAAAAAGTCGAAGTCTAATTGCCCTATACTTCTCACCAGACCATCAAAAACGATAGTGCAGCACATGAATTCAATACATACTAGTATAAACATTTTTCTAATGACTGGCCTCTTTAGAATCTCTAAACAACTCTCAGATTGTTCTTCTTTCGCATTCATTGCTGATAGTTTAAATTGTTCGATGACTTTTGGTGGTATTTCCTTTTTGTTAATCCGACCGATTACAAGAACTTTATTTACAGCTTCATCGATGCGGCCTTTAGATAACAACCATCTTGGACTTTCTGGTAAGTAAAATGGTGTTATTAAAGCTAAGGCTAGAGGTAAACTAGTGACTAGAGAAATAGTTTTCCAGTGGCCGCAAGCGAGCATCAACCAGGGCAGCACAGTGACGAATAGAGAGTAAAATACAGCAAAGGATAAGTTTGCTAATATAGTTCTGTATTTAGGAGCGACGTATTCTAAAATGAGAAGGTACGCCATAATCATGCAGTTATCGTAAGCCATACCCATGACAAATCTGGCAGCAGCAAACTGAGTCAAGTTTTGAGCATAAGTACTAGCAAATCCACCAACACAGCCGACAAGATTGCTGATTACAGCAGCTGGCACTCTCCCGAACCGATCAGCGATCCATCCAATAATAAATCCACCTAATATGGACCCAACGAAGAATATTGATTGAGCCGTTGCTTGATAGCTGTTCTTGTCGCAGACCCATTCCAACTCGCTTGAAATAGTAGGATATGGTATTTCTGATTTGTTGAATTCCCATCCATATTGACACGGCACTGTACTCCAGGTTGGATCAGGCGTTCGTCCCGTTGCTAACACCTCGGTCCAGTTGGCATCATACATCTTACATTGTGAGTATCCAAATCTTGCGTTTTCATCTTTGGGTACACCAAGATCCCTTCGTTGTATAACAGTTAAGTTTTCTAACTCGGGGATCCTGCACCAGTGATTAGGCGACACTTCAGTCATGAACATCTGTGAGAAGTACACGAAGGTTCCAAAGGCGTAGAAGGGAAACGTAGAGAAGAACAGGAGCCATTGATACAGTCCACATTCACCAGCGGCCGATATGAGGTCATCGTAATCAACAGTTTCTTTTGCTTTGTCCGTTTTGATTTCTAAATCTGCTACAGTCTTTTTTGCAGCCATTTTTGTTTATGTTTCCCTTACTGCGTCGTCTTCGACAAACTTTATTGGACTGGTTAAACAAATTTCGATCGCGTCTTTAATATGTCGGTGATATTATTTGCGAAGATAGCAAGCTAAACTTGTAATTGTGGTTTGTCGAAGGCTTCCTTAAACAAATATTGGCTTATCTTTGACGCGAGAGTAATTTTACATAATGATGGAGATTAGGTAAGTTTCCATATAATTTATATGGTGGGTAATTACGCGAGATATAGTCCCTTTATATGGCTTCTGTATGGTACGCATATTTTTATAATAACCATCCATCAGTCTGAACTAGTAAGTAGATGTTTTCATAGTGATCCTCGTGTTTATTTGTTGTAACTCTTCTGACGTTCTTCCGTATAAGTGCATTCACTAGACATGATCAAACGAATATTTATCGTTTAAACGATTTTCTTCATTATTTTAATCCTAGGAATAATATTTGTACATACGTACATAGCAAGAAAATTCTTGTCGTAAAAAATCCTCATGTTTAAAAATATAAATAAGAAAAATAAATATTGTGAGAGCTGACAAAATAAAATTAGGCAACAATCATAACAGTTTGGCCTGAATAACCTCTACGCTTAATGTAAATAGTAGCTATTGTTAGTAACGTGACAAAGTAGTTAACAGTGATTGTGTGGTCTTTTATCACACTGTTTATTCTTTTAACCCCTGTGCACATACAACATGCAATATTTTCTGAATATGTCTTGTCTCTAGGATTCTTTTACGATCTTTTTCCATTGACTTTGACCCGGTTTTTTTTATCAAGCATTGTGTCAAGCTTATTGGTTGTCTCGTTAGGGTCATCATCAGTCCACTACTTCATTATAGCTACTTTATTTATTAAACTTTATGCAAATAAAAACACTCAAGTGGACTGAATAATGTTGACATTTTTTCCCGGTCAAACAATGGCGATGTAGAGCTATCAAACAGCAGTTTTGTTTTCTATCTGTAAGGGTCTCCACATAGAAAAAAACACTGTTGTTCAAATCAAGGACAACCCACACCCCATATGTATATGGTGGGGGTGTTGGATTTCCTTGATTTTCCTCTTGCCTGTGTCTCTTGTAACACTTCCATTTTTTTTTTATGTTGATGCAGTTTGCAGATCTATTATAGCTATCACAAACAGACTGCAGCTTATCTTTTCGGTTTATTCCAGGTAACGACCCGGACTTGTGGCTTGTGGTTTTACAAACATTCGCTAATGAGCAAAACATCGATATACAAAACAAAGTTTTGATTACTATACAAAGCTGCCATCTAACTTCCGTCCTCTCTTATTCCTCTCTCCCTCACTCTTGTAAAAAGAACAATATAAGTTTAAAATAAAATTTCAAATCAAAGACTTCGTTGCTAGTCCTTCAATTTTTTTATTTCAACTGTAACTTGGAAACTTTTCTCCAGGGAAATTCATGTTCCGGTCGAAGATCGAAGTACGGCACTGCAATATATTTATTGATGTTGGTTTTGCTTCAATATAATATTTATGATTTGTACTTTGTACCAGAGGTGTTTGCTTTAGTAACGACGCTGTACCTTTTGCTGGTATCGACGGAGTTGCAGTTTTTCGTTTCGAAATTAAAGACAAATATTTCTTTAACCTCGAAGTATGTTACTTTATATAAGAAATATGTGGTTACCTATATTTATTTGTTATTACTTTTGCTTACGAACATTAAAAGGGGTATACAGTAATTTGTCAGTTTTCAACAGCTTTTCTATTCTGGGCAAGTTGCGAATAGAAAGTATACAAGGTGTAATTAATATAACTGAAAACTTAAATAAGGGGCCATTGTACTCATCAATACGAGGAACTTTTACGATTGAACCAAACCTGAAATCGCGTAACTCGATAAAATATATGGAACAGCCGATTTTTTTCGTGAATTCCGGTTTGGTCCCATAATTCAAGTTGCTCATTGATGGGTATAATGATCGTTTTCAGTCATTTCAATTATACCTTGTACCTATGATATAACGCCGTAAATACTACTTAAAGACGGTTTTTAAACATAGATATTTTTCTAGGCTTAGGTACCTACGCGGTTTATCGAATTTCTTACATACATACATTCTACTAAAGGTTTTGCTAGCATCTGATGTTGTGACCCTGTTTCATAAAATTGAATTCAAAGAACAGTATTAGTATGGTGCTAGTACGTGTTTAGAATAAGGACGTCAATACACGATGTCTCGCAAGAATTTAGATCAAGGGATATACGTGCAATCACGTGTGTGTCATCTCAAGAATCTTATTGAAACACGTTTGAACTTTCGCGGTTAACAATATTATTATTATTATTTTTTAAACGTTGCCCACACTAAGAATTTCTTCTTGTATCGTGGGTGCGTTTACAAACATAGAAACTCACATACACTAACACCCAGACCCGAAACAACTACTTGCAGATCATACAAATATTTGTTCCGTGCGGGGATCGAACCCGTGACACGTTGCGCAATATACAATACACTACTAACAATACTATACAATCTTATCGATCTTTCTTCGAGTAAGAATATTACCTCATTATCTGTCTAGTCTTTTCCCAACTATGTTTGACTTGGCTTTCAGTCTTAAGAGCGTTTACGCCATCCGTGCGCTGTTTGGCTCAAAATCAGTACTTTTCGACCCAGTTAATATCCATCAAACATTATTTTAAAACCAAATTAATTACTAATAATTGTAGGAAATATTGTTGTCTCAATACTTAGTTAGGATTTTTTTTAGATTAATAAAGTATTTGTGAATTCTATCAAGATAACTGAAAAGAGGTTTTGATAATTTCACTTCGAGCGTCAACTTTGAATCTACAAATATCTTAAATCACTGATCACCCTAACTAACAATATTTTTTATCTAACTACAAATATCCTTAGGAAAAAACTTACTTTAAAAAAAAAACCAGTTTAGGTTCCCTACATGAGAAATAAAAATCCAAACAAAATGAAATTTTAAGAAATTTTCGTCAATAAAATGATTTTTTGAATTTTTTTTACCAATATATCTTCATTAATTTAATATAATAATAGGTTACTGTAATAGAAGAACATCTTCTTAAAAACTTGCAATTTAAAATTTTAACTGAATGTGTTCTATTATTTTTCTAGAAATATTTTAAAACTACTCTAAAACTACTATAAAACTCCACGCGCAAACCATTTCAGCCTCAGGAAAGTCCGGTTAAACAGCTACGACCTCCTCAGAGGTCAACTGCGAGATGCCATTTAGGAAAAAAAAATAACATTTCAAATTAGTCCGCCGTGGGGCCTTCCAGAGAGTGGACGTGTCGCTCGGCGCTCTGCATGACCGCTGTTGACCTTTGTCGTGCGTACAAAGATATTGCACGAATATAGTATGATTGCCAAATCTTAGTACTTTAGTAAGTAAAGCATTTTATTGAAGAGAAAACTAATTTAGGGTGCTAAAGTCGTTAATGGTGCTGATTCTCTTGTACACCGAACTAAACTATCACTAAAATTCCACTAGAATTTGACAATCGCGACTCCACGTGGTACACGTGGTTTACCTTACCCCGTGATTTTTTTTTAGTGCCGGAGGTGCGCATGAGGTGCAGTCTCGACGTGTTTTATATGGATTTTTTTTACTTTTTGTATGGAAAATATGAAAAAATATTATCTACATGTTGAGGTGTAGGGGTTTAGGGGTTTCATAAAGGGGTTCGAAATTTTCATTATTTTTGCAATAGGACGCACCATTTTCGAGTATGAGATATGTAGGGCAAATAAGTACCACGTGGAGTAACGATTGTCAAATTCGATTTAAGTTCTGTCAAAATTATTTTTAAATTTAGAGACTTTTTTTGGAGAATAGCTTTATTATTCTCATAGCCAAAAGTAAGGAATTTTTGTGGTGAACAATAGTTCGGTGAACAAGAGAATCGCCACCAGTGAGGTCAAAATATAAATTCAAGATGGCGGCTGCGAAAATTTTCACATTTTTCGGTATGGGTATCGTTTCCACCCAGTTTACATTCAGCTCACTTCCACGACGTCTGGAAGAGAATTAGTGAAGCTTTAGAAGAAATTCATCTTTCGATCTGGAGCAGGTACAGACGATATATTTCATCCGATATGGCTTGCATTCGATGTTATGGAACGGATCCATCGTCTTCTACGATAACGAATTTTCTTTTTTGTAATTTGTTATATTTCTAAATACTGAAAATACTTTTGTATTGCAAAAAGATACAGCGCGGACGCTATAATTATTTCGACGTCTGCCATTGCCGAAAGTCGAAAATGATGTGAGTGGTAGGGCAGTATGAGGACCAACTTTCTCTGGATCTGGCTATGGCAGTATTTAGAGGCATTTTCGAGGGGTTTAAAGCCTTATATTTCTAAATACTGAGGTCAAAATGTAAATCCAAGATGGCGGCTGTACAGTACCCATAATGTAGCTATGAGTATGACGTGTTGAGCTTGTTGTTGCTCGGAGTAATAATAACATCAGTAGATGAACATTAAGAAATAAATATGATTCATAAAATTGTTATGCCTAATGTTAAATTAACACGACAAGAATCGTAAGATAAATAAACTGTTTCATTTTAATATTATAAAATTATTATTTACACGAATTATAGGATTTAAATTCCAATTAATTATTTACTATAAACTATTGCTCTAAATTGAACGGATCAAAGTGGGTTAGTCTGACTACAAACAGAGCGAACGCGCCAACTCTACGCACACATGTACGCGTGCTTCTGTGTGAGTGATTTTTGCAAAGAATTTACCTAAACTTGACTTCCCGCGCTAGACGTAAACGCTCTTAATAGATGAAGCTAAATACCAGTATTGAACATAGAGACTAAAACAAAAGAATATTAATGAAGCTAAATACCAGTATTGAACATAGAGACTAAAAAAAAGAATATTAACTATTAGTATTCTCAGACCAAATAAATTACCAAGACATTTGTTTTAAGAACTTTATCATTTCTCATTAAGAATTAACAATAATTCACTTACTGAGAAACTAAATTTACATACAATGTTTATGAGCGTAGCGAGAGGAGCTCGTGGCTAAGTAACAACAGCCGCACTGGTCGATCCATCAGGTTAAGCTACGCTTGCTGGGGTTGGTCAGTGGATGGGTGACCATCTTTACATACCGAGAATCCTCCGTGCCTCGGAAAGCACGTTAAGCCGTTGGTCCCGGCTGTCATTCGTGGATCTTTGACAGTCGTTACGAGTCGTCAGAAGCCCGAAAGTCTGACACCAGTCTTACCAAGGGGTATCGTATTACCCAGTTACTGGGTTGTGGAGGTAAGATAGGCAGTCGCTCCATGTAAAATACTGGTATTCAGCTGCATCCGGTTAGACTGGAAGCCGACCCCAACATAGTTGGGAAAAGGCTAGGCAGATTGATTGTTTATGAGCGTACCAAAACGACGTTAAAAGTAAATTTATAGAAATAAATAGGAAGGTATGAATAAATGAATGAAATGCACCAACCCCAGCATGGTTGAACCAGACTCGATAAATCGAATGAACCCCAAGATTTGCATTAGCCCCTCAAGCCTCATGCTTCATGGGACTACAGAGGCCAAGGAGTAGACCGGGGGCCGCAGTAATGGTAGGAAAGACGTGCCCTTAGGATAAGGAAGGATTTGCGAGCCGTACCGGATATGCATCCTTGAGTAGGCAGTGGAATAGTGGAGAGACGGGTTATTTTTATCTATGGATGGGCATCTTTTACGACGGCGCTGTTGGTTCAGGTGCATTTCCAGCTTCGCCGGTGCATCGGCTCTTTGCTGTTTCCAATGTCTTCGTCTGAGGTTCTCGCTGCTATCCGTTTCAGGTTTCTTGTAAATCTCGCTAGCAGTCTTTTTAAACTTATCTCAGTCTTCAGCCGGGAAACGATCACTTTTCCGATTTCTTTTTGTGCGAATTTCATTTTACCGAAATCTATTGACTGACGTCTTTTTTGCTATGCATAATTTGACATATTTTTAGATCATTGAAGTATCATGTGCCATAAGTAATATTGTACCGAACTATATTTTGCCAATTTACAAAATAACTTTTTGCTATTGGCCGAAGCCAATCAACACATCAGACATAGCGCTGTCAAGAGTGAAACAAAGTTAGTTTCGTAAACATGTGCACTTAGTAAGGTGTAGTTTGATTGTATAACTCTATTTGAAACCGCCCCTAGACGACCCACTGAACGAAATAAGATTAGAGATTTAAACAAACGATTTTTACAGTCCGTTCAACCGATTCTGACTTCTATACCGTAGGCATAAGGATGGCATTAAAAGCAAAAAAGTGGTTACAATACCAACTGCTTACTGCAGCTGCCATTTGTCATGCCAGCAACGCAATAGAAGTTAAACGGACGGTTGAACGGACTGAAAAAAAGGTTTAGTTAAATATCTAATCTTATTTCAAATGGAGAACTAAATGTGTGCGTGTGAGTGTGTATGCACAGAGCGGAGGTGTAGTTTTGGCATGCTTCACCGTTTTGTTCGCAGCGCTATGTCTTGGTTTTTAGGGTTCCGTAGTAAACAGGGAACCCTTATAGTTTCGCCATGTCCGTCTGTCTGTCTGTCCGCGGCTTAGCTCAGTGACGGTTAGTACTAGAAAGCTGTAATTTGGCATATAGGTACATATATACCGCCATATTGATCATGCCGACAAAGTGGTAAAATAAATTCAAGAAAAAAATGTTTTTTTAGGGTACCTCCCCTACACGTAAAGTGGGGATGTTTTTTTTTACTCGTCTGGGGTCATGTTATGGGATATCGTTAGAAAGGACGTTCAAAAATATTGTGAGTTTGCGAAAACCATTTTTGGATTCAGGGATCCGTTTGCGAAATATTAAGCTTTTAACAGATTTTTTTTGTTAGAGTCAAGTGTCCCCCCCCTGCCAGCTAAATGGTTGTACTTGGATTTGTGAAAAAAATCACAGCAGTAGTATATATAACGAAATTAAAAGGAAAACTATCAGAGCTAAGTAGGCTGTATAGGTTAACGAGTAATAATCAACCAACTTAAATTTGCGGTTTGAAAAACATGATCTCCCATACATTCCGTATGGGAGAACATGTTTTTCAACTACAATGTTAAGTTTGTTCTTGGGATAAATTCATCTCAACCTTCATTGTGCGTGGTCCGACATGCACTTGGCCCGCTTTTTTTATTTAGTTAATATTTTGCTCAGCTAAATCTAAATCCATGATCCATTTATCTACCCTATTAACCCTTCGTCTTGTTTGCTACTAAAGTGAAATCTTCCTTTTATATTTTGACTATTTACAAGTAACAAGAAAGGTAGAACATTTAATAAACATTCAACAATCGGGTTATATTTGTTCAAGTTCCCAGAATTCCAGACGAAATCCGATTGTCCGCATCCTCGCTCCTAACGAGTGAATTCGTCACCACCCTGTACCTTGGAAATTGGAATAGAATTAAACTAAATATAGCACGTAAAGTTAATAGAGCTGGTTTAATAAGAATCCCAATTCTGTTTATGTACTAAGACATGTTTTATTGTGATTTTATCGGCAAAGGCAGTACAGTACCCGGGTGTTAATAAGGCGTTATAATGTGTTTATATATTTGTTTAGCCAAGAATTGTTTACACAATACATTAAAAGAAAAATATAAAAATATAGGGCATCTCGTAGCTGACCTCTGAGGTCATGACTACTCAACCGGTCAATCCTGTGGCTGCCTTAAGCTTCTACACTTAAAGCCTCCAGCCAGGGGCAAAACTATGCTAATTAAAACTAGGCGAACGCTCGCTAAGGGCACCCCCTGTGGGGTACGAACCTCGGCTTAGGGCGTTCGCTGGGGGGAGGACAGCAAGAGGGACAGGCTGGATTAAAAGTATATCATTATTATTAATCGGGGAATTTAAAGCTACAGGCTCAGCATCGACGCGGGCTGGCGCATCGTCGAGCAAGGGTCGTGGGGGAGACACAATACATTAAAAATAATTTCCCTTTATATACGTAAGTGCAACAATTACTTACAGGCTAACATAACATGCACCATTAATGGTTTTACATAGTATTACAAAGCCGAAAAGGATAATATTTGCAAAAAAAAAAAAAAACATTTTTTTATTAATCTAAACAACAACAAAAAAACAGACATTTGGTCAATTAAAATGATTCAATATTTTTTGGAAATTCATGTGTAATAATTGACAATTGTTATTGTAACAACAATTTCATTCTAAATAATAAAATTAAATAAAAACAGATTGATAATATTTCATTAACCATTGATCATTAACAAATAAAAGCAATAAAAATCTCATCATTTAAATCAAATACATAAAATCTTAAAATTTTAATTAACATTCAGTAGCGAGATCTATAATTTTTTGTGACAATAGTGCTCAATAATTATTTAATAAACGTATGCTGTCATGATGTATATCAATAAGACCACTGCAACTGTTAAGATTTTGGAACTAGGCGTGAGATCGGTGAGTTAGCACCCAGAGCCGTTCTGCGCAGGGGTGGGTGTAGTGGTGTGATAGGATTTCGCGGTTATCGGGCTAGGGCACGAAACTTAAGGAGACTCAGTAGCTTTGGGCAGTCGATTTTATTTCTAAGCAACTTATAGAGAAACAAGGCAAGGCAACTTCTCTTTGAATTGATAACGAGAGCATTTTGAAATATTTGAGACGAGTATTATAGGAGAGCAGCTGTTTGCTTTTTTCTCTAGAAAATGCGAGGTGCACAGAAACCGTTTTCGGACTCTTTCCAAAAGTAACTTATTTGTGGCGGAGTGTGTTCATACTCCAAGATATTTTTTACACCATTTCTTTATACCATAATACTTAGCTTTAGCAGAGCGTCGTCGCCTCGATGGTTGCGTGACCGCCTGTCTTCTGATGACAGATGATGTCAGGGGTGCCGTTGTCGTACCACGTCCACGACGAACTGCTATATTCCGGCACAATCCTGATGATATTGAAGCTGCTGAACTACTAATACGATGACCACTTCTAGTAAAGGCTATCCTGCTACCTATAGATGTACGGTACATCGAATTTAAGAAAGAGACAGACGCAAGAAAGGAGGTGAGGTTACCGTGATGACGATAGAAGTATGGAAGAAAATAAATGTTGCGCCGACACCAAATAAATTGGCGAAATAAATGATGAAGATGACACACAGAAATCGTGATTGATAGAAACAACGCTAAACAAAGCCAAAATGTTTCTAGAACTCGGTGCGAATCGCCTCAAGAAAAACTAATATTAATTAAAATGTTCGATTCGCCCCGATTCGGGCGAGTCACCAATAAGCCGATTTGCTGCGTTATGTATATAAAGGCGGTCGCACATCTGATGGAAGATGCGTCGGACGTAACTTCGTTAGTACGGTCCACGCACCAAGGGCGGTCGTACATCTGGCGTAAGATGCTAGTGCGTCGAACTTACGCACGAACGATGCACCTTCCGTCAGACGTGCAACGGGTTTACGCGTCATCGTTGAGTTTGTTGGGTTGAATGTTTTATTATTTCATTGTCTGTTCTGGCGTTACGCGACCGACTATACGCGGGGCATCTTCGGTCAGATATGCGACTAAATAAGAATCACTGATGGACAAACCGATTTTACGATTACTTGATATTCTTCAATACTTTTTGTATCATATCAAAATACCAATAATTTAACTTCAGAAAGTTAACTATAACGCGGTCAGCTCTCGAATTATTGATTATATGGATAATTGGATGTGTCAGTTACAGTTATGCAATTTTAACTGAATGAAAATACAATGCACCAAGGAAAAGATTAATTGAATATCTGTGCAAGCTTTTGTACACATTAATTATGTAATTTATGTGTAAAAAAGCTGTCACATAAATATTCTAAATCATTTTAAAAGACTGTATTCTTCTCCACACGGAAACTACCTTTTGGAAGGGGCGACTAGAATCAATTACATTTTTTTGTAAATTTTGACGTTCAAAAGTGCCTTACAAGGGCATAGTTGAACTAAATTATTTGACTTTGTACCAAATAGGCTTTGGTTTATTTGCGAGTGTTAAAATATGTGGCATAAATGTTTTTTAATTTTTTTATATTGCGTTGACTTGGAAGTTTAATTTTCGTTACAAGATCCAAGGGACCGTAGATCTAAGTTTTTGATACCTATTTTAACTTGATGCCTCAACACGTTCCGTCATCCTTTAAGTGTTAAAATTTTTCATTTTGAGGTACGCAACACTAAACTCTGCATATTACCTTTTCATGCCGTAACGGCTGAACGAATTTAGTTGAAAGGCATACGGATAAGCCATGAGCTGGGTTAGGACATAGGATACTCTGAATTCAGTTTGTACGTCTCTGTACGATATTTTTTTACCTTTACGCGGGTGAAGCCGCGGGCAAAGGCTTAGTAGTCTATAACACCATGACCATCGCAATACCTTTAGTAAAGTTTTCCTGAAGATATTAAACGGATTGAAAAACTACATTTTCTGCAAACAAATCATTAGAGTACAATTAACGATACAATTTTTATTGTATTTGTTACACATTTCGTGCTCTTGAACACGAAAAGCAGAATATTTGTGACTTTGTAATGGGATACCTAATAAAGTATACTGTTTGATGAAAAACTCGATGAAAAGTGATCGCATTTTTAAGCATCAAAAAGTTGGAGATTTGGCAGATGTGACCATATAAAATGTGTGTTGACCACATAAAATTACCAAGTCTGAACAATATAAATATAGAAAAATATCTCGTAATTTTTGTTTGTAAGTAATAAAAATAATCTTAATTTAAAGTTATATAGCTCCGAATTGGCCACCCTGTATGTGTCATAATGACTCCCATCATCGTTAATCGCGTGGTGTCATGGAAACGGGGTAACTTTGATTGAGTACTAAATAATGTTTAGTTCATACTTATGGCAAAGTTCAAAATCATTGTTAATTTCCGACTTGTGCTAATTACTTGAGCAAAGTTTGTTGCTTGTAAACTAAGTGACTGTAGGAATTGACTTAGGTATATTAACTACAACTTATACTTGAAGTTGTAGACAAACTAAATTGTATCAATAAATGGAAAAGCAGACGCTAAATTGTTACTTAACTTCAGGCAACGTTTGTAGAGGGGCTACAGAAAGTTTTGAACATGCTTTGTCATTGAAAATTGAGTTTCATTGTCAACTGAAGTTTATCTAATTTTACTTGTAAAGCCTGATTTTAGTTCTGCCAACTAAGCTAAGCAAGAAGGAAGCATAAGTTATAGTTCCTAATAATGTAAGTATGCAGGTTCAAAGTCATACCTGCCCTGTTTATAATTTATTTAAATTGTTTTTGTTCGTTCAGCAACTGGAGTAGATGTGTAAACTAATTTAGTTTCACAAGTAAAGTGTCGAGGATCATCTCTGTGACTTAAATCCACAAGTAGATCGCAGAATTTCTCAGAAACTCTCATAGTATTGCCAACTAGGTAACAGTTTGAATAGTACGTACATGTACGAAGTCTTCAGGCATGAACATCGCGAAACGGAATACACAAGTGCATCTCACCTGTGTTACGATTTGTGTCGCACTCAAGACTTATGTCTGATTGTCGGATTTTCAACGCTCAGCTTAACGACGAATGTTGAAAATCCAACAGCGCTCATTTATTTAGGCATTCATTAAGATGTCGCTTAGTGTTAGTGAAAACACTAAGCGACGGGCATTAGTATGACTGGCTGATTTACTTATGGACATGATAATGTATGCTCCCTTGATAAGAATATATGACTAAACATTGCAAAGAAAACGTTAATGAAAACCTATTTTGTATTTTGCAGTTTTACATAATTCGCATTTGCACTGGCTTAACAACCCCTGATGGTTTAAGTATGTGTCTGTCGTAAATAAACGAATAAAATAAAATAAAATTAACAGAATTGGAATGACGTTTGATGAGGCAAGCCAACGCTTGTTCACTCTGAAATGACGCGCCCCACTATCGTATTCATGCACATGGTAATGCGGATTTCTATGGGTAATGCGGTAGTAGGGCGCGTCATTTTAGAGTGGTCAAACTCTTACTCAAACTCAAAGCATTTATTTCAATTAAACAATTTACAGGCAGTTTTGAATTGGTCAAGCTATACTACGAAATTAGCCTAGGAAATTGTACAAGTGCCTCATTAAAATATCTGTCGTTTAAAACCAGTCAGCATGTATACAGTATGCTTTCCGATCCTCCTTCAAATGTCTCTCCGTTTTTCCAACCTCAATTTAATGATCACTTACGGATACTTGGTATTTACATAATATGTGGCCAACGAAATGTGCTTATCGATACCCCTCGAAAGGGTTGAGGGCGTTGTTAAGCGTTACGCTTCGGTTTAGAGTTTGTACTCTTCATAAATTGGATTAGTTTGACTTCTTTGATGATCTCGTTTGGAACAAGTTTTGACAACTTTATTGGTTCGAAGTTTCAGTAGATTGGCAGCGGGAAGTGTGGGTTGATTTCGTCGTTTCTTGGCGAGGCTTAGAAAGGGAAAATAGATTTCCAAGATAATTTAAGCTATATACTTGTTTTCGAACACAATTTTGATAAGTAAGGTCAGGGAAATATATTTTTTTACAAAAATGACTACTGATTTTCGGTAGGTTTCATATCACAAATGTCATTCTTTGACAGGTGTATGACAAGGCTATAACAAGGCAAATTCGAAGCGTCAATTTGACTATACTTATCTGTCTTGCAAACGCAGTTACTTTTATTTTTAAACTGTTAAAATATTTGTGCGTTGATCTGTTTTCCAGTGCATCGAACGCTTTACAAAGAACAATAAATTTTTGTGCACCCTTCTAAACGAAACACTGTTATTCTAATTACTATCGTGCTATTTACAGAGTTTAATTGGTTTCTGTTCATCCACTCACCCAATAATTTTGAATCAATGTCCTATAGAGAGGTGGTACATGTCGAGTACAATTTACAGACACAGCTGTGGATAAGGAATTGGGCACATCAGCATGAAATAGCCATGTAAAGGGCCGGGTTGTTTAAAATGTTATTAAAATTTTGTTTTTACAGATATTTTTAAGGAGAGAGATGATGAAGCTATGCAGCGGCAGCTTGGTGGGTAAATACATACATAATAATACGGTTCTTGTTCTTTGAAAACGATAAAAAAAACACGACCATAACGTTTAGTAGACCATAGAATTATTAATATATCACCAACTCCTAAAAGATATTACGAAAGACGACCTTATCCGCGGGATTACGGAAACTTTGTCAGAAAACTAATAAGTAACATTTATAAGTTGGGGATTATACTTGTATTAACTTTGGGAGACAATAAAGCTCCATATTTTCGGTTTGGGACATTACAATTCGTGCTTAAGGTATTAATATTGTTTGCCAATAAATACGGCCGCCAGTGTATACTAAAAGTATCGCAGTAATGGCCACTCAAGATTGTGTAGTGGCGAGCAGAAATATTGGTACCTACAGCAAAAAATAACCTTATTAAATATAACCTTCTCTGCAGAATAAATACCTATCTCCTGAAACGGTTACAATGCAGCGGGCATAGTATAATATTGCGTAACACATAATACATTGCAATGCATTGTATTTTGACAATGTGACAACATTAATAGCGATGTTGACAAAAAAAAATGTTTTGTCCGTCCGATAGATTATTAAAAGATATTGGACACGTATCTTTTCTTTTTTTACGTAATTAAAAGATTACGGCAATACATTGAGTTAAATTGTGGCAAGACGTCACTCTTCCGCAGATTTTATACTGAATTGTGACGTAGCGAGCCTCCACTCTCCTACAATAATGCGTTTTATAAATCATTTTATATTAATATGATATAGCAAAAAATACGTGTCCAATATTTTTTTAATTTTCTGACTGACGTAATCAATATTTCTTTTTTTTAACAAATTTTTTCGAGCAGAGGAATTTGCAATTAGCAATGGATCATAAATTTTTTACAAAAAAAATCTTCGGCTTGTGATAGAATTTTCGCCTTTCTCACTCTTGTACTTGATTTGCACAAGTTATTCATAATACCGAGGTATTCAGTTTTAATACATTTAATGGTAGGTTTTAAAGTCAATTTCCGGTTGATCAGAGATGGTTTTTAATACTTAACGCGGCATGCGGCAATGTAAATGGTTTTCAGCCGAGAGTGATAGTGACCGAGTTTTAAACTCAATTAAGTCTGTGATTAATGTTGAACTAAACCTTTGTAATATGAGTTTATTTTTCAGTTCTTGTCTACTACTGGATTTATGATTATGAGGAAATTTAATTTATCTATGTACTTTTTATTGGCAATGCTTCCTACGACCTAGTAAATCAATAAGCAGGCAGATGAATGGGTGGGATGGAACATGTGCTTATTATATCCCAGGTTCCCGGCTCATGGATTGAGTAGGCACACCGTGGAGTTTTTTTCGATATCTCTGACGTATTTGATTAAATTTTATCGATTGTTTGTTATTTTATAATTGGCTATGGGTCAGAAAATAAATGAATTTATTTATTTTTATTTATAACCCTTCCTTCTTTCCAGGTGGGGTGAATGATATCCATGACAATTTTTTCCCGAGAAAAAAAAGACAAAATGTGTTGTCTAATTATTAATAAAACCGCCTCTGTAGCTTAGTGGTAAGTCCACTTATCTAAGACCCAGAGATCCCGGATTCGAGTCCCAGCGAGGGCAAAATTTTCTGCTCGGTTTTGATTGTGGTAGGGCTTGTTCCAAGCCCGCTTGGGTAGCTACCAACATCTTATTTAAGTCTGTCGCCATAACAACAATGTTAACAGCATTGTTGTGTTTCGGCAGTTAGAGGTAAGATAGCCAGTTCCTCTGTGGTTGAGGATTGTGGGTGAAGCTCGTTTCCACCTTAGGCCTCATGATCAGTTACCGTCAGATGATGAGATGAAGACCAAGACCTTCCCCGTGGTTAAAAAAACAACCCCATTTTTTTTTCGCAGAGGTACCACCCACTTTCTTTTTTTCGCAGAGGTACACCCACTTTCTTTTTTTCGCAGAGGTACACCCCCATTTTTTTTTCGCAGTTACACCCACATTTTTTTATTCGCAGAGGTACTCCCACATTTTTTTTTCGCAGAATTACACCTGCATTTTTTTTTCGCAGAGGTACACCCACATTTTTTTTTCGCAGAGGTACACCCACATTTTTTTTTCGCAGAGTTACACCCACATTTCGCCAGTTATTTATTATTTTCTCCACGTTTGATGGAAATAGGTCTGTCCCTATTACGTGCGACTATTAAACTATCTTCATTCTATGATATTAATATATGGCAATTTTAAGATCTATTTGCGAACTGTTTACGAGTGCAGTCTGAAGATATTCTATATCGGTAAGACAAACACGAGTCTTCTTTATCTTATCAGGATTCCAGCTGATTCTTGACAACAAACAGTTCACATGTGTTGGTGGGTGACATATTTTAACTTAGAGAAAGCAAAATGGTATCAGCGAGTGCAATTGAAGTGCCTTTCCCGAGTGTTCTTCCGGTGTTATCTGCTGATAGTTAAGGCAACGATAACCGACTTTTAATGATTTTATACTGAAGATCACGTCTAAACGAGTAGTGTTAATTATTTGAAAAAAATAAATGTTAAATTAGAGCATTTTTTTAATAACTTAATATAGGAATATTTTAGGTTATGTTAATCTAAGGTAGTGAAATTAATTTGTAAAGTTATGTCTAACGCGGAAAAAAAACGGAGAATCATGCAAAATCTATCGAGCGTATTTTACAGAAAGCTTCACCATTTTAAAGATAGTTTAATTATTGATCTTTTTGCTTACGTGTTTCATTAAAATACTTTTTGTTTTATGTATAATAAATTAATAATGCGTCTAATTTGGCACAGCGCTCCTGGATGGGCGAGTACTATTATTGGCTGGACATGCGATGCGTTGCGTGAACCCAGTACAGAACACGCAAGCTAATCACTCAAGGTTACTGGCATATATCTGCGTCTTAATCTTTTTCAATCAGTACAACCCGGAAGGCACGAACAATACATATAATCCTAATAAAAAATACGGTATCCGAAACACCTCGTCAATGCGTGTAGTTAGCGTACGGATCCTTAACTTAATAGTATTATAAAAGCGAAGTTTGTTTGTTTTTTATGCTTTCACGCTAAAACGGGCGAACGAATTTGAATGAAATCTGGCACATGGGTAACCCTTGACCTGGGTTAGGACATATGATACTGTCTATCGCGGTAGTACGTTGCTGTGGGATAATTCCCGACCTCCACGCAGGTGAACCCGCCGGAAAAGTTAGTAGGTACTATTATAAATGCGAAAGTAACTCAATCTGTCTGTTACATTTTTACGACTTAGCGGCTGAACGAATTTCGATAAAATTCGGCACAAAGGGAATCGATTACTTGGGGTAGGACATAGCAACTTTTATATCCCGGTAGTAGGGTCCCTTGGGATAATTTCCGACCTCCAAGCAGGCGAAGCCATGGCCTAAAGCGTGCTGAGTAGGTATACTGTAAAGATAACGGAATTATACGCTTCTATTTATTTTTGTTGTGACATCTTGAATTAACCTACTCATAAATGTTTAAGTATTAAGTAACTATTGTCAGCTATACCTTATCTTCCACTTTTCCACTCAATCTGCCAGTAAATGATGTGGTAAGTAATAGGCTGGCTTAACCGTTGAGTTTTCCTGTTTTATGAGCTGATGTTGACACAATAATTTTCATAATTCGTGTGTTGTTTCATGAAATGTGATATTAATTACTTATGAATTGTAAACAATGTTTAAGTGTTAGCAACAAAATAGTTTACAACTCTATTTTTATGTAGTAATTACTTGAACGTCGCGGGCAACAGCTAGTAATATTATAAATGTGACAGTGAGGTTTTTTGTTACGCTTTCACGCTAAAACGGCTGAACATATTTGGATGAAATTTGGCACATGGGTAGACCATGACCCGTAGGATATAAAGCTCATACTTTTATCCCGATATTCTTACGGTATCGAGACTTATGCGGGTGAAAGCGCGGGGCGCAACTAGTATCTTCTAAAAACATAAAATGTAACACAAGCTATAATAATATAATTTACAGAAAACTATAATTGCTATTAAATTTGTGAATGAAAGCTGCTGTAAAATATGTAGTTCTTAACTAATTGGAAGCCAACTAATATCATTTAATTGCTCGCCAGTGTAGCAGACCCTCATAATTACGGGCGCACTTCTAGTTAAGCGCGGCTGCGTCATTATTTCGTGAATCGTGTTTCAAGTGTACAGCGTACACTGTTGGTACATTTTATTTACGCGTTAGTCTCATATTAATTATCCGTAACGACCTAGATTTATTCAGGTTTAAAATTAATTTATATTTTGCTAATAATGTTTTCAGGGTTTTAGTAAGCTGTCGAGCAAGTGGTTAGGGTTGGAGGTTACAGGTTATTGGGTTGACTTTAGTGGGTTCTACTAATAATATTATGATGATGGAAATGCGTTCCATGGTATTTTACCATGCTAAGCCAAAGCTCATGATAAGTAAGTAACGTTTTTAAATTCCGGTCAGTGATTTCATTAGTTCCACTTTTGGTCGTCACTCTCCTCTCGCGTGCGTGGGAAATAAGCCACGCCCATCAAAGTACAATTTATTTTCAAGGTCGGGCCTTAACATGCAGCCTGAGGTCTCCTTCTGTAGGTTTTGTGAAAGATGACTAAAATGTTTTGTCAAGAAGAAAATTTAATGTGTTCCGTCAGTTGATAATGTCAGTTTCTGGTAATTGGCAGGACCATGTTTAGTAATAGAAGGTTTTGGCTAAAAGAGAAAATTCGCAAAAAATATTGGTGCAAATTAGTTAGGTACCTATAACAAATGATTCTGCAGATAATCAAGTTTGCAAAGACTTATAAAACATACTTAACTCCTATTTTTTTTTCTTTTTTTAAGTTTTTGAATAAAGAATAAAAAATTATAATAAAGAAGAAAATTGCTGGCGCCTTTAAACATTAAAACGTTATCAAGTTTATCTGATGTTAATTAAAAACTATATTTTTTTTACGTTTTGTAAATAATGACTTTGTGAGTGGAATCAACTCACATGATGAAGCGTATTTCATATTGCGAAACATCGTGCAATCACCACAAGAATTGGTAAATGTGATGATTAACCTTTCATAAATATATAAATCATCAAGTTCAGCCGCACGGGTCGATCGATCAGATGATGCTACGCTTGCCGCGGTTGGTCTGTGGATGGGTGACCATCTTTACATACCAAGCCATACATCTTTACAGATCCCTCCGTGCCTCGGATAGCACGTTAAACCGTTGGTACCGCTGATATTTTTAGATCTTTGACAGTTGTTACGAGTCGTTAGAAGCCCGAAAGTCTGACAACCAGTCTTAACAAGGGGTATCGTGTTACCCAGTAACTGCGTTGTGGAGGTCAGATAGGCAGTCGCTCCACGTAAAATACTGGTATTCAGGTGCATCCGGCTAGACTGAAAGCCGACCCCAATATAGTTGGGAAAAGGCTGGGCAGATTGATTGATTAAGTTATGTTACATAAAGTTTTTTTTAATTCTGAGTGCAGTTTGGAGGTCGCTATGTCTAAGATAAAAATAATTACAGTAAGTAATAATTACACTTCGCTTTCAATCCATAATTTGTCCCGCCCGACACGTCTATTTTAACGTGCTCATTTATTAATTTATTTATTCACTCCAAACATACAAATATCCTTACAGGCTAGACCCAATGCGATATTGTAGTACCCTTAAAAATTAACAAATTCCACTGCTTGTACCATATCAAATTCTATAGGAAACTATCCTATCAAATTCACCCAGAGCGCAACAAAATATGTTGATGTCATCAGCAATGAGGTTGAGAGTGTGGAGCGCGCTCGTCAGCGACGCCTCACGCAGCAAGTTAGTTCGCGCGCGCGGTAACACAAGCAAGCGCGGCCGACGACGACGACCCACATACCCGTCTGGCACGACTAGTTCCACCCTTCGCAATATATCCGCATTGTGTATCTTCCCTCTAATTATCTTAATGATATAAGTAACCAGTGTGAGTAGCCTCCTGAGACTCAGTTCATTATATCCGACCATACCTAAGATAAATAGTGTTGGATACATCAACGGATAAAATGGATACATTCCGTATTCCCTCATATATTTATATCTAATAAATTTATTTTGTACGCGCTCCAACATAAGACACAAAACAACAAACACATAAAACACATCTTAATTGCCTGCTGATATTTTAATGAATGGTCACCCATCCGTGGGCTGACCTCGACCAGCGATGCTTAACCCCACTGGACAGTTTGATCTACATGATTTTTTTTCAGCCACTATTCTATTTTAAATTTCGAACCACTAGTGACAAAACTACCGAACCGAACAAAACCGACGTGAACTATACAGCGTGTGTTAATTCTTCCCTGTTTGTTCAGTTAGTCGCGAACTCCGTAATTACGTGAAAGCAGATTGGACTGAACCCCACGGGGGTCAGTCCTGTACTTTAGCTGTTCCTACTAATGTTACAAACGGGAACTTTGTTAGTTGCTCTTCGTTTGAAAACCGCAAATTTTGTTAGAAGACGAGTTGATTTAAGGAATTTTGAGGGTTTAATTAATTTATTCCGGGTTCTGAGAATGACGGGTTTTAAATTATTTTTAGGAAAAACAACAAAGAATCTGGGACTAAGAGCAAAAAAAGGCTAATAAATTATGAAGTTCTGTCGTCGTGTAAAATGTCTCTTGAATAATATTATGCGCTATAATGGACAGACAGTCATGTGTTGTGTTTTATCTATAACAATACCATGTTCCCTTTCAGTGTGTGGTGTGTGATTCACACGTTTATTTTTGTATGGCAACTGTAAAGATTGCTTTATCAGTCGGTGTACAAAACACGTGATATTTTGTATACCTAGTTAATACAGGAAGTTTGGTAGAAGAACCGACATTTTTTTTTTTGAGGTATTGGGCTTGTCATTTGCTATCACAAAATTGTTTTATTTAGTCACAAAGTCATTTTCTTAAACCAACCGTACATAAATGTCATTGCCGATAACATAAAAAAATATTGCGTTATATTACAACCACAAACAAGAAAGTTTTGACGAGATTTATAGTAATTAAAATATATATTAATATTATCTCAATTACTGTGACACCTACGACACAGGTTTTATAGTTGAAAACTAGGATATGACGCTCCCTGTCCCTATGAAAATTATGTCGGTCATTCTACCAAACAACCTGTATAATTAGTGAAATCATACATAAATATTTAAAAAACAAACATTTTGGTAGTAAAAATATATTTATATTTATGTATGTATGTACCTATTACAACATAGGTTTTGCTTATTTAATGAAAATACACATTTGTATGCCACATTGTGTTTCAATAAAAGATCCCTTTAATGAAACACAATGTGGCATACAAATGTATATTTTGAAATTCAGAATGTTCAGCCTAGCTCGGAGGCCTTTATTAATCTGTAATTCCCTTTTCTAAACAATTTGTATGCGCGAGGGGTACTCAATTAAGGCGACGATACCCGACTTTTAATGATTTTATACTGAAGATCACGTCTAAACGAGTAGTGTTAATGATTTGGAAAACATATATGTTAAATTAGAACACTTTCTTAATAGCTTAATATAGGAATATTTTAGATTATGTTTATATATGAAATAGTGAAATTAATTTGTACATTTATGTCTAACGCGGATAAAAAACTGAGAATCACGCAAAATCTATAGAGCGTATTTTTCTTAAAACTTCACCATTTTAAAGATAAATTTAATTATTGATCTTTAAAAATACGTTTTGTTTTCTGTATAATAAATTAATAATGCATCTAATTTGGCACAGCGCTCCTTGATGGGCGAGTCGTATTACGGGTTGAACGTACGACGCGTTGTGTGAGATCAGTACAGAACTCGCAAGCTAACTACTCAAGGTCACTGGCATATATCTGCGGCTTAATGCACGTTTCTGTCCAGAGTTTCGTTAAACTGCCGTTCGATTCTGTAAAAATATCACCGTGAAACTTAGGTGAAGTGAGCGTGAAGTGAGCTGTCAATAGTGTTAATCCCTAGCATCCTGCCGGTCGATTCTCTGTCAGTGACAGCTCACTTCACGCTCACTTCACCTAAGCTTCACGTTAATATTTTTACAGAATCGACCGACTGTTATTTTAAAATTTGACAGCATCGCGACCTTTTCGGAGGAAAAGTTACAATTTCCATTTACTTAAGCGGCAGGTGAGTCCGCGAAATTCATATTTTCTTTGGAATTTTTGCAATGTTCAAGTCAGTGTTAGATTGTATATTGATCAAAACAGAATCCGCGACCGTAACTAATAGGTCTTTACAGATTTTTTGTCATTAAATCCTAACTAATATTGTATTATAAATGCGAAAGTGAGTTTGTTTGTTACGCTTTCATACAAAAACGGCTGAACAGATTAGGATGACTTTTGGCACATAGGTAGACCATGACCTGGATTAGGACATAGGATACTTTTTATCCCGATATTCTTACGGGATCGAGACTTAAGTGGGTGAAACCGCAGGGCGCAGGTAGTTAATCAATACAACTCTCTATAATCTAATTAGTTCAAATCACCCTATTTAACGACTATTTCGTGAAATCATGGCATTTGAGGTCAATTGGCGGGCTATCTTGATGCATCCCCCTTAAAAGAAAACCGCTTCGGTTCTAGCCGCGACTTTCTATTACAATTCGAAATATTTTGAAGGAAATTCTTAATGCATTGCTTTATAAGTTTGAAAAATTCTTCTGCCCCACTATGTAAATAACGCAATGAATGTTGTAGAATTGTCAAAATGAATGGCATTGCCACTGTACCTAAGTGTGTTACGCAATGACCACGCAGTTCTAATCACTGGATACTGACTAGTGATATTGGGTTTTAACTGTTATAAAATCATTTAATATTTTCAGAAATGAATTCCCTGTGTTGTTAGTAATAATCTTTTAACAACACCTATTAATAAGTCTATCCTTTGCTTTAGTATAAGTACGTAGTATTATATTATCTGTGGTAAAGGGCTATCTGAGCGCTCTGCAAACGCTTTTAGAATGCTGTTGTTACTACCGCGCATTCTTGTGAGAAGCGACGCCACCTTCTTACTCCTGATGTCAAAGCCAAAAAAAGCTGTGAAAGCCATCAGTATGCACCAATAATTGAAGTTTATACAAAACTGGCAAAATGTGAGTGTACCGTACACCGCTGTCCATTCCTTTGGGGACAGGGGTGAAGTATCTGAAACTTTCCTCTCTCTAATAAAATCGAAGGGATAAGGTTGTAATCACAACGGCGCGAAGGTAGATTTGTAATCGCTATAAGATGTTATCAGTAACTTGAACTGCCCATCTAAGCACCTTCCGACTTTCCTTATGTCACCCACGAGGAGGGGAATTGCGGTGGCCTATTTTTATGTAAGAAAAAGGGTTATTGGCTACTCCAGGTATCAGCGTACCTGGAGTATTGCTAGGAGTCTGTGTGCTAGTGGCCGATTGAAATTCAATTGTTTTTTTTAAACAGACATCGTGTGGCCATCATTATAGTGAGGGCTTTATCGTTTCACCTACATCTCAGATGCGTTTACACTTTTTACTGCATAAGAAATTGCCCAGGCTTGAAGTCATCTATCTAGCTGTGATAAGCCATGTTGCGCCATTATGGCGCTTTGGGTACGTGTACATGTGCATGTACTCGGGTCAGGTGAGTGTAACAGATACATGAATTGATTTTGTATTACATTTGTTACTAACAAAGCTTAGATGTAGTGTGTATTACTAACCATCATATGGATCAAGGTGTTTTTTTTTAATGGCCTTTGCTGAACAAAGTAAATAACGCAATCAACGTAGCAGAACTGTCAAAATGAAAGACATTGCGATCGATTGACATTTTATGTGTGTTACGCAATTGCCCCGCTGATCCGCTATTTTCAACGATTAGTTATTAAAATGACAACATATTATTATGACAACCATAGATTACGACTTGTCATTATGTACGAGATTACCAAATACGAACAAGGAGTAAGAGTGTCCATCGGAAAACCATAATGACGCTTTTCAATTAGGAGATTACCGAAATTGGTAAAATCGACAATTACGGTGTTAATGATCGACCATTTCAACATAATTCGTTAGTGTGATAGCGTTCACACCTATTGTGGGTGTAGTAATTTTATTCTAGGTACATCGTGGTGTTTGTGTACAACTGTTACAGCGTGACAGCGTCACGCAAATCAGCGTAAAAAATTTGGTCTGCTTGTTTTAGTTCTTTTGCAGCGCGACACTATTTCTAGACAATCATATAAATAATCAAAGCAATTTTATTTTCTTGTAAATTTTGACGTTTAACAGTGCTTTTTATGTGTTTATTACAATTTTTTATATATTTTTTTGATAATAATGGTAATTTTATTAATTTCTCAATATTTACATTACATTACAAATAATTTAAAACTTATAGACTTAAAATAATAATAATATGTACAAGTATATAAGAAAGGGGTGGGGGGAACAATCATTGGGCATCAAAAAATTCGTCCGCATGGCTGTCAACAGGCAAAGTGCCCAAAAGGCTGGCAGCATTGCCACGTTGTATGGCAATGCTGATTCTTTGGCCGAAGAATAGGCCAGCCTTCTGGTCACATGAAGAGTCGACCAACCGCTTTGAGATGTCTTGAAAGACTAAGTGGGCACTCGGACCCCATGGCCCTAGTGTTTCAACCCCAAACGGCTCAAACATATAAGTCCCAATAAGATTGGAGTATTTGCGCCGTTTGAGGTTTTCCGCACCTGCCGCAGCAGCCCCAGCACAGCCCACCGTGCTAGGAAGATGGGATGGTGCAAGGGTGTCGACACACGTTTTATCCCACACCAAAGGCCTACTTACCTTCCAAGGCATTATGGTCATTCCGTCTGGTCTCTTCCCATCGTCGCGTGCTAAGCCGTTGGGTTCTAGAACAGCTGGCACCCTGGTGGCTGGTGACAAGAGCACGACGGATGATGTCATTAATGCTGGCGTGCCGTGCTCTCCGGCCTGCGCTCTTACTGCAGGATAGACCATGGTGTCCGAGACAGTCGACTGCTTCACCGCATTGGCAGCGATGCGGGGCCACACAAGGAGCGCCTAGACGCAGACAGGTAGCGAGCCGGAAAGTGGTGTCACCCAGCATATTGGCTATGTTGGGTGACGTTAGCACCTGAAGCCAAAGGCCCCAGAGACTCCCACTCACCCACAGCCAGCAGGTGGGCACGCTCAGCATTATTGGTGGACGTATTAATAAGATTGTTTCGTACCAACCTGCAGAGTGGCTCATCCCACTGCCTCTGGGAGGATAGGTTCACGGGCCGATCTGTATTCGGGCAAGCCGCTTTCCAGGCGTTCTCCGCATCGATCATGCACGGCACTTCAGAGTTGACCAGGCAGGGGGCTAAAATTTTCCCCGGTCAACTCTTCAGTGCTGTGGACAGAGGACTGTGTAATTTTGCGGACGCCGAGGCGCGCCCGGTCGTCCAAGGCCACATTTAAAATGGATGTTATGGTGCTGCGAATAATTTGCTGCTTCCATAAAGGGGAAGAGCGTAGAAAATTTATACAATTTGGACCAAAACAGCAGTATCTGATCAGGGTGAAAGCCGAATGTAAGTTAATTTTAGAGAGTCTGTCCGAAATGGTGTTGAAATTTTTGATTTCTTCTTAGATGAAGGGAGAAAAGCTGTCTCCTAAAATTGGGGAACCTAGGAGCTGAAGTGAACTCTTTTTTTGAATTTTGATTTGCGGGGCTATAACAATTGTACGTATATTATTTGAGATAAATGATTGGACTTTAAGTTCTTCACGGGTTGCGAAGAATACAGAAAGTAAAGCACACAGCTGGCACCATCTTTTTTAAAAGTTTTTCTACTTCGAATTTCAAATGTTTTTACCTCTTTTTCCGGAGTTGTAAAATTGTGTTTCTAAACTAAGCAGGCGTGGAGATACGTGCAACTGTGTAACTGTATTCTGTTAACTTTGTTTTGGAACTGTTGCAACAGATAGACAACTGTGTTGTCTTTAACGATGATTGAAACTTATTTCTGTTGTTGACAACATTTACCACTCTCTGTTACCTATTACTTATATGATCATATTAAAGTGCCAAGGTGTGAACTAGCATTTTTTTGAAAGATAGCTGTAAGATGGATTTTATGAAGGCTTTTGAAGATATCATCGCTGAATATTTTCGTTAGTGGTTACTTAGTGGCCTTAGTTCAACTAAGTATGATGAATTTTAGAAGATCTGCCGATCTATATATATAGAACTAATCTTGGTCGTTCAGCTCCTTTATACCCGTTTTTGTCTAGCTACAATAAGCTGAGCACGCGTACGAATGACTTGGACATATTTTCGAACAGTCTGAATGAATTCAGACGATACGTACTCAGTTCTTGATCGATTTGTTTGTTTATTTCTTTTACAAAAAATGTTTATTTGTGTGATTCATTGTACTTATTTAATATTGTACAATCTAATTCAATCTTTAAATTCAAATTTTAATCTATTTTATTCTTTTAATTTATTATAAATAATGTAATCATTTTGTGTCCTAATTTATCTGTTATTTTTATAGCTCTAATTTATAATTGTTTTTATTTTCCAATTTAATTGTTTTTTTTATTTTTATTATAATGTATTTTAATTTAACTGCTTGACATTTTAGATTTAATGTAAACTTAGTAAATTTTAATTTTGTTAGTTTCATATCCATTTCAATTTTTATTATTGATTATACAAGTGCTGTACACACCTATAAGTGACGAATTCACCGCAAAGCTGTTGAATATATTTAATGTAATGTTTTAGTGAATAAGTCGTTGGTGTGTCAATAAATAAATAAATAAATCTATTCTGTAAAGTGAGTTTGAATTGAGCTATCTTAAGTTAGGGTTTGACAGCTCACCGGAAGCTCGTTTCATCTAAGTTTTCACAGTGTCATGTATAAGGGATAATTAATGCATTCACAAAAACTTTCAGTTAGCAGAAGCGCTTCCGACCACTACCTTTATGGAATAGAATAAACCACCAACTTTCTGTACTCATAAGTGCAGGAAAAGCGTCTTTGTTAACTACTAACAACAACATAACAATTTGGTTGTAGTGGAATTATGAACTGTGAATTAGATTACCGACATAATAAGAATGTTATGTAACTATTTGGACTGTGGCTGGTTTTAGCCGCGTTCCAACTCATAACAACATTTCTGCGAAATATTCCTGGTAACAAGTTTATACAGAGACTAGATAAATATTCTAGGTATTTCGTCCATGCAACCTGGATGGTTAATTGCTAGGAAGTTAGGGTCATGTATTTGCTAACCTAATGTACTTCACTGAAATGTGTGATGTATATTGAGGTTAGTTTGTTCTGCTTATGAATAGCTACAGTTTATTATGTGGACAAACAAGTTAGTACTGACTTATTTGCAGAGCTTTCACAATTAGTTTACCTCTAACAGCTGCAACTGAACAGCAACCTTATCGTAAAGAAAATAAAGATCACTGTGATTTTTACAGTGATGCAAACTCAGAGATAAAAGAACTGTAGTAAGAAATTTTATAATTATCTAATTTAGTGTGAGACTTGGAGGAAAAGAACTCGTGATCATAAGCTACGGAAGAACTTATAGGACGCAGGTAAATAGCAAAGTAATGAAGAAAATACTTATGTCATGTCTAAACCATGATATAAAGGAATATATTATTATTTAATCTGCCTCGTGTTATTGGGTTTTTCGATCTGGAGTAGCTCGGATGATTTGTGCCCAGTTGATCAAAATCAAAAATCTTTTATCAAACAAAGGCTGAGAATCAGCACTTTTTTAACGTCAACATTACATAAGAAAGTCCTCCAAAACGCGCTCCCTTCACCAGTTCCTAGTGCTTTAGCTGGGAAGAAGAAGTGGCGGAACAAACTCCCCAGCTCGATGGCAATAGATTCGCCCCCTATTACATGCGACTTAAACATAACTGGCGACAGTGAAAGGTATTAGCAATTCTATTTATCAAACATAAATCCCAAAAAATAAGAACGTCGCTGACGTAAATCCACCATCTCTTCAATCTCAATAAGGAAAGAATTCCATCGAAATACAAAATTACTAAGGGGAAAGTTTTTCAATATCTCTACACAAAACTTGAAACAATCCTTCAGACAAAACTGAAGTACCTATTTCAATACTTTCCTATGAATATTTTTTTCTCAGAAAATAAGCAATTCACGAGAATAATATATTCCTCAGTAAACATGTAAGATTGGTACTGCTTGGAGTGAAATTACTTGCTCTATAATCCAGTATTCTTTGACCTCTTTTAATTCGTAATGTTTTCAGCGAAATGGGTTTTCCTACACTGGATTTAACCACAAATATAACAAAATCTTCTGTACTGTTGCTGCTTCGTTCTAAGGGAGCTCTTTTTTAAATGGTTTTAGGTAATTTGTTTCGAAAACAATCTTCTTTCTTGAGATGTCTGTGAAAAGAAATTGAATATAGAACAGCCTTTAAATAACGTGTTTTATTCGGTTAATATTTAAAACAGATTTGAATCTCGAGATTTTGTAGAGGATTTAGGTTTTCACGCTGCTCTATAAAACATGTAAAAATACGGAACCCTAAAACGAACCGATCCGTGAGGCGTTGTAAAGTATCGTACTCAGAGTATATTTAAATGAAAATTAAAAAAAAAAAAAAAGCAATCGACACTTTTTTTTTTCAATGAAGAACTGTACCGGGCTTTTACATTGGATGCGGGCGGCCGTCGTTTAGCGTCGTCTGTAAGTCATCATTTATAACCGCTTTTGAAAATTAGGATTTGGGATAATTTCAGTACTAAAAATGTGAATTTTAAATTGCAATAACTTTTTTAATTTGAATAATAATAACTTTTTTATTACTTTTTGGTAATGTCATTGTAGTACATAAGTGCCCCTTTCGGATCAACTTTCGGGACAACTTAATTTTATTTCACAATCCCCTCCACCTTAAGATTGAAGAGTGTTAAGAGCTGTTGAGTGGTATTTATTGCGAATTTACATTATTGGATACAGAAAATTGGTATTCGTTAGTGGAACTTGATTATTTATATTATAATATTATATTTATATATATATTTATTTATTTAAAAAGTTTTATTAGTGCATTGAATTTGTAAAAGATTTTAATTGTAAATAATATCTTTTTGTAATTAGTAAGCCCAATCTATACTTGCAATAGGGTTATATGGGGTGAAAGAAATAACAATCAAATTAATGAATATTCCAATTTTTGTAATTCTAAATTAAAATTGAAACTATTGATTTTCCAGACTATTTTCGGTATTGTGTGCATAAAATGTGTTCAATCACGTGAAAGGGTTAGATACAATGTATCGTAGTTTGGTTAGCATTTTAAAAGAAGGTGCCGACCGTACATTTTTATGTTAACGAATGCGTCATAATAGCAAAACGTACATTCCTGGTTGGAACAAGTATGTTCGTGATGCTCACAGAGAGGCTCTACTGTGTTACTAAACATGGTTGTTTTATGGTAAACCTGACAGTGGTTTCAATTACAATAAAATGTGTGAATCTAGAAAAACCTTTGAGCAATTTGAGACATTGTCAAGATAACCAACAGCAGATAAAATATAATATATACGGATTTTATATATTTTAGAAATCCACAAATAGTTTGAATCCGAAGTTGAGTCCACCTGTGAGCGTGGCGGGCGTAAATGAGCCTGGATAGCGAATGCATTCCGGCGTCATTTTCAAGTTGAGTCACCTCTTACTAGACCTGTGCAGGTGGTCGATGCTGGGGTCAGGTCTGGCGACATTTCTATAGTTTTTACGGCACAAGAAATTGCAGCCATTATAAAGAAAATGGAGAGGGGTAAATCCCCGGGTCATGATGACCTCAGAATTGAGATACTGAGGTATGCGGGGGGAGACTTGCCACGTGTGCTTTCTTTGTTTTTTAACATGTGCCTTAGTCACAATTACTTACTGGACGACCTAATGTATACAATTGTAGTGCCTATTCAGCGGGGGATGCCTCTGAAATTTCCAATTACAGGCCCATTTCTCTGGCCACTGTCATAGCAAAAGTTTTAGACAGTCTGCTTGATACACAACTGGCCAAACACCTTAAACAACATGATGCCCAGTTCGGTTTTAGGTCTGGACTGTCTACTGAGAATTCAATCTTGTGCCTCAAACAGACTGTTCACTGTCTATACAGACAGGAAGACTCCCATTTTTGCCTGTTCTCTGAATCTGTCAAGGGCATTCGATCTCGTATGTAACAATGTTTTGTGGCGTAAACTAGATCCGGAAACCACTGTACCACTTGATATAGTGTCAATATTTAGGTACTGGTACAGTAGTCAAAGTAATGGCGTGTTGGTTCGCACTCGGACGTGTATCGGTTGGAGTGAGGGGTGCGGCAGGGGGGGCTCAGCTCACCTCAACTTTTCAACCTATTCATGAACTAGCTGATCCTTGAGCTCAGCAGCACCAATGTCGGGTGTCATATTGACGGGGTGGGCATTAATAATATAAGTTATGCAGATATTATGGTGTTGCTGAGCCCATCGATAGATGCTCTGAGGCGGCTGATCGGTATATCCGAATGTTATGCGGTGAATCATGGGCATCATAAAGAGCGAACTAATGGTTTTTAAAGCAGGCAACCTGGCATATTCGTGTATTCCTCATGTGGCACTGTGTGGAGAAACCCTGCGAAGGGTGGACAAGTTTAAGTATCTAGGCCACTGGGTCACTGAAGACCTTATAGATAACTGTGACATTGAAAGGGAACGTAGGTCGCTGGCTGTCCGTTGTACATAACATGCTGGCCCGCAGGTTTGCACGAGTTTGCGTTTGCACAAGAGCAGTTAAAGTATCGCTTTTACAAGCTTACGGTCAATCCTTCTACACGTGCAGCCTGTGGGTCAACTTCACTCAGTGGGCATACAGCGACCTACGCGTTCAGTATAATAATGCACTGTGCGTGCTGCTGCGGTTGCCGTGGCGGTGTAGTGCGTCAGGGATGTTTATGGATAATAACATTGATGGTTTTGCCGCCATTATTAAAAAAGGATGTGCATCCCCGATGTCACGTGTCTATGGACTCTGTCCGAAATAAAAGTATTCTATTCTATACTTTATTTTCATTTGTTACCATTTTAGTCATAAATGTGATTTGAAACACTGGGTGTTCACTTAGCATAAAAGAGCAAGCATGTTCTAGTCACACTTTATGTACGTACATAATCGAAAAAACAAATCTGACCTTTAAATTGAAACAAAAATAACTGCTATGCTCCAGAAAAACAAAGTAAACCCCGCCTGTCATCTCGTATTTGAACAAGAAAACAATTTAAGTGGACACTTTTTTCATTAAAAGCTAACAAACAATGGTATTGGATCGCGCAGTAAATTAGTTTTATAACTTGTTTGGCACCGTGGCCGTGTCGGGACCGGAACACATTGATAACACAACATTACATTTGACGTAAGTAACCGTTCCAAATGACTGTATCGCGTTATTTTTTATCGTTGAACGACCGTTCCTTTCTCCATTCATCTTTTTCTATGTTAGTAGTAGATATAACATAACATAACAACTCGCCTGTATTTCCTCAAAGCGTTAGGCAGAAGTAGGTGACTTACAGTATATAGCACACAAAAATTTCGTATTTTTTTTTTAAGTACCTTATAGGTAATAGGGAGCGAGCCTATTGCCAACAACCGGGCATAAATCCGGATTCCGGGCGGCTACTGAGAAATTCCTGATGGTAAAACCCAATTACGCTTTGCATGTCCTGAGAATCTAACTCAAGTTCCCGATGCTTAGCAGAAGCGCTTGGGACAACTAGACCTAAATAACATACAGATGGATGAAAAGGAGGATTGCCGTCTCCGACCGGCACGACGGCGGCGCGTGCGCTGCCGGTAGACGCATCATTCATTTATTTTTATGAATTTCATCTCGCAGTTGACCTCTGAGGTCGTGACCACTTATCCGGGCTATCCTGTGGCTGCCTTAGGCTAACTTAAAGCCTCCAGCCAGGGTATAATACTAATTATAAACTTAGCAACTGTTTGCTAAGCGCAGCCCCTGTGGGGATAAATCTCGGCTTAGGGCGTCACTGGGGGAGGACAGCAAGATGGGACAGGCTGGATCATAAGTGGATAAAAAGCTACAGGCTCAGTTTTGGCGCGGGCTGGCGCTACATCGAGCAAGGGTCGGGGGGGAGTATTTTTATCGGGGACGCGATCGCGGGGACCTTGGCTGCGAGGTCGGAATGACCGCCGTCTGTGTTTGTGTACTGTACTGGTGGCCCTACTGGTCTCATGGAGGAGTGTTGTGGGGTCATCTGGGTCGGTGAGAGATTATCAGAACCATCGTAGGTGTGTTAAATACTGACGTGGATGTCTTGAAGACAACATTGAAATATCTTATGAGCTTGAAATTACACCGGGTGCCCTTAAAACCGGAAAATATTAATGGTTCAGCGGCTGAAATAGTTTCAGGTTATTCAAATTCACTGAGAATTTATCGTGGACGTTAGTCTTGTCGTAGTAGGTACCTAAATCCAAACGGGTAGAAAAACAACGATACTGTAGACGACTAAAGTCCGGTCGCGAAGCAGAAAGAATTTCGTACAATGACCCCTCATTACTTATCTCTAAAAAAAAATCTGCTTCGCGACCGTACGTTAACTGTCGTTACGAACTCACGATACAGCAAGTGGGAATACTCGCTTAGGATATATGAAACACTTACTTTTTTCTCGTGTGTGTGAAGTGAAATAAAGGAAAATGCGTGTATTTATGGGTGTAGTCGGAATTAAGGTGCGATGCTATCGCGGGTAGGGAGGCTTGATTTGTGATTATAGTTTTTGTACCCCTCGCCTTTGGGAAAGGTTCTTACGCTTTTCTTTTCTCATTTATACGAGACTACGAAATTAAGTTGGCCGTTGTATATGTCACTTTTTGTTCGGAAAACGCCCTCTGTCGGCGCGACCACGCGTTCAGGGTCGTCGAACAAAAAGTGCGATGATCGCATGTTCGTGCTACTATCGCTTTTAAATAGAACGCGGCCTAACAGACCGCACTGTGACTTTCCTTTGCTAAATAAAGTACGCATGTTCTTAATTGAATGAAACGCTTGGTCACATTCGGTTATTTGAATTTGAAAATTATGAATATAATCGCATAAGAATAAGGTTCATATTCGTATGGAGAGCTACTTTTACTTAGTAAAGTATACAGCATGTATTAAAAAGGTGTGGTCATATTTAAGGGCCTATCTTGAAAATAACAAGTAGTATGATGGGTGTGGGTAATTTCACTCGCGCGTAGTGACAGTTCCATCTTTTTTGGTCGGCTGCCATGTCGCATAGTGGTTCCAAGCTGAGAAAAAATGTTCAAAACCGGCCACAGCCTTCATTTCTTCACCGATTTACATTTTTTTTTTACATGCTCTAGAAATATTATGTAGGCTGTAGCCGGTTTTGAAATATATTTTTTTCAGTTTGGAACCACTGTGCGTCGCCGCTACAAACTTGGTGGTGTGATCATATTTCAGGGTGTGGAACAGACCATTAAACTGAACGGCTTTCTCCATGGGGCAACATCGATATCGCGAAAAAAATATCAACAGTCCCATACAAAATTTCAATACCTACTCGTCCCAAATGTATGGGTCAGCTAATTATTAAAGCCCAGGTCCCAGGGAGAAACTTGTTCAGAGAGAAACACTTAAATATGACTATCTACACCTTTCTGCTACATGCTGTATACGACACATTTAAAATTAGGTTGGTCGTGCAGTCTTATTTTCAGCAATTTAGAGGAAGAATTTCGAGTTACCATGGTGAACAATAACGATGATCCTCGGAAAAGGTAACCCAAAATATCAATTACTTATTATTAATTTTTAAATTGAAGCGAAGCACTTCAATAATTCTTCAACAATTTAATTTATAACTTAAGCATCAAAAACCCTTACACCTGTAATATTCTCCGACCGTTTTCCGTCGCACGAGAAGGTAAGTATCACACTAAAGTGTTATTATCAAAAATGCCGAGACAAGGAACATATAAACGTTTTATATTTACGGCAGAACCTGATGATATTGCGACACGTGTCAAGATATTGCTCCGTCGTTGATGAACGTGCCTCAGATGTGACAATGGTGCAACTTTACTTTCATTCCGAAAGTAGACAACTTTGCAATTAGATGTCAAATATTTCGCTGTTTTGATTAATTTGACAATATTACTGTATGGAAATATAACATATGGCTAACTAGCGAACTGGAATATTGATTAAGAAATGCAATAATTAATATCGTAACACCGAATATTTAGTTTTAGATGTAAAAAGGTATTTAGAAAGTTTCCAAATGCTTTTTTACACCTAAAACGAGTACAACATCCAATTCAATGTAATAATTGCAATTTATTATTAATATTCTAATTCGCTAGTTAGCCACATTTCTTATTTCCATACAGTAATAGTGCCAAATTAATCAAAATAGGTAAATTGTGACCACTATTTGCGACGATGCCAACTTTCAGAATAAACGCTCTTAATGCCTTTTTGACTTTGTTACTTTATTACTTTGGCTTTGTAAATCTATACATATAAAATGCTTTGTCCTGAATGACTGACTGACGGTTCAACGCACAGCCTAAACCGCTGATCGTAGAGACCTGAAACTTGGAGGGTGTGTTCTTTGTATGACGTAGGCATCCGATAAGAAAGGATTTTCGAAATTCTACCCCTAAGGGGGAAAGGCGGGCAAAGTTTGTATGGGACATCGTGATTCCTTGGTCCAATCTACTTCAAATTTTGCATAAACATTATTTAATAGAATTAATGGAAGACCTGTTTCGTATTTTATTGAAATTCATTCCCTAACGGGGTTAAATAGGGGTAGAAACTTATGTTGGGAGTGATTTGCTTCGAAGTTGATGCGGTAGGTGTAGTATTTCGATTTCGTTGTAAAAAGATAATATACCCGTGTAACTTTCGCCAGATCAAAGGCTTCGTGTTCGTAAAATATATTTTTTTTTTTTTTCTGGTTTATTTAACCTTTATATCCCTACACTATAAAGATTGTTATATTTTATAATTATTCAAATATTTTAACATAACAATTTATATGTTATAACAATATTAATAACGTAAACGTATAACCACTTTCGACTTCTACGCGGATGAAGTCGCGGGCAAAAGCTAGTGTTGATATATAATTCTGAAAACTTACTTAGAAGAGTTACTTAGGTATCTTAGCAGGACTTCTATTCATATATTCATCTTTATTTCCATTCCATAATGTTTAAAGGTATTAAAATGGCTTAAAGCTGACGTACAATTACTTAACAATCAAAAATTTAATTAGGAATTAGAATATGAAATATAATTAACAATCAACAATTTTTTATTAAGTTATTAACATTAATCAAGAAAACGTAATATTTATTTTTCGAGATCAGTTGTGGTCATCCTAACTAGTATTACAAATGCGAAAGTGAGCTTTTTTGTTTGTTTGTTACGCTTTCACGCTTAAACGGCGGAACGGATTTGGATGAAATTTGGCACAGACCTTGACCAGGAGAAGGACATCGGATACTTTGTATCCTGGATCGCAGATAGAGTCGCGGGCAACAGCAGTACATAATAATTATTCGATAAGGTCGAATTAAACATATAATCATAAAATATCTAACTGTGTATGGTGTGTCTGTATGTTTTTTTTGTAATGTGAGTATTCGTTTAACAGCCGCACGGTTCGATCCATCAGGTAAAGCTATGCCTGTCGGGGTTGGTCTGTGGATGGGTGACCATCTTAACATACCGAGACTCCTCCGTTCCTCGGAAAGCACGTAGAGCCGTTGGTCCCGACTGTCATTTGTTGATCTTTGACTGTCGTAACGGGTCGTCAGAAGCCTGAAAGTCTGAAAACCAGTCTTACCAAGAGGTATCGTATTACCTAGTTACTGGGTTGTGGAGGTCAGATAGGCGGTCGCTCCATGTAAAATACGGTATTCAGCTGCATCCGGTTAGACTGGAAGCCGACCCCAACATAGTTGGGAAAAGGCAGATTGAATTTTTGATTGTATTCGTTTTAATACCTATGTTATATGTCGCATATAGCATTAAGCTACTTAACGGTAACTAAGGTTATTATTTATTTTCAAAATATCAAACTAACAATATCATTTATTGTCTTAAATAAGCCTTCTATGATTAACTAAAAGAAAGTTATTGTCTAATAATCACTACTGTTATATATGTCACAAGTGTCATGTGTCATATTGTCAATTTTAAGTTTTGTAGAAAAGCGAGACCTGTCAAAAGCTACCATCTTTATGATAGATTGATTTATCATCGTGTGCTCGAAAGTCCATTTCAATATAATATTTTTATTTAATTAATATACAAATACCCTACTATTTCCCGTGTTATAGGCATTCTTTGAACATGCGGCAATATTGGTAGTCAATTTGGTAAAAAATAAATTTTGCCGGGCTTTACTTGGGAAAAAGTCATGCAATACAATTGTAGCATACATTTAAACCAAAAGAGATGATGTCTTTCTGTTACACTGGGGAGACCAGAAGATTGTCGATATTACACTGATATGCGATATTAGACGATGTCACAGATAATATAAATTAAATGAAATGAAATTATTTATTTTACAGAATAAATCATTTCATTTCATTTAATACTACTAACATGTTGAAGTTCGACAACATTCGTAATATATTTACTAAATAAATTCATTTATTTCAGGTAAATAACACCCATTAATTATCAAACAAATAAACATAATCCAATAAAACTAAATTAAGGCAAGCTAAATCAAATGAAAATAAATGGAATTACAAATAAATAAAATAAAATGTATACTGTTTTTAATGACAAAATGTTATTAAAAACAGTATACATTAAATAGGTACAATAGACGGTACGATAGAAAACACAATCAATGGAATATTGTAACTTGTAATGTACTTGTAAAGTAAACTAGGTGTACCTACTAAACGACCGTTTTTCGCCAACGAACTGGAAAGTTTGGTGAGTAACAGGTAAACAGTAAACGATGTTACAGGTTTTTAATTGAACCTGTGAAACAATATTGAGTTTTATTCTCGTATGTCGAAGTGCAATTCGATGGGTGCAATTTAAACATTTTTGTTTGCGAGTCCTATTTCGGTTTTCGAATTCTCGTACATATCGGCAATCGTTTTGTAACTAATAACCAATCGCTTCTGTACATATATTAATTTGATGTTTACCCTTGGTTGCACAACTGTCAAAATATTAATTTGAGGGTAGATTTCGCTCTAGTAAAATTATATTACATAATGATTACATATATACTTATAATTTTCACACAAAATGTTTTGTTTGTCCACTTTGTGTTGTACCTACTCTGCATTTGTTATCTATTTTGGACACTGCTATTTTTTCAACGTATTTTCCAGGGTGTAGTGTTGCCCATGGAAGTAAAAACTTAAAAAAAAGTTTTATTATGTTTGCAGATTCTTTGAAAGTTTGTAACTTATATGTAAAAGCATTATGGTTTGTTTCTTTTTGCATGATACTTTAATGCAAGATGAAACGGGGGGAGGGCACCATGTAATAAAGTACACCTGAAGATGCTCTGTTTAGGCAGTTTGGGGCTACTTACATGGAACGGATAACATAAGAAAGAAAATGTGTGTGTCTACTTACTGCTTCCGGGAAATACGGCCATGAAATTACATTATCACTTATTACATTACAACCCATGTACCCCTCAGTATTAATGTAATTTTATAGTCGGCTGTTCTTGAGGCTTTCGCTACTTTAGCGTGTTGAGTACCGGCACAAAATAAATAGGTGCAGTAGGTCCGCTCCATGCGAGCGAAAACATACGCACACACAGACACGCTTCACTTAGTTTCGATAAGAGACAATTAAGACGCAGATATAATGTCAGTGGCCTTGAGTGGTTAGCTCGCTTGTTCTGTACTGAGCTCACGCAACACGTCGTGCGTCCAGCCAGTAATAGGACTCGCCCATCAAGGAGCGCTGTCCCAAATTAGACGCATTATTAATTTATTATACATACAACAAAAGGTATTTGAATAAAACACGTGTACTAAAAGATCAACAGTTAAATTATCTTTAAAATAGTGAAGATTTCAGGAAAATACGCTTGATAGATTTTGCGTGATTCTCAGTTTTTTTTATTTAAGAACATGACATTAATTTATAAAGTTATGTCTACATAGCTTAACAAATTAATGTCACTATGTAATATAAACATAATCTAAAATATTCCTATAATAAGTTATTAAAAAATGCTCTAATTTAACTTATTTTTTTTCCAAATTATTAACACTACTCGTTTAGACGTGATCTTGAGTATAGAATCATTAAAACTCGGTTATCGTCGCCTTAAACCGTTTGCATGTGCTTTAAATATCTTGGTACACGAGTACGAATAGCAGCTAGTCTCTCTCTCCTTCAATTAAAATGATTATGTAACATAGAAATAATCACAGTCTACGAGGAACTACTGTGAAAGGTGGAAGTGGTTTGATCAACACACTCGTAAATAATTTACCATTTGAATTACATTTACCCGGCTACAATGATTGTGTACCCGGGATAAAATTCGAAAAACGTTTAAAGAGAGGTGATGTAGGTATCAATCCCTCGGATGAGGCTTGTAATCACACGATATTGCATACGTTCAGACTGGCATTCAAATGAGGCCGGATTTTTCCAATGATACTGAATGCGATCAGCACGTATAAACCGCGTTTAAGGGATATCAGTGTACTCTTTTTTGTGGAATATTGACACTGACAGCTTTTCAACGCATTTAAAAAGTGCCGATCGCGTTTAGTTTTTGGTCGTTGTATGGAGCCAGCCTTCTGTACCTATTTTGTGGTATCGGGCTCCAATTAAGAGATAATGCAAGGAGAACAGAGGAGATGAGGGATGTTCAAGAGGCTAAGTTAAAAGCGGCAGCGGTTTGGAGTGAGGTTTTCATTTTGAGAGCTGTTTTGGTAATGTTGGAGAGGAAATATTGTTACTTTTCATGTCAAACTCAACGGTCCGTGGAGTACCTACTTAATATGCAAACTTTTAATAAGAAATTAGTAGGAGATTATTAATGAGTGTGTACACATGTTTTAATTGGGTTATTCCACTAATCCCCATCAATGAGGATTTGTGAACTTTCTTGACCACAAATCCCCATCAATGGGGATTTCGGAATTAGAGTTCACAAATCCCCATCGGTTTAAAAATAAAATACAAACATAATTATTATATAAGAATCATGAAGTCGAAGTCTTTATTTCTTACGGAGACTCCCATTGTTTATTTTTGTAATCAAACAAATTAAAGTAATAGCAAAATTAATAGCCTAAGTGTAGAATATTTCTGTAATGTCATATTACAGTCTAAACTTTACTACAAATATAATTATTCAGAGATCAAACTTTAAATCATTTATGGTAACTTTGTGATTAATTATTTTAGAACTTTTGTGTACCGGTGGTGTGCCCCTTTTATAAAAAAATATGTCTCATGAATAAAGATTCTTATTAAATAAAATCTATTACATTCACTCAGTGAGACATCCAAATACGTGGGTTTCAAGACGCTTTATGGTAAAACAGTTTTCTTTAACTATGAAAAATAGAAAATATTGATGCACACAAATAAAGCAAAACGCTATAACTAATGTCTTCAAATATGCAATTAATTATTAATTACTTATTATTTTTTTATTACAAAAATAATCAATGAGCCCTTACCTCAATAATATATAAGCAATAAAGATTTCGTGATTCTTATATAATAATTATGTTGTTTGTATTTTATTTTTAAACCGATGGGGATATGTGAACTTTTTGTTCCTTAATCCCCATCAATGGGGGATTTATGGACAAAAAGTTCACAATCCCCATTGATGGGGTAGTCAATGGGGATTAGTGGAATAACCCGTTTTAATTGAATCTGAAATCCGACAAAGACAAAAGTCAAAGACATTTATTCGTCGGATATGGTAGCTATAAATTTGGTTAGTAAAGTTATCTTCAGAACACATCCACCGCCATACGCAAATTTACATTACAAGGGCATAAAACCTAACTTATATACTACTTAGACTCTAATAAACAATACAAAACTTAGACTATAGACATAAATATACATTTAGACAAAAAAAAATAGGGGGTTGTTGGGTTTTCTGTTATACAATATTTTTTGTTTTTTTGTTTACCTCTTTACAGATCCTCGACCTAATTCGATAGTGTGGCTATCAACTATTATTACCTAATATTTTTTATATTCGATATATTACAACGAAATATGTACATTATGAATAAACTTAAACAGAAAACCCAACAAAAATTAAACCAAGAGTACCTACTTGTTTAGCTAACTACTAAACATAGGTGCATCATTCATTAGTCTCACAAACGTATAACGTAACTACAAAAAAATAGCATAACAACTAAACATAATATAAAATATAAATAAAATAAAAAACAACAATAATAAAAAAAAAAAAAAAAAAAAAAAAATTAATATGATAAAATTAAAAAAATATTTTTGTGTATAAAAAAAATATTTTGGAGAAGCCATGTTTTTAGATTTATTTTTGTAGAAATGAAATAGTACAGAAGTTTAAGGTTTCAGAACTTAGTTTACTTGATTATAAAGTGTAAGGTTTTTTCGAGAAAGTCCTATGACCATTAATTTAATTGATACGCCGCGTAAAGCAGCAAAACCTCTCCGTATTTAAACTGATAGTTATAATTATGTTGATTTGATTTAGTTCTGTAAGGAAGAGCATACAAGTTGTTGTTGTTTTCTACTTAATAATAATGAACATATCCGCTTGTCGCCTCTACTACAAGCTTTAATAATCTTATTAAAGCTAAGTTGAGCCCCTTTCAGACACGACTATACTCGTGTGCTAAGATACCACTCATATCTGATCCCTAAATCTTACAGTATGTTGGTCTTTGGAAGATCCCTTGTACTATCTAAGTGCATATCATATCATAGGATAGCAAAATTAAATACTACTATATGATATGATAAGATCATACAGGGTGAAGGGACTACCATGAATTCAGCACAGTCATTATTCTAAACCCGATTTTTTGATTCTGCTGAAAAATCTACTGTTTCATACAAAAGTACCTACATGGTCAAAATGTATGGAACAGCAGATTTTTCAGTTAAAATTCCAGCGCTGCTGGGTCTAGAATAATGCTCTGAAAGTCATGATAATAGTTTGCGCATCGATGTCCGTGTCGTCCGGCCGTGTATGTCACAATAAATTATAAAACGTCGGGTGCATCCTAGGCAGTTCGACTGTTCCAACTTATGTTGCGTACTACGTCATAAGCATATTATTATTATTATCGACATTTTAAATATCGAATGGTGTATTTTTATTTTTATCATGTTGACATTATATTTGTGATTTTATTAATTTGATTTGACATAGTGATGATATATTTATGATTTTATATTTTTTCCATTTATTAATAATCAAGTTATGTTTGCTTTATTTAACTAATTTTCATTAATTAATTTAAACTTTAAAACACTCAGACAATTGTTATTAAGTAAATGAAGTGAAATGTTAGATATAAATTTAATTAATTTAATATTTAATTCCTAATGATATTTATGTGATATTGGATAAATCTAGATACCTCTTCTGCAATATTAGTTTTAAGTTATCTTGCTGCGCCCTAACAGGGTCATGTACTCACTAGTTTAAGCTTATCGTGTAAAATTGGTTGTGTACATTGTGCATTAAATTAAATAAATACATAAATAAGCTCTTGTCATAAATGATGATTTAATGTAAAATGTTTTTTTATGTTACCCATACAAAAAAAAAAATACAATCTGCCTATCCTTTTCCCAACTATGTTGGGGTCGGCTGCCAGTGTAACTAGATGCAGCTGAATACCAGTATTTTACCTGGAGCTATCTGACCTCCAAAACCCGCAGTTACTGGGTAACACGATACGCCTTGGTAAGACTGGTTGTCAGACGGTCGGCTCTGACTCCCTTCTGACTTCCCGTGACGACTGTCAAATATCCGTATGAGAGTGCTTAACGTGCTTTCCGAGACACGGAGGGCTCTCGGTATGTTAAGATGGTTACCCATCCGCGGCAAGCGTAGCTTAACCTGATCGATCGACCCGTGCAGCTGTTATTACGTAGCCACGATTCCCTCAAAGGTCACCCATAACTAAGTAACAACAAAATGGCGTTCATTTTATTAAGGACTAGCTGCGCCCCACGCTTTCACCTGCATAAGTCTCGATTCCGTGAAAATATCGGGATGAAAAGTATCCTATGTTCTTCTCCAGGGTATGGTCTACCCATATGCCAAATTTCATCCAAATCTGTTCAGCCGTTTTAGCTTAAACGCGTAACAAACAAAAAAATCACTTTCGCATTTATAATATTAGTTAGGATTCTGCACACCAAACCACATAATCTAAATCACTTCATCTGGTCATGAACTCGGTTCTAAATACATTACGTAATAGTAATTTACATGTCACATGTTGCAAGCAATTACATTAGGGCTGTATTGCTCAGGAGGCTGTCACTCTACAGTTGCTACTTTCCTGTAAACACTGTAGGAACAAATAACGTAATTTTGAATAAGATTATTAACGAAGTTTTTCTATAGATAAAGAAATATTTGTACGGATTCAAAACTACCGCTGCGTTTAAAATCACAGTTGAGAAAACCGTGATTTTATGCAGCGGTAATTTTTTGTACAGTTTCCGAGTTTTGATCTCAGCTGGTTGAACTTTCCATACCTTTCGACCGCTTTTGTAGCGTTATCAAACTGAAGATTTGCCAGTGTATTTCTAGCGAGCCGATCTGTGAACGACCTCCGCTAGTGCGAAGCGCGTTAACCGAGACTACGTGACGTGTAAGCAGCGTTTTCACAATAGTGTACACTCGCTTGTCTCACTCTCTCTTGTACACTAACGTCAATCACTCTCGTTACGCAAACGCGGCGACCACGTTGCGTACAAGTGTCGTGCTCGCTACGGACCCGCAGCGAGCGCGTTGGACAATCGCCTCGCTGATAACTCGTTCGCAAATCACCAGTGTGTTAAGGCCCTTCAAATCGGGCTTTTAGCCAAAGCTTTCAGGCGTCAGAAATGCTCAGTTTTCCAGAGGCTAATTCCACTTCTATTCGAAGTGTTTAGAGCTGCAGATTTGCTCGCATAGAATGTTTCATGAATCATGATTGACGGGGATGGATAGCAATCCTTTTTTTTTTTTTTTTTTTCAGGATGGGAAATCATCAAATGACTTCTCCCGCTCTGGGCAGAGCGAGAGGGTGTGTCAGACTTTTACTGACTAAAACCCACCCGTGTTCCTTCCGTTGCCTGTGTGCCGGGGCCGCGTTATCCCTTTCGGACAAACCCGCAACCCCAGCAGGCATTGGTCTTTCGACCCCGTCGGTTGGTGCTGACATCTCTTTGAGGCGCGCGTGGAACACAACGCGCCGTCGACACGGGCCTGGTCCTTATCGGACGGCGAGCTGCCCATTGCTCACCGTCCGCAAGCCCGCGCCTACGGTGGCCGGAAGTCGGATCCCGACTCCCGACGCCCGGGGCGTCTTCTGCGGCGACTAGGGCCGCGAGGGCGTGCAGCTTGCATCTCCCTCGCGCGCTCCGCCTCCTCCTTTGCGAACATAACTGCTTCGCAGAAGGAGGTGACGGCCTCCCATGCACTCTCACTCCGAACCATGGCCTGAATCATGGCCGGACGCGAGAGATCGCCGCCGCCGATCGCCTCCGTGAGGACACGGCGGTGCTCCGCCCAAGCCGGGCAGACCTCCACCGTATGCTCCACCGTGTCCTCCGGGCGATCCACACAGTGGTGACACCAGGGCGTTTCCTCCCGCCTTACGCGGAACAGGAACCTCCCGAAACAACAGTGTCCGGTGAGGACCTGCGTCAGGCGGAAGGTGAGGATGCCATGGCGCCTCTCAAGCCACTCCTCAAAGAGGGGACTTATCGCCGCAATTGTGGCGTGCCCAATGGATAGCAATCTGAGGTTCATTTCAGTTTTTCTAAAAAACAGTGTGCCTAACTACAAAGATATTTCCCTGTTAATTTTTAAGCATACTAATGACCTTATTCACGTAAAATTTACTTTGATTAAGTAAATTAAAAGACTGCTTTTTCCTTATTTTTTTTCCGCTTTGTATATCATAGCTTATTAAGAGGGGTTTCATGATGCAGGACAAAGTTATTTCCTTTTTGTTAAGACTTTTCATATTGTACCTATGTACTTATTAGGTCGGTACTTAGTACTTCAGATAGATTATTAGTAATCGAATGGCACAATGACGCAGTCGAACCAGAAGCGCCGACTTTTATTAAAGCCAACTCCAAGAATGCGAAAAATATTGTTGGTCATTAAGTGCCGTGGCTTATCAGGCTCAGCTCACCTTTTAAGCATTAGAAGTGACCAAAGCCTCAATTAGGTACTCAGACCCTTCCTAAAGTACATGCTATTTATATTCCAGCTCAAGTGGATGGGATGCCTACCTCTAAATTACTTTTTGCAATTTTCTTTACTCAAGGCTACATTTTCCGAAATTATGTAAACAACATGTAAACGACGTGACTTTCGAGATTTTATCAAGTTTAAGTTACAAAAGAAACTTGGATAAGTTTGTTTTATGTTACGGCGGCAGTACTTACTTAAGCGTATTTATCTTGTATGCGGTGCTTTGGGGAAAAGATAAATATACATTATTTACGCGGTAAGAAAAGTCATTTTTGAAAGTCATTAATTCTAATTCAATGTTATGTTTAAATATTTGCTGCACGTGTTTTTTTTTTTTTTTTTTGCTGTATTAGCCTGCTGTTGACCTTAGTCTTGCCTGATGGAAAGCGATGGATGAGGTCTATGATGGGACAAGCGTGCTCTGAAGATGCCTGTTCACTCTTGCTTTGAAGGCAGACAGGTTATATGTGGAAGGGAACACAGACGCTGGCAGAGAGTTCCACATTTTGGCCGTGCGCATAATAAATGTGGAGGAGCAGCGCTGAGTACGACTGGGGATATCAACCAAGTGTGGACGTAAGTAACGAAAATTTACGCTTTTCGAGACATTATTATTCCATCCCGGTGTCGTTGTGGTGTTTCAAAAATTTGAGACAGTGGTAAAGCCTAAATGTGTAAAAGTCTGGCAAATGGACTAACCGCATCTCGTTTGCGGTAGGCAAAAGTTAGGTGCTCCGTGAAAATAGAAATAATTTTCTACTACAAGCTTCTGCAATTGGGCACTAAACCACAGATGCCTGTTTAATAAAACCGACAGGCGACAGGTGATTGATTAATTTTACATGTTTTTTCATACTTACTTTTTGTGGGTTAGTACACATTGTCACCTGTCGTGAAATGTGCCAATATTGTCATGTTTTGACAAATATGTTAGTCACATTGTCAGTTATAATAAATAGGGAGGGCTCTGGCAGTGTTGACTTCTGTTGTATTTTCGCCGACAACCCAGTGACATTCGACCAACTAGTTATTTTACTGCACCCGGTGCTTTGCCTAAATTACCCCGGCTTACTTATGAAGTAAGCTTAAATGGTTAAATCCTAATAATTTTTACAGCCTAAAATAATTTATTGACGAAAAATATTTGTAATGTAACCTAATATTTGCATGCTGGGATACAAGCAAAACATGTATGCTCTATAATGTCTTTTTAATAACCACTTTATTTACCATGTTTCATGCAAATCAATATTATTTCTATTTCAGCTTAACGCATGTTGACAGCAGGCTTTGTGCTTGTGTGTGATGGAAATATGATTTGTTATATATACCTAGGTATGGAGCAAATGCTCGTCGTGTATGTATATACGTGTCACACGTATACATACACGTCGAGCGTTTGCTCTGTTCAATATGTTGATCTGTACATAAGTAGATATGTTTGCGATTGTAGTTGCATGCCATTGAGCAACTCACGTTAGTTGTTTTTACTAGTGTCCGACCGAAACTGGACTTTCTACCGAAACCGAACCGAATCTTCTGTATCTGTCTCAGTTTCGGCCATAACCGTTTTTTTTTAAACTTGTTAAAAATCTATTGTTTACTGAAAGGAGGTATTTTTTTTTGGGCCCCCTATATTGTAACGTCTACTAATCGTAATATGCTTTAAAAAAGGATATGATATTTACCATTTAAAATGTTCGACTTTTTAAATAAAACCTAACCGGAATCACGAAATAGTAATAAAAAGAAAACGTTTTGATAATGCACTGAATTGATTCACATCCAGTTATGGTCGCCAATGTCATAAATGTAATATTGAAGCTTTTTTAACGATTAATGAAAAAAAAAAAAAAAATATACCTAATTATATTTCCAGGGAAGCAAATCTGTTTCTAGAGTCGTGTTTCAGGATTTTGTAATTTTCTATATATAAAAACTATCTCCTTTGGCTTATTTTTTACACTCTTATGGACAGGTAACACGTGTTAAAAGAAATAAAAAAACAATAATTTAAGTATGTTTATTTAAAAATAATATTGCTATAAGACAAACACAAAATGTAAAAATTAACAAAACTAGTAAGTAACTATTTCTTGGAACAAAAATTTGTCAATAATCAACACTTTATAAAGGAAGGACCTCATTGATTGAGTATTTTAATTTTAATTGCGTTTACAATTACAACATTCTAATTACACGTGTGCAATTTCCGGATGACAGCGATGCGGACGAATACTTCGACGCCTAAGTGTCCTTTTGTTTTTTGTATCTATTTGTGTAGTTAGTTATTGTATTTAGTACCTAATGTTAATAGTTTTTTAAATTAAAATAAAAAATAATGCAAAGAAATAAAAACAAATAATTGAAGTATGTGTTTTTTTTTTGGTGTTGCTGCTATAGAACAAACAAAAATTATAAAAATTAAAATACATGTTAACTAACTTCTTGGAGAAAACATTTGTCAATAATCAACACTTACATTAGAAATTAAGGACCTCATCAATTGAGTCAGCAGAACGACGCGCGATAATTTACGAACGCAGAGTTTCAGTGCGGCCGAAGGTTCGGCAAATTATCTGCCGAAACCGAAACTGGTGACGAAACTAGATTTTTTTGCCGAAACCGTTACCGAAACCGAAAACCTTCGGTCGGTCACTAGTTTTTACATTACCTTTAAAAATAATTTATCTGGTACATATTTTTTAACAGTAACACTTTTTGATTTGCTCGTGAAAATGGCTCAAGATGACTTGAAAGTGTCTCACAAAAATTACATTTTTTTTTATTAAAACATCTTTTTTTTTCTGCAATAATGAAACTAGTGCAAAACTTAAAACCAAAATCACCCTTGCGCCTTTGCAATAGATAACATCAAGACAGTTATAAAACGTAATAGGATACAGCTTGAACCTGCGGGTAGTAGCGTAAAACACTTTAGACGCGTTTTCGTACGAATTTTACTCGCGCAAACATATCGTCGACCGTAGGTTCAATTGAGGTAAGGAACAAAATACGATTTTTCAGGAGAGGCCGACAAAGTTATTTTTCGGACTAAATCACCCATAACTTTTTTTGTTATTAACCTTTTTCGGATCTGATTTCACACATAATCTTGTTTTTTAGTGTTGTATCTACCTGTGACATTTATTTAAATAAGTTAGTTAATTAAGAAAATAGATGTCCCTTACACCAACGTATTTTGTTAGTAATGTCCCTTACTGACCAAGTATCTCGTAGTCCCGCCCCTTACATTAAATTGACCTCTACGTTGGATCCAATCTATTAATGAAAAAGTTGTGTAAATGACATGTTGAAAAAGTTTATGAAAAAAATACAGTGTAAAGAGATTGTTGATAGAAAATGAAGTACACATTTTTGACGTAGTGAGTAATCCGTAATGGTAATTTGTTGATTGGGAAGACTTACCTTATTTGAAGTGGATTGGCGGCGGTAGTTACACCATTTCAAGTTGCTATATTGCATAGTTTTTCAGATACTTTGTTATTATGGGGCTGATTTGAAATTTGGATCCAAAAAATCAGTAGGGTAAAGGACATTTTCTTAAGCTAGATTTTTTTTATAAACACCATTCGAAAGAGCGAAAAATTCTGAACAAAACTGTATACTCAACTCATTTTGGGTATTTTGTCCCTTACCCCAATTGAACCTACGGTCGACGATATACGAACACGCACGAACGATCCCGATCTTCCGAGTACTAAGCGAGCGCGCAGACTGAGTGCGAGTAAAGGACATCGCCCATTATAACAGCACCGCTCCAGCGCAGTAACGTCCCGGCATCGAGTCGAAAAACCTAGTCGCCAACGCGCCGTCAGCAAGGCGACCGCTAGTCGCCAACGCGACCGCTCGTTGCCGGTACGCCTTGTTGTTCATTCACAAGCGAGGCGTCAACGCGTGGCCGGCGAGGCGCCGGCATGCATACCGCCTGCAGGCGTTTCTCCACCGAGGAGCGGGCTCCTCGCTTGAAGCGATGTTTGCGTGACGTGTGACGGCTCGCGGGTAGCTCACTGCCCGCGAGCCGTCCACTATTCTGTATAGCCACCGTAAATTAGACTTTAATGCATTTGACTTAAAATCCTAACTTGAATGACAAGTTATTTGCCGTGTCGGAGCCGTGCTGCTATAATGTGCGACGTACACGTAACTATAGTTCCGACGACGTCCGAAAACAATCCGAACTTGTTAGGATTTTTCGTGTGTTCAATCCGATATCACCGGACCATTACCTATTTGTTGACATAAAGAAAGAAAAGAAAGAAAGAAAATACGTTTATTTGCGGTACACATGACGCAAGGTAAGAAGAAAACACGAAAATAAACAGTTTGGGGGAAAACATGCGTCACATCCACGCAAAACGGCCATCGCTCAGCATAAAGCTGCGACCCTATGCGAGACAGAGCCCCAGCGCTGGTTTTCAGCAACATAATCTATTCATTACAATGTTTTTTTTTATGAGTTGTATTGCAATACGTGGTTAGCTAGTGACCTCGACAATTGATCATATTATTTATTGTTATTAGTAATTAACTGTTTGTTTTATTTATTTTATCTCGATGGTCCTAGTTTATCATTTATAACTTCCAGTTACAACTATATGTAAGCGGGCACGCCCTTTATGCCTGGAGGCTTTTATTTAGATATTAAGTTCTGTTTACGTTTAGTTTTTATTTCTGCCAGAGTATAGTTCTCGATGATTTTGTGTGGTATATTGGCGTGTGCTAGCTAACATATGACTAATAATTTAAATTATGTTTGTGTTGCGTAATGTAAATTATTTTGAATACTATTATATAGATACCTTGTGATATATTACAATTAAATGAAAGAAAATTTAAAACTCATATTAAAAGTACACTCTGTAAACAAGCATATTACAAATTAGAGGATTATATCCAAGATAAGAATGCTTGGAAACATGCTGGTCCTGCTCCATAGGACAATTTAGAGTCTAGACAAAATCTAACTGGTTGCTTATTTAATTATGTATTTGTTATTTTTTATAACACTGATTTTACATTCTGTGATTTCTTGAACTCACACACTGACTTATTAGTATTACTTGTTAAAATGTTAGGAATATCGTATAATTTTACAATGTTTGTAAATATGTGAGCACCATGTATCTGTCACATATTTAATTTATCTGTAATTGCTTTATTTTTCATTCTTTTTTACCTATCGCGGTATAGTAATCTTATTCTAGATGCATCGTCTTCACATATAATTATATAATTAATGTATGCAAAATATTGTAAAAACATTTTAAAAGAGTAACGGTGGAGTTTCTTGCCCATTCTTCTCCATACGAAAACTACCTTTTGGAAGGGGCGACTAGAATCAATTCTATTTTTGTAAACTTGACGTTCATAAGTGCCTCTTATGTGCCTAATTGAAATAAATTGTTTGACTTTGACTTTGACTAGAATCTTTTTTTTTTGTTCTTCTAACTGAACAGACAGCTGTGCTGCTGTGGAGTTTGTTGCGCCACTTCTTCTTCCCAGCTAATGCACTAGGAAGTGGTGAAGGGTGGGCGTTTTGGGGGACTGTCTTATGTAATTTTGACGTTCGAAAAGTGCTGATTCTCAGCCTAGTTTGAATAAATGACTTTTGAATTTGAATTTTGACGGAGAAAAACGTATTCAGTGTGCGCACTCAATGCGTACGACCACGGTCATACGATAATTCAAATTCATGTCCAAAGTGCGCGCGTCCTTACAATGGCAATGCCCCTCATTTCAGTTCAGTCTAACAACATTCATTGCATAATTTACGTTGTTGAGCATACGAATTTTTAACCATATGAAGCAATGGATTAGCAATTTCTTTCAAAATCTTTTGGATTGTGAATGATAGTGTGTTGTGTGTGTATTGTGTGTGTTTGTTTAGTAAAGTCTATTCTTGAATTCAAAGGGGAATGGGCGATAGTTTCACATGTCCAATAGGCGTGACTGTGTTAGTCTGGCCTTGTTTGTTCAGGTTCAGCCAGACGCTGTCGAGTGTTCCTCTCGAGTACTGAACCAATATTGTGTCGGCAAGTGTTGACAAAACTGTTAATGTGTCCATTGTTATAAGTTGAGTGTAGTATCCAAATGTAGGTGGTGAATTTTGGTGAATTTGGGCGAATTTCACCAATGAAACTGAACGCGATCGGCACATAAACTACGTTTAAGACCTGCCAGTGTCATGATATTATTTGGAATATTGACACTCTTGAATGCGGTTTAGATGTGCTGATCGCGTTTAGTTGAATTGGTGAAATTCGCACTTAGTCTGTGTGTGTGGGTAATGTAATGTAACTAAATTTACAGTTACATTTATAGCATGACAAATAAACATAATATACAATGTCGCCCATGGGCATGTGACCGCCCTTATTTTTCTGAATATTTATGAAATAATATTGAAAATTTACTTTGAAAGGGGGGGGGGGTCTATCTCAACTTTTTTATTTTCTTTTGTTTTTTTCGAAATATTTTTTTTTAATGTCTTCTCCTGCGATTTTTTTTCTTAATTGCCAAATTGTTATTAACATTTGTCACTCATTAAAGTTAGTTAATCCGATAAAATAACTCATTAGCTATTCGAAATAATAAGCAGAATTCAAATCGAACCCATAACATCGGAGATATGGCAAACGCTACAGGATGCCTACCACGAGCTCTTAGCGCGATCCATTTTAGGACCTAAACTGAACTGTTCTTCTAATTCGTACCATGACGTTAGTTTAACGATTCAATTTAGGCCATGCCATGTGACAGCGATTGTCCCAAACTGAGTCGCAAGTTTTTGTTTCATTCATTCTTGTTTGGTACCATGACGTCCTTATAGCAGCTCAACTGAAACGCTCAACTGTCAAAATAAGCGATTCAATAAAAGTTACTATTTCTCTAACATAAACTGAAACGTTTGGTGAATTATTGACGAAAATAAAGCTTTTTAGTGCTATTTTAGTGGAATTTTACAAAAACCAATGTAGCTTTAATCTTCCTATTTCCTTCCTATTTTATATGCTTTTTTTAACCGCATTAGTTTTTGTCTAACAGATTTCTGATGAACTACTTTTATTTGAGTTTTTTGAGGAAGATTCTGCCTCACACTATGCCCACTATGCCCCAACTCAACTCACACAACTTTGTTTACTCTGGTACGTTCGAAACAGAAACATAATTTGTTTTATTACGTCGAAATAAAAATATTTTTTTCGTATACTTAATAAATAGCAAAAAGTAAATAAATATCTACTTTGACTAAGAATTATTTTAACAATAGTTACCGTATTAACGTGGAATCTTAAAAAAAACTGTTGAGTGTATGTTTTACTTTAAAGTAATGATACTGAGTTAAGAACAAATAAAATGTTACTTGCTTCTGAACGTGTCTGACACTAAATAATGTGCGCGAAACAAACATATTTGACAATAATAGCGTTGTCTCGATTTCACCAAAAACGTTTCAAACGCGGCCGCGCGGTTCAGCCAAAGATTGCGATCTTTCATTCACTTTTAACGATCCAAATGCCGCTGAGCTTATTGGACGTCATGGTACGACTTTGAAGCGATGCAGTTTAAGAACCTAAACTGAAATGCCTTGCTTTTGAATCGTTTTTAATTAGATCATGGTAGGCATCCTGAAAACAAAGAATTGAATAACTTGAAAAATATTAAAGATAGTTTTCCCTTAAAGTTGATTTTCGTAAAAAAAAACATAAATATTTAGAAAAATACGGACGGTAAACGACGACGACGACGGTAGACGAAGCTTAAGCTTAATCTCGTCCTCTATTTTTGTTAAATAGTTCTTTATATTTTTTTACTTTTTACTTAAAAATAAAATGCTAAAACTAAGTGTAAAATAGTAGGTTGTTGTGGCAGTGTTGCGGCTGCTAAATTTATTACCACGCCACGTGTAACACAAAATGGTAGCACCGGCTTTTTGAACAAATCGGTGCAATAAATCTTTGCTCACGACATATAGGCATTTACGTTGAGGACATGGAACCATTAATTTGCATGGAACATGCATCACACTGCGGTCATTCGCCTGGATGCCAGGTGGGCACTAAAAAAGAAGTTACTGTGAAAAATCGATACTTTTGGTACGATATCGTAGCTTCTGAGTGGCATTCTTTCTTGCGAATATTGGCTTTACAGCAAAGATTTCAATCGTAGATTTGCCCTGCCGTGTTAAAAGATGGTCGCGTTTCTGTTTCGTTTTGACACACAATATCGCAGACATTTGACTTGATTGTCATGGAAACGCCATTATTATTGTGCGAAGTCACTTTTTTCACTATGGGCACTTTTTCGCGCGACGTAGTACGGTGAGGGCACATCTACGATTTAAATCTTTGCTTTACAGTATATGTTTTGTATTACAGTGTATGTTTTTTTGTGTAATGTGCGTTTTATTTGTGTAGGATAAACAATTTCTTTTCTTTCTTTTCATCCCCCTATTAAGAAAGAATATCCTAAGCAAAGTAAGTGTATCCTTTGCAATGTTTTTTTTTTTTTCGTTTTTTTTGTATATTCGATAGAGTGGATGATAATGGAGATACTGTAGAGCGACGAGAAGACACTGCTTCTAAAGTACCTAGAACTTGAACAAATAATCAAGAAATTGAAAAAGAGGTATCGCTGCTGCGGCGGCTGCTGAAGTTGCATAAAATACTCAAAAGGCGCAATTATAACAAGCTTCTTGGGAGCGGCTTGTAGCCGTTTTCGGTTGAAAAACTAGGGCCTGGTCCGAGTTATCATCGAGTATTTCAGGACATCGCCAAGCAGTGCGTCGACTACGTGACCGCTGGCCTATTTTTAGGCCAAAGAATCAGCCTCTTGGGCTCTTTTCCTACTGACATCGTTGGGTGTCGACGACTCTTTTGATGCTCAATGACCTCTTCGCCGTTTTTATATACTTGTATAATATAATATATATATTTTATTGTTAGCTTGTATATTGTATTGAAAATGACCAGCTACTCATTAAAATAAATATTTGTTTCTCAGAAAACTCTTCACAAGGGACATTTGAAGTTTCTAAGTTTATAAGCAAATAACCATGTAAGTCGAATTTGTTGAACAATAATTTGATTTTATGTTTTAATATTTATGACCGAAACGTTTGGTATTGGCCAGTAATTCCCAAAATGGTCTATATTGACCCCCAGGGATTGACGACGTCCTGCAAGGGGACCACGTCAGCGGAAAAAGAAATGGGGGTCGATGAGATATAAATGGGAGTCCACGATAGTGGATCTCATTTAAGCAGGTCGTAACTTTAATTTTGGTTTTCCATGAATGAAAGAATCCATATAAACAGATAAAAAAAATAAATATACACAGATAATGGTACATTCCACTAGAAGGGGCAAGTGGTGATAGGAGACGCTCTGAGCGTCGGGAATCGCAGGCCGATTCCCGGCCACCGTAGTCGCGGGCTTCCGGGTGGTGAGCGATGGGTAACTCGCTGTCCGATACTGGGGGGCTACTCCCTAAGCACGAAGTCCGCAGTTACGGTCGTTTCCTACTCCCACCTACGGACATACGGTTAGTTTGGAGCCCGAACAAAGAATGAACGACGACACGTTTTGACAGTTGTCCCTACTCCCGATGTATTTTTGCCCGTCCGAAAAGTTGAATTAGACACTTGTTTTGACGGAGCGTTATGTCAGTTGATACGACATCAAAATAGGTGTCGTGCTGTGGACGAAAGTAAAATTTTGTAAAAATTTACCAAACTATGTCTGCTTTTTTAATGCTCGTACTGCTCGAAGAAGCACTACAGGAAGATCGGAGGCGTCACCGATTATACATGCGCCGAAACTTTCGGTTGGAGAATATTCCCGACGTTGAGTTCGTTCGTTTTTTTATTTTGCTTACAGAACGACGGGTGTTGGGACTGCTGGAAAATTGTGATATAAAAAAGATTTCCACAATAAAAGCATTGTTTTTTATAACAAAATGTTTTTAATTTATTTAGCACCAATAAAATCTGAATAAAATCAACACTATTACAACCAGAACAGATTTTCTTATATTTATCTATTTTAGTCTTAAATTATGGCTAGGAACTTAGGTTCTCTTACTTGTCTACTTCAGTCTCAAATACCAAAAAATCTGAGTAAAATTAACAACCAAAACAAAGATGTTCTTATAGTTATCTATTGTAGTCTTACATTATTGCTAGGAACTTAGTTTCTCTTGTCTACTTCAGTCCCAAATACCTAATAATCTAAATAAAATTAACAACCAAACACATAGATTTTCTTTTGTCCTAGACTAATCTCAAATTAAGAATCAACATCATACAGTCAATATATATGTTTTGACCAATCGAATCAACACACAAGTTTTCATTCTGTAAATCATTGAGTTGAAAGACCAGAGACTCCAAGCAATAAAAGAAATGAGAAGCTCGGGAAATAAATACTGCAACATTATGAACCAAGTTGCAATCCCATTCGTTAGAATATAAACACGTTACTGAGCCTGCGTCATCTCACTGCTGGACAACGGCCTCTCCCCATGACTTCTACAACTTAACTATTTTTAGTAAGGTGTTCCCTAACCAAGTTACAAAGGTCCACAATGGCAACCTTTATTTCACCGAGAACCTCTTTTCTCCTGGTTTCAACTAGCAGTCTCTGCTCTTCCAGCTTAATATTTGGCTTCTTGCTGACGAGTCGGCAGGGAGGTGTCGCCGAACACGTGCACGACGACGGTTTAATGCTGTAAACAAAATAAATAATTTTTAGTCAGTTTTTCTGAAACATGATTAACGTAATTTATTTTCTACCGAACGATAATACTTACTTCGCTGACTTCGCATTGGCACCTCCAGGTCCAGTGCCTCAGCGGACACTAAGGGTTGCTCCTGGGAGACTGCATTTTCAGTTGTAGCAGCCGATGTATGGGGGGGTGAGACGGCTCCTGGCTCTTGTTGCATGTGGTCCCTGTACAGCAAAAACTGAATATCATTGACGGATACAACAAATATATAACTATGTATCTGTAATTTATTACAATTTATTTAAAAAGTCACGGAAAGACCGCATGCAACATAATTTTAAATACAAGATTCCTGTTTTTCTATTTTACCATTCAAACAAACTTATTATCATATAATTATACATTTTATTATTACTGAGGGAAAAGCTGGCACTCTTGCCTCGGTTTGTGTGTGAATTCCACTTGGGAGGGGGTTGGTGCTACCGATGGGCCTCCACCTGTAGCACATGCATCCCGTCTGGCAGCTCCAGCAGCTTTTTTGGCTAAATGTTTTTTATCAGCCCAAACCTAAAATTTTGGTTAATTTTAATTACATTCAAAAACTATATAAAAACCAGTATACTCGTAAGTCCTGCAATAGATATATATTTGGAGGATGACTGATTATCATTGTATTCACTTTACTGATGACAAGACCTTAAAAATCATATTAATATAGACAAGCAATGTAGTAAACTCACCCATTGCCACTGTTCCACGGACTTTGTGCAACTTCCCATAGAATTAAGGGAGTTGCACAGGCTTTCCCACAGCCGTTTGGACCGTAGTCTTCTATCGGCACCCCTCAATAGTCCGCGGGCCAACTCGTGATGGTCATTCATAAAATTGAGGAGTGCCTCAATTTGCGTTTGAGTTGCTGGTGGAGCGGTTGGGGCCATTTTACTATATTATGTTATTTTTTTAACGAAAACTCTCGATAATATTTATGTACCTACCAACTAACGAAAATAAAAAACTTTGACGATTCATTTGAAAATTACCGTCAAAAAGAAAAAGGCAAAGGTATCAACAGGATAAAGGCGCCAGCCGGACAAAAATGGCAAAAATAATTCAATTGTATAACTAAAGACGTAATAAAAAATAAATTGTAAAAAATGTGGTCATTTTCTAACGACAACAATATGGTTTTTTGTTTATTAAGCTTGAAAACACAAAATAAGTAAACCGGTAATCGACCGGTAAAATAGCGCAACTTTATCGTCATGTATCATTCGCTCACATTTATTGTATCCATCCATATTCCGTTCGAAGCTCGTGAATCCGAAATCAATAGGGAGTAGGGTACACGCCGTCGTTTCGGACTACCTTCGGACGGGCCCGTCTTTTCGTTGACGGACTTAGGGAGTAGACCCCCTGGCCCGGGTCGACAGCCCGTTGTGCTTCACGCGCGCCTCAGAGAGTCAGTGCTCAATGTCAGCACAACAGAAGGGGTCTGCTAGGACCGATGCCTGCCGGGGTCGTGGGAAAGTCCGAAAGGGATACCGTGGCAACGTACGGCAACACACAGGCAACACAGCAACACACAACACTGCACACAGCACAGCAGGCAACACTGATGGAACACGGGTGGGTCTTAGTCAGTAAAAGTCTGACACGAAAAAAGCGGGAGAAGTTATTTGATAAATACCCATCCAAAAAAAAGGGGCAAGTGGTGTGTACACCGAATCCATAAAAATAACTAGACGATGTCTTAATAAAATAGAGGGCATGAAAAAAAATCATTTTCAATACCTATAACATTCTTTGTTACGTAAGTTGCATAAGCAAAATGACTAATTGACCATGTAAGTGGTTTTCTTAATCCTTCAATATCCAATCCTTTGACTTCATGCTTTAACATTTCTGAACAAAACGCTTGCTTGGTATTGCTAAAGGCAGTAATATATTTCTAGAGCCAGTATGAAGTTTAGAAATAATGATAAAGATACTGGCTGGTTAGATTGATATTAAGCAAAAGAGGTTGTATCTACCTGCGCACGGCAGTGGATGAATGTGATTTCAGTTCTCTAAAACCAATCGGTTACGCGAAACATACAAAAATATCGTCGAAGCAAGGCGATAGACTTCATAAGTCTATCTCTACCTTATAAACAATGAATTCCGAAATTCAAAAGTCATTTATTCAAACTAGGCTGAGAATTCGACCAAAGCCTGGACAGTGTTTTACCCATCTACAGTGATAACCAAAGTGCAATAAGACTGGCATCAATAGACTGTTATAAACTTAAGACTAAACATATAGATATTCGTTTACATTTTCTCAGAGAAAACATTGTTAAATCTAAAGTAAATTTTTTATTTGTGAATGTTTGTAATATGGTAGCTGAAAATTTAACCAAGGGTGTTGTACCACTTGCAAAACATTTGTATTGTATTAGTAAAATGGGTTTGCGTTCTGGAGGGAGTGTTGGGAATTGATTGAAAACGCAACCATAATATTTATTTTTTTAGTTTGCCTTACTGTGAATTATGCACTTGTTATTAGGTTGGCAACATTCTTCCCTTTTCATCTTTCATCTTGTTTTGTAGAACTTGTGGCAGAACAATAGAATACGTTTTGTGCATTTATCCGAGTTAGTTTATTTAATCAACCCAAAATATCAACAATAAACAACCTAACTAGACGATAACTAGACGATGTCTAAACAAAATAGTGGGCATGACAAAATGTCCAATGTGATTCTTTCATGCCTCTTAAATACAAATTCATTCAATTTGAATCAGTAGAAACGAGTACAAATAATAAGTAATTTCCATGGAATTACTAGTTTGTTACTTGAGTTGATAAGTAAAATGACCAATTGACCATGTAAGTGGAATTTTTTGAACAAACCTTTGATTTTATGCTTTAACATTTATGACCAAAACGCTTGGTATTACTAAAGGTACAGGCAGTAATATATTCTTAAAGTCAGTATGTAGTTTAGAAATAATGATAAAGATATTGGCTGGTCACAATGTTATTAAGCATCTACCTACGTTCAGCAGTGGATGAATATGGATCCAATTCTCTAAAAACCAATTGGTTTCGTGAAAAATAAAAAGTTCGTCGAATCAAGGCGTATGAAGTCTATCTCTTATCTTAATGCTTTCTGTAGGTACATGAAGCCGGAGCCGCACTGGCGCAAGACCGCATATTTGGGTATACAAAAATGAGTATCGACTATGCGCCGCACCGGCTTCATAAATTCATATTTTCATTCCAAGATATCTGAAATTTTTTCATCTTGCGGCTGGTGCGGCTCCGTCGTCATGTACTGGAAGCCTAACAACAATGAATTCCGATATTTTTATTTCGGCATATCAAGACCTTTATAGTCGCATACGCTGCCGCTACAATAATAGCATGTGTTTGTGGTTTTACATTTATTTCAAATGATTTCTACAATACGTTGTAATCAATTTTCATGGTAGATAAGAGTAAGAGTGGTTCTGGTATATAATATCAGGGATAAACTAGCGTTTTACCTTTAGTGTTGTGATCATGAAGTATTTGCAAGTTTTGCTGTCCGTCCTATTTCTGTCAGCTGTTTTGGTGATAGTGGAGTCTGTAAACGGTTGGTACGAGTATTATATCGATAGATTTTCTGCTTTTCTATCTCGCGATCTTGTAGCTTATTAAATAAGTAGTTTTATTTTGTTTGAAATATGGTCGATTATAACTTTATCTTCTTGATTTTCTTCCTGGCGGTCGCACAGGTAATTGCATATTTTTAAAGTATACTGTGTTAGTAGTTAGCAATATTAAATCGTGACTCACTCACCGCGATAGCTCTTCAGTTAGCGACCACTTAGATTTTGAAACTCGTCTTTATGTTGATAAAGTGTTAGTCTCTAATTACTTCAACAGTTTTAACATAAGGTATGTAACTTAATGATAATATAAAAATCTCGTCTCAGACAGTTTCAGTACGGCTTAAGCAAGACAAACACCGCAACAAAAAATAATTATGTAACTTTTATGAGATGAAGTATCCTCAAAAGGAGTACCTAGTCTTCATGTTCGCTTATTTGCTACTTAGATTCTTTAGTTATAGCACGGAATTAATAGGTTGAGAACTTATTCCTAGTTTGGAATACAGAGAACCATCATTCAAATCAAAAATACTTCGTAGTAAGCACAGTATTTCAAATAAGTGTTTGTTCCAGTTCGCTACTGCACTGTCAAATATCAATGCTCGAGTGAGGACCACCCTGCATGCGACTGTGTGTTTCCATATGATGACAGTATTATCGGACAATGTAGATGCCCACAGAAAATAATAACTGATGAGTCACGTCGTCACAATTTAAATAAATAATATATTTTTGCTATATTTTCATGTTAGAATAGAATAAAAACTGTGAAAAAATACTATTTGTTTTTTTTTATGGTCTCTCAACCTGGACTCATGACCTGTATAGACTTTTTTAATAGACAGATTAGCTCTCTGTTGTTTTGCTCTTGCTTTGTACAATGTACATGTTGCTTTTCTATATCTGGCATAAGAAGAGAAAAAAAAAATACCGAAAAGGTAATACATATTTTACCACATTTTAAAACGCATTTAAAACTGTTTGCCATAAATGTATAGTATGAAACTTTCAGATATATTGTCTTCATTACGAATGCAGGGGATGCGCTACCCAGGACCTGCGGTTTTAATGAGACGAACAGATTCGGGAGATACAGGTAAATCGTCAGTCAGCAATTTAACGAACCTAAAGAGCAGTGATTAAGTTTTCTGCTCACTTAGAAGATTGATGACTTGTTAGTACATTGTGAAACAGTTTAACATTTTTTTTTTTTTTTTTTGGATGGGAAATCATCAAATGACTTCTCCCGCTCTGGGCAGAGCGAGAGGGTGTGTCAGACTTTTACTGACTAAAACCCACCCGTGTTCCTTCCGTTGCCTGTGTGCCGGGGCCGCGTTATCCCTTTCGGACAAACCCGCATCCCCAGCAGGCATTGGTCTTTCGACCCCGTCGGTTTAACAGTTTAACCTAAGGTTTTAAAGGCTCGCGCACATTTGGGCGGGTCCTATGATCCATCGCACATTACAGGTGGGCCGCACCGGCCCCAGCGCAACGCACTGCAAAACATATCGATGTTTTTTTTTTATATTTAAACGATATGTACATAAATTTAATAAAGGAATATATTTTTATTTTTAACTTTCAGATGCATTACAAATGCAAGAGATGAGCCACCCTGGACCTGCGCTTTTGACAAAACGAATAGATGCAGGTAAATAATAGCTTTAAATTGTATTCGATGGTTGTAAGTCTAAAGTAATATAATACTTAAATGTAAATTTTGTATAAGTTTTCTAGCCTATCTGGGTGAGCCGCATTGGCAGATTTATTTTTCAAAGTATTTTTTAATTTTTTTTTTATATACCCACAGTAAAATACTATGATTTGATTATTTTTATTACATATATCCGTACTCCGTATCCACACACTCCGTATGATACTTGACAGAAAGGAGAGTTAATAAGATAAGAATTTAATAATTTTCGAAACTGATTCAAGATATCCAAAACGAATGATTAAAACGTACAAAATGACGGAACTCTGTTTATTCGAAAGGCTTTTGACTAAAACAAAGGAGATACAACATAATTACAATTTTGAGTACAAAATCTCCCTATATTGAGAATTATAATTTCAACATTCTGAATCATGCTTGCGTGGGTTAACACTAATAATGTACGTACAGAGATAAGATTATAGTAATTATTGTACTTTCCCAAATAATATTATTTTATTTAAATATAAATGTATAGATAGATGTTTGTTAAAATCTATATAAAAACTACGAAGGTGCCATAAAGATTACACAAGCAATTATTACAAGACTTCAAAGTTCCAACATCTCCGTAGATAATAGGTGCCTAATAGGCTTATGTGCGTTACTAACATCAAATACCTGTTTTCAGGTATTAAATACTGCACCTACAATGTTCACTGTGATGGCTGGAAGCCGGACGCCATGAACAAATGTGTATGTGTTCACCCGCAGGAGAATAGTATCATCGGCCATTGTGTGTGTGGAGAACAAAACCAACTGTCTCAAAATGTACGTAGGCGTCTACATTAAGGATTTTGGTTTACATTAAATATTTAAGAAATTGCTGTTTTTTCATGACCTCTTTAGTCATTGTACGTAATAGTCATCTTATCATCTAGTGGATTGGGTGTTCGAACACTTGCCCCTTCTAGTAAAATTTAACACTCGCCCCGTTTTGAGGGTCACATTCACCTTACGAAGGGTCAAGGAGAATTAAAAAAAAACAGTCAGCTTATGCGGTATTTCCTTTGTTTATTCTGAAAAGGCACAGTCAGATTAAAAAATAAAACCCACTGTAAGTAGTGGGTTTTATTTATAACATAAGATTTGATTGTCTATTGTATTTCAGAATCCTAATTTAGAATTCAGGATAGAGTAATCAGAGTCGGGACGGTTAGGATTCTAATTAGTCAGTCAGGATTTCCTGGCTGAATGAACCGCCAGGTAGCCGGAAACAAATTAAGGATTTGAATTTCTAAATTCACGTGACAAAATATCACGCTTGTTTTGCCGAAAGGTTAGGTACAGGTATACCAACATTCACTGTAATGTAAAACCTTGAGTCTGCCTAATTCATGTGGTACTTACCTACACTAAGCGTGGCTTGAAGCGCTGTTCCTAAACAACTACCAAATGTAATGTAATTATGAATATTCAGACCAAATAGGCTGAATATTCATGCAAAGGGTTTCATATTTACATCGTAAAATAATATTTAGGAACTTAGTAAGACCATTGTTCTGGAGTAAGAGATGATAATGAAACTGGCGATGGCAATGCGTGCCTACAGGAGTATTATTTTTAACTAGCTTTTGCCCGCGGCTTCAGCCCAAGTGCATGTCAGAAAATATCCCACGGGTACGTACTACCGGGAAAGCCGGAATAGCCGAGGAAAAGGTCATTGACTCCTACCGCTGCGTCCGCCGCCATCAACCATAAATATTTTGATACACGTAATTTTGGATCTATGATGTCTTTTAAAGTATTCATTTAAATAATATGATGTCAAAGTATACTTTAATCTAAATTAAATGCCCAATTTAAATATTATATTTTATTGGATAAGGATTAATAAAATACCGGTCAAAATAGCTTTGGAAATAACAATGAAAATTTTATCAAATTCTGAAAGATAGAAGTTGTTACTATGGGTCATCCTTAGAAGATAGACATTATGCTATTGCGGACTATTTTGTTGAACTTTAAATAGGTATGTTTAAAATTCGTATCCTGTAAAACATAAATTTTATGTATCTCTTACGGTTTGCACGACGCACGCCAGTAAAGCTCCCAGTTGGCCATGATTTTTTCCGACAACAACCAATTTACAAAACCATGATGAATTATAGAACTAAACCATCCTCATGAATCTCTCTGACCATTGGTGAAAACCGTTTGAAAATCCGTTCGGTAGTTTTTGAGTTTTTCGCGAACAGACAGACAAATAGACGCGGCACCCCTTTGTTTTATAATGTATAATATAATAAAATAATAATAATATATACTATGATATGAATAAGAATCAGGATTGAAAAAGGTCAGTTTCTTAACAATTATTGAATACCAGAATTTACTAGAAAATGGTTTACTAGGAAAATAAACATCTGGCTTGTATTCCCTGAATGGATTCCCAGAATCCCAGCTGTTTCTGAGAATTTTAACAACAGTCAAAAAGCCTAAATGTTTTGTCTAAATTCTGCTTATACATTATGAGAGTTTGGTGAGATTGATGGGATCCAAAACTGTTCACTCAAATCCAATAAAACTTAATCTAAACTCTCGTCTTGAATTTAAAATAAAAATCCTTCAAAGAAGCGAACTTTAGTCTTTTCGCAACATCAGAAGTAATTCCATTTGAATGAACCGAAACTTCATCAGTCTGACACAAAGCGTGCTCGTCTGGAAAAATCTTTTGATAATAATGTTTAAAACTTATTATCCCTTTAGTTGAAAAACATGTTGGAGTGTTGAATAGGGCAACTTTGTTGATTAAAACTGGCCGTGCGGAAAGAATGAGGATTTTACGAAAATAAAATGTAACATTTATCGTGTTTTTTTTTACATTTAACATAACTATTTACAATAGGTACTAAATTAAATGACTAGATAACTATGCAAATAAATACAAAATCAAAAGGAACATTTAGGCGTCGAAGAACTCGTCTGCATCGCTGTCATCCGGAAACATGCCCAGAAGATTAGCAGCATTGCCACGGTTAATGGCAATGCTACTTCTTTGGCAAAAGAACGAGCCAGCCCTCTGGTCATGTGAAGGTCCGACCAGTAACAGAGATTTAAATATAGTTGCAGCCCTTAGGCGTCTTCAGCACTTAGGCTTTAATAACTTACATAAAAGGCAGTTGTAAAAAGATGTATAAAGGCTTGTGCAGACCAGCGCGACTTGTCGCGCGACGCGACATCGGTTATTGTTATACTGTGAAGTTTTCTTAGAAATTGTATTGTTCGTGTCGCGTCGCGCTGGTCTGCACAAGCCTTAAATCATGAGAATGATATTGCTAGGAGGGAAATAAATAACAAGCTGTCTGTCAAAAAGTCGAACTGCACCAACCCCAAATCAACTGGGGTGGCTGAAGGAGGCAAATGGTGATAAAGATCTAATAACCAAGTTTAGCTGCCGATGTTATCAGCAATGTTATTAGAATACAACCCACACACCGTGTCCTTCTTCACCTTCCCGTGACTCAAGGGTTGGATTTGACCTTGGCCAGAGGGTAAGCATTGCCATAGAACGGGACATGGACGCCAGTCTCTTGGGTACATTACGAGTCGACAGCGATGCGGATGAATTTTTCGACGCCATATTTTAGTTTGTGAATGGTTTAATGGGATAGTGCACTTTTAGTTTATTTTTCTTTTTTAGTCTTTACACACACGTATTTACACGATTTAAAAACTAACGGACTTAAAATAATAATAATAATATCTACAAGTATATAAGAAAGGGACGACACGGTTGGCGCAGTGACTGAGCGATCGACTGCTGCGCAACGTGTCGCGGGTTCGATCCCCGCACGGAACAAATATTTGTATGATCTGCAAGTAGTTGTTCCGGGTCTGGGTGTTAGTGTATGTGAGTTTTTATGTTTGTAAACGCACCCACGATACAGGAAGAAATTCTTAGTGTGGAGCAACGTTTTTAAAAAAAAAAAATATGGGGATAAGTTGTTAAATTTCTTTTAGGGTACCTCCCCTACACGTAAAGTGGGGATGTTTTTTTTTTTCCTCATCTATCCCATGTTGTGGATTATCGTCAAAAATATTGTGAGTTTGTCAAAACCATTTTTAGATTCAGGGATCCGTTTGCGAAATATTAAGCTTTTAACTGAATTTTTTTGTTAGAGTCAAGTGTCCCCCCCCCCCACCCCTTCTAGCTAAATGGTTGTACTTGGACTAATGGAAAAATTCACAGCAGTAGTATATATAACGAAATTAAAAGGAAAACTATGAGAGCTAAGTAGGCTGTACAGGCTAACGAGAAATAATCAACCAACTTAAATTTGCAGTTTGAAAAACATGATCTCCCATACATTCCGTATGGGAGAACATGTTTTTCAACTACAATGTTAAGTTTGTTCTTGGGATAAATTCATCCCAAGTACGGAACCCTTCATTGTGCGTGGTCCGACACGCACTTGGCCGGTATTTTTTTCTTCATAACAAAGTTTTCATCTCACATTTACTGCTGAACCTTTGCATTACGCCACCCTTTCGGTCCAGGCAAGTGACATTTCATTTTCCGACCCATGACCCCGAAATTGAATATCATTGAAGGGTTTTTTTGGGTAAACAAAAATCAAAACGGGGATCCTTTGCGTAAAATATTATTCAATAGAAATATATTCTGTGACAAAATTGCGGGACTCGCTGTTTTAAGAAGCAATTGAGATTCAGGATGTTTTTACCCTTTGAGGAAGACGGAAGTAGACGCATGGTGAATTCAACAGAACATAAGCAGGCATGTAAACTTAAATGAGTAAATAGTAGACTGTTTAAAATTCACTTGTTTAAATGGCACAATGATAATAATTTTTATAGCATTAAGGAATACTTTGAACATAAGTTGTGTTAATCATTTTGCATGCTTTAGACTTAAGCAAAACATGTATGATCTCATCCTTAACTTATGTAACACCTTTGTATACCACGTTTTAGGCAATTAAACAAAGACAAATAGAGGTAAACCTGTAGTACTTACACAAATGGTTGTATTTTACATAAAGTTTCGAATCAATCAATCAATCTGCTTAGCCTTTTCCCAACTATGTCGGGGTCGGCTTCCAGTCTAGCCAGATGCAGCTGAATACCAGAATTTTACATGGAGCGACTGCCTATCTGACCTCCACAACCCAGTAACTGTGTAATACGATACTCCTTGGTAAGACTGGTTGTCAGAATTTCGGGCTTCTGACGACCCGTAATGACTGTCAAAGATCCACGAATGACAGCCGGGACCAACAACGGCTTAACGTGGTTTACGAGGCACGCAAAAGCAAGGCAAATTTTCAAATTGTTTTAATTAAATAAATAATTACGTATGTATAAGATAATACATTTTTCATCTGCATCTATTAAACTATGTTAATTTTATGATAACTTGCGCAACCCAACGAAACGTTAGTTTTTACACTTTTTTAGTTTAGTTATAACTATCATTATCGATAGTAACTAAATAAATTGTGGTAAGCGATAGTAACAAACATTTGATTTATGCAACTATATTTTGATTTAAAAGATTGTTCGTAGAGTTTCTTGCCCGTTCTTCTCTATACCTACTACGCTTTGAAATGGACAACTAGCTTAATATCTGACCGACCCCTTGATAATTTAAAAGTGCCTGAAATTGATTTAATTGGAATAAATTCTCTGAGTTTATTGCACAAAGGCACACAGTCTAGAACCGCCTCGCCCCATTCCAAGCTCTGTGAGAACATACACGTAACACGTACAACTCTATAAATCAAATATTCGTTTAATCCAGAACGCTCGTAGAACGGAAATTGGATTTTTCTTTATTGTAATCTGTGCATCTTTTGATGTCGACGTCTTAAAGCGAATTCCGAGTAAGTTGACAAGCGGAAATAATTGCCATTCCGACTTGTGAGGCACACTGGAGTGGAAGGAGGATTCTCATCCAAAATTACGTAGATATATATATAGAGAACAGTTGATTTGCATTCGACATTTAATAGCTTTCACATGGACTCAGTGGAGAAAATATTCAGGGGAATGTACTACCTACTACCGGGATAAAAACATATCCGTGTTCCTAATTTCATCGAAATCCGTTCAGCCTTAACGGCCGGTCAAAAGGTTACAGACAGACAGAGTTCCTTTCGCGTTAATTATATTAGCATGAAGTATGGATTTTGTACAATTTGTTAATCTAAATCTTTTTTGTTAAGTGATCAGGACTACCCAAAAGAAAAAGCCACCAGAGGGATAAGTGGATAAGTAGCTGAAACTACATGGGGTAGGTACTCTGATGATAACGAATTTAAAACATCATCTCTACAGAGTTTAAGGGCTCGCGAAAAATGGCTATAAAATTGCGTATTCCAAGCGTTTAGAATAAAAAGTGTTTCAGCTAAAATTTATTTAGGAAATTATAGTCAGTTCGAAAAGTGTAGACAAAGCGATCAGAATCCACCCGCAGGTACATGACTTGTGGCTGGATGACAATTTGTAGGGTCACGTAAAAAAAAAAAAAAAAAACAGTTTGTGCTTCGATTTGATTATTTGAATACTTAAACCGGAAATTCTAATTTTAAATCACCTCAAGGCCCTTTTTTACACGGCACGGTTTCTTTATGATACGGCGTATAAATCGCTCCGTAGAAAAAACGTGTCTGTCAGCAAGCTTTCATAGTGATCAAATTCAAATCTTACAACACTGACGACCTTGCCTACACACGGCAAATAAACCACAGTATTTCACGGCAAGGAAACATGTGCGAACAAAGGACCTTAAGCTTCCTTAAAGATGTTTTCCATTTGACAGTTCAGTTTTATTTTTTGACTACAATTTAATAATGTTACTCAAACAATAATTGTTGGAAAAAGTGGTGAGAAAAAGTGGAAACCTTTTAATTACTACTAACAATACTGATGAACGTGTTGAAGTTGAACCTTTCTTTGATGTTTTTATTAAATTTTTATACAAACATTTAGAACTAAGTATTGTATTGATTTTTTCTTATTTTTATCTCATTATATGCTGCACCAATTAAGGTCATCACGTCAACGCCGGCTGCCGCTGAAAACCAACGCTGGGGCTCTGTCTCGCACAGGGTCGCAGCATTATGCTGAGAGAAGGCCGTTATGCGTGGATTTGAGGCATATTTTCTCTTAACTTGTTCTTTTCGTGTTTTTGTTCTTTCTTTGCGTAATTTTTCTTTCCTTCTTCATTCTTTTAAACTTTTGCGAGATCCTGGAGCTTCATAAAATCGGCTCCACTGCCGTACATAGCCCTCCTAATAGCCCCCTGGGGCTCTCTCAACCGGTAGTGACGTCATTTATCCGCGTGGCTCACAGAGGGACACAAACAGCCAGGAATTGGTCGTGTATTGTGGAAAACAATGGTAGCAAGAGTTTCCCTGGGGCCGAGTTAGTTTGCAGGCACAATATTTATGTAGGTGCAAGTTCAGAGATATTTTCTGTATATTTGATTGGAACTTTAAAATATTTGAGAGATTTTATGGGGGTACCAGAAATATTTGTAGTGTTTCCTAATGTTTCCTTTTAGTTTTATAACATCTGTAAGGCGTAGATAACAAACAATTTAATGTCAATTTTACGTGATAAAATCCTCAGGTAGGAGAAATTTATCTAGGCTTGTACTGTGTACCCAAAAGTGCAGTTCATTATATTTTATATCGGTAGATTATGGCCCTAAGCTCGCTGCCTTTTATAACTTGTATACCTACTGAAAAGAATACCTGCAGGTGTTATACTGTACATAGGAAGACACAAATGTCTAAACGGAATGGAAAAGCATTTTTTTGCTTGCGCGTACTTTTTTCAGAACCTGACTTTATAGAAATAATGCAGATGTGTGTTCTCGTATTTATCGTTGTTAGAGAAGTTTTACCGAAGTCGGAATTCAGAAATAACATTAAAACTCTTGGCTCTCTAGACTTTTATATAAAGAATAAAATAACATCTAAGCCGTAATATCTTTTAACCGCCTCTGTGGTCCAGTGGACCACCTGTCTCAGACCTATAGGTCCCGGGTTCGATTCCCAGCGGGGGAAAAACTTTCTGCTCGGTTTGTTTGGTGGTAGGGCTTGTTCTAAGTTCGCCTGGGTAGCTAACACCATCTTATCTAAGTCTGTCGTCATAACAACAATGCAGCATTGTTGTGCGGTGTAGAGGTAGATAGCCAGTTCTTCTTTGATTGAGGATTCCGGGTGAAGCTCGCTTCCACCTTCGGCTTGATCATCACTCACCATCAGGTGAGATAAAGGCCAAGAACTTCTCCGTTACGGTAAAAAAAATGAGCCTGGAAATTCAATGTAAAATAAAAGTAGTATAATAATATTATGCAGTATTAATTTTAGTCCAGCAGCCCAGAGCCCGCACCAGCCCGGAGTCCAGATTTGTGCCTGGTTGATGGCAATAGGCTCGCCCCCTATTACATGGGACTAAAACATAATTGGACAAAATGTGGGTGTACCATAGGTACTCCTCTGCCCAACCTTTCGGGGCCTACAGGCGTGATGTTATGTTATGTCGCACTGTAATGACAGGACTTACAAGAGAAATGTTGGCACAACGACTTAATATACGAGTACCTACCTCGGAATAAAATAATAGTGAGAATTACTTTGTGAAATTGTTTTTTATCAACCTAAGTATATTTTATTCTCGTAAGATAAGCACACTGCTATTTATCCAAGAGTTGTTCAAAGAAATTCAATTGTTTGAAGAAAAATAACTGTAAAGTGAACTGTTGAATTCTAGATATAGTATCATTATAGAAGGTTAACAAACATTGCTTTTTATCAAATAATTTACAATTACAATCCTTACTTATTTTATTTTTTTATTCCTACTACTTTTTTTCTAGTGACTGTCGGCGTATAATCTAGCTACAATATTATGTCTCAACGTAGGTACACGCATGTAACAGTGACGCAAGCGCAGCGTATTTATCAAACGTTCGTCCAACGTCGGAATCTACGTGGGGTCTACGCGGCCTCTACGTGTGGTCTACGAGATCTTTACGCGGCTTCTACGCTATATAAAAAACTCTTCTAGCCAGTATACTTACTAACTTTTGTTCCAACTTCAACCTTCATGAAATTATTTAAGTACTAGGGTAACATAAGACATTAGTTATAATCTACTTTGAGATGTGACAAAATATTGCGAACAATTTCACGGGATATTGCGTTGTATCTGTCTCAATTTGCTTTTATAAGGCTTATTTGAATAACAAAGGGAAACGCTTGATATTATTATAAAGGATACAAAAGGGTTCTATAAAATAACCTGTCCATTCAAATATTTCATGAACATATTACTTGAAAGAAATGAATTCCTTTTCTACAGCTAAATATGGAAAGAAACCTTTTATAGATTACATGAATACGTACTCAAATCGTCAAGCATTGATCACTCACTCTGATTGACACACCATTAATCTTCGCCGTCTCCCCAAAAGATGGGGATATTTTTACGAAAGTTCATAGTAGGGAGGATAAAATGAGCCTGTGAGAATAAGGCATTTGTCAGAGGTTTTGATCAATGAATTATATTGGAAACATGTCTATAAATTGTACCTACATTATATTTGATTGCCTGCTTATTTCCACATTATATGTATAAATGGAGAATAAATTATTGAACGTATAAACTTGCCTTGTAAACTCTTTTTTAATAACTTCTAATACAAAATGTACCTACGATTTTAAAGCTCATAATATACTAATCACTTAATAGACTTCGAACCCAAGTTGGCCGTAGCAAAGTTAATCTCCACAGATGGGGGTTCATGGACGGCTCAGATTTCAAGTGCGTATGCGGCATCTTCCTACAGTCAGGCTAAGCGTAATATGACGCAGGAGACGCAGCACAGCACAGTACAGATTAAGTAGGGTAGGGCTGGCGAGGCAGACAGGACGCGAGCGCATACTGCGACGCAGCTACACAGACACATTCGCGTCCTAGCTAGTAAAAACAATCTGTCATTGAAACAAAATTATAAATCAATGGTAAAAAGCAAGTGACGACTTGCACGCGTCGCACAGAAATCTGTGTCGGCAGTACAATGAGACGCAAAGCAGGACTGACACATGTCTGTGTCACACGTGCCTGCGCCGCAGCGTACGCAGCTGTCAGTACGTTCATGCATTACAAAATCTGCTCTGCCCTGCGCTGCGTAGACCTGCGTCACCTGCGTTTCAGCGTATGCTTCCACCTTTCATCTTGTGCCACATGCGCTGTCACCTATGCACTTGAGGGTCTTATGACTACGTCACTGAAGTAGTCAGCGGAGTTTTGCGTAGCTTTTGGGCCAAACATATTTGAACTTTTTGCCATCGATACCTGTGCTTTTCGTGTCTATCCAAACCATTTAAAAATCACGCAATATGGTAAGCTTAGTAACTTAACTAAGTAACTATGTCCCAACTTAGCCTGTTCACATAATATCGGATTTGCAACAAAAATTAGAGAAACTGTGAAAATTTTCACGTCCGTTAGCACTCTCCACGGCACCCTATTAATAGTTGAGGCTCTTCCAACTTTGCCTGTCTGCCTGAGTTTCTGAGTATTATAAAACATGAAAGTTCGCAAAGTTTCTTGAAGACCTGCAAAATCTAGACTAAAGAAAATTTTGTTTAAGTATTTTTAACATCTAAGTAAAGATATCTTATAAAGGGTATTTCATTCATCAACAAGAAATTCCGGTTCTCGTGGATAATTTCATTAATTAATTTAAATCGTCTATTGGGAACAAAAACACAAATACATACTAGACAAACAATGATACAACTATGGCGCAGCTACCAACGCCCGACTCCTAGTGAGAGGGTAGGTTGTTCCAAGACTAATACATAACAAAGATAGTTTAACAAATATTTAAAGATTTATGAGATTTTTTTCATTTCTCCGATAGATAGACATTGTGAAAAAGGCTATTAAATGTATTCCATTATAATCCTGTAAGACGTGTATGTTGTGAATGAAGAGGGGCTCGTGGCTAAATAATAACAGCCGCATGGGTCGATCTTCGAGGTTAAGCAACTCTTGCCGAGGTCAGTCAGTGGATGGGTGACCGTCCACGAAATACCGACACGAAGGGGTCGTGTCTCGGAAAGCATGTCAAGCCGTTGGTCCTGGCTGTCATACGCAGATATCTATAGATATTTGTCAGTCGTTACGGGTAGTCAGAAGCCCGAAAATCTGACAACCAGTCTTACCGAACGGTATCTTGTTAGCCAGTTCAACAGATGATGTTGATAATGATAGATATGGTCAGGAAAATTAATTGTTTATCAAATACTAATACACTACGACAATTTGCCGTGATATAGCCATTTCAATTCAATTTAATTTAGTAGTCAATTTAATAAACCATTTATTTCCCAGAGATTGCCTGCATAAAGTCAGAAAGTTCATTAATATTAACATAAGAAAGAACAAAGTCAAAGTAACAAAATGAAAAAGTGTAAATCTTCAGGCGGGTTTGAATTACTTTGAAATAGGCGTCATTAGGAAGACAGCGCGTTCGCAAGATATGACGCTGAAACAATCTCGTTATGCTGAAGAAAATTGTGAAGAACAGACTGAATAACGACAGTACAATTTGTGTAGTACTGTGGCTGTCAAAGTTATTAAAAATAATGTTTATTAGCGTATAGTTAAAGTCTCCGTCACGAGAAGCTATAAATTTTGTAAACACTCATTCAGGGGTTCGCAATCTTTGGATCAAATAAAAAAAAACTTTTTAGTAATGATTTTTTATTTTATAGAGGTATGCTAACGCACAAACAATAACAACCAATATAGCCTAATTTGCGAAAACAAGACAAACAAACTGAGACGCATTTGAAACTCGAATGACAGCATTGACAGCGTCCTGCTAGGGTTGCGAGTTTGTCCGAAAGGGATATCGCGGCCCCGGCACACGGCCAACGGAAGGAACACGGGTGGGTTTTAGTCAGTAAAAGTCTGACACGCCCTCTCGCTCCGCCCAGAGCGGGAGAAGTCATTTGATGATGTCCCATCCTCAAAAAAAAAAAAAAAGCATGGACAGCGTCAGCGTGAACTTACTTCAAAATGGCGGCCCAAATGTTTACGTTCCATGAGTCAGACGCGTTTCAGTACCACAAAACATTAGACGACAGCGCTTTATGTCGCTAAAATATAACTCGACCAAGTGAAATTGCTCGTTAGTTTCGTATTACACGTATGTAACTTTGAGTTGATTGAATTTGGGATTATTTGTTGTTGATTGAATTGTCGCTATGTAACTTAGTAGAAGTTTTTTATTTACAAAATTAATAGCTTCTCGTGACGGGGACTTTAGTCATTTAATTTAGTACCTAGTGTAAAAAGTTAGTTGTGTAATAATTGTATATAGGTAGGTAAGCAAAAAGAATGCGAGGTTTTTTAGTTAAACCAAACTTGTAATTACTGATAATTTCAAAAACACTTAAAAGATCTTTTAGTCTATAGGCCAAATATGTTTGATTGTGAATTGTATTAATTTTTTTGTTGCTATTATAAAATATGTAATTAAAATGGAGTGTAAAAATTTAATGAAAGTTTAACCAACTGGTGTTATCATTTAAGGGAAAATGAGTTCCAGATAAAGCAATACGCACGCTATTCATATTTAAAGAAAAGTTAATAATCATGTAAGTTTAAAACAGTGTTTTATAAGAACGTTAATGTCAATAATATATAATTGACGACACGACATCAATAATATAAAAGAAAACTTTGCAAAAGAATGCTTCATACATTTATCAAATTCAAGTATTTTCATACATATAGAGGTTTTTAATAAAAAAATCTCTTACTTTCCTAACATTCTTCTTTACAACATCTAACAAAGACATAAACAAATTAATATTTTCATTCCTTTGTCTCAAGAATTACCGAGATAACTTTTAGGGGAAGCTTTCCGCTCAATAAAGCGCGAAACCGTAGATCAAGGAAACTCATCATCCATCAAGACTTCCGGCTTCGTAAGTGCTCGTTAGTCTTCGGTAGTGCTCGGGTCGCGGTCAAATTTACGTAACATACTATTCGAAAGTTTGAGATCCACTGGTTTCATGTTCAGAGAAAGTTTTGATGTACGTCGATCAGATTTTTACGCCCTATTGAGTTGGGAAGTGAGCTGAATTCGTATCAAGGTTGAATGTTTTAGAGGTCATCCTAGATTGTACGACTGAATTCGTTTTTCGGCGGTTGAAGGTATTAAAGTTGGAATCGTAAATACTTTTATACGATTTTTTTTTTGTTTTAACTTTTTTCTGATGTATCAACAACACTTATCGTTTGCATTTGCAACTGCTGTATCTGCTCCGGGAAGAATAAAATTAAAAGGAAAAATAAAAGAATACAGCGTGTTATAAAAATTGGATAGGTTTTTCTTTGGTAGACTTTATGTCCAACTGTGAACAACACAAACAGTCGGATAAACTAGTTTTCTCTCCAGCTTTAAAAGCTACTTATCAAGAGGTACAAGTAGGTAAACGCCCTCGTCACGTGTACCTATGTATTATTGAGAAAGAAGGTTATTTTCTTAGAACATGTTTTTATCTCATCTTTGTTGTAAGAGGTATTTACTGGAGAGAACTGTGAAAGCTTGTGGAATAGAATAGAATATTCTTTATTATGTACACCATAAAAAATACAGATATAAATGTAGACATTTTACATAGGGTGACACAATGGGCGGTCTTATCGCTAAAAGCGATCTTTTACAGACAACCTTTGGATGGATTAAAGGAAGAAGAAGGAAGAAGAGAGGAAAGAAGAAGAAAAAGAAGAAAGAAGAGGAAGGGAGGAAGAAGGTGGAGTTGTTTATCGAATTAATATTCTCTTTGCGTCTCTAGAGAATGGGTTTTGACACTGAAAATTAAATACAGAAGAGAATCTTGTGATATGTCTGCAGACCTTAAATTGAATGAATGAATTGAATCATAGTCACATATTAATACAGATGGGACACTCCACATAATCATTTAACTAAACATCGACTCTTGCTACGACACAATAAAGTGCAATTCAGGTCGCACAGCGCTAATTATCTACAGTTATATTCACCTAGAAGTTGCCTCTCTTTCTATCGCGTAACTCATAGACCATCTTACTACGTTACACTCACTGAATTGGCCCAGCAAGACGGGTCCGCCGCGTACTTGTAGCTTCATACCTAAACTGCGGAGTGTCCCATTTGTATTCATCTATGTCATAGCTTACTACTGGAAAATGCTATCCATGCCAATACATACTCGTATCATCGAACTTCAGCATCATTATCGACAATCTGACTGATGTAGTCACAGGTCTTTCAGGTACACCCTGATTCAAAACAAAAAAAATCCCATAGAACACAGACAGCTCACCATATTAAAACACTGTAAACTAAAATAAAACACCAAAACAAATTGTCAAAACACAATACCCAGCCAGACATGACTTTATAAATAATAACTACAGTAAACGTAAATATAATAATACTACTCAATATTCAGACCTTGACATTATTGTGGAAAATTCGAGAGGACCTAGAATTGTTGTGAAAAAGTATTTCGTTCAACATAACGATAATTCGATACCAGCCATTAGCTCCTTCGATTTGCGGCGAAAAATGAACGCCATTAGGGACAAAAGTATTTCGTGTTATTAGAATTTTCAGGGTTATTGATTTCGTGGGTCTTATCCCTTTGAACAACGTAATTGGATAATACACAGTGTTTTTCTCTATGAAAATCTTTTGAAAGGCCGATTCTTGGCCACCGTAGGCGCGGGCTTGCGGACGGTGAGCCATGGGTAGTTCGCCGTCCGATAAGGACCAGGCCCGGGTCGACAGCGTATTGTATTCTACGCGCGCCTCAAAGAGATGTCAGCACAACTGACGGGGTCCGTTAGGACCAATGCCTGCCAAAGGTCACGGAAAAGTCCGAAAGGGTCACCGGCAACACACAGGCAACTGAAGGAACACGGGTGGGTTTTAGTCAAAAAGAGTCTGACACGCCTTCCCGTTCGGCCCAGAGCGGGAGAATTTATTTGATAATTTCCCAGCCAAAACGAGAAAAAAAAAGTATATATTTTTATCGTATAAAAAATAAATAAAGTCCCAGTATTTAATATTCTAATACATTATTTTCTATTTGCTACATACTTAGATCTTGTAGTTTACACGCTTGATTTTCCAACGGAAAAGCAACGGAAAAGGTTGTTATCGTGACTATACATTAATAATAATACCTATAGCAATGATTGAACTGAGGTTTATTTGCTTGTATGTTTATGTAGTTACCTACAAGTAGTGCTGTAATTTCGTATTGTTTCGATAATTAGATCACATTTTACACTGATCAATATTAATTCCGCATAGCATATGACGTCGTGTTAGAGTGAAAACCTCTTATATGCGAAAAACTGGTGGGCAACTGGGAATTTATATTATATGCTAATCGCGCGGTAAAATCTGCTTACGCGATGCAGGATTTTGCATGACATCATTATGATGCGTAGGTCGCATGTGAAGTTATAGATGCCGCCACAAAACTGGGTGTGCTGCGAGGTTCTTCTTTTCGAGAGGATGTGCTGTGCTGTATTCCACCACGCGGGCCCAGTCCAGATTGGTAAGATGTCACATGTCTCTGAATTTGAGAGCAGTGGTGATGAAATTATTAACACAAAGTAAAGCGCCAGCCTGGGTTCGAACCCAGGACCTACAATTCGAAAGTCGGTGTCGTTACCACTGGGCCACCACTGCTCAATTAATTCCACATGATTATTAGCTTTGTCGACTTTCGCTTTGTGAAGAAACGTCAATGTTTTGGTCATCACTGTATGCTTATTACTAGAGAAAGCTGCTACACATCTAATGTAATAATTGTTTAACCCCTAAGGGCAGCTGGGAAACCCCTCCCACCATCACAGGAGCAGTGGCTCCAGTGTCCTTCGTGGTCCCAGGTAGCGGTCTTCTACTCCTAAGGAATACTGAGAGTGACAATCTCGTCTGACTTCTCGTGACACTCAGTGACACTACTACGAGTACCGTTTGCTGGGCTTGCTGATTTGGGTTTACCTGAAGACAAAGAATATAAAGTATACTGTATAGGCCACACTTTTGACTCAGATTTTCAGATAAGTACAATCACGCGTTTCAGCTAGTTGAATTCTGACAACAATCCAAAACAAAGTTCGGCGCATTAATAATAATCAATTTTATGAATGAAAGTTTTTAATTAAAAATAATGATGGTCAGTAATAGATTTCCTCAGTCACTTGTAATTTGGTGAACGTCATGAGATTGAGGTGTTTGTTAGTGGCTCTGCTGTTTACCGTTGTGTCGGAGGTTCATGCGGCTGCCTTGAACAAGTTATTGGTAAACCCTTGTAAGTTTAATAAAAAAAAAACAAAAAGAACAACATTAAAGTTATAAAACTAAAAGACAACTACGACAAAAAAGACAACTAAAAAGGAGAATAAATAAGAGATCACAGACAGACAAATAAAAATTCCAGAGTCGCAGGTGTTAGGGCATAAATCGAACAGATTACGTGTGCCTCCGGATTTTTAATTTGTCTGATTTTTTATTTGTCTTGTTTTAAATACCTTTTCAATTGACTTTTTGGCCGTAGTTTTATAATTTTTATTTTGATTTATATTATTTTTAATATACATATTATTCAAATGTGCTAATTAAGCCATTTCATTCGACAGGTACCTAACATGGCATTATTAAAAATTTATTTTTTTAGTTCACTACTTTGGGGTTTATTTATAAACGTTGCTTAAATTTAACTAATGATTAGCGACGGTTTAACCATACATTTTCGACGTATGAACGTCACTAAACTTTAAGGAACGTTTATAGATAAACCCTTAAATGTCCTCTAGAGGGCGCCATATTCGTCACATAGCCTTTAACCAGAAGACAATCAAGACACTTCCAACGATATCTACCTCATTTGTAAAATTATGATGAGTAGTTTAGAAGCTATGAGGGAACAGATGAACATACATACATACGCACATACCGGTTAAAATCATAACCCTTCTTTTTGCTTTGCCGTAGTCGGGTAAAAATGAGCGAAAGATAGAATGACGTCATTGTATGTCTTATTTTTTTTAGTATATTCGTGTATTTATTTATGCTTATATTAATTTATATACAATGTCGCCCATGCGCATGTGACCGCCCGTATTTTTCTGAATATTCATGAAAAATTATCGAAAATTTACTTTAAAAGGGGGGTCTTTAATATTTTTCATGTTATTCAATTTTTTTTTCTTTTGAATAGCGTTTGCCATAATTATTTTCTACTTATGTTATTAACTCGATTTGGATTCTGTTTATTATTTCTAAAACTTTATCAGTCATTTTATCGGAATAACAAACATTAAAAAAAAGTCGACTATGAAATAAAAATGCTAGTGAAGACATTAAAAAAAACAATAAATATTTAAAAAACACAAGTGTCTAAGAAATATTAAGTCAAAGTGTAATTTTTATTTATACAGGACTTTATACAAATATTATTAAATCATATTAATAACTATTTACACTAGGTACTAAAAATAATAACTAACTATACAAATAGATACAAAAAAAACAAAAGGACACTTAGGCGTCGAAGTATTCGTCCGCATTGCTGTCATCCGGAAACGTGCCCAGAAGACTGGCAGCGTTGCCACGTTGAATGGCAATGCTAATTCTTTGGCCAAAGAACGAGCCAGCCGGTCGCGTGAAGTGTCGACCAGTCGGCGAGAAATTTCCTTAAAAATGAGACGCGCACTCGGACCCCACGACCCGAGCGTTTCGACCCCAAACGGCTCAAAACTGTAGTTACCCATAAGGTTACAGTATTTGCGCCGCTTGAGCCCAGCAGCCGCTGCAGCGGCGCCAGCACAGCCCGCCGTGCTAGGAACATGAGATGGTGCAAGCGTGTCGACACAGGTTGCGTCCCACACCAGAGGCCTACCCACCTTCCAAGGCAACAACGTCATACCGTCTGGTCTCTTCCCATCGTCACGTACCAAGCCGTTTGGTTCTAATACCGCTGGTACGCCGGCGGTGACAAGGGCTCGACGAATAATATCGTTGATGCTGGCGTGCCGTGCAATGCGACCTGCGCTCCTGTAACAGGACAGGCCATGGTGTCCGAGACTGTCTACAGCTTCACCGCAGAGACACCGATGCGGTGCAACACAAGGTGCGCCCAAGCAGAGACACGTAGCGAGCCGAAACGATGAGTCATCCATCATGGTGCCTATGGTGGATGACGGGAGCGCCTGAAGCCACAAGCCTGACTCCCATTCTCCGACAGCTAGCAGACGGTCACGCTCAACAGTATTAGGTGACGTGTTTACCAGGGAATTCCGTATAATACTGCAGAGCGGCACGTCCCACCGTCTCTGGGAGGACGGGCTGTCAGGCAAATCCGTATTGGGACAAGCCATTTTCCAAGCGTTCAACGCATCGGTCAAACACGGTACCTCAAAATTTACCAGTGTGGAAGATAAAATATTCGTGGACCGAGGAGAGGAAGGCCGGTAAACTTATACATGAAATTTTGAGGAAAAAAAAAAATACAAAAAAAATAATGAAAACAAAAAAAATTGTACCCACCTTTTATAGTAAATTTTCTATAATTTGTCATGAATATTCAGAAAAATACGGGCGGGCACATGCCCATTATTAAGCAACATGGGACAAGAACAGGAAGATCATGATTAGTAAATATGCCTTCTCTTGACCTCGATCTCGCGGTTGGATAAAGTCTACGATGGAGCGATCGGTCCCAGAAGATGCCCGTCCACTTTGTTTGTCCATATATGAGGAAAAACTTTATCCCTCCAGTAAAAATCAATCTTGGCCAAAATATGATGTCTACTACTACACATAGCCCCCTAGCTCTCTTTGGCGGTGGCCTGTGTAGCTACTAGCATATTTATAGTGAAACAAAATAATAATACAATCTAATTTTTTCCAGCTGACGAATGCGGTACTCATGAACATTGCCATGTGGTGAATGGCGACTGCTTCTGCGATCTACAGTATGACAACGTCAAGCGATGCGAGTGCATCGGGTTCTTAGGGCTGATTTTACAGTAGTCAGATAACATTTGACTTGCTTTGACAGAACAACGTCGCTGTGAAATTTTTGATGGTCTGCGTGAAACGTAACAAATCGGCAACGTTTGTATATGTACGTGTGCGTTATTCGCGTACTTTTATCTGAAGAATATATATCGCAGTTTGACATCTGTTGTATAGAAAATATGCCAAACATGATAGTTTGACATATTTTCTATATTATTTCTTTTTTCTCTAAATTTATTCTTCAGAAAAATATGACAGTTCTGACGATAGAAAATTAGGCTCTATAAAATTATCTAGACGAACCCTAACGAACGGATATTAGAACAAAAATTTGTGAAGTTCACGCGAATTACGCACACATACATATCCAAACGTTGCTGATTTGTTACGTTTCACTCACACCACCAGAAATTCACTGCGACATTGTTCTGTCAAAGCAAGTCAAAAATTAAATCAAAATGACACGTAAAAATGCTGTTTTTGAATAATAACTCTTTTTCATTATTCTTTTTTTGTTAAGACTTGTCATAATGAGATAAAATAAAATAAAAACGTAGTGTTTTAAATTGTTTTAATATTGTTCATCAAACATTACTGAAAACCGCTCTTACTCCTTCGAAATAAAGGCGCTGACAACGTCTACTAGTTATCATGGACGTATGGTTGCCTGTACATCGACTGTACATTGTAGTATCTAATATAAAATTTTATCTAGCCATAGTTGGTGTAACTTGTGCTTTTATCTGTACGCCTATCTAAGGCCCGTATTACAGAACCTCACTCAAAACTCAAGCTTTACTGAAAACTCGTTTAAAACCTTTTGATTAGTTGAAACTAGTTTTAGGCCTTAGACTCTAATATAATCCTGCCGGGGTTGCGAGTTTGTCCGAAAGGGATATCGCGGCCCCGGCACACAGGCAACGGAAGGAACATGGGTGGGTTTTAGTCAGTAAAAGTCTAACATGCCCTCCCGCTCCGGCCAGAGCGGGAGAAGTTATTTAATAATTTTCCACCCTCAAAAAAATATCTAGACAACGCTTCGCTGAACATTGAAGCGGCGTGTGAGTGACAATGACAGCGATAGGAATCACTCTCGACCAAAAGAAAGCGTGTTTTTGGATTTATTATCTATTGATGTTATCAGTAAGCAATGTATCAGTTTAATAATAATAATAAAAATAATAATAAAATCTTTATTTTCAAGTAACATGGACTCATAACGTTAGTAACAATTTACTTACAAACTAAGTTAGTAGGATTTATAAACAATAAACAATAAAAATAAAACAATTAACCATTACTAGGATTATGCAGCTGGCTTAAATAGGAAATGATAGGGCAATCCAGTTTGCTAGCAATGACCACCAGGAGACTGTTGGAGCTGGCACGCACTCTGTGCAACAGGGATGCAGCACGCTTGCGTCTGATCGCAGCGAAGCCGTCAGTTTGATCATCCGCGAACATACCCGAGGCACTACAAAAGCGTGGCAGCCCCAACAGCATCCTGAATGCATTGTTGTACTGAACACGAAGAGCATTAACAGCTTTTTGAGTGCAACTAGTCCAGAGGCTACACGAGTAAAAAACTTGACAATATGCCTTAAAAAGTGTTATTTTAACCGCATCCGTGCAGCGTGAGAACCTTCGGATCAGCATATTACATCGCACTGCTAATGCTCTTCGCTCCCGGTCTACATCTAGATTGTCCCTCAAATCCTCCGCTACAATGTGCCCTAGATATTTAAACTGAAGAACACGGTTTAACAGACCACCATTCAACGTGACAGTTGGGTATCTCTCTTCGCCTTTATTGGCCGCCTTAAAGATAAGCAACTGACTTTTGTCCGTGTTATATCTCAAACCGTGCTCCTCCGCGTAACACTCACAAACTTTGATCAATTTTCTGAGACCTGCCATAGACGGACTCAGCAACGCCATGTCATCAGCGTAGCTAATGTTATTAAATGCTACCCTCTAATGCTATGCTAAGCTCAACAATCAGCTCATTTATACACGGTTAATTTTAGCTCGTTCTGGAACGAAACGCCATAAACTCGATCATCGAACTCGAAACGATTGGGACGACTATTTTCAATAAATTACAATTTAAAAAACACGAAATATCTAATTTATTGTTTTTTTGCGAAATAATGAGAACTCGAAGTAACTGCGATCAATGCATATGTGTGTAAAACGTATCGACGAACGGCAACACTTGCGAACGGTACCCATTGAAAAATCCATTCATCGATCAGACAGCATAAAAACACATACGCAATAGATAAATAGGTACACTAATGAAAACGCGAAAAGCGAATTCAGACTTTATTTCTTAACCGTAAACGGTAACAAATAGACATTTCACCAAACTAGGTACGAGGTAAGTAGGTACGCAGTTTACTAAAATTATTCTGAGAAGTGTCCGACCGGACTTCAAAAGGATGCACAACCGAATTCCGCAGTTAAATGTATAAAAATAAGGTCTTAATTCGGTCCAATATTTTCATAGAAAAGGGCACCACCATCTTATAATGAACTCTATTCGACAGATAAAACGATTCATTTTTTTTGTTTACATTGCCTGCCTTTGTAGAAGCCGCCGCGCCGCGGCCGCAAGCAAGCATTGTCGCATAAAAATTTGGTTTAGGCAGTATTCTTTTTATTTATCATAAATATGGTAGGCAGGTATACTTATTAAGTACCTATTAGCTCGAATGGTCGAAACTCGATTCAATGCCTTAAATACAACTCCCAAGCGTACTCGTCGTGTCTAGTTGAAAAGGTACGAATACTAGTGATTTCGTGATGCGAGAGTGGTGAATGAAATTTCAATTAGTTTCTCTCGTTTACGAGGAGATGCGATAGTGGTAAACACCGTGCCGTGCTTCCGATACAAACGAGAGATAACGGAGGTGAATGAACTTACACCAACCTATCGTACCAGAAATGAAATACCTACTTGCAGGTACTTACTTACTTGCAGCCGGTTATTCGTCCAACGTCCGTTGACCCACCGCGAGCGCGCTGTCAACTGACTCGCACACGCACAGCTGTGCCGCGCTACGTCATCACCGAGCGGATCGCGTACGATCTTGCGTTTATGAATGAAATAGTGGGAGCGCTACTAAGATTTAACTCGTATGATAGAATAAAAGTGATAAATTTTTAACTTCTATATTAGATGTCTTAAAAAAACAATAACAATGCTAATAGTACCTATTAATCGTCTGGAGTCACTGTGTTTCGGCTCCAGAACGATTTAAAATTAATCGTGTGTATAAATTAAACAGGGTAGGGGAGCTTAATCCACCCTGCCTTACTCCACATTCCATCACATACTCATCCGACATTTCATTAGCCCATTTTACACAGTTAATTTGATGTGTGTACCAGTATTTAAAAACACTCGTTACTTCACTGGATAAATTCGCGTCACATAGTTTAGACCACAACTTGTCATACGACACCATGTCAAATGCCTTTGACATATCCAGGAAACAGGCAAAAAAAGGAGTCTGGTTGCATGTATAATATTTAACAGTCTTTTTTAGACATAAAATACACATATCACATTCATTATTACATTGTCAGTTAATATTATGTATGGTTAATTATAATAAAACAACATTTCGATCCAATACTTTTATTTTATTTTTTATGTTCTGTCTTTCGGAAATCTAAAAAGCAAACTGAAAAACCTAATAGCAGTTTGATCATATTAACCAAATTTTTTTTTTTTTTTTTTTCATACAGCACACGTGCATTCCTTTACTAAACTACTACTTTTAATCATGTATTGAACTCAGACCAAATAAAAATCCAAGACAGCGCTGTCAACAGTGACGTGAGGCCGGTTTCGTAAACATGTGTGCACTTAGTGAGGTGTAGTTTGATTGTAATTTGTCGTAAATGGTTGTAAATTACAGCGCCTTTATTTCGAAGCAGTAAAAGCGGTTTTCAGTAATGTTTGATGAACAATATTAAAACAATTTAAAACACTATACTTTTTTTTATTTCATCTCATTAAGACATTTCGTAACAAACAAATTATAATGAAAAAGTGTTATTATTCACAGACAACATTTTGTCAATAAGAAATAGCTTTTTCCAATTGTTCAGCTCTAAATATCTCCATATAGGTACACTAGCTGCGCCTCGCGGGTTCATCCGCATGAATCTCGATCTTGTGGCAATATCGGGAAAAAAGTATCCTATGGCCTAACCTAGGTCATGGTCTACCGTAACGTTACAAGCAAACAAACAAACTCACTTTCGCATTTATAATATTTGTAAGGATGCGAAAGCGAGTTTGTTTGTTAAGTTTTCACGCTAAAACGGCTGAACGGAATTGGATGAAATTTGGCACAGGGGTAGGCAGCATAATTGACGGGGTCCGCTAGGACTGATACCTGGCCCGCGGGAAAGTCAGAAAGGGATACCGTGGCCCCTGGCAACGTACAGGCAACTGAAGGAACACGGGTGGGTTTTAGTCAGTAAGAGTCTGACACGCCCTCCTGCTCCGCCCAGAGCGGGAGAAGTTATTTGATCATTTCCCACCCTAAAAAGAAAAAAAAGGGGTAGGCCTAGACCTGGAGAAAAACATAGGCTACTTTTCATTCTAGATCGCAGACAAAGTCGCGGGCAACAGCAAGTTTATATAATATTAGTATCTATTTCTAGATATTGTTTCAAAATAAGGCGTGTAACAAAACCCATCAAAAAGCCGTCGTCTATGCATGCTGTGCTTCAAACTAAGTAACTATGTGCAAAAAGAACTGCTGGGAAACGACTTTTATTTTTGGTGTTGAAACTCGCTTTTTTACGGCAGAGCGGAATGTATCGCGCGCAAAATATTGTGTTAGAGGTGCATGCAATGGTAGAGGGGTCGTGGGAGTATGCAAAGTTAATTTATAACATTTAAAACTTGTTTTCGTTAAAAAAACGGCTAGAAAAGTTGGTACTTTAACCTTCCATATCTCCGTAAACAGAAAGTTCCCAGATGTGGTTCAGTATAAAGATATCGTAATAACGGGAAGTACCAGTGAATCTCGGCTGTGTTAAGGGTATTTTTACACCCGTTGAGAGGCTGCAGTCTAGTTGAGACCTAACCACGTGCCAGCTAATCCAATTTTCAATTTTAATCTAGAGCAAATTTCGATGCATTAATAATCAATTTAAATACTAATATAATCATGTTTTTTTTTCGCATATAAATATCTGTGGCAAAACTGATGTATCTATTCTACCGTAACTTAGTAGATACGATTCATCATGAGGTTTGTAATAGTCGTCATGTTTTTTACCGTTGTTCTGGTTGCTAAGGTAGCAACCTTCAACCTGATATCTGTCGACCCCCGGGCTACCTCACGTAAGTACCTGCCTTATGTTTGATTTATTTAACTCTTCGTTGGTTTTGTGGTTGGAGTGTAACTACTAAGCTGTTGTCCTAGGTTCGGTTCCCGATGGGTTTTTGATTTATTTGTCAGTGTACTCCTTGAAGAAAAATATATCTGATTAATAGATTGTTAGATGTCTTTGGTATTGTTCGTCGAGTGGAGCTCCTTAAGTTCTGAGTTGAGCTCCACGATTACTGACAAATTCTTGCACTGACTGGACAGGTCCACTGAAATCTGTGTGGTACTTTCCTAAAAAGATCATTGCAGACACTAATCTACTTGGTTCTCATATGGCCTGACCAAGATTATGTCTTGACTTTAAAAAAGACTGCGACCTCTGAGTTTGTTTCGGTTTTTCGTCTAAGAGTAGTCAAATAGGAAACGCTAAACTCATGAAGCAATTTTTTATTTTTTATTTGTCGTCTAAAAGTGATTCGGATATCCTATTTACAGAATGAACAATTTAATTTAATTTCAGACAACTTTGTTTTTCTCATTTGGGATCGCAAATATAGCTATAGCGTGCGATCAATCGATCATATTAAGGCTTGTACAGACCAGCGCGACTTGTCGCGCGACGCGACACCGGTAATTGTTATACTGTGAAGTTTTTTTAGAATTTGTATTGTTAGTGTCGCGTCGCGCGACAAGTCGCGCTGGTCTGCACACGCCTTTATTGGATTTCACTGTTATAACTTGAAGCCCAGAGTTTGGAATTGAGTTTGCTTGTTATTTCGGGAATTTAACCTTGAGCTATTGTAAAGAATCGAACGCTAGAGTTGCAACAAGCTTTAGTTACGATTTTTTTTATCATAACTTTTTCGAACAAAGTGTTATTTACTTGGTCCGAAAATCTTGTGGTAACAATGGACCTACCGTGTTTCGTCTAAGATTGATACCTTCATTTGATTTTTGTGTTTTGTTGATTGATACCTTCATTATGTAGTACATTATTGTGTGTACAAGTTATTAAATAATAAAATTGCTATCAACTTAGTAGAAACCAAAAGACTAACTATATTTCGGCCGTCGAGGAATGCGTTCCTGACACCTGTCATTTGAGTACAAAAGAATGCGTGTTTTACGAATTTGTACTTCTATTGTTCCTAATCGTGTTCAACTGAGATGTGACAGGAACGCATTCTTTCGACTACCGTAGTCTAACTAACTATACAAATATGTAAATATAAAAACAAAATGTCATTTAGGCTTCGAAGTATACTCTTCCGTATCGCTGCTATCAGGAAACGTGCCCAGAAACCTGTTTTAGACGCAATAAATATGACATTTACCTACACAATAAATCAACACTGTTCTCAAAACGGTGAAGAAAAACTGCGTGAGGCAAGGCAGGCTGCGTGAGGAAGTATTTGAACCAAAAATTCTCCATCGAAGCGCACTCGGACCGCGCGCCCGCCTCGCAGACAGGAGGCTTGAGTCCCAGATGCTAACACTATAACTTATTTATTTATTCAGGGAGGTACTCGTATTTAATATTTAAAGAATCCTGTATGTTTCAGCTCCGCAAGCCTACAACCTCTGTTCTGCACACTCGGATTGTCGTTATTTGACTGACGATTGCTACTGCGGGCTAGGAACTGACGGCCTCAAGCATTGTTACTGCATAGGAACACTGCCATCTCCAATAGGATAAGAGATTAATAAACGTTATTTAGCACGTACTTCGACTTAGGTATACGAGTATGTTACTCTTGTTGTGCGACTGTGACAGGAATAATGCTGAGTCAAAGTACGAGCTATGAAACGTTTATTAATCTCGACTTGAAAGTCGGTTAAGCGTACAGCTAATACAAGCTTGCCAAATTCTTTTTTTTCATATTTTTTTTATATTTGCTGATTAACGTCATTCTGAAGTCTCAATGAAGGTGTTGGAAAAACAATAAATAAAATGATAAAGTAAGTTGTTTTTTATTATATTACCTTATATCAGATCAAACAGGGAAAAAAAAAATCGTCTTCAAATCTTAATATCGGGAAAATAATTGTGGTGTTCCCTAAAGAACTATACTGGGACCACCTTTGTTTCTGCTGTATGCTAATGACTAAGACTTTCCCAGCGTAACTTCCCATAACTCCATACTATATTCTGACGACACGACCCTCAGCATACTCAATGACAATTATGACGTAAGTGAGTACCAGACGGAAATTAACGCTGTTTATTTTTCTTGTAATTAGGTCGGTTATAGCCTATAAATAAAAGTTAGACTAAATTTATTTTTGTTACATTTTTGCCTCAAGTGCTATTGCAAAAAAAAATTTAATAATATCTTCCACTTGTACAATACGTTTAATTTTGTTGAATAGCATATTCAAATATTTAACTAGGTACTTTAATGCAAAAAAATCGCTGTTAACATGTTTGCTTGAAGTACTATTAAAAAAATTCATAACTTTATTTTTATTTAAATTTCCGTGGAGTTAATTCTGAAATAATATATTAGTTTTACCAATTTTTTACATTATAAAACCAACATTTTCATGTTACCTATTTTGCCTCAATTTTTATTCACAAAAATACGTTGTTTTTTTTTACCTTGATGCGGTCCTGGAAAATGTTTAATTTTTTTATATTATTTGAAGAGCTAAGTTCTCAAACAAATTTCAAGAAAAAAATCGCTGTTAGGATTTAGTGCAGGGTTCAAACTTAATGTCCCCGGCCTATAAGTTCCGACGGCCGAAAACAATCCGAACTTGTTGGGATTTTTCGTGCGTTCAATGCGATATCACCGGAACACTACTTATTTGACGGAGAAAAACGTATTCAGTGTGCGCACTCAATGCGTACGACCTCGATCACAAATTCGTGTCCAAAGTGCGCATGGCTGTAAGTAAGCATGTATGAAGCTACATCATTGTTACACTGAATGCAAACGTATCGTAACAGTGGAACGAAAAGCGCATAAGCAACCAATTGTTGCAGAACTAAACATTATTTAGCGTGCTGTAGGTAGATATGATATATTATGTAGTTTATTTAGTGGAAGTAAAGAAGAAAATAAAGAAAAGGGGTTTTGGGTTAAACATGACGCAAGGCATGAATGCAAGTTGGGAGAAAATATGCGTCACATACACGCGAAACGGCCATCGGTCAACATAATACTGCGACCAAATGTGAGACAGACCAAGCTCTAGAGCTGGTTTTGACGTCAGCCGGCGTTAACGTGATGACGTCCACCGGTGCAGCATACTCTGAGATATAAATAAGAAATAAAATAAATATACAAACGACTCGGTTTTTAAACACACACTCGTATTTTAATACCCCTCTTTATGCAACAGTTTCATAAACTACTATAAAACCATTCCCTCTCTAAAAAACTTATTTATACCATTCCCCCTCTAAAAAGCTTATTTTATTCACTGAAAACAGTGAATAAAAAGGTCTTTTAATCACTATTTTGGTGTTTGAATTTAGAACACACCAATATATTGGCCCTCCATCTCAATGCTATACAACCTCCTTGTGAAAAAATACTCGATACACAGGACATGCATATCGCTTCTCAAGTTGACCATCCGAATGAGAAAATAATAAGAAAATTACTCTTAATTTTAGTAATTGTTTTTTTGTGCATTTTAATTAATTTAACCTTCCTTTTTTCTTTATTTATTTATTTATCACTTTAAGCACACAAATGTATAGAGGCGGACTTAATGCCATAGGCATTTTCTACCAGTCAACCTTTGGGTGATTGCAGAGATAAACAGTGGTAGGTGCAATATCGAAAATTGTGGAATAAATATTTATTTAAATATAAGGATATACATATACCTATTAACCTATATATATAATACAATATAAGTAAATACAAGAACAGATAAATACACATAAATACACGAATATACTAACACAAATAAGACAAACAATGGGAAAACAAAAAAAAAAAAAAATGTTTATATTAAATGTCTATTTTCACTCAATCTCTCAATGAATCCCTCGCGTCGCTCAGGATTGTAACACTTGAATCACTCGCTACGCTCGTGATTCAATCATCATGAATCACTCCCTGCGGTCGTGATTCAGTTGTTAAAAGCCTTCACTTGCTCGTGATTCATCTATGGGCCTCGCTTTAAATCCGTCCTTTATTCACTAATTGCATTATATACTATTTATTCAGTGAAAACAGTGAATAAAAAGCACTTTTAATCACTATTTTGGTGTTTGAATTCAGAACACACCAATATATATTATTCGACCTCCATCACAATGCTGTATAACCTCCTTGCGAAACAATACTCGATACAGAGCATACAGATTTCTCAATTCATACTTTGTGTAACAACACTAACAGCGGTCGTTGACCCCTAAAAAAGAATCCTCTAATCTTTTTATTTGTATTTTGTCGTGTTTAGATATCGATACCCCTCACGCTTGCGGAGTTTCCTTATAATAATAGCTAATTTAATTTGAACCTGTATTATTATGGATAATTGCTGGTAATTTTATTATGTAAAAAAAATTATCTTAATTTAAATTTAAATTAAATTAAGCTACCCATCGATCTCGATACCCATCACGTCTGCGGAGTTTCGCTAGCTAATTCAATTTGAGCCTGTTTACACAGGTTCCAATTAAAATTATGGAAAATTTGCTGGTAATTTTCTTTTGTAATTAAAAATATCTTAATTTAAATTTGAATACCTACGAATTGGCCACACTGTTTATTTTAATTAGTAGAAATAATGAATGGATACTTGGGTCTTTACTATAGTACTATAAATCTCGGTAGAAATAAATATGTTGCCAATATAGGATTTGTTTGTGATCTCATCAGTCATCATGAAGTTCTTACAAGTCGCGCTGTTGTTCACTTTCGTGATGCTGCTGGCTTATGTAGCTGCTCATTACGATCCAAATGGTAAGTGTTTAAGTACCTATACTCGAAAAAAAACAAATTATTTCATCACCACTGCTCTCAAAACGGTGAAGGAAAACGTCTTGAGGAAATCGGCATGTCCTAGAACCAAAAATTCGAAGACATATGACCCCTACCAACTGGTAATGAGCCCGCGTGGTGGATTACGGCCCACTCCCTCTCATAGAAAGGAGACCTGTGCCCCAGCAGTGGGAACATTATTGACTGATTTTGCTTATGCGGACGATAGCCTTTGGTAGAACTGGTTGTCAGACTTTAGGGCTTCTGACTAACCCCGACTGTCAATGATCTACAAGTGACAACCGGGCCGACTGCGCCTAGCATAGCTTGCGGCATCCTGGACCAATCGACTTGCGGCTGTTAAGCTGAGATCATACGGTTCACTCGAGCAATGTTTTGTTTGGTTGTGAGCCCCACGGGCTCTTCTACGACTTCTGCCTCTGGGTCTGGCTGTAGTTCTTATAACGACAAGTTGAGCAAAAGCATACAAACAAAGGCACAGCCATTCAGGAAATTTTCGATCCCCTGTAACTTCGCTGTGGATAAAGCTAGTACTTACTATTTAAGAACTTTTGCAAGTCAAAGTGCCATTATAAAATGTTGTAGTTAACTAGGTAATTAGGTAACAATTTACGACAAAGTTGTTGGATAGATGGTCCCTTAATAGGACCTGAATAAATTAACGGATTTGGTTTTACATTAGATCTAACAACTTTTTGCGGTACAAGAACTGCGTTACGAGACTTGCATTTTTTACATGTTATGTTTTTGATGGGATAGTAATATTGTAGTTATTAAATAAATAAAGATCTTTATCTTTAGTTTCTAGGAATTAATAAGAATCAAATTTTTTTTGGCATTATATTTAACTTATAATCCATTTCTCTCTCTCAATGTTATGTACACCATATAAATTTAAGATAAAATGTGAAAATTCTACATAGGATGAAAATGAGCGGTATTATTTTTAAAAGCGATAAGAAGCGTAATGTCTGGTTTAATATCGAATTAAATTAAAATGTATCAATTTTACAGATAACTCCTGCAATACAGACCAGCAGTCTAATTACGCAACACATTTTATTTCGGTTTACAATTCTGAATCGAAAGCAAGTCCAGTTTTAAACGCATACCATATTTCGAATTACGATACACAATTTTTATCAGTCGACCGAAATTGGATAGGGTTGTTCTAAAAAATTGGCTATAATTTATTTGGATGATGTGTTTTGTTACACCATATAGGAATGATTTATTTCCAAATTATTGTGCTATAATTGTTTTTTTTTTTATTACAACTGATGCTCTACTAGTGCTTATAAATGAAAATGTACAATGATTGCCGAAAATATTTAAAACCAATTTTTAAAACATTTTCTACCAAAAACTACCATAATTGAAATACGTAACAAAACGTTTTTCTTTTCACGTTTTTGTTATCTGTGGCTAATGTCAAAATCGTAGAAAAGCAGTGTTGTCAACTTAGTGGGATTTCCACTAAACCTGGGGGTTTGGACACCCCTACAGGCGAAAAAAATTGCTTTCTGTGGCCGGTGGTTTTGTCTAGTGGTTAATTAAATAAAATTTGTAGAAAACAATACAATCAATTACTAAAACTTTGACTCGAGAAAATATTAAAATAATACGATAATGGCATGTTTCATTGTTTGTTAAACCTGTGTCAGTGATTTTTCCATTTATTTCTTTCAAATGCCGAAACCACTGTGGATTCGAACGCTGATTTGGAAAGACTGACACAGCATGACGAATATATTGAAGCCACACAGAGGCTCCGCCCGAGTGGAGATCGAGAAACAACGTCATTTCAAAAAAAATATCCATCGCTATAAAAGTCAAAATCGGTTGAACGGACTGTAAAAAACGTCTATTTAAATGTCTAATACGCTTGACTCAAAACTACAGTGGGGTCCTCACTTAACATCACTTGCAGGGCGGCTAAGTTCAGCCGCTTACGCTGTTTGGAAAATCCGCCAACTAACTGACGTGGATACCGCGAGACTGGTCTATTTTAGTTACTTTCATAGCATCGTGTCTTACGGTATTTTGCTGTGGGGACGGGCTGCAGATATTAACTATATCTTTATTCTGCAAAAGAGGGCTGTCAGAGCCATATATAACCTCCGCAGACGCGAAGCTCTAAGGGAACTGTTTAAGAAAATTAACATCATGACGGTACCTTGTAAGTATATATATGAAAACATGTATGTTCGGAAAAATCTTCATCTTTTTAGTAAGATAAGTGACAGGCATAATTTTAACACTAGAAATAGGAACAAATTGGATCAACCACGTTTCAGATTGTCTAAAGTGCACACTTTTTTTATGGGGTACTGTGTAAAATGTTATAATAAAATACCACTCGATATTCTTGAACTGAATGAGAAGAAATTTAAAACATGCATTAAACGCACACTATGTAGACAAGCAAATTATAAGTTGGATGATTATATCATAGATAAAAATGCTTGGCTTAATGCTGGTCCTGCTCCAAAGCCACTTGGGCTCATTAGTCAAAAATTTTAATGTTTGGAAGAGTTGCTTCCCCTTTTATTTTTTTCTGACATTACAAACTTAATGTTTATTTTTTATTTAAACTAGTTTTAATTGTTGAATACTCTAATGGATAATGATTTTCTTTCTTTTTGGTAGTAACATTCTATTAATCTCTCAAATAAATTGCAAATTAGTTTTGTATAATTTAGAAGCATTTTTTTAAATTTTTTGTAAATGTGAGTACCATGGAGCCGTTTGTATATATTTTTTTTAATTTTATTAAGATGTATGTTGACTTGAAAGATCATGGTAGCTGAGAGTATGTCATGCTCACTTAAATGTCTCGCTGATGGTGGCGAGTGTGTAGGATCATTCGGTTCCCTACAAAATGGTTGAGCTGAATGGTGCTGATCCACGCGTCATGTTCGTGAACGGGCGCCGTCAGTTGTGACTGGTCATCTCTTATCTGCCATGGCTTATTTTTAATCTTATATGATGAATTGTTTTGATTATTTTTTTGTAAATTGTTCTCACATATAGAAGTAACAAGAATAATGTACCCAGGATTTTGTAATTTTCTATATTTAAAAGAGTGTCCTTGGAGTATCTTGCCCGTTCTTCTCCATAAGATCTACGTTTTGGAATGGGCAACTAGCTTCAACTTTCTGACTAACTGACGCGACTATTTGACAATTCAAAAGTGCCTGTAAATGGTTTAATTGAAATAAATGCTTTGAGTTTGAGCTTTAAGTTTGAGTCTAATCTTATTTTATAATCCAGTATAGTTTATTTCTGGTGGTTTGAAGAACTGTCGCTAGTGGACTAGACATTGGCGTTTTGGATTTTTACGCAAACGGTTAAATATCCTATTTCAGATATTGAAATCGTTCTCAAATTCTGTTATTAGAAATCGATTTCAGGAGAGGCTCCGGCTCGCAGTTTCGATCGTCTCTAGTAATATTATTCGGTTATATATGCATCGATCAAAACTATTCAAATATAAACAAATACTTGCTTACGCAAAGCTACCCTTGCCGTGGTTTTGTGAAATCGCTTTGTCTAGTTCGGATAATCGATACTTTAACACTAATCGATTTCTGATTGAAATCGGATTTTATAATTCGGTTTGATGTATCTGACGCATGTCTATAGTGGACTCAGGGAAAAAAATTGGCAGCACTGAGTAAAAGTTGAAATAACGTGACGTGTTTAGTCGAATTTAATGCGAAATATTGCGTGTCTAAACTATACCTTTGCTGCTCTAACTTTATCAGTGTGTAGGGAAAAGAACAGGAAAGGCATAACATCCCATGTTAAACATTGGAAATAATCTGCGCTGGAATGATCATTATTTGATGTCTGTGGAGGATACGCTATCAATCATGGCGATGCTTTGTTTATATTTTGGTTTCATTAATTTCGGTAATGTTTTTGTTCAAGCATTGTTTTGCCTTGAATGCTTTATATTTTTCAACATTCAACATTAAATTTACTATTCTCTTACAGAAACATGGGCCCATGCTAAGCAGTTTTGGAACATTTTTCTTGTGGCTCGTCGGAAAAACTTTGGAAAATTCTCTCGTTCAAGACAGTGCGTACTCTGTTTACGTTTTCTACTGGCTGCACTAAGACTTACTTAGGCTGTTTTGCTCAACAGCGAAAAGTACCTAAGTTGATATTATCACTACAAGTAAGTAAGTCAATATAAATAGGATTATCGTGTGTAAGAGAGTACCTTCGTATCTCATTAGATTATTGTAGCTGTAGGTACATTATTTGTGAATCTGCCTATGGACAATCATTCCTTTGTTGCGTAGACACAAGCATCCTACTATCCTACAACTATTTATTGTGGTTAAAATAATTATTAATTATAGTTACTATGTCCGTCAACCTCACATTCGAACTAATTGATATTTATGTACTTATGTAGATGTTGAAATAAACTATTATAACCTCTAACCAAATAACTAACTACAAAACATATTTATAATATTTTCACAGATGGTGCTAGAGCTGAAAATACAAGAATGGAACGCTACCCAAAACCAATCTTGTTGAGCAAACATGGATTGGATAACCAATCTTCTGTAATCATTGAAGGTAAGCTTTTTGACACACATGGTTAAGAATCAAGCGTAGCAAGTCACCTAATTATAAGATTATGAATATATTTCCTTGGCCGAACTTACTACATAGACACATCATATATTTTGTGAAACCTAACTAATGTTTACTATTATAATTTAGTATTATTAAATATCTGGAGACTGCAATATCAGCCCTAAATAAAGAAGAAATTATACAACCTGCAGCAGTGACTAGGCTGATGGCTTTTGTCCAGGCATGGGCCTAATTAAGGCCTAGTTGATATGCCTCCTTTACTTTACCACAGAATGTTTCAGTACTTTATTTGAGCAGAAAATAATAAGATTTTGTTTTAAAACTGTAGAGTTCGTGGGGCGTTTCACCTATGAAGACATAAAGGCAGCATGAATGATGTCGCCCATGCTGCGTTGCTCCGTTGCTCTGCTACTTCAGTTTTCAAACTTCTCAAGAATTAAAGTAGAAACTGAAGATTGTTAATGAATCATTTTTTTTTAAACTGTTCGGTCTTGTACAACAGCGATATAAATGTGTGTTCATATTTTGTTAATTGATAACAGTGTAAACTTTAATAAAGTGTTTTAATTATGAACTATAGAAGTACAAATAAAAATAACTTGTTATGAAATATTTAAGAATTCAATACTTTTTATAAACACAGCCAATTGATTATTATAATGATACTATTTAGAGGTACCTATTTACCTAAATTAACTGTCATTCATTAGGTAACAGTAAATAGAGAGAAATAAATTATGGTAAACAAAAACGACTTTTATTATATCTTCAATAGCATTTATTCACATTATTATGAAATATTTGGACATGGGGCAAAAATAAATTGGAAGAAATATACTGTAAGGATTAGTGGAATTTGGGATTGTCTTTCTGTGGCAGTCATCATGGAATAAGTATGTACTGCTTGCTAATTCTTGCTGTAAGCACTCATGAGAGTTTAATTTTTTCCTGAATAATGTAGTTGAGTCTGACACCTGAAATATAAAAATAATAATTTAAGTAAATGCTCAATATATTCCATGAACCATTACATCCATCCACAAAGTCTAATACGCCTGTCCTTAAACAATTCCATGCACAATCTATCTACTTTATAGAACAGCAATATTCTGCTATATACAACAATTAGGTGCCTACAAATGACTTTATTTAAATGTATGGTAAGTTTACGTTTGATGGTGCATTTCGTATTCACCAACGAATAATAAGATTGTGTGTAAAATTGTTGCTGTGCTAAACACACAATCAATGTTCAACTCTAAGAAAGAAAATAATATTGATATTAAGTAGGTACCTTAAACAGACAATGATGTGGAAATAGATCTATGTATGGTGTGGTGAGTATGTTCATCGATGTCCTTCCAGAATTCATTGACATAAAATGCTTCAAACTATATTATAATATTTGTTCTTCCTCTATTATATTTGCTTTTCCAATGAAGTTCAAGTTCAACTGGGTTGTTAAGCTTGTGGCTTATGATAAGTTTGATACGGTACGAGGTACGAATTTGTCTTTCCTTTAAAATGCCACCAAAATACCTCGTTTCAGAAATATCATAATATATATCTTTAGTTTAGGATGTAAGCACTTGTAACAGAAGAAAACTTTCACAATTATTATTAAAAATCGACCTCGCTGCTTCGATATTTTACAGACCACTAATATTGATCTATCATTGAGGTTTCACACAAAAACACATTCACAATTTATGAAGACGACGTTCACTTACATAATTTTGTAATAATTAAGGAGATTATACGAGTAAATCCCGAAAATATTGCAAAGAAAATTGATTGCGACTAGCAAGCTGCCTTCTGGTTCAATTGACAGGACGAAACCAATTTTCTTTGTATTGAAACAAATTTTCAACTGTCAAAATGGTTACGTAATTCGAAAATAGCCTTTTTAGACGATTATCGTTCACTCTTTAGCGTCTGAAACAGAGTGCAGTTGATATCACAGATTTTATAGTTACGTAATTCGAAAGTTGTAAACTGAAAGCAATTCTAGTCGAAACGAAACAAATTTGACTCAATTGTAAATCGAAAATGTGTTGCGTAATTAGATAGCAGGATTGTTACCAGAAGGAACTTAAATGTTTCTGTTTGCACCACGGACCAAACATACCCAGTAATTGTGAATGTTTGGGACTTGGTACACGTGTACCAGTGTAGAGTGCAGAGTATAAGGACATTTACAGTAGATTGAATTTTCATTTCTATTTGTAAATATTTTTCAACGTATTGTTTTTTGGGGACTAAAATAACATCAAAAGAAAAGACATGAAACTAGTTTCTTAACAAAATGTATTTATCTGCATCGGAAAAATAAATTATTTACTTCTACCTTTTATTGTTTTATTTCCAATCAATATATTTACCTAATAAGTAGGAGATTTCACTAAGGTTGATAGCACGGAGTGTGAGTTTGTGTGTCAGAGAATACCCTTTTCTTTCATAATCGAACCCCCATCAATGGAAGTTTGACGACACACAGCTATATTATTTACTAGCTGTTACCCACGACTTCGTCTGCGATCCAGGATGAAAAATTGCCTATGTCCATCGCCAGATCTTGGTGTTCTCATGTGCCAAATTTAATCCGTTCATCCGTTTTAGAATGAATCCGTTACAAACAAACAAAGGAATAAACAAACAAACTCACTTTCGCATTTATAATATTAACTTAAGATTTAATGTCAAACCACATTGAGATCCTAGGCATCTATTCTTATTACCTACTACGTTATTTATTACCTTTGTCCAACATGTTATAAAAAAAAAACTATTATAAACGTCATGATTTATCTACAGATTTTAGTCATAAATGCAGTACCAAACAAATTTATTGTGAAAAATAAGTCTGCTCTTAGAAGCAAAGGTTGTCTCGTAAGCAAAAATGCAGTAAGTTAATATTCTAAAAAAATTTGTACAAACCAAAATGCAAACTGCGTTCATGGATTGCATAAACCTATAGCGCAAAATTAAAAGTGCTGAGAATAAAATGTTTTTACTAATTTTAGTATATAATAAGAAGAGAGGCCCAAAAAAAAAAAAAAAAAACGGTTGGGCTCTGTTTTCTTTATAAATGCTGTATTTCGCATGAATCCTGCCGCGCAATTAATAATTAGTAATTACGCGGCAGGGTACATGTCATGATTAAAACCAGTAATGTTGTACAAATATAACTAGCATGAGTAATGAATTTATACTTGGTTCTTTATGTGCAGAGAAGAGGCAGAGGGGGTTCAGCTCACCCCGGTTCTTCAACCTATAAATGAACCAGCTGATTCTTGAGCTCAGCAGCACCAATGTCGGATGTCGTATTGACGGGGTGTGCATTAACAATATTAGATAAGTTGACGATATGGTTTCTGAGCCAATCCATCGGAGCTCTGAGGCGGCCGAACGAATGGTTTTTAAAGCAGGCGGTATGACATATATATTCGTATATTCCACACGTCGCACTGTGTGGACATGTTTAAGTATCTGGGCCACTGGTTCACTGAAGACCTTAATGATAATTCTGACATTGAGAGGGAACGTAGGTCGCTGGCGGTCCGTTGTAACATGCTGGCCCGCAGGTTTGCACGACGTAAGAAGCCAGTTAATGTAACGCTTTTCAAAGCTTACTGTCAGTCCGTCACGTGCAGCCTGTGGGTCAACTTCACTCAGCATACGGCGACCTACGCATTCAATATAATAATGCACTAAGAGTTCTGCTGCGGCTGTCATGGCGCTGTTATGCGTTAGGGATGTTTGCGGATAATAATAATTGCCAAATAATAATAATTCCAAGGTTGCCTGGAAGAGATCACAGTAAGCGATAAGGCCGCCCATTGTATATTTTGTAGTATATTACTTTTTCTTTATGTAATGTATAATCTGGTGTACAATAAAGTACAGTAAAACCTGGGTAAGTGAGATCTGGGTAAGCGAGAAAACTCTATAAATGAGAGTAATTGCCAGGTCCCGTAACTTTAACCATCTAAACCTCTATAAGCGAGAAATAGAAACTTCTTTAAGAGAAAGTCGTTTTTCATTCGTGGAACTCTATTACAGAGACTGCTACTTGCCTGTACCTCTATAAGCGACAGTCGAGTGTCATTTAATATCTGCTATTTATGACTCATTCTTAAATTCCGTGGAACGTGGTCTTTGTTTCATTGTTTGTACTGTTTTTATTCTTTCGGCTTTTTTTTAAATTACACTTTGTTTTTATTTTTATTTATGTTTCTTTATGTATGTTAAGTTTTATTTGCGATCACCTGTGCGGGTCCCAATCCCAATACTTTTTCTTTTTTAAATTTCGAGGAACTAACTAACATTGCTTTTGCATCGTATTCTATTTTAATGGCTAGATGTGCGTGTATCGACTTTTTTGTCGAAATTACTACAGTTGATAAATATCAATTGCGAAGAACGGTTCGGCACGTACTCATAATGTTAAAACGAAAAAATCAAAGTGTTGTCTTTAAGCGATACACTTAAAATGGTGAATGCGTTTGAGTGCGGGAAATCGCGCAATGAAATAAACCTCTATATGTGGGAAAGGCATCATCTGCACCTTTTTTTTTTTTTTCAGGGTGGGAAATCATCAAATGACTTCTCCCGCTCTGGGCAGAGCGAGAGGGTGTGTCAGACTTTTACTGACTAAAACCCACCCGTGTTCCTTCCGTTGCCTGTGTGCCGGGGCCGCGATATCCCTTTCGGACAAACCCGCAACCCCAGCAGGCATCATCTGTACCTCTATACAAACTCGAAACTCTAGTATAGAAACAGTAGTAAAACAGTAACAGTAGTATAGAAACTCGAGTTAGTGAGAAACCTCTATAAGCGAAAAAGCTATATCGGTCCCTTGAACTCTCGCTTATCCGACACGTTCGACGAACAAAGCCAAGCTCAAAGTTTGATCCAATAAGTACATATCATGATTAACACCAGTAATGTTATTGAAAAAAACACACTTAGGTATTAAATAAAAGAACTGGGACAATTTCATACCCTTTAATTATTTATCAAACGCAGATTGGAATTATAATTAAAACGTTAATTATCTCTAAAGCAGACACAGTAGGCTACTGGACAAGTCGTCTGTCATCCTTCTGTCGAAATCCAAATCCAATCTTCGATTTATTTTTCATGTAGTATATCACAACAACAGAAGGACTTTTTGCTTCCGAATGGTACCATGCATCTCGGAGCAGCGGGTGGACAGTCGTTGTCAGTCTTGCAGGGAATCAAATCTAAAAAATAATGTACTGTTAAAAAAAAAATGTCCTTTGTTTAGGATCGTTTTCGTTAGTGTTTAGAGTTTTGTAGTCAAAATGCTCTATTGTGGTCTATTCCAAAAGTATCTAATAAAAATATTAACAAATGGATCAGAAAACGTACCTGTAGATGCCAATTCGTAGTGTCATTTACAAATTAATTGCTTTGATTTGATTATTTGAATACTTAAAATAGAAATTCTAATTTTAAATCACTCTAAAGATATTTTTCATTTGATACTTGAAGTTAATATTATAACCTATTAAACTAGCTACTGCCCGCGACTTCGTTCGCGTGGAAATCGTGAGACACCACAATATACTACAATAACAGCCACATTTTTATAAAACTGCCCGGTATACTACGTTTGTAGTTTTGTTCTCAGCAGCCAAAATATACCGAGAGTCAGGACTGGTGACTCGAGAGCAAGCGACGTACAGTTGTCCGTGTGAGAAGTAGCTTGTCCTGAGGTCGACACCCGCAGCCTTCAGCCTTCAGTGTCGGCCCCTGTGACATGTTGATAATCATTGCAAAGCATACGCTCACGGGGAACTGCACTCGCTAAAACTGGTAATTGTGGGGAATTACTGGTATACGCGGTATAAACATTGTCTCGCCAATGCCACAACCTATAAGAATTTCCGCCTCGATGACGTTTCTTTGCAGAGACACGATTTTGAGCCGGGTTCCGTTGCACAGCTTCGGCGGAGTTAAGTTCCGCAGAAGCATAATCAACCGATAGCAACCTTCAGCTGGATGATGTGCGCTGGAAGTCCACTTGCCATTAGCTACTTCACAAATTTACGTACGGGGTAATGGTGTTAATGTGAGGCATCATCTTCCTCCACATCAGTGTTAATGGAGGTGTATATCATTTCGCTCCCTTCAATTTGCGAGAGATTCCTGTGGTTGATCGCTGCAACTTGATCATTTTCGGCGTTAAAATGGAAACACGCCCAAGAATTCTCTTGGTACGGTATTAGACTGATGTCCCCGTACACCAGACGAATCAGATCTTTTAAAGTGGGAACTACTCTACCAAGACTCTCTGCTAGGGCCACCTGGCCACACTCCTCTGGTAGAGTGCCTTCACCAACTCTTAGAAGAACTTCGGAGAATTCTCGAGCATGTGAATTCCCGCCAAGCCGAGCTCGCATGTTGATGGTCAAGCGCAGTCTCTGAAGTCTCGACCATAGAGTCGACCTTTTCAACGAAGCAATCACCCCGTCATTCAGGACTGTGACACCACTCATCATGTCTTGGTTCCTGCGGATTTCCTGCAGGATTCTGTTCACAGCTTCCACTGCTTTCCTATTTGCCATAATGCATTCATCCCATGCGATGAAGCGTAAACCCCAAGCACGCAGCCCTTGTTACTGTTGCGTGACACCCCACAAACAGCATTTCGTTGCTCTCTAAATCTATGGGAATCTTAAATATGGATAGTGTATGCTGCTTTGCCACCAGGAAGCAGCGATTCCAAAAGATCCACACACAGATTTTAAAATCGCTAGGATAAATCTGCTGTCAAAATCAGTGTGTAAAGTCTAAAATTAAGCTTGTTTTTTTGTGCTGTTCAAGGCTTCCGCCAAGTCTTTCCAGGTAGGGATTCTTTTCACGTGGGCCGTCCCAATATCTAATCTTACACAACGCTGAAACAGCAGACCAAGCAAGGAATGAATAGGCTATGTACATTAACAGCAGGTATACTTAATTTATTTCGCGAAGTCCTCTCTTGCCGCCGTTATGACGTCAATCATAAGGCTTAAATTGCCAGTACTTCGTGAAGGCGAGTGGCAACGTTTTTCACACTTGTATCATAATGTACAGTTAAACAATAGTTGTTAGAAAAATATGATGAGATATAAAGTTGAAACCTTCTAAATATAGATGAATGTGCTACTATTTCCTTTCATGAGTGCGTCAGAAGTTAATCTTTTCAGGGTTTGTTTACACTTCTATCAGATACTTTTGGAACAGACTAAAGTATCGCTGTGTTTATATCTTCGTTTGTTTATCAACTACAATAATTTGTTATTGAAATAACGTTTATTCGTCGCCTCAAAATCCATTGCCGTGCCGTCTGCCGTCGTTCGTGTGGCGATTACGCGTTGAGTCGACCTTTGATTGTTATATCACCCTAAGGCCGTTTACGCATTCGTCGGTGCGCAGTGCGGTATGGTTTCAGTATACCGAGCATACTATACCGAAACGATACCGCACTGCTTTCAGTGACGGACTTGACGTTATGTTTTCGGTATAATTTGTGCAGTACCGCTTAATTCATGAAAATATAGGCGTTCGGTAAGCTTTCGGTACCGAGTAGGTATATCGAGCATGCTGTAAAACGCATGACGTCAGCGGGTACTACACTGGATATTTCTACTGATACGCGGTAAACTGAAACGACCCCGCCCCGCTCCCGTGTATACCGAGCCTATCAGGAAATGCTCATTGAAATGTAGTAGCTCGGTAAACTTTAGGTACCAAGATACCAAGCATGCTGATCCCGCACCGCTGACCATTTTTCAGATTATCTAAAGTACATACATCTTTTATGTTTTTTTACTGTGTTAAATGTTACAACAAAATACCTTGTGATTTATTGCAATTCAATTAAAGAAAATTTAAAACTCATATTAAAAGTACACTTTGTAAACAAGCATATCAATTACAAATTAGAGGATTATATCCAAGATAAGAATGCTTGGAAACATAATGGTCCTGCTTCATAGGATAATCTAGAATTTAGACAAGATCAAACTGGTTGCTAATGTATTTGTATAATTAACTTTTTTTATTATATGAAATTGATTTTTCTCATTCTGTGATTACTACCTCACTCACTGACTCATTATTTGTAAAATTTAAGGAAAATCGTCTACTTTTACAATGTTTGTAAATATGTGAGCACCATGTATCTATCATCCATATTCATATTTTTAATTCTTTTTACCTATTGTGGTATAGTAATTTTATTCAAGGCCAATCGTCTTCACAAAGTATAACTAATGTACCCAAACAAAATATTGTAAAACATTTCAAAAGAGTAACGGTGGAGTTTCTTGCCCATCCTTTCCATACGAAAACTGCCTTTTGGAAGGGGCGACTAGAATCAATTCTATTTTTGACGTACCGACCAGTTAGTAAAGGTTAAATGTCACTTGCACGTCACAAAACGACAACGTCTATTGTCTATGTGAGACAGTTAGATAGTTTAAACCATAATGAAGTTTTAATTTACTTGGAATTGTTGTCAAAAGTGGTATATATACCACGGAATTCAATAAAGTGCGTGTTCGATATGCGCTTTGATTGGTTATAGGGTATGGAACTTTAAAAAAAAAAGATTTACCGGTCCAATGGTGATCGTCAGCAGGTACTGCAACCACCAACATCACAAACGTGAACAACAGCGCGACTTGTAAGCACTTCATGATGACTGAGCTAGTGAACTGTTCTACTCGTAGTTTAATTTATATTATTTGTTGCGTTTAACAGCTATTTATAGGAAATAAGTATAAGATATTATCAGATGAAAAATGGAACTGATTCCCCATTAAATGCTTTAATCAGATTAGTTATAATATGTAGCATAATAATTATGAAATCCATTCTTTGTTCGCTTTAGTCAAATTACCGATGTAATCAGTTACAAATTACTCTAACTCGAACTAATCGTATTAAATAATGGCATTTACTATGGACACCAATCAATTTAATTTTTATTGGATGATTACTTACCCGCTTATTGGTAACAGTTATAAATGCCCCAGAAATATTGAGAATATTCCACTAGTTCAGAGTTGCTACAAAACATATGTTCAACACATTAACTCAAAAAATGCATTTACGAAGCCTGTATACATTAAAAGATAAAAGAGATAAAAGATAATTTATTTGTCAAACATGTGTTTACATACAAATCGAGCATGCAAGATCTTAAATAAAGGTAAAAAGTCCGTACATGTTTTGCCTGACGAGGCGGACAATATTTTATTTTTATTTTCATAACACAAATAATTAATTCATTCAGTGAACCAAAGACTAAAGACTGGTTCACTAACATTCAATATTAAATTTTATGAGAATAAATAATCCTAGAGAAATAATATTATAAAGTTCAAGTATGTTAAAAGGCATCTGTCAAAAAGTCATTTAAATTATAATAGCACTTGTCTGTTAATATATTTCGCATCTTCTTTTTAAATTGATTTGCTGTCATAGCTCTAAAGGACTGTGGTATTTTGTTGTATATTTTCGGGGCCATACAAAAAAGCTTTTCCCCATGAGGGCAGTTTTTGCCGAGTGCAAGCAAAGTTGGCTATTGTCACATTGTTTGAAAGTTAAAAATTACGCACCATACAATGGAATGTGCGGTCACCTAAGTACCTATTTTACCGCATACTCCGTTGTATATAGGTTGTATAGTTTCTTTTTGTTTTTTTTTTTAATTTCCATCAAACGATATATTAAATAAGAATTCCGCCAAGGAGTTTCACATTACGAGAATAAATAAGCAGAATGATCGAACCTAAGGAGGTTGGATCATTCTGCTTATTTATTTAATTAATTTACCAAGGGGAAGCGTTTTTGATCAATACGTTTTTCTCACTTTAATACTAAAGAGCAAATGAGAGAAAGATGTAGTTCTAATTTTAACACGTGGCGCTATTGGCAAATTCGCGCCATTTTCATATTAGAAACGTCAAAGATTGTTGTGACTTTCAGACTGTTATTAATAGATAAAATATTATTAAGAGTAAGCGAGGAATCTGATATTAATAAGTAATGATGGAATCTACTCCACCTGAAATCTTGAATGATATCAAATTGTAGAAAATGGTCTCTTGCCGTCAAAATCGTGAGAGCGCTATATAATGATTTACAAATATCATGGAAGACTCGAAAAAATACTCAATACTCATACTCATACTCAATCATTCCCTGAAAATGTTTTGATGGCTTAATTCAATGAATACGTGTGAAGCCGTCCTCAATGTGGTCAATATATTCAATTTTAAAAAGCACTGTATAATTTCTTATTTGCTATTAAAAATAGTAATAAAAAAAAAAAAAATTAAAAAAAAACTACTGTACTGTTACTACTACTACTGTTTTTTTGTAACCTTAACATGATTTAAAAGAGTGTCCGTGGAGTTTCTTGCCCGTTCTTCTCCATAAGTACCTACTACGCTTTGGAATGGGCAACTAGCTTCATCTTTCTGACTGACCGACCCCTTGACAATTCAAAAGTGCCTGTAATTGGTTTATTTGAAATAAATGCTTTGAGTTTGAGTTAGTACTGTTTTCTCGCAAATGTGTTAAAAAACGTTGTATGACACACGTGCGGAAATTTGTATTTACAAACTCGTGACTATGGTAAGCCCTTGACTTCGTATCGGGCCTACATTCGTCTATTCGTTTGTAAAAACCAACTTACCGCACTAGGATCATAAATAACTATTACTACATTTACTGTCCTAAAAAAACAATACAAAGGAGTTAAGCTGTACCAATTGTACCATCGACGAGACAATAAAGATTTTAACACACACACAAATGTTCTTTACCAACACCAGCAACCAGCCAGTAACTTAAAAATGTACTAAATATAAAAACATTAGGGTTCGGGGCGAAGATAGAAGTCACATAAATCGTATACTTATTATGGAATCGCTTTTTGCGGTGCACGGCCCAGTTGATGGACGTCAGAGGTCTGACAAAAAAACAAGGGCACGCGTCCTTTGTTTTTTTCAGGAAGCTTCTAGAATGTTTTACCGAGATGACGACTAACAGAGAAGTATGGAAGAAAAATACAAGGTGCACCGACCGCAAATAAATTGGGATTAGGGCAGGAGAATAATCATGATGATGAAAGTTGAAACTGAATTGATTTCTGTAATTTCACAAGTACTTATTTAATATATGTCAGATTTTTTCTTTACTTATTCTGAGTGTGCGTGTATATGGTACACCTCTGCCTAACCCTTTGACGATTACAGGCGTAATGGTAAGTTATGTTATGTTTTTTTCTTACAGTAATTACGTCTTACTTTATAGCCACTTCACAATTTAACTTAGTTTTTAATTAGGTAGCATAGGCGTACCCACGGTGGGGCAAACCGGGGCATCTGCCCCACCTTGGTTTCTGACTCGATGATAAAAATGTAAGTAACAAAATTAGATAGAAATTCGCCGTTAGATGGCACTACTAGCAGTTTACCTAACATATCCGGCGATGAATGCGATGCAGACAAGCTAGAACTAAAAAATGAAATGGAGGAACTTAAACAACAACTAAGCGCAGCTCACGAGGAAATTAATAATTTATCATTAGTTAATATGGAGTTAAAACAAAATCTCGAAGATCTTAACGCTAAACATATGATGGTAAAAAAAGCTACTAGTAAAATAACAGCCGAGATAGTTATGGCAATTATGGTATTAACACTCCTAAAAAGAAATCTAAAACTACATCAATGACATACACAAATAAATCGGAAAAAAAACCCTTCAAAAAACGTATCTTGTACTGTTGTAGCACCGAAGGATCTTAATAAGGTTGAGAACAGATCGGTATTAAAACCACTAACAAAAAACATACCAAAAAGGAATAAAATATGCATGTTAAGTAGTAACAAAGCCAATAAGATGCTACCAATAGCAGAAGACTTTTTTTACAACTACCAAATATGTCATTATCTTGTACCAAATTGCAGAACAGGGAAATTAATTGAAGATATAGACACAAAACTAGTGAACTATACTCGAGAAGACTTCTGCTTTATTTTGATCGGCGAAGAAGATTTTCGTAAAACAAACAATTACTACAATATTGTTGTTCAAATAAGAGAAGCTTTAAGTAAAATACAACATACGAACATAGTATTATGTCTTCCTACTTACAAGAACGACGCAGTGATATTTAATTGGAGGATTGAAACCTTCAATAATATGTTGTATCTGGATATTCAAACACATAATTATGCAGAACTTCTTGACTCAAATTTGGATTTATCCTATGATTGTAGTATGTTCTCTAAGCACACTGGTCGTCTGAATAACAATTGAATTAGAAATATATACCAAAACTTAAAATGGTTAGTGGATGAATATTTCTACGATTGTACCAAACAAATTATGATGACTACTAACGTTCAACATGATGATACCCTAGGAACAAACTCGTTAGAAAATTCAGATTTTTTTCGTGTATAGTAGTAACATTAATATTGTTCATCAAAATATTGCTGGCCTTTTAAAAAGTTGGACTTGCTAACTATTCATCTCCAAGAGTTATCCAAGACACACGGCATTGACGTAGTCTGTACCACGGAACACTTTATGATGTTTGGTCATGAAAAACTTTTGAACATACCAAACTACAAGTTAGCCGCCTGTTATGCGAAAAGAGCAAAGAAACGTGGAGGAGCGTGCATTTTGATAAGAAAACGATCTTGAACACAAAGAACAATTGAACATTTCACGCTATTCCATATAAAATGCTATCGAATGTTGTGGTATAGAATCGGTTAATCAGCAGTTAATTATTCTATGTATATATAGGCCACCAAATTCAAACAATCTCAATTTATTCTATGAAAATTTAGACATTATTTTAAAGATATTATGTTGATAAGCCCAATAAGAAAATAATTGTATGCGGGGATTTCAACATAGACACGTTAAAAAGAAACAATATGACTCTTGACTTCGAATATTTTCTCTTAGGCTACAATCTCAAACTAGAATTACGCCAACCAACCCGGTTATGCCGTAATAGTTGCGTAGATAACTTTGCGTGTAGTTCTCGGTTAAAATGTAAATGTGAAGTTGATTGAGTGTGATTGACTTTGCGCTGTCCGATCACACCGCACAGATATTGGAAGTCAAGGTAAATAGAACTTGTCGAATAGGATCTTGGCGCATTAGAAAACGAGATATATCAGTGGATAACTTAGTAAGGTTCAAAAACTATCTTCATTGTCTATCTTTTTCCGACATATACGTACAATAACGAAGATGCAAACGATGCGTATGACCGCTTTCTTGAAAACTTTCGTTTATTATATGACCTATGCTTTCCCTACAAACTAGTAACTATAAAGGCAAATAAAAATATTAAATGGGTATCACGTAGTATACGTGTATGCAGTAGAAAACAGCGACATGTATTATGGAAATATAGGCATAGTCCATCGCATGCAAATAAGAATAACTTTAAAAGTTACTCAAAAAGATTTCGGAAAATTATTAAGCACCCAAAAAGCACAAAACGATTACTACATTAACACATCTAGTAACAAATCTAAGGCATCTTGGCAGATTATTAATAGTAAAACTCGTTCTGCCGAACCAATATCTCAGATCAATATGCACGACAACATAATGAATGATCCAAGAGAAATTGCTAATGCTTTCAATCACTACTTCATTGATCAAATAAAATAAAAAAACTAAAATCTTACCTGAAACTACTAAATTAGTTAGCAATCCTCACTCAATGTTTATGCCTCCAGTATTGCCCCAAGATGTGATGAGAGCAATACATTCTTTAAAAAATAAAAATAGTGTCGGGTATGATGGTATAGCTACTAAAGTTGTAAAATATGTTACTGGTTGTATTTCTGTATATCTAAGTCACATTATAAATTTATGTATATGCTCTGGTGTTTTCCCAAATGCCTCAAACAGTTATCGTCAAGCCGCTTTTTAAAAAGAACAATAACGAAAATTTAGCTAACTACAGGCCAATAGCCCTAATTCCTGTTTTCTCCAAAGTCATCGAAAAGATAATTTATGAATCGGTTGATAAGTTTTTAAATAAATATAAAAATTTATGTGATGAACAGAAGGGTTTTAGGAAATACAAGGGTATTAATTAACGGCGACATATGAACTATTAAATATTATAATGAAAAACGTAGACAATAAAATACATAAATGCGCAATTTTTACTGATATGACCAAAGCCTTTGATTGTGTTCATTACGAAACCCTGCTTAGTAAGCTAAATGTCTATGGTATTAGAGGTAACATCCAGAACCTCATAAAATCGTATCTTAGCGACAGCAAACAATACACAGAAATAACGACAATTTGCGTTAAGACTAAGCGTGAAAAGAAATATTTATCTGAATACAGAATTATCAAATATGGTGTACCACAGGGCAGTGTGCTTGGCCCACTGTTTTTGCTCTATATAAATGACTTGCCACGTTACATTCAGCATGCAATGATCTGATGATGATAGCACCGCATTAATAAAATACACTGACGCAAAAAATATGAATTTGACATAAATAATACACTTAAGGACATAGTAAATTGGCTTGACATTAACAATTTAATCATAAATTTATCGAAAACTAACATAATGCATTTTTATCAACGCTCACGGGTACAACAAATGACTATTGATTACGACGGACAAAAAATTTATCAAGTAACAGTGGTGAAATTTTTAGGTATATTAATAGACAGTCAGATAACATGGAAACCCCAAGCCGAAAAGGTGTGTAAAAAACTAAGCACTTCTGCTTATGTGCTATTCAATTTAAGCAAAAAAGTGAGTACAAATACGACATTGGTAGCTTACCATGGTTTAGTGGCATCAGTTCTGCGATTTGGAATTGTATTCTGGGGTAATTGTAGATTGAGAGAACAGTACATGTAGTTTTGGTCGGACTGCTGGATCCATCCCAGGGTATTGTATTATCGTTGTTTTAAATTTGTCATGTATTTCTTGTATATACGTATCTGTGGTTAGGTTTTGATCTGCGACAACTAAGGTCTCAATATCATTTTCGAGCGTTAGGATTAAGGATTTGGTTTGTGTGGATGTGTGTGCTGTTTGTGTGTAAGCTTGCGATTGGTTATATGTTAGAGGCTGACTATTAGGATGTAATTGAGTGAGCGATTGTGGTTGTTCTTGTAAAATATTTTCGTTTGTGTTTTGTGTGATAGTGTTAGTGTCTGCATAGTTTTCTGATTCTTGTCGCAATTGTGTGCGTCCTTCTTCTTTTAACTGATCTAATTCAACTTGCGATAAGAGTTTATTCCTAACCATAGTTCTTCGTTGATCTGATACTCGTTGTTCTGAAACAGAAATCTCAGGATTGACTAGAAAAACGTTCATGCAGTTGTTGTCTGTACATGGTCATGTCAGTCTCTATTTTAGTGATGTGTAGATAAGTTCGCATGATGAATAGGTTAACTTCTTTGCTCCATTTCATGCGAACTCTTGCTTTTCCAGCCTTGGTGGACCCGGGTAAGAAGGTGCCTCCCGCACAACATTCAAGGCCGGAGTGGGTGAAACTGAATTAAAACTAGTTATGGTGGACGATGCTATGGGTGAAGATGGTATTGATGACGATGATGTTCTTGAAGGTGCGTACGATACTGTACTTGAACTATAAGGCTCTACAGGGGTGTCTGTCTGGTTTGTCAGTCTATCACCATCGTTGGTTTCGGCTGTGGCATCTTTGTCGGTGGGAGCCCGCCTGTTCAGCTCCTCACCGCTGACGGTTCGCATGCTGAGACACCCAGCGTCAGCTGGGTGTCTCACCGCTGCCCCGGGCAGCGGTCCTATACGTTTTCTTTTTGAATGAGTCTCCATTTTAAGTGGGTTTCCAGAGCCACGTTAGCCACGCCAGTAATTTCTCATTCGTGTGTCCGCCCCCCACGTGATTAGATGGTCAATCAGGACGTGTGGTTGTTTAGGGGGCTTATTATTATTATTATTTTCGGTTCTTTACGTTTCTTCTCATTTAAGAGTGTTTAAGAAACCTACACACGGGTCGGGACCAAGTATGTAAGGCGAAATTTACATAGAAAAGGTGGATGACAATGTTGAAGAAGCCAGGGACTTTCGGTTGATGCGACAGGCGTTAAGAATGGTAGCTTTTTGGAGCATGTAAAGTGTGTGAGAAGGCTCTGTAGGGTGTTAAGACTTTGTGTGAGAGATTTTGTATTATTATTATAAAAAATAATTATTAATTTGGAAAAAATCAAAATTACCGCGCGAAACAATGCAGTATCGATGAATCGTGCGTGCATGCGTAGTTATAGAGTTTTATTGTACCGGCTAGGGCTGCGCAGGGTAGGCTGCGCAGGCCGTTAACTGATAGGTAGGTATTTAGGTAGATAATTGAAACACTAGGATAAGTTTATACATATAGTTAAGATAGGTAGTAGTAACACGGCTAGGTCGCAGGTAAGGTCCTAAACACTGAGTGTTGAGCACTCGCACATATAGAATAGGAAGGTACCGTCGTGGTAGCACGTGACAGACGTGGGGGCCTGCTCAGCACAGGCTCAGCAGTAGGCCGGACGGCCTTCGCAACACGACCAGTAGTGAGTGTCGGTAGCACGTGGTGGTAGGCCACAGGTAGGGAGGCCTTCTTAAGACCATGGCAGCGTGCGCAGGTAGAGTGCAGCACAGCTACGCATCAGCTGTAGGTAGCGTGCAAGACCGGGTAAGGGGTCCAGCCCTCAGCCCGTACGGAGGACCCTGGAAGGCGCGTTAGAGAGCCCATGTTAGATGCAGTGCGAATAGCGGCAGGCCGCATGCGATTTGCCAGCTTCTTCCCCCATTTAGCGACCAAGGAGCGGTATGGGAAGTAGATCAGGTGAAAGCTCAGCACATCGCAGCGGTTTACAGACAAGAGATTATGAACTTAGCGTGGCACAAAAGCGGATGCTAAACTTAAGTTAAGTATGTGAACACGTGACCATTAAACACAAAATAAATATGACCATAGCAGATGGCTCACTAATCACTAAGAATAACACAGTGAGGCACTACACCATCTCGATGCAGTAGCAATACATACATATTACAATCTCCTAATCGCTGGATAACTCACAGCCGCGTGTCCGACATTGACACACACGAAATCAGATACTACATAGGTGATAAAATCAATATAGATTATCCAGCGCAGAGGGTCTAGTATAATTATCAAACAAATGTGGAACTTACCCTAGGTCGGGGCACACAGAATTCTGAGGGTCAGGGGATAGCTATCGTCAGCTCTGCAAGTGGAAACGAAATGACATAGCGTCTCCGTTAAGATAGCGTTGTTCCCCGTTTTTAGTGATGTGGTTAGGAACTTACTAATTGTGATGTTTTAGCATTACTCAACTACTTGCAGTTGAGAATGCTCACAACGCTACATTATCGAGATAAATTCTATAAACATATTGAGTGTATTTACTTCTGCCACACCCCTAAAAAAAGGGGTATGTAATATATGGCATAATAACAGATAGTATAATATCACTTGAAATAACGTTCACATGATATCATTTTCATATGATAAAAAAAAAAACTAATATCATGTGATCTCATGCTATATTTCACTTTCTTTTGCTCTAATAACATTTTGTATAACGTTATTTTCATATAAATTTCAGTTTGTATAATGCTCTTTTTCATAGCGTTCTGTTGACCTAATTTTCAGCCAAAATTCTGTAATGAATAAGTAAATATCAGGAAACATCATACTGTTATAACCTCATCTAACACAAATGATTCAGCAAAAATAGGTGGTTCTGGTGTTCGGTAATGGTCACTGTTCTAACCTAACCTAACCCAAATGATTCATATTATCTGCAGATTTTGCAAAAATGTTGACGTTTCTAAATTATATTAAACGTTACTTGTAGATTTTGAATATTACTCGTATAGTAACTGAATATTAATTCAAATGTGCATTATAGATAATGCTCATTATTCCATATAAAATTAGGTAAAATTAAATTATGTCAATAATTCATTTTAACATTTCATCGTTATATTAAAAAATGGGTACCACTTCATCATGATAGATAATTCTTGTTCGTTCCTTTTAACTGTTTACCCTCAAACTTACAGATAACCTTTTCCCACGCTTCATGTTGAAGAATGTGAAAACAACAAAAATATAAAGATTTTAAAAAATAAAAACAAATTGAGGGTAAGCAGTTAAAAGAAACGAACTAATAAATCTCCATCGTGATGAAAGTTGCATAAACTATTATTCAATCCTAGTGTGACTAAAGAGAAATATTTATAGTTTTCAATAAAATGTACTTAAAGTTATGCGTAATTATTATTACATAGTGTTTTTACAATTATTTACTTTTCAACGCTTGGAAATTTAATTTGTGCAAAGCTTATAATTACACTTTGCTATGTATTTTTGCTCAGGCGCTTTTATAAATTGCCCGAGAATTTTAAACTTGACATAACAAGTTGTGACTAGTTATTTCAAGTTTATTGCATATTTAATGGTAAAAACAACAGTACAATTATTTCTAGACACTTATTTGTTAATACAATAAGAATTATCTACGTAAGTTTCTTCATATTTTAACTTGGGGTTACTGGAGAGATGGTCTACAGCAACGTGAAAATGAAGTGTCTGTACTCTTAACCTTTCAAGGTACTTTTTTTTAAAGTATGTACAAATTGAGTACATATTGGGTACAAAAGTATTATAAACTTATAAATGAAAAAATGGGTGCTGCTGGGGAGCATGACGCTAAATGTTTGCAAAGCAGACACAATAGTTAGACACTTGCCGTGTAACGCACTGACTGAATGTTAAAGTGTTAAGTTGTCGTGAAACAACATTTATCTGCTGAAAAGGACCTTTTTAACGCAGCCGTGAGGCACACAATCATGAACTAAGTAAAGGAAAGAAAAAAAAAAACAAATAAAGAAAATGTATTTTTTGGGACTCGCACAACGAGCTTATTACAGAAACTTAATATTAATTAACACAAAGCGAATAAAATACAATATTATTTTTTCCTTATTTTTTTGTCATCTTTTTTTTTGTGTCTGTCCAAATATTAATTTCACTACCTCCACTTCGAGATTACCCCGGCAGGCAGTGGGCCTGAGGGTGGATGAAGTAGATCCCGAACGGATGTCTGCAGCGTAAACCGGGTGGACAGTCGCTGGAATCATTGCAGGGTGTAAAACCTAAACAATTAATTAGGTACATGTTTATTTATGCCAATGCTTTAAGTAATTTTGTTAGTATTGACCACTTCAGGGTTGCATAGTCAGAGCTCACTGTAGTAGCACATTCACGATCAAAATTGAATGACGTAAAAGCTTAAGTCTATCTTCAGAGGCTTTCATTTGCGTATGTTCGTTTGCGGCTTGACGCTTAATGTCTTAAATAGTCAAATCTGATGACGAAAATGTGGGCCGAATAACACCGTTATAACAAATTACGTATCGTTTTTAAGATATGAAATAACGTTGGAAAAGTTCGTATTGTATAAGTTACGTATCAATCAATATTATCGTAAGTATATATTTTTTTTACCATTTTCTTATCATATTTGAGTCATATTTATTTTATTAAATTGCAAGGTTACACACAATTTAATGTTGACATCGTTATTTTAAATTTTATAAAATTACACAAAAAAAAAACTTTCGTTTGATGTATCAATGTCCTCAATAGTCCAACTAGTTAACAAAATATTCAACAAAAACAGAAAAAGATTTTACGATTAGCGACTTATTGGTTGCCGGTTTCGATATAATACATTCTCTTAATGATGAAGAAAACCGTACCAAAATCTGTTGCGTAGATTAGAATAACAACGCGGTCACAATGACACGGACATACACGAAAGAGAAAAGTTTACTATGATTAAGATAAATGTTTTTTATGGATTGAAAGACTGACAAAAAAACATTCATCATTTTAGGTCAGACTCTACAACTTTATAAAATTATCGTTACCTGCCAAGTGTCGGTTGTAAGCAGCTACATGAGCCACCAGCGTCACGAACGTGAACAGCAGCGCGACTTGCAAGCACTTCATGATGACAAACAGTAACACTGCTGGGCTAGAGAAATGCTCTAAATATACGTGTAACGGCTATAAGTACTTATAAGTTTTAAAACAAATTGATTGGTGTCCATAATAATTGCTTTATTTAATGTATGGCATGCATAATACTGATTTGCCCACGGTTTTGTCCAATTTAGTGCAATTACAAACCAAAGACGAATTACGTTAACATAAAGGCGCTCCCTCACTGGGAGCATTCGCCTGTAATGTAACAGTTCAGATTCTAGCATTACATCGGTGAGTGAAAAGAACCAAGGCAATGGTAATATTGTAATGCTCAAAATCGAATCTTGGTGTTACATTAGAATGCTCCCGGTGAGGCAGCGGAGCGCTTTAAGGTTGAACTAGTCGCGGGCTCGAACTCACTGGTGGGCGGGGCCAAAATGCACGCTTTCTTACCTGAAATCGGGTCCGATAGAGATAGTATCAGTGATGAGCAGTTAGGCGCTGGTTTACATGCACAACGTATAGTTCGCATGCACACAAACACCGTTCCGAACTATTTTAGTAAACGAACTAAAAAATTACGAAATGTCCTTTGGAAAATCGAGTTTTATGAAAAAAAAACACTGCATTAATCAATCACAAATAAAGTTCATTAAACTCTTCAATAGTTGACCTTTGTCGGTGCTGACTTTGTATTGGAGATTTTACACTTCTTTTATTACTTATTTACGCCCAAAGTTGCTTTAAAATTAGCAAGAAAAAGGAATCTTTGTTGGCTCCTAACTTTTTAATGGCTCTTTATTTTACTATTCTATTTCCATACAGAACATTTAATTATATTATACTAAATTAAAAATGAGACAAAACGATATCATATTTAACTTTGGATGTACAATGTCAAATAGTGGAGTAATATTCTCCGGAAATTTGTATGGAAAAAATATCGACTAGTGCAACCTTAAGGATTTATCAACGATATTTCTAAGATCGGCACGGATCGGATCGGATCGCAGTAAGCGATAAGGCCGCCTATTGTATATTTTGTAGTGTATTACTTTTTCTTCATGTAATGTACGAGTATATACTCGTATATATCTGGTGTACAATAAAGTCTATAAAAATAAATAAATAAATATATCGGCAACTCATTGGTTGTGATAAACGAAGCAAATGTCCGAAGGTTTTGAAGCGATAAAAGTAGAAAAATAATCGATTTCAGTAATTTTGTATGTTTAAACGATGTATTTATGATGAAAATGTAAACTGTATATGTATGATGAAAATGTAAACTATGTTAATACCGGCGAAATGTGGGTGTACTATAGGCACACTTCGGCCCCTTCGGGGAAAACAGGCGTGATGTTATGTTATGTTCGATGTTTAAATATGTCCAGAAAGATTTCTTTCAAAACTCACGACCTTTCCAAAATTTTAAACAGAGCTAGAAACATTTAGGGCTGATTTTTCAAGTGTCAGATAAAAAAAAATTTAAGTGTCTGTGGCCCTGGGCCGTTTCATCATTGGTCGGTAAGCACTCTGTACCGAAACGGTACTGCACTGCTTTCATTTAGAATTCCAAATTCAAATTACAATTCTATTGGTACGAGTACGAGAGCCCATAACCAAAATTTTTGCCTTATCGTTTTACGAACAAAAATTTATAAAATCGATAGATTTGGGTATGCTGAAATTAAAAAAATCCTAATTTCAGAAATTTTCCGCGTCATGTCTGACTTGACCGCATGTTTTTATATGTCAAATAAAAAATACTAAATATAAATCTATCTGATTTTCAGAATGTAGTTGAAAGATGGATTTTAGATACCGAAAACATAATTTTCAAAAACCAGTAGCGTCACACGTACCCAAGAGACCATTTGAGAAAATTAAAAATAAGGCAAAAAAAAATCCAACGCAATACGTCTGAAAATCTTGTTTTCATGTGAGCATTGGTCAGTTGTTGCGAATAAATTATTTTTCAGAAGAAAATGTGAACATCCTGTGTTGAAACCATTTTGAACGTGTTGAAAAAAATTTGCGGTCGGTAACATAGCATTTTGTTTGAAAACTATGTACATTTTTAATATCAGAAATAGGCTCCCATAAAACTGTGATGTATCCACCGAATCGGGTTTAGGATCATCAAAACTAACGATTTTATACGGTTTTGGCCGTAAAACGATGTGATTTGGTTTTGGTCGAGGACTCTCGTACTATATAATCTACTTGCATTTGCCAGAGTCTTCGCCCGCATGCATGTCGAAAATTATCCCACGGGAACATACTACCAGGATAGAAAGTATCCTCCAACCCCCCTGTATCCTGTGAGTCCTGTGTGTGTGTCTATGTAAACTGCGTTCGCAATTAATTTGCCAAACATGTAAACAAACATGAGTTTAAAAAAAACAACTGTAATACCTACACATAAGGTTCAGTTTGCGCTACAACTTCATATTTTTATGACTTTTAACAATACTAGTCGTTCTACAATCAACTTTATTTACACTTGCATAAAGTTGAAGTTTGTCGCCGTTATGACGTTAATCATAAGGTTTAAATTGCAATAATTAACAGGACTTCTTGAAATTGATTAAGCAAACTGCAACAAATTAAGTGTAACCAAATAAGCATAATTAATTGTGATCGGAACTATGGTTATTATCTTTGGTGCTACGTATCAGGATTTAATTATATTAATTGTATAACAAATTTATATAATTATATGTGTATTATATTAATTTGTATAGGTAGGTACTTATATGTATTGTTATCTATCAGAAGCAGGTTTATTAAAAAAATACGCACAACCAATCAACTGTATTTATTATTTTTAGCAAACATAACTTATTATAGGAAAACCTAACAAACTGATAGAATTATTGAGCAAATAATGAGCTAATCACTTGGCACCGAGAAAACACAATACTGAGATGGAGAGACCTCCGTCGCCGTTGGCTGTCGATCCAAAAAGGGAAGAGTGCTCCTCGCCGTCTGCAGTTGCCGCGAACTATCCCCACTCTTCATGCAGCTGTCTTGACCACGCCCCTCGTTCCTTCCAACTTCATCATTCTTCTAACAGTATATTATATTTATCTAATGCTGATTTTGCAGTGATTGTGCAATATTGTCGGCACCTATAATTAGCATTAGCCAAATTGTCACTTGACTGCGCAACACTACTCCAACCGGCAGCATTAGTCACTTCAGCTTCCACTCTCTTTTTCTCTATTCTTATGAGCCGTTGTCGCTCTGGTTCTGCACTATGCACTTGGTTCTGCTGAAGCTGCAACCGTCGAGTTCTGTTGCGTGGAGTGCGTGGACTACGTCTTGGAGCTGTAATCACATGAAAGTAAAGGTTTAGTTGAGATTAATTTGTCAAATACAGTTTATTAAGATTATGTTATCGTTTAAAATCATAAAATGAAATTGTTGAGAAAATTTATGTTTAGAATATTAAATGTATGTTAGATTTGGTGAACTTACTCTTACTCTTACTCGCTTGGCTAGACAGGTGGTGACTGGACAGCTTGTGAGGTGCTGGCAATGGGTTCGTCGTAAATGACTACCTCACTATTGTCTAGAGGCTGGGGCAATGGGGCTTCGGATTCCTATAAAATAATTAAGAAGAATAAATCATGAACACTATGTAAACATTATCAAAGTAATGTAATCTTTATTGTCACCTTACTCTACCTACTCGTATAACATACATACATATACTTACATACATACATATACATACAAATACATACATATTTATACATACATACATATACATATACATCATCACGCCTATAATCCCCGAAGGGGTAGGCAAAGGTGTTCTCCTGTTACAGGAGTTTATACAACCACGTTTTGTCGCTGGTAATAAGTACCTTGTAACAGGGGGTGAGCCTATTACCGTTCATCGGACGCATACCATTGTTCGTCAGTTCTTATGACTAGCTTTCCCGGCGACGGCGCGGAATTGTATTCTTAACCCATCTCTCCACGCCTTAGTCTATAACTAATGTTCAATAAAAATAAATAAACTCCCTGAAGGAATACTTAGCGGGACACTCAGTTCTTGGTCACCTTGTGCGAAGCTAGATCCTCCCATTACAAATATAAGCCTTTCTTCCAACTGCAATAAAGGCTGCAGGTTATCGACCCCACCACCAGTGCGAGATGCAGAAGCATTCCGTTGAGCAACTAGTTTCTTGAAATATTTATTAATATTTTCCTAGAAATATGCCCATATTTCTTTTCCGCCCAAACCTGAAAACAACAAACAAAAAGAAAATGCAATGAAACAGCAAATAATAGAAGGATAATTTTTATTTGTGGGGGACGGATTAAGAATACAAGTCCTCCTCGTCACCGGGAGAGCGAGCCGTAGCAGCTGACAAACTCTGTATAATACCTAAAGAATGGCAACAGGCCCGTCACCTATTCCATGGGACCGAATACCAGTGACGAAAGTAGGTGTACAGACCTCATGTAATAGGAGAATATCCCTGCTTAACCCTTTGGCAATAATAGGTCTATGTAATTATATGGTCTCGCCCGATACCATGTTCGAGAGTGGACGTGTTTTTCTGTACTAGTTGAAAATATAAGTGGCATACACGCGACTATAGCCCGTAGTGGTGCAAACGGAGTTCACCACTCCCGTCTGCCTTTTTTACGCCGCCCCGCTGCTCACGATGCCTCGCACACAGCGCTCGCCGCCACCGCTTAAAACTGCTGTATTAAAATCGCCCGCGTCCGTACAGAAATCGCCGCTGGCCTCAAATCTCGACACAGCATCATCCGAGCTGGAACATAATGCTCTTTCGGGCAATCAGGAGCGAATTAAAGACATCTTCACTAACGCGAACCGTAGAACAAAACGCCGTCTCGGCGATGGTACATTTTGTGAGGATAGCGATTTGGACAACTCGCTGTTCTAATCCGAAATAACTAAACTTTTCACCGACTTTCAGTCCAAACAAAACCAAGAGCTCGCTTGCCTTAAATCTAAAACGAATGAAATATCGGAACAGAACACTAAGATACAAACATCTGTGGAGTTTGTTGGAAAGTATGATGAACTGATGGAAGGACTGGATGCAACTGAACGTGAAAATTCCACCCTTAAAAGGCAGATTTCCTCGCTAGAATCCAAAGTTGATTATCTGGAACGCTGCTCTCGCTCTGCTTTTCTTGAGATAAATAACCTGCCTACAGCACTGTCTCAGAAAGTAAGGAATCGTTAATGAAAGACCTCTGTAAGATTGGGACTGTGAATAATGAACAAATAAAATCATCGGAAGTCAATAATATTTACAGATTGAAGGCAAAAAAAGACTCTCGCACCGATGGTACTGCTGTTGCGGAATTTAAATCATCAACCTTGAAGGAAAATGTTCTAAAAGCCACCAGAGACTATAACAAGCAAGGCGGTAACAATAAACTGTCAACTGCCAGTATAGAGCTGCCAGGCCCGCCGATACCTATTTACTTAGCCGAGTCCCTAACCTTCTTTGGCAAACATCTTTTTTACCTGCGCCGCAGACTCCAGAAAGAAGGTAAATGTGATAGCTGCTGGCACAGCTACGGCAAAATCTATATAAAAAGTGCGAAAGTGATCTATATAAACTTTTGGGCGCCGCCTTGTGACTAAGTTCCTCTAAAATTACCTTTATTTTGCCTCTTGGTTATACTTGTCTTAGTTTTATTGTTTTATTAGCCGTGTTCCTTCCGTTGCCTGTGCCGGGGCCGCGATATCCCTTTCGGACAAACTCGCAACCCTGGCAGGCATTGGCCCTTACCGGACGGCAAGCTACCCATTGCTCACCGTCCGCAAGCCCGCGCCTACGGTGGCCGGAAGTCGGCTCGTGACTCTCGACGGGGCGTCTCCTGCGGCGACTAGGGGCACGAGGGCGCGAATCTTGCCTCTCCCTTGCGCGTTCCGCCTCCTCCTTCGCAAGCATTACTGCTTCGCAGAAGGAAGTGACGCCTCCCATGCACCCTCGCTCCGAACCATGGCCTGAACCACGGCCGGACGCGAGAGATCGCCGCCGCCGATCACTTCCGTGAGGACACGGCGGTGCTCCGCCCAAGCCGGGCAGACCTCCACCGTATGCTCCACCGTGTCCTCCGGGCGATCCACATAGTGGTGACACCCGGGCGTTTCCTCCCGCCTTATGCGGAACAGGAAGCTCCCGAAACAGCAGTGTCCGGTGAGGACCTGCGTCAGGCGGAAGATGAGGACGCCGTGGCGCCCCTCTAGCCACTTCTAAAAGAGGGGACTTATCGCCATACCCACTTATTGCTCAGCGCTGTGTTGCGACAATCGCACTCTCCATGCCACCATGAGATCCCGACGGAGCTCTGTCCGCTGTGACGTGATTTCTCGCGGCAGCGGAGTTACGCCCCGGCATTTTGCCTCCTCGCGATACTCCCAGATGTGCGTGAGGTCTTTTGGCTCCAGATCCCATGGCGGTAGTCCGGCAAGAAGGCTCGCCACCTCACAGGAGACCGTGCGGTATCCTCTGACCAGCCTAATGGCCATGACCCTTTGAGACGCGTTCAATCGGCGGGCCGGTCGCAGCCTTAATGAACGAGCCCACACCGGTGCTCCGTAAAGGGCCATGGACCGCACGATCCCCGCGTAGACCCTCCGGCAGGAGGCGTTTGGACCCCTTAGATTTGGCAGAAGCCGCTTCAAAGCACCCCCGCCCTCTCCAGTTTGGGAGTCAAACGTCGGAAGTGCTCAACGAAATTCCACCGGCTGTCGAGGACGAGTCCCAGGTACTTCATCGTTGACTCGACACTGATGTAAACCCCTCCCGCCGTTATCCGAGAACCCGACAGTGGCGCGTTCCGAGGACCATAATAACACATAGCCTCGGACTTGTGCAAGGCCACTTCGAGTCCCAATTGCCGGATCCTATCTACGATTATCGCAACCCAGCGTGTCGCCAGTTCGGCCGCTGAAACCCGAGCACCCTGAACCCTTTTGAGGTAAGTACAAGCATATCAAATTTCAGTTTTTTGACAAAAAAAAGTTCCAGGTCACGAACTTCGTTTACTTCTTGTAGTGATGGCTGGTGCAATGTGTATTATTGCATTGTTGTATTGCGAGAGAATTGCATATATGTAGTAACATTTAAAAACATTAAGCGACATTTTGTTTACTCTAAGTCTACACCAATCCGCCATTCTATCGAGATCAGCCTGCAACAATGCGGCATCCAAGTCTGTCACTGTTGGTCTCATGATTTTAACGTCATCAGCAAACAGGTAGAAACTTGAGTTTCTGAAGAATAACGTTATGTCGTTATTGAAGATGTTAAAGCCTAAGTGCGAGCCCTGCGGGACTCCCGACGTTCTGGAAAGGTGTCCGAGTGACACCTTTCTGGTGACCGTTGATTACCACTTTTGAATGTCTACCAACGAGGTACGCATGGAACCATTTGAGCAAAAATCCCCCTTTTCCCAATTGATTTAGTCTTTTTCGTAGTATATTACGGTCAACCTTATCAAATACCTTACTAAAGTCTATGTTTAAAGTGTCTACCCGGATTCTTTTATCAAGAGACTCTGATATGGGACATAAAACATAAGATTTGTAGAGGTAGATCTTGAATTGATAAAACAATGTTGGTGGGTTTTAATACTTTGTTTAACATGTGCATTTAGGCTTTTAGTTACTAACGGTCTTACCACAAAAAACATAGACGCGGCTTAGACACGTGTTTAGCAGTTGTTTAGCAAAAGTGATACCACAAAACCATGTTTAGCCGTTGTTTAAGGTTAGACATGCTTTAGACGTTGTTTAAATTTAAATAAAAACGAACCCCTGTTTAACACGTGTATAACCCTCGCCAGTCGCCATACTGCTTTCTATCAGTACATAAATTGCAATTGATATCTTGGATTATGCTGATTTTAATGATTTTAATGACATAGAATTTGTGGATAACTGTCGTGATCAAATGTACCGAGTGCGAGTGAATCATTTCGAACATTACAATTAATATAACTTTAGAAAACTGTATTAGTTCACAAAGCTTTTGGAAAAAAAATTGATAACCTTATAAAAAATGATATTCCACATTATTCTCGCGGTAGATGCTTATACCCTCAAATTCAAGTTGCCTGTGCCTTACGAAACTGGGCCCGCCATCAGGTAAGCGCCCTTTCGTTATTGTCTTTTGTTTTTGTCGTAATTACCGGTTGTCATTGTACAGCTGTGTGCCTTTTTGCATTTTCGGTTTCGTTCCGTTCCGTTGTTAATGTACTTACAAAACACTATTAACATTTATGTCTACACCAGCCGTATGGTGACCAATGGCGGACTTATTTAATTAAATAGTATTTATTTTCAATTTTCCAATTTAGTTATTTCGTAAAAATAACTGAAACAAATAAATTTCAATAGGAAAGAGAAAGGCTCAACAAATGCAATCTGCTTCAAACGAAATGTTTTTTAGGGTTGCCAAGATAAAACAAGGATATGCCATTTTACATAGTGTTTTGCTAAATAGACGTTAAACATGTATTTTTGGTAACGAATTTTAAACACTTGTTTAAGCAGTGTTTATCCTTTAGACATTGTTTAACTAAACATGTGTTTAAACGTTGTTTAATTTATTTTTTGTAGTAAGACTGTAAGTTTTCAAGTATTTTGCCGAATATGTTTAAAATAAAGATGGATCGATGGATGAATACTTGTTGCCTCTCTCCTGATTCGAAAATAGGGACTGCTAAAGCTTCTATCCACCACCAGCCTATTGAAAATAAGTTTAAGAGGTTTTGTTTGTGCTTTTGCACATCTATTTGTAAATACGGGCGGAATACCGTCACTTTCAGCTGCACCTGTACGCTCATACAAGGATCTTAGGGATCAGAATATTTCCTCACAGAATCTTACAGAATCCGGACGGGGCAAGACAGCTATCAACATGATTTGACGAATTTAAAGTCGACGAGGTATTGTAGACTTGTGCCAAGTTCTCGGCAAATAAATGACAAATTTCGCGTTCGCTTGGTGCTGTCCTGTTCTTGTCACACATGTGTGCTGGGTAAGTACTCTTGTTTTCCTTTTTATTCTTAATAAATGTCCGGAACATTTTTGGGTCCTTTGCAAGAGCTTCTTCCATTCTAACCATATAGTTTTTGAAACAAAACTTCCATAAGACTACCACATCCTGGACGCAGTGTGTGGTATTCCGCTACATGGGACATCTTTTAGTTCATTTACGTGGTATCGTACCATAGAAACCACACTTTTAGTATAGGTATTTACCTTATGACAATTACTCATATATTATTACTAACTATCGCCCGCGTGGACGTTGGAAATTATCTCACGAGAACGTACTAATGGGATATAAAGTGTCCGATATGTTAATCCAGGCAATAAACTATCTGTGTGCCAAATTTAATCCAAATCCGTTGAGCCATTTTTTCGTGATTGATTAACAAAAATCCAACTTTCACATATATACGTATAATATTAGTAAGATTTATTGTAAAACTTAGATACAGCGAAAGCATATTTAATCATGATTAATTAATTTCGTCATCCTTTAAATGTCCAAATGTGATCCAAGCCGCTCATATCCAAGCCTCTTGGTTAAGGATACTTACGGCACATCAGATGCCCATCTTGTGCAGGTAGGCAGAGCAGGCCGTCTTTCACGCAGTCGCTGTGATTCTGGCAGGTATCTCCATCACCTGAACAATTAATATTATCTATTAGTTAGCACAACCCTTAAAAAATCTGTGAAGTATCGGCTACCGAAGCGGTTGAATGCAATTAAGGGTTCGATTACATAAATGATATTTTTTTCCGTAAATTGATTCAAAAAAACACTTTTACATGTCAAAATTCAATTATGTTTTCAAAACTAGATGAGTTCGGTGTTTCCTAACTGACTACACTGTGAAGAAAGACCGAAACAAACTCAGAGGTTAAAAGGTATCTTTTAAAGTTCATCTTGGTCAGGCCACATGAGGACCATGCAGGTTTTTGTCTGAGATGGTTTATGAGGAAGAAACCATACAGATTTGAGTGAACCAGTCGAGTCAGTGCACGTCCAGACTTTACACGTATTTGTGAGTAATCGTGTTGCTCAACTCAGAACAAAAGAAGCTCAACAAATTAAAAAAAATGAAAATATTCAAACTGCCAGATTATCATTAAAACCTTTTTTTTTTTCTAAATGCGTTTGCTGCGGTGCTTAGCCTTTTGAAAGTTTATTTTTATGTAGGCCCCACTGAACCTCAGCATCCAAAGTTAAGCCCAAGAATACTCTGCTATATTCAGGATTCAATTCTTTGCCCTTTATCAACAGGTTATTTTTCACCTGCCTAACGTGAGGGAGCGTAAACTTAATGTACTTGGTATTTTTTTCATTAAGGATTAAATTATTAACATTAAACCAGTGTAGATACTTCTTTTGAAATCAAGCTATTTACATCGTCAGTAACCATAAATGTTGCGTATTTAAAGTTGTATCCGTTTCAGCCCGTTCTCACTTGCTGGGTGTTGGTTCCGTTTTTTTAACGGATGTCAAATTTAATAACATTTGGTTGGAGAGATTGTCGGGGTCATGCGACAATAAGTGGGAATGGGCCGTATGTACAGTTCACAAATACTTACAATGAGAAGCGACATGTCGCTGCACGCACTTTAAAAGAGCTATACATTATAGAACTTGTGATACGTACATTTCAGTGAGATAATAATATATACAAAATACGTACTCGTATGGCATAGTAAGTGCTCCACACAATGCGTAACACTGCGTTGGGATGCGCTGCGCTGCGCCGCGCTGCGCCATGTTGTGAACCTACGCTTATAATTTATGGAAAAGATAATAATTAAAATAACTCTTATTACTTCGGCGGTTTGAAGACTTTAGGTTGTTAGCAGCTACATGAGCCACCAGCATCACGAACGTGAACAACAGTGCGACTTGGAACAACTTCATGATGACAGACAGTAGGTAACACTACTGAGCTAGAGAAAATGTTCTATATATTTCTTACTTTTAGCAGCTATTTATAGTACAAGTTATTATCCAATGATAATTGATTTGTGTCTTAAATGCCTGAATAAATTAGATTGGTTAAGCTCCATTTCCAGCAGGCAATCATCTTTTACAAGAAAATAACAGAATAATTGCCCTTCAAGATTGTTGAAAGTCATTATCCTATGAAAAATTTAATTGATTTGTGTCCACAGTAAAAAAAAATTTTTTTTAATACAGCATCAACTATAAAAACCATGAACACAAATCAATTCAATTATAAAGGAAATTGTATCGTGTAAATGGAGCTTAACTAATCTGATTTCTAGATTAGATAACTAATAAGAAAACTCCGTGTGGTGCCGGACTTAAAGAAAAGCACTACCCATACCCTTACTAGAGAATAGGCAGCAGCGTTCTCTATGCATTTTTAATACTATACTGCGATCACCAACCCACCTGCCAAGCGTGGTGATTATGGCCCCAAAATGACAAGCACCAAAAAGAAATAGTGCCCGGCGGCCCACTTACCCTTGGCCACGGTAGCGGTCAAGGCCACAGTGAGGCAAAGGGTGCGACGGGTCTCCGCAAGAGATCCAACATACAATACGCGTACACCCCTGATCGACGAGAAGATCATCGAACTCGAGGAAGAATTGAGCAGGTTACGATGGGGTATAGTAGGGTTATCTCAAGTTCGAAGAGAGGGGGAGGACTCGATAATCCTCAAATCCGGGAACTTGCTCTATTTCCGGGAGGGCGACCAGCAGTCCCAAGGTGGTGTCGGGTTTATCGTCCATAAGTCCCTTGTGAGCGACGTGGTGAAGATCGAGAGTGTGTCGAGCAGGGTGGCGTACCATACTCAGAGAATTATTGAAATATAATCGCCGAGGGTGGTACAGGTTTATCCGTAGGAGAACCAAGGTAACCGACATAGCCCGAAGTATTGCCAAACTTAAGTGGCAATGGGCAGGGCACATTGCTCGCAGAACCGATGGCCAATAGGGATTAAAAGTTCTGGAGTAGTGACCGCGTACCGGAAGACGTAGCGTTGGAGCACAGAATCGGTCGAAGTGGCGGTGCTTGGGGGAGGCTTATTTCCAGCAGTGGACGTCTTTCGGCTGAAATGATGATGATGATGATGAAGAAAACTATAAGAGTAGGTTCACACCAAGGCATCGTGATGTATTAAGTTCTACTTGAATACAAGGTCAACTTTAATTAGCTAGTGAAACTCAGGAGGCGTGATGAATAACGATATCTAAACATGGTAAAACAAAAACCAAGTGGATGTAACGATTTATTTTGAGGTTATCGACCGCAAGTAGGGTAATAACTTGTGCACGCCACAATTGCGGCGATAAGTCCCCTCTTTGAGGAGTGGCTTGAGAGGCGCCACGGCGTCCTCACCTTCCGCCTGACGCAGGTCCTCACCGGACACGGTTGTTTCGGGAGGTTCCTGTTCAGGATAAAGCGGGAGGAAACGCCTGGGTGTAACCACTGTGTGGATCACCCGGAGGACACGGTGGAGCATACGGTGGAGGTCTGCCCGGCTTGGGTGGGGCACCGCCGTGTCCTTGTGGAGGCGATCGGCGGCAGTGATCTCTCGCGTCCGGCCCTAGTCTAGGCCATGGTACGGAGCGAGAGGGCTTTGGAAGCCGACACCTTCTGCGAAGCAGTAATGCTCGCGAAGGAGGAGACGGAGCGCGTGAGGGAGATGCAAATGTCGCGCCCTCACGCCCCTAGTCGCCGCAGGAGACGCCCTGGGCGTCAGGAATCGCAGGCCGATTCCCGGCCACCGTAGGCGCGGGCTTGCGGACGGTGAGCAATGGATAGCTCGCCCTCTGATAAGGACCAGGCCTGGGTCGATGGCGCGTTGTGTTCCACGTGCGCCTCAAAGAGATGTCAGCACAACGGAAGGGGTCCGCTAGGACCGATGCCTGAAGGGGGCGCGGGAAAGTCCGAAAGGGATACCGTGGCCCCTGGCAACGTACAGGCAACTGAAGGAACACGGGTGGGTTTTAGTCAGTAAGAGTCTGACACGCCCTCCAAGTTATTTGATAATTTCCCACACCCAAACAAAACTTGAAATGTCGGTAAACATAAATTCATCAAATCCTTTATTTTTATATCTTAACATGATAAAACATTATCGTGTTAAGATATCGAAATCACATCTGCGGAATTTCTCTATAGCAAATTTTATTTGACACTGTCTAAAATAGCACTTATGATGGCCGCTTCTCTGTGTCACACTGAGAAGCGACATTACTCTGGGCATCAGACATTACATTACTACGTCGCCGCTCCGCCACCACGCCACCGCCGCGCCTCTAAGCTGTATATACAACGTATTGCTGTATATGCAACGTTGCCAGCCCGCTGCCGCGCCACCGCCGCGGATTGTAGAGTGATATGATATAATCAAGTGGAGATGGCGCGGCGACGACGGCGCGGTGGGGGTGCCGTCTACATGAGCCCTAAACGTCAAACCGTGTGTATGGGTATGTTCTAGTATTTGTTTTTTTTTTTTTCTGGTGGTGTTAATAATACCGGCGAGTCTAACGGCGACTTTCCCTTGCCTAGTCAATTTCCTCTGTGAACCTGGATTTGCTGGTTAGCAGTTAGCCATATTTCATATCTCCATACAGTAATAGTGCCAAATTAATCAGCACAACGAAATATTTGTCATCTATTTCCGACGTTGTCTACTTTCAGAAAGCCCGCTCTTAAATGAGTTTTCTGTATTTTCACCCGAGGAGAGATGTGCGCTTTTTTAAATCTCATCAAAGAGATTTCAAGCCTTTCTATGACTAGTGTGTAAATAAATAAAATATGACACTATGAAATTAACATATTATTTCATTAAATTTTATATTTTTCACTACATAATTATCCTTAATACAAAACATATATTCAAAACATTATTTTGTGTATATTATATTTTTATATTGGCTGTTCAGAGGTTTTGTCTGTGCCTTTATTTACTTACACCTGCGCGCGCATCGCTAGCGGAAAAAACAAAACCAGCGCGCCATTTTCCATAAATATTTGTTCTATCGTTGTGTAGTTAATTATTATCAAAAATACGAAATCTACAGTATTTGTTTGTGTGTAGGAGCCATTAGACTTCATTTTATTTCGAGCCTCTTCCCATTTTCGGTAATGTTCATCGCGTTTTGTACTTATCTATGGCTGTTTTCTCCTCAGTAGTTTTGCAACGAGTTAATTTCGCTTGTAATGTGTCACCTATTTTGAAAGATGTTTGACGTTTTACTTTTAAACTTCGAGTTATTGCACTTTGAGCCATATGTGCAATGTGATAAAGTAAATATTTCGTTGTTTAAAGATGAGCGGCATGTAACAAATCATGTCATTTGGTACCATTGAGCGAGCATGGGTTTCAAAACTTTAAATGCATAATAGAATCACGTGCTAGTGGTTCTACTGTTTTACAATATTTATTTATACATAATAAAACCGAATGCTAGTGGTTCCAATTTGCAAAAAAATATTAGCAATTAATCTATGAATTTATTTTACGCATAACGATACCACAGAAACTTGGCTCCATTTGGTGTATTAAAAATTGTTAATAATACAAAAATGTGTAATTTATAATGATACCAAGTATGTGTGGATGTGTTTTGTATATCATGACATGGTAGTAATATCGTTCATTTGTTTGAACAATGAAGTCCCATTGTGCTGTGGTTCGGTTTTGCTTTATACGTAATGCTCGTTGTTGCTGTTGGTTCTGTTCTGCTTTTAGTGTGCCTTGTTTCTAAGGGAAAAATCATGTGGTTCTTTTTTGTATTTGAACATTTTGACCACTTTTAATAGTATTCTTCAAAAAAAGTAAAAAACTAAATTTGTCGTGTGGTTACATTTTGCATAAATACGGACATATAACGAAATTAAAAGGAAACCTATCACAGCTAAGTAGGCTGTACAGGTTAACGAGTAATAATCAACCAACTAAAATTTGCGCTTTGAAAAACATGATCTCCCATACATTCCGTATGAGAGAACATGTTTTTCAACTACAATGTTAAGTTTGTTCTTGGGATAAATTCATCCCAACTACGGAACCCTTCATTGTGCGTGGTCCGACCCGCACTTGGCCGGTTTTTATATTTCTTATTACACATATATTCTGCGATGTTTCGTCAGTTAACTTAGTTTGACCCTGTAGGTCTCTCTCGTCGTCCTCTTGATCTCGTTTTGGTGAACTATACGAGTATTTTGTCGTGCTCGCTTGCTAGCCACATTAACAAACATAACTGATTAAACATAGCGAGTTGCTTAAACAGTAGGATTAATAGATAAACACCCATAATATTATTGTAAGTCATTAATTTATTGTAAAATACAGCTATCGGCGAAAGCATAATTTTAATTATGATAAACTATTTTTTTCATCCTTTATTTGTCCAAATCTTATTCAATCTTCGATTTAAAATTGGTTGGCAATGCTTTTGCCCATCATCTCCACGTACGCAAACGGAAGAAAGTGTATCGCAGTCACTGTTAGTCTTGCAGGTAAATGAATCAGGATCTGAAAAATGTATATTATTAATTAATTAGCGCTAACCACCGTCTGTGGACTAGTAGTTAGACCACCTCATCTCAGACCCAGATATCGCGGGTTCAGTTCCCAGTGAGGGATAAAAATTCTGCTCAGTTTGGTTGGTGTTAGGGCTTGTTCTAAGTCCGCGTGACCATCCTACCACCATCTTATCTAAGGTCCGTATGTTCCTCAAGTCCAGTTTGATCTTCAATCAGTTGATCACTGTTTAAGTATAAAATCAGTACTTGAGCATCGGTCTTATTCCAGAACGGTAATCAATCTATACTTAGCTGAATCGAGACTCAAATCGAGCCTCAAGCAGAGATGTGCATCAGCCTGTTTTCGTTTACGATTTATTTTATTTACCAACTTGGTTCTGATTAAAGTAGACCATAAAAGCCCAGTTATTTAAGGAAATCAGCGATATTATTTCGGTCCCAAATAGTACAATCCCCCATTTATTGAAGTAAAGCTCTTTAAAATAAAGTTTAGTAATTTTGTAATCAAAATTGTCAAACTAAAAAGACTTGTATCTATGGCTATAAATTGGTATTTTATTTAAAATGTCAGTATGTCAGATATGTGAAAACATCAGTTTGTTGAAGCCGTTGCATAGAAAGAAACGAAAATACACAAAAATTTGCAATTATGGGGTTTATGGGGTGCCCACGGTTGTGTGATTGTCTTAAATCATGGTATATCATAGGTAGAATTTAATATTACACCACATCTTGTGAACATCTGTACCTCTTTTTAAAGTTTATACATATGTTTATATATATATATATAAATCTGAGAGGAACGAAAGTTCAGCCTTCTGTTTGAATGATTGTTGAATAAATTATTTTATCGATCTACTTGTTTAATTATATCCATTTTGACAATAATAATTTAAAAAAAAAACAACAATACAAAAACTCGACAACGCACGAACATAACAAAAATTGGCCATTTGTCATGAAAATCAATGCTGAAGCGAGGTCTCGACCACACTGGGTGATTATAGTTCAAATTACTGCTTGATTCGCGAACTGAGTAACGATCTAAAATAAAGCCAAACTCAGTTGAACTATGGTCAATGAATCTTTGCTTGAGGAACATTCTAAAATTAAAGCTAGACTTAAAACTAGTTTTAAACAGAGATCAATATTTGAGTTTCCTTCTGTAATACGGACTTTAGTCTGTCGCCATAACAACAAATGTTAACAGCTTGTTTGTGTTTCAGCAGTTAGAGTCATTTCCTCCGTGGTTGAGGATTCCAGGTGAAGCTCACTTCCACCTCCAGCCTGATTATCACTTACCATCAGGTGAGATGCAGGCCAAAAACTTCCCCGTGGTGGTTAAAAAACAAAATCTAACCCTTAAAAAATCTGTTAAGAATCGGCTATTGAATCGGTTGAATACAATTTAGGGTTCAATAAAATAAATATTGCACAATCAAAGCTGGATAGGTTTCAACCTGTTCCCGCTTGCTGGGTGTCAGATACGTTTTTTAACAGATATCAATATATATTTTGGTTAGAGAGATTGTTGGGGCGGACCTCAGAGACGAGGTGGCTCAGCGGTAACGGCCCGACTTACAAGTTGTAGGTCGTGGGTTCGAATCCAGGCAGGCGCTTTTCTTTGTGTAAATAATTTCATCACCACTGCTCTCAAAATGGTGAAGGAAAACATCGTGAGGAAACCGACATGTCCTAGAACCAAAAATTCGAAGACATGTTACATCTACCGACCCGCACTGGGCCCGCGAGGTAGATACAGCACATCCTCTCGCGTCCAAACAGTGGTAACATTATAGGTTGATTATGTAGACCGGACCTCCGACAAGAAGTGGGAACGAGCCATAAGGGTGGGTCAGTTCACAAATAGTCAGCGCACTTGATAAGGCTATACAATATAGATCTTGTGATATCTACATTTCAGTGAGATAACAATATGTAACAAAATGCGTAATACGCATTTATGTCGTAGCACGCCACACATTGCGTTAGAGTGAGGCGTCATTCGTGCGGCGTCGCAACGGATCAACACAATGTATTCCACATCTGCGTTGCGACGACGCACGACGTTGCAACGCAAGAGGGTGACGCACGACGTCGCAACACAAGAGGTGATTGCATGTTTGTCCTAGTTTGCCCCTCTAGCAGTGGAGCACTGTCCACTGCGCGTGTGACGACGCAACGCATAATGTGGCATATCACAAACATTTATATGTAAGACGACGCAACGCAACGTAACGCACTAATGACGCCTCACTCTAACGCTGTATTAAATAAAAATAAAACGCTGTTTTATACGTCAATAAATTTCTTGTAACGATTAAAAACCATAATTATATATTTTTTTTTTTTTTTTTGATTTGGAAATAATCAAATAACTTCTCCTGCTCTGGGCGGAGATAAGGCGTATCAGACTCTTACTGACTAAAACCCACCCGTGTCCCTTCAGTTGCCTGTACGTTGCCAGGGGCCACGGTATCCCTTTCGGACTTTCCCGCGACCCCGACATAATCAGTATACATGCAATCATTACGATTTTTACCTTATTATTCTGCAACCAACATATTAACGTAATAGTGATTAATTACTTTAGCCGAATAGATTTTTTTGTATATAGATTGTTGCTTCTTAATTTGCAGTAAATTACCGGCATGGTGTCATCGCGCTTCTCTTTCTATTCTATGCAGTCCGACAGTGACAGCGCTTTACCTGTTGTCAGGCTCTTAAAACCAAAAAAGAAAAAGTTTTGACATTGACATTTTGAAACTGACTTTTTGGACAGAACTTCATTCCAACTATAATTACCGTTCAAATCTTGGTTATCCGTTTTTTTAACGGATGTCAAATTTAATGACATTGGGTTGAACAGATTGTCGGGGCCGACAACTGACGAAAAGTAGGAATGGACTGTATGGGTGGATTAGTTCACAAATACTCACTATGAGACGCGACACTTCGCTGCGTGCACTCTATAAGAGCTATAAAATGTAGAACTTGTGATACCTACATTTATTTGAGAATTATTTAACAAAGTGCGTGACGCTGCGTCGCGATGCGCTACGCTGCGTCTTGTTGTGTATTCACCCGTTTTGTTTATAGAAAAGATAATAAATAAAATAGCCATAATTACATTCGACACTTGAAGACACATGAGTTACATGAGCTACCAGCATCACGAAGGTGAAAAACAGCGCAACTTGCAAAAATTTCATGATGACAAACAGTTATGAAATGTTCTAAATATTTCTTGCGTTTAGCTGATATTTATAGTTAAGTTATTATCCTATGAAAAATGTAATTGATTTGTTTCACAATTAAATTAAATTATAAAGAAAATTGCGTCGTGAAAATGGAGCTCTGATTTATTGATTAGACATAAGGGTAGGTTCACACCAAGTCACAGCGCGCCGCAACGCGATGTATTCATTTTTACATTAATTTATACAAGGTCAACTTTAATTTGTGTAACGTTTATTCAATCGGTTGGATGCATTTTTAAGGCTGACGCAGATTTGGGCGGACCACACCTCATTGTAAATATCCTCCCAAATCATTTTCGTGATTTTGTTTGAATCATTGCACACCTCAGGCGGGCCGGGCCGCACAGCACTTTTTTGGTTGGAATTGGATTTGATGTTTTTTTAACCGATACTTCAAGAAATTACACTACCTGCGGTCGCTAACCCCAAAATAAATCTTCACATCTATTTGGTTTTTAGTTTATCACGTCTCTGAGTTCCATTAGCAAATTAAAGTTGATCTTGTCTAAATGTAGAACTTAGATAGGTACATCGCGTTGCGGCCCGCTGTGCCTTGGTGTGAACATACTCTAATGTTTCCTTATTTAGTTAACTAATCCATAAATCAGATTAGTTAGCTCCATTTACACGATGCAATTTTCTTTTTAATTTATTTAATTTGTGAAACAAATCAATTCAATTTTTCATAGGATAATAACTTCAATATAAATATCTGCTAAACGAAAGAAATATTCAGAAAAAATCATAACAGACTGTTTTTAACATGAAGCTGTTGCAATTTGCGCTGTTGTTCACGTTCGTGATGCTGGTAGCTCATGTAACTCATGTGTCTTCTCGTGGTAAAAGTAATTATGGCTATTTTAATTATTATCTTTTCTATAAACAAAAAGGGTGAGTACACAACGCGACGCAGCGGCACGCATTTTGTTATATATTTCTCAAATAAATGTAGGTATCACAAGTTCTACATTTTATAGCTCTTATAAAGTGCGCGCAGCGACGTGTTGCTTCTCAAAGTGAGTAGTTCTTTCTTTTTTTTTTTTGGAGGTTCCGTAACTCAAAAGGAAAAAACGGAAACCTTAAAGATAATCAGAAGATTACTTCGTCATCCGTCCGTCTGTCTGTCTGACCCTTTTTTTCAGGAATTCTTGGAGGTATCAAGTTGAAATTAATATCAAATACGTCGGTCTACCGTCCCTTGAAGCTCTGAAAAAATCTTCTAAGGCAACCGCAAATAACAAAGCAATAAATATGCAATCGCAAATAAATAAGTAAATATGTATGTATGTGTATGTAGTTTGTAACCTATTTATGTATTGCTGTACCTATTTTAGTTATAATGCATTAGATTTTTTTTTTTTTTCTTTGTTCCTCTCAAATAGAGCACCTGCCACCTAATCTCTTCACCACCTTTGGTTAGCTGGTAGAGAATGCCTTAGGCGTTAAGTCCGCCTTTCTACTTTTTTGAGTTTGAAAAGTTTAAATAAATTAACCGCAATAAAAACATACGGCCATTTGTGTTTTTTGTTTTTGTTTTTTAGATTTTTGTAAGTTTGATTTTTCTTTCAATCGGTTGAATGCAATTTAGGGTTCAATTAAGTAAATGTTGCACAATCAAAGTTGGATACGTTTTCAACCCGTTCCCGCTTGCTGGGTGTCAGATACGTTTTTTAACAGATGGCAAATATAATTTGGTTAGAGATTGTCAGGGTGGACCTCAGAGCCGAGGTGGCTCAGCGGTAACGGCCCCGACGTACAAGTTGTAGGTCGTGGGTTCGATCGAACCCAGGCAGGCATTTTTATTTATGTAAATAATTTCGTCACCACTGCTCTCGAAACGGTGAAGGAAAACATCGTGAGGAAACCGACATGTCCTAGAACCAAAAATTCGAAGACATGTGACATCTACCAACCCGCACTGGGCCCGCGAGGTAGATAACAGAACACCCTCTCGTGTCCCAGCGGTGGGAACATTATAGGCATAATAGGCGGGCCGGACCTGCGAGAAGAAGTGGGAACGAGCTGTATGGGGTGGGTCAGTTCACAAATAGTCACAATGTGAAGCTACACGTCGCGGCGCGCGTGATGCATTAAAGTCTATTTTACGATGGCTATACAGAATAGTGGACGGCTCGCCGGCCGCTCACTACCCGCGAGCCGTCACATGTAAAATAGACTTTAAAACATTTTATTTAAAATCCTTATTTCAATGACATGTTATTTGCCGTATCGGAGTGGTACTGTTATAATGAGCGATGTCCTTTAAAAATCTTCGTTCTAATAACTATAATTACCGTTCAAATCTTGGTTATCGGCAGCTACATGAGCCACTAACATCACGAACGTGAACAACAACGTGACTTGCAACAACTTCATGATGACAGACATTAACAGTACTTCTTCTTTTCGTGTGGTTAGTAACTAACCTGGTGTCAGAGTTTTAAAGCCGCCCATGGGCCTCTGGCTTTTTTTTGTTTGGCTTCACATGCCGTCAAGAAATATCTCTCAGGCATATTCCTCACGATGTTTTCCTTCACCGTTTTTGAAGCAAGTGATAATTATACAATACGCACATAAATCCGAAAAGTCAGAGGTTCAAACTCAAGACCTATGACTTGGCAGTCTGACGGTCACACCACTAGGCTATCACTGCTTATTAACACTACTTAGTTATAGAAATGTTCTCAATATTTCTTGCGTTTAGCACCTATTTATAGTACAAGTTATTATCCAATGAAAAACCGGCCAAGTGCGTGTCGGTCCACGCACAATAAAGGTTTCCGTAGTAGGCATGTTTATCCCAAGAACAAACTTAACATTGTAGTTGAAAAACATGATCTCCCATACATCGAAATGCGTCACGGTGAATTCTCCAACTGCAACTGTAAGTTGTATTTGCAAAAAAAAAAAAATGGTATTACTCCAAATGGACGATTTTCGGAATTTTTCCTTTATTTGTGCTGTGAGACCTTGATTTATTTATTTAATACTTTAAGCACACAAATTTACAGAGGCGGACTTAATGCCAGGTGCAATAGCGAGAATTGAGGAATAAATATTTATTTAAATATAAAGATATACATATCTATCAAAAACTATAAATATAATATATACGTATACACCTAATTATATATAAATATAAGATAAATTGATTCCTGCCAACTTTTTAATTCTAGAACAATGAGAAGTATCTACCCTATAGGTCTTGATTTATTTTCGAGTGTTAAAATATGTCCCATAAATGGCCGTATGTTTGATTTTAGATTTTAATTTTGACATATTTTTTTTTTCAACCACCATGGGGAAGTTTTTGGCCTGCATCTCACCTGATGGTAAGTGATGATCAGGCCGAAGATGGAAGTGAGGTTCACCCGGAATCCTTAACCACAGACGAACTGACTATCCTTACCTCTAACTGCCGAAACACAGCCATGCTATCAAAATTGTTGTTTTGGCGACAGACTTAGATAAGATGGTGGTAGGTAGTCACGCGGACTTAGAACAAGCCCTAACACCTACCAAACCGAACAGAATATTTTTCCCTCACTGGGAATCGAACCCGAGACATCTGGGTCTGAGATGAGGTGGTCTAACTACTAGTCCACAGAGGTGGTTAGCGCTAACTAATTAATAATATACATTTTTCAGATCCTTATTTATTGAGCTGCAAGACTGACAGTGACTGCCGAGCACTTTTCGCTTGCAGACGTGGACTTGATGGGCAAAACCATTGCGAACCGATTTTAATTGGATAAGATTTGGACATACAAATGATGTACCAAATTGTTTATCATAATTATAATCAAGCTTTCGCCGTTATCTGTATTTTACAATAAATTAATGACTGGGGACCTACTTTTTAACCAAATCCTTATGTTTAATCAGTTATGTTTGTTAATGCCGTTAGCAAGCTAGCACGACAAAATATAGTTCATCAAAACGAGATGGAGAGAACGACAATAGAGACAAAATATATATAATAGAGGCAGAATATCAGGAATCAGACAGAATATCAGGCTCAGGAATTGGTGCTTAAATTGAGAACGACTGATCAAGATCTTAAGGCTTCAAACAGTAAATGTGAATAGCTCTTATAGGAAATAGATGATAGTGAGAAGGAAGTCGAAAAGGTCGTCTACAAAAATACAAGCTTAAAACAGGAGCTAGTTGACCTACATCAACAATACCTGGATGTTGTTGATGAACGGGACAAACTGCGGCTGGTCACGGATGGTTTTAATAACTGCAGTAACTTATATGAGGAGGCTTTGTGTAAGGTCAGGGACCTAGAAGAAGAACTTATTCATGCAAATCTACGTATTACTAAGTTACAGAAAAAAAAAAATACTCAGGACAGGAAGACAGTAAGAACATTTATCAAATTGACACCCAACGATTACAGTCTGGGATTGAGGTTCTTGAAGAGTCACTACATTCTCTTTATATTAAGTACGTGAGCTCTCAAAAACAAATAAAGGAACACATCCTTGCTGCAAACAAGTTAGTAGAAATGTGTAACGATGAGACTGTCAGAGTGGTCCCGATGACTCTCAGCACCACTCAATGTTCTTGTCAAAGGGAATCCAACCTTGAGGCTCTTCAACCTGAGGCAACGGAGGACCCGTCCCAGTCTGGAGAGGCTCAGGACTGTATCCCTGATCAAGGTGCACCACATGTTGTACAAGGTTCATCTCAAGTAGCACAGACAGATACTTGTTCTCTCCCTTGTTCTAGTAAAGATTGTTATTGTTCTATTATGTTTTCAGATAGTTTAGGGAGAGGGTTAGGTAAATTATTGAGTAACAACCTGAGTCAATCGGCTGTTAATTATTGTATGCCAGGGAAATCCTACGAAGAGATAATGTCATCTATAACTGGGAATAAATATAATCCGAAAGCCATTATTTCTGTATTTGTAGGCAATAGTACTAATGTAAAAATTTATGACATCACTGTCAGTGTCACTGAAATTTTGAAAATTAATTGTCAGAAAATAATATTGTGTGCTTTTCCATACTTTCAGCACTAGTCAAGTAGGCAAAATCATAATAAACATATGCTGAATAACCACATGCATTTCTTAGTTAATCACTATAGTGACAAACTTATATTTTTTTGACACCAACACTTTTGTTGAGAAATTAAAATCGACTAGGGAGACTGCGTATCTGCCTATTAGTTTTAGACGTCAAATAGCATGGCTATTAGCTTTTAATATAAACTCAGACATAAGTAGTATGTCGAAGTCTTATGTATTTAGCACCACAAAGGTTAGTAATAATACTGATATCAAGGTGGTTAGCAATAATAATTTAAACTAGTCAGTAAGACAACAGAAGGAACTAGTAACAATGTTGTTTGTCTCACCATCAACAAGTTATCTTCTGGCACTCAATTAGTTAATTGTAAAAACGGGGCTAAGCAGAAATCCTTGAAATTGTTTCATCAAAATATTCAAGGTTTTTCTTCCAAACAATTAGAAATTGAATTGTTTTTAGAAAAAACAATGGTTGATACTATTTGTATAACTGAACACTGGTTGAAAGATTATGAAATGCTAATTAATTTTGAGAATTATAGTGTGGGCAGTTGTTTTAACCGAAAATCCATGCTACGTGGAGGTTCACTAATCTTAATAAAAAATTGTATAAAATCTAAGACTCGTAATGACATAGTTGAATTATCGGTGGAACATAGCATTGAACTGTCTTGTGTTGAGCTAGCTAAGCATTTTAGAGTATGCGTTTACAGACCTCCAAATTATCAAAACTACTCTAAATTTGAGTCAGTAATGGAAAATGTTTTAGCTACTTTTTATTTACTTGCAACTGGTAATAAATCAGTAATTATTTGTGGTCACTTTAATATTAATATTTTAGAAAATAATTCAAATAGCAGTAGATTATTAAGCCTCTTCAAACCTTTCAATCTGTCAAATGTGTTTTTAGAACCAACGCGAATAACTTCGACTACTGCTACATATATTGATAATGTCTTTTGTTGCTGCGACTATTTAGATAAAGCCATTGTAAATTATCTCCCTTCTGATCACAGCGGTCAAACCGTTAGTTTTGAGTCCAGCACACCAATATAAAAAGTGCAGATTCAAATTAGACCAATAACATCGGGTAATTTAAATAAGTTTAACAACACTTTAATTAGTAAGTTAAGTGCTCAGGGCCTAAATTTGTCCAATGGCAATATTCTGTATGAACAATTCTTTTCATTACTGCAAACAGAGTTCAATAATTCTTTTAAGAAAAAAACTAAAACTATTTGCCCTAAGTTTTTATTTAGTGACTGGGCAACTAAAGGGATCAGGAAAAGTAGGGAAAGATTATTTGAACTGTATGGCCTTAAGCCGTATATTAACACGGAAACTTTTAATAAGTACGTTGCTACTTACTCTAAAACTTTTAAAAATATCTGCAAAGCAGCTAAAGCTTCTTTCATTAGCAACAAGGTTAAATCGGCAGACAATAAAATAAAGACAGTTTGGAAAATTATTAACAATGAAACGAACAAGAATAAAAGACATAATACTGATTACATACTTGACACTTCCCGCGGTCTCATTAGCAACAACATCGATGTTGCTCAGGAATTTGCAACTTTCATTACCAATATTCCAATTAAAACTACAGAAACTTTAAATTCCTCCTCCTTACTTGCCATTGATCTATTAAGAGCGAATGGTTCAGCCTTTCCCGTGGAATTTAAATTTAAACATGTAAACCCTGTGGTCGTTGTAAAGGCTTTTAAGCAACTCAAGATCAAAATTACCGAAGATCTGTGGGGTATGTCTACTAAAGTTTGTCAATCAATTATTGAGACAATTGCACCCTATTTAGCTTTAATATTTAATTCGTGTGTAGATCAAGGGGTATTCCCGGATCTAATGAAGTACAGTAGTGTTCCTCAAGGGACTATTGTCGGCCCTCTGTTCTTTCTTATCTATATAAATGACATGCCTTCGGTAACAACTCATGACATTACACTGTTTGCTGATGATAGCACCGTTTTATTTACTAATGACAATTCAGCTGATTTAGAATCTGACATTAACCAAACAATATTATTGATTATAGACTGGCTTAGAATAAATAATTTAATGATTAATATTGATAAAACTAAAATAATGGATTTTAAAATACGAACCCGACGTACAGGTGCTTTAAAAATTAATTACCTAGATAGTGACACTGAGGAAACAGAAGTAACGAAATTTCTAGGACTACATATTGACCACAAACTTAACTGGAAATTTCATATTGAGCACGTTTGCAAAAAGCTGGGACAATTTTCATATGTATTATATAGATTAGGGAAAATAGCGAATCGGAGTACTTTGCTAACAGCTTACCATGGTTACGTTGGTTCTATTCTCCGATACGGCGTAATATTTTGGGGCAACAGTACGGAAAAACAGCGCGCTTTCATTGCTCAAAAACGCTGCATTAGGGCTATATTTAATTTGTGTGAAACTGACTCCTGCAAGCATTTCTTTAAAAACAATAAATTATTAACTCTACCATGTATATATATACTTGAGGCAGCAGTATTTGTTAAAAACAATATCCACATGTTCAGCTTCTACACGCGTATACGGCGCAAGGACAAATTACGTACACCAGCCAGTAAAACTCATCTAATGCATGAGAGCATCTTTTGTTCAGCTTCTCGCATTTTTAATAATATACCGGGGCCTATTAGAACGATTGTCAAAAATGAAAACTTTAAAAGGGCTCTCCATGATCTGTTGGTAAACAAAAGTTACTACTCTGTAAAAGAATTTCTGTCCGACAAGTCTCTACTTAAATATAGTACCCAGTCATGATGCGTTCGATGACCTAAAATTTTACCGTAGAATCTATTTTTATTTATGTTTAATTTTATGTATGATTTTTGCAATTTGACATTTTAATTTGTTACGATTCTTTTTTTTTATTTTTTTTTTTTTTATTTGTATAATTTGACATGTACCTACCTATGTTAATTTGTTTTAATTTTTTTGAATCATATATGTAAATTAATTTTATATTCTACAAATTGAATTTGACATTTCCCTTAATGTTCCCTTTTGGTGTTTTTAATCTTTTTATTTATTGTGCTAGAAGGAAAGTGAAAATAATTAGTAATAATGTTAATTTTATTAGTCGCTAATTTATGTTTAATTATTGTATGCCCTACGGGCGGGACATAGCTGAACGAGATTTCTCAAATATTTAAGAACTGTACTGTACCTACCTATGATCCACAATAAATATATTTGATTTGATTTGATTTGAGTAAAGTTATTCCACTATTCAAATCTGGGGACAGCAAAGATACTAATAAAAATAGACCCGTATCGGTCTTGCCGGTTTTCAGCAAGGTGTTTGAAAAAGTAATGTTAAATCAAATGCTCCATTATTATAATGGTAATAATATCCTACACGATCAACAGTATGGTTTCACCAAAGGACGTTGCACAACCGACGCCGGTGTCACCTTATTAAAACACATCTTTAACGCATGGGAAGAGGCACAAGATGCAATAGGCATCTTCTGTGACCTATCCAAGGCATTTGATTGCGTGAATCACGAAACACTGCTCTTGAAACTTGAGCATTACGAACTGGGTAAACTTGCGCTTAGCTTTGTAAAATCATATTTGAATGATAGACTGCAGCAAGTTCAAATAAACGGTGTACATTCATTGGGTTTAAAAGTCAAAATGGGTGTACCACAGGGCCCGATTTTGGGTCCCTTCCTCTTTTTAGTATATATAAATGATTTACCTCATTTACTGAAAAACCGACCACAAATGGTGTTATTTGCTGATGACACATCACTGATTTTTAAGATAAACAGACATGCACAGGAGCTTGACAAAGTAAATAACGCTATGCTTAAGGTCCATAATTGGTTTGCTGTAAATAATTTGGTTTTAAATGAAAAGAAAACAAAATGCATAAGATTCGCGTTACCAAATGTTAGAAGTAGTGAATGTCATATTGTACTGAAAAGGGAGACACTAGAATTCGTCGAAAAAACGGTTTTCCTGGGGATCACGCTTGACTCAAAACTACAGTGGGGTGCTCACTTAACATCACTTGCAGGGCGGCTAAGTTCAGCCGCTTACGCTGTTTGGAAAATCCGCCAACTAACAGACGTGGATACCGCGAGACTGGTCTATTTTAGTTACTTTCATAGCATCATGTCTTACGGTATTTTGCTGTGGGGACGGGCTGCAGATATTGATTCTATATTTATTCTGCAAAAGAGGGCTGTCAGAGCCATATATAACCTCCGCAGACGCGAATCTCTAAGGGAACTGTTTAAGAAAATTAACATCATGACGGTACCTTGTCAGTATATATATGAAAACATTATGTATGTTCGGAAAATCTACATCTTTTTAGTAAGATAAGTGACAGGCATAATTTTAACACTAGAAATAGGAACAAATTAGATCAACCACGTTTCAGATTGTCTAAAGTGCACACTTCTTTTATGGGGTACTGTGTAAAATGTTATAATAAAATACCACTCGATATTCTTGAACTGAATGAGAAGAAATTTAAAACATGTATTAAACGCACACTATGTAGACAAGCATATTATAAGTTGGATGATTATATCATAGATAAAAATGCTTGGCTTAATGCTGGTCCTGCTCCACAGCCACTTGGGCTCACTAGTTAAAATTTTCAATGTTTGGAAGAGTTGCTTCCCCTTTTAATTTTTTCTGACATTACAAACTTAATGTTTATTTTTTATTTAAACAAGTTTTAATTGCTGAATACTCCAATGGATAATGATTTTCTTTCTTTTTGGTAGTTTTGTATAATTTAAAAGCATTTTTAAATTTTTTGTAAATGTGAGCACCATGGAGCCGTTTGTATTTATTTTAAATTTATTAAGATGTATGTTGACTTAAAAGATCATGGTAGCTGAGAGTATGTCAGGCTCACTTAAATGTCTCGCTGATGGTGGCGAGTGTGTTGGATTATTCGGTTCCCTACAAAATGGTTGAGCTGAATGGTGTTGATCCACGCGTCATGTTCGTGAACGGGCGCCGTCAGTTGTGACTGGTCATCTCTTTTCCGCCATGGCTAATTTTTAAATTTTAATCTTATATTTTGAATTGTTTTGATTATTTTTTGTACACTGTTCTCATATTTAGAAGCAACAAGAATAATGTACCCAGGATTTTGTAATTTTCTATATTTAAAAGAGTGTCCTTGGAGTTTCTTGCTCGTTCTTCTCCATAAAGATCTACGTTTTGGAATGGGCAACTAGCTTCAATTTTCTGACTAACTGACGCGACTATTTGACAATTCAAAAGTGCCTATAAATGGTTTAATTGAAATAAATGCTGTTTGAGTTTGAGTTTATGAACTCAGAAATATATAAAAGAAGGAGAAAATGTTATTATAAATAACTTCCCAACCTAAGAATAATGTTTTTAGTTCATGACTGTACGATCAGCACCGAAAGTCCAGTTCTCTTTATAATAAGACAAAGTCATACTCACTCACGATCACTGCTTTTCTTATTTTCGACAATAGTTACAATACCGCAATAAAAACATACGGCCATTTATGCGATATATTTCATCACTCGCAAATAAATCAAGACGTATATGTACTTCTCGTTGTTCTAGAATGGTGCAGTTGGAGAATTGACCGTGACGTTCAACGATGTATGGGAGAGCATGTTTTTCACTACAATGTTAAGCTTGGTCTTGGGATAAAGATCCCAACTACGGAAACCTTTATTGTGCGTGGACCGACACGCACTTGGCCGGTTTTTCATTGGATAATAACTTGTACTATAAATAGCTGTTAAACGCAAGAAATATTGAGAACATTTATAACTCAGTAGTGTTACTGTTTGTCATCATGAAGTTGTTGCAAGTCGTGCTGTTGTTCACGGTCGTGATGCTGATGGCTCATGTAGCTGCCGATAACCAAGATTTGAACGGTAATTATAGTTATTGAAACGAAGTTCTTTAAAGGACATCGCTCATTATAACAGTACCGCTCCGACACGGCAAATAACTTGTCATTCAAATAAGGATTTTAAACTAAATGTTTTAAAGTCTATTTTACATGTGACGGCTCGCGGGTAGTGAGCGGCCGGCGAGCCGTCCACTATTCTGTATAGCCATCGTAAAATAGACTTACATCAAGCGCGCCGCGACGTGTAGCTTCTCAATGTAACTATTTGTGAACTGACCCACCCATATAGCTCGTTCCCAATTCTTGTCAGAGGTCCGGCCCGCCTATAATACCTATAATGTTCCCCACACCTGGAACACGAGAGGGTGTTCTACATCGCGGGCCCAGTGCGGGTTGGTAGATGTCACATGTCTTCAAATTGTTGATTCTAGGACATGTCGGTTTCCTCACGAAGTTTTCCTTCACCGTTTTAAGAGCAGTGGTGATGAAATTATTTACACATAGAAAAGCGCCTGTCTGGGTTCGAACCCCCGACCTACACTAGTAAGTCGGGGCCGTTACCACTGAGCCCCTCCACCTCGGCTCTGAGGTCCGCCCCGACAATCTCTAACCAAATTATATTTGACATCTTTTAAAAACGTATCTGACACCCAGCAAGCGGAAACGGGTTGTAACTTATCCAACTTTGATTGTTCAACATTTATTTAATCGAACCCTAAATTGCATTCAACCGATGGAATAGCTGATTCTTGACAATTTTTTTAAGTTTTTTTGTTTTAACCACCACGGGAAGATTTTGGCCTGCGTCTCACTTGATGGTAAGTGATGATCAGGCCGAAGATGGAAGTGTGAGGTTCACCCGGAATCCTCAACCACAGAGGAACTGACTATCCTTACCTCTAACTGCCGAAACCATAGATATAAGAAAGAAGGAGATATGCCCGGTAGTTGAAAATGTATTGAAACCCAATGTCTTCACTAGATCCCCTCTACCTTGCCACAGTTGCCACAACTACATAATATGCAGATCAGTAAACCCAATAAATACAAGGTCGCGCTCACACTTGTAATTTATAAATCAGAACGTACAAACGGCTACACATCAAGCTATACATTTCTAGTATAAGCTGACCTCTCATCGTACGAAAATTCTATGCAATGCGAGATCAGTATAAACTGGAAATGTATAGCTTGAGGTGTAGCCGTGTGTACTACACAATCAATTATAAACCTTATCCCATCAAACACAGCGTGCATTTACCATGCACCGTTCAACTCACTCACACGAAAAAATCGATCGCTATCGTTGTGCTGTGCAAAAGCCATTTATTTTACATATACGCTAGTGATTGACTAAATCGGAAAGTTATCGATTCTCCCTTTTATTATTTTATAAAACAATTTGGGAGTTCCTGAAAAAATTACAAATTAAAAACGATATACATATACTAAGATAATATAAATAAACAATAAGAAAGTAAAAAAAAAATTTTTAAGTAAATCAAACTAATTCAACATTATGAAAAAATCTAAATGAGTATAAAACAAGATTTCACATCGGTCTTCTAATCAGGCAACTAACTGTTGACAAATTGAAGAATAAACGTTAATAGTAGGTAATATAAATTCGACAATCGACATTATTGTCGATAGCCTACGTTAGTGGATCTGCACAACCACATCACTAACCCGTCGCAAGACGCTGCGGCCGTACTAACGATGCAACCGCTTAAAGAAAATATCGTTTTGTGATTTTTACATTGCTTCTCCAGTCATTTAGTAACATACTTGGGTAGTGGTAAAGAAGCAATGTATTTACTGCAATAATAGTACAGTCGCTGTGGTTTATGAAAACTAAAATATCGTAGTAAAGGCAAAACATATTTTATGATTTGTTGTTTTGCATGATTTTCAACACAAATATAGGAAAATACTTGCTGATATAATTATAATAAATTGTTCTATGATTTATAAAGTTTCTAGGTTGGCTTCGATTTTTTCAAGAAACCACTGAACAACACGGTATTCTTAAATATTATCACGATCGCGTTCGAAAGCGCACTAGTTGCCGGAGACGGCCATTTGCCTGCGGCATGATCATTGTGATCAGGACGCGCGGACACAGACACGCCCCCGTGCCACTTCTCCTGTTATTTATATTTCTATGGCCGAAACACAGCCATGCTGTTAGCATTGTTGCTATGGCGACAGACTTAGAGAAGACAGTGATAGGTAGTCACGCGGACTTATTAATAAGCCCTAACACCAACCAAACCAAGCAGAATATTTTTCCCTCACTGGGAATCGAACCCGGGACATCTGGGTTTGAGATGAGGTGGTCTAACTACTAGTCCACAGAGGTGGTTAGCGCTAATTAATTAATAATATACATTTTTCAGATCCTGATTTATTTACCTGCAAGACTCGCAGTGACTGCGGAGGATATACCACTTGCAGAAGTGGATTTGACGGGCAAAAGCATTGCGTACCGATTTTAATAGGATAATATTTGGACATATAAAGGATGAAAAAAATTGTTTATCATACTTATAATTCGCCGTTATCTGTATTTTACAATAAATTAATGACTTATATTAATAATAATAGTATGGGTGTTTATATACTAGTCCTACTTTTTAACCAAATCGCTGTTTACTCAGTTATGTTTGTTAATGTGGCTAGCAAGCGAGCACTACAAAATATAGTTCGCCAAAACGAAATCGAGAGAACGGCGACCTACAGGGTCAAACTACTTTTACTGACTAAACCCACCAGTATTCCTTCAGTGTTGCCTGTACGTTGCCAGGGGCCACGGTATCCCTTTTGGACTTTCCCGCGACCCCGACAGGCATCAGTCCTAGCAAACCCCTTCAGTTGTGCTGACATTTCTTTGAGGCGCGCGTGGAACACAACGCGCCGTCGACCCGGGCCTGGTTCCTTATCGGACGACGAGCTACCCATTACTCACCGTCCGAAGCGGCGATCTCTCGCGTCCGGCCCTGGTTCAGGCCATGGTTCGGAGCGAGAGTGCATGGGAGGCCGTCACCTCCTTCTGCGAAGCAGTTATGCTCGCGAAGGAGGAGGCGGAGCGCGAGGGAGATGCAAGCTGCACGCCCTCGCGGCCCTAGTCGCCGCAGGAGACGCCCCGGGCGTCGGGAGTCCAGAGCCGACTTCCGGCCACCGTAGGCGCGGGCTTGCGGACGGTGAGTAATGGGCAGCTCGCCGTCCGATAAGGACCAGGCCCGTGTCGACGGCGTGTTGTGTTCCACGCGCGCCTCAAAGAGATGTCAGCACCTACCGACGGGGTCGAAAGACCAATGCCTGCTGGGGTTGCGGGTTTGTCCGAAAGGGATAACGCGGCCCCGGCACACAGGCAACGGAAGGAACACGGGTGGGTTTTAGTCAGTAAAAGTCTGACACACCCTCTCGCTCTGCCCAGAGCGGGAGAAGTCATTTGATGATTTCCCACCCTCAAAAAAAAAAAAAAAAAAAAAAAAAAAAAAAAAAAAAAAAAAAAAAAAAAAAAAAAGGTATAAATATTATGTATATCATTCGCACTATTTTACAAACGCTCTAATTAGCGTGAACTGCAAAAATCCGATAAAAGCGGTAAAAGAACATCTAAAAATTTCATGCAATAAATTAACCATGAAATTAATTGAATTATAACAAACCTAGAGAAGTTGTATCGATCACGTAGCGTGACAACCATAGAAACGTGTTTTCTACGGGTTTTGTCGACGGAAGAACCGATTGTGATTGTTTTTTTGTCTATTCTTCCGTCGACGAAACCCGTTTCTATTGTGGTCGTGGTCGTGGTGTGGCCTAGACAAAGTGACATTATCTCAGCGACAACGATGATGGACATGTAAAAAAATTATGAGATTGACATTAGTTACCGTACTATGTCAATTCCAAAGCGAGCAAAATATTTCAAAGCGTTTGATGCGTGTCTAGGTCCTCAGGAAGAAGAATACATATAAAAAATGTTTGTCGCCACCTGTGGACACTTACATCGTCCATGATAAGCAATGATAACCACACTTGCGCACGCGCACGATCAGTGCAGTTCGCGTGCATCTTCTTTTTTATTTATTTTTAAATTCTGAACGCCTTTTTTACTAAAGTTCTTAACGATTAGGTTACAAGTTCAGATAAATAAAGGTAGCTGAAATAATGGAAACCCTGCCTCCTAAACTAGGGGAAACCTGTGACTTAGGAGTCACTGTTCTACTGTTACTTCGAATTTTCCAATAAAACAAATTGCACGTAAAACACCTAAAGCGGATAGCTATGCTATGTTACATAAATGCAATCAATATTTCAATTTAAGGCAAACTGAATAGATTTCAGATCTATTACAAGCTTTCAATGTTAACTAAACTGTCTGTTACCAAATCCTACAACCCCTCAAAGGTCGCGTGCTCCGCATAGGGGCATGGGCCCATGCAAAATAATGCCTGTCTAAAGTATACCGTTGCTGCTCTAACTTTATCAGTTTGTAGGGAAAAGAACAGGAAAGGTATATAACATAACATGTTAAATTCGACTCTGAACACGTCACAATGAGTCGGCAGATCATTCAAGAGGTTTGAATATTGTCGGATAATAAAAGCAACAGTAATCTGTCGACAAAATGTATGTCCATTGTTTCAGATAACAACCTCGCAGGCCCCGGCAGGTGCAGAGCGCGCACCGCCGCCGTTGTTCACGTTCGTGATGTTAGTGGCTCATATAGCTGCCGTAAACCAAGATTTGAACGGTAATTATAGTAATTATTATTATTATTTTTTCCTTTTATTTCTATTTGCAATCGGTCGTCAGACCATAAGCGAATTCGTTCCATGTCAAATGGCGTTGTGGCGGAGCAGCTAGTGCTGCGCCTCCCACTTATAGAAGGTGGTTCCTCTTCAGCCTTTTTACCACAGCTGTCGGGTTTAACAGTTCCGTAACTAGTGGGTTGTTTAGTAGTTAGTAATGCATGGTTAGCCGTGCCTTATGTTGTTTTTTTTGTATCGCTCGATTTCAATAGTCGTGGATTTCGTCGTTCCTAGTGAACCAAGGTGCATTTGCTATTGATCTCAGGATACCATTTTGGACTCTTTGCAAGCAGAGTATGTTGGTTTTGCTGGCAACGCCCCACAATTGGTTCCCGTAGGTCCATATTGGCTTAAGGACCGAGTTGTAGATGAGGAGTTTGTTGTCTACAGAGAGCACAGAGTTTCTTCCCATGAGCCAGTACAGGTTGCGGAACTTGTGGTTTATCTCGTCCCTTTTATTTTTAATGTGATGCTTCCATGTTAGGCACCTATCCAAGTGGAAGCCAAGATACTTTACACAATCTGTGTGTGGTAGGGTATCAGGACCGAGTCTAACAGGAGGGGTGTTTCCGCGCCTGAGCGTGAAGGTGATATGGTGAGACTTGGATGCACTGGCACGAATCCGCCACTTACTGAGCCATTTATGAGTTTTGTCTAGCTGTTTCTGGAGTCTATTGCTGGCCATTTCTGGGTTTTCATCAACTGATAAATAGGCTATGTTGTCTGCATATGTTGCTATTGTTATGCCATCCAATGTGGGTAGATCTGATGTAAATATGTTGTACAACACTGGGCCAAGAACAGATCCCTGTGGTACACCAGCTTCCACTTCAAACAATCTTGATCTTGCTTGGCAACATGCTTGGTCGGATAAATACGACTGCATGAGTAGGAACATTGAGTGCGGAAGTTTTTCCTTCACTTTAGCCAGCAATCCTTTGTGCCAGACACGGTCAAAAGCTTGTTGTACATCAAGAAATACCGCTGCGCAATACTGTTTACATTCAAAAGCCTGTCTTCCTGTTTGGTACACTCGGTGAACCTGTTCTATTGTTGAGTGAGCTTTCCGAAAGCCAAACTGGTGAGATGGAACAACACCATTGGCATCCATGCACGGTTGTAGTCGGTTTTGGAATATCTTCTCCCACAGTTTCGAGAGTACAGGCGTCAAGCTTATCGGCCGATAAGACGAAGCTTCATGTTCAGGTTTACCTAATTTGTGGATCATGACAACTTCAGAGATTTTCCACAGGTCAGGAAAATGAGATGTTCGAAAAATTGCGTTGAACAAACTAGCTAGAAAATAAATGCATTTTCTGGGCAGATTTTTAAATATGGAAGGCGTGATCAGGTCGAATCCCGGGGCTTTTCTCGACTTCAGCAATCTGATTTCCTTAGGTGTTGTTGGTATAATGGGTATACACATCTGCAGATCTTGTTCCAATACTGTGTCAACTTCATGTCCATCAGCAACGCTCTCGTTTGGTTTGAATATAGAATTCAGATGCATTGCGAATACCTCAGCCTTTTCCAAGTCAGTTCTTGCCCAGGCAGCTTGTGATCTGATCGGAGGATAAGATTGTTGAGGCTTATCTCAGTTTTGGTGGTGTCTAAGTGGCCTTCCAGAGGGAGTTCGCACCAACCCCCGTTGGTGACATCATCTGTAGGTTCGTTGCCAACGTTGAGTTAGTAGACTCCTGGACCGTAGCCTTTAACTCCTTTGCTACCTTGTTGTAATTTAGTTTATCAAGAGGATGACGGGATTGATGCCATATTCTCCTAAGTCGGCGCTTTTCTAGGATTTTTGCATTATGTCTGGTGGATGAGAAGGGTTGGTGATACCTTTGGGACGAGAGGGTGTGTTGATCCAAGCAGCCACTTGAATGGTGTTAGTGAGATATCTGCAGGCGTTATCTACATCATTTTGATCCTTCAGTGATATAGTAGCAGTAAAGTTTTCATTGAGGTAGGTCTTGAAACCATCCCAGTCAGTTCGGCTATTCGTCAGAGACTCTATTAATTCTCGAGTAAGCTCACTAGTGCTAATTGTGAGGATCGCCGGTGTATGATCTGATGACCCGTCTAGACTCGATTCGATAGTAGTGTGTAAACTATCTATACCCTTATTTATGAAGAAGTCCAAGAGATCCGGGAGTTTCTTTGGGTCGCTTGGCCAGTAGGTAGCCTCACCTGTAGATATTTTTTTTGTGATTTACGGTTTCAAGTGATTTTCATCAACACAGCGTTTCAAATCGCGTCCACGAGTGCTGGTACAGCGGGATCCCCAAAATGTATGTTTGGCATTCCAGTCACCACCCGCAATAAACCTATGGCCAAGAGTATTGAAGTAGGTTTTGAACATGTCTGCAGTTATTTTGTGTCTTGGTGGACAGTAAATTGAGGATAGAATAATAGGGCCCAGCCCTCCAATCTAACAGAAGTAGTTTGTAAATACGCTGTAGAATATGGTTCTATCAGTGAGTGTTTCAGGTTCGCCCGAATGGCCAGCGCTGAGCCAGCATGCGCACTACCATCGGGATGGGGGGAGTGGTAAATGTTATAGCCTTTAATGCGGAACGAGCTTCTGGACGTCCCGTACGACTCTGAAATTAATACTGCGTCTAGTTTGTTGGCTTTCATTAAAGTCTCCAACTCTTGGATATTGGGAGCCAATCCATTGATGTTCCAGATTGCGATTCGAAGAGGAGTCATTTATGGTGTTAGTTTAGTAATGACTATAGTCAGTAAGCCCATTAGGGTACTGATTTGTTGCAGTAGAAGGTCAATTTTTTCATTTTGTTTAATTAAGAGTTGTTCCATAACTGTTACGTTTTGTTGTGGGTTTTCTATGTGACTAGTTGTAGCGACGTTGTCTCGTGGAGGAACCTTGAACCTGGATTCTCGGATATTGCCGCTGCACACAGCGGCAATATCCGAGTATCTTTGGTCCGATCTGCGATAGGAATTTCGTTCGGGTAGGGCGGAGCTTTCTGTAATTGTATTGGTACGGATTATCTCAGTAGGAAAATTGAAGTTACCGGTTGGAATATTTTTTGGTTTAATTTTTCTTGACAGTATTTCTTTGTAAACTTTACAATCTTTGTAATTGGCAGGATGATCACAGGACCAGAGAGCGCATTTGGCGGGTGTATTTCTGTCTTTTTTGGGGCATTCTGAGGTTTTGTGGCCCTCCCCACATTTGACACATCTGTATGGCCTCATGCAGTTGTTTTTGCAGTGGCCATATTATTGTCATCTTTGACATTGTACGATTATCTTAGTTTTGCGTGGATCTTCAATTTTGATTCGTTGGTGATGGATGTTGGATATTTTTTACCATTTTGTTATTTGGACTGGGTTCCAAATTAACAAAAAATGTGGAGGTAGGTGTTTTGTCTGGTCCATAGCGGTAATTGATGATTTCTCCTCTGACCTTGTTACTAGATTTCTCCAGCTCCTGTATGATGGCATCATGTGGAGTATGATGGAGGTCTTTTATTACCACACGGTAGCATTTCGTATCTTTACGAGAGAAGGTGTGTCCGATTAATCCCTTCTGTCGTATCAGATCAATGACTTGTAATCATCAGTAGTGCTAACCATTACGCGTAGGAGGTTTTTATTTATTATTTTATATCGAAACTCTTCCGGGCAAATTACGGACTCAATTAGTTTGGTGAGCTCGTTTAGATCCTCAATCCCATATAGAACAATAGGAGGGGGCTTATTTTGTGGTTTACGCTCAGTGTCTGTGTCCTCTGTTGAGAATCGGTTTTCTGACTCAATTGGTGGAGGCGAGTTGTCACATATTTTTCTTTTCTTAGATGTAGGAACTCGTTGCCACGGTGGAGGTTGTATTACATCTGAAAATGGCTGTGCGTGGGGCATTGGTTTGGTGGCTTCATCTGAGTCTTTCTCACAGGCGAATAGGATAGGATTGTTGGAAGAGCCCGACTGCTTAGATGAAATTTGTAACATTTTTGCAACTCATGGCGGTAATTATTTTCTTACAATGTCAACACTTTTCCAAATATCAGATGACATTATGACATATTAATGATATGAAAATATTAAAAAAGTTGAGGGTGGGTTGAAAAAATTTGTAAACTTAGATTGTCACTTTCGTTTTCGATCACTGGTTTTTGTTTAAATCACTTAGTATTTAAGGCTACAAACGACTGTTCATAGTTTTCACAGTTAAAAGTTCACTTTAACAATGTTTTTAGGTATAAACTCGCGATCTAACACACGAAAATCACTTAGTTCTCAGACAGCGCGCCTACGCGTGTTGACAGTTCACGCCGAACTACCAATACCATGTTTGTCATCATGAAGTTGTTGCAAGTCGCCGTTGTTCACGTTCGTGATGTTAGTGGCTCATGTAGCTGCCGATAACCAAGATTTGAACGGTAATTATAGTTATTGGAATGAATTTTTTTAATGGACATCGCTCATTATAACAGTATCGCTCCGACACGGCAAATAACTTGTCATTCAAATAAGGATTTTAAATAAAAAGTTTTAAAGTCTATTTTACATGTGATGGCTCGCGGGTAGTGAGCGGCCGGCGAGCCGTCCACTATTCTGTTTAAATAATTTTTAAATTTTATCAAAATTTCTTTTGTAATCTTGCGTTTTCGTATTCGCCAAGAATTAATGATACATGTTTTTTTAACCGGGATTTTCAGTAGTTGAGCTGCATGGTCAGATAAAGCAAGATCTATTATCTCGCTATTGCATTCCTGCTTAGAGTTGTGAGCTATGTTATCTAGGCAGGTTTTACTTATTAGTCGTGTTGGTTGATGTATTTCCAATTTAAGATTGTAACTGAGAAGTAACGATTCAAAGTCCAAAGTAAAGCTATTTCTTTTAATTATGTCTATGTTACAGTCTTATTTAACATTTTTATTAATGATATAGGTGACTGTTTCCGCAACACTGAGTTTCTATTGTACGCCGATGATCTGAAGGTCTACAAGTCCATCAAAACTGTCGACGATTGCATTTTAATCCAACAAGACCTTGATAGACTTACAGACTACTGCCACAGTAACAAATTAAAACTAAGTTTACCGAAGTGCAACTACCTTACGTTTACTAAAAACAAGCATATTATTAGGTTTGCCTACACCCTTTGTCACGTGCCTCTATCGCAGCCGAATTTAATTCGCGACCTCGGCGTTTTACTTGACTCTCAACTGTGCCTAGACTCACACATTAACAAAATTGTCAGCAAAGCTTTCTAGCTATTTGGTTTTATCATGCGGTCCACTCTTGACTTCAAGAGAACGTCGTCATATTTATGCTTATATAAAGCGCTTGTTCGTTCACAGCTTGAATATGCAGTGTCAGTATGGAATCCTTTCTACAAGAAATATTCTGAAATGGTTTAAAATGTACAGTACAAATTCACACAGCTCTAGAAGGAATTACCTCGAAGCCACAATACTATACAAAATTGTCAGAAACAAGTTTAACTGTACAAATCTGAACAGTATGATTTGCTATGCTGTACCTCGAACCATTCACAGGCGGCGGGTACGCGCAGGTACTCTTTTCGCTTTGTACACTTGCCGAACTAACTCAGGCCTGCGCTCACCTGTCCGCCGTATGGTTGACACATACACCAGCACCTTTGTTAACATACATATCTTCAATTGCACAATAAGTAAATTTAAAAGCCTCATTCGCCATTCCCTATTAGATATCACAACAAGTGCTCCTTAATATAGTATTATTGTATAATTTTGTTATCTTTGTTTGTTATCTTTTTAATTTAATTTTTCATTCTAAATTTTTTTATGTATTCCTTATAAAAAAAAAAAAACCATGATAGTCTTTATTTTTTTTATCATTTATCTTTTAATTTTAAATTAATGAGAGAAACAGAGAGAAAAAGAGCTAATCACTAGGATAGTGATTAGCTCTTTTTGTTTCTTAAACTTCCATACCTACTTGTGGACAGCGTTGTGGGTTACTTTATAACCAAATTGTTATTTTGTTAAACTAGTTGTAAGTCCTCATAATGTAACTGTTTGCTGTTCCTCTCAATAAAAAATAAAATAAAAGTCCCCACACAAAGCTACCTTTTTATTTGAATTAGTGCACAATGTCTTTAGTAGAGAAACCAGGTTATCATAGAAGAGACTTATGTTAGACATATTGGGCGGACGATATATGCCTATAATTAATATCTTTTGCTTAATTAATTCTAACGCACAATATTCTATAACCCCCGTCTCTGAAAACCTTGATATGTTCTTTAATTCTTTGTATTCATAGGCTATTCTTAATTAGGATGCAGGAACCTCTACGTTTTTGTGTTTTTCTTGCATTATACGCAGCTATCTTAAAGTTAGGTATGTTAATTAAGTTTTCGTGACCAGCTATTAAAAAATATTCCGTTATACAGATCACATCTACATATATTTTCTTTTGTAAAAATTATTGGATAAGTACTGCTAATAAGTCCCGATTTATTGAGAAGCCCAGCTATGTTTTGATGCAAAAGATGTAGGTATGCGATTATAAAAGAAAAAAAAATATTCGCGTGAACTGTAGATAGAGAAATAAGATACATGGTGCTCACATATTTACAAACATTGTAAAACTATACGATATTCCTAACATTCGAACAAGTAATACTAATAAGTCAGTGTGTGAGTTCAAGTAATCACAAGCAATAAAAAAAAAAAAACAAACGCAAACGTGTTGGGCATCAAATCGATGAGGTATTCCGTGAAGCACACCCAAACGAAGGAAACCCAGACGAAGCACACCTAAAGTATTCCACTTAGCACACCCGTAGGTGGGCTTCAAATAAAAATTTATAATAATTAATTTCCTATTCCACGAAGCACACCTACGAATATCACTCGCATAGTGCGGGGACTAAGAAATAAAAATGTCGATAGAAGAAAATATTTATTATTTAAAAGACTAACTTAAATATCTAACATCTTTCAGTTTCATTATAATAATGTGATACAATACTTGTAATTTTCATAATGTTAAGTGAGGGGTGAGGTGCGGTATTTAATATGAGCGCGGGGAAGGGAGTACCCCTTCTGTACGTAGTACTATTATGTATTCTGTGCTAATAGTCAACGCGTGCGCCCACCACTGAATTCCCGAGCCAACCCGAATTTAGCCGAGCGTTTCCGGAACTTGTTTACATGCTTAGTTCTCATTACACTATCGCGACGTCACGGGCTGAGTGTATGCAATAGGGATGATGCCTGGGTAAAAAAAATGAAATTCTAATTAGTCCGTCAGTCAGATAATAAAAAAATATTAGACACGTATTTTTTGCTTTATCATATTAATAAAAAAATACTTAGATAAAACGCATTTTAAGTTTTGGAATGGGGGTCGATACGTCACTAGTACGTATAAAATCTACATACTCGTGACGTCATGGCACATTTTACCTCAATGTATCGCCGTAATCTTTAGATTACGTAAAAAAATAAAAAATACGTGTCCAATATTATTTTATAATCTCAAAGACGGACTAAAAAAAAATGTTTAGTCATCATCTCTATTGTGCGCCGGTCTTGTTATTGTTATTATTTCTGTTTTTCATGCAATTTATTCAAACAAAATAATGAAGTAGTAGAAATTTTAACCCATCTATTAATTACGTGCTTGGCCGGAAGGGGACACAAGTGTTAGTGAATAATAACAAACAATATAGTAAACACAAGATTTATAAAAACGGTAATGCCTTTAGGCGGTGTATTAAAAAGGGTGTAATAATGGCTTACTCACATTAAGTAGCATGGAAGAAGTTGTTAAAATAAAGGAACATAAATGTGCCTAAAACGTTTTGGAGACCCAAATTAAGGAAGCAATGCATGAACTCGAGCAGCAAGTAGTTTCCACCATGGAGCCCATTCCTACAATCTACAAGCAAAAACTTAATGATACTTTGGACCAAGGATTGAATTTAGTCAGTAACATGCCACAATTTAAAAATGTTAAGTCCGGCCTCTACAATAATAGAAACAAATCTCTCGGTGTAAACAGATTGTTTGCGAAGTCACCTATAGATGTACAAGTAAGTAGAGTTAATATTTCCTTAAAATATTATGAAAATATTGAGACATTTCTCATTGATCTATGTATTTTTTTTTAATTAGAACGTTATTGTAATAAAATAAAACTCGTGTAAGAGTTTGCTAATATCTTAGCAAAGAAATTCGTGCATGCCATTTTCAATTCTATTTTAATGGGATAAGGTTGATAATAATATTTGATTTCACTTTGAAAAGACTGTTGTTTTGTTAATGTCGTGACCAGTTTTTCAGTCGCAGATATTGAACGATTTATGAAGTAACTATCTAACATGGCTGATTTTATTTTGTGAAAAAAAGAGAGTCACGGGTGTTTCAAAGAAAGTCATTTGTTTTACCTTACTTTCTTCAATATGTGCACATCCTATGTATTCATATGTAAATATTTGTGACAATAAACAATTATTATTATTATTTATTTTAGTACAGATGATTTGAGAGAAGTATTTATTTGATATTCAGGTACCTCAACCGTTTCAAGATTTTGTACTTGCTGACTATAACGACGGAAAAACGAGAATACTTTTATTTGCTACACAGAAGAGTAGACAGGGACTTGAAAGCTGCGATCATATATACTGCGACGGAACTTTGAAATGTGCGCCTAAACCATTTCTTCAAATTTACAGCATCCACGGTGAGGTTGAAAATATGGTTTAACCTTTAGCCTATGCTTTATTACACAACAAAAAAAATGGACCTATAAAATATTATTTCAATTATTAAAAACAACAATATCCAAAATGCAAGACAATGTTTTCACAAGTGATTTTGAGGAAGCTGCCGTCAGGAGTTTTACAGCAGTATTTCCTAATGCACAGATAATGGGATGCTATTCTCATTTTAAAAAGCAATAAAAAAAAATCTAGGGACACCTAAGTTTAGATAAGAATATAATACATAGAAAACATGTTGCCTTATGTACGTACGGTTTTGCCACATTTACCGCTAGAAGACTTGGATGAAGCCTGGCTCTACATCATGAGCGAATGTCCTCAAGGAGAAAGTATTTCTAGATTTAACGATCACATTGTAACTCAGTGGCTCGAACATAAGTTATGGCACGACAAATGGTCGTGTTATAACGTAAAAAATAAAACTAATAATTATACAGTCTCGTTACTCTGAAATAAATAAAATTTGCAATAAAAACAGAGCCATAACTCGGGCAAAACATTTAGATTGCTTTCAAAAAAATTGCAATAATTATGCCGAAATTAGAGTAAAAATGGGTTATTCAAATCATCAAAAACATGCTGAAATAAAAAATACTGTAATCGAAAACACAATAAAAGTTTATAAAAATGGCTTAATTTCAGTTGGACATTGTCTAGAGAAATTAAGATTCTGATTAATAATAATTTATTTAATTGATAAGTTTAGATACTAAATTGCCCATTTCTTCAAGATTATTTAAGAATCTTAAAGATTGTGATTTGTGATTTTAAACAGTCTGTGATTTTACATAAAACTAGAGTATTTTTATTATTAGTTAAAAGGTAGCTTACACAACATCAGGTAAACATCAACATAGATCTCTATAGAAAACTATATTTACAATGTTTTTGATATTTGTCCAAGTTTTTATTGTAATTATGAAACAATCTGTGATTTTTTATGTTAAAGTAGAGTATTTTTATTATTCACTAAACAGGTAGTTATATAAAAACTTCAACATAGATCTCTATGTAAAACAATATTTACAATGTTTTTGATATTTGTCCAAGTTTTTATTGCAATTATGAAACAATCTGTGATTTTAAATAGTAAGATTACAAAAATGACAAATATTGTGTCACATTATTATAATGAAACTGAATGATGTTAGAAATTTAAGTTAGTCTTTTAAATAATACATATCTCTATCTATCGACATTTTTATTTCTTAGTCCCCGCACTATGCGAGTGATATTCGTAGGTGTGCTTCGTGGAATTAGAAATTAATTATTTATAATTTTTATTTGAATCCCACCTACGGGTTTTTGAGTGGAATACTTTAGGTGTGCTTCGTCTGGGTGTGCTTGGTTTGGGTGTGCTTCACGGAATACCTCAAATCGATATCTTACCACGATATAACAGGTTTAAAAAAAAAAAAAAAACGATATTTCAATTACTCTACCAGCGGTCTCTCACCTCAAAATAAATCATCACATCAATTTGGTTTTTGGTTAATCATGTTGAGATATCGTTATTCATCACGTCTGCTGAGTTTCGCTAGCTAATTAAAGTTAACCTTGAATAAATCTAGAACTTGTTACACGCGTTGCGTCTCGCTGTGCCTTGGTGTGAACCGACCATGATCTTTGGTTTTTAGTTAACTCATCTATACATTTTATTAGTTAAGCTTTATTTACACGATGCAATTTCCTCTTTTATTGAATTGATTTGTAACACAAATCAATTAAATTTTTCATAGGATAATAACTTTACCTATAAATATCTGATAAACGCAAGAAATATTTAGATCATTTCTGTAGCACAGCAGTGTTACTGTTTTTCATCATGAAGTTGTTGCAGGTCTCGCTATTGTTCACGTTCGTGATGCTGGTGGCTCATGTAGCTGCTTACAACCTGGGGTCTTTAAACCGCCGTTATGGTAAGTATTATTAAAATGACCCGACCATATGGCTCGTTACCACTTTTTGTGGGATGTCGGCCCCGAAAATCTCTTCAACCCAATGTCATTAAGTTTGACATCCGTAAAAAAAGTGGATCCGACACCCAACTAGTGGAAAGGGCTGGAACAAACCCTTTGATTATGCAACATTTATTTAACAGAACCCTAAATTGCATTCAACCGATTCTTAACTGATGTTTTTAGTGTTTGCGCTAATTAATGACTAATATTATTTTTTCAGATGTTGGAAAGCCTCGTAACTGCACGATGAGAACCTTCTGCATTAATGGTAGTTGCTTACCCCCGACGTGCTATCCGAATTCTCGAAGAGGCGTTTCCGGTGTTCTACCTAAACCGTTAGTCCCCCTGAATATGACGCTTAAGTCACGCGTCGGACCCCACCACACGGAAACGCGTGTACAGAATGGGGAAAAAATCGCAAAGCTATAAAAAAAAAAGAAAAGATTGTCAAGTAACATGGACTCATAACGTTAGTAACATTTTACTTACAATCTATGTTAGTAGTATAAACATTAGTAGTATTTATAAACAATAAACAATAAAAATAAAACAATTAACCATTACTAGGATTATGCAGCTGGCTTAAATAGGAAATGATAGGCTAATCCAGTTTGCTAGCAATGACCACCAGGAGACTGTTGGAGCTGGCACGCACTCTACGCAACAGGGATGCAGCACGCTTGCGTCTGATCGCAGCGAAGCCGTCAGTTTGAGCATCCGCGAATATACCCGAGGCACTAGAAAAGCGTGGCAGCCCCAACAGCATCCTGAATGCATTGTTGTACTGAACACGAAGCAGGAACAGGTGGCGCTGCTAACGTATTGCCCATAACATTGCACTGTCATTTTGATCTCTCAATGTTTTTTGGGTTTCAAATAATGAAAACAGAAACTAGCGTGATTTTTTTGATAATTTAATGAACTATATATTCAACGTGGACTGTACCTCAGTTAAAAGCTGAACTGAAGGACCGAGGAGCTTCACTAAGAGGCCGAAAAGCGGGTTTGGTGAGCAGGTATTTACGGCCTGCTGTATTGTTAATAATAGAAGTAAATAACCCAATTTTATAAATGTCATGTCGTTCATTTTTCATCGTAGTATTTATAAACTTTTACGTACTTACACAGTACTTTTATAACATATTCGATGTTTCATGAGCTACGAACATAACCTAGAAATTAAAATCTGAATTTGGTGACAGAATCGAATCATTTGATAGAAATTTGAATTTTGGGATACCTCAGCAGCATGAAACTGATGATACCGAGATGGATCTTCCACCTCCGGACATTATCATGACATAAATAGCAGCACAAAGCTTCCATCCATAACAAAGCAACATATTCATCTTTATTACAATGAATAAGTAAGTAATAATAATAAATATACGAAATATGCATGTTTGTATGGAAACATAAAAATGTATTATGTCCTCGAAACAGACGAGACCAATACAGGCTCGTAGTAAGCAATGCTCCTAGGCTTGCAAAATATAACAAAAGCTGCTTAGCTATGTGTGTACGGATCTATAATGGGTTACCTGGTGATTTTAAATTGTTAAATACGAGATACGGTTTTAAGCGGAAATTGAGTGGATGGCTAAGCCAAAATAACTTTTATAGTCTGAAACAGTTTTTTGACACAAAATATTAGTTAAGTACTTATTTTTTTTTTTTTCGAATTTGCATGCTGAGTCTAAGCCCGGCAAAACATGTTTGTACTACTTTAAACTGTAAGACCTGTTATACCATGTTTTGAGCAAATAAATATATTATTATTATTGTTATTTTTCCTTTATTTCATTTATATACATATAATTTACATTTTTAAATATTTTTATAAAAACCATACAAAATCATTTAAAAATATAAAAAATAGTGGCCAATCGGCATCAGGAATAGGGTCCAAGCTGCCGGTGGTCAGGGCTCTAGAGAGAGGAACCTCCTCACTATGCGTGCCGTGTCTAGGAGAACTGCTTTCTGAATCAAGCCCTTGACCCAGCCGCGCAATGAGAGCCTCCTGAGGTGTTGGTCGGGGCTCTCCGCTATTAGGCCATTAACCGTTACGATTATCGGTACAATGATTGCGGAGTCCACATCCCACATGTCGACAACCTCGTGTGCTAAGTCAAGATACTTGATTTTTTTATCTTTCTCAGCTTTCACGAGATTCTCGTCATGAGGGACAGCGATATCAACAATCATTGCACGGCGGTCTCGTCGATCTATCACCACAATATCAGGCTTATTGGCTACAATAGTCCTGTCAGTGATAATAGATCGATCCCAATACAGTGTGGCGTGACCATTCTCGAGAACCGGGTCGGGCACATACCTGTAGTATGGTACTTCTGATTCCACAAGGTTGTATTGCAAGGCAAGTTGCTGGTGGATAATCCTAGCCACTAGATTATGTCTATGCAAGTACTCGCCGTTAGCAAGACGAGAACAACCGGAAACAATATGTCTGATTGATTCACCGGGACGGTGGCATGCCCGACAGATGTCAACCGTACCATCCTTGACAATGTATTTCCGATAATTATTCGTCATGATAACTTCATTCATAATCGCGCAGACAAAACCTTCGGTTTCCCCGAAGAGGTCGCCGAAGCGCAGCCAGGATATAGATGCCAAAAAATCTACATCAGGCCCATGGAGGGCCCGGAAAAAGCGTCCGTGAAGCTCTTTGCCTTGCCATACTTCCTTACGATCGTTAGTATCAAGTACTGCAGGTTTGCGCCAGTTCTCTTTCGCCAAGGAGAGCGGGGTGAGGCCCGCTCTCCGCTCCTCTCTCTCTCTCTCTCTATTATTATTATTATTAAGTATGTACATATGATGAGGTTAATAACCATGTATTATATTTATTATAATATTATTAAACAGCGCGGTATTTTTTTGTCAGATGCCATCCAAACTTTTTGGAATCAAGTTTTGTATGTAGTTTGACAGCTAATGTCAGCCAAGCGATACCAGCGACACCCTTGGCAAAAGTTGTCAGTTTTCTTCCCCATTGATGCCGAGTTAAATAGTAAAGCAACGATTACAGTTCAGTAAAGCATTGCCAACGAAACATGCGGTCCGCGCCGTTGCGGCTCGGCGCGGATTTGAATAAGATTTGGACATAAAGATGTCAAAATTACTTATGCCCGGTTTCTGAGTCACTTTTAACGGTGGTTTATCTTGTCGTAAGCGCTATTGGTTCGATAACTCGTGAAATGCGTTTCCGAACACCGCAATGTAAGATAAACTCCGTTTAAACTTACGTTAACTTAACTGACCAATGTGTGCCGTTTATAGGTTCGATAACTATATTTAAAGTTTCATTTCATAGACTACCATCAACTTTTAGGTTATACTAGCGTATATTATTGAATTAAATTTCCAGTGAAAGCTAAATACATATTAAACATTATTAAAAAGAGAATACAATGATTGTTAGTATAATGAATACGAGCAGTTCATCAGTCTGATTCGGAAGTACTGTAATTTATTTTTAATATATCAGTAAAATTTAATATGAGACATCGCTTTGTTAAGAACACTGTGATACACTTATGTGATATTATCAGCCCTGCTCTAACTCCCGTTACGCATTGCAAATATTTATCGTCTGTTTTGGAATACATTTTTTATCGCATTACGATTGTACGCTACTTTTATTTCATTACGTTATCTAAAGAATGGATAAAGCACAAACAATTGGAAAGATAAATAGACTCAAGTAACTTAAAATGTAACGGCAAAGCAAATCATTATAATACCTTCTTTTGGTTTCTGAGTTCCCCAGATAAATTCTCAATAGCTATTGATTCATTAAAGTTAAGCTTAAGATAAACTACGGTTAACTGTCACTGCGTTTCTGAATACGCAACAGACCATTCAATAAACAGTATGGAACCGATAACTAGTTCCTTAGTTGCCGCTAGATGGCTCTGTATAGAAGATCGCGTCTAAAATTCATTTCTTAAGATTGTTTTAGTAAAAAAAAGATGTTATGTCGTTATTTATGGGCGGATCATTGTCATTTTTTCTTCTTCTCTAGTTTCACTTCATTGTTTTTGTTTCGCACATGGTATTATAATTATTTGCTTTGCCGTTACATTTTAAGTTACTTGAGTCTATTTATCTTTCCAATTGTTTGTGCTTTATCCATTCTTTAAATAACATAATGGAATGAAAGTAGCGTACAATCGTAATGGTATGAAAATGTATTCCAAAACAGACGATGAATATTTGCGATGCGTAACGGGAGTTAGGGCAGGGCTGATAATATCACATAAGTGTATCACAGTGTTCTTAACAAAGATGAAATTATTTACACAAAGAAAAGCGCCTGTCTGGGTTCGAACCCACGACCTACACTAGTAAGTCGGGGCCGTTACCACTGAGCCCCCCCACCTCGGCTCTGAGGTCCGCCCCGACAATCTCTCTAACCAAATTGTATTTGATATTGGACATCTGTTAAAAAACGTATCTGACACCCAGCAAACGGAAACGGGTTGAAACTTATCCAACTTTGATTGTTTAACATTTATTTAATTGAACCCTAAATTGCATTGATTGAATAGCGGATTTCTGGTTCCCAAGTCACAGGCTATAAACCTAGTTTGGGAGCCAGGAGATAAACTTTATGCTCCTCGTGCTGTATCTCTCTATTTGTAGTATTCACCTCTATAACAACTTTTTTGAAAATAAACTTTATTATTATTTTTCCTTTATTCAACTATATTATACATATAAATTATATTTTTAAATATTAGAATAAATAATATAAAAACATTTAAAAATATAAAAAATAGTAGCCCACCGGTATCGGGAACAGGGTCCAAGCTACCGGCGGTCAGGGCTCCAGAGAGAGGAACCTCCTGACAATGCGAGCCGTGTCCAAGAGTACCGCTTTCTGAATCAAGCCCTTGATCCAGCTGCCCAACGAGAGCCTCCTTAGGTGTTGGTCGAGGCTCTTGGCAATTAAACCATTGGCTGATACGACTATCGGCACAATGATCGCTGAGTCCACATCCCACATGTCGACAACCTCGCGAGCCAAGTCAAGATACTTGATTTGTTTATCTTTCTCGGCTTTCACGAGGTTCCCGTCATGCGGAACCGTTATGTCAATAATCATTGTGCGCCGCTCTACTCGATCCACCACCACTATATCAGGTTTATTGGCAACAATAGTCCTGTCAGTGATGATGGATCGATCCCAGTACAAAGTGATATTTCAATTTTCGAGAACTGGTTCGGGCGCATACCTATAGTACGGCACTTCAGATTCCACAAGACTGTACTTCAGAGCAAGTTGCTGATGGATAATCCTGGCTACAAGGTTGTGTCTATGCAAGTACTCTTCGTTAGCTAGACGAGAACAGCCGGAGATAATATGTCGGATTGATTCTCCCGGACGGTGGCATGCCCGACAGATGTCAACCGTCCCGTCCTTCACAATGAATCTCCGGTAATTGTTCGTCATCATAACTTCGTCCATAATTGCACAGACAAAACCTTCGGTTTCCCCAAAGAGGTCACCAAAACGCAGCCAGGCTACGGACGCTAGTAAATCTACATCGGGTCCATGTAGGGCCCGAAAGTAGCGTCCGTGAAGCTCCTTACTCTGCCATACCTCCTTGCGATCGTTAGTGTCAAGCGCTACAGGTTTACGCCAGTTCTCTTTAGCCAAGGAGAGTGGGGTGAGACCCTTGTCTACCGCGACCACATCTCGATGCATCCCCACGTCGGCTTCTAAGAAATATTCCCTGAGACTGCATATCTCGCGATTGTGGAGGGTCTTAGCGTTTAAAAAGCCTCGACCTCCACACTTTCGCGGGATATACAGTCTCATCACCGATGACCGTGGGTGATGCATCCGATATGCAGTCAGCAGCGTACGGACCCTCCTATCCAGGGCGTCGAGTTCGGTCTGAGTCCATTTGAGTATGCCGAAAGAGTACATCAAAACCGGCATGACCCAACCGTTGAAGGCTCGCACCTTGTTCCCGCCTGATAGAAAACTATTAAGTACTTTCTTCAGGCGGCCAAAGAAGCGCTCCTTCAACGATTGCTTCATGTCAGTAACATTGATGCCCAATGTTTCCGACCTACCCAAATACTTATAGGTTTCGGATGCGGAGAGGGCTCTAAGGTTTATGGAATCCGCGAGCTGTGTTCCCACGGATTCCACAATCTCCCCTCGCTTTACATGCATGACCGCACATTTGTCCACACCAAATTCCATCCTGATGGCGCTACTGAAAGTTTCAGTTACTTTCAGTAGCTCCATCAGTTGCAAATTGTTGGGGGCAAAGAGTTTTAGGTCATCCATGTAGAGGAGGTGAGATATAACCTGACCACATCTCCTCAGCCGATAGCCTAGGCCTGAACCCTCCAGCAGTGTACTTAGAGGATTCAGGGCTAAGCAGAACCAGAGCGGACTCAAACTATGGCTAATGGCCATATCAATGAGGAGTAGCTCCTTAGTACCGCGGGATCCATTCCTACATCCATTTTGAGAGGCAGACATGATGGAGTTAGTGTCTATATGTTTGTTAATTTTAGCTCTCAATATAGATGTAAGAACTTTATAGACCGTGGGTAAACATGTGATCGGTCTATAATTTTTGGGTTCCGCGGTGCTACCAGATTTATGGAGCAGGTGGGTAACTCCTGTCGTTAAGAACTGGGGTAGCGAGCCAGACTCCAATGCAGTCTGGTACTGAGCCGCCAAGCGAGCGTGCGACCTTATAAACCATTTTATCCAGAAGTTGTGCAGCCCGTCCGGCCCTGGAGATTTCCAGTTAGGCAACGGACGAACTGCACGAGCTACATCTTGGGGGCAGATGGTAATAGCCCCCATTTCTGGTATTGGATCGCAGGCTCGCTCGACTTCCCGAGTCCAATCACCTTCGGTGTGACTGACAGGCACCGACCAGATGCTGCGCCAGAAAGAGCACATGGCAACATCATCCGGCAGACGCGTGTCTGTCTCACCTTGGTCCGGTCGCTCCCAAGCCCTATAAACCCACCTTTCATCACTATGGAAGGTGCGATTCTGAGTGTATCGCTCTACTCGCCGCTTATACCTACGAATACGGTTCGCCCATGCATACACTTTCTGCTTCAGGAAGTCGATGCGCTCTGTGACACGGGCCATATAGTCCTGAGGGCTGATATCAGTCCCTAAGAACGCCCGCCTCACAAAGCGCATCACTCTAGGGCGAGTATTGCCCTCCCTGAAGCAGATTAGTTTGCCGATGAGCGCTCTGGTCCCACCGATACGGCGCTCAATCCTGCACTGCCAAGCTGGTACAGATGGTTTCGGTCGTGTAGCTCTAGAGTCATTAGCAAATTTGACGTGAGCTACACGACATGCCGCTACAGCCGCGCAGTACAGAATTGAGTGAGTATCAGTGAGGTCTTCGCAGTCATCAAAATAGTTTGACAACTGCGAATCCAGAACCGCTACCAGCGCCCTATTTTTGTTATGCATAGGCAAACGAGGTAAGCGTGGTCTAAGTTCGGGCGACATAAACCGATATTCCTGAATCGCACCCTCCAAAGCACTCCTCAATTCCTCGTTGCACTGGGTACTTACGTTTGTAGCCCTGTCATCAATCCTCTCGTCAGCTTGAATTGTAGTGTCCTGTGATGGCACTACAATAACACTCTGCGGCGGGGGAGCGATGATAGGGTTACTCTGCATTTCATTTCGCAGGCGATCAAGTACAGCGTCATCCAACATATGATTACGCTGGATGACCCGCACCTGATCCGACAGTCGTTGTGCCGAAACGTTGACAGCTGGCTCAAGCACCTGAAAAAGAGAGAGCATCCGGACACGGTACGCGGTCAGGTTGTTTCCCCCCTCTGTAGCCCCATAGTATGAGCGCATGACGTTTTCGTTAATGGATCGTGTCCATCTCATGCGCTGCACACTTCCGCCGGGAGCTGGGGCCCTATCAGAGGCCGGTGGGCCTCGAGGTCCTAAGCCGTCCGGCGGCCGGCGTCCTCCCCGTCGGCGAGCAGGTGGTGGCGTCGTGGGCGGGGAGAAATACTCGTCGCTCGAGCTCGACGCAACTACCGCAGCCAGTGTCGTCACAGCGCTCACAGTGAGGCTGGGTACCGGCGGCGGCGAGGCGGAGCTGAGCGAAGAGTCCGGAGGTGGTGGGCGTGCTAGGCGTGCGGCAGATCTTGTCAACATATTATCTTCATTTTTATTTTGTGTTCATTGTTGTTTTATCGGAGGTGACATGGGCTGTCATGTCACCTCCGATTCGGCAGTTTTTAATAAAATTCTATTGCATTTTGGTGGTGAATTATGACCTTTTTATTATAATTTTTATGGTTTTCCGGTTTCAGGTTTACTTTGTATGGAAAAACTCTTGTAAAAATGCGTCAAAATTATTATAGTTGATAAAACTACGTGGACCATTGATGTAAAAAATTGAAAATTGAAAATTGATGTAAGATGATTTACATCAATGGTCCACGTAGTTTTATCAACTATAATAATTTTGACGCATTTTTACAAGAGTTTTTCCATACAAAGTAAACCTGAAACCGGAAAACCATAAAAATTATAATAAAAAGGTCATTACGTGGACGAGATGTTCTGTTGACACAGTGTTGCCATATTATTATTATTATTTCCTTTATTTAACATTTTAACATATAAAATACATTTTTAAATATTTCTTAAAAACTATATAAAAAACATTTAAAAATATAAAAAATAGTGTGCCGCCGGTGTCGGGAGCAGGGTCCAAGCTACCGGTGGTTAGGGCTGCAGAGACAGGAACCTCCTCACAATGCGAGCCGTATCGAGGAGTACTGCCTTCTGAATCAGGCCCTTGATCCAACCGCCTAACGACAGCCTCGAGAGATGTTGGTCGAGGCTTTCGGCCATCAGGCCATTGGCCGTTACGACAATCGGTACAATGATAGCCGAGCTCACATTCCACATGTCAACAACCTCGTGTGCTAAGTCGAGATATTTTATTTGTTTCTCTTTCTCAGCTTTCACGAGGTTCTCGTCATGCGGAATGGTAACATCGACTATCATTGTGCGGCGCGCTGATCGATCTATCACCACTATATCAGGCTTATTGGCAACAATAGTCCTGTCAGTAATGATAGATCGATCCCAGTACAACGTGACATGGTCATTTTCGAGAACTGGGTCGGGCACATACTTATAATACGGTACCTCAGAGTCGACAAGTTTATATTTCAAAGCAAGTTGCTGGTGAATAATCCTGGCCACTTGGTTATGCCTGTGTAAGTACTCGCCGTTAGCCAGACGCGAACAACCAGAGATAATATGTCTGATGGACTCACCCGGACGATGGCATGCCCGACACACGTCAACCGTCCCGTCCTTCATAATATGTCTCCGGTAGTTATTCGTCAAGATAACTTCGTCCATAATTGCACAGACAAAACCTTCAGTTTCCCCGAAAAGGTCACCGAAACGTAGCCAGGATACGGACGCTAAGAAATCTACACCGGGCTCATGAAGAGCCCGATAGTAGCGCCCGTGAAGCTCCTTGCTCTGCCATACCTCCTTGCGGTCATCTGTAGTAAGTTATTATTATTATTATTATTCTTGACAAATTTTTAAGTTTGTTTTTTTTTAACCACCACGGGGAAGATTTTGGCGTGCATCTCACCTGATGGTAAGTGATGATCAGGCCGAAGATGGAAGTGAGGTTCACCCAGAATCCTCAACCACAGAGGAACTGACTATCCTTACCTCTAACTGTCGAAACACAGCCATGCTGTTAACATTGTTGCTATGGCGACAGACTTAAGATGGTGATAGGTAGTCACGCGGACTTAGACTAAGCCCTAACACCAACCAAACCGAGCAGAATATTTTTCACTCACTGGGAATCGAACCCGAGACATCTGGGTCTGAGATGAGGTGGTCTAACTACTAGTCCACAGAGGTCGTTAGCGCTAATAATTAATAATAATTATACATTTTTCAGTTAATGATTCATTTACCTGCAAGACTAACAGTGATTGCGGAGCATTTGCCGCTTGCAGACGTGGAGTTGACGGGCAAAAGCATTGCGTACCGATTTTAATTGATTATCCAATTATTGGATAAGATTTGGACATATAAAGTATAAAAAAACTACCCTAGATCTAAAACAACTAATACCTCAAAATAGGTACTAATTATAATATTTACTTATTTACGATATTTCAGGGATAAGGAAAGTAATATGAAACACCAAGATATTTTGTCATTCATTTATATTTCTTTGCCAACATCAAATCCAATATTCTACACAATACCATCACATCTCTTATTCCCAACATAATATCTCTATTTATTTAATATTCGAATATTTACAATAAAAGTAATAGGTTACCTTAATTACAGTAGATCTCCGACAAATCTATGCCAATCTATCTTTTAACCGACACAGCCACTAGAAACATCGTACCGCCGTGCACGCCCGAACCAGAAGGCCGTTGGTGCGCCATTTTTGACATATCGAATCTTTCGGTGTTGCCAGTACAATCCCCAACAATTATGTATTAATAAATTTAAACCTAAGAAAAGGAAAAAAATTGTTTATCATAGTTAATTATAATTCGCCGTTATCTGTATTTTACAATAAATGAATGACTTGTATTAATAATAATAATATGGGTGTTTATATAGTAGTCCTATTTTTTAACCAAATCGCTGTTTAATCTGTTATGTTTGTTAATGAGGCTAGCAAGCGAGCACGTCAAAATACAGTTCGCCAAAACGAGATCGAGAGAACGGTGACCTACAGGGCCAACCTAAGTTAACTGACGAAACATCGCAGAATATATATGACATCAGAAATATATAAAATAAGAAGTAAATGTTATAAATAACTTCCGATTTTTTGTTTTTTTTTTTTGATTGGGAAATTTTCAAATAACTCATCCCGTGCGCGTCAAGCTCTGGCTAAATGCCCCCCAATTGTTCCTTCAGTGTTGCTTGTACGTTGCCAGGGGCCACGGTATCCCTTTCGGACTTTCCCGCGACCCCGACAGGCATCGGTCCTAGCAAACCCCTTCAGTTGTGCTGACATTTCTTTGAGGCGCGAGTTAAAGTTATGAAGAAGAGACTTGGTTGTGATTATAAAACCTTTTAATTATGCAAAGGAATACAAACTGATATTATAAACTAAGTATGCACTAGAACATAAGTTCAGTGTCGGCTACTACTACAATGCAGGAGTTGTAGGGTAATGCGCTTAATACTAATAGTTACATGGTACTTATACTCTACTGAAGAACGACGCACGAGGGACGAGGGTTGTTTGACGTCGTTACTGTCTTTTGGGTATTTCCATTCTTCAATTTGATAATAGTTTCCTGTTATGCTTTGTTGGTTAGGTGATAACAGTGTTTACGGCGGTATTTGTATCTATGGGTCAATGTTATTATTTTATCAGTTTAATGTCATTAAGCTTTACATCATTCGTTTTGCATGAATTGGTCGGCTCCGCAGGTGGGTCAGCAGTAGGGGTATATAGCACGAGGGGTATGGAACTCGTAACTCGCGCGTGGAACACAACGCGCTGTCGACCCGGGCCCTGGTCCTTATCGGACGACGAGCTACCCATTGCTCACCGTCCGAAGAATACTCTCTTAGAATACTCTCTTATACCAAGTTCTGGAAGACTGTTTAAGACCATAGATAGCGCGCTTTAATTTTAACACTTTGTTATCATCCATACTAGACTCATAAGTAACAGGTTTCTTCATATAAACAGTTTCATTCAAAAAACCGTTTAAAGAAGCAGTGGTAACATCGAGATGACTAATATCTAAATTCAACTTGGCTGCCAGAGCAAATAGCAATCTCAAGGTAGAATATCTGACAACTGGCGAAAAAGTTTCATGAAAATCTACACCAGCTTTCTGAGTAAATCCTTTTGCCACTAATCTTGCCCTGTAGCGCACATTATTAGAACTGTCAAACTTCTTTTTAAACACCCACTTGCATTGCACCACTGTACTATCTTGAGGATGATCAACCAGCTCCCACGCATCATTCTCATCGAACGCTTGCAACTCCTCCTTCATGCTTGCTCGCCAAAACTTGTTTTCCGGTCCATTTAAGGCGTCTCGGAGAGTGATCTCTTTGTCATTATCATCACACTCTGTGATACACAAATTATTATAACCAAAGCGATCAGGCTTCTTTCTCTCTCGTTTTGGTAGAGTTTCTGGTGTACTTAGCTCCACCAGTGTAACTTCTGGGTCTGAAGTAGCAATTAAGAAACTATCATCTGAAGTACTTACTGAAGTTTCCGTATCCGTGACATAGTACGTATTATCCACCTTCTCTTCTACTGAATCTACACTTTCTGAGTCAGAAATTTACATTTCAGTACTCCCAGAATCTTTGGTGTATATCTCCTCCGCTGAAGACTTGCATTCCAAGGATATGTCAACTGTATTCTCAACTGACTTCTCCATGATAACTATTTCTCTACTTGTACTAACAGAGTTAGTTTCTGGGTCATAAACCCTATAGCCCTTCACATGGTCAGAATAGCCAAGAAAAATAAGCTTATTAGCCTTTTTATCCCACTTCAAACGCTTCTCCTTTGGCACGTGCACCATGACTGCACTCCCAAAAATACGCAAATGACTTAAATTTGGCTTCGACCCTGTCCAGACTTCATATGGAGTCTTGCCATTTAGTCCTGTCACAACAGATCTATTTCGCAAGTAAACTGAATGATGAACCGCCTCTGCCCAGAATTTCTTATCTAAGCCAGCTCAAACATCTGGCTTTTTCAACTACTGACCTGTTCATCCGTTCACACAAACCATTCTGCTGCGGCGTATAAGCATTAGTCCTTTGATGAACTATCCCTTGCTCCTTCAGATACTTGTCAAATTCTCGACTACAGAACTCACCTCCGTTATCTGTCCTTAGAATTTTGATCTTTCTGTCTTTCTGTTTTTCTGCCATGGACTTAAAATCTTTGAAATTGGTAAATACTTCATTCTTTGTTTTCATAAAATAAACAAATGCCATCTTGCTGTAATCATCCACGAACAAAACATAGTCCCTGGATCCTCCAATTGATAGAGTTTCCATAGGACCGCATACATCTGTGTGAATCACCTCTAGAACATTCTCTGTTTTAGACGAACTCTGCTGGAACGGCAGTCTAGCTTGCTTGCCTTCACAGCAAATAGTACACGATGACTTATCTATGTTTGCCACTTCTGGGTATAAAATTCCCTCTACAGCACCATTTTTCATTTTCGTTAAACTAGTACTGTTTATGTGCCCGAAGCGTCGGTGCCAAATCTCACTCGATGCTAGTGCAGTTGCTGCTAATAACTGTTCTGTTTTCGTGTATAATCTATACACACCTTCAACTAATCCTGCCTCACCAACGAGTTCTTTCTGTTGATTAAAGATGTGGCAAACATTTTCCTTGAAAATTACACTGTTGCCGTTCTCGATCAACTGACTCACCGAAAGCAAGTTTGTTGTTAATTACGGTATGCACAATAACTAAATAAACTGTAACATCATACTCCATACCGTTCACAACTGTGACGATGTTGACATCACCAGAACACAGAACTGAAACACTTGTCTGGTTTGCAATAATTATTTCCTTCGTATCATGTTGATGGGTCGGATTGACGATATTTTTCGGTCTCGCCGTCATGTGTTTGCTAGCACCACTATCAATATACCAATTACTGTGACTGAATTTTCCACTCAGAAAAATAGCACTGAATGCATTTGTTGTTTTTCTTTAGCTTGATTCTGAGTTGGGGCCAGGGGGGGCACACTTAGCACTATCATCAATTTCCATAGACGACAGCGACATCTGAAGTTTGGTGGGATAAACAAACTTGGCAGCCATTTTGTCTTATTTGTCAAATTGTCAAACAAATGTCAAAGGCGTAGCCGCCATGGCGACATTGTCAACTCCGGCTTTCCCGACGTTGATTTGATACGATTCCCGAGTTATTTCTCAGTTATTTCAGTTATTTCTGTTAAAATTGTTACTTGTTACTGTTATTTGTTTTGTTTTCATTTCATAATATTGTTATCACTTTGTTTTTCGTTGGTCCTTTATGTTGTTTTGTTATCATGAGTGAACTCCGAAGAAAATATTGTATTTTTGGCTGTGATGCTTTAGGTAAGTGTTTATTACCGTACCGTACCATATTACCTTTAATATAAGCAAGAAAAAGTTTTAAGTATGTTATTCCATCATTTCATTTTATTTAGCCATATTCTGATATTCATGTATTTCGTTCAATTTTCAGTTACCTATGGTGTACCCCTTCACCGGTTCCCAAGACCCGTCAACCGCCCTGATTTGTTCGCTGCTTGGATAGCGACTGTTGGCAGCAAGGTTACTAGAAAGTGACCGTACGAAGATATATAAGAACAAAAGAGTATGTGATCACCATTTTGATCCCACATTCTAGACAACTGGAGGTCATCTTATTTGTTCAACAATACCAACAGTTAAATTGAATCGTAAGTAAAATAAGATGAATATTTGTGACAGAACAACATTTATAACAATACCAAATTGATTCAGATTAGCAATCAATTGGTTGTGCGCGACAAATAACTACAATAAAAGTAAAAACAACTATTAATTACTGAATTAAAAACAACTATTTTATGTAGTCAAAATGGAACATCTTAGCTACTTCACACTGACTGAGGTTGCATCGAAACACCACATTGTGAGCACACATTGTTTTCATTCGACTGGCTGATGATAAGGATGGGCAAATTAGACAGCTACACAAAGTACCAGCTAAATTTGTATAATTTAAGACAAGTAGGTGGGTAGTAAAACTGATGATAATATTGCAATGTATGTTACAGGTGTTCAGCAAACAATCAGTACCTTTGTGGAGACAGACCATAGCTACTGTGGGCCTAGAAGACAATCTGGTTATGCCAGACCTCTGACTGATATCACCAACTTGCCTGGGTTATCAGTTCAAACAAAGAATGCCGAAAGGAGATAATTTATGTAAACAATCATGATATAACCCCGCTGTTTGATGTTCCCCACTTGTTAAAAGGAATTAGAAATAATTTATTAAATAAAGAAATGCATTACATGCACGAAAATGTATTAAAAATAGTAAAGTGGGAATACTTTCAGCGGGTTTTTGAAGCCGATAAATCGCGTGGAGAACTGAGTATGCTGCACAAGTTGATCAATGAACACTTAGTAAAAATGCGGCTCAAGTAATAAGTTTGAGTATGGCAGTTGCTACAGATATTGCAGTAGAAAGAGGAAATATTAATATAATTAATTTGTCTGATAATCATTTTTCATTTCATTATTCTGTACTTCACTGATTATGACCCTAATACAGACTCTCTCTACAGATTGTCCTGATTTCTCAGTTACTTTTGTCTTCGATAGTGAAGCAAGAGTTCTTTCTTAATATGAGAAAAAAACTAGGACAAAGAGTTGAATGAGATGTCTGTAAATTTAATAAGAATAGTAAATCCTCATAATAAGTATGCATAGCTACCTAGCTATGCATACTTATTATGAGGATTTAACTAAGGCTCTATTATACACCAACATACCTATGTAGGTGTAGAATAGAGCCTTAGTTCACCCACCAAACTCAAGGTGGCAGCACTTTCCATACATGCAATTTTTACCACAGAGTTGTTACTCTTTCTCTGTATAGTTACTTTACTCTTTGGTTGGGGCACTGATTTTTATAGTGTCTAGTTTGTTTACATTTGTAACATTTTATAACTTTGACAGGTTTGGATGTTTCCTGCAATTGTCTATGGTCGCTCTTAGGGTTGCCATTTTTCACACGCTGCTTCCCTTTGGCTACAAATGCACTTTCCGAACCGGAACCTGAACTAACCTCAGCACACATGTCCATCAACTTGGTTTTAATGACATCGGCACTTATCTCGATTTCCGAGTTTCAATGGCCATTATCATAGGCGCATATCTTTCGGGTAATCCAGCTAACATTAATGCACCAATCCATTCGTCTGTTAATTTGAAACCTGTTCCTTGAAGTCGCTGCCCTGTTTCTATTATCTAGGTCACATACTGCGTCATCGAATCGCAGTTTTCAAGACGAATATTGATGAGATTTCTGAGCAAACTTATTTTTCTCGTATAGCCAGAATCATCAAACATGATTTTCAATTTTCCCCATAAATCGTAAGTTGTCGCCGCTTGCTTTATGTGAGCATATAGCGATGGATCGATTGTCAATACGAGCTTTGCCTTCGCTTTGGCGTCTTCTGCTTTCTCCGCCGCACTTGCCGTTGTTGGTAATTTTTCTTCAATGGCGAACGCCATGCCTTCCAACACTAATACATTTTGAGCCGCAAAACACCAATCCTCATAATTCTCGCGACCGCGCAACTTAGGAACGTTAGCTATATAATTGGCCGTCATTTTTACTATAAAACCGCACAGTACTTTACGTTTCGTCTATTTAAAATTTTATTATAGTGTCTGAGCCCAAAACCTAATAAAAGACATTTTCTAGTTTTACAATAGACTGACTTTTATTGTCATTTTTATGCCTACAATGTTTAATGGATGGCGCTAGCAGTTACATATTTTGGTTATTACTAACAAGTACAAATTCTTTTTTTCTAGATAATTATGAATTATTATAACAATAACAATATAGAGCTTTGTTCATGGCTAGTTGTTCTCCACTATGTGTGATATTTGAGGAATACTGTCAAGAAATACCTACTGTAAAGGACCGGTCTATCTACCATAATCCTTCACAGTATTTCTCAATATACAATGTTTTTCACTAATTCGGAAGCGGGCACTAAAACAATCAGGCTAGTTGGAGAGCTAACACGTGAGTAAGCCACATAAAACTGGCCGACGGAGGAACAGTCTTGCCGCAAATCAACTCCAGCAAATTTTTGAGTTTGTCCCTGTGACTTATTAATAGTCATCGCGAAACAAACCTTGATTGGCAACTGGAATCTTTTAAATTTAAACGGAAGGTCATTTAGTATCAATGGTATACGAGGCACGACGACTGTTTCTCCTCTGGTAGATCCAGTTAGTATTTTGGCCTCAATAACATTGCATAGATGTTCCCTATAATATGTGTGGTCAGTCTGTAGGGTACAAATTATCACGCTATTTGCTATTAGGGATGAGCAGTATCGGATGCTGTTCGTATCCTTGCTATCCTAATCTATATCGATTCTCCCGGAGAAGGGGTTGCGGGGCTCCCTCCGGGGGAGGGGCCCGTGGCTAAATAATAACAGCCGCACAGGTCGATCGATCAGGTTAAGCTGCACTTGCCGCAGTTGGTCTGTGGATGGGTGACTATCTTTACATACAAAGATCCGTCCGTGCCTCGGAAAGCACCTTAAGCCGTTAGGGAGTCAGAAGCCCGAAAGTTTGACAACCATTCTTACCAAGGGGTATCGTATTACCCAGTAACTGCGTTGTGGAGGTCAGATAGGCAGTCGCTCTATGTAAAATACTGTAAAGTTAGAAACAGTACACGTATACTTATATTATTTTTACTTGAATACAAAATTCAGCGAATGAACAACTTCAATACAAAACTTCATCGCCCTTTTTTTTGCTGTGTGGGATATTATCAAATAACTTCTCCCGCTCTGGGCGGAGCGGCAGGGCGTGTCAGACTCTTACTGACTAAAACCCACCCGTGTTTCTTCAGTTGCCTGTACGTTGCCAGGGGCCACGGTATCCCTTTCGGAATTTCCCGCGACCCTGGGAGGCATCGGTGCTAGCGGACCCCTACCGTTGCGCTGACATCTCTGAGAGGCGCTCGTGGAACACAACGCGCCCTTGATCCGGGCCTGGTTCTTATCGGACGGCGAGCTACCCATTGCTCACCGTCCGCAAGCCCGCGCCTACGGTGGCCGGGATTCGGCCTGCGATTCCCGACGCCCAGGGCGTCTCCTGCGGCAGCTAGGGGACGTGAGGGCGCGACATTTGCCTCTCCGCAACGCGCTCCGTCTCCTCCTTCGCGAGCATTACTGCTTCGCAGAAGGAGGTAACGGCTTATCACGCCCTATCGCTCCGTATCATGGCCTGGACCAAGGCCGGATGCGAGAGATCACTGTCACCGATCGCTTCCACAAGGGCATGGCGGTGCCCCGCCCAAGCCGGGCACATCTCCACCGTATGCTCCACCGTGTCCTCCGGGCGATCCACACCGTGGTGACACCCGGGCGTTTCCTCCCGCCTTATGTGGAACAGGAACCTCCCGAAACAACCGTGTCCGGTGAGGACCTACGTCAGGCGGAAGGGGAGGAGGCCGAGGCGCCTCTCTAGCCACGCCTCAAAGAGGGGACTTATTGTCTCAATTGTGGCGTGCCCAGCAGTGAGTTGCGACAATCGCACTCTCCAGGGCGCCGGACTCTTGTGGGTTGAAATAAAAAAAAAAGCTTATTATTTTCCGAGTGACTAATAACTTAAAAGTCGACTAAATGTTTGCAACAAATAAAATAACTTGCCAGCGATTAAATATTTTCGCGACTATTATATTATGTAAGGTTCAAAATTAAAGGTGTTATAAAAACTAAAAACTAGCAGCTGCGTTTAGGTAGCAAATAAACTATACCAGTCAAATAAAATATTAGGCGAGGAGCTATAAATAATGACTTGGCGACTAATAATGTTAGTAGGGTGGCTTTTGGGTTAGGTTAGGTTAGAACAGTGACCATTAACGCGTGAAGGCGAGCGAGCGGAGCGAGCGTGTCGCGGCAGCGGCTGCCGAGCGCCAGATACCCTCTATTGTGGGTGAATCATTTGGATTAGGTTAGGTGAAAGTCACACAATATATGTATAATATAAGCTAGTTTATATTTATTCTTCATACAAACAATTTTAAATAGAATCTGATTTATATTATTTATGAATGCCCATTTTCTATTTTGTTTTCGCCATTAAGTTTCCGCTTAGATATTAATTCTGTTCCCAAAAGAAAAACTTGATGCTAGTTTAAATTAAAACGGAGCTTATTACTGATATATTAATATGCTACCTATTACTTATTACGATACTCCTTATTAGCTGCCAACCCATTATATATGGTACCCACTCTATTTTTTTTTTAAACTTTTATTCATTTTACTTAGTTGCCGCATTAAATACATGCCAAAAAAAAAACAACGATTTAAGTTGTGTTAGTTTCCAACCATAAAACGAAATATTTGTGATTTTCACTTAAAAAATTAAGAACTTTAATTAAAAACAAAATTTCATCCCCCTTTTCACCCCCATAAGGGTTAAAATTCTAGCAACACCGTTGCGTTAGCTTCCAACAATAAGCCTAGATAGTAAATTTTGTGATTTTTCTTAGAAAATAATGACCTCTCAACTTTATCCCCCTTTTTAATCCTTTGGAGGTGGAATTATCAAAAACGCTGAGACACATATAAATTTATTTTCAATCGTCAGCCTAAACACATAATATGAAGATCCTAACTTCAAAACTGACGGACTTTCATACAAACTTCCATCCCCTATTTTAGCCCTGTAGGGGTGGAATTCCCAAAAATCCTTTCTTAGTGGATACTTACTCTTCACAAAGAACACACCTTCCAAGTTTCATGTCTCTACGACCAGCGGTTTGGGCTGTGTGTTGATATATCACCGGTCAGTCAGTCAGTCAGTTTACCATTTTATATATGTTATTATATATTATATATATAGATTCATAATGAAATCAATTGACCTTAAAGATGAACCCCTTACTTAATAGTTGTTATTAAAAGTTAAGTAATTACCTAAAGATTAACGACAGAGTAAAGCTTGGCGCACATTACAGCCTCATCGGGCCACAGCGCATCGCATTTCAATACAAAAAAGCGCAGTGCGGCCCGCTTGTATTGTGCGATGGTTTTTCCAAAATGTACGAAAGTGGTGTAGGAGAATTTTTGCAATGTGGTGCGACCCGCCTAAATTGACGTCATTCTTATTCTTTACCACACATTTCGATTTGATATTTTAATTTTTTTGGCGGGTTTTTTAGTAATAATTACATATTTTTAATGTACACGAAACGTATTCTTTTTTACTAAGGCGTCGAAGTCGAGAACAATTTGGGTTCAGAGATATATATCAGCTGTGCTATTCTGTAACCATCTCACCGTGAAAACTTAGGGGAAGTGATCGTGCAGTGAGCTGTCAGTGTCACCCCACCCGATACTAGGGATGACCAAGCATTACATTTACAAACGTAATCGAGATTTAAATTATTTTTTTAATGTTAATTCTATTGATCATTTTATATTAAGTATTCGAAAGCTAGTATTTAAATGTCTAAACATTACTATATAGGGGGGGTTTTAATAAAATAGCAAAACAGATATCCAATCAGAAACTCAATTTTGTTTTATTCTATTTTGTTCCTAGACTAGTCCCTTAATATAAATAGCCTGAGGCGCGACGCGTTACGCACGTAGGTACCTACCAACAATAAATAAAATAGAACGTACCTACATAGGTATCTACACGTTGCTGCTGCTTAAGTACTAAAGAAAATGCTCATCGACATAGTTTGTTATTATGAACCCATTGTTAACTTATATTATAAACGCAATCGAGTGTTAATAGTGTGTAATTTAACCCCACACAAACTATGTGGGAACCTACCTAAACGATGTCAGTAGTCATATAGATAAAAAGACGTGTATATTATTTGTACCTACCTACCGAATATTTGATTGGAGATAACCTACCTACGCGTTGAATAAAATCATATTCATCAAATCATTACAAAATTCTTAAGTTCAACAGCTGACACTCTTGCAGCGCGCGCACACCGAATCACTTCACCACGTTGAAGCGGTAAGAATCGCTCTTGCGCGCTAGGTAGACACTATCACATTGAAGTTTTTTTTACTTACTACGTACCTACATATTTAATTAACTCGTAACGCGTCACGTACTTGCGTACTAAATACCAACGTCCAATTATTACCTACAATGTTTTATTCATCATCATCATATATAACCCAAGTAAAACTGACACTTGTAGCGCGCGCACATCACATCACCGAAGTGTTGTCGCCGAGGAAATAACACGCGTTACCATGGTGACCCGCGTGATCACTTCACCCGATTCTTAATGAATCGGATGAAGTGATCACGATGCGCAGGCGCGCTGTTACGAACTTTATTATTTTTTTTCCCTCTTTGACGGCCATATAAGCCTATACGTATTCAGAGACAATAATGAGTACCTATTTATTTCAATACTTTTAGATAATTCAATGTCTAAATCATACCGTTTTGTACATTTAAAAAGTAAATTTATTACCTAGATACATTTTGTTTTCAATAATTAAACTAGTGTTTTTTAAATGAACTAGTTACATACTACTTATTTAACCTGTAGGTATGTAACGCGTCACGCATGTGCAGTCAGAACATATACAGGGTGTAAAAAGACACATCACAAAGCCGTAAACTACGCATACTGTACGTATAACTAAGTAGCTTTGCGCAAAAATTATTGCTGGAAACCTCTCTTTTTTTTTTAAGTAAAAAAAAAACCTTTTTTTATTGCGCGCAATGTAACGCCAGCCCTGGCTTGAACGGACTCAGTACTGTTGTGTGAGTTAAGCCCCGCCCCTTCGCTCTACGCGGTACGCGTAGATAGGTACCTACTTGTCGGGTACTCGCGGGTATGAACGAAATTAATAGTGTTTCCGTTATAAATGTACAACTAAGTACCTACTGACAACGATTTTCTCTTAAGAACTCTAGTTTTTAGATAGCCTGTGTAGGTATTTACCTACTGTTCATCGCTGTCATCATCAAACATTGGTGGCCTCTCGACACTCACGAGCTGTGGCTCAAACTGCCGATCTCCCACGCGGAGACAGACGCGCGCCCTAGTCAGCGTATTTTGATGAACCCGCTCCTGGATTCCTTCTCGCTCTGACAGCTGCTTTAGTTCATCAAAAACATCAACGATTTTCTGACGCATCTCAAAAGCGGTCTCGCAGGGACGGTCAAACACCTTATCCTTGACGTAGCCCCACAAAAAGAAATCCAGAGGGGATAAATCTGGCAATCGTGCAGGCCATGCGTGGGGCCCATACCGCCCAATCCAATGGTCGCCGAACAGCTGCGCCAGCTGCTCGCGAACCGGTCTTACGATGTGTGGCGGCGCGCCGTCATGCTGGTACCACACATTTCGCCGCTGGATCAGTGGCATGGCTTGCAACGTGTCGGTCAGGTAACCATTAATCAGGTTGAGGTACACAGGTCCGTTCATTCTGGGTGGCAAGAAAACGGGGCCCAGGATCCGGTTTCCTACAATGCCTGCCCACACATTATGTTTCCACCGTGCTTGGAAGCCCGTTTCCTGAGTTTGATTCGGGTTCACGGAACACCAATAGTGTGAATTTCGGCGGTTCCACATACCATTATTTGTGAAGGTGCTTTCGTCAGTGAAAATAATATTATTCACAAATCCTCGGTCCTGCCTTAGCAGCCACCTGCAGTAATTTATACGGCGTGTTGTGTGGCCCGGCACGAGCGCTTGCACGCGGTGAATTTTGTAAGGCCGTTGCCTATCTCTTTTAACAACTTCGTGCACAGTGGAATGATATACCACGTACATAGCGCGATTGCCATGCCGTCTCCGCAATACTTTCGCCGCTGTACGCACTGCCAAACGTGGGTTTTCCCGCATCACAGATAGGATGGCCATTACTGCCGCCGGTCTTATTTGCCTGCCTCAATAACTATATAGCCTCTCTCTTTGGCCTGCCTCCTCCCTGTGAAACCGGCACGATCGGCTGGTTGTCCAATAACCGTTGCACAGCCCGAGTGAAATTACGTGAATCAGAGGGCTGAAACGCGGAAGGATATTCAGTACCTTAAAGTAGTAGGGCTGCGGCAGCATTTCCTCGGGCCATACCGTAGCAGTACACCATGTTAACATACTCGCGCGCAGAATAATCATGAAACGGCATCTTCGCAACTAAATCACAACAAAAGCACTATAAAAACAAACAAGTAGGTACCTACGTACTCACACACAGACACTTCGTGTGTCAGCGAATACGTAGTTAGTCACAGCACAGTATCTACACTTAGTAATGTTTTTCGCAAAAACAATACAAACGCACTCGATAACGTAAGAAACCGAACTAATAAATAATACAAAAGAAAATAAATTTATTTTCGTTTTGTTGGACACGTTTCCTGAGGTAGTTTCGCGGTGCGGGAGTGGTGACCGTTGTCACAAGTTGACGAATCACTGAGCTCTCGCATCACGTCACCACACCCCGCCCGCACCGCGCAGCTACCTCTACGAAACGTTTCGGTAGGCATAAAGAAGCCGCGGTTAGCCGCGGCTTTCTTTCATCTAGTGCGGAACGCGTGCGATCGGAGCGTTAGGTATTTTGAATCATTGCGCTATCTACCTAGTTACGGAAACGTAAACGTCGTATGACGTATTACATTTTCCGTTTACGTTAAAGTTTAACGGTTAAACAAATATCAAATTATTCTAAGGGCTGTCATAAAGTTACCTAAATAATCAATGTAATTTCAATTCTGTATAACACATACCTAAATGACGAAATCTAGAAAAAAAACTACAAGAAGTCTCCCAGATTTCAATTGCAGTTACGTTATTATTACCAGGCATACATGTTTATTTACAATGAATAACAGCTAGCCACCCTATTGGCAGTAGGTATGGCTTCGAGTGAATAAAGTGATACTTACTTATGAATTTAAACATGGTAAGTACCTAAATAGGTACCTTTATTATAGCAATAAATAGTAAATAAATAGCTCAAACCAAAAGGGTGGTTTAAATAGCTGTAGGTAGGTAATTTGTGCAGTAATAATAAAATAATTTGTTCATTATTTGCCAGTATCTTGAATGTAGGTAGTATGTAGCAGTTCACTTTTATTGTTAAAATATCACGAATGAGGACAAACTTCATCAACATTTTTAATTGAATCTGCAGGAAGTTTAGAGATAAGATGTAGTTCTTACAAGGGCGTGTTCTTTGGCATTACAGACAACAGACTTGCCTGCAACTCATAATCAACGTCTTTGAAATCAGAAACTGCAACAAATGTACCTACGTAATGTAAGGCATTAACCACCGATCAGCTGTTACGAACACGGGTCGTCGTAACGTTCAAGACCACGTGACACTGTATCGTGCGCTTGTTGCCGTAGAGGCAATCGACGTGGTAGTGTGCGTTTGATATTCATTGCGTTTTTGTAACTTCAAATGAGTAATTTGTTAAGAAAAATCTAAAATTCAGGTAATGTTTGTTTGGTAAAAAGTTTAGTAATAACACATGGAAATCGTTTTCGCAAAAAAAGTAAAAAAAAAAAATGCGACTTTGACCTTCAATATCTCCAGAACCAGTGGTTTCCCAGGTATGGTCTAGTGGAAAAAAATGATCCAAATAATGGGTAGAATATGTGGCTTTCGGCTTCGGAAAGTGTCTTTTTACACCCGATATAGAGGAAATGTCCAACTATAGACTTAGCGCATTGTCTTCATTCTGAGGATGCCTCGTTGTGAGGTGATACACGTGTCGATTTCTTACAGGGTTTTTCATGACCTTTAAGAACAGTTAAGCGGATTATGTTACTAAATATACGCAAAGTCCCGCCTAAATCAACTAACTATCGTAAAAATGCATGTCTATTAATGATATTGTAAGTGGTAAGTAGGTATTTATTTTTAAATTCGGGTCTATTGGCAAGACATAATCTGTAGAACGAGTAACCTTCAAACTGGAATAGCTTTAATTCCTGACTTCCTATAAAAGTATAACTGAAGACAAAACTGTTCAGGAATTCTAACTCTGTATTTTACATATTCTTCATCGGCAGACGCAAAAAAAAAACCATTATCCTTTTGACTTTCGTGCTTTTTATGTTTTTATGTGCCATAATGAAATAAATTATTAGACTTTTACTTTGACTTTCATCCGTCACCCGATAAGTAGGAACAGCCTGAAACGGTTCGTACTTTGACTACGGAAGATAGAACGAACTGTAAACCTAAGCACATTACAACCGCGTCAGACCACAGCGCATCGTATTCCAATAAAAAAGCGCAGTGAGGCCCGGCTGAGGTGTGCGATGGTTCATATAAAATCACGAAACTGATGTAGGAGGATTTTTGCAATACGTTGCGGTCCACCCAAATTTACGTTAGCCTTAAAATTGCATTCAAACGAGTCCATAGGCGATTCTTAAAGGTTTGCGCTATGTATAATAAAATAGTAACGAAGACAAACTGCACATTGAATATTTTCGGAAAAAAGTATTTTAGTAAAAATGTTTTTAGGACAAGCTTTTATTGAGCTAAAAAGAACTAAATAAAACTCACGTAAACATAGAACTTTAATATTTTCTTAAAAACTTCAGGCGTGAGCGTCCTTCTTATACTAAACGATAAGCCTCAAGCTTTTAGGCAAATATTAAAGTTATAAACGGGTTTTGTCGACGGAAGAATAGACAAAATGACAGGTAGTGATTGCTTATCCGTCATTTTGTCTATTCTTCCGTCGACAAAACCCGTTTCTATTGTGGTCATAATAAGCGTGCAGGAAAGCACTGCAAAAAAGCAGCTCTTTCTGAGTTCGACACCCGCAGCCGCAATTTCTTAATGCTTGCGAAGTTCTAAGTTTTTAGTGACTAATGATCGCCTGCAGTGCTTTGTTCCACGCTTAGCATGACCACGTCGATTGCTCCCACGTCGCCAGTCCTCACTCTCTCTATATTTGGCTGCTGAGCTCAAAACTACATACATGGAAGTTTTATGAACATGTGGCTGTTATTTTAGTACGTAATTATAGTGTCTGACGACTTCCATGCCAACGAAGTCGCGCACAGAAGCAGGTTAATTAAAAACATGTTTTTTTCTGGTGGTGTGAAAGTACTTGCGAGACTAACAACGACTTCCCCTTGCCCAGCCAATATCCTTGTGAACCGGTATCTGCAATGCTCACCGATTATTTATCGAAGATAAGGCGAAAACTACCTACTTAATATTATAATTGAATGCTTTCGCCATATCTGAGTTTTAATTTTTATTATAATTACGATTTGTAAGTTTATGACGGAATTGTACCGGCGAATTAAAACGAAAAACAGTGATTCCAAAATATTTTAATAGGCATGTTTTTTTTTTATAATTCTCAAGGTGATAAATTGAAAGCCCTAGTATAAATGAAATAAACACAACATTATTAATTAGTATTGTGAAGGCAATATAACAATGCCTTCAGAATTCTGGTGGGGCTCCCACGTTTCTGTAGCGCTTCAGGCATGTTTGCAGACGCAAGGGTCGACTATTTGTATGCCATAATGCGTAAAAAAGCAGCATCTTTGATGTGTAGGATCCGGGGGAGCCGGAACGGAATTCTAAAGATGATATCAGATAGGCCACAGTCTGCAGTGCTGGGGAGGCTTATTCGGCTTCACGTGACGAGATGACGAAATGTTTTATTTTTGTTTTAGCTGTATTATTTTTGACATTATTGGATATTTTTATTGTATTTTATTTTTTGTGAAATGACTCGACCATGCTACAATACTAACATTGTTTTTAAGACCTTTGTTACAAACATTATATGGACAAATTATGTCTGAAATAAATGTATTATTATTATTATGAATACTCAACGTATTGTAATAAACCACTAGTTCAATTACTTAGGTCGTAAAAATCTCACCGTCGAAACTTAGGCGAGCTGAGCATGAAGTGAGAGCATAAGAATTTTACAGGCTGGTATCTTTCTTCTTATCAAATAACTTCTTTTTATTATTTTTTCTTTCCCAATCGTTCATCGGCACAGGGATCGTTTAGGTCCGAGAATCATTACTGAAAATCGACAAATATGACGGGTAGAATCACCCCTTTGACGTATGTAGATGACTAAATTGTCAGCCAGGGTCCTTATTATGAAATATTAATGCCATCATGATTCCGTTGTGAAAAAGTAATAGTACTATAGCTCATGTATAGCTCCGTCTCTCTCTGACACTGGAAAAATGATAACATAAGAGCGCTAACACACTGCTGGGACCCACGGTGACGCCGCCGTTTACATATCCAAACAATTCGTATTGAAATTTAAGACAGTTAACTCACTTGGCTGGCGCGACGTCGCCATCGCCAATTTCGAGGCCTAGCCACGACTGAAAAACCCCTACATGGAGACTGTATACTCTGGCGACCTGGCCACCCATAACCAAGTCGCCAGTATTTTAAGTTACGCCTCCTTCACTGAGTGGCCAACTGACCGCCACACTGTGGATCGAAAAAAGGCTCTTGAAGACATTGGAGCATAAATTTTAAAGTGTCGATTTTTTGCTTGAAATGGCTACTAATAGCCAATATTATGCATAAATATATCATGGGATACAATCTGGTAGGCAAATTGCCAACTTATTTTTTTTTTAAGCTAATGCTTATATCTCCGGAACGGAGAGAATAGCCGATAAATCCTTGCACACGGTGATATAACTATTTATTTATGATTTTTCGACTTACTTAATTTTTTCAGAATAAGTGCGGGTTTTTTCAAAAAAACATCGCACTAAATCTCGATTTATGAAATGTGTCAATACAAAATACGCGCATTTTCGTGGAGTTGCGGACACCAGCCCATCTTAAAAATACCAATACATCTATATTTTAAAATGACATAATAACGGACGATCATGACCTGATTAAGGACATAGGATACTTTTTATCCCGATATTCCAACGGGATCGAGACTTATAATGCGGATGAAACCGCGAGCCGCAACTAGTAAAGAATATACCATTTGACATCACATCTATTTGCCCCGAAGGGCACAGATGGAGTGTGAACATATACCATACACTTTTTACGAGAAAACGGACCGCGATTTGATTCATATAGCACCAAATAAAACTAATTGAAACTTCATAGACGTGATGGTGTGACGGGACGAACGAACTATGACCAATAATAATTGTTAAGGTTCGAAAATTGTATAAATAATTCGATGTCCGCCATATCTGTGAAGTTTCTTTCATTTAGTTTAATCCAGTGATTCTGCAAAAAAAGAGGACTAAATTATAAGCACCTATAATATTGTTATTATAAACACATATGTTACATTACACTTAATATTATTTTTATAAGTCATCCATTTATTGTAAAATTCAGATGGGAAGGAATTAGTCATCCTTATTTCCAAAACTTATCCAAATCTTAAATATCCAACACCTCCTCTGCGAGTTAAATCCAGCGAGCACTTCAGGTACCCATCTGGTCCAGGTATGCATACCCCCTTAAGTGGCGCAGCATAGCAGTCATCGTCAGTCGTACAGGAATCTCCACCAACTGAAAAAATAAAATTATTAATTAATTCGCGCAAAGGTACCCTTAAAAAACCGTTAAGAGTCCATAATACCTCAATTCAATCCTTATCTCGCTTGCACGATACTGCTCGCGGACTGAGTGAGAGTGAGACTGAGCGGCAGGGAGAAGGCTCCAAGGCGCCAATAGTTTGGGTGATTTCTTTTTAAGAAAGTATTGTGGAATCGTGTTTTCGTCAAACAAAGTACTTAATATTAACCCTCAACTTTAGCATACATTTATTTCAAAATTAATTCTGCATTATTTTCGACATAACGGAGGATCATGTTATGCAATTTGAGGTATTGTAGACTGTTAAGAATCGGCTACTGAATTGGTTGAATGCAATTTAGGGTTCGATTAAATAAATGCTGCGTAAGCACAGAAGGGTACATTTCAGCAGTTGGGTGTCCGATCCGTTTTTTTAACGAATGTCAGATTTACTGACAAATTTGTTTGGAAAGAATTAGGGGCCGATATCCGGCAAAAAGTGGGAACGAGCCGTGTGGGTACCCCAGTTCGCAACTACTTACAATGAGAAGCGACACGTCCCTTTGCACACTTTATAAGATCTATGCAATGTTGAATTTGAGATACCTACATTTCAGTGAGATAATTATGTAACAAAATGCTTATGTCATGTACGCCACACAATGCGTAACGCTGCGTTGCGACGCGTCGCGCTGCACCTTGTTAGGAACCTACAGTTATCGTTTTAGAAAGATTATAATCAAAATATCCAGAATTACCCAGGGGGTCAGCAGCTACATGAGCCACCAGCATCACGAACGTGAACAACAGCGCAACTAGCAAAAACTTCATGATGGCAAACAGTAACACTGATGAGCTAGTAAAATGTTTTAAATGTTTCTTGCGTATAACAGATATTTATAGTTAAAGTTATTATCCTATGGAAAATTGGTTTGATTTGTGTCCATAGTAAATGCTTTATTTTAATAAGCATGGAATGATTTTATTTTCATAATGTTTATATTTTCATGAAGAAAAATCAATTACATCACGCTATTTGGTGTGGGGGAGAGGAGCTTGTTGTTAAGTAATAACAGCCGCACGGGTCGATCCATCAGGTTAAGCTATGCTTGCCGGGGTTGGTCCGTGGATGGGTGACCACCTTTACATACCGAGACTCCTCCGTACCTCTGAAAGCACGTTATGCTGTTGGTCCCGCCTGTCATTCGTGAATCTTTGACAGTCGTTACGGGTCGTAAGAAGCCTGAAAGTCTGACAACCAGTCTTACCAAGTTACTGGGTTGTGCTTCGTAACGACCCGGACCAAGCGTATGCTTCATTATTTAACCTCATCAATTGTGAGTTTAGGAAGGTTTTCACCTCTAAAACATTGCCTGTTTTTGACCGCGTTATATTTAGTAATTGGGCAACACCAGGTATTTACAAAAGTAGGCAGAGATTATTTAAATTGTACCATGAAAAAACTTATTTAACCATGATGAAACTTTTAAGGAATTTGTTGAGAAATATTCTAAAACTTTTAAAAGAGCTTGTTCCTCAGCAAAAGCCATACACATTAAAAATAAAATAAAATCTTCCGGAAATAAAATTAAAACAACTTGGAATATTATTAATTCAGAAATGGGAAGAACGACAGTACGGAATCGTGACTTCCATCTAAAAATCAATAATTTAGATATTAAGGCAAACGTGGAGGTGGCAACTGAGTTTGAAAATTTCTTCACTAATATTCCCATTTTAACAACCAAAACTCTGTCATTGTCGTGCTCTACTTCTGCTTACTCAATACTTAAAGAATGTGTACCAGAATGTGACAAACTTTTTGAATTTACAATTATTACTGCTAAAGACATTATAGAATCTTTTAAAATGCTTGATGTAAAAAATACTGCTGACCTTTGGGGATTATCAGTACATACCATGTCTTCAATAATTGATGTTATTTCACCCTTTTTAGCAATCGTTTTTCACTCTTGTATTGCATCTGGTGTATTTCCTGATTTGATGAAACTTAGCAAAGTGATTCCACTGTTCAAATCTGGCAGCACAACGGATCCCACAAACTTACGGCCTATTTCGATATGACCTACATTGAGCAAAATCTTTGAAAAATTAATTTTAAAACAAGTGTTAGGACATTTCTAGGCACATAATTTACTCCATCTGAAACAGTTTGGTTTTACAAAGGGTCGTTCAACTACAGACATGGGCGTGGAATTACTCAAGAGCATATTCGACGCCTGGGAGGATTCGCAAGATGCTCTTGGCATTTTCTGCGACTTGTCCAAGGCCTTCGATTACGTACATCATGATACTCTTATCAGGAAACTGTACCACTATGGCATGAGGGACAAGACTCTTGACCTTCTGACTTCTTATCTGAATAACAGAATTCAGAGGGTCGATGTTCATGGCAAGAGATCTGCAGGATCTGCGGTCACCATAGGCCTCCGGCAGGGTTCAATTCTAGATCCTTTCTTATTTCAAATTTACATAAATGACTTACCTTATTACTTATGGGATAGTCACAAGATCGTACTATTCGCAGATGACACTTCCCTCATTTTTTAAATCAAACGTCAGTTCGTCAACTTTGAACAAGTCAACGATGCACTCTCTAAAGTTGTGCATTGGTTAAATGTAAATAATCTTCTCTTGAACAAAAAAAAGACTAAACTCATTAAGTTTTCAACGTCAAATGTCAGGCAGCTAACTACCAATGTTCAAGTTAATGGAATAGAGTTGGACCCTGTTGAGTCAACAGTTTTTCTTGGAATAACTATTGACGGTAAATTACAACGGGGCCCACACATAGAAAAATTGTCAGGAAGGCTTAGTTCGGCCGCCTATGCTGTTAAAAAAAATAGACAGATAACTGACGTAGATACAGCCAGAATTGTTTATTTTAGTTACTTTCATAGTCTTATGTCATATGGGATTCTTCTTTGGGGAACCTGTGCGGAGATTAATACTATCTTTGTTCTACATAAAAGGGCTGTTCGAGCCATTTACAACCTAGGTCCAAGAGATTACCTTCGAGAGAAATTCAGAGAAATAAATATTCTGACTGTAGCCTCACAATATATTTTTGAAAAGCTATTGTATGTACACAAAAATATATTAAATTTTAAGAAAATGTCCGATAATCATAGTTTAAATACCAGGAATAAACACAACCTTGCTGTGCATCGTACGCGTCTCCACAGAGTAAGCAACTCGTTCATGGGTCAATATATACGCTTTTACAACAAACTTCCCATTGACATTCGAAACTTACCCATTAAACGATTTAAAAGCTGTATTAAAACCAAGCTTTGTAAAAAAGAGTACTATAAAATTTCTGATTATTTAGAAGATAGAAAAGCTTGGGATTGACCTGCTCGCTCTGCTAAACCTTGTGAAAACCATAAAACTTGACATTTTAATTATTCATAACAATAAACCAGTTTTATATACACATTGACATTGTTAAAAATTATATTCAAAATGACACGATTACTTTGTAAAGTATTATATTATTTTAATTATTGTGAATGTGAGGACTAAGTGGATATTTATTTAATTTTTTTTTTCGTTTTCATTTATTTTTTCTTTCTCAGTTAGTTTTAATGATGGTCTGGCAGTTTGAGTAGTTGATGCGGCCTACCCAAATATCCTGACTTTGGTATTTTTCGTCGAGTTGACCTCCTTAAGTTCTGAGTTGAGCTCCACGATTACTGAAAATTGCTTGCACTGACTGGACAGGTCCACTCAAATCTGTGTGATTCTTTCCTCAAAAGACCATTTCAGACACTAATCTACATGGTCCTCACATGGCTTGACCAAGATTATGTCTGGACTTTAAAAGAGACTGCGACCTCTGAGTTTGTTTCGGCCTTTCTTCTCAGAGTAGTCAGATATGAAACACCGACCTCATCTAGCTTATTTTTAATATTTTTTATATGACGTGTAAAAGTGATTCCTATATCCTATTTACAGAATAAACAATTTCATTTGATAGCATGATTTTCGTAACTTCTGGAAAAGTACTAGTAGGCTAAATAATAAGCCGGGCTTACCCGTGAGCGTCAACGGTGTGAGTGAACCGAAATGTATTGCGGACATATTTAGGAATCACTTTATGGTGAAATCGCCATTGGGACCATCACGGTCATTCAGTGTGGAAGGGTCACATGGACAGGAGATAAACACCAGATTCACAGCGAAGGATGTTCGGGGAGTCATAAAGTCAATGTCGCGTGGAAAGTCTCCTGGCCATGACAGTCTGAGCATTGAGCATCTAAAGCATGTCCACCTGCCTAGAGTTCTTGCCATGCTTTATACATTTTGTATAGGACATGCGTACTTACCAGCAGAAATGATGAGGACCGTGGTGGTACCAATTGTGAAGAGTAAAACCGGTGACCTAAGCGACACGACCAACTACAGGCCAATCTCACTAGCCACAGTGCTTGCTAAGGTTATTGACAGTTTGCTTAATACACAGCTTGACCGGTATGTAAACACTCATGACAATCAATTTGGTTTTAAGCCGGGACTGTCTACTGAGGCAGCTATCTTGTGTTTGAAGCAAACTGTCAAGTACTACTCGGATAGGAGCACACCTATTTATGCCTGTTTTCTCGACCTCTCAAAGGCATTCGACCTGGTTAACTATGACATCTTAAGGCAAAAATTAAATAACATCTCGATGCCTCTCGAACTGTTAGATATTTTCAAGTACTGGTATCTTAACTAGGTCAACGTCGTTCGTTGGTTGAGTACTCTGTCGGAACCGTACAGGTTGGAGTGCGGGGTGAAGCAGGGAGGGCTGATCTCGCCGAAGCTCTTCAACTTGTACGTGAACGCACTGATAGAGGAGCTCAGCAGCACCCGTGTCGGCTGCCATATTGACAGTGTTTGTGTCAACAATATTAGCTACGCGGACGACATGGTGCTGCTTAGCACCTCGGTGAGTGGTCTGTCCAGATTGCTGGGCATCTGCGAGCGTTGCATGCTGAATCAAGGTTTGCTCTATAACGCAAAAAAGAGTGAATGCATGGTCTTTTGGGCCAGGGGTCGGAGCTGCCCGGATACTGTTCCACCTATTAGATTGAACGGTGTCAAGTTAAAAAGAGTTCAACAGTTTAAATATCTCGGGCATATCGTGACCTTAGGGACGATGCGAATATTGAAAGGGAGCGGAAGGCGTTGTCTGTGAGGGCCAGTATGATCGCCCGCAGGTTTATTAACCTCCCGTGCAACATTCAAGGTCGGAGTGGGTGAAATTGAATTTAAACTAGTAGTAGGAGGTGATGGTGGTATGGGTGACGATGGTATGGATGGTGATGATGGTCTAGAAGGTGTGTAAGATACTGTGCTTGGACTATACGGTTTTACAAGGGTGTTGGTCCTGTCCGTCAGTCTGTCACCATCGTCAATGATGATTTCGGCTGTAGCATCTTTGTCGGTGGGAGCCCGCCTGTTCAACTCCTCACCACTGACGGTTCGCATGCTGAGACACCCAGCGTCAGCTCCAGGTGCGCCCCGGCGATCGCCCCCGGGCAGCGGCCCTATACGTTTACTTAAGAAGACAAAGTAAGAGAATATCATTATTATAAAGGCAAATTATTTATTTTGGAAAATAAATACTCATAATTGTAATTTTTTCAGCGACAAGTTTTAGCATTAGACATGCTAAATATGAACCATTTTTACACTCTCCTGCAACCTTATTACTATAATTCATTTCTTTGAGGCATAAACTATTAAGAACCCTAGTCATTAAATATTATACTTACTGTTCACGTTAAGCCAAATTGCCCTAACAAACTGAGTAATTCCCTTTTAACTTTGTCATGTATGTATGACATTGAGTTTGAGTTTCCACATCTTTATAAAATAACTTATCTATGAGATTCGAAACTGTCTGTACATTTGATTGATCTCAGAACTTCCAAACCTAACTTGTATTAATTAAGGATATGAGTAATCCAACTATCCTTTATTGATGAGATTGTTATTCAGTTTAGTCCCATTGATTTTCTATTATCATTATAGTGTAACTCTATAATTCATGTTCACCTTAAATAAGGCTAATAAATTTGCCATTAATCTATAACATCTTATGGAAGATGTGTTCGTTCTTGCATTTACTAGGGTAAATAGATTGAAAACTCTTGAATTGTTGTATTGGAACAATTAAAGAATACGGACCAAAATATTCGTTCATTCCATATAATTTTTAATTCACATAGCGTCTACATCCTTCAGGTGGAGGAGCTCGTGGCTAAGTAACAACAGCCGCACTGGTCGATCCATCAGGTTAAGCTACGCTTGCCGGGGTTGGTCAGTGGATGGGTGACCATCTTTACATACCGAGAATCCTCCGTGCCTCGGAAAGCACGTTAAGCCGTTGGTCCCGGCTGTCATTCGTGGATCTTTGACAGTCGTTACGAGTCGTCAGAAGCCCGAAAGTCTGACACCAGTCTTACCAAGGGTAAGGGTATCGTAGTACCCAGTTACTGGGTTGTGGAGGTCAGATAGGCAGTCGCTCCATGTAAAATACTGGTATTCAGCTGCATCCGGTTAGACTGGAAGCCGACCCCAACATAGTTGGGAAAAGGCTAGGCAGATTGGATTAGTCTACGTCCTTCAGGTACTCTTTCACCAGCAGATATCAAACAGGTCTTCAAATCAAATGTTATGTTTAGAAGGAAACATAATAGAGCTGTTTTGCATTAAAACAAAACAGTTATTATGTTATGAAAAACATAACATTTGAGCAATGTGCTTGCTGTTGAATTTTGGAGATTTCAATGATTGACACTTGACATGAGTGACAGATCGAGGTTGCAGCCACGACAATTGCTGAGTTGAAAGGTAACAAAGGAGGCACTGTAAGTACATTTATTCTTATTATAGGTAAAATTTAAGACAGCTTCTTCAAATCAAATACCAACCAATAATAGTAGAGTTTCGAAAATGGTATAAATAATTAGATACTTTGATATCTGTGAAATTTCGTTGCTTCTGCAAAAAAAGAGGATTAAATGACAAGCACCCATAATATTATTACAATAAGTCATTCATTTATTGTAAAATTCAGATGGGATGGAATCATCCTTATGTCCAAATCTTATCCCCATCTTAAACGTCCATCGACGGTTACGTCGTCATTTCATCGCACGTCTGTGCAAACGTGAATCCCATCTGCTCCAGGTCTGCATAACGGCGAGTGAGCCAGAATTATGCACTCATCGTCAGTAAAACAGGGATCACCAACTGAAAAAATAAAATTATTAATTAATTAGCGCAAATGTACCCTTAAAAAATCCGTTAGCAGTCCATAATACCTCAGCTCAAATTAACTCCTTATCTCACTTGCACGATACTGCTCGCGGACTGAGTGAGAGCGAGACTGAGGGGCGGGGAGAAGGCTCCAAGGCGCCAATAGTTTGGGTAATTTCTTTTTGAGAACATATTATGGAATCGTGTTTTCGTCAAATAAAGTACTTAACATTAATCCTCAACTTTACCATACATTTATTTCAAAATGAATTCCGCATTATTTTAAATATAACGGAGGATCATGTTAAGCAATTTGGGGTATTATAGACTCTTAAGAATCGGCTACTGAATCGGTTGAATGCAATTTAGGGTTCGATTAAATAAATGCTGCTTAAGCACGTACATTTCAGCCCTTTCCAGAAGTTGGTGTCCGATCCGTTTTCTTAACGAATGTCAAATTGAATGACATTTGTTTGGAAAGAATTAGGGGCCGACATCCGACAACAAGTGTGCGTGTGGGTCAGTTCACAACTACTTACAATGAGAAGCGACACGTCCGTGCACGCGCTTTATAAGAGCTATGCAATGTAGAACTTGTGATACTTACATTTCAGTGAGATAATTATGTAACAAAATGCTTATGTCATGTAAGCCACACAATGCGTAACACTGCGATGCGACGCGCCGCGCTGCACCTTGTTAGGAACCTACTGTTATAGTTTGAAAAAGAGAATAATTAAAATATCCATAATTACTTTTAGTCGCCCATATGCGATCAGCTTGAACATGAGCCACCAGCATCACGAACGTGAACAACAGCGCCAATTGCAAAAACTTCATGATGACAAACAGTAACACTGATAAGCTAGTGAAACGTTCTAAATGTTTCTTGCGTTTAACAGATATTTATAGTTAAAATTATTATCCTATGGAAAATTGATTTGATTTTTGATTTGTGTCCATAACAAATGCTTTATTTTAATAAACACGAAATCAATTTATTTTAATGATGTTTATATTTCAATTAACAAAAATCAATTTTATCACGCTATTTGGTGTGATCATATTATTTTGTTAAGCCTACCACCTAAGTTCACATGTGGAAGCAGTAAATATATTGAGTATTGAAATTGTTAACCATTTGTTTTCCCTTTTTAAATCTTCACATTATACAGTCCACTATTATCACGTTGCCGATGTTTTAGTCCTCGTACCACCTTGAGTATATACCCATTCCTATTTAAGTACCTCAGGCTAGAAATTATTAAGGCAGGCGAACTGTAAAATGTTTAATACCCACATTTGAGTAGTAATGAAATACCAAAATCTATAAACGACGACGAAGACTGTATGCATAAAATAAATAATTATAATAGGTACACCTAACTGAACTGGTAGCCCGGAAGATTTTACACCATTAACATCTACACATTGGAATCTATTATGTATATAACAATATATCACTTTGACAGTTTCATTTTGGACACCTTCGCTTTGGAGAGATCACAGAAAACTCCAATAGCATTTTTCGAGTTCTCCCATGGGTTAAATATGTATGTGTTTCAGAGCAACACCCGCATATGGGGTCGAACGGCCCTTTGTAAAGCCATATTGTTTATCACGAAGGAGGCTGTTTAAATTAAAATGTTTTAACAACTGCTTGAGTATTCACTTTCCAAATATTTTACTAAATGCAGGTAAGATAGAAATAAGCCTGAAATTGCCAACGTCATTTTTATTACCTAATTTAAATAACAGAATGACTTTACTACTCTTCAAGAGGTCAGGAAAAGTTTGTAAATCAACACAGTTATTTTGAAAATAACAGCTAAATAGGGGCTACGATAGACCGGTGTTTTAAACCAGTTTTATATACACATTGACATTGTTAAAAATTATATTCAAAATGACACGATTACTTTGTAAAGTATTATATTATTTTAATTATTGTGAATGTGAGGACTAAGTGGATATTTATTTAATTTTTTTTTTCGTTTTCATTTATTTTTTCTTTCTCAGTTAGTTTTAATGATGGTCTGGCAGTTTGAGTAGTTGATGCGGCCTACCCAAATATCCTGACTTTGGTATTTTTCGTCGAGTTGACCTCCTTAAGTTCTGAGTTGAGCTCCACGATTACTGAAAATTGCTTGCACTGACTGGACAGGTCCACTCAAATCTGTGTGATTCTTTCCTCAAAAGACCATTTCAGACACTAATCTACATGGTCCTCACATGGCTTGACCAAGATTATGTCTGGACTTTAAAAGAGACTGCGACCTCTGAGTTTGTTTCGGCCTTTCTTCTCAGAGTAGTCAGATATGAAACACCGACCTCATCTAGCTTATTTTTAATATTTTTTATATGACGTGTAAAAGTGATTCCTATATCCTATTTACAGAATAAACAATTTCATTTGATAGCATGATTTTCGTAACTTCTGGAAAAGTACTAGTAGGCTAAATAATAAGCCGGGCTTACCCGTGAGCGTCAACGGTGTGAGTGAACCGAAATGTATTGCGGACATATTTAGGAATCACTTTATGGTGAAATCGCCATTGGGACCATCACGGTCATTCAGTGTGGAAGGGTCACATGGACAGGAGATAAACACCAGATTCACAGCGAAGGATGTTCGGGGAGTCATAAAGTCAATGTCGCGTGGAAAGTCTCCTGGCCATGACAGTCTGAGCATTGAGCATCTAAAGCATGTCCACCTGCCTAGAGTTCTTGCCATGTTTTATACATTTTGTATAGGACATGCGTACTTACCAGCAGAAATGATGAGGACCGTGGTGGTACCAATTGTGAAGAGTAAAACCGGTGACCTAAGCGACACGACCAACTACAGGCCAATCTCACTAGCCACAGTGCTTGCTAAGGTTCTTGACAGTTTGCTTAATACACAGCTTGACCGGTATGTAAACACTCATGACAATCAATTTGGTTTTAAGCCGGGACTGTCTACTGAGGCAGCTATCTTGTGTTTGAAGCAAACTGTCAAGTACTACTCGGATAGGAGCACACCTATTTATGCCTGTTTTCTCGACCTCTCAAAGGCATTCGACCTGGTTAACTATGACATCTTAAGGCAAAAATTAAATAACATCTCGATGCCTCTCGAACTGTTAGATATTTTCAAGTACTGGTATCTTAACTAGGTCAACGTCGTTCGTTGGTTGAGTACTCTGTCGGAACCGTACAGGTTGGAGTGCGGGGTGAAGCAGGGAGGGCTGATCTCGCCGAAGCTCTTCAACTTGTACGTGAACGCACTGATAGAGGAGCTCAGCAGCACCCGTGTCGGCTGCCATATTGACAGTGTTTGTGTCAACAATATTAGCTACGCGGACGACATGGTGCTGCTTAGCGCCTCGGTGAGTGGTCTGTCCAGATTGCTGGGCATCTGCGAGCGTTGCATGCTGAATCAAGGTTTGCTCTATAACGCAAAAAAAGAGTGAATGCATGGTCTTTTGGGCCAGGGGTCGGAGCTGCCCGGATACTGTTCCACCTATTAGATTGAACGGTGTCAAGTTAAAAAGAGTTCAACAGTTTAAATATCTCGGGCATATCGTGACCTTAGGGACGATGCGAATATTGAAAGGGAGCGGAAGGCGTTGTCTGTGAGGGCCAGTATGATCGCCCGCAGGTTTATTAACCTCCCGTGCAACATTCAAGGTCGGAGTGGGTGAAATTGAATTTAAACTAGTAGTAGGAGGTGATGGTGGTATGGGTGACGATGGTATGGATGGTGATGATGGTCTAGAAGGTGTGTAAGATACTGTGCTTGGACTATACGGTTTTACAAGGGTGTTGGTCCTGTCCGTCAGTCTGTCACCATCGTCAATGATGATTTCGGCTGTAGCATCTTTGTCGGTGGGAGCCCGCCTGTTCAACTCCTCACCACTGACGGTTCGCATGCTGAGACACCCAGCGTCAGCTCCAGGTGCGCCCCGGCGATCGCCCCCGGGCAGCGGCCCTATACGTTTACTTAAGAAGACAAAGTAAGAGAATATCATTATTATAAAGGCAAATTATTTATTTTGGAAAATAAATACTCATAATTGTAACTTTTTCAGCGACAAGTTTTAGCATTAGACATGCTAAATATGAACCATTTTTACACTCTCCTGCAACCTTATTACTATAATTCATTTCTTTGAGGCATAAACTATTAAGAACCCTAGTCATTAAATATTATACTTACTGTTCACGTTAAGCCAAATTGCCCTAACAAACTGAGTAATTCCCTTTTAACTTTGTCATGTATGTATGACATTGAGTTTGAGTTTCCACATCTTTATAAAATAACTTATCTATGAGATTCGAAACTGTCTGTACATTTGATTGATCTCAGAACTTCCAAACCTAACTTGTATTAATTAAGGATATGAGTAATCCAACTATCCTTTATTGATGAGATTATTATTCAGTTTAGTCCCATTGATTTTCTATTATCATTATAGTGTAACTCTATAATTCATGTTCACCTTAAATAAGGCTAATAAATTTGCCATTAATCTATAACATCTTATGGAAGATGTGTTCGTTCTTGCATTTACTAGGGTAAATAGATTGAAAACTCTTGAATTGTTGTATTGGAACAATTAAAGAATACGGACCAAAATATTCGTTCATTCCATATAATTTTTAATTCACATAGCGTCTACATCCTTCAGGTGGAGGAGCTCGTGGCTAAGTAACAACAGCCGCACTGGTCGATCCATCAGGTTAAGCTACGCTTGCCGGGGTTGGTCAGTGGATGGGTGACCATCTTTACATACCGAGAATCCTCCGTGCCTCGGAAAGCACGTTAAGCCGTTGGTCCCGGCTGTCATTCGTGGATCTTTGACAGTCGTTACGAGTCGTCAGAAGCCCGAAAGTCTGACACCAGTCTTACCAAGGGTAAGGGTATCGTAGTACCCAGTTACTGGGTTGTGGAGGTCAGATGGGCAGTCGCTCCATGTAAAATACTGGTATTCAGCTGCATCCGGTTAGACTGGAAGCCGACCCCAACATAGTTGGGAAAAGGCTAGGCAGATTGGATTAGTCTACATCCTTCAGGTACTCTTTCACCAGCAGATATCAAACAGGTCTTCAAATCAAATGTTATGTTTAGAAGGAAACATAATAGAGCTGTTTTGCATTAAAACAAAACAGTTATTATGTTATGAAAAACATAACATTTGAGCAATGTGCTTGCTGTTGAATTTTGGAGATTTCAATGATTGACACTTGACATGAGTGACAGATCGAGGTTGCAGCCACGACAATTGCTGAGTTGAAAGGTAACAAAGGAGGCACTGTAAGTACATTTATTCTTATTATAGGTAAAATTTAAGACAGCTTCTTCAAATCAAATACCAACCAATAATAGTAGAGTTTCGAAAATGGTATAAATAATTAGATACTTTGATATCTGTGAAATTTCGTTGCTTCTGCAAAAAAAGAGGATTAAATGACAAGCACCCATAATATTATTACAATAAGTCATTCATTTATTGTAAAATTCAGATGGGATGGAATCATCCTTATGTCCAAATCTTATCCCCATCTTAAACGTCCATCGACGGTTACGTCGTCATTTCATCGCACGTCTGTGCAAACGTGAATCCCATCTGCTCCAGGTCTGCATAACGGCGAGTGAGCCAGAATTATGCACTCATCGTCAGTAAAACAGGGATCACCAACTGAAAAAATAAAATTATTAATTAATTAGCGCAAATGTACCCTTAAAAAATCCGTTAGCAGTCCATAATACCTCAGCTCAAATTAACTCCTTATCTCACTTGCACGATACTGCTCGCGGACTGAGTGAGAGCGAGACTGAGGGGCGGGGAGAAGGCTCCAAGGCGCCAATAGTTTGGGTAATTTCTTTTTGAGAACATGTTATGGAATCGTGTTTTCGTCAAATAAAGTACTTAACATTAATCCTCAACTTTACCATACATTTATTTCAAAATGAATTCCGCATTATTTTAAGTATAACGGAGGATCATGTTAAGCAATTTGGGGTATTATAGACTCTTAAGAATCGGCTACTGAATCGGTTGAATGCAATTTAGGGTTCGATTAAATAAATGCTGCTTAAGCACGTACATTTCAGCCCTTTCCAGAAGTTGGTGTCCGATCCGTTTTCTTAACGAATGTCAAATTGAATGACATTTGTTTGGAAAGAATTAGGGGCCGACATCCGACAACAAGTGTGCGTGTGGGTCAGTTCACAACTACTTACAATGAGAAGCGACACGTCCGTGCACGCGCTTTATAAGAGCTATGCAATGTAGAACTTGTGATACTTACATTTCAGTGAGATAATTATGTAACAAAATGCTTATGTCATGTAAGCCACACAATGCGTAACACTGCGATGCGACGCGCCGCGCTGCACCTTGTTAGGAACCTACTGTTATAGTTTGAAAAAGAGAATAATTAAAATATCCATAATTACTTTTAGTCGCCCATATGCGATCAGCTTGAACATGAGCCACCAGCATCACGAACGTGAACAACAGCGCCAATTGCAAAAACTTCATGATGACAAACAGTAACACTGATAAGCTAGTGAAACGTTCTAAATGTTTCTTGCGTTTAACAGATATTTATAGTTAAAATTATTATCCTATGGAAAATTGATTTGATTTTTGATTTGTGTCCATAACAAATGCTTTATTTTAATAAACACGAAATCAATTTATTTTAATGATGTTTATATTTCAATTAACAAAAATCAATTTTATCACGCTATTTGGTGTGATCATATTATTTTGTTAAGCCTACCACCTAAGTTCACATGTGGAAGCAGTAAATATATTGAGTATTGAAATTGTTAACCATTTGTTTTCCCTTTTTAAATCTTCACATTATACAGTCCACTATTATCACGTTGCCGATGTTTTAGTCCTCGTACCACCTTGAGTATATACCCATTCCTATTTAAGTACCTCAGGCTAGAAATTATTAAGGCAGGCGAACTGTAAAATGTTTAATACCCACATTTGAGTAGTAATGAAATACCAAAATCTATAAACGACGACGAAGACTGTATGCATAAAATAAATAATTATAATAGGTACACCTAACTGAACTGGTAGCCCGGAAGATTTTACACCATTAACATCTACACATTGGAATCTATTATGTATATAACAATATATCACTTTGACAGTTTCATTTTGGACACCTTCGCTTTGGAGAGATCACAGAAAACTCCAATAGCATTTTTCGAGTTCTCCCATGCGTTAAATATGTGTTTCAGAGCAACACCCGCATATGGGGTCGAACGGCCCTTTGTAAAGCCATATTGTTTATCACGAAGGAGGCTGTTTAAATTAAAATGTTTTAACAACTGCTTGAGTATTCACTTTCCAAATATTTTACTAAATGCAGGTAAGATAGAAATAAGCCTGAAATTGCCAACGTCATTTTTATTACCTAATTTAAATAACAGAATGACTTTACTACTCTTCATGAGGTCAGGAAAAGTTTGTAAATCAACACAGTTATTTTGAAAATAACAGCTAAATAGGGGCTACGATAGACCGGTGTTTTTGGACTTAAGTGTGTTAAAAAGGTTAACTACATCACGAGGTGTTACATGTTCGAAGCTGAATAAGCTACTACATTTAGGTAAACTAGTATACAAAAGGTTTTCAGCTTTAGACAGTTAGACAGGGACGAATTTATGAAGCGCATCGAAGTAGTGTTGGCAAAAAACTCATCAAATGCCTCAGCTACGTCGGCTGCTTTATTAAGTAATTTACTGTCGACCATAATCTCAAGTTGTTTTTCTTGTTTAACCGACTTACCCGTTTCATTGTTAATAATTTTCAGTGGTTTTTACTTTATTATTAGATTTTTTTATTTTATCGCCAAAAAATTTTGATTTAGCAAAAACACAAATGATACAATGAATATTTTTTTACCTACACTAGGAAAGGAGTATCAAACCTGTATTTTTTCAAACTATATAACTCTTACTCGTCGCTCTACTTTTATAAATACCTGGGGAGCCCATTGATTAAAGCCAACGGAGGTGCCATTAATGTTAATGGTTTTAGTCTTGAAAGTAGTTTGGTACTCTTTTTGCACAACATCAAAAAGGGTTCCATATATTTCATTTGGATTCTCGTGTTTCCACTATAAATGGTGTAATTCTATGAGCTATATTATTTTTAAACTTGTTGCAACGACTAGCTGTATAAGGCCTGCATTCTTTTTTATGCGGCTTTTTATATAATGGCATAGGGAACCTAGCTAATAAACCACAGTAGTCAGACGTAAAGTCACTTAAATCTAATTTATTTTTGGCAACACAATCACTACATATATTATCAAGACAAGTTGACGAAGATGCCATACCCCTAGTAGGTTCAAAAAACAAGTTAATTAAGTTATAAGACCTCAACACATGAGAAGTCTAATACTCAATGGAGTAACATCTAAAATATTAATATTGAAATCTCCACATAAAATTTAGCATAAAACTAGACAACCACCAGTCAATAAAAGCAATATTTCTCCACCAGTAGGGGTGTCCAAACCCCCAGGTTTAGTGGAAATCCCACTAACTTGACAACACTGCTTTTCTACGATATTGACATTGGTTACGAATAACAAAAAAACCGGCCAAGTGCGTGTCGGACCACGCACAATGAAGGGTTCCGTAGTTGGGATGAGTTTATCAGAAGAACAAACTTAACATTGTAGTTGAAAAACATGTTCTCCCATACGGAATGTATGGGATATCATGTTTTTCAAACAGCAAATTTTTGTTGGTTGATTTTTACTCGTTAACCTGTACAGCCTACTTAGCTCTGATAGCTTTCCTTTTAATTTCGTTATATATACTACTACTATGAATTTTTTCACAAGTCCAAGTACAACCATTTAGGTAGAAGTGGGAGGGGGACACTTGACTCTAACAAAAAATTTCAGTGAAAAGCTTAATATTTCGCAAACGGAATCCAAAAATCCCTGAATCCAAAAATGGTTTTCACAAGTCACAATATTTTTGAACGACCTTTCTAACGATACCCTACAATATGGGGTAGACGAGGAAAAAAAAACATCCCCAATTTACGTGTAGGGGAGGTACCCTAAAAAAAATGATTTTTCTTGATTTTATTTTACCACTTTGTCGGCATAATTAATATGTATATATATGCCAAATTACAGCTTTCTAGTACTTACCGTCTCTGAGCTAAGCCGCAGACAGACAGATGGACAGACAGACAGACCGACAGACAGACGGACATGGCGAAACTATAAGGGTTCCTTGTTTACTACGGAACCTTAAAAACGAGAAAAGGCAAACGTTACGTATTTCAAATATGATAGTTAATAGATAGTAGTAGTTAGTTGATAGTTTTTGGTAGAATGTGTTGGTTTTTAATTTTTCGGCAATCATTGTACATTTTATTTATAAGCACTACCAGAGCATCATTTGTAATTAAAATAAAATAAAATTATTGTGTGGTGGAACAAAACACATCAACGAAACAGATTATGGCCAATTAGTTTTAACAACCCTATCCAATTTCAGTCTATTGATATTTTTTTTTAATCGTAATTGCAATTATGGCATATGATTAAGATTGGACTTGCTTTCGATTCGGAATTGCAATCAGAAATAAAATGGATTTGCTGGGCATTTGCAATGGTCACCGATGATTCAAAATTCAAAATATTTATTTCAACTAAAACATTGTTTCGTACATAAATTGATTTTTTACGGTGTTGTAACAACATACATATCTAATTTACGATTCAGTTTATTATAGGTGTAGGTGGATTGTTTAACATATTGACGCGAACGTATTGATGGAGTGGGCCACTATATATCTGCGCCTTCTGCTCTGGGTTGCTGAATTAAAAGGAATACTTATGTAGGGTTAAGGATACGTTTAGAACATAAAGTTTTCTAATTGAGAACAAGTTGCTAACTTTCAAGCGGTATGTTGTAGGGAACCTAAATGGTTTAAAGCATAACCTTGATCAATGACGCTTAGCTGTTTCCAGATCGAGGAATTTAATTTTGGTATCTCCACCCAAAATCAGAATACAGTCAGTTATTATAGATTGCGCCACAGCTACATAGATCTTGTTTATAAGTTGCGGGGACATAACATGTCGTAAAATATTAAGGACCCTAATGAGCTTTCGAATCCTTTACATAAGGAGCTCAATGTGAGCGTGCCATGACAGCCTTCGACCAATAATTCTTCTTCTTGTTCTTTCTCCTAGCTATTATCCCAATTTATTAGGGGTCAGCCCTCCCAGTACTTCTGCGCCACACCGTACGGTTGTAGGTTGTCTTTTTTGCTGTGTTGCTCGTCATCATATCGTTTTTTATTGTTCGTAGCCAAGTTATTGGTGGTTGTTGGAACTTCGTTTTTAAAAACACATATCTTAGTCTATTCGTAATTGCTATTATAGAGTTAAGATTTTATACAAAGCCCGTCCCTATCTTAGTGAAGAATTGCTAATTGCTTGTGGAGTCTTTGGTTCTATCAAAGTTGAATTATGCAGACACGATGTATGGCCAATGACTACTGTCAAAAACTGCAAGAATGACCCAAGACGTCAAACGCCTGTGCACGCTTGTTTTAGAGTTCCTTTTAATGGAGACATGTTACAACTTTCTTCAATGAGCACAACATTAAAAAAATGAAAGATAGACGTAAACTCCACTTGGCGAGCCTACTCTTTGGTGTTATTAAGTCTCATTCCCCTTCTTATTTATACGACAAATTATCATGGACAAGAAGACACAGAATCGGTGAGGGAAGAAAATGTTCTCAACGGCTTTCCATCCCACGGCACAAGTCGGCGGTTTTTAGAGGCAGTTTTTGCTACGCAGCTATCAAATGCTCAAGCTCAAAGCATTTATTTGAAATAAACCAATTACAGGCACTTTTGAATTGTCAAGGGGTCGGTCAGACAGATAGATGAAGCTAGATACCCATTCCAAAGCCTACCTAGGTACCTATGGAGAAGAACGGGCAAGAAACTCTCGGACACTCTTTTAAATTAAGATAAGCTTACAAAATATCGTTTCCATCATTCATGTTGAAGTTTTACATGTGAGAACGATGTAAGACGTTAAAAGCGGCCGTAATAGAAATAAACAAAATAATAAAAATAAAAAATAAACTGTGGCAGCTAAGAGATGACCAGCCCCTACTGATGGCGCCCGTTCTCAAAGATGACGCAAGGATAAACACCATTCAGCTCAACCAATTTAAAGGGAGCTAAATGATCCAACACACGCGAGACATTAGAGTGAGCATGACATACTCTCAGCCGCCAGGGCATATTCAAGTCAATGTAAGACATACCCTACTGGGTAGCCTACCCAACCCTAAATAGTAGCTTTATAGTCGGTTCATAGTACTCACACATGTGCTATGCAATTTCACAATGCTAAGAGATTGAATTTATACAATAGGTACAAAGTGGTAACTTTTAAAACCTTCAGCAGCTCCAACAGTATTTTCAAATGCTAATCAATTAATTTATGCGCCCTTGTGGAGCAGGATCAGCGTTGAGCCAAGCATTTTTATCAGCGATTTAATCCCCTAACTTATAATATGATTGGCTGCAGAGTGTGCGTTTAAATAAGATTAAAGTTTCATTCGATACAGTATGTAGAAGGGAGGTAATATGGGAGGTATTATAATGTAACCTTAAACAGTACCCCATAAAAGATGAGTCAACTTTCGCCAGCCTGAAACCCGGTTGAACTAATTGGTCCCTATTCCTAGTGATATAATTGTGTCTTGCACCTCTTTTACTAAAAAGATGTAGATTTTTCCTTACGTACATAATGTTTTCATAGATATATTGACAAGTTACGGTCATGATGTTAATATCTTTAAACAGTTCCCTTAGAGAGTCGCGCCTGCGGAGGCCATATATGGCTCTGATGGCTCTGTTCTGTAAAAATAAACTCGATGTCTGCAGCCCGCCCCCATAGTAGAATACCGAACGACATATTACTATGAAAGTAACTTAAATAGCCTAGCCTCGCGTTATCTACATCAGTAAATTGACGGATTTTTTCTGACACCATATGCTGCTGAACTTAACTGTCCTGAAAGGGATGTTAAATGAGGACCCCATTGAAGTCGAGCGTGATCCCCAGGAAAACAGTTTTATCGACGAATTCTAGTTCCTCTTGATTCAATTCTATCTCACAATTACTACTTTTGACATTTGGTAAAGAAAATCTTATTCACTTTGTTTTTTTCCTATTTAGTATTAAATTAATCGCGGTGAACCAATTTTAGACCTGCTGTAGGGTGTTATTTACGTCGTCAAGATTTGATGCAAAGTATATTAATTTTAAAAATTAAGGAAGTATCGCCATCAAATAACACCATTTATTCCATAAATTAGTTTTTAATATATTTTGTATAATTGTATTTAAAGTAGTTAAATAATATTTTTGTAACCTCCGTTTTATTTAAATTATCAATAAAAAAGAATAAACAGCAATTTTTTAAATATTTTTCTTATCTTTTAGCACTATTTTTCACAAAAAAATGGATCATGTTGTCAGAAATATAAATAAATAATAATAATATATTCTTAACCCCTTACCGCATAGCTAGCCAAATATGGGCGCTTATTTTCAAAAAGCGCCCAAATTTTCTTTTTTCGTTGAGAAATAAAAAAATATGTTATTTTACCCTTTACCGTATATCAAGACAGATCAGGCAACTTCCAAGCTTCAATTAAAATACATGTGCTGCCATCTAGTGTACCGCGTAACGAAACTATAACCTGTCAAAATCAGTCGGCGGCAGTTGAAATTTGTCGTTGGTGTGTTTAAATTTATTAAATTGTTTTTGAGATCGTATTTCGATTTTTCGTTCAATCTTCATATCGTGGTGCTAAGAAGACTTATCACAGGTCTCAAAACACTGAAAACATGTAAGTAAAAAGTAATAGTTTAGCGACAATCATGCCAAACCTTAGCATGACAAATATGGAATATTATGCAGTAACGTGTAAATTAGTTTTCCATATTTGGCATTGTATGCATTACTAGTTATTTTTTAATTCAGCCAGATTTGGGAATTTATGCAGTGAAGCATTATTTGATATTATTTCAGAAAAATGAATCCAATACGATTCTACGGTCTTGATATACCAAATGAAAGCGAAGATGATGACGATGAACTAGCGGGGGATGATCCGGATGATCAAGACTATGAACCCAGTGGGAATTCTACGAGACGAAAAAACATAATTATTTATCCTTCTGATTCTGATGAGAATTCTTCGTCAGATGAAGGTGAGCAGGCCTCTGTTGATCCATTAGCTGCTGCTGTCGCGTTCGCGCACCAACCGCAAAAATATACCTGTTCGTTTAAATTGGCAAGACAAAGCTCTAAATTATAATGAAGCAGATTGCGCCTTTTTGGGAGACCAAAATATTCCTCAAGAAATTAAAGATTTAGATACACCTCTTCAGTTTTTTTTATTCACCCCAGAACAGACTGTGCCTTGCCCAAAAGCTGTGCTAATATATAATTGTTATATGGGAGGTGTTGACCTTTTTGATTCCATGCTTGGTTATTATCGTATCAAAGTGAGGAGCAAGAAGTGGTATCATAAAATATTTTCCATATGATCGATCTAACATGCGTAAATAGTTGGATTTTGTGGCGTAAAACGCATGAAAACTACATGCCATTGCTGGATTTTAAATTAGTATTGGCCGAAGAAAACGACGAATATTTGCCAGCATACACACAGGAACGACAACTCTGTAAGATATATGGTTGCTCGGGCAAATCCTACATCAAATGTGAGAAATGTAATATACACCTTTGTCTAAATAAAAATAGGAATTGCTTTAAATCGTTTCATCTTACGTAACGTGAAATTATTCGACTCAATCCACGCTATGCCACTGGTGAATTGTTAGCCTGTAAGTCGGTATAGGTACTAAGTTTAGTGTAAAATGTGAAGTTCCTAAATGCAACAGATCTCAAATAAAGATCTCAAGAAATTTATCTTATATTTTCATTAAAAGCTAAGTTTCATTTTCTAACCTTTATTTTATACTGAGGAAAATTACCTTTATAGCATGCGATGCCAAATATGGCAATTAGTTTCAGTCGCCTTTACTGCAATGCATACTATGCCATATATGTCAAATTAGTTTTAGTCGCTTTTACTGCATATTATGCCATATATGGGAAATATAAGTTTTTTATCATATCTCGAAAAATTAAAATTGGAATAGAGAAAACTGCTTGAACTAACTTAATAGTACGTGTCAAGGACTATCAAATATATTTTTTCCGGAAAAAATAAAAAAACAAGCGGTAAGGGACAGGGGGGGGGATTTGGGTCAATAACATTCTTCACGATGTTCTTAACTTACACACAAAAATGAACCGTTTCCTATGTAAAGATAAATAAAAATATTTCGAGGATATAAAAACAAGCGGCAGCGATAACTGGTATGTGGAGAATGACAAAAAAACAATAATTAGTACTATTACGGTTTTCCTTGCCGTTTAAGAGATAATTCGATTTTTCATATTAACTTCATACAAGAACAATTGGAAAATTTGTATGGACCCCGTCCCAAGCAGTGTAGCACTATGGGCCATATGTGAAAAAATAGATGTTATTCTGACTAACAATTTACTGAAAGAAAGTATGAAAGAATGAATGTATGAATTTTGCAAACAATATTTTTTCTTAATTATTTTTATATTAGACTGCCCTTTATGATTACTATGTTATGATTATTATCATGTTCTTGGATTTTAGTAACAACAAAGTAATCATAAGATAATAAAAATGAAGCTGTATACGTATGGTTCAATTTAGTATTAATCGTAATAATAATCGCTCGTGGCTCGCCTCGCAGCTCGTCTCGGGCACGAGTCAAACGGGTTCGCGGACTCTCTGACGTCCTCCATAGTTGATAGTTCGAAAAGCATGTATTGTGCACCTCAAAAATAATAATATTAATAAAAATAATTTATTGTCTTTCTAACTTTAGGAATAATTGTTTCCCTTATTATTCACACATTTATTGCCTTACAATAAAATTATGTATTTTAAGAATGCGGCGACGGCTGAATGGTCCATACAAAAAGTAATACCAAAATTATTTGCAATTTGATCATATTTCCACCATATTATGTTGATATTCGGATTGAGACAGTATTTATCTTGGCTTCTACGTCTCTTTTTTCAAAAAATCTAATCTGAAATGAAGTTAAAGCGAATTGAATTTCGTACATTTTTACAGCGTAAATGACATGTTTTCATATTGTTTTTTCTGTATTATAAACAACAATATTTGTAATATTGCTTCCGCAGAAGCATGGCTTATATTATCAAGTTAGGAGTTATCGAAAAAAAATTGGAAAAACAGTTAGTTTTCATTCATAATTTTTGGTATTATGGGACACATCCAATTTATCATACATTTTCGATAGCTAGTAGTGCGCGTCAACCAATAATTGTCAATGTGTGCGTGGTCACACTGCTCGCTGTAAGTGTTATCGCTCCGACAGCCACTCACACTAGCGCAATGTGCTTGGTTGGAATTCGTTCAGGGTATTTTTTGTCAGTAAGACGATTAGGTACCTTACCGTCGTTTTTTTTTTTCGTTATGTGTGTCGTTTTCATAGATTTCTCGGATGCTAAAGCCGATAGTGAGGTCAAAATGTAAATCCAAGATACCTGCTGCGAAAATTTTAAAAATTTTCGTCACGTGTATCATTTTCATGGACTCCAAACGTTGGGGATGTATCTCACAACAAGTTACCCAATGAAATAAGTTAAGTGCCTATTTACCTTCTTAGCTACTAACTGTTTACATATTTTTAAAGTCAGCCCACGAAAATAAAGATATTTTTTTCTCGGTCTGGTTTTTATATTTCATCACTAATATTAATCGGTAGGTACCTACTTTTATGCGTCTTGTAGCAGCGCGCATTCGCATAGCAGCGCGCTCGCAGCTACACTGAGCCGTAGGAGCGAGTGCCGGCACCTATATTTATAACTTCGAGCGTTTAAACTGAGCAGTTACGACGTTTTCTCGGTATGCTAAATTATTACCGAGAAAACATACCGAACGCCGCAGCAACTCAAGCACCTCTGCACATGTATTTAGAAAATACACACTCAAAAAAACGGGACAAAACCGAAATAATGTGGAAGGAAGAAACATCTAAAGCTTTTGAAGAATGCAAGGAATGCATTCAAACAGCCACCTACTTGGCGCATCCACAGCACACAGCCCCTCTTGGTTTAATGTGTGACGCATCGGACAAGTGTGCAGGTGCTGTACTACAACAACAAGTCGACGGAAAGTTGGTTATTTCTCTAAGAAATTCACGCCAGCGCAGCAAAAGTATTCAACATTCGACCGAGAACTACAAGCCATATACTTAGCATTGAAGCACTTTAGAAAATTATTTGAAGGCCGTGAACTGATTGTGTATACAGACCACAAGCCAATAACATACGCGCTCCAGAAAATATCATCTGACTCAGAAACTCCCCGCCGCACCAGGCAGCTATTATTCATTAGTGAATTTACTAATGACATACGTCACATCAGCGGACGAGATAATGTTGTCGCCGACGCCTTATCGCGCATTGAAGTTATCAATTGCCCCACTCCTATCGACTACGCGGTACTCGCAAGCGCACAAGAAAAGGACGCAGCTATACAAGATTTACTTCGTCAATCAAATATCCAGATGCGCAAGATAACATTGCCCGGGATGACTCACGCTATCTATTGTGAGACATCAACACAAAACATACGTCCATATTTACCTGAGGAATTCCGCATTAAGGCATTTAACGCAATTCACAACCTCAGCCATCCCGGTATGCGAACGTCAAGGAAGCTAATACAAACAAGATACTTCTGGCCATCTATGAACACTGACGTGAAGAAATGGGTGACAACATGCGTCCAATGTCAGCGTGCGAAGATATACCGGCACACTGCGACACCGGTAGCAAACTTCGAACCATCGCACCGTTTCGAACATTTGCATGTTGACATCGTGGGCCCGCTGCGTACGTCGCCTCAAGGACACCGTTACGTCATCACTATGATTGACCGTGCGACGCGCTGGCCCGAGGCACACGCCGCGCAAGACATAACAGCTGACACTGTCGCTAAGATTGTGTTTGAAGGATGGATCGCACGGTTCGGATGTCCAGCTCGAATGACGACTGACCAAGGTCGTCAGTTTGAAAGCAATTTGTTCAACGCAATAACAAGACTACTTGGGATCAAGCGCATTCACACAACACCGTACCATCCACAAAGCAACGGAATGATTGAAAGGTGGCACCGCTGCATGAAATCTGCATTAATAGCACGTCTGAGCACGAGCAGTTGGATTGAGGAGCTGCCTACAGTGTTGCTAGGACTGCGAGCCGCAACGCGAAGTGACAGTGGAGTCAGTGCTGCACAGCTTACCTACGGTCACGCTCTCACACTGCCAGGAGATTTTTTCGTGCCGTCAAAGCCAGATTCTATGGACTACAGTTATGTTGAAAAGCTACGATCAGTAATTAGCACTTTTCGCCAAGCAGCAACACAGTCACGCACTAGTAGCAGAAGAGGGATATTCGTACCTCAAAGCTTACAGACCTGCAAGGAAGTATTCGTACGAACTGATGCAGTCAAGAAACCACTGCAACCACCATACAACGGACCCTATCCAGTGCTCAGCCGAAGCAATAAAACGTTCACTGTTCAACTACCGGGAAGGCAAGCAGTTATATCAGTTGACCGCCTCAAGCCTGCGTTCTCCATGCCATGCACTGACGACGCATGTGACGTAACACCCCTAAGCTCCAGTCCTGCTGCGAAGAACACTGTTCCTTTAAACATCACAACAGAACGTACATCGCGCTCGGGTCGTGTCATAAGGCGACCGGTACGTTTCACTTGAAGGGGAGCACTGTAGCAGCGCGCATTCGCATAGCAGCGCGCTCGCAGCTACACTGAGCCGTAGGAGCGAGTGCCGGCACCTATATTTATAACTTCGAGCGTTTAGTGGTTTGTTGGACTTTTGGCAGAGGGCGCGCACCGCGCGCTGATTATTGTAGGAATATTTTAACAGTGTTCTGATTGGCTGTTAATAAATAATGTCTTTTAACTAATGTCCACTACTTGTACCCAAGTAATTTTGTATATAGTTAGGCTATCAATAAATGAGGATTCATTCCTTACTTCCTTCTCAATACATTGTTTGACTACTATCCAACTGTCACTAAAGTCTAAAGAGCCTGAGCGAGTGAAAGTCAAATTATACCTACGATAATATGCAAAGGTATCTTGAGATTTTATTTGGCTGTAGCACATACAATAAACATTCTGCATCAAGCTCAGTACCAATACATTTCGTATTATGTTGTATTTACTTTGCTGGATGGGATTTTAATATTATTTATATAATAAAAATTACGGTTGATTAATAATCGTATGTACTGCAGATAACCTATGGTAACAAACCAATTTTTTTAAATCAGTGTGTTTAGTGTGGATCTTTGACACTATGTATTCTGATTACCAATAGTATTTTTTGTAATTTGAACGAGGTCGATAATATTATGGTCACCCTACACGACTGTATCACGTTTTGACTCATATTTTTTTAAATGATGAATACCTATGTCAATATGTCTGAAGTAAGAAAATAACTAAATAAATGGTTATTCAAAATCCTTGTTTTTAGGGTTCCGTAGTAAACAAGGAACCCTTATAGTTTCGCCATGTCCCTCTGTCTGTCTGTCTGTCTGTCCGCGGCTTAGCTTAGTTAGTACTAGAAAGCTGTAAGTTGGCATATGTATACATATTAATCATGCCAACAGTGGTAAAATAAAATCAAGAAAAAAAATTACTACCTGGGACACGTAAAGTGGGAATGTTTTTTTTTTCCTCATCTACCCCATGTTGTGGGATATCGTTAGAAAGGTCTTTCAAAAATATTGTGAGTTCGTCAAAACCATTTTTGGATTCAGGGATCCGTTTGCGAAATATTAAGCTTTTAACTGAATTTTTTTGACACAAATTGAGTTGTGGTAATGAATATTACGTGTTATTGGACCTGTGTTCGTGTATCACATTAAGATCTGGGCATTTTCTAGTTGTTTATACGATTTTAAATAATATTTGTCACATTTTGAATCATAACTACGGGTTCCCTCTATCTGGCAGAATTTTGATGCTCCGAAATTTATTTGGCATAACACACTTGGCATAATCTTGTTTAAACGAATATTTTAAATGCATAAAAAATATTTAAACGAATTATTGTTTGTCCGAATGTTTATATGTCCGACTTTATAATGGCATACTTTTATGATGGCAGAATTTTATTTGGCATAATTACCTTTGGCAAAGTTAAAATTCCGCATAATTTCGTTTAGCATAACGTTTATTTAGAGTGACGATTGTTTGGTACAATTTCATTTGGCATACTATGAAGATAGCAGAATTTCATTTGGAATAATTTTATTAGGCATATTGTCATTTCTATAAAACATCATTTTTAACCTTAAATAAAAACAAAAATATTGTCTTAAAAAGTCAATACGTTGTCCTATAAAAGGTAGTGACAGAAACGAATCGCTGCAAAACCGACTCCACGTAGTCTTGTCTGCCCTACCCCTAGAGTGTAATTTAAGCCCGCGTAGGCGCGGAGGGGCAAGGCGGGCCGCGAGGACAAACTCGCGTGGGACCGCCAAGCCCCGCAGCGCCGGAGCCGTGACAGAAACCATGCCTGCTGCATGTTGCATGCTGGCTTGCTTGCTGCATGCATGGTGTATGCTTGCTTGCATGTTTGCATGCTTCTTACAGGAAAAAAACACCACATATGTTCAAAATCAACTGTACCTCCTACTACAGCAAAAGTAAAAATTATTTGATTAATGCTTGATCAGAAAGATCTATAGCAATAACCATTATCGTCGTATGTCCGTGGCGAAAAAAAAAGTATTCAATCAATTTTATTATTAGGGTAAGAAATACAAAATTATTCTAGCTATGAATTTTCTGTAATGTGACAGATGAGTCTTTCAATTATTATGGATATGAAATGTATGCCAAAAGATGATTCTAACTGTAAACTTTATGAGATATGATAGTTCTGCCTTTTAAAGACTATCGATATGAAAATGTATGCCAAAAGACCACTCTGACTGTGGACTTTCTGCGATATGATGTTTCTACTTTTTAATAATTAAGGATATGAAATTTATGCTAAACGATGATTCTGCCTTACTAAATTATGAGTTTTGAATGAATGATAAATGAGTGTATGCCAAACGATTTTCTGCGAAATGAAGTTCATGCTATCCGCTGTTATGCAAAATAATATTATGGGGTCTCCCTTGTTTTACCGAAAAGAAATTGCCAAATTATCACTTCCCAAACAAATTTTCGCATAATTTCATTTGCCAAATTATTACTTACCAAAAAATCTCTTTACAAATAATTGTTACGAAAACCTATGTTTGGCAAGTGAACGTTTGAACAATAACTTGTTCACCAACTAGTACTTTTACCATTTTTTATCTAGTCAAATATTTCAGTTGGTATAACATATTTTACGCAAAATTAAATAATCCAAATATTTGGTGTCGTCAATTTTAAACTTACCATTTCTGTTTAGTCGATTGCGTAGCCAATGACAAAAATTTTGCATCTATATGTTAGTTGCACAGATTATACAAATTAAATTACAATGTGTAAATAAGTGGGTAGATGGTAAATCATAAATGTCGCGCGATGTGGGTAAGCCATGCAAAACACTATCACTGTGTTTTGTAGCGGAAGTTTATTGAGATTGTTACGATATATTATTTTGTAGATAATTGTTGTTAAAAGTATAACGTAAATAAAGTTTACGATGAGTGAATGTAGTGATGAGTGTGAAATTTTTTAATCTACACGAGGTTGTGTAAAGTTTTTTCGAAGCGGATTTACATATGAAAATAATCACAAAGTGAATGATACCTATTATTGGTACTGTGAGTACAGGAAAAATAAATTGTTTAAATGTACTGCATCCCAACAAACTACACTAAAAGATGGAATTCATAAGGTATTAAAGAGCAATGAAATTCACAATCATGAACCAAATCCTGGGAGAAAAATAACCAGTGACTTTATAGAAAAGATCAAAAGTGAGGTTTCATCTGGAACAAAAATATGCAAAATAATACAAAATAACAAAGCAAATGCTCCTTTGGACGTTGTAGATAACTTGCCTTCAACTTCGGCTCTAAAGCAGAGGATGTATCGACTACGAAAAAAACAAGAAGTAACAATAGAACCAACTGATGTACATTTCCAGCTAAATTTATCACAAACATCTATCAAGGGTGTAAATTTCATAATAAAAGATAAAACTTATGATGAAAATAGAAGAATATTGGTAATGTCAACACTAAGTTTAATGACCACTTTAAGTCACAGTTCATACTGGATTTTAGACGGAACCTTTAAAGTGGCACCAAATATCTTTAAACAATTATACACTATACATGGCAATGTATTATCTGATAACAATAAAACATTTCCACTTTGTTTTTGTATGTGTACCAACAAGGATAAACGTACGAATGACGTAATGTTCGAATTAATAATGCAATACGGAAATGAAAATAATATTGACAGGACGCCAAAAGTCTGTATATTAGATTTCGAAAGGCAGCCATTTCAAGCATAAGATCTAACTTTTTAAGACGTTTTATTACAAGGGTGCTTTTTCCACTTGGGACAAATTCTAAACAGGTAATAATAATGTTATTATAATTATATTATTTCTCTCGATAGCTTCCTAAAAATAATCTCTTTTTTCCACATTTTTTTCGGGAAATTATAAGTGCAACAACAAAAGTTTTCTTTAGCACCTGCAACCTAACGTCTTTTTTTATATGTAGGCTACGAGTTAATAGAACATCTTCAATTATATTCATTCATCATCTTTACTATTCCAACAGAATATAAAAAAACCAGCGTCAATTTACGAACGTAAATTAATATGACTCAGAGCTACCGATAAATATATTTACTTCTGACTTGATAACTCAGCGACTAATGTTGTAAGTGAGCTACTTTATATATTTTAGAGATTCAACATCTGTCTGCTAATAAAATCAAATTCCAGCCTCAAAATTAGCAATCAAAGTTTTTTATTCAACAAGTAAATTAATAAATCATATTCGTTTTTCGTGAAAATTAGCAACATGAGTGCGGGACTGTACCTGATGCTCGTTGAGAATGAGAGGGGCGCGACCGCGTATTTCCAATCTATAACAAGGCCAGAACGCAGCCATAGGAAACTACTCGCGTATACATTGTAAAGCTATTTTTAAATCTGTGATTACAATGTAATCACGAATTTTGCGTACTGCTCGTGTTTAGTTTGTAACGTGGACGCGCGCGCCCTGGTTCCAAACTATACTACATCACTTACGCTTGACATGAGTTTTAAACATAAACAGTTTAAAAACAAAAAGTGAACTGGGTGAAATGGAACAGATAATGGAATATGAAATGGGTTAGGTTAGGTTAGGTTAGAACTGTGTCAACCGCACGTGAGCCGAGCGAGCGTAGCGAGCGGTGCCGCGGCAGCGGCCGGCGAGCGCTACTTCCGAGTTGCTCGCAGCCAGGCAGGCTAATTAGCGCAAGGTGCATTACGTCGCATTTGTTTTTGATGACAATATTTTTTGTATGTTCAATTGGGTAGGTATAATAGTCAAGTCATCAATTACTTATGGTAACATTATAAATAGATAGGTGAATACATGAAATTAGAGCTTTCATTGACCATTATTTGATGACAATAATAAGGTAATTTTATGATCAAATATAGTAGATTCACTCATCAATTACTTATGTTAACGTATAAAAATAAAGGTGACTATAAGAAATTAGAGTTCGTTGATATTATTTCATAGATGCAGTTGATACACTTATTAGAAGCTGGCAATGCGTAGACATATCAAAAATTTAGTTGCTTAAGAATTATCACCATGCTGCGTCATAATAACAGTAGGTTGTTTTACAATATATGGTCGCTTGAAAACAATTTATTAGACGCTAAAAGTTCGTCGCTGACCTATTAATTCATTAGACAACTAAATATATTTGAAGACGAGACTTACATTTTAAAGAAGCTGCCTTAATTAGCACCCATTTTTTTCTATATAATCTAGTCGTTTCTGGCACTCGCCGGCCGCTGCCGCGGCACCGCTCGCTTCGCTCGCTCGGCTCGTGCGTAGGTGGTCACAGTTTTAACCTAACCTAACCTAACCATTTTTTTAAAATTAATAACCTACTGTAACTAGTTCCATAAATAACCTAATGTCTAGTAACCATAAATTTGACTTGTTTCAGACAAATTCAAGCACATAAGCTTACAAAGAAATACGCAAATGACATCAAATTTAACAAACAAGTAAAATGTTTAGAATGATTTCATTTTCTGGCAAATAACTTAAAGCCAATCTTTAAGTTATTTGCCAGAAAATGAAATCATTCTATATTTTAACAAGCTAATAGAAGGTATAGAAGATTCTGATTGGAAGCAAATCGCGAATTGGTTTGAAGAAAATTATGTTAGCGGATCATGGAACACGCAACCGAAGTATCCACCAAGCTTTTGGAGTTGCCATGTTGTAAACGAAAGACAAATACCTAGAACTTCAAACTCAGCTGAGGCGTGGCATCGTAGAATAAACATTCTCATTGATAAACACCACCCTGGAGTGTATCGCTTAATTAAAGAATTAATAAATGAAGTTTCTTCAAATTTAGCTGACATTGAGATTATACTATCAGGTGAACCGCCACAAAAAAAGAAAAAAAAATATATGGATAAAGACGACAGAATTAATCGAGTTCTGCAACACAAGTCTGAATACTCCGAAATAAATCTGCTAATGTCCATTGCAAAAAAAATTAAAATTGTAAGTTACAAATATTTTGTACTAGCTTTTGCTATTTTGTACTCGCGTTAATAAATGATTACCTATATTAAAATAAAATTGCATTTTTAATTATACAATTCCCAAAAAAATCTTATTTTTGCCTTTATATTTTTTGTCATAACAAATCATTTGACTAAACGTTTATTGTCTAAATATTGTTTGCTGGAATAAATCATTTGATTAAAGACCAAAAGCCTTAATGACATTATCCTTGGTAACAATCTGCCCAGTAAACATTTGACCAAATGAAAATGTGCGTACTAAAATTATTCCAAATATTACATTGGTATAAAAAAAGGTTGCTAAAATTTGTTTGGGTAATGAAAATTTGGAAAAATCTTTTCGGCAAAACGGCAGGATCCCGTGTGGGGTCTCCCTTGTTTCATCGAAAAGAAATTGCCAAATTATCACTTCCCAAACAATTTTCCGCATAATTTCATTTGCCAAATTATTACTTAACAAAAAATCTCTTCACAAATAATTGTAACGCAAACCTAATGTTTTGCAAGTGAACATTTAAACAAGAACTTGTTTACCAACTAGTACTTTTATCAATTTTTATGTAGTCAAATATTTCAGTTGGAATAACTAATTTTACGCAAAGTAAAGACGTTTTATTATAAGGGTGTCTTTTCCACTTGGGACAAATTCTAAACAAGTAATAATAATATTAATGTTAACTATTCTGGTAGTATTTTTTTTAGATAGTAGCATTTGTTTAAATAATGAATCTCGTCTAACTAGTTCAGTTTCGGGTAGCCTGTACGATTAACGGTGCGGGGCAATGCTAGTGAGCGACGATTTTGCCTGGGCACTGCTGACGAGCGCCGACTTTGCATCAAGTCTCCAGCACGTGTCCAAGATCCGCTGCGTATCGCGGGCCCTCCCAGCACAATGCTGTGATGACTCCCGTTCGACTTCTCTGACCGGTCACTGGACATCTTCACTCAATTGTAAAATTTAACTGTCCAATGATCTGAAAATGTTTAAGCAACGAGAACCTATTTCATTGAATAAAAACATGTTATAAAAGTAAAAGTAGGTAAATAATGTGATATTGAAATGATTAATTGCCTCCTATGTAATATCAAATGAATTATGTCTCAGGGCAGAAAAATAATTATCTATCATACACACGTCTAATCATGTTTGTTCTATACCTTTTAGTGGAATAAGGTTGATTTCAAACTATCCTTTGACGAGGCCATCACACAAACATAACCAGGGTTCGCTGACAACTATCAGTGGATACACATCACGATATATTATGTACAGCCCGTATCAACTGATAACTATTGTAAAAACTATAAATTTTGCAGATTCAAAGTTTACCCCAGCAACAAAAACTACTATTTGGATTACCTTTCCCAAAGTGGCAATCTAATCATAAGTTTCAGGGATTAACAAGCAAGTACGTATAGCTTTTTGTGGAAATTTAAACTTTATATCAATAACAGAGTTTATAAGTAGGGCACGTTACTTTATGGTATTCTCCTATAGTTGATTTAGTAAGACTAAATTTTTACGAACCCTGCACAAAACACTACCAAAGACACTACAAAAGTAATTATTAACTGCTATTTGACATTAATTAAATATCACGCTAACCAGTATCCTTGCCATAGGATATTTTTTTATAACGTATCAATGATGAACAAATCTACCTGCAGTTTTGTAATAACTATTAATAGATTTCTACCACTTTACCATACTTTCAATAAAATTACACAAACAAAAATAATTTTGAATAATCAATTAACTATTAACATACCTTACTGTGGACGTATGATCACACCAGGGTGGTAGCAATAGCTACACCAGAATTCCCTGGTGTTATCCCTGCTTCTGAATTGTGAAACACTTCCTTTTTTTTATTAAAGACTGTTCTTTCTTTGTATAAAATAACTTTATTATACACACGGAATCGTGACTACAATGTCAACCGACTTGCTTCATAGCTCGATGATCACTGCTGTGCACAACCTTTTACACTTTTTAAAATTACTTTTGCCCCACCCAGAAATAACAAGAATGTCGTAACCGTCATTTCAAAGTGTTGCCAAAGTAAAAATAATACATTCAGCCTACCATAATGAAAATACATTTAAAAGTTTGTTAGAATAACAATCATTTGTTTTTGACCGTGTTGCCATAGAGGATATTATACTTCGGTATTAAAATAATACATTTAAATAATTAAATCCAAACTTCCGTAATAATCGATAAGTTTTAGTAAAATTCACAACTTATTTTTAATGAATGTGCCAAATGTATTTAGAAAATGCGCAATAATCATTTGAAATTAAAACATGAATTTGAAACAAGCTAACAATATGAATAATAAATAACCCGGCAACTATGCAGTCAGTGACACCGATACAATAGCAGCTATGGAACCAACAGATTTATACAAATATTTAGGATACAAGCAACTTAAAGGACTCGACCACACAGCAATTAAACAGACACTAAATACGGAATATAGGAGAAGAATTAACGCAATCTGCAAAACACAGCTATCTGGAAAGCATCTTATAAAAGCCTTGAATACCTTTGCTATTCCAATATTGACCTACTCATTCGGAGTAATAAAATGGTCAAAAACTGACATCGAACAGTTAGAAAGAATCACACGCACAACGCTCACAAAAAACAAAAACCTACATCCGAAATCTGCGATCGAACGACTCACCATCAAAAGACAAAATGGAGGGAGAGGCCTAATCGACATACACTACCTTTGGCATAAACAAATCACTAGGCTTAAAACATTTTTCTACACAAAATCTTGTACGAGTAACATACACAAAACCGTTGCCTTAAATTACACCCCGCTTAACTTAAATGAACAAAATATACCAGACATAAACATCACTGACCCGCAAAACCAAAAAATTTAAAACTGGAAAAAGAAAGCCCTCCAAGGTAGACACCCTCATGACCTAGAGCAGTCCCACATTAACAAATTTGCATCTAATAAGTGGCTTAAAATAGGAAACCTGTTCCCTGAAATAGAGGGCTTTATCATAGCTATACAAGATCAAATCATCAACACCAAAAACTACAGAATATTTTTAATTAAAGACTCTAACATCACAAACGATAAATGCCGTAGATGCCATATTCAATCAGAAACCATACAATACATAACCGGAGCATGCATAACCCTCACACGGGATCCTGCCGTTTTGCCGAAAAGATTTTGCCAAATTTTCATTACCCAAACAAATTTTAGCAACCTTTTTTTATACCAATGTAATATTTGGAATAATTTTAGTACGCACATTTTCATTTGGTCAAATGTTTACTGGGCAGATTGTTACCAAGGATAATGTCATTAAGGCTTTTGGTCTTTAATCAAATGATTTATTCCAGCAAACAATATTTAGACAATAAACGTTTAGTCAAATGATTTGTTATGACAAAAAATATAAAGGCAAAAATAAGATTTTTTTGGGAATTGTATAATTAAAAATGCAATTTTATTTTAATATAGGTAATCATTTATTAACGCGAGTACAAAATAGCAAAAGCTAGTACAAAATATTTGTAACTTACAATTTTAATTTTTTTTGCAATGGACATTAGCAGATTTATTTCGGAGTATTCAGACTTGTGTTGCAGAACTCGATTAATTCTGTCGTCTTTATCCATATATTTTTTTTTCTTTTTTTGTGGCGGTTCACCTGATAGTATAATCTCAATGTCAGCTAAATTTGAAGAAACTTCATTTATTAATTCTTTAATTAAGCGATACACTCCAGGGTGGTGTTTATCAATGAGAATGTTTATTCTACGATGCCACGCCTCAGCTGAGTTTGAAGTTCTAGGTATTTGTCTTTCGTTTACAACATGGCAACTCCAAAAGCTTGGTGGATACTTCGGTTGCGTGTTCCATGATCCGCTAACATAATTTTCTTCAAACCAATTCGCGATTTGCTTCCAATCAGAATCTTCTATACCTTCTATTAGCTTGTTAAAATATAGAATGATTTCATTTTCTGGCAAATAACTTAAAGATTGGCTTTAAGTTATTTGCCAGAAAATGAAATCATTCTAAACATTTTACTTGTTTGTTAAATTTGATGTCATTTGCGTATTTCTTTGTAAGCTTATGTGCTTGAATTTGTCTGAAACAAGTCAAATTTATGGTTACTAGACATTAGGTTATTTATGGAACTAGTTACAGTAGGTTATTAATTTAAAAAAAAATGGTTAGGTTAGGTTAGGTTAAAACTGTGACCACCTACGCACGAGCCGAGCGAGCGAAGCGAGCGGTGCCGCGGCAGCGGCCGGCGAGTGCCAGAAACGACTAGATTATATAGAAAAAAATGGGTGCTAATTAAGGCAGCTTCTTTAAAATGTAAGTCTCGTCTTCAAATATATTTAGTTGTCTAATGAATTAATAGGTCAGCGACGAACTTTTAGCGTCTAATAAATTGTTTTCAAGCGACCATATATTGTAAAACAACCTACTGTTATTATGACGCAGCATGGTGATAATTCTTAAGCAACTAAATTTTTGATATGTCTACGCATTGCCAGCTTCTAATAAGTGTATCAACTGCATCTATGAAATAATATCAACGAACTCTAATTTCTTATAGTCACCTTTATTTTTATACGTTAACATAAGTAATTGATGAGTGAATCTACTATATTTGATCATAAAATTACCTTATTATTGTCATCAAATAATGGTCAATGAAAGCTCTAATTTCATGTATTCACCTATCTATTTATAATGTTACCATAAGTAATTGATGACTTGACTATTATACCTACCCAATTGAACATACAAAAAATATTGTCATCAAAAACAAATGCGACGTAATGCACCTTGCGCTAATTAGCCTGCCTGGCTGCGAGCAACTCGGAAGTAGCGCTCGCCGGCCGCTGCCGCGGCACCGCTCGCTACGCTCGCTCGGCTCACGTGCGGTTGACACAGTTCTAACCTAACCTAACCTAACCCATTTCATATTCCATTATCTGTTCCATTTCACCCAGTTCACTTTTTGTTTTTAAACTGTTTATGTTTAAAACTCATGTCAAGCGTAAGTGATGTAGTATAGTTTGGAACCAGGGCGCGCGCGTCCACGTTACAAACTAAACACGAGCAGTACGCAAAATTCGTGATTACATTGTAATCACAGATTTAAAAATAGCTTTACAATGTATACGCGAGCAGTTTCCTATGGCTGCGTTCTGGCCTTGTTATAGATTGGAAATACGCGGTCGCACCCCTCTCATTCTCAACGAGCATCAGGTACAGTCCCGCACTCATGTTGCTAATTTTCACGAAAAACGAATATGATTTATTAATTTACTTGTTGAATAAAAAACTTTGATTGCTAATTTTGAGGCTGGAATTTGATTTTATTAGCAGACAGATGTTGAATCTCTAAAATATATAAAGTAGCTCACTTACAACATTAGTCGCTAAGTTATCAAGTCAGAAGTAAATATATTTATCGGTAGCTCTGAGTCATATTAATTTACGTTCGTAAATTGACGCTGGTTTTTTTATATTCTGTTGGAATAGTAAAGATGATGAATGAATATAATTGAAGCTGTTCTATTAACTCGTAGCCTACATATAAAAAAAGACGTTAGGTTGCAGGTGCTAAAGAAAACTTTTGTTGTTGCACTTATAATTTCCCGAAAAAAATGTGGAAAAAAGAGATTATTTTTAGGAGGCTATCGAGAGAAATAATATAATTATAATAACATTATTATTACCTGTTTAGAATTTGTCCCAAGTGGAAAAAGCACCCTTGTAATAAAATGTCTTCAAAGTTAGATCTTATGCTTGAAATGGCTGCCTTTTCGAAATCTAATATACAGACTTTTGGCGTCCTGTCAATATTATTTTCATTTCCGTATTGCATTATTAATTCGAACATTACGTCATTCGTACGTTTATCCTTGTTGGTACACATACAAAAACAAAGTGGAAATGTTTTATTGTTATCAGATAATACATTGCCATGTATAGTGTATAATTGTTTAAAGATATTTGGTGCCACTTTAAAGGTTCCGTCTAAAATCCAGTATGAACTGTGACTTAAAGTGGTCATTAAACTTAGTGTTGACATTACCAATATTCTTCTATTTTCATCATAAGTTTTATCTTTTATTATGAAATTTACACCCTTGATAGATGTTTGTGATAAATTTAGCTGGAAATGTACATCAGTTGGTTCTATTGTTACTTCTTGTTTTTTTCGTAGTCGATACATCCTCTGCTTTAGAGCCGAAGTTGAAGGCAAGTTATCTACAACGTCCAAAGGAGCATTTGCTTTGTTATTTTGTATTATTTTGCATATTTTTGTTCCAGATGAAACCTCACTTTTGATCTTTTCTATAAAGTCACTGGTTATTTTTCTCCCAGGATTTGGTTCATGATTGTGAATTTCATTGCTCTTTAATACCTTATGAATTCCATCTTTTAGTGTAGTTTGTTGGGATGCAGTACATTTAAACAATTTATTTTTCCTGTACTCACAGTACCAATAATAGGTATCATTCACTTTGTTACTATTTTCATATGTAAATCCGCTTCGAAACAACTTTACACAACCTCGTGTAGATTAAAAAATTTCACACTCATCACTACATTCACTCATCGTAAACTTTATTTACGTTATACTTTTAACAACAATTATCTACAAAATAATATATCGTAACAATCTCAATAAACTTCCGCTACAAAACACAGTGATAGTGTTTTGCATGGCTTACCCACATCGCGCGACATTTATGATTTACCATCTACCCACTTATTTACACATTGTAATTTAATTTGTATAATCTGTGCAACTAACATATAGATGCAAAATTTTTGTCATTGGCTACGCAATCGACTAAACAGAAATGGTAAGTTTAAAATTGACGACACCAAATATTTGGATTATTTAATTTTGCGTAAAATATGTTATACCAACTGAAATATTTGACTAGATAAAAAATGGTAAAAGTACTAGTTGGTGAACAAGTTATTGTTCAAATGTTCACTTGCCAAACATAGGTTTTCGTAACAATTATTTGTAAAGAGATTTTTTGGTAAGTAATAATTTGGCAAATGAAATTATGCGAAAATTTGTTTGGGAAGTGATAATTTGGCAATTTCTTTTCGGTAAAACAAGGGAGACCCCATAATATTATTTTGCATAACAGCGGATAGCATGAACTTCATTTCGCAGAAAATCGTTTGGCATACACTCATTTATCATTCATTCAAAACTCATAATTTAGTAAGGCAGAATCATCGTTTAGCATAAATTTCATATCCTTAATTATTAAAAAGTAGAAACATCATATCGCAGAAAGTCCACAGTCAGAGTGGTCTTTTGGTATACATTTCATATCGATAGTCTTTAAAAGGCAGAACTATCATATCTCATAAAGTTTACAGTTAGAATCATCTTTTGGCATACATTTCATATCCATAATAATTGAAAGACTCATCTGTCACATTACAGAAAATTCATAGCTAGAATAATTTTGTATTTCTTACCCTAATAATAAAATTGATTGAATACTTTTTTTTTCGCCACGGACATACGACGATAATGGTTATTGCTATAGATCTTTCTGATCAAGCGTTAATCAAATAATTTTTACTTTTGCTGTAGTAGGAGGTACAGTTGATTTTGAACATATGTGGTGTTTTTTTCCTGTAAGAAGCATGCAAACATGCAAGCAAGCATACACCATGCATGCAGCAAGCAAGCCAGCATGCAACATGCAGCAGGCATGGTTTCTGTCACGGCTCCGGCGCTGCGGGGCTTGGCGGTCCCACGCGAGTTTGTCCTCGCGGCCCGCCTTGCCCCTCCGCGCCTACGCGGGCTTAAATTACACTCTAGGGGTAGGGCAGACAAGACTACGTGGAGTCGGTTTTGCAGCGATTCGTTTCTGTCACTACCTTTTATAGGACAACGTATTGACTTTTTAAGACAATATTTTTGTTTTTATTTAAGGTTAAAAATGATGTTTTATAGAAATGACAATATGCCTAATAAAATTATTCCAAATGAAATTCTGCTATCTTCATAGTATGCCAAATGAAATTGTACCAAACAATCGTCACTCTAAATAAACGTTATGCTAAACGAAATTATGCGGAATTTTAACTATGCCAAATAAAATTCTGCCATCATAAAAGTATGCCATTATAAAGTCGGACATATAAACATTCGGACAAACAATAATTCGTTTAAATATTTTTTATGCATTTAAAATATTCGTTTAAACAAGATTATGCCAAGTGTGTTATGCCAAATAAATTTCGGAGCATCAAAATTCTGCCAGATAGAGGGAACCCGTAGTTATGATTCAAAATGTGACAAATATTATTTAAAATCGTATAAACAACTAGAAAATGCCCAGATCTTAATGTGATACACGAACACAGGTCCAATAACACGTAATATTCATTACCACAACTCAATTTGTGTCAAAAAAATTCAGTTAAAAGCTTAATATTTCGCAAACGGATCCCTGAATCCAAAAATGGTTTTGACGAACTCGCAATATTTTTGAAAGACCTTTCTAACGATATCCCACAACATGGGGTAGATGAGGAAAAAAAAAACATTCCCACTTTACGTGTCCCAGGTAGTAATTTTTTTTCTTGATTTTATTTTACCACTGTTGGCATGATTAATATGTATACATATGCCAACTTACAGCTTTCTAGTACTAACCGTCTCTGAGCTAAGCCGCGGACAGACAGACAGAGGGACATGGCGAAACTATAAGGGTTCCTTGTTTACTACGGAACCCTAAAAACAAGGATTTTGAATAACCATTTATTTAGTTATTTTCTTACTTCAGACATATTGACATAGGTATTCATCATTTAAAAAAATATGAGTCAAAACGTGATACAGTCGTGTAGGGTGACCATAATATTATCGACCTCGTTCAAATTACAAAAAATACTATTGGTAATCAGAATACATAGTGTCAAGGATCCACACTAAACACACTGATTTAAAAAAATTGGTTTGTTACCATAGGTTATCTGCAGTACATACGATTATAATCAACCGTAATTTTTATTATATAAATAATATTAAAATCCCATCCAGCAAAGTAAATACAACATAATACGAAATGTATTGGTACTGAGCTTGATGCAGAATGTTTATTGTATGTGCTACAGCCAAATAAAATCTCAAGATACCTTTGCATATTATCGTAGGTATAATTTGACTTTCACTCGCTTAGGCTCTTTAGACTTTAGCGACAGTTGGATAGTAGTCAAACAATGTATTGAGAAGGAAGTAAGGAATGAATCCTCATTTTTTTTTTTTTTTTTTTTATATAGGGCATCTCGTAGCTGACCTCTGAGGTCATGACTACTTAACCGGTCAATCCTGTGGTTGCCTTAAGCTTCTACACTTAAAGCCTCCAGCCAGGGGCTAAACTATGCTAATTAAAACTAGGCGAACGCTCGCTAAGGGCACCCCCTGTGGGGTACGAACCTCGGCTTAGGGCGTTCGCTGGGGGGAGGACAGCAAGAGGGACAGGCTGGATCAAGAGTATTTCATTATTATTAGTCGGGGAATTTAAAGCTACAGGCTCAGCATCGACGCGGGCTGGCGCATCTTCGAGCAAGGGTCGGGGGGGAGTATCATTTACTCGGGAGGGTCGCGATCGCGGACCTCTGCGGCGAGGTCGGAAAGTGTGTCGGTGTGTGTGTTTTCTCACTGTACTGGTTTCCCTATTGCTCTCCTGGAGGAGGGTTATGGGGTCGTCTGGGTCGGAAAGGATTAGCCTCGGGCGGCGGATCTTACTGATTTTACTTGGGACATAACTAGCGGCCTCGACAACCAGAGGGTTGCGGTGGGTGGCGGCGGAATCATAGAAACGCTTGGAATTGCGTTTGAGAAACTGGTGGATCGTGGGGAGTTTAAAATCGAGATGGAGGGTTTCGTTCCTACAGAACCAAGGGGCTCCCGTGGCCATACGAAGGAATCTGTTCTGCATCACCTGCAGTCTGTGAATTTGTCGGGGCTTAGCTTGGGCAAAAACGACGCCCGCATAGGTCATGATGGGGCGAATGCATGTGGTGTAGATTCGCAATTTGCACCTAAGTGACAATTTGCTACGTGCATTTAGCATGGAATGGAGTCTTCCGAGAGCGAAAGCGGCCCGCGCGCGGGCCTGCTTTATATGGTCTGCGAAAGTGAGTTTTTCGTCGAGGACCACACCTAGATACTTGGCTCGCTTCTCCCAAGGGATCGGCTTGCCGAGCATGGTGATGGGTCGGGGCAGGGGGGGTCTAAATCTTACGTGCAGTTTTGAAAATAAAACCGCTTGACTTTTGTCGGGGTTTACTTCGATCCTCCATTTCCTAAACCAAGCGCCGAGTTTATCGACTGCGGTTTGGAGAATGCGAGCTATCGAATCGGGCCCAGCGCCCTTGTAGTAAATGGCCGTATCGTCTGCGAACAGAGCCAACTGCGCCTTTTTACTCTTCGGGATGTCGCTGGTGAATAGAGTGAATATGAGGGGGGCAAGCACAGAGCCCTGAGGGACGCCTGCGCGGATGGGACGGGGAGAGGATATTGCGCCTTCGATGCGATAGCGGAATGTGCGGTTCGACAAAAAGTCTCGTAAGATGAGCACGAGACGATCTGGCACGCCGAGTTGGTACAGCTTATATATTAAGCCGTTGTGCCAGACTTTGTCGAACGCTTGAATCCTCATTTATTGATAGCCTAACTATATACAAAATTACTTAGGTACAAGTAGTGGACATTAGTTAAAAGACATTATTTATTAACAGCCAATCAGAACACAGTTAAAATATTCCTACAATAATCAGCGCGCGGTGCGCGCCCTCTGCCAAAAGTCCAACAAACCACTAAACGCTCGAAGTTATAAATATAGGTGCCGGCACTCGCTCCTACGGCTCAGTGTAGCTGCGAGCGCGCTGCTATGCGAATGCGCGCTGCTACAGTGCTCCCCTTCAAGTGAAACGTACCGGTCGCCTTATGACACGACCCGAGCGCGATGTACGTTCTGTTGTGATGTTTACAGGAACAGTGTTCTTCGCAGCAGGACTGGAGCTTAGGGGTGTTACGTCACATGCGTCGTCAGTGCATGGCATGGAGAACGCAGGCTTGAGGCGGTCAACTGATATAACTGCTTGCCTTCCCGGTAGTTGAACAGTGAACGTTTTATTGCTTCGGCTGAGCACTGGATAGGGTCCGTTGTATGGTGGTTGCAGTGGTTTCTTGATTGCATCAGTTCGTACGAATACTTCCTTGCAGGTCTGTAAGCTTTGAGGTACGAATATCCCTCTTCTGCTACTGGTGCGTGACTGTGTTGCTGCTTGGCGAAAAGTGCTAATTGCTGATCGTAGCTTTTCAACATAACTGTAGTCCATAGAATCTGGCTTCGACGGCACGAAAAAATCTCCTGGCAGTGTGAGAGCGTGACCGTAGGTAAGCTGTGCAGCACTGACTCCACTGTCACTTCGCGTTACGGCTCGCAGTCCTAGCAACACTGTAGGCAGCTCCTCAATCCAACTGCTCGTGCTCAGACGTGCTATTAATGCAGATTTCATGCAGCGGTGCCACCTTTCAATCATTCCGTTGCTTTGTGGATGGTACGGTGTTGTGTGAATGCGCTTGATCCCAAGTAGTCTTGTTAATGCGTTGAACAAATTGCTTTCAAACTGACGACCTTGGTCAGTCGTCATTCGAGCTGGACATCCGAACCGTGCGATCCATCCTTCAAACACAATCTTAGCGACAGTGTCAGCTGTTATGTCTTGCGCGGCGTGTGCCTCGGGCCAGCGCGTCGCACGGTCAATCATAGTGATGACGTAACGGTGTCCTTGAGGCGACGTACGCAGCGGGCCTACGATGTCAACATGCAAATGTTCGAAACGGTGCGATGGTTCGAAGTTTGCTACCGGTGTCGCAGTGTGCCGGTATATATTCGCACGCTGACATTGGATGCATGTTGTCACCCATTTCTTCACGTCAGTGATCATAGATGGCCAGAAGTATCTTGTTTGTATTAGCTTCCTTGACGTTCGCATACCGGGATGGCTGAGGTTGTGAATTGCGTTAAATGCCTTAATGCGGAATTCCTCAGGTAAATATGGACGTATGTTTTGTGTTGATGTCTCACAATAGATAGCGTGAGTCATCCCGGGCAATGTTATCTTGCGCATCTGGATATTTGATTGACGAAGTAAATCTTGTATAGCTGCGTCCTTTTCTTGTGCGCTTGCGAGTACCGCGTAGTCGATAGGAGTGGGGCAATTGATAACTTCAATGCGCGATAAGGCATCGGCGACAACATTATCTCGTCCGCTGATGTGACGTATGTCATTAGTAAATTCACTAATGAATAATAGCTGCCTGGTGCGGCGGGGAGTTTCTGAGTCAGATGATATTTTCTGGAGCGCGTATGTTATTGGCTTGTGGTCTGTATACACAATCAGTTCACGGCCTTCAAATAATTTTCTAAAGTGCTTCAATGCTAAGTATATGGCTTGTAGTTCTCGGTCGAATGTTGAATACTTTTGCTGCGCTGGCGTGAATTTCTTAGAGAAATAACCAACTTTCCGTCGACTTGTTGTTGTAGTACAGCACCTGCACACTTGTCCGATGCGTCACACATTAAACCAAGCGAGGCTGTGTGCTGTGGATGCGCCAAGTAGGTGGCTTTTTGAATGCATTCCTTGCATTCTTCAAAAGCTTTAGATGTTTCTTCCTTCCACATTATTTCGGTTTTGTCCCGTTTTTTTGAGTGTGTATTTTCTAAATACATGTGCAGAGGTGCTTGAGTTGCTGCGGCGTTCGGTATGTTTTCTCGGTAATAATTTAGCATACCGAGAAAACGTCGTAACTGCTCAGTTTAAACGCTCGAAGTTATAAATATAGGTGCCGGCACTCGCTCCTACGGCTCAGTGTAGTTCACAGAGTACTTTTATATATACTGAAAGTGTAGTTGCGAGCGCGCTGCTATGCGAATGCGCGCTGCTACAAGACGCATAAAAGTAGGTACCTACAGATTAATATTAGTGATGAAATATAAAAACCAGACCGAGAAAAAAATATCTTTATTTTCGTGGGCTGACTTTAAAAATATGTAAACAGTTAGTAGCTAAGAAGGTAAATAGGCACTTAACTTATTTCATTGGGTAACTTGTTGTGAGATACATCCCCAACGTTTGGAGTCCATGAAAATGATACACGTGACGAAAATTTTTAAAATTTTCGCAGCAGGTATCTTGGATTTACATTTTGACCTCACTATCGGCTTTAGCATCCGAGAAATCTATGAAAACGACACACATAACGAAAAAAAAAAACGACGGTAAGGTACCTAATCGTCTTACTGACAAAAAATACCCTGAACGAATTCCAACCAAGCACATTGCGCTAGTGTGAGTGGCTGTCGGAGCGATAACACTTACAGCGAGCAGTGTGACCACGCACACATTGACAATTATTGGTTGACGCGCACTACTAGCTATCGAAAATGTATGATAAATTGGATGTGTCCCATAATACCAAAAATTATGAATGAAAACTAACTGTTTTTCCAATTTTTTTTCGATAACTCCTAACTTGATAATATAAGCCATGCTTCTGCGGAAGCAATATTACAAATATTGTTGTTTATAATACAGAAAAAACGATATGAAAACATGTCATTTACGCTGTAAAAATGTACGAAATTCAATTCGCTTTAACTTCATTTCAGATTAGATTTTTTGAAAAAAGAGACGTAGAAGCCAAGATAAATACTGTCTCAATCCGAATATCAACATAATATGGTGGAAATATGATCAAATTGCAAATGATTTTGGTATTACTTTTTGTATGGACCATTCAGCCGTCGCCGCATTCTTAAAATACATAATTTTATTGTAAGGCAATAAATGTGTGAATAATAAGGGAAACAATTATTCCTAAAGTTAGAAAGACAATAAATTATTTTTATTAATATTATTATTTTTGAGGTGCACAATACATGCTTTTCGAACTATCAACTATGGAGGACGTCAGAGAGTCCGCGAACCCGTTTGACTCGTGCCCGAGACGAGCTGCGAGGCGAGCCACGAGCGATTATTATTACGATTAATACTAAATTGAACCATACGTATACAGCTTCATTTTTATTATCTTATGATTACTTTGTTGTTACTAAAATCCAAGAACATGATAATAATCATAACATAGTAATCATAAAGGGCAGTCTAATATAAAAATAATTAAGAAAAAATATTGTTTGCAAAATTCATACATTCATTCTTTCATACTTTCTTTCAGTAAATTGTTAGTCAGAATAACATCTATTTTTTCACATATGGCCCATAGTGCTACACTGCTTGGGACGGGGTCCATACAAATTTTCCAATTGTTCTTGTATGAAGCTAATATGAAAAATCGAATTATCTCTTAAACGGCAAGGAAAACCGTAATAGTACTAATTATTGTTTTTTTGTCATTCTCCACATACCAGTTATCGCTGCCGCTTGTTTTTATATCCTCGAAATATTTTTATTTATCTTTACATAGGAAACGGTTCATTTTTGTGTGTAAGTTAAGAACATCGTGAAGAATGTTATTGACCCAAATCCCCCCCCCTGTCCCTTACCGCTTGTTTTTTTATTTTTTCCGGAAAAAATATATTTGATAGTCCTTGACACGTACTATTAAGTTAGTTCAAGCAGTTTTCTCTATTCCAATTTTAATTTTTCGAGATATGATAAAAAACTTATATTTCCCATATATGGCATAATATGCAGTAAAAGCGACTAAAACTAATTTGACATATATGGCATAGTATGCATTGCAGTAAAGGCGACTGAAACTAATTGCCATATTTGGCATCGCATGCTATAAAGGTAATTTTCCTCAGTATAAAATAAAGGTTAGAAAATGAAACTTAGCTTTTAATGAAAATATAAGATAAATTTCTTGAGATCTTTATTTGAGATCTGTTGCATTTAGGAACTTCACATTTTACACTAAACTTAGTACCTATACCGACTTACAGGCTAACAATTCACCAGTGGCATAGCGTGGATTGAGTCGAATAATTTCACGTTACGTAAGATGAAACGATTTAAAGCAATTCCTATTTTTATTTAGACAAAGGTGTATATTACATTTCTCACATTTGATGTAGGATTTGCCCGAGCAACCATATATCTTACAGAGTTGTCGTTCCTGTGTGTATGCTGGCAAATATTCGTCGTTTTCTTCGGCCAATACTAATTTAAAATCCAGCAATGGCATGTAGTTTTCATGCGTTTTACGCCACAAAATCCAACTATTTACGCATGTTAGATCGATCATATGGAAAATATTTTATGATACCACTTCTTGCTCCTCACTTTGATACGATAATAACCAAGCATGGAATCAAAAAGGTCAACACCTCCCATATAACAATTATATATTAGCACAGCTTTTGGGCAAGGCACAGTCTGTTCTGGGGTGAATAAAAAAAACTGAAGAGGTGTATCTAAATCTTTAATTTCTTGAGGAATATTTTGGTCTCCCAAAAAGGCGCAATCTGCTTCATTATAATTTAGAGCTTTGTCTTGCCAATTTAAACGAACAGGTATATTTTTGCGGTTGGTGCGCGAACGCGACAGCAGCAGCTAATGGATCAACAGAGGCCTGCTCACCTTCATCTGACGAAGAATTCTCATCAGAATCAGAAGGATAAATAATTATGTTTTTTCGTCTCGTAGAATTCCCACTGGGTTCATAGTCTTGATCATCCGGATCATCCCCCGCTAGTTCATCGTCATCATCTTCGCTTTCATTTGGTATATCAAGACCGTAGAATCGTATTGGATTCATTTTTCTGAAATAATATCAAATAATGCTTCACTGCATAAATTCCCAAATCTGGCTGAATTAAAAAATAACTAGTAATGCATACAATGCCAAATATGGAAAACTAATTTACACGTTACTGCATAATATTCCATATTTGTCATGCTAAGGTTTGGCATGATTGTCGCTAAACTATTACTTTTTACTTACATGTTTTCAGTGTTTTGAGACCTGTGATAAGTCTTCTTAGCACCACGATATGAAGATTGAACGAAAAATCGAAATACGATCTCAAAAACAATTTAATAAATTTAAACACACCAACGACAAATTTCAACTGCCGCCGACTGATTTTGACAGGTTATAGTTTCGTTACGCGGTACACTAGATGGCAGCACATGTATTTTAATTGAAGCTTGGAAGTTGCCTGATCTGTCTTGATATACGGTAAAGGGTAAAATAACATATTTTTTTATTTCTCAACGAAAAAAGAAAATTTGGGCGCTTTTTGAAAATAAGCGCCCATATTTGGCTAGCTATGCGGTAAGGGGTTAAGAATATATTATTATTATTTATTTATATTTCTGACAACATGATCCATTTTTTTGTGAAAAATAGTGCTAAAAGATAAGAAAAATATTTAAAAAATTGCTGTTTATTCTTTTTTATTGATAATTTAAATAAAACGGAGGTTACAAAAATATTATTTAACTACTTTAAATACAATTATACAAAATATATTAAAAACTAATTTATGGAATAAATGGTGTTATTTGATGGCGATACTTCCTTAATTTTTAAAATTAATATACTTTGCATCAAATCTTGACGACGTAAATAACACCCTACAGCAGGTCTAAAATTGGTTCACCGCGATTAATTTAATACTAAATAGGAAAAAAACAAAGTGAATAAGATTTTCTTTACCAAATGTCAAAAGTAGTAATTGTGAGATAGAATTGAATCAAGAGGAACTAGAATTCGTCGATAAAACTGTTTTCCTGGGGATCACGCTCGACTTCAATGGGGTCCTCATTTAACATCCCTTTCAGGACAGTTAAGTTCAGCAGCATATGGTGTCAGAAAAAATCCGTCAATTTACTGATGTAGATAACGCGAGGCTAGGCTATTTAAGTTACTTTCATAGTAATATGTCGTTCGGTATTCTACTATGGGGGCGGGCTGCAGACATCGAGTTTATTTTTACAGAACAGAGCCATCAGAGCCATATATGGCCTCCGCAGGCGCGACTCTCTAAGGGAACTGTTTAAAGATATTAACATCATGACCGTAACTTGTCAATATATCTATGAAAACATTATGTACGTAAGGAAAAATCTACATCTTTTTAGTAAAAGAGGTGCAAGACACAATTATATCACTAGGAATAGGGACCAATTAGTTCAACCGGGTTTCAGGCTGGCGAAAGTTGACTCATCTTTTATGGGGTACTGTTTAAGGTTACATTATAATACCTCCCATATTACCTCCCTTCTACATACTGTATCGAATGAAACTTTAATCTTATTTAAACGCACACTCTGCAGCCAATCATATTATAAAAATGCTTGGCTCAACGCTGATCCTGCTCCACAAGGGCGCATAAATTAATTGATTAGCATTTGAAAATACTGTTGGAGCTGCTGAAGGTTTTAAAAGTTACCACTTTGTACCTATTGTATAAATTCAATCTCTTAGCATTGTGAAATTGCATAGCACATGTGTGAGTACTATGAACCGACTATAAAGCTACTATTTAGGGTTGGGTAGGCTACCCAGTAGGGTATGTCTTACATTGACTTGAATATGCCCTGGCGGCTGAGAGTATGTCATGCTCACTCTAATGTCTCGCGTGTGTTGGATCATTTAGCTCCCTTTAAATTGGTTGAGCTGAATGGTGTTTATCCTTGCGTCATCTTTGAGAACGGGCGCCATCAGTAGGGGCTGGTCATCTCTTAGCTGCCACAGTTTATTTTTTATTTTTATTATTTTGTTTATTTCTATTACGGCCGCTTTTAACGTCTTGCATCGTTCTCACATGTAAAACTTCAACATGAATGATGGAAACGATATTTTGTAAGCTTATCTTGATTTAAAAGAGTGTCCGAGAGTTTCTTGCCCGTTCTTCTCCATAGGTACCTAGGTAGGCTTTGGAATGGGTATCTAGCTTCATCTATCTGTCTGACCGACCCCTTGACAATTCAAAAGTGCCTGTAATTGGTTTATTTCAAATAAATGCTTTGAGCTTGAGCATTTGATAGCTGCGTAGCAAAAACTGCCTCTAAAAACCGCCGACTTGTGCCGTGGGATGGAAAGCCGTTGAGAACATTTTCTTCCCTCACCGATTCTGTGTCTTCTTGTCCATGATAATTTGTCGTATAAATAAGAAGGGGAATGAGACTTAATAACACCAAAGAGTAGGCTCGCCAAGTGGAGTTTACGTCTATCTTTCATTTTTTTAATGTTGTGCTCATTGAAGAAAGTTGTAACATGTCTCCATTAAAAGGAACTCTAAAACAAGCGTGCACAGGCGTTTGACGTCTTGGGTCATTCTTGCAGTTTTTGACAGTAGTCATTGGCCATACATCGTGTCTGCATAATTCAACTTTGATAGAACCAAAGACTCCACAAGCAATTAGCAATTCTTCACTAAGATAGGGACGGGCTTTGTATAAAATCTTAACTCTATAATAGCAATTACGAATAGACTAAGATATGTGTTTTTAAAAACGAAGTTCCAACAACCACCAATAACTTGGCTACGAACAATAAAAAACGATATGATGACGAGCAACACAGCAAAAAAGACAACCTACAACCGTACGGTGTGGCGCAGAAGTACTGGGAGGGCTGACCCCTAATAAATTGGGATAATAGCTAGGAGAAAGAACAAGAAGAAGAATTATTGGTCGAAGGCTGTCATGGCACGCTCACATTGAGCTCCTTATGTAAAGGATTCGAAAGCTCATTAGGGTCCTTAATATTTTACGACATGTTATGTCCCCGCAACTTATAAACAAGATCTATGTAGCTGTGGCGCAATCTATAATAACTGACTGTATTCTGATTTTGGGTGGAGATACCAAAATTAAATTCCTCGATCTGGAAACAGCTAAGCGTCATTGATCAAGGTTATGCTTTAAACCATTTAGGTTCCCTACAACATACCGCTTGAAAGTTAGCAACTTGTTCTCAATTAGAAAACTTTATGTTCTAAACGTATCCTTAACCCTACATAAGTATTCCTTTTAATTCAGCAACCCAGAGCAGAAGGCGCAGATATATAGTGGCCCACTCCATCAATACGTTCGCGTCAATATGTTAAACAATCCACCTACACCTATAATAAACTGAATCGTAAATTAGATATGTATGTTGTTACAACACCGTAAAAAATCAATTTATGTACGAAACAATGTTTTAGTTGAAATAAATATTTTGAATTTTGAATCATCGGTGACCATTGCAAATGCCCAGCAAATCCATTTTATTTCTGATTGCAATTCCGAATCGAAAGCAAGTCCAATCTTAATCATATGCCATAATTGCAATTACGATAAAAAAAAAATATCAATAGACTGAAATTGGATAGGGTTGTTAAAACTAATTGGCCATAATCTGTTTCGTTGATGTGTTTTGTTCCACCACACAATAATTTTATTTTATTTTAATTACAAATGATGCTCTGGTAGTGCTTATAAATAAAATGTACAATGATTGCCGAAAAATTAAAAACCAACACATTCTACCAAAAACTATCAACTAACTACTACTATCTATTAACTATCATATTTGAAATACGTAACGTTTGCCTTTTCTCGTTTTTAAGGTTCCGTAGTAAACAAGGAACCCTTATAGTTTCGCCATGTCCGTCTGTCTGTCGGTCTGTCTGTCTGTCCATCTGTCTGTCTGCGGCTTAGCTCAGAGACGGTAAGTACTAGAAAGCTGTAATTTGGCATATATATACATATTAATTATGCCGACAAAGTGGTAAAATAAAATCAAGAAAAATCATTTTTTTTAGGGTACCTCCCCTACACGTAAATTGGGGATGTTTTTTTTTCCTCGTCTACCCCATATTGTAGGGTATCGTTAGAAAGGTCGTTCAAAAATATTGTGACTTGTGAAAACCATTTTTGGATTCAGGGATTTTTGGATTCCGTTTGCGAAATATTAAGCTTTTCACTGAATTTTTTTGTTAGAGTCAAGTGTCCCCCTCCCACTTCTACCTAAATGGTTGTACTTGGACTTGTGAAAAAATTCATAGTAGTAGTATATATAACGAAATTAAAAGGAAAGCTATCAGAGCTAAGTAGGCTGTACAGGTTAACGAGTAAAAATCAACCAACTAAAATTTGCTGTTTGAAAAACATGATATCCCATACATTCCGTATGGGAGAACATGTTTTTCAACTACAATGTTAAGTTTGTTCTTCTGATAAACTCATCCCAACTACGGAACCCTTCATTGTGCGTGGTCCGACACGCACTTGGCCGGTTTTTTTGTTATTCGTAACCAATGTCAATATCGTAGAAAAGCAGTGTTGTCAAGTTAGTGGGATTTCCACTAAACCTGGGGGTTTGGACACCCCTACTGGTGGAGAAATATTGCTTTTATTGACTGGTGGTTGTCTAGTTTTATGCTAAATTTTATGTGGAGATTTCAATATTAATATTTTAGATGTTACTCCATTGAGTATTAGACTTCTCATGTGTTGAGGTCTTATAACTTAATTAACTTGTTTTTTGAACCTACTAGGGGTATGGCATCTTCGTCAACTTGTCTTGATAATATATGTAGTGATTGTGTTGCCAAAAATAAATTAGATTTAAGTGACTTTACGTCTGACTACTGTGGTTTATTAGCTAGGTTCCCTATGCCATTATATAAAAAGCCGCATAAAAAAGAATGCAGGCCTTATACAGCTAGTCGTTGCAACAAGTTTAAAAATAATATAGCTCATAGAATTACACCATTTATAGTGGAAACACGAGAATCCAAATGAAATATATGGAACCCTTTTTGATGTTGTGCAAAAAGAGTACCAAACTACTTTCAAGACTAAAACCATTAACATTAATGGCACCTCCGTTGGCTTTAATCAATGGGCTCCCCAGGTATTTATAAAAGTAGAGCGACGAGTAAGAGTTATATAGTTTGAAAAAATACAGGTTTGATACTCCTTTCCTAGTGTAGGTAAAAAAATATTCAAAATTATTTAAAATCATTTGTGTTTTTGCTAAATCAAAATTTTTTGGCGATAAAATAAAAAAATCTAATAATAAAGTAAAAACCACTGAAAATTATTAACAATGAAACGGGTAAGTCGGTTAAACAAGAAAAACAACTTGAGATTATGGTCGACAGTAAATTACTTAATAAAGCAGCCGACGTAGCTGAGGCATTTGATGAGTTTTTTGCCAACACTACTTCGATGCGCTTCATAAATTCGTCCCTGTCTAACTGTCTAAAGCTGAAAACCTTTTGTATACTAGTTTACCTAAATGTAGTAGCTTATTCAGCTTCGAACATGTAACACCTCGTGATGTAGTTAACCTTTTTAACACACTTAAGTCCAAAAACACCGGTCTATCGTAGCCCCTATTTAGCTGTTGTTTTCAAAATAACTGTGTTGATTTACAAACTTTTCCTGACCTCATGAAGAGTAGTAAAGTCATTCTGTTATTTAAATTAGGTAATAAAAATGACGTTGGCAATTTCAGGCTTATTTCTATCTTACCTGCATTTAGTAAAATATTTGGAAAGTGAATACTCAAGCAGTTGTTAAAACATTTTAATTTAAACAGCCTCCTTCGTGATAAACAATATGGCTTTACAAAGGGCCGTTCGACCCCATATGCGGGTGTTGCTCTGAAACACATATTTAACGCATGGGAGAACTCGAAAAATGCTATTGGAGTTTTCTGTGATCTCTCCAAAGCGAAGGTGTCCAAAATGAAACTGTCAAAGTGATATATTGTTATATACATAATAGATTCCAATGTGTAGATGTTAATGGTGTAAAATCTTCCGGGCTACCAGTTCAGTTAGGTGTACCTATTATAATTATTTATTTTATGCATACAGTCTTCGTCGTCGTTTATAGATTTTGGTATTTCATTACTACTCAAATGTGGGTATTAAACATTTTACAGTTCGCCTGCCTTAATAATTTCTAGCCTGAGGTACTTAAATAGGAATGGGTATATACTCAAGGTGGTACGAGGACTAAAACATCGGCAACGTGATAATAGTGGACTGTATAATGTGAAGATTTAAAAAGGGAAAACAAATGGTTAACAATTTCAATACTCAATATATTTACTGCTTCCACATGTGAACTTAGGTGGTAGGCTTAACAAAATAATATGATCACACCAAATAGCGTGATAAAATTGATTTTTGTTAATTGAAATATAAACATCATTAAAATAAATTGATTTCGTGTTTATTAAAATAAAGCATTTGTTATGGACACAAATCAAAAATCAAATCAATTTTCCATAGGATAATAATTTTAACTATAAATATCTGTTAAACGCAAGAAACATTTAGAACGTTTCACTAGCTTATCAGTGTTACTGTTTGTCATCATGAAGTTTTTGCAATTGGCGCTGTTGTTCACGTTCGTGATGCTGGTGGCTCATGTTCAAGCTGATCGCATATGGGCGACTAAAAGTAATTATGGATATTTTAATTATTCTCTTTTTCAAACTATAACAGTAGGTTCCTAACAAGGTGCAGCGCGGCGCGTCGCATCGCAGTGTTACGCATTGTGTGGCTTACATGACATAAGCATTTTGTTACATAATTATCTCACTGAAATGTAAGTATCACAAGTTCTACATTGCATAGCTCTTATAAAGCGCGTGCACGGACGTGTCGCTTCTCATTGTAAGTAGTTGTGAACTGACCCACACGCACACTTGTTGTCGGATGTCGGCCCCTAATTCTTTCCAAACAAATGTCATTCAATTTGACATTCGTTAAGAAAACGGATCGGACACCAACTTCTGGAAAGGGCTGAAATGTACGTGCTTAAGCAGCATTTATTTAATCGAACCCTAAATTGCATTCAACCGATTCAGTAGCCGATTCTTAAGAGTCTATAATACCCCAAATTGCTTAACATGATCCTCCGTTATATTTAAAATAATGCGGAATTCATTTTGAAATAAATGTATGGTAAAGTTGAGGATTAATGTTAAGTACTTTATTTGACAAAAACACGATTCCATAATATGTTCTCAAAAAGAAATTACCCAAACTATTGGCGCCTTGGAGCCTTCTCCCCGCCCCTCAGTCTCGCTCTCACTCAGTCCGCGAGCAGTATCGTGCAAGTGAGATAAGGAGTTAATTTGAGCTGAGGTATTATGGACTGCTAACGGATTTTTTAAGGGTACATTTGCGCTAATTAATTAATAATTTTATTTTTTCAGTTGGTGATCCCTGTTTTACTGACGATGAGTGCATAATTCTGGCTCACTCGCCGTTATGCAGACCTGGAGCAGATGGGATTCACGTTTGCACAGACGTGCGATGAAATGACGACGTAACCGTCGATGGACGTTTAAGATGGGGATAAGATTTGGACATAAGGATGATTCCATCCCATCTGAATTTTACAATAAATGAATGACTTATTGTAATAATATTATGGGTGCTTGTCATTTAATCCTCTTTTTTTGCAGAAGCAACGAAATTTCACAGATATCAAAGTATCTAATTATTTATACCATTTTCGAAACTTTACTATTATTGGTTGGTATTTGATTTGAAGAAGCTGTCTTAAATTTTACCTATAATAAGAATAAATGTACTTACAGTGCCTCCTTTGTTACCTTTCAACTCAGCAATTGTCGTGGCTGCAACCTCGATCTGTCACTCATGTCAAGTGTCAATCATTGAAATCTCCAAAATTCAACAGCAAGCACATTGCTCAAATGTTATGTTTTTCATAACATAATAACTGTTTTGTTTTAATGCAAAACAGCTCTATTATGTTTCCTTCTAAACATAACATTTGATTTGAAGACCTGTTTGATATCTGCTGGTGAAAGAGTACCTGAAGGATGTAGACTAATCCAATCTGCCTAGCCTTTTCCCAACTATGTTGGGGTCGGCTTCCAGTCTAACCGGATGCAGCTGAATACCAGTATTTTACATGGAGCGACTGCCCATCTGACCTCCACAACCCAGTAACTGGGTACTACGATACCCTTACCCTTGGTAAGACTGGTGTCAGACTTTCGGGCTTCTGACGACTCGTAACGACTGTCAAAGATCCACGAATGACAGCCGGGACCAACGGCTTAACGTGCTTTCCGAGGCACGGAGGATTCTCGGTATGTAAAGATGGTCACCCATCCACTGACCAACCCCGGCAAGCGTAGCTTAACCTGATGGATCGACCAGTGCGGCTGTTGTTACTTAGCCACGAGCTCCTCCACCGGAAGGATGTAGACGCTATGTGAATTAAAAATTATATGGAATGAACGAATATTTTGGTCCGTATTCTTTAATTGTTCCAATACAACAATTCAAGAGTTTTCAATCTATTTACCCTAGTAAATGCAAGAACGAACACATCTTCCATAAGATGTTATAGATTAATGGCAAATTTATTTGCCTTATTTAAGGTGAACATGAATTATAGAGTTACACTATAATGATAATAGAAAATCAATGGGACTAAACTGAATAATAATCTCATCAATAAAGGATAGTTGGATTACTCATATCCTTAATTAATACAAGTTAGGTTTGGAAGTTCTGAGACCAATCAAATGTACAGACAGTTTCGAATCTCATAGATAAGTTATTTTATAAAGATGTGGAAACTCAAACTCAATGTCATACATACATGACAAAGTTAAAAGGGAATTACTCAGTTTGCTAGGGCAATTTGGCTTAACGTGAACAGTAAGTATAATATTTAATGACTAGGGTTCTTAATAGTTTATGCCTCAAAGAAATGAATTATAGTAATAAGGTTGCAGGAGAGTGTAAAAATGGTTCATATTTAGCATGTCTAATGCTAAAACTTGTCGCTGAAACAGTTACAATTATGAGTATTTATTTTCCAAAATAAATAATTTGCCTTTATAATAATATTATTCTCTTACTTTGAATGCAGTAGTAACATATCCTGACGTCATTTAAATGGAAAAAGCGTTAGTGTTCATGCCAAGGTTGTCATTTAAAGCCGGTTCCACGTTTAACAAAATAGTGCCAGGGTCATCGTCATGAGCAGATTCAGTGTCCAAGGGTAAAGCCGGGTCTTCAATTGAAGCGATATCGGAGTTCATTATAAAAAAAACCAAAAACTTCGCAAAAGTAACCGAAACAACATTACGGAGGCAAAGCGAATGTTTTTAATTTAATTTCGTTGTCTAGATTTGTCATTACAGTTAGTGTTGCCAGGTATTAAAAAAAAACGATTTGACAACAACCGAACTTATATTATAATCGGATGTAAAATCATTTGATGGCCAAAAACGATGAGTGTTTTGTTTGTTTTTAATGTAATTTAAGGAAAATAAATATAAAACCTTTTGAAAAATCACTTTATTACAGATGTTCAAGAAAATACATGCTTTTTACTCACATTTAGAAATCGATTATTATCTTTAATAAACGACTGAAATCACAATTATTATTAATGTGGCAACACAGAATCAGCCTCCAACCATAAAATGGCGACGTTTTTTGAACTCAATCGGTTAAATACTTATTAAACGACTTGTTTTTACATTAACTTTCCTGCAACGAGAATCAAAAAAATATTAATTTTAGTTTTAATCATATTTTTTCGTAAAAATACTTTTTACAGAACAACTTGTCCACGTTAAGCCAATAATGAACAATTCCCTTACATTGAAACTGAAATTTAATTACCTTTTACTAAAAAAGACAATGTATTTAGTCAAGTAGTGACTAAATTTACTTCATGTAAATGAAGTCTCATCATTTGTAAAATTAAATTAACTTGAAATGTGAATCATGTACACAAACATAATTGAAATATTTTCTTAGAGAATTAAATATTATTCTATAATGAATCCTCTTTCTCTCTCACAGAGAGGAAACCCCTTGTCCACTCAGTAGGAACATTATAGCCTGAGCATTATTTTTCCTGTCTCTTGAGAGGTAGCCCTCTCTTTTGCTACCTTATAAAAGTAATTTTTCTGTAAGCCTAGCGGCTCTTCCAGTTTTATTTCATCTGATGATCTATTTTCCAGTCAGCCTCCCGAAGGCTACCACAGACCTTGTAAATATTTTTTCTTGTTTTCCTGTGCTTCAGTGTCCTTCTTTTGAGCTTAGTCCTGTATGTGAAAGTGAGGTCAAAAAATCTATTTGTGCTATCTCCTCCTCTGCAGTTGGTAATGACAATCTTTGCTCAAGAATGGTTTCCCTTATCCTCCCCCCATTACTTCCTATCTTGACCCACATTTTTAACTTTTCCTTGTTTTCTAGTTCTGTTACCGAGGCCTGGAAACTAGCCCATATCATCCCCTTACCCAAAATTCCTAACCCGGTCTCTCTGTCCGATT